>OY987247.1:13962385-15341251 GCA_963920765.1 Ulota crispa | reverse complement strand
CGAGTTTCCTACACAAAATTTTGGGAATTGCTAAATCCACCACAGTTTTTGCTAAATCCACCACATTGCATCATGTTTAGGAGTTCTAGAAAGAAAAGAAGGGTAACTTTCATATTTATTACATGTTCATTTAATGATAATGGCAAACATACTTATTCTAGGATTATGTATATTTGAATTTATATGGGTTCAATTAAGAAAAAGAAAGAAGAAAAGGAAGAGTGAATGGAGAAAAAGAAAAAGAAAAAGAACACAAGATAAGGAAAAGATAAAAGAAAAGAAAAATGTGGAATACGTCTACTAGCATCATTAAATAGTCATTAGGGGGTTTCAAACATAAAATTTGGCCTTCAAGCTTTGCACCTCATAGGATCTCCATTCACTAGTGAATTGTTTTTGTTCCCTCGCACGCGCAAAGTCTAAGACAGCCGTGACTTTGCAGAAGTTTCTTTTTGCAAAAAGAAGTTTTGGGGTTTGAGGACACAGGTGAATGAACCACGCAAAGTTGCAAAGGTGAGTTTCTGAAATTCACTCCTCACGTGAATCACGTTAGAAGTAAAGCTAGAGATGAGTCACCTTGCAGTTCACCACACCAAATAGTGCATTTAGGTTGCTTTAACAATCAGGCTGCCTTAACAATTAGGTTGCCTTACCTTGACAAAGTTACCTCATGACTCACCCTTGGTCATTTGGAGGGGCATGCAACTTTCTTTATGTTACAATAACTCATGGTTTTGTCTAAAGTTCCAGCTTCTTTGCTCGTTAACTTTGGCGCTTTTTGCTACACTTAACTTCTACCTGCTTCCTCCATTGTTTATTGCAATAAGTATTGACAAAATTTACTGTCGTCATGGTAAATATTTAAATAGTGTGAAATGTCGAGAAATTAGTATGGGGCAATCTAAATGCACTATTTGGTGTTCACCAAATAGTGCATTTAGGTTGCCTCAACAATTAGGTTGCCTTACCTTGGAAAGTTACATCATGACCCACTACTTACCCACATGGAAGTGCATGTTACTTTCTATATATTAAAATTTCACTTGATTTATAACTTTGATGTTGTTAGTTTGTGTTTCTATAGCTTTTTAATAGTTTTCAAATCTTATAAAAATTATTTATCACAATAATTATTGATCAAAGTTACTGATAATAACAATAAATACTTCAATAATGTGGAATGTTGAGAAATTAGTATGGGGCCACCTAAATGCACTATTTGGTGTAGTGAATTCACTGACGTGAATCCCCGAGAGTGAGTCACTTGATAAAGTTTTAGTTTGAAGCCCCATATTAGGGGGTTTCAAATATACCCTAAACCAGCAATTTTGTTCACGTGAATGAAATTAGTGAACAAGTTAGTCAAGCCACCATTGATGTCCTCGCGATCAACCATTCAAATATCTGAATTGTAGTGAACTACTCACCACCCTTTCAATTTTACCCACAATCACCAATCCCATACAGATCCCTTGAACACCATCTTTGCTTCTAATCTGGAACCCTTTGTCTCCACAATTGTCCGCTTCTAATCAAGATCTCTTCAGCTCCACCATTGCTGCTTCTCGCGCATTGCAATTCCTTGAATAACCTTAACCTAACAATCAACTCTGCATCCAAATTGTATAAAGGTGCGGAGTGAGAGCCAGAGGTGCAAAGCAAGAGCCAAGAGACAAGCAACAACACAAACAAGAGCGCACGTGAGAACGATAGGAACACAAACGAAGGAACTAACAGGAAAGACCAGGAAGGAAAGGCTTCACGTTGTTCACTTTTGTGACTTCACGTGAACGTAATAATCGTTCACTACCATTCGTTCACCGTTTTTTTGAGATATATGAAACCCCCTATTGGTCTCGCTGGGAATCAGCAGGGGCAGGAGTGCCATCAAGGCACCGAGATTCCTCCACAAAAAGTTAGGGTTATGAGTAGAGCCAGTTCTGTTTCCATCAGCTCCAGCCCTTATCTCGCTCGACTCCGCATGCTGCGCCCGCGTGTCGCTCCTCTCTCCCCGCACTAATGTCGGTAGCCTCTGATTCCGTTCCACTCAACTGAAGCTCTGCGGTGCAGAAATCGCAACGAGGCAGCCAGATTTCAACGGCACAATCCGTCAATTCCTCAACTTAGTACACAGTCTCCGTCAATTCGTCATCTTAGGACACATTTTTCGTGAATTCGCCAGCTTAGGACACGGTTGTCGTGAATTCGTAAGCTGAGGAGTTTAGGACTCGGTTTTATGACAATAGCCTGGTTTGTAATTCGGAGCTTGCAATTGGCAGATTACTTGTGAAGCGCCGAGGAAATTGTATTGTATTGTTTCTCACAGGGAAACTCACTCAGTCTCCTGCTTATTGCGAAAGAATGAGGAGGAGGAGCACGATTTGTTTAAACTGAAAAAATATTATGAATTTCTGAAGCTGGAGGAGCTTGACATTGATTCGTGGTGGCGATGCTCTCCGATGCTGCTTGTAGTCGAGCCTTATGTTGAAGCTTTCCAAGAGGTACGTTCGGTGCTTGCTTGAGATTGTTTGCTTGTGGAGCCGTGGAGAGCAGGTTTGAGCTTGTGTGAGGTTTTTGGATTGATCACTCTGAGATGGAAAATCGAAATTTGATTATTATTTTGAATTTCTGGAGCTAGCGGAATCTATCGTTTATTCGCAGCAGTGATGCTTTCCTTTGTTTTGTGTATTAGAGCTTTAGTATTAAAGCTTTTGTGCGTGGAAGTGTTGTGTTTTGGTAACTGGATCAAAAGCGGTTTGAAGTGATTACGGTCATTTGTCGGTAAAATGGCATGTTTTAGATTGCCACTATAAAAATGATTGCATCTATACATGATTAATATGAATTAAAATTAATTCAAAACGATTGGTTTGCGTATTATGATAGGTATATAATGGATCCACCGTCCCTAACAGACAATCTTTGACTAGATTGACAATAAACCATTTGTGACATTTTAAGCGCACAGAAGTCTAAGCCGGTGTAGATCCAGGGTTTCAGATTGGCGTCTGGAAAAGTGCCAATTTCTTGCAATTATTTGCGTGAAAATTTGAAATATGGCAATGTCAATTGTGCTGCTTCGGATTTGGATTCATAAATAGGATCACTTGCTTTACCTTTTGCATCTTTCTGTGGAGCTCCTAAAGAAAATGACTTTTGACGCGTCGTGATTGTCAATGCAGGGAGAACCGGTATTTGTGTTCAAATCTGGAGGAGTTGAAACCGATGCGGCCTTGTTGCGTGTCAGGGAGAGGCGACTCATGCCTAGTGTTATGATTTCGACATTCTGTTAATTTTGTTTTATAATTTAACCCCAGAGCGTTTCCGTATACATTGTTTTTTTAAGGTACAGTATCATGGCTTTAGGGATTGCGAATGTAGCATTAATAGAACAGACAAGCATGTCGCCTGTGATTTCTTCAAACGATATATTATGTAGAAACGCAGGTGGTGGTGCAGCAACATTAGTCTTCTCAAGCTCCATTAGTAAGAAGTCTGGTTACAAAGTTAACGTTACTTCACCTTTTATAACAAGAGCATTACCAGTAAGAGCGAGGTTAACTGAGAAGAGCTCGTGTATTCTCGGAGGACAAGGTTATGTTCATGCAAGGTCAGGCAGAGTATTAGCTGGAAGAGACGCAGACCTGCCTGCAGATTCAGAGAGTATCAAAGCTCTCGATGAGGACGAGATTACGGAGGTCCAATTATCAGGGGACGACACGGAAGTACAGGAAATCGGGGAGTCTCTGTATTCTGTGAGAACGTTAAGAAAAATAGTGTTCAAAATTGGACATGGAAGTAAGCAGTTTGTAACGAACACTGTTGGCGGCGTGGTTGGCATATTTAAGAAGGAGGAGAAGCAGCAGCCTGAGCTCATAGCATTTGAGGCCTCGCATTACGAGTCGAAGGATGGCAAGACGGCATTGTCTCAGTGGACTGCAACTGAGCTCACAATGCAGCATGCTCAGTTGGTGCGCATCGCCACGGATCTTAATTACCTTGTTTTTGCTTTCGCCTTTTTCGGATGGGTGCGAGTGCTGGAGGCTGTCTTGGCAGCCTTTTCCACCCATCCTGCTAAACTCAGAAAACTGACGCAAGTCTCAAATGCCTTGGATCCACTTACTGTTGCGTGGTTGGCCTACAACTTGCGCAAGCCGATTCTCGGAATTCTGCAAGTAAATCCTACGGATTTCCAGAAATTGGCCGAGTTGAAAGGAAAGCTCTGGGAGGAGCTGCACGCTTTCTTCGAGCGGCAGTGGAAAGTGGTACGTCATTCACACTCGATCTGTCTGTTTGATGCTTTACCATTGCCTTTGATCTTCTAAGGTAGAGTGATACTCTTTGTGTGTCGCTTTGAGCATTTCATCATATTTTGGATTTTCTATTTTTTGGAGAAGCATAGAGTGTGGAGAGATCTTGGGGATACATAGGCCAAATCTTCTGTGAAACGGCTAAATTTTGTATGCACTTTTAAAGTGGGAAATTTGTTGACCACTTCAAGCATCTGTAGAACCCCATTGCTATTCAAAGATTAGTGGCCGTGGACATTTAGCAAGTCAAGCTGACATCACATGTCACCTATTGAATAATGGGAAAATATCATGGATACCCCTGAGGTTTGCCACATTTTCATAGATACCCCTGCTTTTTCAGAAATATCACAAATATCCTTGGACCAAATTTTTTAGGTGTTTGTTTTGTTGTGCATGCCATCTTCCTTTGTGCACACGCATAACAAGAAAGAAGTAGTGTGCGCACAAAGGGAGAAGGAAGTGACATGCATAACAAAACAAACTCCTAAATTTTTGGGGTCCAAGGGTATTTGTGATATTTCTGGAAAAGCAGGGGTTTCTATGAAAATATTGCAAACTTCAGGGGTATCCATGAAATTTTCCCTACTTTTAATATCGCTTTGAGCATTTTATCATATTCTGGATTTTTTGTTTTTTGGAGATGCATTGTATGAAGAGATCTAGGGGGGTACAGAAGCCAAATATTTTGTGACACGGCTAAATTTCGTATTCGCGTTAAAAGTGGAAAGTTGTTGACCACTTTAAGCGTCTGTAGAACCTCGTTACCATTCAAAGATTAGTGGCCGTGGACGTTTAGCAAGTCAAGCTGACATCACGTGTCACCTATTGAATAATGGGAAAATTTCATGGATACCCCTGAAGTTTGCCATATTTTCATAGATACCCCTACTTTTTCAGAAACTTCACAAATACCCTTGGACCAAAAAAATTAGGCGTTTGTTTTGTTGTGCATGTCACTTCCTTCTCCCTTTGTGCGCACACTACTTCTTTCTTGTTATTTGTGCGCACAAAGGAAGAAGGGAGGTGGCATGCCCAACAAAACAAATGCCTAAAAATTTTGGTCCAAGACTATTTGTGAAATTTCTGAAAAAGCATGGGTATCTATGAAAATATGGAAAACTTCAGGGGTATCCATGAAATTTTCCCTTGAATAATTCCAACTGTGTATGAATAGATGAGTTGCTGTTGGTCCAGGGGTCAGTATAGCAGATGGGATCAGCTCCATTATGGTTTCAGTATTCTCGAAGGATCAGGTCGTTATAGTATCCTCTATCTAATGTTTCAGCCCTTTTAATTGCAAGGGCAACCACGCCATTTGTGCAAGTTAAATGTGGATTTAACGAATTGCCAGTGGGAAGACAACAATTTTTTGTTTTGTGCCATTACTTTTTTTATTTCAAGTTTTATGCACATATGTTGCTAAAGCAGAAGGATGGGATCGACTTGCAGATGGCTACATTGGCTATGGTGAGATTTTTAGGATTGGTCACCAACAACGTCCCCGCATCACAATGGGTCGCCGGCAAAGTGAAGGCGCTATGGGATGTAACGATGATGCTTCCAATCTTCTAGATTCAGGTGCTTCTGTTACTGAGAATGCAGACCTTCATGTAAACAGTTCTTACCAAATGAGCTACATTAGCAGTGTGTGCAATTAACGGTGGTGTAAGAAAATAGAACTCGATAACTGCATTCAGTTCCGTCGGGTTGGAACAATAAACTTCGAATGTGCAGAAGTGAACGAGGGCCTTGTTCATTGATGAGATGTCAACCAAGGGCAGTTTATACTTTCGACTCAAATTTTAAATGCAAGGACGCTTAAGTGTGGTTGTCATCTGGCGATTCCTCATTTCAATGGAATATGGGCGAAGGTAACTACACCCGGTATTAACCCTGACGTATTTTGGATGAAAATATTGGACCACAGAGGAACTAAAACGGTTTAAAAGGGCATCAACAACGTGGGCGTGGGGTTGGTGACCTTTGGAGCGAGGAATGAATTCATTTAAGGAATTGTGGAGGTGGCAATTTTGTCTATGAACGAAGCATTGGTTTTACTTTCTTTCAGTTAACCTTTTGCTTGAACAATGTTCTGATGCTGTTAACCTCTTTTCTTAGTGGACATAAAATTGAACAACTACAAAATCAAAGGCAATCAAATATTAACTTTCCTCCTTGTGTGTGAAGGAGCTCTCATCCATGGGAGTATGTTTATCCTCCCATGGGCTGTAATTTAACCTCCTCTCGAACCTGAAAGGTCATGTTCTATACCTCACGTTTTCAACACCCTTGCTTTGAATGTACCTTATGAGTATCTCCAACTAAATGAGAGTGTGGGAGCAAGACTCAATCCTCATTTATACTTTCTTGTGGTTGACTAAGAACTGCAGTGTAGTCTATCTGCTCTTCTGGTATCAGTCAAGCTAGGTGTCTTTTATCACGGAAATAGTTGCTTGACTTGCTTCAATGATTACTTCCACCCAATGTCTGAAAATCTTCTCTCTCTGCTGGAAGAATTCGTTCATTTCTTTTTGTTTTTGTCTTCTTCAAGGACATGTGCTAGCGAGAAGAGCAACCGATAAACGCACAAAGCACGCGCTCGATCTGTAGACAAAACGTTGTAATCCTGCAGCGTGATCAATAACATTAAGGGTTTTGAACATGATGGTTATTAACCCCTAAATGCCCAAGCAACTAGATTTGGGTCTTCACAAAACTTTGAAGTAGAATAAAACTTTATCAAATCACTATTTTAATTGTTTTTTTTTCAATACAAGTTTTTTTGAAGTCTATTTCCAACATCAAAAACCTGATTTTGAAAATAAGTGTTGATGATTTTTTAACTCAAGATTTTGTACAAGGGTGTCCACTGCAAACTTGAGTTTTCTAGTGTTGGAAGATCTTGAAAATGAGCCTCAAATACACTAGAGACTAGAAAAAAATCTGCATTAGAAATCCATTTAAAAAAAATACAAGAGTAGATTTTGAAAGCCGTAAGTTGGTTGAGGTTAAACATGTAATGACCTTAAACCTCATATTTTTTTGATGACCAACTTTTTAGATTTGACATGTGAAAGGAGGATTAGAAAACTCCAAGTCAATTTTGCAGTTTTAACACCCTCATGTTCAAACATTATAATCTTTCAAACTATAAGTGATATTGTTGTGTTTTCTTTTTCCATGTAATCTCTAACATGTTTAGTTTAAATTTGCACAGTTACATTTGAAAAAAAGTTGATGAAAATTTCTAAAAGGTTGATTGATTGTGCAATTTCATGAAAATTCCAAGAAGCTCAAATAGGCCTTGGGCATTTAGGAGTTAATAAACATCTAGCAAATTATAGGATCCAACTAGCAAGAGAAAAATGATGAATTTGCGTTTTCAAAAGTATTATTTGGATATTGTGAGAATAAGTTGTGAATCTTTAAAGAGCCGCTTGCAATTGCACCTAATACCAATAGTAAGGTTTCATATTCACATGTACATTCTTGTAATTTACATCTATTGCCTTCCACAATTTTTTCAAGATTTTAGAAGTGATGATTATGGGTGTTGCTACCTTAAAGCCTATTTAAGTACGTAATGCTAGACCTAATTGAGCCCCCATGGATGAGATCAATCTAATAGGGATGCAACCCTAATTAGTGCTAATACAACTGGTCACCAGCTCTGGCTAAGTATCTAAACAAAATGGCTATATACTGGCAACTCGCAGGGAGTGTCAGTAAAAAGGGCAATTTGCGTGCGTTTAGCAGGGTTTTTTATTTCTGGCAAAACTTTGCCTAGATCTTACCTCAAATGGTCAATTGGTCACTAACTACCGTAACACTGAAAAAGTATGGTGGAAAAATGGATGAAATTGCTAAAACCTTTCCCAAGCCAAAATCAAGTTTGTCAAATTTTGGATGAAGTTCATTAATATTAGTACAATTTATGGATGAATGTCCACATGTTGACGATTTTATTCAAGTTTGTTTATTTTTCTCTTAAGGTAGGAGCACCCATAAACATCAAACTAAGGGTTTTGAACATGATGACTATTAATAGACAACTAGCAAATTATAGGATCCTATTAGTAAAAAAAAAAAAATGAGTTTGCACTTTTGAATGTATTGTTTGGAAACTGTGAGAATAAGTTGTGATTTTTTAAAGAGAAAACTACCATTGCACCCATAACCATTTTTAAGATTTCATATTCACATGTTGTACATCCTTGTCATTACATCTATTCACTTCTATAGATTTTTCAAGATTTTGGAAGTGACAGTCATGGGGACACTGACGCTTATGGATGCTCCTACCTTACATGCTTGCATTGTTGGGTGCTGGTCGCTCTACCTTAGTAAAATGAAAAAAACAAAAAAAGAAGTTGGAGGCCCTTTAGCGGTTGTAGCCTGGCAGTGAGTCGAGGATGGGCTCATGTACCTTAATAGGAGTTTGCAATGTACAAAGCTTTCACTTCAAATTGAATGCAAACCACATTTTAGGCCACTTGGAGTAGTGTCTGTGCTTTGTTTGAGACACTTGCATTGCACCTCTTGCACACCGCATTTGTGATAACAACAATGGATTTGAGTTGTTACGTGATCTTAACATGGTCTGAAAATACCTTCTTAATGGTGTGAACAAAATATTGTAGCTTCATGGAGATTGCAGAAATCCATAATAGTGATGTGGTAGATAGAAGTCTAGAGTGCAAGTCTTCCTGCTAGAATATCACTGTAATGGAGTTGCTATAAGGTGGCATGCAAAACAATCTTTGACCATCCTTTGTCCAATTGGTAATTTGGCCTTGCAATAGCACTCTTGTGTTGGGTCTCGAGTTTTGAATTGTAACTATACTTCAATGTATTTGGCATGCAGAGTGGCACCTTGATGGATAAAAAAAACATAATCAACGTCACTTGATAGTTTCAGCAGCCTTAGCAAGTCCTTGAAACTGCTCAATATACTATTGGTCAAAGGCTGGATGGTGGTGACCAAGGTCCAAAAGGTGCAAAAAGGTAAAACTCCCCTATCTTCAACATGTCAATGTGAAAATCATGTTGAAAAACTTAACAACTATATTTGGGTTCCTATTGCCTATGTGCATTGCATCACATAAGCTATTCTATTGCTCGCTTTAATGGGCCGGACGACTCTATTTCATGAGCGTAAAATGGTGAGCCTAAGAGCGGTGAGCCAAGATTTGGTGAGCAGGAATCAATTTTGAGCTCAACATCAATGAAAAGACTTTTAAAAAAAGCAAGTTTTTAAAAAATAAAAATTTAAAATGTACAATTATAAGGCCTCATGTATATGGTTATAAGTGAAATTGAGTATTTTGACAAAAAATCTAGGCTCACAAATCCCGGCTCACGGATCCCGGCTTACGATATAGCATTCCCCTTGCTGAAGGCTACAATTACACAAACTCTACACATGATGTTGCTGGGCCCTATTGAAAGCCAAGCAAGCCCTGCACATGATGTTGTCAGGGCCTGTTGAAAGCCAAGCAAGCAAGCCCTGCACATGATGTTATTGGGCTCCGCTGAAGGCCATGCGAGCAAGCCTTGCAGATGGCGTTGCTAGCCCCAATACAGGCCGTAGGCAGGCGCTCTGTACTAGAGAGCGGGCAGGTATCTGCTGATTTTGGAAATTAGCAAGCCCGGAGGGCGAGCTAATTTCTAGAATCGATAGATACCTATGCACTCTCTCGCGTTAAGGGCAGGAGAGGCCGTATTTGGCAATTTCTATGATATATGATACTATATACGGTTTGTGAGTAATTTTGGTAGAATTTGGTATGAGAGTGATTTTGAATCGCACAAATACGTTTTATAATCGGCAGGGGGTCACGGCCTGCCGATTCTGCGAAAGAATCCAACTCAATAAGAGCCGAATCGGCCTCCCTTGTCCTTAACCCCTAAGCGCCTAGCTCAAAATCTAGTTTAGGCAAACCTACTCACACTCACAAGCATGTGGTTTCTACAAAAATAAAATAACTCATGTGAAACCAATCATAATCACTAGGAACCCGGGTACTGCACTCCATGTCACTCTTGTACCACCCTACCCTAATTCTAGTACATCATACTACCATGACTTAGGTACCTATTTTCAGATCTTCCAGAAGAAGTATACTTTCTCTGGGGCGCTCAAGGGTTAACGGCAGGATAGCAGTCACGAAAGTACAGTCACGCTGTTGGAGGAGTTGCACCACTATTTCTGGTTCGGAATGCGCTACAGTACCAGTTTGGCTTGGATATGGAATTCAGCTTTGGCAGCCGCGGCGGTGGCGTCTGCCGTTGGCGGCGTTGGCTGCGGCTAGTGTGGCGTGGTAGCGGCGGGCAGTTCGGGCTGTAGTCCAGGGTGAGGTTCCAGAAGGCGGAGCACTTGTTGACGAGCTCCACGCGAGCGAGGACGCGCGCGGGGTCGACGGCGCCGAAGACGGTCACCTTTCCGGGTGTAGTGGGGCCAGTGGGGCGTGACCAGCCACGTTGTTCATGCCGCCCGAATCCTGCAGGCGCTCCCTCACCTTCCTCTCGCTCACTTCTTGCTGGATAAGGTAGAAGCACCCAAATATAACACTTATCTCAGATGTGGTAATTGGGAGGGTCTTCTGAGAATCTGATGGCATGGGCTTGTTAGGAAATGGATATAGATGTAAAGAGAATTGTTTTTGGAATTTTTTGAGATCATATGAATAAATTATAAATTGTTGAAGACAATTTCCTAGACTTATCTATTGTAGTCACTAGATCCCTGAAAAAACAACAACAACATTTGTGTCTTGTTTGGGTGCGTTTGTGTCTTGTTTGGGTGCATATCTATTTACTTTAGGTTTAATTTTAGATGTCAGAGAATGGCTAGTGTTGCAATTGTGTGCTCCTACCTTATGGGAGCCCAAGGGGCTGATATTACTACACATATGTCGATGTGGGGCCAGGGTTGAAAAGCTCAAGTGTTTTTCCCAACTAGGGTAATAGTAATAAATTTTGTCCCCTATTTTATTGCAAGTTATTCATTTGTAACCGACACAAGGTTTCATGACTAAAGCAAGGTCTCTAAATCCAAATATGAATTCAAAGTTCTCAAATTCAATCTATAGATGGTAAATATTTAAACTCTCAAATTTTCAGGCGGGTGAAAATAAAATTATTGAGTGCTTTTCCACCCTAGCTCCTCATTGATGTATGTGCAGTAATATGAGCCGGCACCTTCGGCTCAGTTTGGGGCCAATTTCCATTGGAGACTAGACCAAACATTCAGGTTGATCACAGGTAAAGAAAAGAAAAACTTTGAAATTTTGACGCGGAGTACATTTTTGGAAGGAAGCTCTAGTCTAGGGTTTGGAAGGTCTAGGAGTGTTAGTCAAATTTTGGAGAGCCGGAGGCTAGAGGTCTAGGCCTAGACTCCTCCAACCCCCTAATGGAAACCGGCTCTTACTACACATATGCATGGTTGTCACTTCAAGCAAGATTTGGATGCCAAGACAAGCAGAAGGACACTTCAAACAACATAGACAGATGTGTTTGCTAAATGTTACCTTTTAGGGTTTTCTAAGATTTTTGACCCAAAAAAAGAAGAATGAGATGATTTTTTTTTAATTTTTATTACGTGATATGGCTTTAAATCCACGTTTTGATTCTATGTTGGCAACAATGAGTGTCACCACCATGTACAAAGCTTCTGATTTTTATCATTTTTTGAAGTCAACTATGAGTTTACTACATTGGACATACATGAGTTTAATAGGGCACTTTGGGCAAACAAATGAGCAGACAGACAAGTGGTCCTATGTGACAACCCTACACAAATGTTGATGTAGGGCGGCCAAGCTCAAAAACCATTTTTTTTTCACCCACCAAAAATTGTAAGAATTTAAATATTTTTCATCAAGAGATTGAATTTGGGAATATAGAATTCATATTTGAATTTAGAGATCTTGCTTTTGTCTAGAACCTCAAAAAGAATACAATTAAAAAATAAAATAAAATAGGGACAAATCATTGCTATTACCCTTGTTTGGAAAAAAAACTTGAGCTTTTCCACTAGGGCCCAATACTGACGTTTGTGCAGTACTCTGAGCCGGCACATTTAGTTCAATGGGTTGCTGTAAGCCATGTTCTAGACGTGGGTTCAATCCAAATTGTCTTTATGTTGTAGCTGAGGCTTAAGCTTAGTTGTTAGATTGAACCAACTATCCTTCTGCTAGTCTACCTTCCAGTTTATTTGTCAGGTGTTCCTAATTGAGCTCTCGTCCGTTCACTATAATCAACTCATAATTTGATTTCAAAATGAAGAAAAAAGAAAGCAAATGTTAAATTACTTTGTACACGCTGATTATACACATGAATGCCAATATGGAGTCCTGGGATCATATGCATGAGTGTGGCAAGAATGCAATAGCCTAGGTGCTAAATTTGCTTATGGGTGAAGATACAAGGGCTAACACATTATACCATAAGATAGACACCTCACTATATCACATGAGACAAAGAACCCATTCTTTATAATATAGATTGGGTTGTCCATCCTACTCATGATATTATGATTCAATCACTCATCATATAATTCTCTATCAATAGCACAAGTTCTATTACAGAGAGGAAAGGGAGAAGAAAAAGCAACCACTCGAATGGTGAAAAGTCGTTGTGGAGAAGAAAAAGCAACCACTCGAATGGTGAAAAGTCGTTGTGATTGCCTTAAATTTTTTTTATAAATTTGAAATTTTTTATTAAAAAGCATTGGGTGTGTCTCTTAGTCACCTAAAGTATAAAATTCACTTTGAGAGCAGGGAGAAGAAAAGGCACAAAAGGAAATTTGAGGAGAGGGAAAAGAAAAGGTAGATGAAGGAAGGGTGAAAATTTACATGAAAAGAGAGACGTGCAACAAAGCAAGTGCAAAGCATACTTGTGTATTATAATTAGAGGCCTTCCAGTTCCAAGTATTTAGCTAAATTTTTTTCAATTTTTTCAATTTTTAATTACTTTGACATGTCATTTGCCTCAACTTTCTATTGTTTTTTGGAACTTCTCTCTCATTAGAGGGTTTCAAACATAAAATCTGGCCTTTGAACTTCTCACCTCACAAGATCTCCACTCACTAGTGAATTGTTTTCATCCCCTCACACGCGCAAAGTCTAAGACACCCGTGAGTTTGCGGAAATTTATGCGAAGGAAGTTTTGGGGTTTGAGGACGCAAGTGAATGAGCCTAGCAACCACGAAAGTGAGTTTCTAAAATTCACTCCTCACGTGATCACATTAGGAGTGAACTTCACAAACTCACGTTCATGGCTTTGCGGGGCTCATGCACCTGCATCCTCAAACCCTGAAATTTTCTCGCAAAAATTTCTGCAAACTCACGAGTGTCTCAAACTTTGCGCGTGTAAGGGAATGAAAACTATTCATTAGCAAGCGGAGATCCTTTGAGGGTGAGAAGTTCGAAGGCTAAATTTTATGTTTGGGGCTTAGTATTCACAGCATCTTTTTGTGTGCAGCTTAGAGCATTTCCATCCAACCTCAAATCATCATCATTAGAAATATAGTGCTTCTTGTTTCTATTGTTGACTATTTCTACCCTGCGTTTGACCAACTACATAAATTAACATTCAACCACTGACAAGTTTCCATATATGCAAAAGCAAATAAATTTGTCAACATTGATTATTCAACCTACTAGCCAGAGAGGTTGTATATAAAATCTGTGACCAGCCATTGCAATCACAATAAGAGGATGTGAAGAGCTCAACAACATTTCCCCACCATGAAAAGGACATGCACATTGTCGCTCTCACCTCCTTGGCAAGCCACGTGCTCATCTGCTAGCATGTGACTTAGTAAACGCCTCCTGCTCGGCAGGTCCTTTTCTTCAAACAAAGATCGCCGGCCAATTTCCACACTTGGTACGACCTATCTCCTCTCATCATAGGTTATATAAAATTGTTTGAAACATACATTTATTCCAGTTGAAGTCAAAACCTTTGCAATTAAGCGACGAAAGTGAAGTTCCAACCTCAGCGAGGCAAAATTAAATCAGATTCAACTATAGATAGTTAGATACTATCAAAAAAGGGTCTTGCTAGTATCTGCAAAAACATGAAGACCCCCAAGGGCCTGAAGAGGTCAACAGGAATTGCAAAATATCTATACAGCTGTGGCCAGAGACGTCGATCAGGATTCACAACAAATTAAACACTAATTCTACATGCACCAGCCAGCAATGCGCTGTATATCATCCTCAAGAGATTTTCTCTCCAGACCCTGTTGTTTGCATTTCTCACCAACTTCAAACCCAATTTAAAACCGTGTCCTATCCAAGAGGCACTGCTGCGCAGAACACTAGATGCTCATACCAGAAATGCTAGTATGGCGACCAAGGCAGCGGTGACAAGGCCCGCCATGGACAGAACAGGTCCTGAGCTGGCAGCGCTAGGGGGAGGAGGGCTGGGTGGTGGGGGTGAGGTGGTCGTTGGCGCGGGTGCGGTCGTTGGCGCGGATGCCGGGGTCGTTGGCGCGGGTGCGGGTGTCATTGGCGCGGGAGCGGGGGTTATTGGTGTGGGTGCCGGGGTCATTGGCGTGGGAGCAGGGGTCATTGGCGTGGGTGCCGGGGTGGGTGCCGGGGTGGGTGCCGGGGTGGGTGCCGTGGGGGATGGCGCGGGAGCAACAACACCACCGGCGACTTTAACAGAGAGTTTCATTCCTGAAGTGCAATGCCCCGGAACGCTACAGATGAAGTAGTAAGTGCCTGCTGTTGTCAAAGGAATGGAATCATTGCCGGTTGTCCATTCTTGTACTACCGTCCCGGTACAAGCGGTGAACTCCGCCGAGGTGTTATATCGCACCACGTTGTGTGCACCAGCGGTATACTCAAACTCTGTATCCACAACACACAGAGCAGAATGATATTAATTGTTGTAATTAATATGAGCTAGAAGCTAAGGTAGACATACCCATTCCCTAGTGGCACACCCTAGATCTGAAATGTTCACCATCTACTCTTGAACCCAAAGTGGAGCAATGAATGCTACTAGCTTAAACAAATTGTCACATGTTAGTTGTTAAGTTGTTTTGAAAGGGCTGGGATTGGGGCCATCAAGTGCCATTATGGGAACACATTAAAGCAATTTCAAGATTAATTTAGAGTTGCTTGGAAGGACCCTATGAGTTGAAACTTTGCCCTCAAATACAAAACATTCTACAATACTTTTTTTCACAAATATGACGTTCCATGATAGTTTGTTGAAAGATAAACCTACTGATTTTTTCCTCAGTTTTCCAAAACCTTGAGGTACACCAAACCTTTAAACAGACGGGTATGGGTCTGTCTACCTTACGAGTCACACAAAATTTCCAAACCACACCGGTCAGAGCTATTACGGTGGAATTAAAGTAGCCCTAGACGTACATATAGCTTAACAAGGATTTTCCGGGCAGGCATTATTTGCAAGAATGCCAATCCAATGTGAGATCAAGAGCTTCACAAAATGCAGTTGACAACAAGGAAGCCGTCAACTACACTCTAACGCAATGTTCACTAATTTAGGAAAAAAAGATACATTTTTGAACTTTTGGATTTCATGGTTTTAAGAAATCTTTGGTGACTTAGAATGAAATTCATGATAATTTCTTCAAGACCTTACATCATTCAATGATGAAACATCTTGAAGGAGCTATCAAAAATCTCACCAAAAAATCATCAAATTACTCTCACAAATGGTTCATTCATAATTCAGAATTCTCAAAACACATTTTGTAGAAGAGTTTTTACCACGTTTACGAATATCGTGTTCTACATAAGGTAGGAGGCTCTAAAATGGAGCACCTCCTCAAATGTACTCATCATGTACATGTTGTTTTTCATAGCCCTTGAACGATGTACAGGTCATGTACATTTGAGGAGGTGCTCCATTTTAGAGCCCTATATGACCTTTCCACCTCAAAATTTCATAACTAATTCCACAAAGTTCCAAAAAATATGAAACAACTTGAGTTAGATGCCAATTCTTCATGTATTTCAAGGAAAGTTTACAAAAAATCATTTCAAGGACCCAAAATTCAATTTCAGCCCTTAGATGCTCCATTTATGAGCCTCCTACCTTAACGGTCGACGGTCACATCTCGCGATCATATATAAGCTTACGCCTAGAGAATGTATTAGAGGATCCGATAGCATGAAACTCTAGAACCGGTTCAAATTTTAATACAACACAAAATACAAGGCACTCTCATTTCTTTCATGTGATACTCTACCATCCCTCTGTTTCTCCAACACAATTCAAAACACAAGCAACACACCAGTGATCCATTCCAAAAGAAGTTCAAGGATATAAGGCTCTAAAATGAAGCGGGTTCTAAAATGGTGCACTTCTATGAATGATTGACATGTTCCCCTCAAATATCTATTACTGTTAATGATGATTCAAGTGGGTAAATGACTCATCAATGACAATAATAGATATTTGAGGGAAACATGTCAGCCACTCCTAGAAGTGCACCATTTTAGAACCCCTCCATTTTAGAGACCTCACCTTGGGAAGGAAGTGAGACTCACGTAAGGTATCTCCGACAGCAAAAGTCTGGTTTGCAGCCCACGTGGTGTCATAATAATTAACGTTATTCTCCGGCGGATAGTTCCATTGCTGTGCCGCGCCGCCGACGAGGTGATTCGCCGCCAAAGCACCGGACACCATCGCCAACACTAACACCGTCGTCATCGCTACCACAGCCAACCGGCCCGCTGCACTGCCTCTTCCCTCCATTTTCGAAAGATGTCTCAACTCTCCAGTACCAATGTCTAACTTCAATATTCCCTGTATAACAATAACATCCACAAAAAAGTCTCAAATCTCATATCCAAGCCATAGGCTTTTCCTATTACACCGGCATCCGATCCATCGCCTACACAAACCAGCTATAAATTCTCAAAGATCTACAAAAACTTCCAAAACGTTTAGAATTAAGTCGTCTTGAAAGCAAAATGGTCTTAATCTTATCTCCAAGCCAAAAGCCTTTCCAATTACACCAGCATCTGATCCATCGTACACCAGATAAAAATTATCTCAAAGATCTTCCAAAAAAAGTCCAAAGTGTTTAAAATTAAGCCGCCTTGAAAGCAAAATGGCCTCAGATCTCATCTCCAAGCCAAAAGCCTTTCCAATTAGACTAGCATCCGATCCATCGTACACCAGATAAAAGTTCTCAAAGACCTTATAAAACATGTCCAAAACGTTTAGAATTAAGTCGCCTTGAAAGCAAAATGGCCTCAAGTCTTATCTCCAAGCCAAAGACCTTTCTAATTACACCAGCATCCGATCCATCGTCTTAACACACCAGCTACAAATTTTCAAAGATCTTCCAAAAAGTTTCCAAAACGTTTAGAATGAAGCCGCCTTGAAAGCGAAATAGCCTCAAATCTTATCTCCAAGCCAAAAAAAGCTTTCCAATTACACCAGCATCCATTTCACCGCCTAAACACACCAGCATCCATTTCATTGCCTAAACACACCAGCATCCATTTCATTGCCTAAACACACCAGCTAAAAGTTCTCAGATATCTTCAAAGAAAAGTCCAAAACGTTTCGAATTAAGCCGCCTTGAAAGCAAAACAGCCTCAAATCTCTTCTCCATGCCAAAGACCTTTCCTAATCCACCAGCATCCGATCCATCGCCTAAACATACCAGCTAAACATTCTCAAAGATCTACCAAAAAAAGTCCAAAACGTTTAGAGTTAAGCCTTGAAAGCAAAACACGCTGTGCATGCGCACTCGCCATTTCTATAGTGAATTCAAAGTCGACAAGCATACCTACTAAGCACGCCAGCTAAACATTCTCAAAGATCTACCAAAAAAAGTCCAAAACGTTTAGAGTTAAGCCGCCTTGAAAGCAAACACGCTGTGCATGCGTACTCGCCATTTCTATAGTGAATTCAAAGTCGACAAGCATACCTACTAAGCACGCCAGCTAAACATTCTCAAAGATCTTAGCAAAAAAGTCTAGAATGTTTAGAATTAAGCCGCCTGCAAAATACGTTGCATGTGCAATCTCCATTTCTATAGTGATTTCGAAGTCGGCAAGCATACCTAGTAAGCAAGATTGATGCGATGGCGATGGCGAGAGCAATGGCGATGGCAATGGCGAGGGCGATGGCGAAGGCGATGTTTTTTAAGTAAGCAGAAACGAAAGGAGCCTGCGAGGTTCATATAGGGGGAAGCAAGGCGAGAGAGACGACGAAAGAGACGACGGCGACGATAGAGACGACGAGGGGCGACGACGACGACGAGGGGCGACGACGACGACGACGACGAAGTTTTGAGAGTGACGGAGGTAGTGACGAGAAACAGCGTGTTTATGTGGGGTCTTAGTTGACTGCGTTCCCCAACGGAGGTCAACGCACGTCCGACGACTCCGTTCGTCTTTTTCTGTCCTGACCCGCGCTTTTATAATCCTCGAGGCGGGGTGGTTTCTTCGTTTTCATGCCTTTCTGGAACTTTCGATGAGTTATACTGACTTTTTTCACGCGGTAAGCTCCGTTTTTTCTACGTAACTCAAGCGAATTTCTTGAAACGTGCTCCTGTAGTCTCTTCCGTTTCTTGGAACTTGTTGTTTGTGCCTCCACCTCTTTAGTCCCTTATGGCAATTTTGGAACCCAAATTGTTCCATTTTCCATGCATTTCTATTGCAAAATAAAATATAATCTTACTGTAGTAAGGCAGGAGCACTCATAAGTGTCAGTGTCCCATAGCTGTCATCTCTGAAATCTTGAAAAATCTGTGGAAACGAATAGATATAATGACAAGGATGTACAACATGTGAACATGAAATCTTAAAAGTGGTTATGGGTACAACAATGGCAGTTTGCTCTTTAAAAATTCACAACTTATTCTCACAATATCCAAATAATACATTCAAATGTGCAAACTCATTTTTTTCCTATTCCTAATAAGATCCTATAATTTGCTAGTTGGTTATTAATAGTCATCATGTTCAAAACCCTTAGTTTGACATTTATGGGTGCTCCTACCTTATGCCTTGTAGGTGCTTTGTTGTGTGTGTCTCTCTATTCGTGTGACTTTTTAGCTTCTCTTGCACTACTTTTTCCTCTCACTCTCCTCCTCAAATTTTCTTCAATGTCCTTTTCCTCTCCCCTCCCCTCACTTGAATTTCAAAATTTGGATGATTGACAAATATCCAATGCTTGACACTCAACACTTTATAATAGAAAATTTTAACCTTATGAAAGAGAATACTGAAATAAAAATTCAATGGCTTTTCATTCTCCCCCCTCCTCCTCCCTTCGGGTGCTTTTTCCTCTCCCTTGCCCCGTATTAATAAAACTTGCAATGTTAATAGAGAATTATATCGTGAGATGGACAACCCATGCTGACTCATCATATCAACCCATAGTGAGATAGTAGAAATAAATTAGAGAACTATTTTTTTAAGGACCAATTCCTTTTTCTGCCAAAATCACTGAAAACTGCCACTTCTAGGAGATGAGTAAGAAGGTAGATTTTTTTTTTTTTTGAGAATCCAACCGTAGGATTTTGCCGTAGACTAGAAGAGGTACTTAAGGGGAAAAAATCAGGTCATTCTAGATTGAGAGAAGGGAGGTATCTACATATGAATTGAAGGGAAATTTTTTTTTTCCTTACTGCCATTAAATTTCAAAAGCCTTTTACCTCTCTTTCACATAAAAAATTGCTCTACCCAAAGTTGAGCTTTTATTTTTCCACGTAGGAGATCAAGTTAGGTATATGTGGGAGAGTTCTCAAATCAATTGGAACTATACAACATATGGGGAAAAAATAGTAAGTAAAAAGTAGAGAATGAGTCAAAACACAAAATTGTTAAGAATTTAATTATTGACATGAAAAATGCAAATCCCAACGGTTATAATGTTGTGATAAACAATCTACTTCCTTTGGTTTATTTTTTTTCCAAAATATAGAAGATAGAGTAAATTAAAGAACTTCAAAATTTATTTTAGAGTAGAATTCATAATTGCTTGCAAACAAAAACTCCTCATAACTTTCATCTCATTAAGTGAAATTGAATGATTAAAAGCTTTTCATGTATAAAATAAATCTAGAGAACCAATTTCAAAAAACTAAATTCAAAAAATGTAATTTTTAAAAAAGTTTTTGGACTTTCTAGATGGGCACTCCTCCCCAAATTTTCATAAATTCATGCATAACTTCTTTGTCAAATATTAAAATGAAGAAAAAATTAGATGCCCACATGAATCTTTGAATTACCCACCTACAATAATAGTTTCAAAAAATTACACAAAGTACCTAAACCATAAGTACATGCCCAAAACCCATTTGTCCCCAGAACGGACAAACAGGTCCATTAGGGGTTAAAGAGATCAAAGGATCTTCCATTAGAGCCACCTTGTTCACATTTTAGTGAGTCCAATTAGGCCGATGACCTTTAGTTATGCCATTTTACCTTCCCTTTAGATTGGCTTTATAAAACATGCAGGATTTAATTAGCCCTTGATTATCCCCTAAAGGTCCAAGCAAAGTTTCCAGCAAAAACTCTCCAAAACTGCCATTTTCAGAGCATCAATCAAATTTGAAAACAAAAATATTTCTATGCATATGTGGTTGTAAGGTCTTGTAGAAGAATAGTTTTAGAAGATGTGAAAAAAATTTCAATGTTTTTTGTCCTCTGGATTGGAAGTTAGAATGGTTTGAATATTCAAAAACATTTTGTGAAAAATCGGCAGCTACCCTTCAAAAGGTGATATTCCTAAGGAAAAAAGGTCATGTGGGTGGTGCTTTTCTAAATTCCTTATTCCACTTAAGTAAAGTACATGTCAAAAAAGTTTCAAATCATTTGGAATTGTATAACATATGGAAAGAATGATTCAAACCACTAAATTGTTAAGAATTTAATTATGGAGATGAAAAATGCCAATCCCAATCATGGTTGTAATGTTGTAATAAACAATCTACATCCTTTGGTTTTTTTTTTTTCCAAATTAATTTAAATTGAGTAATATAAAGGACTTCAAAGTTTATTTTAAAGTAGAAAATCCATAACTGCCCGCAAACAAAAAATCCTCATAACTTTCATCTCGTTGATCAAAATGGAATGATTCAAAGCTTCCTACATTCACATAAATCTCCTAAACCAATTTTAAAAATTTACATTTGAAAAAAGTGATTTTTAAAAATCTGCCTAGGCTGCTTGACAAATGTAAAAAACAACATATTAGGCCATAACTTTTTACTCATAACTCTAAATGTCATGAAATTTAGTACATATGAAAGATAAACCTTGTCCCCACATTTTATTAAAGTTTCAGCCTAAAATATGAAAAGCTCCAATCATGGGTACGTGCCCAAAATTGCTATGTTTCTAAAAAAGAAGGTATGGTCCTTTAGTGGTTATCAAAGGCTCAATCTACTGCACATATGTCGATGTGGGGCCGGGTGGAAAACCTTAGATTTTTCACTTGCCAAAAAATGTGAGAGTTTAACTATTACCATTTAGTGATTGAATTACAAAGTTTTGAATTCATTTTTGAATTCAGAGACACTTCATTAGTTTAGAGCGTAAAGAAAAATACAATTGAACAATATTAATACAAGGGAAAAATTATTACCATTACCATTAGCAAGTGAAAAATCCTGAGGTTTTCAACCCCGGCCCCACATCGACGTGTGTGCAGTAGACTGAGCCATTATCAAATGAGTTATTTTAATATATCTATGCAATTCTTCAATAAAAGAATGAGACCATCCAATTAGCTAAATTTTCTGCTTTCTTCCTTAGTCGAGCGACACACATCCTACAGTGCATGCAAATAATGAAAAATATTGGATAGAACCATCCACAAGTGCACCTTCCTCCACAAACTATTATTGCTAATTATCATCCAATTATTGGCTACCCTACTATTTCTTTGAGAGGGTTTTTTTGTGTGGTTTGACTTTTGTTTTCCACCCGTTTTTATTTGTGAAATAGTTGTCGTAACTAATGTCGAAATAAGGTAAGCTTGTGGCAAAAAAAAATTGATGTTGATATTGATTAGGATGTTATGATTTTAACCCATTTTGTCATATTTCACTAAATTTGAAACATGAAAACATGGATTATATACATATATGGTGATCAAGAGATTTTTATGTTATACACATTCTCCAAAACTAAATTCTCCAAGCATGGATTGTTCCCTCCACCTCCTCCATTAAAGAGATCTCCGGGGTGCGATTTATAAAAAGCAAAAATTAGCAATAACAAACCTCCCGCTTTTTCCCTTTATGTTAATCAAAGACATGTTTTTTGTTTCTAAACTTTGAACCACCTAGAATTAGTCAAATTTGGCATAAGTACAATCTTCTAAAAATAGATAAGACCAATACTTGGAACCCTTTTTAGCTTTATTAACAAACACCCCTCATTGCTCATTTTCAACCAACTTTTCATGTGTCCACCAGTGTTTTTTTTTTGAGTCTCATAAGGCTACCTTGTCAGAAATTGAATCAATGCACCTCTCTTCCTCTCAGAATTCTCCATTCTTGAGAGAGCACGTGGCATGTGGTAGGTGAAAAAAAAACAACTGGTCTACACTAAATACTGATTATAATTATACAATAATTAGACATATTTTTGAAACTTGAGAAATTTTGTCATGTATTTTTGAAGTTTTAATTATCTTCGTTTTTTCCTACTTTTGTGTATTTTCACCAACCAACAATACACTCATTGCCAGTTCTCCCCAAAAAATAATTGAATGACACGTTACCATGTATATTGCTTATGTGGCATGAAAGGTATATTGAAGCTGCTACTTGCTGTTGTTAGGCAAAGTCAAATGAATATTTTGTTGAGAAGTGGAGAACTAGTCACTTCTGAAGAAAATATCTCCTACGCTTTCTTGGTTTCCAAGCCAAAATGATATACCTTATATCAGCTAATCTTTTATTGGGTGAATTTTTTTGATGGATCTTACCTCATTTTGACCCCGGCTACATTAACCCCTGAGCGCCCAGGCCGTTTTCACCAAAATCAGGGTTTTTGGAGACCAACAACTTTGATGCATTGTATCTCGGTCAATCATATGATTCACAAAAAATGACCATTGAAAATAGTTGGACACCTACTTAGAAAATGGCTTTCAAATTTTGAGAACAATTTACCGCAGGAGATGGGAGATTATAACATTTGATCAAACAACATGTGATGACTAAATCTCATTTTTTGGTAGGTAGTTGCTATTTGATGATTTTTACAAAATTCTATAAGCCCCAGATTCATCTCAAAATTTGTGAGCAGCAAGATAAGATGTGAATGCACACCCTTGTAAATTATTGAAGATTGCACTTCTTTTTATGTCAAGTTTTAGGGCTTCAAATTGCTAATGCACGGAAAACAATGACTGGCACAATTGGTGACGGTTGCCATAATAAGGGTCTAGAACATGCTTGAACACTTGCCAACAACTTTCCGGTTACCACAAAGCACACACAAGGAAGCTTGCAAGGGATATTGACCGGTTGCAGTAAAACGTGGCTTACCACCTTGCCTCGTATGGTGTTTCACCCAATCAAATCTCTTGCAGCTCTTGTACAACATCTGCCTTTCCTTGCAATTACTCCATTAGCATGGACAACTTGAATGCTTTCATAATTGTAGTTTAATAAGATCAAAAAAGTAGATCCAGTTCCTCAAATGGGCGTCTAAAATCCCCAACAATAGAATCCCGTCACTGCGGCACTCAGGGTTAACACTACCATAAAAAAGTTGGCCAAATTACCAAATTCCTCTAGAATAATTCTTAGGTTTGCCAATATTTGAATAAAAATTATTGATGATACCTAGTTTTATGGATGAAAGTGCATTTTTGATGGTTCCATCCAAAGTTTTTTCCTGAAGGTGCATGCTGCTTTACCATTGAAAATTTAATAAAAAGAACACCTGGATGTACATACGTACATATGTGTTGTCCAAGTAAATTAAACTATATTACATGATACTTATAACCAACAAAATTGCGGTCACAAGAAATACTAAAGCACAACACATACACTCATCTACTCAAGAGTAATTCAATCAATAAGAAGAGCAGAATTGTGGCTTCATCTTAGTGGTTTTTTATTCTTAATAGTTTTTTTTAGAGCAATAGATTGGCTCCTCAAATCTTATTATAAGTGTCATGCACTATACCAAGAGGAAAGAAAGATCAACGAACTAGTACAAGATCCATGTAATGTGGGATTGACAAAGTGGTTGAAGATGAGCAAAAAAATTAGGTCTGCCAATACTTGCATGAAATTTATCAATTATTAATTAACCACCAAACTAGTGATGATATTTAGTGTTGTCAACAGCAATAAGCTATCTATGGTTCACCTAGATTTAAATTTTAGAATGACCACTTGTCATAACCTTTGATGGATGAATGGTTGATGAATGAATGATTGATGAATGAATGATTGATGAATGAACTATTGCACAATGGAATGTGAATAAGGGGACAAAGAGAAAAGCCTTGAAGGTGGACATCTTTGGATGATGAATTTGTTCATTTGGAGTTAGACAACTCTACTTGGATGACAAGGATACTACACTTGAGGACAAAGGTACAAGATGTACCTTTGAGGACAAGTGTACATGATGTGCTAACTTGAGGACAAAGGCATGAGATGTATCCTTGATGACAAGTGTACGGAATGCATCTTTGAGGACAAGTGTATGGGATGTACAACTTGAGGACAAAAACATGATGTGTACACTTGATGATAAGTATCATGATAACTTGATAACAAGTGTATGGAATGCAGTTTTGAGGACAAGTGTACGGGATGTACTAACTTGAAGACAAAGACATGATATGTACCCTTGATGATAAGATAAGGAGTGGAACTTGGAGTTAGACAACTCCAAGTAAAAGATGAGATTTGATATGAGTCACATTTAGAATAGTTCTAAATGTAACTAAGAGTTATACTTTAGCGAAGGGTTGGAGATGAATACTAAAAATAGAAATATAAAAATAGTTAAAGTGATTCTATTTTTATGAAAAAATTGATAGTACAAGATGGGGCTCGGAGGGTGAGGAGATTAATTCTTGTTGGGAATTAATCTCTCTCTATGGTCGGGTGGTTGAGGTCCTTCTAATTAATATAGTTTATTGTGTATAGATTATTGTTTTATATGAGTGTTTAGATGATTGAAGTTATGGACCTAAGGAGGTTTGTAACACCACCTTGTGTAGAAAGTGACTCTATTAGGTAAACTTGGTATAGGGCGCTCCTACCTAAGTACCATAATAGTTTAGCTCACACTAAACCTAAAGTACTGCACCCTTTAACCTATATTCATTCTCCTTGTTTTCCCATTCAAACCTTATTGTTTTATATAACTAGTATTTTAGTATCTTGTATCTCTAGTATTTTGTTCTTATGCAATCCCAATTAAGCATATCAAAATTTGAGTTTCAAAAGACCAAAATCCTATTTTTGGTGAATTATTTGAAATAAAAGTAACAATTTTACTTATTGATGGGTTGAAAAATACTGGTGATGAATTTTTCAAATTTGATTACATGGATACATAGAAACATCCATGTGCATATCTTTCCTTATAACAAAAATTTCCAAGAAGCTTCAAAATTCCTTCTATAGAGATTTTAATGTTAGGTTAATCATAATCAAACCAAGTAAAATTGATATCTCTATTTTATAATTAGCTTATGGCAAAATAAACATATCGTCATGCTTGAAAGTACAAACTCAATCATAATGTATGAGCCAAATAAATAAATCTAAACAAAAAATAGAGATATCTATTTTACTAGATTTGTTCATGATCAGCCTAACATTAAAATCTCTATATAAGGAATATTGAAGCTTTTTGGAGATTTATTTTATAAGGAAACATGTGCATGTGGATGTTTTTTACGTATCCATGCAATCAAATCCAAAAAGTTCATCACCAATTTTTTTTATCAATCATCAAGTAAAATTGTTATTTTTATATCTAATAATCCACCAAAAATAGGATTTTGATTTTTTTGAAACTCAAAATTTTGTATGCTTAATTGGGATTGCTTAAGAATGAAAGACTAGGGATACAAGATACTAAAATACTAATTGTATTCTATAAAACGGTAAGGTTGTAGAATGGTAAATCAAGGTGAATGAATATAGGTTCAAGGCGCAGTACTATCCAACTTTAATATCAATTGTCAACATGAAAATTAATTGTCAACTAAATGCAAACTGGAGTAAGTTAAACAATTGAGTAAACAAATCCATAAGCATCATAACACAAAACATTTTTATTTGTGTGATTTTGTGGTTGAATTTTCATGTTTGGAAGTTTGTATCATGTTTTCCCTTAACTCCAAAGCGTCATTGGGGACACAAACTGTCCTCGACCAGTTTTTGAGGTTACATTAAATCCAACTAAATTACTGTTTTTAATATATTATATTTTTGAAAAATTCATTCTAAAGTTTAGTTCTAGCTTCAATAATTTGATTTTGCAAATGATTAATTATGATTTTTCTATTCAAGATTTTGTGCACAGGTGTTCATTGCAATCTTGACTTTATGTAGTGTTGAGGGCTCTTGGGAATGAGCCTCAAATACATTAGAACTTCAAGAAAAAATCACATTAGAAAATCATTTAAAAAAATTGTAAAGTAGATTTTGAGAAGTCATAAACTAATTGGGATTACACATGTTAGGCTCTTTAACCTCATATTTTTTTGGTGACCAACTTTTTTGATTTGGTATGTGAAAAGAAGATTGAAAGACTTCAAATCACTTTCACAATTTTAACATGCTCATGATCAAACATTTTAATCTTTCAATCCATAGGAGATGTTGTTGTGTTTTCTTTTCTAATGTGATCTCTAACATGTCTAGTTTGATTTTATATGGTTACAATTCAAAAAGAACTAATACAACTTATCAAAATATTGGCTTTTAGTTCAAACTAGAGAAAATTCCTAGAAGCCCTGGAAATGCAATGTCACTGTGGGGTTAAGGTAGGAAGCTCATGAACGGAACATGCAAGGGCTGAAACTGAATTTTGGGGTGATGAAACTTCTTGAAATATTTTTCAATATTTTTTTCTTGAAAGACAAGAGTAAACTGTTATCTTATCCAAGTTGTTTCATACTTTTTGGAACTTTGGGAAATTAGTTATGAAATTTTGAAGTGGAAAGGCCTTAAGTCTCCAAATTAGTTCACCTCCTCAATTGTACATGTCTTGTACATTGCTGAAGGGCTATGAAAAAATCATGTACAAACTAAGCACAGTCGGGTCCATTAATCTTATAAACTGCAATTTTGAGGTATTTAGTTTTTTAATGAAAAACGTGGAGTACAATTGGTACATTTTTGTCCAAAAATTTATCATTGCATTCTCACGTAATCCCAATCAAGCATACCAAATTTCAATTTCAGAAAAGCAAAACTTCATTTGTGGTGAAATCTTAAAGCAGAATTCCATGGTTTTACATGGTATTTTAATAAAAACAATTGGTAATGAATTTTTGAGATTTGATTTCATGGGTATGAAGGAAACATCCATATGCACATCTTCCATGCTAAAAAATATCCCCTTAAGTAACAAAAATTTGATCAATACAAGATTCAATGAAACTTGTGATAAGCTCAAATCTTGTAAAATACATATCTTTATTTATTAACTAGCTTTTCACCAACTAAACAAGATATCATGTTCAAAGATACAAACTTAGTCACAATATTTGAGCCAAACAACAAAATTTGATTTTCATGAAATAAAATAAAAATTCAAGATTTGGGCTTATCACAAGTTTCATTGAATCTTGTATTGATCAAATTTTTGTTACTTAAGGGGATATTTTTTTAGCATGGAAGATGTGCATATGGATGTTTCCTTCATACCCATGAAATCAAATCTCAAAAATTCATTACCAATTGTTTTTAATAAAATACCATGTAAAACCATGGAATTTTGCTTTAAGATTTCACCACAAATGAAGTTTCACTTTTCTGAAATTGAAATTTGGTATGCTTGATTGGGATTACATGAGAATGCAATGATAAATTTTTGGACAAAAATGTACCAATTGTACTCCATGTTTCATTAAAAAAACTGAATATCTCAAAATTGTAGTTAGTAAAATTAATGAACCCGACTGTACAATTGGAAAGGTGCACCATTTTAGAGCCTGCACCAAATTACAACCTTTTACCTTATTGGGCATACATTCTAGAGTGCAAACTACAAAGTCGCTCAAATAAAGGAAAAAAATGAAAAAGATGAAAAAGTACATATGTGACAAACATAGTTTACCAGATATATTGTCCAAGTAAACGACCATGCCAAAATCTCTTGTAATAAATGATTGTATGGGTGAATCAGTGAATGTGCACACAAGGGGGTTTCAAACCTAAGTACACAACTTTTTTTCTTTTTTTCCTTCGCTACTTTTTGTAATAGTCCATTTTTCATTTCTTAAAGGGTGGTTTCAAGGCCTGTTTTGTTTTGTTTT
Source organism: Ulota crispa (assembly GCA_963920765.1). Classification (NCBI taxonomy): domain Eukaryota; kingdom Viridiplantae; phylum Streptophyta; class Bryopsida; order Orthotrichales; family Orthotrichaceae; genus Ulota; species Ulota crispa. The sequence goes on along the minus strand of OY987247.1, from coordinate 15,312,449 downwards.
GTTTTGTTTTGTTTTGTTTTTTTTTTTTTCATTCCTCACACAAGAGAGCCTATGCTTGTACTTTTGCGGGTGAATGCAAGGTTGAGTAGCTCAATTTTGGCAAAAGTTCCTATTTTTAAAGTTCCTTTAGTGGGTTTAAGGATTTTGATTCAAGTGTTAGTTTATAATTGCATCAAGTGTCATGGCGGCTAAGTGGCCTCTTCATGTCTACAATGGACTTATAAACTCAATCCAACGGTCCAATGTCTCCGGATCTGTTCTTTTTGAAATTACCCACTGCAAGTTATATTCTAGGGCTTAGACTTAAATCAATCAAAGTTATTCAAAAAGTCCTTATTGCTAAAGGTGCACCTAGAACTTAGAAAAGTACTCAAGTTGCAAAAAGAAAATTTGGAAAAACAAAAAAAACAAAGGAGAAAAAGAACTCATAAGATTGAAGATTTTAAAAGGCCTTAAAAGGTCCTTTGCAAACATTCTATACACATTTGCAAAACAATATTATAATTTCTTAAAAGTTTATCCAAATACCCACTAGAATTTTAGTCCTTTGTATTCTCTTGAGTAACTATGTTATCTTTAAAAAATCCTTGAAAAACTTGTTGCCAACAGAAATGTCACACTTGTGTTTTTTCAAAAGTCCTTTACACTTCCATAAAGAGCCAAAGAAAAAACTGAACAACATTATTGTAATTACAATGAAGTTTAAATCTCTACAATGAACTTTTTTATCTTTTTTGAAAATTTTCAATGTACCTTTTAGGCATTTTAAAATTGAATGTGTGCAGTTTTTTATAGTGTGACATGATTTTGAGCCACTCAACCATGCATTCACCCTTGCACATGCAATATGCACAAAATGTTTTGATTTTTCTCATAAGAGAACTTGATTACCACCTGAAGAAAACTTCCGTTTTTGCAAGTGAAAACGCTTCAAATTAACCTTGTTTTCCTTGATGTTTGAAGCCCCCCTATTTGATAAATATATGTTTCTTTTCTTCTTGTTTTCCTCCGATCATTTTAAAATCTGGATTTCTTCCGTAGAAGTCCAGTGGGAAAATACCAAAACACAGAATGCTGCAATTTTTTTAATTTTGAATCATCCAAAGTAAGCTGCTCAAATAATGAAATAACCAAAAAATAATGACGTGATGTACCATTTATATATGGTCAAAGTGAATTGCCACGAGACCTACCAACATATTCTTGACCATTATAATGTGGGTTGACAAAGTTGACAAATTGGAGCATTAAATTTGAACATTTGACAAAGTTGACAAATGTGAGCATGAAATTCGAACATTTGGCATGGTAAACAAAGACCCTCACAATCAACCAAATGAACCAATAGCCCTTCATAGAGTGACCTTGGAACATGCTTGTGCACCCAAATAAATGGTAGATTGGCCGTGTTTGGTCATTGGGGGGGATTGGGGGAGGGATTTCTTAGGGATAAAATGGAAGGTTCCATGTAAGTGTAGGGTAATTGATGTAGCTTGGGTATACTAAATGGGGCCAGGGTGAAGTATCCGCCCCTTCAATGCCTGGATGAATGGAGCCGGGATGAACTATCTTGCCCCCCCGCCTAGATGACTTTGTGGCCGGGAGGTTCTGTCTACTGCACATTCATGTTTTTGGGCCAAGGTGGATTAATGTAAGGGCACCCATACCTGATAACTTAAGCGATTATGCAACAAATTATATAGAGTGTGAGACCATATATATTTTCTCCTGTAAGAAGATAAGAAATATTGTGATTGTAAATTTTTCATAATTTTGTTTGTAAAACTGAAGTTGCTATGAGTTTTGGGATTCGAAAAGTGTTTTGAACCCATTGTCAACCTCTAGACTCATGTAATTCTCATACTAGTCAAACTACTTTCAACCCACTCATTCCTATTTTTCCTTTCACCACATTGGGACACATGGCATGACTTAACCACTCAACGCCTAAGGTCCAAAGAGGCCGAAACACATCATTACTTTTCAAGTGGTGTAAGTCTAAATGTAAGTAGAGTATGAAAAACTCAACCATACAATCTTGTAGTGTGCATGTTGAGGATGATGTGGATCAAATTTGGGGTCATTTGACCTCCTAGATTGGAAGATTATAATGTTTTTGTGTTGAAAATAGATGCTAAAATTTTCCTAAAAACACATTTTGGTGTGAGATTCGATATTTATACCTACTCAATTGAGAAGTATTGAAAATGCAAAGTGAGTCAAAACCATTACACAAACACATTGGTGAAAGAAAATATCATTCAATACATTATGTGTGCAAAATTGTTTTGAAATGTCCAAAAATAGTGAAAAAAGTAGCAAAAAATCACATCTATGGCTATACCTCCTTCTACTAAAATGCTTCTCATTCACTCATAACTTCTTGGATTGATATGAAATTTTAGCAGCAATAACTAGACTAGTATATGCAAATTTCCCAACAAAAATTATTGAAAAAAACCTTTGTATGAAGATGTTACAAGCCACCAAAGTTTGCTATAATGTAAAAATGTGTGGACTTTGAACTTTGAATTGCTCCCAGGAGTTCAAAGGAGCTTGAATTGACATGAAAACTCTACCACAATTACTAGACTTTGAGGGGAACAAAAACCAACAAATTTTATTGAAAAAAATATTTGGCAAAAAAGATACAAGCCTCCAAAATTGTAGCTGTATCAATGCAAAGTGGTGAACTCAAATGACCATGTGAACTTTGAATGGCTTTCACAAACTCAACATGTATTAGATTGATTTGAAAATTTTATTGTACAAACTAGATTAGAGTGCGCAACTTTGCCAACAAATTTTATTGGATTTGGACAATGTATGCAAAAGTTAGAGCATTTCAAAACAGACTGCTAGAGTATGAGAGGACACTTTTGGTCCCCTTGGGTGATGAGGGGCTGGTCTCAACCTTGAAAAAGGAAAAGAACCCATTCTAAGGCTTGGTTGGAAAATTGTCTTGGTTGAGACCAGAAATAAGGTAGAAGCACCCAAATGCAACACTAGCCGTTTAGCGAAATCCAGAATTAAACCTAAAAGTAAACACTGCTGCACCCAAACAAGATACACATGCATCCAAATTAGACATGCAAGTTGACATAAAGGAACATAAATTGTGTAGGTGGCGGTTTATGATTGGGTGTGACATGGTCTTTTTGTTGTAAAGACATGGTCTTTTTGTTGTCGCTTTTTTAGGGGTCTAGTGTCCACAATATGTCAATCTAGGGAGTTACCTTCAACAATTCATAATTTATTCATACAATTTCAGATAATTCCAAAAACAATTTTGCTTGAATCCCACTTCCTAACTTGCACATGTAATTACATTCTCAAAAGACCCACCAAATTACCACATTTGAGGTAAGTGTCACATTTTGGTGCTTCTACCTTAGTGCCTCCCAGAGGTTGGATATGAGGCATTGTTGGCAATGGGTGCCTCCATCTTAGAAGCGTTTTTTTTGGCAGAATGGAGCTAAACTAACAACAAATTTGGACAAATGTGCACTAGTTCCTCTTTTCATTACCCAATTGTGGATGGATAGCTAGAATTTGGCAAAAACTATCAAACCCAAAAAAAATGCCCTAGGGTGGAATAGTCCCACTTTCTTATAAACAAGAGGGGAAAAAAAATCTACTCCTATTTTGAAGTTGGTTAATTTTGTTCTCTGTTACAATTTGTGAATTTAAACAAGATTTTTGAATCCAAATGTGAACTCAAAACTCCCAAATCCAATCTCTTAATGAAATTTCCAAACTCTCACAATTTGAAAATGTGAAAAAACGGGACCTTTTCACCTTGGCCACAAAAAACTCATATAGCCATTGACCAAACTTGTGGCCCCATTTATACAAGCAAGGACAACGAGGAGGTCATTCACCTTAGCTCTCAAATGGGTTTGCGATGAACTAACCCCTTGTTGCCCTCTAAATAAATGGGGTTGGGGGTTTAGTCTATTGCACAAACGTGTTTGTAGAGATTGTAAAGTAAAAAAAAGGCTCTGATTTTTTAAATGACTAAAAATGTAAGATTTTATAAAAAAATTCATCAAGAATTTGAATTTGGAAATTTTGAGTTCACATTTGAGCTTTGAGACCTGGATTTAGTTCAAGAATCGTATAGAGGGAGATAAAATTGACCGATTGCAAAATAAAGGCAAGTTTTACTTTCACCTTTTTTGTGTGAAAAAAGCTGAGTTTTCCACCCTTGCTTCACAAATATGAATGTGAATAGATCAAGCCCTTGGACTCATTCATCCAAGTGTGGGGGGAGGGGGGCAACAAGGGGGTCAGTTCACCCGGCAATCAAATGGGTTGCTTGTAACTATATGGATGTAGCACTTGGCTATAGTTCAATTCCTAAAGGCACCTTCACAATGAAGGGGATACATGAAACATTAGAAAAAATATGAACTCTCCACAAGGCCCTTAAGAATGGTCTCTCTAACATTTATTGTGTCTAGAGTGGGTACAATAAAAGCGTGTGTGAAGTGTCTCTACCTTGTATGACGTACATCACTAAAATTATGAATAGAAAATGGCAATCAAGTACTATGTTACAATTTCTTAATTATTCTCCTACTATTGTACACAATCATAACTAATGTTACCCTCACAAATACTATGTTAAAGGCTTTAATATAGAGAAAAAGGACCATGGTAATATGTACATGTAATTGTGACACCAATGAAAATTGGACATGATAAAGTGAGCCGTGGTTGTACTCAAAAGCATAGTAGGGTGTAAGGAATTTATTTTGTCCCAAAGTACAAATTAAAACAATTAAGAAGACCCCTTGAAAGGGGTTCTTAGGGGCCTTGTAGAGGGCTCATATTTTCTCTAAGTGACTTATTAGATAAGATTTTAAAATCTCATCAATTATTTGCACCCAGAGGTCTAATTTAACCTTGATCCAATGCATATGACACGGCGGGTGAATTGTATCTTAAACTTGTGAGAGATTTTGTTAACTTTGCTTCCATGGGATTAAAATCTTCAAAATTATTAGAAGTTGAAAAGAATTATTGAGGGCATTAAAATTCCATGTGGAGGGTGCTTGGAAAAGTGAGGGGGGCTTCATGGATTTACTCCATGAAAATAAATATAAGTCTCTTACTTGAGTGACAAGGGTGTTTTGTTGGACCCTATGTATGTTTCATTTTTGACATGTCAATCCATCCTAAAGTATCGTTTTTTCCTATTTGTTGAATAAAAGACACCCTCTAGTATCTATTTTGACTCATAAAATGTCTTCACTATCCTATCATGTATCTACACATTTTGTGTTTTTTAGGTTCAAAAAACAATATCCAACCTAAGAGCATCTGCACCCTTGCACACAACTTGGAGATCTAGAAAGCAGGTGTCTAGGGTGCATTTACAATCACAAGCTCACTCAAATCTCCAATGCTTCTCCCTTACACTCAACCAAGTACAAGCAAGCGCTAAATGTGTATTGTGGAATACATGTGTCTAGATTCAATTGTGGGCCTCTTGTGTCAACCAATCAACAAGTTTCCATTGTCTTGGATTTTGGAGCGCTAACGTTTCATCAAATCTTGCACGTTTTAGCGTTCAAGCTACAATTAAGCAAACATTGGCTAGCATATGATGGTTGCGCGTTTACAATGAGGCGCGCCAAGCAAAGGAAGCACGCCAAGTGTTATTGAGGGCCTATTTAACGTACAATGAAACCTCTCTTACTTCATGGGAATGGTGGGGAGTTATTTTAAGGGATAGGCACACAAAGAGGTGAAGCGTCATAAGTCATTTATTTCATTCGCACAATGTACAGTACTTAGACCAAATTCGTTGCCGGCCCCCTTTTGGCACTTTTACCATATTTGGCAATTTAGTGAATGTATACAATCTTTTTTTATTTTGTAATATTTATATTTGATTATAACTAGCAATTCCAATCTCCCAAAGATCAACCTCAAAAAATCAAAACCCAATTTTTGGTAAAGTTTTTTTGTACAATAACCATGGTTTTACAAAAAAATTGATTGAAAAAAATTGGTGATGACTTTTTGAGATTTGATTGTACGGATATGTAGGAAACATCCATATGCACGTTTTCCATGCTAAAAAAGAACCCCTTAAGTAACAAAATTTTGATCTACAAAATATTCAATGCAACCTTTTATATGCCCAAATTTTGCAAAGTAAATATTTCTTTATAGTAATCAAATTTTGCTGTTTGACTTGAACATTGTGACTAAGTTTGTACTTTTGAACATGATATTTTGTATACTTAGTGAAAAACTAGTTAAAACAAAAATATATCTATTGCACAAATTTTGGGCATATAAAAGGTTGCATTGAATATTTTGTAGATCAAAATTTTGTTACTTAAGGGGTTCTTTTTTAGCATGGAAAATGTGCATATGGATGTTTCCTACATATCTGTACAATCAAATCTCAAGAATTCATCACCAATTCTTTTTCAATCAATTTTTTTTGTAAAACCTTGGTTATTGTACAAAAAAAATTTACCAAAAATTGGGTTTTGATTTTTTGAGGTTGATCTTTGGGATGCTTGATTGGGATTGCTAGTTATAATCAAATATAAATATTACAAAATAAAAAAGTTCTGTTTACATTCTCTAAATTGCCATATACCATCGATGGTAAAAGTGCCAAAAAGGGGCCAGCAACAAATTTGGTTTGGGTACTATACAATACCCTCTAGAAACTCTTGCAACTCCTTGATGAAGCCTTGCAATTTTTTTTCTTTATTTCCATTGTAAAAGTATTCTATCAAAACTATCCTATCAAATGTATTGTTTTACAAAACCTTTACCAAAATATGAAATTTTAATGCCTAAAAATAAAAACTCTATTTTTGGTGAATTATTTTATTTTATTTTCTTGGTTTCACATAAAATTAATTGAAAAATACATGTAATGATTTTTCAACATTTGATAAAACAAATATATAGGAAATGTCATTGTTCACATTTTTTGTATTACAAAGATGCACACTATATTGGTAAAAATTTCCTATGTGTGGCTATAATGTGTTTTCTAATTTTCTTTCATACAAATTTGAGGCTATGCAAATCAAACTCATGTTATAGTAGGCTAAAACTTGAACATCATAGTCAAATAAGGTCATTAGAAAGCTATAGTAATGTAGAAGCCTACTATAACATGAGTTTGACTTCCTTAGCCTTTAATTTTTATGAAAGAAAATTGGAAAATACATTATAGGCTTTATAGCCACATAGAGGAAAACTCTACCTACATAGTGTGCATTTTTGTAATACAAAAGATGTGAACAATGGCATTTCCTATATATTTGTGCAATCAAAGGTTGAAAAACCATCACATATATTTTTCAATTAATTTTTATGTGAAGCTAAGAAAATAAAATAAAATAATTCACCAAAAATAGAGTTTCTATTTTTAGGCATTAAGATTTCATATGTTCGTAAAGGTTTTGTAAAACAATACATTTGATAGGATAGTTTGATAGAATACATTTACAATGAAAATAAAAGAAAGAATTTAAAGGGCTTCATAGAGGAGTTGCAAGACTTTCTAGAGGGTCTTGTACAAGTGGCTCGTCTAAAAAAATTGGTCATGGTTGCCTGCCTTCTATTTCAGACCAAATGAGCTCTGACATCAAAAGCGGCATTGTATTCTATCAAGAGGCATTTAATATTATAGTGCTTTGCACTTATTGTATATTGAAACGGGAATTAATATAAAAAGACACTAACAAGACTGTAGATGTGGTAATTTGTAGGTGGTCCCAGTACACACTTTATGCACATAAAGAGTATGCAATTTAAAAACTATAGTTGATTATGCAAATAGGGAATTTGCAAGAAGAAAGGTTTCAGTGTACAAGGATACAAATACTTGAAAGTGTCACTTGCAATTTTTAAATTTTACCCTAATGACCCCTTGCAAGGGAGAGTAGGGTCTTTATGTTCCATGCTCACCCTTGAGGATTATCTTTCTTTTTTTTTTGCAAAGGAACTCTCAATCATAGGGGTGTATTTACTATCACATGAATTGTTTATTAACCCTTAACCCCTAAACGCTCAAGGTGTTAAGGGCAAAACATAGATGTATTATAAAATGATACTTGTATAACTTTGATGAAGTTTGCTTCAAAAGAGAAAACAAGAATCATGATATTTAGTAATTATCCATATAGTCAGACATTTAGTTGGATTTTTATTTAATGATTATAGAAGCATTTACCATTTAATATTCACCAAAATTACAAATTTTATACATGTATTTTAAAATTTGGTATGATTGGTTAAAAACAAACATTCTATCATAAACTTCAAAAAGGCAATCTTTTCAAAGGAGAGAACATCATTATTTTTCCAAAATAGTAAATTTTACAACACTAGAAAATATTAAAGTGTTTGTCTTTGAAAAATTCTCCTTGATGGAGTTTAACTTGGATTGACATGATTCAAGTTGGGTTGGAAAATAGAATTTGATTTTCTATTACAAAAAAAAAAATATTTTTTCATCTTAGGCAACCCATGAAAATTGGGCAGCGACTTGGAAATGGTCGATTGAGCTGTTAGGGGTTAAGCGCCGGGTGGGTGATCGCAGCCTGCCCAACTTGTAGCTTCTACAATGCTTCTACAATGTTTTAACCCCTTATGGACCAAGCCCATTTTTCTGTGAAAATTACTAAAAACTAACACTTTTGGGAGAATGAGTAGAAAAGTAGGAATTTTTTTTTTGAAAATTTGTCCATAGGATCTTGCCCTAGACTATGGGAGGTACTTGTGAAAAAAAAATCAGCTCAATCTAGAAGTAGAGGAGTGAGATATTGAAATCCAGAGTGCAAAATAAGGTTTTTTCCCGTGCTGCCCAAAAATTTCAAAAACTTTTGATTGCTCCAATATCAAAAATGTTGCTCTACGCAATGTTGAGGTTTATTTTTTCCATGTTGAAAACCAAGTTAGGTATGTGTGGAAGACTTTTCAAATGAATTGGAGGTGCGGATCATACTTTGTAAAATATTGCAATATTGTAAGGCCATGAAATTTACATATACACTAGGCAAGATTGGAGGATTTATACGAAGTTGAGAAATATGAATTACTTTTATCCAAATGGTAAAAACCAAGAAATCTTAGTCTACTACAACATGGAAAAAAATTAAAAATTAAAAATTAAAGCACCAAATTTAACAAGGGGCAAAATGAACAAAGGTTTGGGAATTCCATACCTGCCCACAAACTAAAACTTCTCACTCATCAATCAAAATTGAATGATTCAAAGCTTTTCACATATATAAAAATTTTAAAAAATCAATTTGGGATTTTCATTTTTTTAAATGCAATTTTTGAAGAAGTTTTTTGAGCTGCCCGAATTGCCTACCCTCCCCCATTTTTCAGAAATTCATGCATAACTTCTTCAATAAATGTCAGAATGAAGAAAAAAATAGATGTGCACATACTTTTGAATTTCCCACCAACCTCAAAAATTTCAAAAATTCATAAAACTAGTTTAGTCATAGGTACATGCCCGAGGTCCATTAGTCCCCTGAGGGGACAATTGGTCCTTTAGGGGTTAACAAGGGACACTAACAGTATTGTTACTTAAAGTTACAAAAGTCAATAGTGCATGCTAACCTCATGAAAATTGTAATATGGGCAACTTGGGACCTAACACTATGACTCTAAAATTCTCAAACTTTGAGTTACCAAAAAATATGAGAACATTTGGTGAAGTTGTTATTTGCCTTCCACAATGGACCATGAGTCTATGATCACTTTTGAAAAAAAATCAAATGAAAAAGAGCAAACGCTTGTCATACAAAATGTTTTTTCTAGGTTAGAGGACAAAAAATGTCCTCCTCAACGTACCCTAAAGGACCAAGTAGCATTTTGTGACCAATACAATATGGGGTATTTTTCTTGTATTTGGAGTGCATCCACATCATTATTACATTTGAGATCAACAAAAAAGTTAGAATATAGATCAATGCTGTTCTAGTGAGGTAGTCAAGATCCCAAATTGAAACTATGTGTTGGTAGCAAATGGCAGTTATTCAGCAACATACATACTATGTATTATAGTAGCTCAGTCCTTTAAGGGTTAAGGGTTAACCTCCTTGTGACATGTACAACAAATCAAACACCTAAAAGTTATGGTCCAAGGGTATTTGTGCAACTTCTGAAAAACCAGGGTAATCTATACAAATATGGCAAACTTCAGAAGAGTCACAATTTTCCCTAAAAAATATATTCATAACCTTCTTAGAAGCAGCCGCTGTGCCAACATCTTGACATCATAATAAATTTTTCGGAAGACGTTCAAATAGCTTATTATTTTTGCGATATGCTAAATCAACAATATCAATTGAAACGGAACAAAACAATTAATTATAGAATTTAATAGGAATCATTAGTGCTCTTCACCTAAATTTTTTAAGATCATCCTTCATAATTTAAAATGGTTATCCAACCCCAACACACGGTTATGACTCTTGTCCTTACAAATTTACAGAAATTTGCGAAGACCAAATATCACTAGAACAGGTGCTACGACACAAGAACTGTAACCCAGTAACCCAAGCGTAGTAGACATATGGTCGAACAATTTGATTTCATACACTCTAAATAACCCCAGATCAATGACCCCTACCGTAATCTTCATAATTAGCTCAGGGGGTTTAAGAAAAGGGAAAATTTCATGGATACCTCTGAAGTTTGCAATATATTCATAGATACCCCTGCTTTTTCAGAAATATCACAAACACCCTTGGACCAAAAAAATTAGGCGTTTAATTTGTTATGCGTGTTACTTCCTTCTCCCTTTGTGCGTACACTACTTCTTTCTTTCTTGTTATGCATACGCACAAAGAAAGAAGGAAAGTGACATGCACAACAAAACAAATGCCTAAATTTTTTGGTCCAAAGGTATTTGTGATATTTCTGAAAAAGCAGGGGTATCTATGAAAATATTGCAAACTTCAGAGGTGTCCATGAAATTTTCCCTTCAGAAAATACAAATATGTGCTAAAAGTCCAAATTCAACACTAAGAGATTAACGTTCTTTGTGGCTGTGAAAAAAAACTGGAAAAAGTTTTGCAAAATTTAACCTCATAGGTGTCCACTCTGGGGAGCGTGGGGAACGGAGTAGGTGTGCCTCATCAAGTACTCTGCAAGGCCAGGTCCGCTTCAACAGGTCCAGTTCCTGCAGAACTTGCTCTGACAAGACTCCTAGTCCTGATAGTGAAATGAAGTAGGACACGCAATTCAACAATCACAAGCTCTACAGAAGATACAGACGTCGTAAAACCCCAAATATTGCAATTCCTTAAAAATCTACAGAACGTGACAGCCAACAAGTTAATGACTGCCAAAGAATCCAAAAATTCGCAACTCACGATTTTCCAAATTCAAATCCTCTAATCTTGACACAATCGCTGACAAAGAATCACTGTCACTAATTTAAATGACCAAAACCCACTTTTAGACATCAGGTGGAGTTCACTTTCCTGTACTATAATTCCCATCCACATGACGTGTCCTCGCTTCTCTCCCTACCCACGGTAATCCAGGAAAATAACAGCCTTCTCTCAGATCTTTCTAACCTTGCATGTTCTGCATGCGGGAGAAGACCCCTAAAATCAGAAGGCCAAAAACCTAGAGTGGAAATCAACTAACAGTATGTACAGCAGAATTTGAACGAGCTCTCTATTGGCTGACATGTACCAACTCTCTTGTAGAGACAATGAGGGAATTACTCACATCCTACAAAGAGTTACCACCTTCAACCCTGTCGCTTTCCAAACCACACAAAAAATTGACCTCGAAGATAGACCTTTCTACTCAATCGTGACTAATAAGGGTATCCATCAGGAGTAGAAGACAGAAGTGCCAATGAAAGAGACTCTGGAAAGCTACAACTTTCAAAAGCTTTGACGCTGGAAGGTTTTAAGGCTTACGCAAATTATTGACAGCACCCAACATAAACACAATAATTAGACCAAAACCGGCTCCGATTCCTGCAGCGGTGGTTGCACCTGCAAACTTGTCACGCCCGAGGTGGTTGATGGCTGCCAGCGTGTTCATCTCTTTGGCGTTCTCATACGCTAAAACTTGCTTCGAAAACTCCTTCATGGCAGCTTCTTCTTGATCCATCAAAACGCTATGCACAAGAGCCTGCAAATTCTCAATGCCTTCGGATTTTTGCACCATAGGGTTCTTCCTGAACGGTCTTTGTACAAGGTTCATAGAGCCTGCTATGATACGCTGCGGTATATTTTCATTCTCAACCAAGGGTTCTGTGGCTACTCCATGCACTACATGGGGACATGAGTTCACTACCACGCTTCGGTTCGGCGGCACTTGGTATGTCTCCATAACCCCAACAGTTGCTATTTGTCGCCTGTCAGCACTAACTGCGAACTTGTTCGTGATGGTTAAAATAAAGGGCACCCCAGCGGCGGTAGCCTCATCCATAAGCAGAGAAAGAGCAGGTCGAGAAGCGGCTCGCATTTGAGGGATCTTGTGGGCCAAATTGTGAACCAGAATGACAAGATCTAGCTTTTTAGAGTTCGGACCAACCTTTACAGCCAACTCCTTCTGCAGCCGTTGCGCATCTCCAGGTAAATCCTGAAGGCTCACTCCAGGGCCATCGATGTAACTGACGCCTCCAACTACGCCCTCACGCCAGTCCAAATCAGGTAGCATACCACCAAAATTATGAGCCAACATCATACCCTCATCTCCTGATAAGGCAAAGTACAGTGAAGTTTTCCCTGCTCCTTCAAAGCCTAGTAAACGTACACGTCGAAGCCGCATGGCCACTTCTCTAGACGTGGTCATGAAATCTGTGCTGCAAAAGATGGTCACTTCGCCTAGTCCGTCGACTTCAAAACTACTGCTTCCACTGATATCACACCCAGAGCCATTTAAGACCTCGGTTTCAGAAGTTGCGAGTACTGGTGCGGGTTGCTGGAGAGGATCTCCAACGCGAATACGCATTCTCTGTAGCTTAGAATGTCTTTCCCCTTCTGGTGTAGGCGGCGAGATTTCTATAGTCGTAGAGCACCACCGTCCATTCACCCTCGCTCGGACCAACGTACACAAATGTAAACCATGGCCCAAAATGTCCACCTTCAAGGGACGACATCCCTTCTTCTCTCCTATCAAGCCTGTCCAGCCTAAAGGAACCATGGCTGTGGCCAGCCTGATACTAATAGGCTCACATAATCTTCCAGCTTCGGCCATCTGCCCTCCTAGACTACTCAGCCATTGTTGCAGATGCGGCAAGAGAGGAAAATTCTCAATGTTACTAATTGGCACATCTCTTGATATACATGAGTTGTAAATCTCTTGGAACCGAGCTCGATAGGACCTCATGGAGTGAGATTGACACCGTTCTCTGAGCTCCAGCAACACCGACTGCATCGTTGTCAGCTGAGTGTACTCCAAAGCAGAAAGCTGTTGAACGGAAAGCTTCTCTAGCAAATAAAGCTCGCCAAATGGTACATAAGAAGGTAAGGATGGTAGGGACGGAACCCTGTCTAGCCACTCAGCTGCAACTGGACCATATTTCAGCTCAGGCTTTCCATCACCTGATTCAGGGTTCGGGGGAGAACCGACGGTTAGTGCGTTGTAAACCAACAAATTTGAAAAAATACAGAAACCGGTTAAACATGGAAAATGAAAGATAATCACTGGTGGTGTTCAAGAACTCAGCGAACGCTGACCTGATTTCGTTTCAGCCACTACCACAGCAACGCCCTCACTATCTTCGTATATATTAAGCACTTGTGCAGAGCCTGTAGCCTCATCCCCTTCTACTGGGGTCTCCAGTTGAGCACCGTTGCGTTTTCCCTTCAGCCATTGCATTGAGGTTTGCACCCCTGCACCTGCAAGTGGCGCAAGCCTTGCAATTCTCCAGAAAGGATTCGGTTGATTAGGACCAACACCTAAAACCATCTGCTCTTTTGGTTCTTCTTTGGGAACCAAATTCAACATTTGCGAGCGAAAGTGCTCGAAATAAGCGGGTGACAAAATTCGAGGAATGACATCTTCTGGGATACAGTAGGTCCGAAAATGGTGTTGCCATCCTTTCTTGTGCACGTAATCTCGAAGAGCAGCGTTCCCAACAGGAGGCTGAGAGAATGTGATGCACTTCACCTGAACCTTATTAGGTGCTCGAGCAGTTGCAAAAGCTCGAAGTATAGCCAAAGTAGCAAGCACCGCTACTGCTCCACCAAGTGAGTGTCCACACAAGACCAACCTACGGTCTTTTCGTTGGGCTAGTCTATAAAGCTCAGTGGCGGGTATTTTCTTTGCTCGTGCAAGAAAGCCCCTATGTGCAGCAGGTTTTATTTTCACTGCCTTGGCCGACCGGGGGGGTAATTCACCGTTCAAACCGAGACCCTTACCCTCCACGATCAACTTCGCTTGTTGCTCATCACTATCGATGTCTTCAAAATCTTCTCCAAATAGAGACCGTTGGAGGAAGTTGACATCCGCCACCACATCCTGCAACTGCTTGGTGCCAATGAAGGAAACAAAAAGCGTGTTACCCGCCTCGGCAAGCAAGTACCTGTGAGAGAACCGATTATTAATATAATAGCACACCGACAAAACAAAATACAAAAAACAAAAAAACCAACGGATTATTTCTTAAGAAAACAGGATAAAAATACGATAAAACTTTCAAAACGAAACAAAATGAAAATCTAATTACAGTCAAAACATAGGCAATAACCGAAAGACAGCATTCACTCTATTCAGGGTCATGCATGGCTTCGTGTAACACAAAAATAAGGTTCGGAGAAGAATGAGGCCACTAAGTAGATGTTCATCCTGTTCTATGGAAAGGTCGCTACTTTGTCCAAAGAAGTTACTCAAGTGCTTTGCAAGTGCTTTGAAATGCTTTTCCCAGCGTTTGTCCACAAAAGAACTAAAGAGGTAGCACTCTCTTCAACATAATCTGAATTCTGAAGTCACTAATTGGGAAAATTTTGGGAAATACTCGCGGCCCCTTTGAGGGCTCAATCTTGCTGTAATGCAAGCCACAAAGCAACTAAACAGTCTTTGTTGAACAATTAACCTTGCACCAGCATCAAGAAGCTTCTGAGAGAATAGTCACTCATCAACGAGCGATCAACACAACCTCAAAAGCTCAGTAAGTGGTGTTCATCGCCAGGTAAACTAAACAAGCATATGGTGTTTGACTTAGCATTTAACACACAAGTAATAGCATTAAGTAGAATAAACAGTGTAGCTAGGTGAAAAACCTGGTTAATAAATATGAAAAATGAAGATCATCACAGGTAATAAAAGTTCGGAAATCACCTGTGAGGAACATGATCCAGGGAGGTTTGGATGGAATGCACCCCCACCAAATGGCCTCCAAAATCTTCCTTGAATTTGTTGACAGCCCTAATGACCTCAGACTCAGGTCGTTTGTACACAGACTCTGAGAGCACCATTGCCCCCAGAAGGTCCTGCAAGTCCGTCACATTCTCCACCTTCAATGCAGCGCACAATGCTGCCACTTTCTTCTTGTAGTCCTCTCCTGCCTCGCGCTGTAGCGGTGAAGTCCTCCTGTCCTGCCATGGCCATCTCCATCGCCATTGTGGCCATTGCAGACCAGCCACTGCAGCTGCCACACCGTTATCGTGGCGTGGACGCTGTTGTTGCTGTGCCCGCACTTCAAACTGCCGCTGCAGTGATGTCAACCACTGAGGAATCTGCATTGTCGTCGAAGCCTCATTTCCCAATATCACGTGACTTCAACCATCAAATCCCGGCGATTCTTTCAAACCAGTCCCCTGACGATCCAATTACGCAACCGACCTCATATACAAAGGCAGGGAGGCATAATTTGGATGATGGAGAGCCTGCGTCCATGAACAAACTTTCTTCACACATAGAAAAGCAAGAAAATCACAGAACACAAGACACAAAAACCTGACGCACTCAGAACTATAAAAAAGCGAATAAAATTCGCAAAACCAAGCAGAGCTGTTACAACTGTTGCAGCATTCCGATAATAGCTTCAACAAGCAACGTATCAAAAAAGATATCCTTGAACTACCAGACAAAAAAGCTAGATATTCACCGAACGGTATAAAATGCACAACAAAAATCCTCGTGAGTAACAGAAAAAGTCAAACCCTAATTTAGTCTCTCAGTTCTCGACAGATGAAGAAGCTCACACTCTTAAGTAGAATTAAGACTCCTGGAGCTGAATCGGAACACTACATATCTTCACTTTCACAAATTCAAAGAAATGTATAAGGAAAATTCTAAATCCCGAGCTCACGTGATGATTTCGACAGAGAAAAAACAGAGTGCAAAAGTCAAAATCCTCAGAATTAATCCAGCTACTAACGAGAGTAGTACTTTAACAATCAAGAACTTACTTAATCTGTTAAACTTTAAGCATTGCCAAAGCGCGAGAGCATCCTCATAGAAAAAGCCTCAGTCAATCAGATTCGCATTCTCAGCATCGACTGAAAACCTAAACACCGATTATTTCCAGAACGAGTTCAACCTCACTGCATCATGCTCTTTGTCAATTAGGAGAAACTCACTGTGGAATAAACAACAACAATCACGCACCTTGCGAACAGAAGAACAAAACAAAAAGCCGCTCCTGAAGCACTTGATCACCAGCAGCGCCACGAATTTCGCCGTCGCCGTCGTCTGAATTGTCAACAGCTTTATAAAAACCCTCGGATGATCATAAAAAAATCGAGAAAAGAGCGAGAAAAGAGCAGAGGAACTGCCGCTTGCGATCGCACAGAAAAAAACAGACGCCGAGCAAGAATCTGTGACGACGTAGTTTGCGAGGGAAGCAACAATCAATAAGCAGATGATGAGCTATTGAGCTCTTAAGCTTAATTAGTGTGGAAGCAGAATTAGTGTGGGGGGGAATGGTCTGGATTACGGAGGGAATAGGAATCCGCCATCTGGAGCTGAGTTAGGAGGAGTCTGACATGGAGTGTCATTAGAGAGTCAAAGGGGAATTGAATCTAGGATAAAAGAAGATTCCGTGCGGCGATGCCACTTGGCTTTTTTGAGATGTGACCAGGTGGCTGGTTCTGGTTGGAGGATGCTCGGGCCTTGTACATGCATAAGGAATGTGGGCGCTCTCATCAACGGTGGGAATTTAATCGGGTAGGAGCGGTGAATTTGAGAAAGGGAGTCATGGTTATTACTGTGGTTTAATAGAGCAAGTTTTTACAAAGGGAATTGATATGTGCACACCGGAGGTTGATAGGTTGATATATGCGCATTCCTTCGGGAATAAATTTTAGATTTCTACCATGAAAAAGTTGATTTTGAGAATTTTGAATTCAGATTTGGACTCTAAGCCATGATTTTGTTTGGAACCATAAAAAAGGTTGCAATTGAACAACACCTAATGAAAGAGTTTATTTTTTTTACAAACAAAAGTAAAAATAACAATCTTTCTCTTAACTAAGCTTTTTCATTGGATGTTGATCAATTGCAACCTTTTTATGGTTCTAGTCAAAATCATGATCCCTTAATCCAAATCTAAATTTAAAATTCTCAAATTCAACTTTTTCATGGTAGAAATCTAAAATTCACCCAGGGCGTGCATATATCAACCGTGATGTGCACATATTGATTCTCTTTACAATATTATACCCTTATTATTCATTTGGTTAGAGCAGATTTTTGTTTGGATGCTTTTGGTGTAAAAAATTGAAGTGATAAATGGAATACTATTTTAGGTTTAAGTGGAAGTAATGTAATACCACGTTTTATATGCCAAGCTTTCATGGGTTTTCACTTGTTGGATATTCATAAGTTTTCTACCAAATTTTGATATTGACCATTGGATGAGGTGTCATTTTGGTTTTGGAAGAGCTACCCTAATGCCATGCTAGTGTTCAGTTGCTCCAAGAAAAAGAATCAATGAGTCCAAATCCTTTTACCATGGAAAAGTTGTTGAATAGTATTACATTATGACAATTGAGTGTCTTTGTTTAAAGTTACCATGATGCCCAAAGGTGATGCAACTTGTACACCACATTTAATGTCAAGCTTTTAATTGATTGAGGTGTGGAAGACCTTGTTTGATCTTTTTCATCTTTGTGCTGTTTGTTAACTCTTTAGGGATGAGGCAACCAAAATTGATTGATTTTAGCACTGATCCAAGGGCGCCCTGACCCTAAATGGTTAAAAGACATGAATTTGCTCAAATTGGGTCACTGTTTGCAATAAGATTGGATGAATATGAACAAACTTTCTTGATTTTCAAGTTTTTGACACCATCTTTGCTTAATAGGCTTAATCCACACTCAATTACAATAGTGCCTATATTTGGACAAAAAAGGTGTATACTTACAATTTTCCAAAACTGAAAGTTAATTCATTGAATAAAATTATTGATAACAACATTATTGAGCAAATTTGAAAATTGTTTGGACTTTCTAGGACTGATTTGTAGGGCAAACCTTGGGCATACAAGGACTAGCTAACCTTAAATCCTTGCCTAATTTGTATTCTAGATGAATATTTTACATTTTAATTTCTTAATTTCCAACTAGATAAATGACTTTAGATTTATATGTGTATTGGTAAAGGTAATACTTCATTGACACGTGTATGAATCATTAGGTTTTGCAAAGAATGCAATTAGGATAGAAGACTGAGAATCTACTTGTTTTCATAAACAATGTTTTTTTAATTATTTTTAATTATTTTTTCATAAATCTACTTACTATAAATGTGGCTTGTTTTTAAAAATATTAAAATTAAATGAATAATTATGTTATTCAATCCATTATTTTTATTGAAAATTACATAGCTTACATAATCAAAATTCAAATGACGGGGAAGTGAATTTAAGATAGCGTAGGTGGTTGGAGATTTATCACTTTATAGTTTAAAGAAATAAAAAGGATGTTCTTCAAATACACCACTCATTTATAATAATAATGATAACAACAATAACAATAATAATAATAATAATAATGACAACAACAATAACAATAATAATAATAACGATAATAATAATAACAACAACAATTACTTATATAAGCATTGCAAGATCCAAGGCAGATAATCAATCAAAGTGTAAGTATCAAATTCAGAATGACTCTAAGATTTTTTCTAAAAAATATTCATTTTAAAGTGATAATTCATACATGCTTAGCCTTACCAATTGTAGTGAATGTTCATTGATCCACTAATGGATGTAAATTTGACTTTTCATCCTTTTTTTAGGTGCAAGTAATAATTGTACACATTGTTGCAATATTGTTGAAAAAGCTATTTAAGTCATGGATGTTGAATTTGTCAACATTTTGATATAACTACAATTTTTTTTCTTCTTTATAACAATTGACGTTAGTTTTCCACCTAAAGCCCTGTTTGCACATGCACTTAGCGTTGAGGGTAAATTAGTATTTGAAGCGCTAAAACACATATGTGTTCCCACCGGCAAGGGGTATTAGACCCTAAGCCTAGGTGGCTGCAGGGCTGGCTGAGAGTTAAGAGCGACGAACTTAAAAAGCAAAAGAAAAAATTCCTAAAATTTGGGCTTTCCATGCAAAGTTTAGGCAGCCATAAATCTTGACACAGATGGACATTTGAGGATTTCTCGGCATTGTGAAGGCATTCTTTGCTAATGGCAACTGCCCAGGTCGATTACGTAAGAGCGACTCCGCAAATATCCAGCAGTTCTCAGTGGAGGCCCCTTCCCGCGTCTAGGGCTCCTTCCATGGAGCACCTATGAGGCGGCTTGCGACTTTGCGTACAAATACAAAGGAGCAAGGCATTCCTCTACTATGACTTTAGGTTTGGCCTCTGCAGTGGACACAGATATCACCATTGGGGTGAAGTCGGGAGATGTTCAAGTACGTTACTATATCTTTTCTTGTTGTTTGAATTCTTGCTTCGCAATGATATAGCTGCAGAGAGAACATGAATGCAATCTACGTTGTAGTTTCTTCAAAATCCTCAAATGTGACTTGTGTGTAACTAGAAAGTACCAGAAGAATGTAGTGACAGCTGCACATTGTCGAGTACCAATATTGACATGGTATTCAAAGAAAGGAAGTAGTGAGACTCGATGTTCTACATTTCATACGTGTTAAAGGCAGATCAGCATTTTTCACTGCAATGCCTAGCATTAAGCATGGCACAATGTCAAATAACATCTACTACCTAGTACTGCGAGAGTTTACATGCTCCAAAATGTAGACCTTTTTATTCATATGAAGGCCACTTGTAGAGTGCCACATATTACAGCAACGCCGTGTAGTAACATGCCTAAAGAGAACTGTGTGACATTGCTGTCATTGTCGTAGATCTTTGGAATTTCCAAAAACCTTCATGCTTCGAAATTTCTCTTTTGCGTGTGTTCAAGACAGTGAAGTTCGTCAAACATGGAGAACCACTTGAATTCCCAGTCTTACAACTCTCTGATTTGGCCACCTGCGGTGCCACCTCACCCAATTGAAATGCCAACAAACGATAATTTCAGTCTTCTTCATTTTTAGTACATGACAATTTCTTTTGCATAAATCAAGTTTTTCCTGGGAATATTGTAATCAAGGGAAGCACTTGCATTCATAAAAATTGTAATGGAGATGAATTGTACCTGTTCAATGTGCTTGCATTCCTTGCTTCTGCATACCAGGTTCATGGTATACATGGTACCCATCGCTGTGGATCCCTACATGATTTTGTAGTTATGACCTAGAACTTCCTCAGAGACAAAATGCTATTAACAATTACGTTCACAACTAGGGTGAAAGCACACTATGGTCACCCCCCCCCCCAAAGGTTCAAAAATTAGTACAAAATGTACATATTTGGTACAAAATTTACACATTTTGATAGTAAATGGAGCCAAAATGTCAATTTTAACCAAAATGCAATGGTGGCCCATCTCAACCACAATGCTTTTTATCAAACAATCCAAAAAAAAAAACTTAAAATAACTATTTAAGGTCAATAAGTGGGCTTCATGCTAAAAGCACACATGTGCTAGGATATTTCCTTATGTAGACCCAAAAACACTCATTAAATGCCTAGTCTAAGTACCACATAAGAGCATTGGATTTAGCTTTTTGAGTTGTGAAAATCAAACCCTAAACTAGGCAAAAAAAGTACAACAATGGTAAAGCTAAATTTGTGACAGTACAAACATTTTAATGTTTATACTTTGTACATTAAATTAATAGATGAAATTCACTTTTTGTTATGCAATTATCAATGTATGCAAGATTTAAGACTCTATTTTATTTTTTATTTTATTTTAAAGTAAAAAAGACTACAAGAAAAAAGACTCCAAACTTTCACTCTGTGCAAAAATTGTGCCATGACTACGATTTTGGACAACCGTAGTGTGCTTTCACCTACTACTTGTGCAAATTGACCTGCAAAACACACAAAAAACCTCTAATGCAGCAATGAGAACAAGATCAATGTGCAATGTAACAGTTTATGATGTAGTATCTTATCCTTTGATGGTGATGCAGCTGGCGTCCCCCTTATCAGATTCCAGTTTGGCCAACCTCCGCCTATTGAATGGGGCCCTAGCAGCGGCGCCAAACCTTCACATATGACACCACAAGCATCTCATACGGTGCCAGCAAGCCCTACTCTTCTGCGCTAGGCGACCTCCATCAACAATAACCCACCACTTGCGTCCATGACTACACCACCTCCACAGGCACCTCCTACCAGCAATCCTGGATTGAGCAGCAGCAACAAGATGGCTAGGAAGGACAGAGGTCCCAATTGGATACACAATGAAGTGTTGGCTCTCATATTGACAAAGGGAGACCTATTCCTTGAGGAGTTGGATACGATGGACGGGCGCGACTTGATGACGCTAGATACTACCAAGTGGCAACAAATTTCACAAGAAATGATGAAGGCAAACTACTCACCTGTATTTTGCAATGGGATTGCTTGCAAGGTCAAATGAAACTTCATATTCTAGAGTTCAAACATATCTCAGACTACCTGCACCGCATTGGAAGGAATATCCCAGAGTATTGGAATATGACAGCTGTCCAACATCGAGACAATGGACTACTGAAACAGTTCTCTCTAGAGTTTTACCATGCCATTGATGAGTGGTATAGCTCAAGGCCTCACATCCGCCCTATACATCTCAGAGATGTGCCCCTATTGCACATTGACGCCAATTTGGGAGTAGTTGACCAAGTTCAAGTTGAGATTGGAGAAGAAGACAGTAGTTACCAAGAGTCTGATGACCCTACCAACCTCACTGCACATCCTTCTAGTTTTACAGAGCGCACTCCACACTCTCCAAGGCTGTCTACCTCACCTCCACGTAGTGTGGCGTCCACCCCTACTGCTGCAGCGCATCCTTCAGGGTCGGCAGCAGCACCTTCTTTCAGGCCCAAATCCAATGTTCCACCTAGAGTGACACCACACATCATCAGCTCGTTAGAGACGTCATCTTACGTGATGGGGAGGCGGCAAGGAAGCACAAGCGTGAAGCGCAAAAGTTCTTCAACTCATACCTTATAGGCGAAGGTGATAAAGGCGAGTGCTCACACAACAGCAAAGGAGATGCAAGACATTGCACAAGGAAATTGAGATATGGAGCGTACGAAGATCAAGGTGCAGTTCAAATTATTCGAACAAAATATGACATTTCTACGTGAAAAATATCAATGCATGTACACGAATGCAGCTGAAGCGAACTCAATTGCAAGGGCAGCGGTATCCAAGTAAAGTGACATTGCCGTATACCTCTCTCAAATCGCAAAGGTGCTAAGCACCGGCTTCCGAAGATTAACCAGCTGTGATAATAGTACTCCACCAAACCGTGCATACTCTGTCCAGGCTCTTGAGTTCCCCCATAACCCCACAGCCCAGCAAATTGGTGCCGAATTTGCTAGGACAGCCCTTTGACATGAAGAACCAACCGGTTCTGCCCTTGCACTGGTTACGGCCAGCACCTCTGATGCTGCGGGGACAGCTGCCGCCACCACAGAAGCCGGTACATGTCCTACCCACCCAATCAAGGAGTAGTTCCTATGTGAGTACAGGAAGCAAGTGCCTCTCCGAAGCACTTGCATTGCCGTACTGGAGTCTCAATCCCGTCCTCACTTGAGCAAAATTGTCACATATAATACGTTTGAATTAGGGTTTCTTTACCGCTGACTCTGACTTATAGGAGTTCTAGTGACTATGAAATTTGAGGTTTAGGACTCAAAATGTCTGATACTACGGCTTTAATCAAAACAAATATTATTGTTTGTTTGTTTGTATCATGTGCTGCTGGATTGCATGAAGTGAGGTTCTATAAATCAATTGACATGTACAGTGTTTGTTTCACATGCACATTGCCACAGAACTCATGAAACATTTGATGTCATCGTTATAGTTAGGAAGTATCACTTGAAATTCTATGCTGGCACTTCAAGCCGTTGTGTGCTAAGGTACACGCCCAAACGTTAACGTTTGTCAATGGCTGAGGCCGTTCTAGCCGTATTCGAGATCTGGTCCACTGGTTCATGTACACCATTGCCTTCACCGTCAACGGGACCTCCTCCACATCTTCTCCACCGAGGCCTTCATTACATAGAAGGCCGAATAAGTTCTCAACATCTTCTTCTTCCTGCTCCAACAGCATGTTATGAAGTATTGCACAATATGAAATGACATCAGGCACAAAAGCCACATCCAAATCTGATTTGGTTAGTAGCTCTCAAAATGTTGACTTAAGAATGCCAAAGGCATTCTTAACCACGGAGCGGCCTCTTCAAAGCTGCTTATTGAAAAGGTTGTTAGCAAATGACAACTTTGTGTTACTTCTGTAAGGCACCATAAGCCACGGTAGTAACAAATATCCTTGGTCACCGAGCAAGTACGGTGAGAAACCTTCGGAACCAACTTGGTTGTTGAAGAAGTTCTGACGAGTGGACACCTCATACAGAGAAGACCTGCAGAGCACGCTGGAATCATTTGTTGATCTGGGCATTCCAAGAAAAAGATCCAAGAATCACTTGTCGGTGTCCACCACAGCTTGACAGTTGAAGGTGTAGCCCTCCAACTTGAAGTAGTAGTAATTTGCAGGTACAAACCTTGGTTTTGCAATGGAAGTATGAGTCCTGTCAATAGCACCGACTACAGCAGGCAATCCACATAAGTTAGCAAACTTCTCTTGTGTCAACCAAAGCCGCTCACCTGTAGGCCAATTGATCTAGTGTTTGAAGGTATCATTTATAGCGTGGATGACTTCCCTGATTATTCCATAAATGGTACTCTTCCCAATTGCAAAGAACTAATAACATACAAAAAATGGTACTCCCTAAGTCAGCTTAAACAACATGTAGGCCACCCAAATTTCAACTAGAATCGTAGCACGGTATCTTGTATCCTTTTTCTGAATTTGAGGTGCCAACTGACAGTATGAATACGTTACGTTTTGGCATTCAAAAAAATTGTAGCCATTGTGTGTCATCGTTTTTAGTGAGGAGAAATCTGGAAAACCAAGCAATGGAGCGGGGTTTCACCCAAAACCCCAGGTCTTCACTCAGAAGAGAAAGAGACGTGCATGACCAAAAACCACAAAACCCTAACTGTACAGCATCCAGGGGATGCTGAATTGCCTCCACTAGAGTCTCCAAGATTTCCTCAACAGTAGAAGATGAACCCTCCTCCACAACTTTGGGAATTGCAAAGGAGAAATTTGTATGTGCATCAAGGGTTTGCACAAGCAACCACACTCCGAGCATCACAACCAACTTGGACTTGCGACTGATGTCCATCACTAATGAACATGCACACTGCCACAAACTGAAATAACGCATTCACTCCTCACAAAGAATATCCTTCAAAAAACCAGAACACCTCCAATACAATTGCAACGACAATGAATCCCTGAAGCCCCCCCCCTCTAGACGAAAGACACAGCATATCAAATGACACATGAAGATGAGGCGAACAAGAGAACTATCCCTAGGTGGACTTCTCCCCTTCTGAATTACATTCTGAAGACTTGCAGCCAAGCAACCCATACAAAAAAAAAATTACAAAACCCTTAAGCAATTCACATGTACCTTCTGCCCTAAATCGGATGTCTGAACACCAAATTTGCAGCTTGAACGCATATGTGCACAACAAAATTGTTTTTGTTCAGAAATACTACAGAAACTGGAGTTCAAAACTAAGAAAGACGACCACAAATTTCGGAAAACCGGCTCTGAGGTCTCGCGACAATTCCTTGCGCCGGTACCCGCTCCACAATCACGCAAACACAACGGCAACTCATTTGCAAACAGTATTCACGGATGCGCTTCCACATATACAGAGCAAGGAGCACCGCAAAACCAAAGCAATGGCGACAAAGACTACAGGAGAAGGGAAGACAAATTCAGCGAGTAAACAGACGTTCAGTTTTAAAAAAGTGTGAGGGGTAGTGAGAACCCCTCCACTTCTCATCATTAAAATGTCTACTTGCCTTGTCAGAAGCGACCGCTAAGACCCCCCCTAAAATTGCAGGTGGGAACACAAGGCTTCCCTATAATTGCGCAACGTCTCTAAAGTTTCTAAACCCAGTCCACGTCCTAAATATTTGAATTCGTGGGAACAGTGCTCATTTTTATATTTTTTAAGCTCTTCTAGTAAATGCCAAGTGGGAACAGCCCTTAAGAGATATTATAATTATCATGTGACACCATAGGAATTCTTAAATATAGTGCATGACTCCTTCACATTAATTTGGATAAATTATGTTTAAGTAATGTGAAGATGTGGTATGTATCTTGCCTTATTCTTCAGATAGGGTTTTTGTCATTACCTTTGGCCGCCCCTCAAGAACCGATGTGGCTGTAGAGCTTTTGTAATGCAATATTCTTCACACTCTCTAATTGAGCTACATGCTTGCAGAATTCCCTTTGAATTTTGGCCACTTGAGAAACATTATTAGGAGTAGTATTGTAGGATGGAAGCTGATTCAACGCTTGACTGCCAAATCCAATATTTTTGTGAAAAGATATGGTTCAGCACTGGAAGTATGAATTAATAAAACTTTCGGCTATTTCAGAAGTACAAATTGATTTATTTGGCTGTCACCTAAATATTCTAGTCAGATTTGAGAGATGATTTTTTTCAATTATTATTGAGGCAGCTAAATTTAAAGAACCTTAAAATTAAGGCATGAAGACATTTAAAGGTTTTGCTAGGATACAATAGTGTATAATTTTTTTTGGCATTTCAATCCTTCCATTTATTTTGCTTTTGGCATTTTGAACAAATAATTTCCGTAAGCATTTGACTTAGCTTATTTTAATTATTTTATGCCGTATCTGCTTCTAGCCTACAGTATTTGAATATTGTAACCCAAACTGTCTTGAATCAACCTAAATTATTGTAAAGAATTTTATTAGTGTGCCTTGCAAATTCACCTATTTCTTGAATTAGGGCAAGGCGCACTAATTGAAATAATCATGTAGTTGGGACCACAAATCACTTTTATTCCTTTCACCATATGGACATAGGAGAAAAGCAAAGAATGAAGCCCACTCCATAAGAAGGAGATTCATAAACCAACCTTGTTCTAAATGTGTTCCTTATTTAAAAGCAAGTGACATGTTCCTTCAAATATTTATTATTATCATTGATAAGTTAGTTGAACTTAAATGATATGTTTATAAACCTCCTATCTTGTTTTAGGTTTTACACACAAAATTTAAGCTTTGCAACCTAAATCAATGCATTTTTTTAGAATAGTAACTCTTTTGTTGTCCACGTTTTACTAGGTGGTATTTGGAGAGATGTGCCCGCATTGATCCAAATCTATTACAGTCAATAAAATTCTGCTAAAAAAATATTAATATTTAATTCATATTATGGAGTATTAATTGAATCTTGGAAAGTCTAAAGCAACCAGTGCTTGGTCCGTGGATGATTTCAAACTTTTATTATTCCCAACGATGTGCATCCTCAAAAAAAAAGCCATTTGAACAACTTTGATGTCATTGATTTACTCCATGGCCACTAATACCAAAAGTACTCCCTTATTTAGACGTTGACGTTTGTAACCTTTGCATAAAGAATGCCCAATACAATAAATTACACATTAAAATTTGGCTTCAAAATCACAATTAACGTAAAAAGTACAACGCAATATTCATCAATATGAGAAAAATCCAATTTTGGAACTTTTTGATTTAAGGCCTAACAAGTATATTCACTAGATAATTTTGAAGATGTAAACACTCAAAATTTTCAAATTTGGGTTTTTCCCAAATTAGTGAGAAAAGATATCATATTTTTATCTCAAATAATATAAATCTTAACCCCTAAAGGATCATTGTCCCTTCAAGGGACAAATAGGATTTTGGGCATGTACTTATGGCTAAACTACTTTGTGTGATTTTTTGAAACTTTTATTGAAGGTGAGGATTTCAAATATCTACATGGGAATGTAACTTTTTCTTCATTCCAACATTTATTGAAGAAGTTAAAGATGAAAATCTAGAAAATGCTACTTCCTGGCCAGCCAAAAACTTCTATAAAAATTTCACTTTTTCAAAGAAAAATCTAAAATAGGTTCTTTAGACTTATATAGACCTGGGGAGCTTTTAATCATTCAATTTTGATAAATGAGACAAAAGTTATGAGGAGTTTTTGTTTGCAGGCAATTCTAGATCTTCTACTCTAAAACAAACTTTGAAGTCCTTTATTTTACTCAATTTTCATTATTTTGGAAAAAAAACAAATCCAAAGGATGTAGATTGTTTATCACAACATTATAACCGTTGGGATTTGCTTTTTTCATTTTAATAATTTAATTCTTAACAATTTTGTGTTTTGACTCATTCTCTACTTCTTTTTACTTACTATTTTTTTCCATGTGTTGTATAGTTCCAATTGATTTTAAAATTCTCCCACACATACCTAACTTGGTCTTCTACATGGGAAAAAAAAACCTCAACTTTGCGTAGAGCAATTTTTTTGATGTAGGAGTGGTTAACAGCTTCTGAAATTTTTGGGTAGTATGAAAAAAACTTTTTTCTTCACTTCACATGTAAATATCTCACTCCTTTTCATTTGAAATAAACTCATTTTTTCCCCAAGTACCTCATACTGTCTAGAGCAAGATCTTATGGTTAGATTTCAAAAAAAATTAAAAAATTTACCATTCCTTTCATCCCAAAAGTGGCAGTTTCAGTGTTTTTCACATAGAAAAGGGCCTGGTCCTTTAGGGGAATGATGGGAAACAAACATATTTTTTCTGTTGGTGGTAAAAGTCATCATCTCCCATCTTGATTTTGGTGACAAAATAGCTATCGTCACAATTTATCTACTTTTAATAAATATACTACTATACATTTATATGCACTATGACTAGGTGATAACCTTCAATACCATCACATTAAATTTAAACTTGTGGCAATGGTTACCACAGCTCATTTTGCAAATGGTGGTGACTAGCACCACATTTTATTTGGCATTAATGGTACCAATTCTTATTGTCTACCAACCACCACAAAGATAAAATTTACTTATTACAGGGTAACACTATATTCATTAAATTGGAAAAAAGAGTATATTTTGGGACTTTGAGGTGATCACCTCAAACAGAGCTCAGGGCATTATTTTGGTACACGTGCCCTCACTCAAGAGGAGGAATTTGCGAGGGAAAAAATCTTAGTGGCTCTAATTGAATCTGATACCTTTGAATCTAGTTTAAAGTATTTTTTTAGGTTTAAGGGGAAAACAAAGTGGGAGACCTCTTTTTCCCAAATTAATGAATACGGTGTTGGGTACTCTCTTAGGGTTGTCGACATGTTTGACATCCACAAGGGGCTCACGTTGATACATTTGTCACATACAACCTTTTGCAAACATTATGTGACATCAAAAATTATAACTTTTTTGCCTTGGACGATTAAAATTGAGGTGATCTAATATTTGTTAAAAAGCCGTTTACCATACACAACCATGCTTTTGCCACCTCCTCCTTCTAGATGTTCTAATCCTAAACTAAGCAAGGGTCCGTTGTTTTTATTATAAAAGGAATCTTTGTAAAAAGAATCTTTTTGCAAATAATCATTCATGGGTGGAAAACTTGATCCAAGAGGTGTTGTAAATGGTTGTTGTGATTGATTGTAGGGAGGATTTTCTTGCAATTGAGATGAAACTGATGTTAGAGCTTTTTTTGAAACTGCAACGTCTCCAATTATCTGTGGTTTACATGCATAGAAATTTTGAGTATTTGACAAATCATGAGATTCAATCTAAAAAATCTGTATGATAAACATATGGTGCACAACACTCATAACCAACAACCTCTAAATTTGAGTGACCAATTTACTGCTTTGTCAAAGGAGAAAAAGCTATGAAAAATCTCAGACCACTAGGATGAAGCCTAGCTTGGGTCTTGTTCTTCTTAATAGTGGAATTGTTTTTGAGATAAAAGGAGCATTTGTTGTGTTTTAGTGTTTCTTGTTGCAATAATTTACTTGGTTATAAGTATCATGCATTGTATTAGAAATAAAGAATAAATTTTACATTTTTTAACTTAATCTCAACTTGTGATACCTTACTAAAAATTTTAAAAACTATAACAATGCATGACACTTATTACTAATAACAGTTGGCAAAGTTAAGAAATGCCAAAGCACAACAAGTACACCTGTTAGCTCAACAAAAACAAAATTCCACTAGCAAGAAGAACAAAATCCAAGTTAGGCATCATTGTGATGGTCTTAGATTTTAGATATCTTTTGTTTTTTTATAGATTTGACCGCTAAAATTTGGGAGTTGTTTCCTATAATTGTCATGTACCGTAAAACCAAAAATAAAATAAAATTTATCTATTGCATAAAAATCGGAGATTTTTTCCTTTGGCAATCTAGCTTGCTAGGTTTTATTATAAAAGTATTGGGTATCAAGCGGGAGTCGAGTGGATAACTCTTGTGAAAACCGTACAAGAGAAAATGACGAGGTACACATGTCATTCAGCCATTCGTGGTTAAACTTTTTCAAAAAAAAATTGAAAGGGGCACATGTATCATTGTGTCATTGGCTTAAAAAATGAGGCGACTGTCTGGGATTCACAGCCACCCACCCCATATTTGAATTTTTGTGACATTAGTTTCGCTTACAAACAATACGGGATATCGATATTTGAAATGGCATTGGAGAGGGGTGGGAATTTATTTTTAACCCCCAGCATCGAGGGTTGGAAGACGCGGGGGGGGGGGGGGGAGGGGGGTGGGGGTGTCTTTTTTTTTTAAATTCTTCCTGAGTCAGGTGGTTGGCCTTTTTGAGTGGATAGTTGCTTGCAAAGTTGCAGCTTTTTGTTTGCTGTTTGCCAAATTTTGTTCACTATCTATCGATTTATTTTTGCTATCCCCAAGTCTAATGCTTTTTGTTAGCATTGTGTCAAATTCCATTTACATTTTGCAACTTTCCATTTGCTTCAAGTTCAATGGCAAACAACTCGTCTGCAAAATTTCTTGCAAATTCAAAATTCAATGAGATTAAAAGGAACCTTTCCCTCCTCGGCCGTTGTATCATGTTGAATTGGACATAAAGTGATACATGCTATAATATCACATGAACACAATTATCCAAATGAAATCATGTTTGACTAATTTGCTCTTTGTGAAATTTAATAAGACTTTCATGTTTTTGTATTGGGAGAAAATACATTACAAAACTTCCTTTTTGAAAACATCCTAAATTCCTTAAATTTGAATGGTCATCGGTCATGTAAAGGAAAGCTTGATAAGTCTAGAGAAACTCTCCCTAACTTTTATCATATGTTCTCAACATTCTTGTTCTCTATGCAATCATAGGAAAAATGTGTTCTAGTGCATCAATTGGTTGGAAGTGAATGTACCTATGTGCGGGTAATGTTAAACTTGACGCCGTAGAGTGATACAGATGTTAAATTTCAAAATTAGATTGGAACATCCTAAATTGCAAATCCACTTGCAACCAGTCTTTGTCTCTCTCTTAGTGTTCTCTCTTTTGCTTGTTGCTAGTGTCTCTCTTCATGTTTTCCCTTTTGTGCAACTCTCCCCTTGCATTTGCATTTACCATTGCACAAAAAAAATCTGATTATAAAGATAACAACAAAAACATCAAAGTGCAAGGTCAAAGATATTAACAAAAAGCACGTAGAACGCGTTATTTGTTAGTTTGGGAATTTGCTTACAAAGTGGGACTCTGGGATTTCTAAAGGTTTTAGTTACCTTTCAGGAGTACTCCTACATCTGGTCCACATGCCCTCACCTAAGCGGAGGAATTTGTGAGGGAAATAATCTTAGTGGCTCAGACGGAATTTGATACCTTCGAATCTAGTGTAAGATAACCTTTGGGTTTAAGGTGGGTACAAAATGGTACCTTTGTTTTTCCCAATTTAACAAATAATGCATTGTAGGCTCTTATTAGGACAGCAATAGAAACACCAAATAAAAGAATCAAGAAAGGCACCAAGGCTCTTATCAAAATGGCAAAAGAAGCACAAAAGGGAGGTAGTGATCTAAGCAAGCAAGGTGTCCAAGTGTTCCGGATCACTTCAAGAAAATAAGACCCAATCAACAATATTGTGTTGATTTGGACCTTTTGATTAAGACATTTTGAACATATATATTAGTGTTGATTAGGACATGTTTGTATTCAATAAGTCCACTTGATTAAGATAGATTTTATACTAGGGATCCCTACATCATCCCTTTCAATATCATGTAATCTTTCCTCATTGGCTCTTGTTCCTTGGTCTTGTTTACATGTGGGCAAATTGAGATGCAATTGTTTGGTGCACATATGTGAATTTTGATTTTTTCACCACAATGACATTGTTTGACGAATCAATTAAAGTTAAAATTATTGTCATTTTTTACATCAAAATGAAAATGATACACAAAACCTTTTAGTCGCCCTTGCAAACTATTAGACTTTTGAGTTCCATCTAGTTTCAAAACAGCTGATCATTTATATGCTCAAACGTTGCACTTATAAGAGTCTATATCAACAGTATTTGCTTTTTTGGGAGTTAAGCAATAATGAGTACACAGAAGATTGGAAGGTAAGAATTGTAGGAAAAAATCATTATGAAATTTCTTCTATCTCCTTGATGCCATATTTAATCAAACATGGTAAGTCCAAAGTTTAGAAATAATATTTCGCATGTAAAACATTGGAAGATTTATGCAGCCCAACGCAAAAAAAATCTCCAAAAGTTCTGCAAACAAATTCTAGAATTTGTTGAATAAGCCAATTTTAGTCAAATGCATGTGACATATTGATTTTGACTTTTACTTTCAAGACTTTGCACGTGGAAGTCTAGGGTGATAATTGTAATGTTAGCTTCAAAGCGTTTGCAATGGTTGAAGGAAATGAGCTCAAAAATACAAATCAAGATCATTTAGCTTTGTACGTAGGATTAGTACTAAATTTATGTTCCAGGTTAGGTTCAAGTGTAGAATTTGAATTATGTGGTGAATTAGGTTTGTTAGGTTTAAGTTTGTTTTTGGGACTTGGGAGAGAATAGGGTTGGAATCCAAGGTTATGGAGGTTTGTAGGAGTTTGGTAGGCAAGGAATGGTAGAAAGTGGCAAAAGAGTAGTAGATTAGTGAATGATTTGTAGAATTCTTTAGGCCTTCTTTATACTAGAGGCAAAAAGTCATGGGGAGCAAAATTTCAACCAATGAAAAGTAAAAAGATTGAGAAGACCAAGCAATTCCATTCTAAATTGGAAATTTCCTTCCAAAAGGCAAGAGAAGAAAAATGAGGAGGACAACACTTTTATCCTCTATGGCACTGAAAGTGCACATTTTTTTGAGTTCCCAAAATTTGCTTCATGCCTACAGTGCAAGATACTATAAACCAACAAAGACCTAACAATCATATTAACTATTAATAGCACCCTTCAATTAGTTATAACTCTTTGTAAATTTAAGCAAGGAGATGTTAGGAAAAAAGTTACAAAAATATATTGGAATTATTATTTGTCAAAAGAAAGTTATCAATATTCAAATAGGTAACTATTTGACATTTTACACTAAGAGGGCAAAATATTGGCCACTATAGAAGGCTAGCACTAGTTGCCTCCGTATTAATAATTAGTTTAGATTAAATTGACTAGCTCACAAATTGACAGGCTGACACACTAAATCTATACAGATCCAAAAGGAATCATGATATCATTAAGGACATTTATGTTCATCATGCCAAATCAAGGGATGCCATATGGATTTTGGGACATGTTAGGGTGAAAAGCAAAGAAAATAAACATTGCCTAGAATTTTGGCCACCATAAGAGAGTTTGTTGGTTTATGGTGTCATGCACCGTACCAAAAAATAGATGCTTGAATTAAGTTTTGGGGACCATTTGACCAAACTTTTTATAACCAATCAATTTTACCTATAAATTTTTTTAAAGAGACACATTAAAAAAATAGAACACAATTTTGTGACCCCTTCTCACTTTATATTTCAACCAAATGTTGTTACCTCCAAAAGCCAGGCTTTCAAGAACAAGCCATAGCCTACAAGAGATTTTTTCATGGCCTCTCACCTCTAGTGTAAAGAGGGCCTTAGAGGAAGTTTAATCTAATTTCTCTTTACATAGGGTAATTTTTAAATTGCTAAAAAGTTCCAATTGCAAGTTCAACTTACTAGATGGGTTCAATAAAGGGAAAATTTCACGGACCCTTGAAGTTTGCCATATTTACATAGATACCCCTGGTTTTTCAGAAATTACACAAATACCCTTGGTCCATAATTTTCAGGCGTTTGTTATATTGTGCATGCTACTTCTTTCTCCCATGTTGCTTCTTTTTTGTTCTCTTGCACTCCTTTGTCTTAACATTGGTCATGAAAGAAGTAGCATGCATAACAAAACAAACACTTAAAAATTATGAACCAAGTGAATTTGTGTAATTTCTGAAAAACCAAGAGTATCTATGTAATATGGCAAACTTTAGGGGCATCCATAAAATTTTCCCTTAACCCCTAAAGGGCTCTTGGGCGCTAGAGCTACGTTACCAAGTATGATTGCAACTAATATTCAAAAGCTTGAATCAATTAAAAATTAAGTGTTTCAACCATACATATTAAAAGATTATATGATGATAAATGCATATATTTTTTTGAAAAACCCTCATAACAACTCAAATACATCCATATATACGGTCATACATACAACCGCAAAGGCCGTTTGGGCCCTTCAGGGGTTAAATAAATATGCTATGGTGTAATGCAATGCTTTCAGATTGCTGCTTGCGGCTCTGTAGGGTCGAGCAAAGGCGCTTGTCGAGGTGTTGAGAGAAGCAGAACATCATATCCTGGAAGAGCTGATATCTTTCACTAAAAAACAGAACATGGAAGCGTCAGTTTCGTTAAACTTGTCGAAATTCTCGACATCAGACCTTTTTGTGAAACTCGCTGTGAACAGAAATCCAGAGCAATCCTAGTTTTATGAACTTTATGCAATTGAGTTTTGCAATTTTGGCACTCGCTCTAATTTGTGCAAACGTAACAAGATTGATGTTGCGTGGAGTAACAACACCTCGTTTAATTCGTGTTAACAACAACTTTTCTGTGTTGCTAATCTTGCCACATCCAGAACACTTTGCTGCAAAATTAAACAACTCTGTTCCAGCAGAGTACTACTTGACATTCTACAGCAGTGAGGACCGATTACTGTAGTTGATAATGGCCTTCAAATCTTCAATAGAATGCTTTTATTTCTGATGTGAGAGGAGGAAGGAGACGTCAGAGAGTTGTATCACCTTGGAAACTCTGATTCTCAACGTGTTCGCATTTTCAAGAATAGAACGAGAAAGAAAGCTATAGGAAGGGGATTGCATCTTGAGAGTTATGTTCTGGAGCAGGCGTTGATCTATATATTGTTTGCTAGTTTTTTTAGAGGAAGACGAGAAAGAGTGCTATAGTAAGGGAATTGCATCTTGAGAATTAGATTCTGGAGCAGGCGTTGATAAATATGTTGTTTGCTATTTTTTCAGAGGAGGATGGCAGACGCTGTAGCAAAGCAAAGATGAGAAGGTGCTACAATCCCGTGGCGCTAGGTTTAGACAAAACGATGTAAAGTGCAGTGTATGGAAACCTCTACGACCATTTGAAATGATGGCTTGTGCATAATAATGTATAAAGAGTTTTTATTCTTGCGCTGTTATAATATATCATCAATCGCAAGGTTGATTACAATAGGCTTTGCATTTATTAGATTTCGCTATCCTTGCACAACAGTGCTGATCAACATCCTGCCCTCGCAAGGATCGCTGCCTCGGAATGAAGAATAAGGTGTTTGGCAAGAGAGCTGGAGGAGAAGCAAAAAAAATTAATGCGCACTCGCACGGTAGGCTTTCCTGTTCACTTCATATTATTTATTTATTTTTGAGGAATTTTGCTGAAGAGACCGCCATAGATTCTATTTGTTCTCGGGAAGCGTGTTAAGGTCGCACTGCGGCACCGACACCTGCAAGCGTTTCATATGTTCGAGTAGCTTTTCCATTTGCTGCATCGGCGCTCCCTCACAAAAATAAGCTTAAATCTGGTAGCTGCATTAAATTAAGTCTTTTCTATTCCGAAACGACGATGAAAGGTTTTAGAAAAGATTGGATAAAAATAACGCAGGTAGGATGACATTGTTATAATAAAATAACGTAATCGCTCCGGATTCTTGAAACGGAGTGCTTGCTCAAGTTTTATAAATCAGTAAAGAAAGCTCAGTTTTGCAATTCCTTGCCCGTTTTGGCGTGCTGATAACATGCAGCAACCCTAGGGAGACAAAACGAGATACGTGGAAGACATCCAGAGAGATCGAGAGCAGTGTGCGGGGAGTTTTTGAGCTTAGCCTATATTTCTCATTTTCATCCGGTTTTTTTTAGTGCATGCACCTGCTATTCACTCTATATTTACATTACAATTAGAAAATTTTCAAAAGTTTAGTCGGTTTTTAGCCGGTTGATTTAGATTTCAATCGGTTTTTCCACTTTTCATTCGGCTGACTTTCTATTGTTTTTCGACTCTCCCCGTACATTGATCGAGAGTATTGGCGGATGCAGCTAAAAAAAGAGATAAGCTTAAGAAGAGCAGCTCCGGAACATCAGCATGAAAAGGTACTTCGCTGCCACGCTGGCAGGAGTTCCTTTGGTCTTCATCGTAAGCAGTCATCAGCAAGTGTGCGGGGAGATTTTGAGCTTGTTTGGCAAAAATCCTACATTTTCTCATTTTCAATCGGTCATTTTAGTACATGCATAGCATATTGCCTATATGCTTACTTAGAAATTTTTCAAAAATTAAGTCGCATTTTAGCCGATTAATTTAGATTTAATTCGGTATTTATCACATTTCATTCGGTTGACTTTCTATTGTTTATTGCTCTCCCCGTACATTGGTCATCAGTCGGAGCGACGGTGCTCGTCCGGTTTTCGCGCTCCCTTTCTTGATGCGGCAACGCTCCCCCGCAAAGGGCTAAAATCGAAAAGAATTCCGGGAAACGGGCTGGTGTAAAGCTTTCCAAGCAGAATGGTGCCGAAAATGTTGTTCCTCTCATCGTCAGACATGCGCCAAATCAGAAACCTGAAGCGCCGCCTTCGCCTTCGCCTTCGCGGGGAAGGATACGATCCTGTCGTTTCCGCGACATTCAAGCTCGCGGCAATCGCTCTTGGTGCAGAAAATATCCTTTCCCTATCGACTAATTGTTTCAAAGGTCAAA
Organism: Ulota crispa; assembly: GCA_963920765.1. Taxonomy (NCBI): domain Eukaryota; kingdom Viridiplantae; phylum Streptophyta; class Bryopsida; order Orthotrichales; family Orthotrichaceae; genus Ulota; species Ulota crispa. The sequence continues at coordinate 15,275,764 of OY987247.1, read as the reverse complement.
TCGAAAAGCTGCGTCGCCAATCATCTGCCTTTTGCAAATACAACTTGTTTTCAACTTCACCGTTCGCAAGTCGGCTTTTCATCAAGAAAATAGGAACAATTACCCAAGCAACAAAAGGTGCACATTCTCACAGCTCCTAAACGTTGTTTTGATCATCACACTTCACACACACTCACTCACTCTGTCTTTTATAAATAAACTTTCTGTCACAATTTGAGAACTCAATTGTATGCAGAGAAGAATCCGTCATCACTTGCCTTCTGCAATAGAAAACGCATTTCAAAAATCCTACAGTAGAGAATCAGCTTGATGCAATTCAATGTCATTTCAAATGCGCTCCAAAATACTATTGCACCAACACGTTGTTGGAGATGCATTGGACTAAAATTTAAAAAAAACGATGTAATATTTAAATTGAATTCTTTTAGATTAGTTCCCGGATTAGTTCAATGAAAAACCTCATTGTAACCGCATTCACAGCACATTTCGTGCATTCTTTGCGTGAGTTTGATATGTTTTCAAAACAGGAATACGGAGTTTTGATATCCATGCTAATCAACATCTAGAACAACATTGTAAATGTAACAACTCGATTCCTATGGAATTTACAGACGAGTGTGAAAAAAAACGAGCTTCGTGTAGATTCTTTGCCAATGCAAAGAAGCATGGCATTTTTAGGTCCGACCAAACCGTTAGGCTAGGTCACCACTTTGCTATAATTTGCATTGCTCTGCTTTTCTAGGTCATGCCACACTTTGCTCCGACGTGACCTGATCTGCCAGATTTAGGTAGCGACTGGAAGAAGCTATACTATAAACGGTGATCGTGATTCGTGAATCTTCCAAAAGCTGGCCGGTCCCACTGCAATTTCGGACTACCTGCGGCCTATGGGAAGAAGACGAGACCAACACACGAGTTTCATGGTGAAAGTCGCGGCCCGGGTCCACCATTTACATGCAAGAGTTTGTTTTAGAATTTAGATCTCTGATTCTAATTCAGCATCTCGATCTGCGAATCTTGCTTGCTGCAGACCATTTGTTGTGTTGCTTAATTTGATTTTGCGGAGGGAGAGCGACTACTACTCGGTTGTGTTGTCCGGCATGTCGTCTGGTTCACGCCATGACAGTCCGTAGCTTATTCTTCTTTTTAATGTCACCTTTTTGTATCCCGGTGTCGCAAACCTGCTGTAGCAGCTGCGATTTGGCGGTTTGCAAAGACAGAGCGCAATGGTCATCTTTTTTTACGTTGTATTGCTTCACGTCTCGGTGTTGTAGATGTACGTGCTGACTTCGAGCTGTGCTTGCACTTCAAGGCGAATTGTTTCACGACGCAGTCATTGCTATGATGCAAGAGCTTAACTTTTACCGATAAAATCTTCGGTGAGGACTTACATTGCTGAGTTTCATCGTGCTTACTCGCTTCATGAAGATGTTCTTTCCCGATCAAGTGCGTTGAAACTACGGAGCCGCCGCTGCTGCTGCTGCTGCATTGTGCGCTTTGATGGTCGATTTGATGAGCGCTCCGCTTCCATAGCCGGATGCATGTTCTTCTGAACCTGGACGCGGCGCTGATGAGAGTACAAATTCTCACGTCTTGGAAGTTTTTGGCAGAAGGTTTTTGTGAAGTCAGATGCGTAGGCATGGGGATGTAATCGGGCTGTGGAGAAAGTCGGAGAGTGATTGAAAGAAGAAGATGATTTGTACAAGTAGAGAGCTGCAGGACCGGGTGTATCAAAAATCTGGTAACATGTATTACAACATTGTAGCCAACAGTGTGTTTCCAACGTTGGCTCTCCAAAGCGATGCTAGTTTTGGTCAACCGGTTTCGATTCCCCCTCCCGTCTTGCCTGGCAATCAAGGTGAGCTTCAACTCTGCACTACATTGTTTGGTTGTCATCATCATCCTCTTCGTGCTTACATTTAAGCATTATGCCGAATTTGGAAGTGTTCCAAGTTTCTATGTGAGACCAGTTCACGTTTTATCAAAACACTACGCTATGTTATCTTCACCTAGCAATTTAACCTGGCGCTTCATGGCTCCTTCCGCTTCCTCATTGTAATCTTTTACTTTGAGTTTCGTGCCGCTACTCTTGCAATGTATCTTATAAAAAAACGAAGCCAGAGGTGTCATTGATTAATACAAACACTTATTAATTATGTGCAAATTGTAGCGGAAGTGAGTTACCTCACTTTTTTTTGTTTGTTTGTTTGTTTTTAATATCTCTGCACGACATTTGCACGATCTCATGGTCGCCAAGTTCTTCATAAGCCATAGAGCTTGATCTAGATGCTTTCTTTCTTCATCTTTCTTAGCCTTTCATTTCTTGCTTGAAACGGACGTACATTTGCCGCCATTAATTTCTTAGATTCTTTCAAGCGGTTTTCGAGCGCCAAATGTCGCTAAGAGTTAGGTTGCAATTTGGTAACAATACTGAATGAGTTCGTGTTTTTGAAGGCATGGTGCAAGACTTTCAGCAGTATGGATTAATAAATAACAGAGCTAGTTTAGAGGACGCCTCCAACTACATGATGAAGCAGCAGCAACAACAACAGCAACTGCGAGGGCTGTGGTGCTACGGTATCCAGTCGGACGTAGCCAAGGAATGGTTGTTCCTTCTCAACCGGAATGGTTTGACGGCGGCAAATTCGAAGCTTGCAGCTGAAGCTGATGTTGAGGGAGGAACGGTGGTGGTACGCAGCCAATTGTGTCCGTGGTCCGGCAGTAATGTCGGCAACACTAATGAAATTGCCGCCACGGACCCAATCATCTTCCAGCAGATTCTGGACGTTGCATTGTCTTCAGATACCAGACGTCCTGGCAGGTAAAAGTTGCAATTCATTTGCGTTAGAAATAATTTTATCCAGCCTGCAAGTTTCGCAGCTAAATGCATTTGGATCTGACAATGGAGACATTTGTTCAGTCAATAATGGAAAAAACATCTCCATGTATCTCGTTTCTGTGGAGGTGACAATTATGCATTGCAAGCGAGAGGAGAAAAACCACTATATCTCATTATCTTATCCTTCTTTAGTATTCCAGTGTCTTTCTTTTAAAGCTTTTTTGGACCTTTGGTTGAGCATGATGGAACATGATCCAATCGTGTTGTGATATAAAAATAAAAGTATCTTTATGAAAATGACATGTCGAGTCACGGTCATGGCTACAGTGCCCTGTTTGAAGCATAATACTTTAGAAAGGACAATATCATGAGATAGAACAGTTCTCTCTACAATCATCCAATGCTGGGATGTCCTCTACAGAAACATGCTCCATTGAGGTCATGTGAACATGTCCACTTGATCTTGTGGCTAAGTCATAAATGCGTGTTTTTTTTGTTACAGCAGACCTGAACAAGGGTGGTGCAAGTACTGTTGCTCTCTGGAGAAGGAACTGACGAATTCCTTAAAGGCGGAGAGGCGGGCCAATGAGACATCATGGGAGAAAATAAGCTTCAATCAGGTAGACCCGTATTTTGAATCAAGGACATCGACCTCTGTTGCTGAACAAGCGGAAAGCCGGAAGAGGAAGCGTGCATTGGTATGTGCCCCTGCAAATTCATTCATTCGCCATTTGTCACCTTTCACTCTGCCTTGTTATAGTCTAACTGTTTAGCTAGAATATCCATCAATGCGGGCTTTTAAGGTACATGACACTGCTTGTGTGATTATGTTGGAGTGTGATTTTTTGGACACTTGTAGAGCTGGACAAGGATCACGTTGGGTACAAGATCTGTTGAGTCAAAAAAATGAATCTTGTGTACGACTCTCTTTTTTTGCAATCTTAAAGTGGGGGTTTGTAGCAGATAGCCCTATTTCCGTTCAAAGATCAGTGGTTACACATTTAATTAGTTCCATAGACACCGCTTGCTAATATGTCCACCAAGTGTCTGGATATGGATATAGTCATGAGTTGCTATTGGTAACACTCATCAGGATCAGGTCTGTAACGGGTTCAATGTCCCTAGATTGTGTTTATGAAGGAGTCAGGCTAATTGTTTTACAAAATTGCAGCTGCAAGAAAGGCTGCTAAAATCACGCATTAGGAGTGGTTAGGGCTATATGGTTTATTAAATATTTACTCATATCTGTGAGTGACGCTTTAGTAGCATTGATGAGGAAGGTTACATTGGTACTTGAGAAGGTCTCTGAGGCGTTGGTTTTCTTCCCCCTTTGTTTTACCAGGATGGATGGGAGAATGACCGGTCTGCAGTACTTCTGAAATTGAATGAATTCAGCATGCGTGCCTCTCAGGCAGAGCAAAGAGTGTTGGAGCTCGAGCAATTGCTACGGGATCAGGCATTACTAACTCTTGATGAAACGTGCGACGACTCAGACATAGTCACTTCTACCTCTCAGTACGATTGCTTTAATGAGGTAAAGAATCTCATCAAGGACTTTGCTTGTCATTTATTTCCTCTTGTTCAAATTTTTTGGGCAAACTAGTTTACCATTTGAATGCTGAAACCAGAAACAGTACATCTTGACCGTAGTATCTTCCAAATCATACCTCTCCGAATCTCCTCTACCTTTAGAAACTTGGGTCCGGTTTCTTTTTTCTATTAGTGGATTCTCCTTACTTTCTGTGAAGCTTCTAATGGGATTAGTTTCTTGTTGCTTTCTGTGAACCTTCCACAAGAACTAGTTCCAACACCTATAGATATAGAATTAACACTTTTGACCGTCATTGGTTAACTGATATCTCTAAACATAGTTCAACTGCTAAAAGAACTCTTGTTTAATTAAAGTAAATTCTGACCAACATTAGAAGTTGGCAGATTAGCCTCAAATTAGCCTCACCTATTGTGTCCTCATATCGTGCAGCTTCTTTTTCTTTTAATAAGTCGAATAGATATCAGAGCCCCAGTTAGTACGGGCGGAGCAGAGGGATGCTGTACGAACGGCTATCTTAGGCCTAAAGCGATCAAGGATGAAGTCAACCAGGAAAAATTGCTAGGCTAGTTTTCACCACAATCTTACCTCATTTTGATCCGGGCTACCTTAACACTAAATAAAGTCCTGCAAAAAATTGGATGAAAGTCACCAAAATCTCGAATAAGGAAACGTCAATAGCGCCAAAATAGGTATGAAACCCTCTAATATTAGCTGATTGTTTGGATGGACGTGCATTTACTGGATGATTCTATTTATTTTTTTCATACTTGCGTGCACTATAGAGTGCGTGTCGCTTGACCAATGAAATCCCCAAAAAAAAAACCCTGAAATCAGCAGAAGGGAGCTTTTTAGTGGTACAAAACATGTGTCTTTTTGAGGGACAGAGGGAGTAATTGATTAATATATACGGGTGTGTGTTTCTCTGTCTGAACACATGCAGGAACAATCTGAGATGCTGGTGTGTAAGATGGCAAGATGCAACAAAGCCTTCAAGTCGAGCAAGACGCTGCGGCGACACGTGCTCCAGAAGCACTCGAAGAACGCCCGCTTCTTGATTTGCAACCAGGCCACGGTGGACGGTGTGGTGTGCCGGTTCGAGACAATCCACTCGGGGGTGCTGTCGTACCACCGGAAGCACAGTCTGGCGCACCAGAGGCGAGAGGACTGGCACATCTCGTGCCCCTTGTGCCACTGCAAGTTCGCCCGCCAACACGAGATGGAGCGCCACCGCCGCATCTGCAAGTCTCGCACCGCCCTGGGTGGTGTGTCCACCAACAATTCCTTTGAGTCCATTCAGTCGTCTGTCACTACTGCAACTACGTTGCAATCAGATGGTGTGACTGCCCATCAGCTGCCAACCATTCCAAATAGCAGCTTCGTGATGCCTGATCAGAGAAACAACAGCCACAACCATCTCCAAATCTTCAGCATGCCTGACAGCATCATCGAATCCAACGTCATTTATTAAGGTAGCCCCTCCCGAAATCGCTCCTTTTCAAAATTCGCAAAATTCTATTTCAGAATTTACTACTATATACACCATATTCAATAAACTGGAACAATATCCATCTTTTGGAATTATTTGCAATTAAGTTTCAACCTGAAAGCACCATATTAGGAAAATTGGGAAAATCAGTAGACTCTGGGACTTTCACTATTTTTGCCATTGTGCATTTATTAGCATATCACAAAAAAACGAGTGTGCACTTTCTTGTACAATAGTGAAATCTCAGTGATTGCCTCCAAGAATTTCAATAATTATAACTTTTGAGCAATAGCTATACTTACATTTAATGATGTGGGATTAAGGTGGAGTACAAAATGATCCCTCTATTTTTCCCAATTTACCTAATATGGTATTTGAATGCAAATCTTGATATAAAAATTTGAAAAATTTTCATGGATATTCTTGAAGTTTGCAGTATTTCATAGATACCCAAGCCTTATTCAGAAATTTTACAAATACCCTTGGACCAAAATTTTCAGGTGTTTTTTTTTTTGTTGTGCATGCCACTTCCCTTCTTCCTTTGTGCGCATGCATAACAAGAAAGAAGTAGTGTGCGCACAAAGGGAGAAGGCATTGACACGCACAACAAAAAAAATGCTTGAAAATTTTGGTCCATGGGTATTTGTGAAATTTCTAAATGAGCAGGGATATTTGTGAAAATATGGCAAACTTAAGGGGTATCCAATAAAATTTCCTTTTAGGGGCTTTATTTTGCATGAATATTTAGATTACATGCTAAATTCCCATTTTATTAAATTGAAAAAATATAAAGGTAATAGTAAATTTGATATTAATTATTAGAAGATTTGAATCTCATATTTAGAACATGAAAGTTTCCCAAAAAAGTCAAATGATACATCTATCTATATCGTGTGAAGTGGGAGGATTTCAACATTGTGCCCTTTTCCAAAATTTTCTAGAAGACTAGAACAATAAAGGATGCTTTAGATATAAAACACCAAGCACCCTCTAATCATGTCCTTTTCCAAAATTTTCTAGAATTTTATGGTGGAAGTTGAAACAATAAAGGATGTTCTAGATAAAGAACACCAAACGCCCTCCAATCATGTGCTAGAAAACCAACAAAAAGTTAAGTTAGTGCCTCCTAGCAAAGTATTAAAGAGTAGCATTGTGATGAAGGCAATTACTATAATTTATAATTTTAAAAAAAGACCAAAATGATTATGCATCAAGGTTAGATTTTGAACTAAAGTAGGAGGTTCAAATTATGCTCGGGGTCCTAATTGTGTTCACATCTAGGAATGACTAACATGTTCCTTCAAATATCTATTGCTGGTATTGAAGAGTTAGGCAAGCTGAGCAAGGTAACCTAATTTGCTAAGCCTACCTAACTCATCAATATCAGCAATAGGATTTGAAGGAACATGTCAATTGTTCCTAGACGTGAACAGAATTAGGACTCCGAGTATAATTTGAACCTCCTACCTTAATTGTGAGGTATTGATTCTTTGTAAAGTATGTCAAGATCAAATTTTAGACCAATTGATTTTTGAGATATCAATTTTTTACAAAAAAAATGAATGTTGCATTGCCCATAAGCTAGGAGGTTCTAAAAGTGTGTAGGCTCTAAAATGGTGCACCTCCTCAAATGTACTCTTTTTGTACATGTTGTTTTTCATAACCCTTCAACAATGTACAGTGGGGAGACAACTGTCTTTGGTCACTCACAACCCATCCAAAGTTGCGACTTGACCAAAGATTTGTCCCCCCACTCTACAAACAATGTACATTTAAGGAGGTATTCCATTTTAGAGCCCTATGGCCTTTCCACTTCAAAATTTCATAACTAATTCCACAAAATTCCAAAAAATATGAAACAACTTAGATTAGATGCTAATTTCTCTTGTCTTTCAAGGAAAATTTACTGAAAAATATTTCAAAAAAATTCACCTCCCCAAAATTCAGTTTCAGCCCTTACATGCTCCATTCATGAGCCTCCTACCTTACATGTTCAATTCGCGCAGACAGTGTGCCCGTATACTAGTATTGACTAAGAAGATGTGCATCAGCATCTGATCAAGTGCCGCTTGTTGGATTCCTAGCGCTTGTAGGTGGTGGCCATTGCGTGACAAGGGGCAGGGCTTTTTTGCTGGCTAAGCCGAGAGAACCTGAAGCTTGTCATCTCATGGCCATGACCGTCCATTACTGCTCGACTCAGAGAAGGACTAACACCCTCCCCCCTCTTTGATTAATTTTTTTCCTTTCAATGAAGAACTCAGAGTAAGTTAACTAGGATTTCGAACCTTTAGTTTTTTTCTTTTTGCGATTGGATAGCTCAATCGAGAGCTCATAAAACTCCCCCCTCCCCCCATATTGCTGACTTTTCACGCCCCTTTCTCAACGAGGAGGGAGGTCGTGGTGTTTGATTGTTTGGTGTGCTTGGAGTGAACGAGAATATTTAAGTTTGAATTTCACATTTTGCAATGCAATAAAACTCTCGTGTATAATTCAAACGCCATTTGACAGGTTTTTGCAGTGAAAGGATGTGTTTCCCTTGAGTAGTATGTGGACCTTTCGTTTTTTCAGGAATATTTCCGAGTAGAAAGTATACTTTTGTTCAACTGTGAAAACCGTCTTTATTTTTTTTGGCCTTTGCTCTTATTCACTGGACATACTGTTCTACCGGATCACTGATAGGATGTTTAGTAATAGTCACTCAATTAGCGCTTGTCTCACAATCGACCTTCTTTTCAGGGAGCATTATTTACAGACATAGCAGTTCAAACTAACTAATTAACTTATAATGGAATAATCCAATTTTGGGTGGATAGTCATACTTAATGATAGTCTCCTCTGTTTACTTGACTCAGAAGATTAAATGAGCTCAAGAGAAGGCCCTCAGGGGAGGTGGTTGGAGGGGGCAAAAGATTAACATGTCATGTCCTTTTTCAAATCAGAAGAGACTAATGCCTTATACCGGCTTACAACTTATGACGTTGTACTTCAAGAGGATAATTTCTTAGAACAATGTTGAATTCTCTTTGTTTGATGAGTGTCCTTGTTTGATTGGAAATTCTAATTGTAGTTTATTCTTGTGTCTCATTGGAGGTCCTTGCATTTGTCATTGTCTCTTTATAATATTATTTTTCATCATCAAATCCTTTTGTCACATAGCACAATACATTTAAGTAGTTTACACAAGGTAGAGACCCCTTTGTAGGTACCTTACCTATGCTTCTCCTACCTAAATAAATATGATAATGCATCAAGATTGGGAGGCCTTCTCTTGAGCTCAAATATCCTCTAGTGCAACACTTTTCAAGTATTTTACAATGGACAATGGGTTGTAGCCATGCAATCTGCCCTATCACTTGAGGGTACTTAAAAATATTGTTGCTATGTCATATTTACATAAAATAATGTGAAATTTATGTAAATGTGAACTTTGCAAAACTCATAAATAAAAATCATAAATAAAAAAAATTGGATGAGTATATGCAAAACATTGGAAGATCTCTTGGTGCTTTATTTAAACATTTGAAAGTTTTTCAATATTTTGCATTACTTTGTTTTTAACATCTAGAGACTTTCAAATGTTTTGCATAGTCCATAATCATATGCATAGTTTATAATTGCATGAATTATCCATGTTTAATTAAATGCAACATCAATGAATGAACCTTATCACCGTTATTAATATTAAATGCCACCTAGACATTGCCACATACTTGATTGAAAGAGTGGCACATATCAAATTTGGATAATACCATGTTTTTAGAATAAATCTAGGGAGGGGTGTCATTTCTTCAAGGAGTCCCCCCATGATTATTCTTTTTACAAATAAGACTAATATAGGAGATGGTCAACAAAAGTGTGACTCCACCATGGAACTATGGCAGTGAAAATGTTTATTAGTTGAAGATTAATGTGAAGATGTCTCTCATTAGTCATCACTCCCCTCAATGTAAGGGACTAAGGGCATCCTTTCATGCTCACCTGGTGGCCGATGAAGTTAACCCCTAAATGCCCAAGGCACCACATTTTGGTGCCAATAATATTTTGAAGTTCAATAAAACCTAGCTAAGTTGCTATATTTAATATTTGTATTTTAGAATTATTCTTTTTGAAGTCTAGTTTTAGCATTAAAAAGTTGATTTTGAAAATTATTAACTGTGAATTTTCTATTCAAAATTTTGCGCAAGGGTGTCCATTGCAATCTTGACTTTTTTAGTGTTGAGAGCCCATGAAAATGAGCCTCAAATACACTAGATCTTGGAGAAAAATTCACACTAAAAATTCATTTAAAAAAATTGTAAAAGAGATTTTGAAAAGCCATAAATGGATTGGAGTTATGTGTGTTATGTCCTTTAACCCCTCACTGCCCATGGTATATTTGAGTATTTCAGAATTTGCTTGAAAGTGAACCGAATGTCGGCATTTTGATCAATCTTATCAATTTTCTCGCAACTGTACAAATTCAAACTAGACATGTTATAGGTCACACAAGAAAAGAAATCACAACAACATCACTCATGAATTGAAAGATTATAATGTTTGATCATGAGGGTGCTAAAATTGCAAAAGTGATTTGAAGTCTTTCAATCCTCTTTTTGCATCTCAAACTTAAAATTGAGGGTACCAAAAAAATATAAGTATGTAAAGTATAACATGCATAACCTCAATCAATTTACAACTTCTCAAAATCTATTCTACAATTTTTTTAATTGAAATTTTAATGTGATTTTTTCTCCAAGTTCTAGTGTATTTGAGGCTCATTTCCAATTATCAACACTAGAAAGTGAAGATTTGCAATGGACACCCTTGCACAAAATCTTGAATAGACAAATCACTTTAATTCATTTTCAAAACTAGACTCCTAATGTTGAAACTAGACTTCAATAAGAATTTAAAAACAAAAATAATCACTAAAAAAAATCTTTAAAAAAGGTTGGGCATCTCTTATTAAAATTTAGAGGGGCCCAATTTGGGCCCCTCGGGCGGTGAGGGGTTAACCTCATATTTTTTTGGTGACCAACATTTTAGATTTAACAAGTGAAAAGAGGTGTGAAAGACTTGAAGTCATTTTTGCAATTTTAACACCCTCTAAATCAAACATTATAATCTTTCAATCCATAAGGGATATTGTTGTGTTTTCTTTACCTATGTGATGTTTAACACATCTTATTTGAATTTGTACGGTTACAATTTTAAAAAAATTGATAGAACTTATCAAAAAGTTGACTTTTGTTTAATTTAGAGCAAATTCCCAAAAGTTCAAAAAAAGGCTTGAGCATTTAAGGGTTAAATATAACTCACCAATAATCAGTCGAATGGGAGTTCCACCACATTCCTTTCAAAACTTAGTTATTAGATATTTATAATTGATGCATATAATAAGAATCCCAACTATCATGATTGCACATGTGTCAGGTTTTTTATGAAGCCATTGAATCGTAGACGGTTTGGTTTCAAAATTGCAAAATATGAGGTAGATGATCAAAAGAGCTATGAGAAATACGAAAAGAGAGACAGTGCCTACACATGCAATTGACAATTTTTGAAATGGGATTTTTGAAAATACCAAGGTTGGATGATGAACAACAAACAATCAACATACAACATTTGGCAATTAGTAGTGATTAAGGGCAACAACATTATTGCAATTTTACCCCAACTTATAACTATTTTGTGATTAGACCCTCATTTATAAATTTCCCTCAAAACGAATACCCTCAAAGAAATGAATCACAAATTTTGATACTTAGTAATAAGCAACTCTAGAAATAAACCGCGTGACAAATGTGACATTGTCAATATGGAAGATGTAAATCTTACATTTATTCAAGAAAAAAGAAAGTACTGAGAAAAAGCAAATCCACCAAAGGCGAGGAAGAAGGCATAACTTGAAATTTTGCTTATAATCTCAATACATCATCATAGCAAAATGTCAGCAAAAGTAACCATCCACGTCATTCGGGGTGCCAAGGCTCAAACTTCCACTAGATGGTTTAAAAAACCAAATAGGTCTAGAATTTTGGGTGACTGAACACATCATGAAAAATTCATTTCTCTAAGTTAAATGAAAATCCAACAGAAAATGTCAAATTTTGAGAATCTTTTTAATTGTTTGGAATCCCTTTTGTTAAGCTTTACTTCTTATATAAAGATATAATACGCCCGTTCAGTATCATTTTTAGTTTTCTCCTTGGACGCAATATACATACTACTTGAAAGTTCAATGTTTTTTGTAACTTAATTTTTTTAATTAAATACGTACTTCATAAAATTCATGAACATAGAAAGATTTTGCAATGTTTATTGAAACATTGGGAGATCTCTAAATGTTTTGCAAAAATTCATGGTTACATATATAATCCAAATTTAGTTAAACATGGCAATTTTATGACACCCACTATTGTAAGTGTTGTCAGTCTACCCCACAATATCAAGAAAACACTAAATAGTATTTTGTCATAGAAAGAACTAGACAGAATTCAAGAGACAAGACAAGTCCACAACCCATACACAATACAGTATTCCTCACAAGGAAGGTACTTCATTCTAAACAAACAATTTAGTTCCTTTTAGCACAATGCTAAATCTGGCTACCTCACTGAGTCACTGCCATTCAAAACAATGTTCGTGCCAAGCATTGAACATTAAAGAAACTTCCAATGCATCAACTTGATAGATTTCAGTTCAAAACAGCAAAGTCCAGTAAAAACTGTACTAAACTTCAATCTAAAGCTGACTTGTTTATCAAAGGAAAAACCGCTCGTGCATCTGGCTTTTTCCAATCAGAAAATTACAGGAGGCTTTTTACTATCCGTTCCAAAAGCCTCGTCAAAACAAACAGAAGCAAAAACCCTTTGCAAATGCTTCGTTCGTAAGACAAAGGGAGAGTACTAAGTTCCCCAATGATGTTTGAAGGTAAACGAGAAGGGGGGTAAATTAGATATAAAAATTGGTTGTATCTTACCTCGATTGAGTCGATACTTTATCAATGCAAGATGTATACAAGGTCTGTCGCTTCGACAAGATCAGTTGGGATAGGATTAGTGTACACATAGCCGCTACCGTCGTGAGTCGTTCCTGCTATCCGGTAGAGACCCATAGCCAGAGAGCCGTGATTCCTCAGCATCCCGATGAAGAGATCTTGGAAAGGACGGTCGACGTAGGGTTTGGGTACGGGGATTTGATCAAGCTGTCGAACAAGTTGGTCGGAGGGATGTGCTTCATGCGTAGCTTCATCCATTTCGAGCACTTGGCCTCCACAAATCAACTGATCCACGATAGCCAATGTTTGGCAGTTGTAAAATGATGCATACCTGCACATGCGTTCACATTCATTAGCTGCAAGACTTGGCAAGGCCCAAGAACACAATATTTGTTAATTTGGGAAAAACCCTTTTCCGAAAAGGATTTTGGGAATATTGAATTTTGCATTTGTGAGAGTAATTTGATGATTTCAAGTGAGCTTTTTGATAGCTCCTTCAAGATATTTCATCATTGATTTAAGGTCTTGAAGAAATCATCATGAAATTCACTCTAAATCACCAAAAATCTCTTAAAACCATAAAAGCCAAAAGTCCCAAAATGTATACTTTTTCCCAAATTAACAAATATCATGTTCAAGGAGATTATTTGGGTTTACTACACTACCATCACCAGGTTTACTACACTACCATCACCACACCCAAAAGTGATAAAATCAGTATGATTACTTCTTCGCAATTTTTCCTAAGTGATAATTTTATTTATTTTACCACTTTTGGATGTGGTGATGGTAGTGTAGTAAAGTTAACCCAAATTATCTCCTTGTGTTAAGGATAATTCAGATAGTAAAAACGAAATTGAAACTACTGGGGTGTAGATGTACGCAAGGTAGAGATGCTCACATGAGAAATCCGAGAGCGGCAGGACAGAATGCTTTCCCTTCGATGTATGGAGGAGCAAACTGGTACGTGGCAGATCGGTTGCGTTGGTACATTTCACTGTCAAAGATGCGGCGGTCAAACAGTAGACGTGGCTGAAGATACTGAATTTCTGTTTCTTGCTGTAGTTCAACAATCACACGGTCCTTGTACGGTCGCAGCAATCTCTCGACCTGCAGTTACCAGCAGTTTTGTTAAAATGACGCCTTGCTAAGTATTTAGGGGGCGGCTGGAATGGAAATCGTAACAACGGTTCCTGTTTACTATACCGCTTACATATCTTGATAGTCAAACCATCACTGGCCCCCCTCTTACATTATTTTCCCCGCTTCAGTGCTTTGATGAAGGTGTGCTGGAGGAGGTATCAAACTCTAAACTGCATCGGTCTGCCTACCGGTCGTCTTTTAAGACTCTCAGATAGCATATTCGAAATCAATCGAAATTTTATAGTAGGAAGTGCTTAGGGAGTTTTGTCATCAAATAAGAGAATGAGGGGAAGAGGCTCTATATTCTCAAACAATACAAAGGCGAATTTTGGACAGGAAGGTCACTTACCGTGGCTGCAATGAAGACATTGTTAACATCGATGGTGAAGGCGGTGGAAGGCATAAGATGATCCTCATCGTTGGCAGAATCTCCACCCGGATGTTCCAATTGGATACCTTGCGTTAGAATGATCACCTTCTGCGCTTGAAGCACCCCTGCTCGTACAAGGTCTAGCTCATAGCTAGGAGACCCTCTCACAAAATGAACGTCGTCGAAGAAACCAATGGTACCCCACTCTGATGCAGCTGGCGTTCTCGGGTGAAGAATCACTATAGGAGGGTTTGGCATGCCATACGTTCGAAGGTGGGATACAAAGTAGAAGAGACTACAAGGCCATACTCCTTGAATGCATACTACTATGTGGGGAGTTGGAAGCTTCACAACGTTCATCGTGCGGTCTCGCAAGTTTTCAGAGACTTCCCAAGCACGACGCTCCAAAATTGCTGGATCAGGTTTGTCATGTGGATGTAAGGGAGGCCAGCTCATTGCCATATCGATAGCGTCTTCTAGGCTGATGATCACTTTACGAGGGGTATCAGAGTTCTTGACACCCGGAGAGGACACCTGGAATTCAGGATTTCCAGGCGAATCCGGCATCTCTCCCAAACTCGACGCTTCTGGAATCTTAGTCTTGGTCTCAATTCTGCCCAGGTGTTTGCTGATGCCATTAACCTCTGACTTCCCTATGGAGACTTGTGACATAATGCCTTGTACCCGATGTTTACCATGTGTATTTCCATCCTTGTCACCCTTCACAAAGCAAGAGTGAGAAGTGAGGCCATGATGCCGACTGAAACTGTTGTCACCTTTTCGTGACAAGGATCTATCTGAAAATGAATGTCCAGCCTCTTTCGCATCATGTTCAGAAATTTCGATTTTGTACTCGTGTTCTAATCGCTGCTCGTCATCTGCACCCACATCCGACAGCTTCTTCTCTTTCACCAAACTCAGAAGCTTACGCAGCTCCTCCGGAGTTGTAGCCTTCGAAATCCCTGTCTGCAAGCAAGGAGCGCAGTAATATTTACGCCATCCCGAGCAACACGAGTGCATGGTCATGTGCAGCTTAGAAATTAGCTCAGCTGCTTGGAGATCCTTGGCTATCACTAAGCCCACATCGGATGACCGCAACACTCTTCCTCTTGGATACAGTAAGACGTCGCGAAATGCTTCGCTATGCTCTTCGTCGTGATCTCCGTGCGCAATATCCACCCCAAACATTATGATATTAAATTTTCGGTATATCAGCTCAGCAGCCTGTCGTCGGAAAAGCGCTCGTTAGTTAGAAGTGATACGCTTGTGTGCAATTTCAGGACGACGAAAATTAATAAGTGTCTGTCGAAAAATACAGGACATAGAGTAAAACGTCAACATACCTGGTCAAATGTCAGTTTTTCCTCGAAAAAAAATTCTGGCAAAAGCACCGGGAAGACCTCATGGTGGAGGCCGTGTATGTATTTCATCATCCAATGACCTTTCAAAGGTTTTTGAATGTCCAACCCAGAACGAAAAAGATTGACTAGAAATGTTGACAAGCCTCTGATGTGACAGCTGTTGAAACACATTACAAATTTTCTCGTCAATGAAATACCAAGTGAAAGATAATGAAAGCCGTTGTGAAGAGAAACACAAAACATCGTACTTTGTTACGTGTGAAGTCATGAATATGAGATGACCTGCGGGCTAGGAGTTTGAATCGAGTGAGATCGAGGCAAATGATCTCAATGCCTTGCTCGGTTTCGTCCCAAATAGCACCAGCAGCCTTTTCGGGTTGAAGCAACTCCACAATCACACGTACTTTGGAACCACAGTAGCGATGCACACCCAATGTTCTCACAATTTGAGCAGCATCTTCCCCCTCAGGATCCTGCAGGTTGCAATTATGAACTAATAAGTAGAATCCATAAGGATGTCTCCTGCTAGCATGACCATAGAATCTACGGTAAGAATGTTTCAAAACAAGAATGAGAGAAACTGTGCCAAATCAAATATCCTGTACTGAAGACGAGAGCGACTGCTTAGACCTTCTCCTGTAAAACAAAATTAACCTCTTGAAAAAAAGACCTGGCTAAAAACTAGCTTCGTACCTTTGCTTGGGAGTCAGCAAGGAGATAGATTGCTGAGGCTACTTTAGCACTGACACGATCGAGGTCGGAGTCCTTAACGGGGCTGCCCTGGATGAATTCCACTTTACCCCTGTAGTGTATCAACAATGTCTTCAATTCAAACCTGCAAGCCCGGCATTTCCTTTTTAAATACTCCGCATGAAGGCAACAACGATTTCGACATAACTGTAATGCCATCAGTTTGCGCATTCGTTATAAGGGACATAAACAATGAAATCCGTTGTCGAGGAAGTGTAAGTACACTCACGAAGGCTTAAAAGGAGCCAGGATGACCACTCGAAGAGGAAATGCCGACATATCTGCAGCAGTGCCGAGCAGTGCTGTTAATCAGCAAGAGTTACAAATGCTACGTCTATCTCAAAGGAACTCTCAAAATGAGCGGTCCCACTTAGTTAATCTGCAAATGCAAAGCTAGTTCCTAACCTGAACATAATGCCACCTTTTGAGCTACTTTCGCATAATTTCTAAAGACCCCTGAACATATGGAATTAGCCGCATTATCATAGGGTCGACACAGAGAAACAGTACACCTACACATATTGTGGTTGAATGCTGACCATTCTGGTTTACCTTTATCGTGATTAGGGTGATAAAACTCAGACAAAAAGTCTTGGATTGTCCTGTATGACAAGTTGCCACTGATTATAATAAACCGGGAACCTACAACCTTTCGCACTTCGAAAGATCCTCCATATGGCCTGCATTTCCAGGGATCTTCATCAGACATTGAGTCTACAAATAAACTGAACCGCTAATTCAGATGAGATGCAATTTGGTATGATAATAAACTTCATATTTTAGGTAAGAACCGAGAGCATCCTAATAGCATAATGCATGTCACAACTTAAAGTTGCCAAATATAGCCAGAGCACCAAAAATCTAGAATTGAAAAACGCACCTTCGTGAAGCAATACGCAAGATACGGTTGATCTGAGGAGGTAGAATGACCAAAGCGCTAATAATCACGCACAATACAACAACTCTTCCCCAGTTCGATTTGGGTGTGATATCGCCATAGCCTACTGTTGACATCTGCCAAGTGAACAAATAGTCAAGCCTGTGAAACAGCTGGAAAATAACAGTATGTTGTGTTTGCAAAGATCTACATTCTCAAGCTCTGATAGAGAACAGAATCCGAATAGTAAGTCAACAATAAGTTGGTGTACCCACTGTGACAACCATGAACCACAAGGCATCGAAGAAAGAAAGACAGCCAGCATCACGGCAACCGAAGGCCTGCTTAACACTGTCCTTCACCATTTTGTTGTCGACCCACTGCAAAATTCCCGCAGCAATAAACACTGCAAGAAGGGACACGTTCAGGACTAAAGTGAGGATGCTTTCACGCATATTGGGATCGCGACTGGGTGATTTAGACAATCATAGGTTAATCAAACTTATCTGGAGCAATGAAAATCATTTTAGCTTCAGTCAATTTATAAAATTTGATTTTAAGGATAATGCACGAACCGGTTCCAAATGTGTACATGGCAAGTATGAAAATCTGTTCCTGGATGGCACCCCCTGTCAATCCACCTACATGGGCAATAAGAGGCATGATCCTACATCGAAACACGCACAGCATATCGGGTCAGTTAGAACTTTACGAGGTTGCGAAAAAAAATTAAACTGTTAACCCAACGAACCCAGAGCACAAATGCCTCACCGTATCACCCGAAAGAAGAGTAGTATAGCAGCAGCACCATTATCCACGGGGCTGCACAGGCCAAGTAAGATAGGAATCATGCATCAGTCGCCTTACCAGAGTTTTCATTTCAGCATGCGTTCAAAGATCAAAGCCTTCGCCTGAAATGTTAATTAAACTGAGTTTTTACAAAAGATATTCGTGTTAGCGCACATACGTCCAATACAACACGATAGGGGTGGTGCAAACAAAGTCGATTACTCCACGAACAGATAGGAGGTAGTAGAGCCTCACTGGAGCACTGCACAGCAGAAAAACAGTGCGATTGAAGAACGTGATAATGACATTGTGGTAAGCCTTTTCTCCCAATCCTAGAACTTTGATCTGTTGATTTTGGCAAAGCAGCTGTTTATTAAAATACCTGCATGTGTAACATACATGAAGGAAATATATTTCCAGGATTATGCTAATGTCCGATGAGTACCGCATACCTGTAGACGTTCAGAATGAAATCTATCACGAAAAAGAGTCCGCAAGCAATTTCCGTTGTCCGCTGCCAGCGATCTCGATGAGATGGATCATTTTGGTATCTGCAGGCAGCATAATAACCTTCATGAGGACCTCTCTTAAGTAAGGCTTTCTCTGCGTTTTCAACACCGACTCGAGGAGCAAGAGGATGGCCAGTACTTACGAACAAATAATGTATATGGTCACAGATATAATAGCAGCGAAAAACTCCATCTGAAAGATCACGTAGGAATTGCCAAATATTAAGACAGCAGCTTACAAAGAGCTTACAAAGCAAAGAGTGCAGAGAAATCAATGCCATAATCACATGTATCTAATCCTTCTTTAGGATAATAAAAACAAACAAGTTGGTCTTTTTTACTTCAGCATACGAACTCAGATAAGATATTGCAAAGGGCTTGAAGGAAAGGTAGTCACTGGTCGTACCCATATAAGAATAGGGCGCAAAGGATATGCACGGAGAGCCGTTCGCACTTTTATTGTGAATGGTACTTCACCATATAAAAATAGGTCGTGATACATTGCCAGAACACTCTATAATCCATAACATGACAAACGATCAAAAGTGTCAGTAAGGAATCAAGCAAGCAAGCTGCTCAAATTTGAGTGTCCCATAGAGAAGCTGCCCACCCATTAGCAGCTTGCATCGACTGTTGATACGAAAGTAAGAGAAAACACCCGTGACATGAAAAGTTCATAGCTCCGCACCATGTAAGGTTAGGTTCATGTGCAGGCGGATGGTTTCTCTAAATAGATGTCTATCTAATACCGAAATATGTATCAAGTACCTTAGAAGCTTTGATGTTCTTTCCTTTCGACTGTTTCATTAGCCACAAATAAATTAAGTGCAGCATGTCTGCCAAAGAGAATTTGGCTGCCCCAAATCGCAAGCGGTCGCTGCCTGCCTTTGGTTCATTGAGAACCTGCTGTAACCCCACCACATCTTCAGCGCTCGACTCACAGTGTTCATTCATGGCCGTGCATTGGCCACCTGCTGATATTCGTATCCTACAGAAAGCAGTGGTACCAAATTAACACGGAGCGAACATCACATTCCAGGGCACAACAATTCAGATTTACACAATAAACTTAGGACACATTACAGTGGTGCTCGGTTAACGTCAACCTTTGTAACAGCAACGACTGCATAAGTTCACAGCCCCACTCCCCTTTTGCCCAAAGCATATATTATGAGCTTGGTTAAGGTCAAATGCTTGCATATGGTCAAAGTTTTCTTTTCATCAATGCTCATTTTGCCTCATCAGTTAGAAAGGCGTTTGGTTAGTGTACCAAAAAGCATGGGTGGGAAAGCACCGCCAGAACTAGGGAAAGTAATGCAAATGGAGTGCTTGTTTATGACCAATGCTTGGATAAGGTCTAACACTCTTTTCTAGCCCGAAGTGTTGACCTTATCCAAGCACCACTGTATGCAGCTCGACGTGAATTTCTGAACTCACCACCTCAATGCTGGTTCATCGGTTCATTCAAAAAAAGGGAGCACGAAACAGGAGCGCAAAAAAGGAGAAAGCCCAAGAAATGTCTGACCTCTAAGACACGAGATCAAATTATGAGCATCATACCTGCCGCCGAATGGATTGTACTGGTCGGTGGTGTCATGTGAGAATTCGTACAGCGAAGGGACTGAAAATTCGACAGGGTCAACACCCTCTCGGCTTGGCGGGAGTCCCCTACAGCAATTATCACGATGCAACTCGATCAGAAACGAACATCCACATACGGTATGGCCAGAAAGTGTGTTAGAGGATTCCGGTGCTAAGAGACACTACCAAAAAGAGCTCACTTTGAAGAGTGAAAAGGACAGTTGAAGTTGCGACACTCAATTTAGAAAACAACAACAATTCGATAAACCTCCGTAATATCTGGAACGAAAGATTTCATTCAATGATAAAAAAAATCAATGCAACACATAATCCTCAACCCTGTAACGCTCGGATCTATTCTGAGAGTTGTTGCATATTTTTCTTATATCTTTGTACAGTATGTTCCTCATCTCAATTGACTCAAATTCGTCAAAAAGAAAGGTTGATTTCAAAGAATTATGCATGAGAAGCTGTTTGTGGGCAAAATAACACTCCGTTCATAGTACAGAATATGGACATCAGTGCTTAAGAATTAAGCAATGCAGTTGTTCAAATTAGTAAGCAAATGGCGGAAAATAGGTGCGGCTGATAGTTGTTCAGTATGACCACAGTCAGCAAATACTCAAAAGAAGAGTTGCTCAGGAAATTGAATTATCTGCCGGACTTCGCAGAGAAGCCGATCAAGAAACACAAATTCAAAAAAGGTTGAACAACTGCAAAAGAAGGTTCAGGGTTTTTAATTCAAAAGATTGTCATGAAGGGAGAGTATTGACACGAAAAGATGTCGAAGTTTATTCAAGAAACCGATACCTCGGCCGCCCATAGTGAGCTCGACCTCGACCTCGACCGCTTCCATGTCTCCTGTTGAATATCGTCATCCTGGGAGCC
This sequence comes from Ulota crispa, assembly GCA_963920765.1. Taxonomy (NCBI): domain Eukaryota; kingdom Viridiplantae; phylum Streptophyta; class Bryopsida; order Orthotrichales; family Orthotrichaceae; genus Ulota; species Ulota crispa. Next base: position 15,254,640 of record OY987247.1, on the reverse strand, counting down.
ATGTCGTCGAAAGGAAACTTCAGAACACCCTTTCCTTACTCCTTTTCTTCTCCTCGAGGTGCTACACAACGACGCCATTGCAACAAACACCAACAGTAATAAGTCAAATATTCAACAACAAATCGCGAATTTTTTAAAATTTCAAGTTCAGTGATCGTGCTGCCGCCAAGAAAGCATCAGAATAGAGAAACGCGAGGCACAGTAATAAATACAGGCGGTCAGAGTAGTGATACGCTCCATTATAGCAACTGAAATACCAACCGTCTACACTACTACTACTCTTAGCGATCGAGCCTCAGCGCCGCTTTAAAAGTTCTAAAAGTAAAGACTTGGTTGAATTCGGCCTCTGACCTTCAGCTCTTACTGGTAAAAAAGAAACAGAGGTCGAGGAAGTAAAGCAGCAATAAATTCCTTTCGAGAAAAATGACATTACCTTCAACTTCAGCGCACACTCTCTTGCAGCTTCTTCCTAAAGTACATCGCTGCCATTTCTCTCGATCACAAATTAAATACTCACCATCTCTACAACCTTTTTCTCGGGACACTAACTACATCTAACACGAGTGCATTCCTCCCTCGACGAAATCGTACGAAATAAAACCTCCAGATTAGAGAAAAATTTAAGGATTCTTAGCGCGCTTATGTATAGGAAGATATGCACTTGCAGCTGAATCGTTACACAGTACTTCACTGAACCAAATCTCAATTAAACAAGCGTGAACGGAAGAGAGGGAGAAGATGCCATTTCGATAACGACACGCTCCTGCTCAACGAGATCGAATTCATTCACCTCTCCAAAAGCCTCGCGCGAAAGGATATCCAAGCAAGCACGCCTCTCTTGCGAACAAAAGCAAGTTAACCTCACACACGCCCGCTGATTCTCCGATTCTCATTCCCGGATTCTCCGAAAAGGCTCCTCACAGTGCGTCATACAACTTACACGAATCTGCTGGTTGCGGCCCGCGACGTCCGCCATGCCTGACCTCTCCATAAAGTATAAATTCTTTCATTCCTCAGGGTCCACCGTTTTGTTAACGAATCACGAAACGCAATCATCACACCTCCGCATCTAAAAAGATTCTTTCCTTTCTTAGCTTCGCTTGCCTGTTGCGGCGGATCGGGTCTCTCCTCCTGAGCTATAGAAGCAGCTACTAAAGCTTACTCCCATGTAAAGTCCACCGTGCTTTGTTCGTCCCTTTCGCCGCAAACAACGTCATACTTGTGAGCCACCGTCATTGTGCGAGCGGTGTCACCTGCAGCTCCATTTAGTCCATTTCCCTCGCGGCACGTGAGGTGTGAGCTTGATCGTAACGCCGTCTTTAAAGCAATTCCGTTAACAATTTTCAAACACAAATCGCTCACCGTAAATTCACCATGTAATTTAACTTATCAGGCCAAAGAAAAAAAATATAAAATAAAAAAGACTCTGCACAGCTCCGTGCAAAGTTTCTCTGCACAACTCCGTCCAAATTTCTCTGCACGTACAGCTCGTGCGAATTTCTCTGTGCAGCTCGTGCAAATATTCTCTGCGCAGATCGTGCAAAATTTCTCGGCGGAGCTCGTGCAAATTTCTCTGTGCAGCTCGGGAAAAATTTCTGTGCACAGCTCGTGCAAAATTTATCTGCGTAGCTCGTGCAAATTTTTCTGTGCAGCTCGGGAAAATTTTCTCTGCGAAGATCGGGAAAATTTCTCTGCATAACTTTGTTCGATCGAGCAAAATCCTTTGCAAAGATTTTGCAAGTTTTTTGATTAATGGCGGGGATTACCGAAGTCCGACTCATCTCTCGCGCGAGTCATGAGCGTAATCGTGACGTACCCGATAACCGGACCAGGGTATGCAATTGATACCCTGCTGGAATTTTTGAATGCCATAGGTTTTCAAAATTCAGACTCTTTGGATGACATTATGACAAGCGTTGTTGTCCTCCAAAAAAAATTGGTGGAATACTGTAGGTTGAGAGCAGGTTCGCCATAAAATAAATCCCCAAAATATAGCCCAATTCTGTAAATTATTTACTCAAAAATGCCCAATGATAAACAAATCAAAAATTGAAATGTCTAGTATTATAAAAGTCATTAATTAAGCTTAACTAGTTTTGGAAGGTTTAGGCTAATTTCAAGAAGGCTCAATCTGCTACCAACTTTATACCAAGGATAAATTTTGAAAATTCAAAAATAATTTGTAAAATGCTTGATTGTACTAAAAAAAATGATTGAATATCGAATAATATATACTTTTCTTTGAAAATGCTCAATCCTTAATTAATTGCAAAACTGAATGCCGGATCAAAATTTTCACAAAAAATAGTTGATTTGGCAGCTTAGTGTTGAATTTGCTCTCAACATACACTAAATGCCAACCTAAAGAGATTTATTATTATATCATACAACTCCTCCTTCTCATTGTACCAACGGGATCATGCCTTCCATGGTCCCCATGCCATTCCTATTGCCACCCCTGGTTAACCCCTAAATGCCTACGATATCAAAATGTGGTGTTTTTAATATTGAAATTTGGCACTATGGGCATTTACGGGTTAAACATGTACTATATTTTTATTTAGTTTTAGTTAAACTTGTACTCTACTCTATTTTTACACAAAACTTGTCTTTTAGCCAATTGGGTGGAGGACTTTGGCTTTGGACAAAATCATACACAACATTCAATTATATAAGTAGATAGATTACGAGGTACTTAATTAATTATTGGACTATTTCAGGAATTTTTAGATTTTTTATATTCGTGAACATTGGGCAACCTTATATTTTTTGACAATTTTTTGCAAAGTATTATCTTAATTTGTGATTGGCTATCATAACACAAGAAAAAATGAATGAACAAATGGATGAAATCAATCACCAGATCCCTCCCCAAGAAAACACCAAATTTGCCATAGTTTGGATGAAAGTTATTATTGTTAGTAGATTTTGTGGATGAATGTGCACTATTCGATGATTTTATCCATTTCTATCCAATTTTTTCTTACATACTTGCATTGTTAGCTGCATGTAGCTGTACTTCTTTGTAAAACGTAATCTAAAGGCTGATTTTGGGAGATTTTTTAATGTTTCGCATATAGAGCTGGAGATAAAAATTCATTTTTTTTAAAGCCCTTCTCACATAATTAATCTTATACCGAATTTTAATTTAACTATGTATTCTAAAAGCTAAGAAAGGGGAAAGAAGGTATTAAAATATGAGTAGATTATTTATTTTCCATGCCTTTATCTCATGCTAAGTACAATTTTGCACATGTGAGTATGTCATGCTCATCAATGTTTATTAACTCCTTTTTGGCTCCAAATTGCTTCATATAGCTTGAAATGCCCTCATCTCAAGCAAGCTTCTTATAGATTGAGAATAGATAGGTAGTAGATTGATGGTAAATTGGTGCCTTGGTGGTATATTGGTGGTGAACTTATAGTGACTTCAAGAGTCTTCCAATCATGATCTAGGTTTTTATTTGAATTTTTTCTACTGCCACTTTTACTTGTATGATTTACCTCAAGTTCCATTACCTTTTCTCCCTTTCTCAACTTTCAAAATATGCAAATAATTTTAAATTTGGTAATGAACTAACTATGTAGATAAGGGTGCAAGTGTAGAACATGTATTTTTTGTCCTTGACTCTACATGCCCATGCTTTGCATGTCTTCCTATGTTTTGCATATATATCCTCAAATTATGCATATATGTACCAACGTTACGCAAACCAATGCAATCAATTATTATTTTTGGATTATCATTTCTGCCCTCGCCTGGTGAGTAAAGGCCATTTCCTTCATTTTATTTTATTTTTTATGATAGATGGGATAATAATAGATGGAATTTTAAGCTTAAAGGGATAATGGCAATCTGTTTAGGGAGATCTCCAAAATTATCAAGAATATAAAAAGTCCACAACCACATGAATAGTCCACAAGTACTTAAAAACACCTCATATGTTAGTGTCATTGTCTAGACATAAAGCGACACCAAATAAAATCCAAATGATATGAAGATGGCTCTCAACTTCATGCTTTGAAAGTTCCCTTGAACTCTTTTCGGTGAAAAGGTGAGTTTTGTCGTGAGTAAGGTAGGTGACCTAACATGTGGGGAGACTTGGTGTATGGGGTAACGGACTAACGGTAGCTGGTTGATTTTTGCTAGAAAATAAAAACAATTGCAGTGACCAAGTGGTAGTAGTAGCAAAACTGGTATACGATAAATTAAAACATTTAAAATTTCCACTTTTTAAATTAGTAGGGTGAATTTCTTATAAAGGAACAGCCATTAGATGAATACAAGCTAGAAGAATTTTTTGTCCATGCTGGTACTTCATATGATATTATAAAGCATATGGAGGATTTTTGTTAGGTGGATAGACATGAGACTGGTATGGCTCTATTAGCAATTGCACCCTCAACCTAGAGCAAGGTTTCAATTGTTGAATATAGAATCATTCATGGCATTTGCTAAATATTGTCTCTACAAGTAAATGTTGCCATGGACGTGCTAAACTTTGTTGCATTTTATCTCCTTTGAAGGAATTTTGCGAGATGCAAATCTAATGCTTTTAAAACAACTAAAAGAATCAACCTTGCTCATTATGGATTGTCATAACTATGGTCGGTTGTAATTGGAACAAAGAGAAAATTGAGCCAGCCAACTGTAGGAAAGAGGTTCTTGCTTAGTATAAATTTGAGAGAGCAAGTTGTACCTAGCCAAAGTGAAGTTGTGAGAGGAAATTTTGAACTAGTGGAGCCCAAAGTATTTTTTGTTGTCCAAGCAATACGCACCTAGATGTACTATGGAAAAAATGGTTCATCCATGTATACTTTCGACTAAATAAATTAACGTTTATGACCCTCACCCAAATTTGGGCGCACATAGAGATTCTTTGAGGAGTTGTCAATTCTATCTATTTTTCATCCAATATTTATAGTGTTAACTCCTAATGAAGCCACCATCCATATTGCAGATGATAAAAACAAATTTCATAACAATTTTGCCTTCATTGTATTGGTTGAATTTTGTTTGTCCAACACTTGAATAAACAAAATGAAAATGGTTGATACACGTTTACAGTCTATTTACATTAGAAGTACCATTTCTACATTACCTGTCCCCTTGGCTATCTTAGGAGTTTAGGTAGAGAGTGTCAAAATGAGGTAAGAGTGATGTGCTCACAGGTGTCTTTGATTGCTTTTTGGCTAGCAACTTGACATGGTCTTCTGGTCTTCTCTTGCCCTCTGTATCATTGTATGATATTTTGTGTTGTTTCTCTTGTCTCCATGTTGTTTTTGGCTTGGACTTTCTAAACTTTTTTTTGCAACAAACACTAGAAAAAGAAAATGTCCTAAACAATTGATTCACAATGATTGCAAATATTTTGAATGTTTATACAATGACTCAATTGCATTTGTTTAGGACATTTACAATTGTTTAGGACCAATTGTGTTTTCTTCTAGTGAAAATACATTTCATTTATGTAAAAAAAAGAAGTGCAGTAATATTAATTTGTTGACTAAATTTTGCCCCAAAAATTTCTCCCACATTCCCAAAGCGTGTCCAAATTTGAATGCCGTTGCTGTACCTTGTTTATGGGGCCAGGCTGGAAAAGCTCAGATTTTCACTTGGCAGAAATTTTACGAGATTAGAAACACATTAGATTGGGAATTTGGAATTCATATTTGGATTTCGGGATCCTCATTTTTAGGGTTATATTATAATAAATTAGCAACACCTAATTGCTGACTCAATGAGAATCACCAAAACAAATCAATGCTGTTGTTCAAATCTTCAAATTGGATTGTCAATCGGGCCGTAAGCAAAGTTTTTTTAAGGGGAATTACAAATAAGGGCATGAAAACATAAAATATTACAGATAGGGGTGCAGTTTCAAAATAATTACAAATAGGGGCATAATTTCAAAGAAATTATAATTTTTTGTAATATTTTTTGGTTTGTACATTAGTTGATCTAAATACATCACATCAAATGTTAACTAATTTCCAAAAAAAATATAAGTCTTCAGAAATTGCCATCCGTTTTACCAAAATTTCTTTATTTAGGTTTGATTTGGAAAGACCTTTATTTTTTTTGAAAATTAGCCAAACATTTATTGTGATGTGTCTAAATCAACCAATGTCAAATCAAACAAATTTACAAAAAACTACAATTTTTTTAAAATTGTGCCCTTATTTGTAAATATTTTGAAACTACACCCCTATCTGTAATATTTTACGTTTTCATGCCCCTATTTGTAATTTCCCCTTTTAAAGATAACTGGGCAATGCAAATAGCAAATTTTCCCAAAGTGACAAAGCTGTCTTTCTCCATGGATATGGATGCCATATGCAAAATATGGATGAAATTTCATTTATACTGTCTTAATTATTCCACATTCATCCAAAATTGAGCAACTTTATCTCTAGACTGTGGGAGCAAACAAGTAGTTTCATCCACCAAATAGGAATGATATATTGATAAATATTCTCTTAAGAAAAGAGTATTTCTTTTTAACAAAAAAATTGTATAAAAAAATATTGCACAAAAAGCTTGACCCTAAAATTTTAATTGAGGGTTGGTTCAGTTGGTCTTGTTAAAAACATGCGCACTAATTTGAACAATCTTTGGCGCCAAAAGGTGGAACTAAGCCAAAAAAATTGGGTTGCCACAATGTGTTGACTCAATTCAAGGATATGGGCCTTATCTGGTAATTTGATTTTAGGTCATCAAATTGAGCCTAGGAGCTAATATTGAGGCAAATTTACATCTTTGGCCCAATTGATGGCCCAAATGGATTGTGAATTGAACCAACTTGAAATTCGACCAAGGCCCTAATTGAAATTTGTCCTTATGCTAATCAAATAACTTGGAAGGAGATAAAATGATAAAAAAAAGTTGCTGAGGGGCTGTTCACACTTTGTCCCTCGCCTAAACGCAAGATTCTAGCTTCATTGGGTTATTAGGAGCAAAAAGGAGTACCAAGGAACATCATGAATGTTTTATGTAAAAATATTGGTAGGACTTGAGATAAATTTGGGTTTAGCAAATGGTCAATCCAAACTTTGAGTGAAGTTCCATCCCTTGGGGGTCAAAGCTTCTAAAAAATGCTACATTGTAAGAGCACACTACAAGGAAACTATGGTCAAATCTACAAAAAGTTAACAAAGATTGTGACCTAATCTACAGTATATTATAGATTAGGCCACAATTTTTGTTAACTTTTTGTAGATTCGACCATGGTTTCCTTGTAGTAGCATCTCCACCCGTCCTGCAATATGCCGTGTTAGGGCACTTTTGGATGAAAAGAGAGCAACTAATGCTTGGACCCACCATAACATTCTCTCTTGCACTACAAAAATTGCATTTTCCCAATGCACCACAACTTCTCTAAACATTACTTTTCCTCGATCAATTAATGGGTTGAGTAAGCAATAATGAAGATTTGGTCTACTTTTTTTATTGGTTGAGCACTCTTTTGCATGGTGCACATGTGGGGGAAACTATAAATCAACACATGAAAGAAAATTCATGGCATTTCCATAGGATGAGAAACTACTAGTGTGGTGGAGATGCTCTAAGGGCATCCACTATGTACGTGGAACAATCCCCGTAATTAGGTCCAATCTTTTAATAGACAATAAATTTTACCATATCTTTTTATGATTGGAAGGGCATTGAAAATATAATTGTGAAAACATAATCAAATTTGGGTTTGGACATTGACTATTTTAGATTTATACATCCCAGCAAATATTAGCTAGCTTCCAAAAAATTTAGAGGTCTCTCCAAATCAAACCTAAAAAAGGAAATTTCAAGTAAGGGGATGGTATTGGGATCATGTCATGGTACCGTCCCCTTGGCTTAGTTTTCCTTTTTTAGGTTTGATTTGGAGGGACCTCTAAATTTTTTGGAAGCTAGCTAACATTTGATGGGATATATCTAAATTACTGTAGGTGAGCAGATTCAGCAAGTTGTTGCTGAATTGTTTATGTTTTGAGAAAAACCCAATTTGGCATCATATTTCATAATTGAACAAGATTAGGCATTTTCAAAAAAACATGTTATTATTTGGCATTCAATCAAAAAAAATTAGTAGAATTAAGCCTTTTTCTCAACATCTTCAACTTCCTAAAATTAGCCCTTGGTATAAATTTTGTAATAGATTGAGCCATCTTGGAATCAACCTTGACCTTCCATTGTTAGTTAAGCTTAATGACTTTTATAATATTTGGCATTCAACTTTTTGATTTGTTTGACATTGGGCATTTTTGGAGAATAATTTATATAATAATTAGGCAAAATTTTGGGGAATTGTTTTATGCCAAATCTGCTCTCAACCTACAGTAGTCAATTTCAAACCCAAATTTGATTACATTTTCACAATAACATTTTCAATGCCCTTCAAATCATTAAAAAAATATGGTAAAATTTACTGTCTACTAAAAGACCAGACCTAATTACTGAGTTTGTTGCCAGCTGTCAAGTGCATAGCGGATGCCCTAAGCAAGACAAAAGAAATTGGGATATAAGAGCTTCTCCAACCTTTCTCTGCAAACGGAGCACGCCACGCTAGGTGTGGAGTGCAACTTTTTGTTTGAAGTGCATGACTCCGGATTGGAGAGCCAGGCTCTTCCCCAAATAAGCAGTGCAAGTCCTGAAAGCAGGATAAAATAAGCACTTACAATAACTTTCCTGCTCTTTTGGACGTGCAAGAGAATCATAGTGAGCCACAGGTGAAAAAATCAAGCACATTCAAATTTAACCCCTAAACGCCCACTCAACCATTTTCTGGTCGCTGCCCTTTTTGTGGGCTACCCAGGATGCAAAAATACATTTTTTTCAAACATAAAAATTTTCATATAAGATAGGAGCACCCATAAACGTTAAACTAAGGGTTTTGAACATGATGACTATTAATAAACAACTAGCAAATTATAGGATCTTATTAGGAATAGAAAAATATTGAGTTTGCACTTTCAAATGTATTATTTGGATACTATGAGAATAAGTTATGAATTTTTAAAGAGCAAACTACCATTGCACCCATAACCATTTTTATGAGTTCATGTTCACATGTTGTAAATTCTTGTTATTAAGTCTATTCACTTCTACAAATTTTCCAAGATTTCAAAAGTGACAGTTATGGGGACACTAACGCTTATGGGTGCTCCTACCTTAGGGAAGCAAGTCTACTTTCCAACCTGATTTGAATCATGTCAATCCAAGTTAAACCACATGAAGGAGAATTTTTCAAAGAGAAGCACTTCAATATTTGCTAGTGTTACAAAATATACTATTTAAGAAAACTAATGATGTTCTCTCCTTCAAAAAGATTTCACTTTTGAACTTTGGAATCAAATGTTTAATTTTAACCAATCATACCAAATTTTTAGTTCTATAAATAAAATTTGTAATTTTGATGAATATTAAATGGTAATTGCTTCTTAATTCATTAAATTAAAGTCCATAACAATTTTGAATGTTTGACCATATGGATAATTACAAAACATCATGATTCTTGTTTTCTCTTTTGAAGAGAACTTCATTGAAGTTACAAAAATATCATTTTATAACGCACTTATGTTTTACCCTTGCCCCTTGGGCGTTTAGGGGTTAATGAGAGCTCTGGAATTTGACGTATGTGAAGCAAAATTTGGCAAGGCCGCTCATCGTTTCCAGTTTGGCGTGTTGTGGCTAGAACTAATTTTTGAGGCTCTCACATAACATTGTTAACCTTCACTGGGGTCCCCTTTTGCTCCCTTAATATGAGGATCCCCTCCAGCAAATGCCATTCAGTAGCTATAGACCTCACCAATTAGCTTCGAGAATATATAACTAAACTCTCCCCCTAGGAATATAGGGGGGAATATCCCTCCACAACTAGGGGGAGGAATATATCCCGATGAACAATAGGGCCTCACACATGAGGTGCTGTGAGGGCTCCGTCCGGAGCCTCATGGACCTAGACGGGCCCCCACCATCGACTTTTAAAGCAGGTTCCTGTGGGTTTCCAGGTGGTGAAACTAACCTCCCCCCTTTCTACTAAGTTACACTCTCTCTTTTTTGTATTGTATAGTAGAAGAAAGGGTACATAAGTCCCTCTCACGACATCCAGAAAAGTTGGTATAATAAAGAATATAATTGACATTTTATCCTCAGATTTTTTGTATGTGATCCTTGTGCAATCATGATCAAGCATACCAAATTTCAGTTACGAAAAATCAAAATCCTATTTTTGGTAAATTGTTTTGTGTCAAAATCATGATTTTACAAGATAGTTGATTAAAAAACATTGGTGATGATTTTTTTCAGATTTGACTACATAAGTATCTAGGAAACATACATATGCACATCTTCTATGCTAAAATGAACCCCCTTAAGTAACAAAAAATTGATCTACAAAGATTTCGATGTGACCTTTGATACACTCAAATTTTTTAAGATAGATATTTTTATTTTTGACCAAAAGTTCATCAAGTAAATACAAAGTCTTGTTCAAAAGTATGAACTTCATCATAATTATATGACTTAAATAGAAAATTCTAATTTTCTTAAAAAAAATATCTAGTTTACAAAGTTTGAAAAAAGTGACTAATTTTTTTAGTAGGGTACTATACAGGAAAGAAAGAAGTCTAATTTTTTTGCTTTGATGGTGTTCAAACAACATTCATGATTCACAACATAATTGAAAATTTACTGTTTTGTTTCACTTATATTAAATTCTCATGCAAGTCTTCATTAAGCATACAAAATATCAATTCCAAAAAATCAAAATCCCATTTGTGGTGAATTACTTTCCATAACATTCATGGTTTAACATGATAAGTGAATAAAAAATATTGGTGATGAAATTTTGAAAATTTGATTGCATGAGTAGAAAAAACCCATACGCATAACTCTCCTTCTTACAAGCATCTCCAAAAAAGCTTCAAAATTCCCCTTTTAGAGATTTCAATGTTGTTGTGACCATGTCCAAATTTTGTGAAATAGATCTTTCTTTATGATAATTAGATTTTGCTATTTGACTCATCCACTATGATTAGGTTTACATCTTTGAGCAAGATGACATGTTTACTTTGCTATGAACTAGTTAAATTATAGAGATATCTATTTTACAAAGTTTAGTCATACCACACCTCACATTGGATTCTTCATAACTCATATTTTTAGTATTTAATGGAATCTTTTGTAACACATGAGATGTGCTTATGGGTGTTTCCTACGTACCCATGCAATCAAATCTCAAAAATTCATCACCAATGTATTCTATTCAATTATCATGCAAATTCATGAATATTACGGAAATCAATATACCAAAAATGGGATTTTGAATTTTTGGAATTAATATCAGGTATGCTTAATCAAGATTTCATAAGAATTTAATATCAGTGATACAAAACATTAAAATTTCAGATATGTTGTGAATTATGCAAGTTGTTTGAATGCCATCAAAGCAAAAACTCATACTTCTTTTTGGGATTGTACAATGGCCTACAACAAAGGTTGTTGCCCCCCTTTTACTTTTCAATAAATGTAGCATGTTATAGAATATAATTGGTATCAATTGACATTTTGGTATCTTGCATTTTTTATGTTTAATTCCTACCCCATTTCCCAACCAAGCGTATCAAAGTTCATCCCCAACAAACCAAAATCTGATTTTTGATAAGTTATTTTATATAAAATCATGGTTTTACTACTAAGTTGATTGAAAGACATTAGTGATGAATTTTTTAGATTTAATTGCACAGATATGTAAGAAACATTCATACGCACATCTTTCATGCTAAAAATTTGATCTTCAAATGATTTAGTGTGACTTGTGATATGCTCAAATTTTGTAATTTTTATATTTTTATTTTTCAACTAGTGTTTCATCAAATGAACACAACAACATGTACAAAGGTACAAACTTAGTCACAACGTATGAGTCAAATAGCAAAATTTGATTATCATAGAGAAACATCTATTTTACAAAGTTTGGGCATATCACAAGTCAAATTGAATCCTTTGAAGATCAAATTTTTGTTGCTTCAAGGAGTTTTTTTAGCATGAAAGATGTGAGTATGAATGTTTCCTACATATCCATGCAATTAAATCTCAAAAATTCATCACTAATGTCTTTCAATCAATTTACTCATAAAACTAGGATTTTGACACAAAATAATTTATCGAAAATTGAATTTCAATTTGTTGGAGATGAACTTTAATATGCTTGGTTGGGATTGGAGGTAAGAACTACTCAGAAGTGAAGTTAAATTAGAAAGTAGTAAAACAGAGCCCTTACAAAGGGCTCATATTATTGCACATACGTGGATGTGGGGCTGGGGTGAAATAATATTGTTTGTTTCACCTGCTAGAAAATGTGAGAGTTCAGAAATTTACCATGGGGAAATTGAATATTTAGATTCAGAGACCTTGCTTTAGTCTAGGGCCCTAGAGTAGGATACAATTGAACAACAAGAAAATAAGGGGCAAATTATTACTACTACCCTTGTTTGGGAAAACACCTAAGTTTTTCAACCCTGGCCCCACATCAACGTAATTTATGTGTAGTAAATTGAGCCCTCACAGAGGCGTGAGGGCTGGCCTTCACAGGGAAGGCGGGGGAAACCGGTTTGGGCTACCCCGCCCTCACCCGGCCTTCCCGGTCCTCATATGAGGGATTGCACAAGCTCGTGAGGGCTCAAGTGCGAGGCCCTAATGTTATGCAGAGGTTAGGCCCAGTGCTTCGCAATTTGACAAGAAAGAGTGGAGGTGCTGTAAGGCATAGTGTGAAACACCAAGTCCTAACTTTTGCCTTTGCACCAATCAAATTCTCAGGTTTCATTAGGACGTGGGACGTACTGTGAACAGCCACTTACTCATTGTGGAAAAAGCTAAACTTTTCCACCATGACCCCACATATAAGCTTAAAGTGTGCATTATATCAAGCACACCCGCCCCAAAATGGCTATTTCTGGCTGATACCCTCCACAAATCTTGCACAGCATTCGATCTGACCCTCTCTTTTTACAGAAATGCGGCCTCTACGCCCAAGTGGAGGGTGTCTAGGTCTGGAAGTACCGAGTTTCCAGTTGCGGTGAATATCTTTTCTAGCCACTTGGCACTGACGTAAAGTACTCCACCGTGGACACAATTGCTGGTTTAACATGTTAAAATGAAGCATAAAACGTGAGATAAATCTACCTTAAATAGTGTATTTAGGTTGTCCCACACTAATTTCTTGATATCTAAGTTATGTAAATACTTATTAATGCTACTGTGATTTTCTCATCAAATATTAATGCAATAAATAAATTTTAAAGTGTTTGGCAACAACAACAAAGTTGCGGAAACACAAATTAGCAGTGTTCAAGTTGTAAACCATGTGAAATTGTAATATTTAGAGAGTTGAATGCATTTCTAAGTGGCCAAGCAATGAAGCATGCGGTAACTTTCCAAAGTAAATAAACCTAATTGTTAAGGCAACTTAAAAGCACTATCTACTATAGTAAGGAGAAAAACATAGTCAATACCAATTCAATTAAGGCAAAGCCACACCAAAACAAAAAGGTCTTTTGTAAGAACAAGTGGTGGCATTTACTTCTTTGTGTACAAGTAGATTCCTTAGATTTTATATTTAATTCTTTGTTTCGAATTGGCAGCTTTGAGTTTTTAGAAATGAGCACCTCCAACTTCTTGCCTTTGAATGGTGGAAATTATTTTTTTAACCCCTAAATGACAAGCTAATCTTTGAGACCAACGCCTCTATGGTGCTCTATAGTGGTGTGGTAAGTGCCCACACATTATACTATATTTCTAAAAGTTGCAATACTCAACAATGCACGCTGACCTCATGAAAATTGCAAGAAGGGTAACATGGGACCTAACACCGTGTCTTTGAATTTTCTCACAATTTAAATTACCTAAAAATATGAGTGTATTTAGTAAGGTTGTTTTTTGCCTTCTTGGTAGACCATGTATTTGTGATTACTTCTAACAAAATCAGTTGAAAAACGACTTTTTTTCCATCTTACAAAGTGTTTTTTGCTCTCCATCAAACAAAAAGCATTCACCTTGGCGTTTTTGCATTAATAAAACAATTCTTGGAACCTTGAGCAAGATGGTTGTCTCCTTGTTTTCAAAAATACAATTTACCTTTTTGTCCATTTGAAACTTGTTGTTTATATGGCCATAGCATCAATTTGTGGGAGTGGTGAAATTGATATTGAATGTGCTTTTTACTCATTTGTAAAAATTGTGAAAATGTTGGTGCTCATGTGATCCACAAAGGACATTGGGTGGCCCATCTTTGCCATAAAGGTACCAATGACAATGCTTGTGAATGCCTCATAATGGACAACACCAGTCATTGTCCATTATGGACCCTACAAACAATCTGGCTTGGTTGCTTTGTTCATCCATTGTGACCAAATGAGATCCCTCTATAGAAGTTGCGTCGATCCAAAACAACTATGCCAACCCAAACATTGATGCCCATTAAAATGTATAGTTTTCTACAATGTAGCAATTATGATTGCCTAAATAACCAATTTTATTCTTATCATGGATGAAATCTATTAAAATTTGGACCATAATTTTCTTTCCTCACATTTTTTAGGGACGTTGTTTTTACTCAAATGACCATATTTGTGTTGCACACAACAAAGGAAATGTATGGAATAAGATAGTTTACCTAGGTTTGCTTAAGGTTGTTTAAGTTTAAGTGAGTCTCATTAGTTGTTCCCTTCTTTCTCCTCTTTTACAAGTGGCAAGTCTTATGTGGTAAGTTAAATCCTAGAATGGTTACAGGAGCAAAAAGGATTCATCTTGCACCATTGCTGCATTTTTCCACTATAAAATTCTGGGTTAGGGAAGACTTTCAAGCTTTTCAAATATTGAATTTATGACAAGGTTTTATTTTGTCTCGCCTATTGAATTAGGCAAGTTTGCAAACTTAAATGAATAATGCTCAACAATTGCAACTATGATCCATAATACTTTACATTACCTCCAGAAGGACCAATTTAGCTCATTTTTTGATAAAAGTCATTCAAAATTGCCATTTCTAGGTGAATGACTCAAAAGACATGCAAAAAGGTTTTTTTGAAAATTCAACCACATAATCTTGCCCCAGACTACGGGAGGTGCTTGTGGGAAAAAAAGTAGCTCATCTCAAATGAAGAAGAAGTGAGATATTGACATTTGAAATGAAGATGGTAGTTATTTCCTTCAAAGATGAGACTTTCACGAGCATTTGACCACTCTTATAATAATGAAAAATTGCTCTATAGAAAGTTGTGGTTTAATCCCTCCATGTAGACAACCATGTCAGGTATGTGTGAGGGAATTTTTAAATGCATTGGAGGAGTACACGGGGGAGTACAACACACTATAAATTCTGACAATGCCAAAAGCTCATGAAGTTTGCAAGTACACTAGGCAAAGTTGGAGGCATTATGTACATCTCAAAAATTTGAATTGTATTGGTCCAAATAACAAAAACCAGGGAATGTTAGTCTATTACAACTTGAAAAAATAAATTTAAAATATGAATATTCAAACCGCTCAAAAAAATAATTTTCTAAATTTCACAAGGTGTAAATGAAATGGAGAGTTAGGCATCCCCTAATACACACCCATTCTACTCCACAACTCTTTGCCCAAGTGGCCACACCTTGTGCTTCTAAAGGCTTGCCAACTTTGATGTCAAGACTTGATTGCAACAAAAAGGCCATGCCCAAATTGCCCCTCTTCTCCTAGTTTTAATAACTTCTTGCATATTTTCTTCCTCAAATGTTAAAATGAAGATCAAATTATATCCTAAGTAAGTTTTTGAATTCTACACCTTCCAAAAAGTTAAAAAAAAATCTTACAAACTAAAACAATTCTAGGTACATGCCCAAAATCCCAATTGTCTCTTGAAGGGACAATGATCCTTTAGGGGTTAATGCCAATTTCTGCATCTTTTGCTCCATTGTGGCAATTGCAAGGAAACAAAAGTCTTGAAGAAAACATGGACTTGCCAAAGGTTCTATTTGGTGCTTTCAAAACTTTTTTCCAATGGAGATGCTCTTAGTTATTCTCATATGACTTCTCAAGCTTAGTAATTCTACTGTGATTAACACCAAATATATGAAGGTATATAACGTTCAGTAGCGCTACCACACAGCGCCTCCCTCCAGATGAAATGGTGTGGAACATTCCACACCCATCTTTAGCTATGGGAACACTTGGCTGAATTTGTCAGAGAGTTTATAAAAAAAGAGGCTCAGTTTAGTGCACATACGTCAATGTAGGGGCCAACCATGTTAGACAAAATTATGAAAAAATAAAATTATATATATATATATATATATATTTTGTCAGAATGAAGTTTGTGGATGATACCTGAAGAGAGGGAAAGGCAGCCTCTCTTCAAGCTACTGAATGTTATGTACGCACTAGAAGCAATTTGGAGGTAATTTTTTTTTAATAAAGGCAAGGCCCGCTTCCATATTCCCCACATTCCCTCTTTTCCTTTATACGAACCTTCAGGTGGAAAAGCTTCCATCCTTTTTTCTTACCAAAAATAAAGAGTGAAAAATGCTCCTTTTTTGTAATCGTTCACATTTACCCAATTTGATGTTAAAAGACCGATTAAGGGTTTTTGAGTTTGAATACGAATTCCATCCAAACTCCCAAATTTGGTCCGTTATAAACTTCCAAACTATAGCGTTTTTTCTAGGTGACCCTAGAAAACCTTGAAGAAAAAGAAAGAATTGAAGAAAATTGGAGGGACGCCTTGCATTTATTGTAGAAACTCACCTTCCAATTGCTTTTACACTGAATGGTGTACTTAAGTTGCCTTAATAATTAACCCCTAAAGACCCAAGGAGCCCACTTTGGGCTTTACGAAAACTCAGGCAGGTTCTATAGACTTCATAATTTGGAAATTTTTCATGAAATTGTTAGGATGGATGCTACTCATCATAATCTACATGTGAAGCTTTATTTCATGTCATTCCGATAAGTAATGCAAAAATTACATGGTTTTTTCAATTTCTATGTCAAACCAGACAGCAAAAAATATATTCTAAATTTTTATTTTTATTTTTTATAGAATTTTATAGATTGATACCTACTCAAAAAAAATTGAATCACTCAATTCCAAATAACGAGGTAAGATTTAAAAGGAGTTTTATTTTGCTGGCAATGAAGGTAGGAAGAGGGTAGAAAGAACATATAAAGTTCTCTTTTACTCTCAATTTTGAATATTTTCAAATGAAAATGAAAATTAAAGTTACTAATTGTCTATTAGAGCATTCTCACCATTGGGATTAACAATTTTCAAATTCTTCCAAAACTTATTAGCATATCAGTTATATCTTTCATTCATCAATACCTTTCACTTTACAACTTTTGTAAAAATGGATCCAAAAATTTTGTTGGTTAATTTTTTTTTATATATGCTTTCAACCCATTTTCCAACATATTGCCAAAACCGCACAAGAAATACAACATACATGTTTTTCTCAAAAAAGTTTGAAAAACAAAAGTTCACCTTCTGGAAGGACTAGAAAAGCCTATATTTTGAAGTTTAGGCACATTGATCTTGCAATTGGTGGGGATATTCATTCTAAAATTTTGGGACAATGTACTTGTGCAAGTCAACCAAAAGATCCTACGGTTGGATTTGTTAAGGAGTAAGTTTCATTGAAGATTTTGACCCTGGTTTGGGGACTAGTATTTTGAAGCAGTTTTGGGCTTCTAAATACAAAAGAATTTTAGGGGTTAAGTTGCCTTATCTTGGAAAGGTATTTTATGACTTATCATTTGACCACTTGGAGATGCATACAATTCTCTACATATTAGGATTTTACATGGTTTACGACCTAAATGTTGTCAATTTGATTCTCTGCAACCGTTTATTGTTGTTGCTAGGCTCTTTCATTAAATTTTATTGCAATAATTATTAATGAAATTAATTGTAGTATCAATAGGTATTTATATAGTGTAAAAATGTCAAGAAATTGGTGTGGGCCAACCTAAACGCAATATTTAGTGTACACTAAATAGTATATTTAGGTTGCCTTAACTTGGCAAAGTTACCTCATGACTCACCCTTGACCACCTAGAGGGGCAAGCAACTCTCTTTATGCTACAATAATTCTTGGTTTTGTCCAAAATTATAGCTTCTCTGCTCCTTGACTTTGGCACTTTCTACTGTGCCCAGCTTCTGCTTGCTTCCTCCATTATTTATCACAATAAATATTGACAAAAGTTACTGTAATCTTAGTAAATAATTAAATAGTGTGAAATGTAGAGAAATTAGTATGGAGCAACCTAAATGCACTATTTGGTGTACAAGGAGAATTTCGCCTCATTACTTGACTAGCTTTGCATTGACGGATGGCGGCGAGGTACACAAGGTATGCCTGCCACGTGGCAACAACAGTGTTGCTGAACATGTTGACTGCATCTTGCATCGTTATATTTCAAGATATTTTATGACAAAAACTTCGCAGGAGCTCATTTTGTCCAGTTCCTGAAGAGTGGTTTTACAAAAAAACAAATATAGGTTGAATATAGAAACTACACCAAATAGTGCATTTAGGTTGCCTCACACTAATTCTCATATCTTACATTTTATTGTTGTAAAAAAGATTTTCATCGCTAATTACTTCAAGAAAACAAAATTTGAAGAGTCTTGCAACTAGTACAAAGCTGTTGAAAAATAAACTAACAAAGTTCAAGTTATAAATCATGTGAAATCCAATCATGGTCAACCATTAGTGTGGGTCAACCTAAATGCACTATTTGGTTTACAGGAATAAAACAGGTAAAATTTTCAAGAATTCTAACTACAATGTGGTATATATAAAGTACCTTGTTAGTAGCTTTGGCATAAAATAACTTTTAAGCCACTTGCCTATCATTTTTTGTAATTGTAGACACTCATTGTCAAGAATTTGTAAAATGAAAATAATATAGTGTTGAGATAATTAAAAATCAACACAAAGGTGTTAAAATAGGATTTGAAATAATATCAAGTAATTTTTATAGTTATAATGACACATAAAAAGATCCCAATATAAATTTTGTGTTCAAAGTTGTAAAATCATGTGGTACACACACTTCCAACTCATTGTTGTCAATTGGTGTAAACATGTATTGTCAAGTTCTATGATCATTCTATTAACCCTTAAAGGATGGGCCTACAACAGTGGATTTTCTATGGAATTGCAATCATCTTCTAGGAGTTATTTTGACAATGTAATCAACATCAAAATTCAATATTATAATTTTAGTATAAGAAGGTGTGTGCATACTACAAGTATAAAAAATATTCATAAATTTTGGTGAAAAAGGAAGTTAATGTAAATTTTTGAAGCATAAGCTAAAGAAATTCACATTTGTTACAGAATGGATTTTGTTATGCCAATTTTTTTATCAAGGATGTGAATCACAATGAAGATCATCACAAAGGATTTTTTTCCCATGTTGGTAAAATTAGAAAAAGTGACCATTCCATGATAAAAGGTATTCAACTTGTGACAGTAATTATTATTATTATTATTATTCTTATTATTATTAATAATTTTTCATAAACTTAAAGTACAATGAGAAACTAGATTTGGTAAACTTTCTATTATTAGTTAATATGCTCAAACTAAAAACACATCATTTTAATAACTCACATTAAGTTTTGGTAAAAAGATCCTCAAAATTCAAATTATACTACATAGTGGTGCATTTTTGCTACTCAA
This sequence comes from Ulota crispa, assembly GCA_963920765.1. Classification (NCBI taxonomy): domain Eukaryota; kingdom Viridiplantae; phylum Streptophyta; class Bryopsida; order Orthotrichales; family Orthotrichaceae; genus Ulota; species Ulota crispa. The sequence goes on along the minus strand of OY987247.1, from coordinate 15,234,918 downwards.
TTGACAAGTGGGACCCTTTTGTGAACATTCTGCATGCAAAAGCTATCTATCTACATGCTCTAGATTGCATGACTTGTACCCCAACGGAATCTTAAATGAAAAATAGTGTTATTCCATTGTTAGAGCAATATTCAGTCATCTAGTTAGCATATCTAATCAGTATTGGAGTTGGTTCTTTGGGATATGTTCTCAGTGACCACTATGCTAAAGCTGTCTCCATTCCATGGAGAGCAATGTTGACTAGCAGTGGGAACATCACGCCATAGGTGCCCTTTTCCATGTACTGAGCATTATTTCTTAATTTGGTCATGAGATTGACTTTAAGCCAGGCTTTGACTTGTTTGGCTAAATTAGGCAAAGTTTTTAGTTTGTCCAATAGGGCTTGGTGGTCAATGCAATCGAAACATTTGGAAATGTCCGCGTTCAAAACATACTTGGGCTTGGCTTGAATAGCGTTGAATATGGCTTTGATGGCATTCTGGCAGCTTTGTCTGGGTCTGAATCCATAAGAATTGGGTTCAAAGCAGGCTTCCCATTTAGTTTCTAAGGCCATTTTGATTAAAGCTTGCTTTGCTTAGTCTTCAATAACACAAATAGGCCAAGAAGATGAAAAGACTCAAAGTTTAGTTTGAAAAAATACATATAGATTGTTTTTTACTTTCCATTTTCTAGGCGCAAAGCGTACCTAATTGACTCTACGTTTTATTGCGCTTAGTGCAGAAAAGGCGCAACCAAATCTATATATATTTTTTGCTCGTAGTTTTTTGAGGTGCTCTTCTTTTCCTTGGGGCTTTGATCTTATTATCTGACAAATGGGCGCAGCCTTTCCATCCAATTGAAGACCTCTTGCCATCTCTATTTTTTGTGACCCTAAGAAAATCAACTTCTTGTAAATGTTAGGGTCTTTTTCCTTTGGTTTTCTTGTGTAACTCGTCTTATGGCTAAGAGTCTGGCATGTAGATTTCGTATGAGTCTAAATTGTAGAGCACACATCTTGTCCATATTGTTGAGCGGGAAGCTTGGTAAATCCTGGTTTGGAGTCTAAAAACAACAGCCTCAACCTTGGGCCAAGGAATTTGTTCCCAGAGTATCGTTTGGGTATCTATGTAGAACCTACTCATAATGGAAATAATTGGAGTTGGGTACAAAGCTAGTACTAATCCACAAGGCTCTATTTTATATCTAAAATTAGGGTTTAGTCATGAGATTTGACTTCAAGTCACGTCTGCAGTTTGCGTTTTTTGCTTCAAGCCTAATATCACCTGTTGTACCGGAATAGATCATCAAAAAGTAATTCAATTTGTTGCCAGCATCAAAAGCTATAAACCTCTTGAAGTTTATAAAGGAAAAGGTATACAATATCAAAACAAAATTCTACATAAAAAACAAGAAAAAAAAGAAGAAGCCACAAACTGGCTGCAACAACGTTTAAGGATTAAGACACAATTTTACATAAGCAAAAAAAATCTCATATCAACCCCTAAATGCCCAAGGGGGTAAGGGCAAAACATAGATGTGTTATAAAATGATATTTTTTACTTTAACCCATTAACGCCCGGAGGTCCGGAAATACACGGGAAATTGACCATATTCTAGTCGATTGGGTGTTAATGGGTTAATGAAGGTTGCTTCAAAAGAGAAATCAAAAATCATGATCTCTTGTAATTATCCATACAGTCAAACATTTAGAAAAAGTTTTGGACTCTTATTTAATGTATTAAGAAGCATTTCTCATTTAATATCCATCAAAATTACAAATTTTATTCATAGATAATATAAATTGGTATGATTGGATAAAATGGGAATTATACTCTAAACCTTACAAATGCAATATTTTTGAAGGATAAGCATCATTAGTTTCTCAAAACAGTAAATTTTATTATAATATTAGCAAATATTGAAATGTCTGTCTTTGAAAATTCTCCTTGATGGAACTTAACTTGGATTGACATGATTCAAATTGGGTTGGAAAGTAGACTTACTTTTCTAAAGAAAAATATATATGTATTTTTTCATTTTTTTTCTATTACAGCAAACCCAAAAAAAGGTTGCGACCAGAAAACGGTCCATTGGACGTTTAGGGGTTCACAAGCAAAAAAAAAAAAAAAACTTTCTGGAACATCTTGAAAACAGGCACTGATCTTAACAAGTCTTTGCTTACATTTTAGTTTTTTCAAGATCATAAAAGATCTAGAAGCATTATGTACCCAAGTTATGTCTAGCCACCTTTATAATCATTTTTTGTCTAAGTTCTAAAGTATCAAGCATGTGCCACTTTTTTGTAAAATCACATGCTAAATAAGAAAACAACTCCCATCAAAAGCCAATCCAGTACTTCTTTAAAGAAGAAAGAACCAAGGAGTAATCTTCTCCAAAGTTTTTACACTAATAACTCATCTATATTATTCAAAGAAAGCAACCGTATAGGTCCACATAGTATATAGCAAAGACCAATGAGTCATGAGAGGTTTTGGAGTAGAAGTCTTTTGTAATTTGTCAAGTAAACTCCAAGAGGTAGTGAACCTCACTTGTGCCCATCCCAAAAACAAACAAACCAATGTTAGGTTAGTGAGGATGCACGAGGTGTCTTAAGTTCACTACGCTTGTTATCGCTTTCACAAGGAGTCTTAAAAAACAAACAACAAAGTTTAAAAACTTTAACAAAAACATCAACATCAGTTCATCTGTAACCTGGTTGCAAGGACGTTGTGAAGACAAAGAAGCCATTTGCAGTTCCCATATACCCTCAGTCTGTTAAGCCCCAACTTTGAAGGTAAACTCACAGTAACACTGTAGATCACTGGTATACTAGTCCTGTCGATCTATTGGCTTGAAAGCCACGAGCAATCACTTTCTATTGTGACTATAGCTTGTGAATACTGAACACAGATTATTTCCTATGTGCACATACTATTCATGCCTGCAGCTCTCTGTTCTTTAGAGCCTTGCACAATAGTCTCTTCGGCACTCAATTGTGTGTAAGACTCAGAACAAGCAGTAGCAAAGCAGTTTGTTCCAAGGTTGATTGCTTAAAGAGCACATGTCAGGCACAAGGACCATTCTACGAGCATAACTAATGAGTCGTTTTTTTCATTAAGGAGACTGTCCATATCCCTTGCATATCTAGCTAGCAGTACCTAACAGCATTGGATTTATTTGTAAATAAATACCTGGCTGAATTGTTTTAGCCTCCAGATTGCTTGTAATTGAGACTAGAGTTTAAAAGAGAAAAAGTAAGCTTTTTACTAGCATAATAGCAACTTACTCTGCTCAATTCATTGAATTTATAAAATTTGTTTTTCACCTCATTGGGTGGGAGGGTTGGAATACATAATTTTCGTTACTTCTTGATCTATGTGACTGTCCTGATACAACATTTTTCAAAGAACTTCTACTTAAATAGAAGCTAATATGTTGATTGATATCTTTTTAAAGATTGACGTCCTAAACTGGGCGCCTGCATTTAGAAAAAAGAAAAAAAAAGAAAAGTGGTTTACATATTTTAGAGGCATAAAAGCAATACAAGAAAGAAATTTGCAGTCATTTTCTTAATAAATGCCAAAATAATTGTTGACTCTAGTTACTGGTCATATTCAGAAAAATATGGTAGTTAACTACCGTTTTTATAGAGTGTGACTTAGATGAATGCCTAAATTTCACAATTTTTTATTTTAAATATGACAAAAAAAATTATACTTTTTCAATTGCCTAGCCTTAAATTTTCATTTTAATCCCTAAGCGCCCAATTGATCATTTTTTGGTTGCTGTCCATTTTTTTGGGTTGCCCAAAACAAAACAAAAAAAAAACAAAAAAAAAAAAAAAAAAAAAAAAAAAAAAAACTATTTTCAAATAATTTTTTTTTTTGTAATAGAAAATCAAGTTACTTCCCAACTTTACTTGAATCATGTCAATCCAAGTTAACCCCTAAAGGCCCAAGCATTGTTTTTTGGCAACATATTAGTTTTGGGCAGCTTACTATAAGTGGAAGTTTCATCTTTTTTCTTTGAAATTTTCACACATGATGTGTCCAAGGAGTAACTTTAAGGTCCAACAATTTTCATAACTTTTGACCACATGGTTCAAAAGTTATTGCATGATATGTTGTTTTGTTTGAACTCTAGGCAGCATGGGCAACCCACAAAACTTCTTTTAAAAATGACAAAATTGGATATGTATTTTGAAGCCATGCCGTATAAACACCATTATTTATCAACTCACATACCCAATCGCATTGTTATTTTTTTAAATGGATGCAAAATTCTTGTGATCACATGCGTACTTCAAGACCAAATTCCAAATTATTGAGTGTTTTCAACCTACAGGCCAAAAACCACTCCCAGCGACCAAAATATGGTCGTGTGGTCCTTAAAGGGTTAACAAATCACGCTTGCTATTCAGGGTCTGCTTATGGGCTGCAATGGAGAAGCTCTTAGAGTGACACGCACCAACAATGCAAGCAAGGAAGGGATAATTAAATAGAAATATATAGAATGAACAATGTATTGTCGTTCATCCATAAAATTTATTAATATTAGTAATTTTTATCCAATTTATAGCAAATGTTGTCTTTGGTTGGAGAGGAATTTGGCAATTTCATCCATTTTGTAACCCAATTTTACTAATGTATTTGGTAGCAGTCGCAAATTAAGATAAGATTTTGGCTAAAATTTACCTGAAAATTGAGGACTGCTCAAAATGCAGAAGACATCAAAAAATAATTGAGCTCCAGCTTTATTGGAAGAAACTCCGGCTGAAACAATGGCTGCGCTAGAAAAGAATTTGGACCACAAAACTTCAGTTGATTCTTTTTCCTTTTGCCAGGGGCATTTTGGAGTTTCACCGGCAATTAGGGCAGATTTCCATATGCCTACCAAGTTGACAAATATCAAAAGGATTTGTTGAAATAAATAAAGTGTATTTCTACGTTGGCAAACAAAATTTGTTAATCACTTCCATACGAGCACAGAGGAAACAAGTGAAAGAGTAGGAGTACCTTGTTATCTACAAAAACCTGAAATGTGTTGAAATTCACCACCCACTGCTATCAAAACTTTCACAAATTCATATTGAGTGGAATTCCTTTTCTTTTCAAATTAGATGCATGGCATACCATTGAAAAGCTCTTAACAATTTCTTTTAACCCCTAAAAGTCTTTCATGTTTAGAGGCCCAAAATTGCTTCAAAATACTAGTCCCCAAACCAGGGTCAAAATCTTCAATGAAACTTACTCCTTAACAAATCCAACCGTAGGATCTTTTGGTTGACTTGCACAAGTACATTGTCCCAAAATTTTAGAATGAATATCCCCACCAATTGCAAGATCAATGTGCCTAAACTTCAAAATATAGGCTTTTCTAGTCCTTCCAGAAGGTGAACTTTTGTTTTTCAAACTTTTTTGAGAAAAACATGTATGTTGTATTTCTTGTGCGGTTTTGGCAATATGTTGGAAAATGGGTTGAAAGCATATATAAAAAAAAATTAACCAACAAAATTTTTGGATCCATTTTTACAAAAGTTGTAAAGTGAAAGGTATTGATGAATGAAAGATATAACTGATATGCTAATAAGTTTTGGAAGAATTTGAAAATTGTTAATCCCAATGGTGAGAATGCTCTAATAGACAATTAGTAACTTTAATTTTCATTTTCATTTGAAAATATTCAAAATTGAGAGTAAAAGAGAACTTTATATGTTCTTTCTACCCTCTTCCTACCTTCATTGCCAGCAAAATAAAACTCCTTTTAAATCTTACCTCATTATTTGGAATTGAGTGATTCAATTTTTTTTGGGTAGGTATCAATCTATAAAATTCTATAAAAAATAAAAATAAAAATTTAGAATATATTTTTTGCTGTCTGGTTTGACATAGAAATTGAAAAAACCATGTAATTTTTGCATTACTTATCGGAATGACATGAAATAAAGCTTCACATGTAGATTATGATGAGTAGCATCCATCCTAACAATTTCATGAAAAATTTCCAAATTATGAAGTCTATAGAACCTGCCTGAGTTTTCGTAAAGCCCAAAGTGGGCTCCTTGGGTCTTTAGGGGTTAAACGATACATTACCCATCTCGATTTGGAGCAAATATACAATCCTTTTATACATGTTGCAATTGCAAGTCACAAAATTGTAATGACTCTCTATATCGAGTTAGTTTCAAGTTACCAAATTAGTTCAATTCCAAATCAACCTAAACTCCTAAAACAATAGACTTCCTCCTTGATTATTACCCAACATACGTGTCAATTGTTCTTTTGCAAATAAGTGGCACTCCCATGTATAGGCATCCGTCCACTATTTTTTAAATTTTTATGAATTTTATCAAAATTGACCTCACACTGAAGTTCACCCTAAATCTTTCCTATATTCAATTAAACTTTTAAGTACTTCCTCTAATTAATGATATCGTACCTTGCAGTCAATTGCCTAGCAATTAATTAACCCCTAAAGGCCCAAGGGGTAAGGGCAAAACATAGATGAGTTCTAAAATGGTATTTTTGTAACTTTGATGAATTTTGCTTCAAAAAAAAAGAATTATAATGTTTAGTAATCATCCATATGGTCAAACATTCAAAAAAGTTTTGAATTTTTATGTAATGAATTTAGAAGCATTTACTATTTAATATTCACCAAAATTAAAAAATACTACTCACAGAATATAAAATTTGGTATGATTGGTTAATTAGGCATTCTATCCTAAGCTTCAAAATTGCAATTTTTTGAATGGAGAGAACATCATTAGTTTCTCAAGATAGTAAATTTTACAACACTAGCAAATATTGAAGTGTTTGTTTTTGAAAAATTATCCTTGGTGGAACTTAACCCCTAATGGCCCGCTTGTCCCTTTGGGCGACAAAATAGATTTTGGGCAGCTCATTACAAGTGGAAGTTTCATCTTTTTTTCTTTGAAATTTTCACACATGATATGTCCAAGGAGTAACTTTAAGGTCCAACAATTTTCATAACTTTTGACTACATGGTTCAAAAGTTATTGCATGATATGTTGTTTTTTAAAAAACTCCGGGCATCATGGGCAGCCCACAAAACTTCTTTAAAAATAACATTTTTCTGAATTTTTTTAATATTGAAACTTGTTCTTTAGACTTATGTGTATGTGGGAAACTTTGAATTGTTTAATTCCAATAAATGAGATGAAAGTTATGAGAAGTTTTAGTTTGCGGGTAGGTATGGTTTTGAGAGACTCCATACCTACCCACAAACTAAAACTTCTCATAACAAATGGATCAAAGCAACAACACAATACATCAAGTATGCAAGAAGAATGTCAAATTTTGATTGCACAATTTTAAAAAATTTCAAATTGCTTAAGAAATATGCTTGTATTGTTTTCGTATACGGTAGTAGTATAATTGTAGTATTTGAAAATCTATTGAAATGTTGTTGTCATTTTGGCTTTAAAATTTGTCATCCTACATTTAAGGCCAATTTTTGATTGTTTTCACCAATTGGATTTTCCAAAATAATTATCAAATTTCTTGTAGAATTGTTTTAGGGTAGCAAAGAAAGTGGGTTTTTTGACCCTTTTTGTCCACTTAGCTCACTACAAAGAAATGGGTGTCAACTTGACAGAAATTTGTTAGGATACTGTCCCAATCAACAAGACCTTTTTTTCCTCCAAATAATCTATCATTTTGGTCATGCTACAGTGATTCCACGGTTCAAGCTTTCGGATTTACACAAAACCTAGAGCTACTAGGTCCACGTGGCTAGAGAAGGCATATTCCAAAAGCATGTTCACTGATACTTCCTCCTCATTAAACCTTTTACTGTAAATTCAATTCAAATTGACCCAGTTACGTTCCTACTTTTACTACTGCTCCTGTTCTAGAATGGGGCGTGCGGTTAGAAATACCAAGAGTTATAAATATATTTTCACGTCATTTCTTTAAGCAGTGCCACTTATCTCGCTTCTGTAATAACATGCCCTTACATTTTATAATCTTCCCATGTTATGCAAGAACAGCTTCACTAATCTCATTACCAAGGTACTTCTACAATAGGTGATTACCACAGAGATACAAATTCAAATGACGAATACCATTACACACATGTCAGCATAATCTGAATAATACTTCAAAGTTTAAGAAAACATGATTCCTACAACATGATGGGAAACAACAAAAATTGTCTAGGAAAAAAATGTCATAATACAAGCACAAAAGGAAATGACCATGTGACAGAGGTGCATTTTCAAGACACCTTAAACACTGTGCTTCACCTTGTCCATTACATTGCACTTTAAAATAGTATTACTAATTATATTTCTTCTAATGGACACACTTCTTCCGTACTTGAATAATGGGCTGGCATGTGTGGTAGGACATGTGCCATTTTATTAAATTGGATGCCATAAGAAGAGGGACACACACACAAAATTCACCGATATACCAATTTCTACTTATACTATAATAAAACATGCTACATTCTATTCTCTGGTCTTCACTGAGAAGACAAAACACATGTACAATATGATCACAATATGAACATACGTTGATTCATAATCAATCACAATGTCCTGATGGAATTCCAATCTACTCGACAGCACTACCTCTATGACTGCTGCAGAACAACCACTTTATCAATTGTCAATATACCTGCAAAACCAGTGCACAGAAGTCATTAGTGCCAAGAGTGCCAGGTAACAGTCAATCTAATAATTAATGCATGCTCACCGTATTATTTCACAAAATCAGTCACGGTTTTACTTGAATAATGGCTATGAAGACTACTATCTCCATACAACACTCACATGTATTCAATTTACATTGCACTAGTCGTGAGCACATTCACCTTCTTGAAGAAGACGGTTACGTAAGGGAAACGACTTCAACAAGCACCCACTTTGCCCAAACATGGTTCATACTGCTCCATGCTTAACAATAACTGAGAAACGTCAAGTACATATGAAACAAAGCAATCACAAGATCAATAGATTGAGCTCTCTTACCTTCAAACTTGGTCTAAATTACTTAAACTTCCCTCTGCCGAGCTTTTGGAAATGTCAGAGCTCTGTGAGCTGTCACTTCTACCGTGCTCATTGGCCCCTTCGGTTGTTGGAGAACTACAATCTCCACCGTTTAGGCATCCGAACTCCGCCAATGCTTCTCTTGTTCTTTGGACGCGTCCATTTCTTCTTTGCAATGTCCATTGATGTTGGGCTTCTCAACATTCATCTTCGTCAAACCTTTGTCCTTCACTACATCGCCAAATTTTGCCAGTATTTGGAGACAGTGCTCCGTTGTCACCACCACCACACTGAATAGGATCTTCGTGCACTTTTGCACCTGATCCTCCCCCCTGCCAGTACTTAGATTTGGTCGCCCTCTCCCGACTTGTCCCGCCTTTTGCCGGCTAGGTACTAAAGTTCCCCTCATTCTTACACTTTGCCCTGTCAATATTGCCTCTGCCGGGCCTTCCATGACTTCTCTTTGAGGCTGTAATCCAACAAAATCCGCGTCTTCTCCCATATGAAATAAGTCTCCACCTGAATCTGACTCGTCCTCCGCGAATGGGAGAACTCTTCTCCCTCGTACATCCTTTCTTAACACAACTCTCCACTTTGGTAACTCTCTTGCATCCGAGTAAAAGACTTGCTTGCATTGACGCGGGAATGCAAAACTATCACAACAGATAGAACCAATTGTCCTCCCAAAGTTTGCTAGCGTAAAGCCCCACTTATCTTTTCAAATTGTTGCGTTCTCACCAACATAGTTTGCTTTTATGAAATCACATACTAAGACAACTATATAGTGACGCTTGTAATTCAACTCTAAGATCTCAACAATGCTACCAACATATTCAATGTCCACACACACTTGGTTTGTATCACCCACACCACTACGGCAAACTTGAGTGAACTTTGCTGAAACCCCGCTATCAACAGTTTGTAACCTCATCTCCGCACCACGTACACAAAAATGGTTGTCAAATGAGTACATAGATCTGTAGCCAGTAGCCATAGGTAGGGGACCTCTAACAGTGTCCACCATCTGCAGATTCAGCGGCACCCCAGCTTTTGTCTCCCGTCTTACTTCTTATAGTGCCCACTCAGCAAACTTTTGTAGCCCTTGCAGTTCTCAGGGAAACACAAAACGGGATCTGCATGGACTTCGTTGTTGGGTACTTTGATAGTTGTCCCTTGCAAGATTCCTCTGCGTCACAGTTGCTTCATATTTCCTGCACTCACAGTAACGGTTAGAAGGATTTGGAAAACTGAGGACACACTCTCATGCTCTCCGGAATTACTGATCATTTCTGCCTACATACAAAGAACAAAAAATCCTCACTGTGGCTTTTTGTAAGGAAATGCATATCCACCTGCACAGTGTATAATCCTTACACAGAAATGTCTGCTGCATTACACTACATCACGCAATGAATCCAGGCACTATGAAATACATAACACATTGATGGACTCCTGCGGTTTCTATACTCACAGTTGAACCAATGTTTGGTTTTTTGAAAATAAATACTTCTTTCTAGAACATACTATGCTAACATAATGACCATCACCACATCCATGTCTTCCTCTTCTCATAAGGGCAACACCCCTCATGGAATCTACACTTCTTTTAATGGCCACATAAGCTATGACCTAAGCCCACAATACTTTCACACATTTCATTATCTACTCAAACATTGTTTTTTACTTACACAATGACCAATTCAAATCTGGAACTCCGTATTTGACAGGTTTAGGGTTTCTCACGCACTTTTCTTTACAATTTACTTCATTGACCAAAGAAAATGACTATAAACCCAAATATTTCATATTTCTTAGACATTTTCTTCAATATGTTATGAAATTTTAAAATTCAAAGGCAACATGTCTCCAAGACGGTTTGGCTCCTGAAGTATACATTACACGACAATGATCAATGCTTTGACAAAATTTTAGGTAAGAACTAAAGTCAGTGTACATGGTAACTTATTACAGAAACTCACCCTTCTTATAGCATAGTATGTCCTCTTATTAAAAAATTCTTATGTCTTCTCCAAGCTAAAAACCAGTCGCACTCCCCAACACAAACCTCATTTGCTTGAGGCTGTTCCATGTATCTTAATACATTGGACATACATAACACTCAGCCAGGATTTCAATGTTCCAAGTCCTAAGTCTTACAGTGACTTACGTGGACCAAACTAAATTGCATATAAGGTAGGAGGTTCAAACTTGGAGCAGGCTCAAATTTGGAGCACCTCCTCAAATGTACTCTTTTTGTACTTCTTGTTTTTCATAGCCCTTCAACAATATACAGCTCATGTACATTTGAGGAGGTGCTCCATTTTAGAGCCCTATGGCCTTTCCACTTCATATATTTGTAACTAATTCCACAAAGTTCCAAAAAATATGAAACAACTTGGGTTAGATGCGGATTCTTCTTGTCTTTCAAGGAAAGTTTATTGAAAATCATTTCAAAGAATTTCACCTACCCAAAATTCAATTTCAGCCCTTATATGTTCCATTTATGAGCCTCCTACCTTAGTCAAACTACACCCACTTCACGTTTTGTACTCACATGAGTTCATGCGGACCTTAATGCACACGGTATAGACTATTTTGTTCCTATACTGACATTCAAAGATTGCACATTTGTTTTTACATGTCATACAATTGTACATGTATGTCATATGACATGCACTTCTCAGTACAACTTGATTTACCAGAGCCTACTGGCAATGACAAGGCCAACGACAAGAATTTAGAAAATTGACACATTGACAGTTCATCTTTAAACAAATTTTAATTGGATTATCAAATTTATGCCTGAAATTCCAAGCTATGTGTCATTCATCATTGACATACAATAATTCAGGACATTGAACAAAAAGACACGAATTGGGATCAGTCACTAGTAACGTACCATCTATAGCCTGACATATGTATAGTGTTGTTCAGAACAAACTCCTGAATTAAGCTCTGGAACTCCTGGGTCATAGGACAATTTTGTTTTCCTTGTTCTTCAAGTTTATCATCGCACATTGTTTGGTCTTCCTCATCATCCATGCCCTCTTTGTCATTGGAGTGTAAGCAGATAAGTACTTAGTCAAAAACACTAGTGATTCCTCCCTCATGTATGCATTGGCCATGCTACCCTCTAGCTTTGCTTTATTCTTCACGTACCCTTTTGATGTTTTCATGAAACGTTCAAAAGGGTACATCCACCTCGTGTGTACAAGACCACAAAAAAATAGTTCCTCAACAAAGTGAATCGGTAAGTGCATCATAATAACAAAAACTGATGGCGGCAGCTCCTGCTCTAAGGAACATATAATCTTGGCCACGTCAAAATTCATTTGATGTTCTTGATCTACATCCACAACCTTTGCACAAAGTCGTTTGAAAACCCGACTTAAATGCATGATAGCCCCTAAGAGTGAAGGATGACCAATGTTCTTGAGACACAGTGGCAGCACTTGCTGCATTAATATGTGGTAATCTTGGGTTTTTAAATCCCTTAGCTTACCATCTTGAATGCAATGTCGTAGTGGTATCACATAGTTGGTAGGGAACTTTAATTCCTATAATACCACCATAAACTCCAGTTGGTCTGCCTTAGACAATACATACAGCGCATCTGGCATGAAAAACATATCTCTAGATGGTTGTTGCCGCAAGTGCAGATGTTGCCGAATCCTCCTAGCTCGCAAATCCTCCCTAGACTTCATCGTATCAGTCTCCCCAAATAGTGTCTTCATCAAATTGTCACAGACGTTCTTCTCGCAGTGCATTGCATCCAATGTGTGTCTCATTGGCAGGTCTTGCCAATCCATGGTATACAATTTTATCAACAAACAAGGAGAGTATCTTAACATACTTTTATCTCCAAGAAACTAACAGCATGCAGTATGTTTTACAATATTCTATCTATTATCTAGGGTTCACGGTACATCACCTACTTTTCCACTAATTTCTGAAGCTAGACACACGTCAGCTTCATTTACTACCATAACTAATCTTATGATGTAAAATAGCACAAATAATTCTTTTTAGCTGCACATCCCAACTTACAAAAGAAACCTACAATGACCATGCTATTCATAGCAATGACATGCTGAAACCAAATGTTACATGCAATTATCTTGCTACCAGTAATACTAGCGTTTCATCAATGAAGAGTGACAGAACTCTACTGTCACAAGAATTCAATCATTTGGCACTATTGCTAAGTGAAAAAAAAAACTCCTGAATGACCTCACTCAAGTGCCACATCCGACAAACTTTACATTGGACAGGCGGTTACATGGATGCACTGACATAGACATACAGAAGCTATCCAACAGCAACCTCCATGTACATAGACGTGCTTTACTAACTCTCCTTGATGAGAATTCTGTATGCGGAGTCTACATGACTGAAACATAAGTTATGTTAGTACATAATCCATCATTAATCGCTCCTACATCACATAAACATAAATGCCATTAATTTCATATTTTATTTGTCATCTTCTATTATATGATTTTTCATAAACAGATGTTCAAAAAAGAAGAATAGTAACTCACCGCCCAATAAAATGGGTCATACAAGTCACTAATCTGCCTCACCCCATACTACGTCACGAGGATCATGCTCCCCATTTATTTGCCCTCCACATCCCATATATGATTCCCTCATAGCTCCTCAATGTACAATAGTTCGCCCGGTTTGACGGCATGGTGCTTCTCCAAGCTTGATGTCACCATTGAATGCCTCCTTTGCCAACCTCCACCTATGAGTTGAAGGCAACCATCGTCTATGCTTTAGATATACAATTTTATCGGCTTCCCTTGAGTGTTGAGCATAAGTGTGTTCTCTGCAGACTGGGCACCTTGCATAATCCTTGCCGGCTTGACCGGATACAAGGGTATATGCAGGGAAATCATTTACAGTCCACAAAATCATGCCTCGTAATTTGAAGTTACAATTTGAATGAATTAGTTAGGCCATGTCCAATGCTAGTACTCCCACCCATAATTTTTTTAAATTGTGCAGTAGCAAGCGCAGGTAAATGTCAATAGAGAACTCAGAAGGTGAACTAGTACCTGGTATGATCATGGTCAATGACATGAAGAATCTTTTTGTCACTAAGTAGAGTGGCAAATTGTACAACACAATGAGAATGGGCTAGACTAAATACTTAGAGGATTGCAAGCCATGAGGGTTGACCCCGTCAAGTGACAAGCCCATCCTGACATTCCTAATGTCTTAGCAGAACTCCAAAAATCTTTGATTGATGAACTTCCACTGATAGCTATCCACTACGGAGCCCATTTTTCGATCCTCCGAGTGGTTACCTATGTGCCACTTCAAGTGTTTGGCAATTTCAGGGCACCTGTACAATCTCTAAAGTCTTCGTATGATTGAGAAATACCGTAGCACCCTAATTGGGACAGTCTCAGATCCCTCCATAAATCTTGATGTTTGACATTCACGGCATTCTTGAAGTTTTGCATTCTCTTTCTAGTAAAGAGTCTTGCCACATTTACAACAATGAATGTTCTGGTGTGCTAGGCCAAGTTTTGTTAGCAGCAACTTCATTTCATAGCCACTTTTTGGGCAACAATTCCTAGGAGGCAGTACATCATCTCGTAGTAACATTAATATCTTGTCCAAGAATTGCTGACTAACAGAGAACAAGGTACAAAGTGACATGAGTATAATGTAGAACCTGAGGCATGTTATAGTTGATCCGTTGTACAGGGGCTGCGTGGACTCCCAAAGGAGTGACTCCAGAAGCCAATTATTGTCCTTCTCGTCTTCTGCAGATGATACGTCATCAAATTGCAATACGGCATTGTCATATCTTGAGCTCTCAACGTGAATCGCATCTGCACGTGAAAAGTAGTTCTCTGCCATTTCTTGGAAATCGATATTTGTGTTGGGTTGTTCTCTTACATGTACCTCCCAATCTTCTTCAACTAGACATGCTGGTCTTTCAAGACTAGCAACATGGTCGGGCATGTTCTCATGAGCATCGGGCAATATTGAGTCATTATCTCCCTACAAAAGACATGCGTGAGTAAGTTAGTAACATGATAAATAAAGTCACTAAACAAATCCACAAAAAAATTGGTACTCGCCCGGATTGCATGTTAACAGGTGAAACCATTATTACTATGAGGAAATGATTCCTGTGATAACCATGAGCGTGGAACATATGAACTTTGATTTATACATGAGAAAGTAGTTCACAATCTTTGTTTAGTTATTCTGTTAATTTTTTAATTACAGGAAAGGATGGTGAACTAATGAAGGACAATAATGTCTTCATTACTTATGAGTAATATGCTATCTACTTAGAATTTGTTGAATAATGTTGAAGTAAAAGAGAATGTAAAAATCCATGTGTACTACTTCAACCCTAGTTAAAGTGAAACCGATCATTACAGTATGGACGACCACTACATAAAACACAATCAGTGTTATACTTGTAAAGACGGTAAGGTGGGACAGTAATGACATGTAACATGTTATGTCCTATAGTTATGAAAGTAAGACCGAAGTGCTTATAATTTTTTTTAAACATTTCACTACAAGACAAGGACTTCATGTATTCAATTTATTTTTTCATTTTCTTGGAATTTCTTTGGTAGTTGTTTCAAGATTGAATAGGGAATAGAAAATACTGCTCCAAAGTTGACTCACTCTTCCAATATGGAGGACCTCAATGGCGTGAAACTAATGGAAAACGGTATGCACAAATATAGTCCAAAATGTGAGGTCTTTCATTCTCTGGGCCCCTTCCATTTATAGCCTTATATCGTCATTGTTCCCTTCCATTTTGGATGACAATCACACATATGAAATAGACATTATTCTTGTAATTCACTAATTCAAAACCGCCTACTCTACTGCTGACATGAGGACCACGAGAATGGAGCCCTGCATATGTTCTCATTAATTGTACTTTCACTAACAAGTAATTCAGACTATATAATCTTCCGTAATGGATGTACAGTACTTGGAAACTAGTTGCAATTCAACCAATCCTATTCAGCACTTACTACAAGGTTTGGATTCAAACATTCATTGGACTAACAAGTGCATCTAACTGTGGTGAAACAACTCCGACAGAGGACAAAGTGATCCGGACCATTTCAATGTAATGATGTTGAATTTTAAGTTCTACTTCTTCATGTACATGAACTGGTGAATTACATGTGTTGTGCAAAAGTCACCAACTTTTTCTACATCATTCATTTTAAAAATAATGAAACCACAAGGGATTTTCATGAAAGCTGAATGTACTGCATTAAAAATGTTCAGAACAATAGATGAACCAAGTGGAGTATGACATCTTTGGTCATTCACATATTTGATGGTTTCTTTGGAATTGAATTTCTCTTCCAAAATAGCAACTAGAAAGTTCTAGAGAGCTCTGCCTATCCCATGATCCTTTTAACAAATCCGGTACTGTTGATACTGGAGTAGTAGGCACATAAACATATACTGCGTGTGGGAGTCGGCTTGAATTTAGAAATGTACCTGCATTCTTCCCATTACACATATTATGCTAAGAATGTTGTTGTACTTTTCTTACAGAAGGTGGAGAACTTACCAATAAAGGCTCTCGGAGGTAGAAATCTTGGCCGTATTTGCGATGGTGGAGTAGCACAACCTTGGCCAATCTTGTCTTCATGCCGTGGCATTTCTCATAGCCACATAAATATGATCTAATTCCTTGTCTCGCTGCACATGCTCTCTTGATGTGGTAGGCTTCTCCTGATAAACACGGCCTCATTGTATCTAATCCGCTACTTAGAGACTGCCATACACATCCACACCACTTCCAACAAATTACTAAAAATATCTTTTCATACAATTATGGTATACAATATATTCACCTTGATTTGCAGTTCAAACAGACATTGCATAAAGGACGGTGACTAGAGTCCAGTAATAGCCTTCACAAATTCAGTATGAAGGACTACGTCTTAGAATATCATTGATAAACAAGTCCAAAAAAAACCTTAAACATTGGCAAACTTTCAAATTTTCAATTCTAAATGACGAGTACGCCTAGAAAGACCGGCAGATGTAGCCACATTGAAAGAAAACCATTTGAGTAAGTGATGGCACTAGTTATAGTTATGCATACCTAAAATTTCAGAGTTCACCTTCTCAAGGGAGATCACCTTTGGCGGTTTTACAAACAATTCGCCTTGTGTGACTAAAATACCAAAATGGAAGCCATCATGAAGTACGCGAGTTCTTGCTCTTACACGACCATATTTGGCAACATCGAACAAATTAAATTACAAGTACTGGCAATTTGCTTCAATGTATACAAAAATCTTCTAGACTTTTGCATTTGCTACATACAAGTTCTAGATTACGATCAAGTACACGTTGATGAATAAACCCAATTACAATTTCAAAATGAAATTACTCCTATGTCTGCCTAAAATCTAACCTAATTTACAATTGTTTTTGTTGTCAGCAGGCCTAGTTTCGTGAAGTTCTGGAGCACACAACGGCATTCTAGAGGAATTTGGAAGTTGGAAGACAAACATGTCCGTCAAGGGACCACCGTGTTCTCACATACATTTTGAATTGCAAAACCGCGGAGGTTGAGGTATTAACATACTACTACACATGGAGAAACCCTAGATGTTCTACGTACCCACTGAGAACAGAGTATGAGAGGGCCAATGTGAGCAAAAGACAATTTTCAAGGGAGATTTGCATATCATAGTGATGGTGTGCAATCATGGAAGGAAATAAATGAAATTGACTGACATTGATGTGACCCACCAGGCTTAAACTTGTCAATTTTGAGAATTAGGGTTTGGCACTTACCTTCAAAAACGCTTGTTTCAAGACATCAATCTCTCCCTCAATACTTAGTGAGATAATACTTTTCCTTTTCAATGACACCTTAGTGTTCACTTGTAGTTGCAGAATATTATGCCCTTCTCCGCAGGTTCTTGAAATTGCAGGCCATGGAGGTTGTTGCCCAATTTGTATATCACTTTCAAAAAAAGCTAGTATACATGAAGCACAGATGCAGCTGCCTCACACAGTATGTGCTAAGGGGTCTTCACTATTCCCTTTTGCAAAATCAAGCCAAAATACCCTAATTCCGTGGTGAGTTACTTTTGAGACCCTATTTTTAGCGTCGCAATGGAAAATGATCTGTTTATATCAAGAAAGTTTCTTAGAAGTGACCTTACAGCTACAAAGGCTTACACAAAGTCCTTGGGATGTATTTGTATTCACTGAAGCAGTAAATTTTTGTCACGTACGTCAAATTTGATGGGAGAGGGTTTTGCTTTAATGGAAGTGCAGTTCAGAAATAGATGAGGACACGGAATTGTAGAAATGGTGCCATGTCATGTAGCGGACTGTAAAAATAGTTCATCCCAGTGTTAGGTTATCTCGGGGGTAACTTGACAGTAAAAGAAGCGACTGAATTGGGAAAGTAAGAGCCATTGTAGTGACGATGGCATTAGATCAATTAAGTGCGCTGCATGTTGGACATGTGCTACAGTTCACAATTTACTATTTCCAAGTCTTCTAGTGTAGAGCTCAATGGCCAGAATTTCTAATGCAGGAGCATTTTTCTTGTGAACAAATACTGAGTCCCCTAATTAATTAAAGGCATTGACGTATAGTATGGCGTAGTAGCCGTCTTATTTAGACTACCACTAGCATGCAGGAAATTTGGTAGTGATCCGATTTTTTTGGGAGCATTGAAGGCAAGCAAATATGCGGTGGGTTCATGGACCACAGCAAGATAAAGAGAATTTGTAGGAGAAGATGACGTTCTACTGATACAGAGTTCTCTCTCACACCGTCCACTATTGAAGAGAACTTGTAGTAATAGGCTACGCCACGAACTGCAAGATTGATTCATTTGTATGCAAATTTCTTACAATAGGTGCTGAGGGTCGCCAGAGCGGGAAGCGTACTTCTTTGTCAGAGTCCTACAACATCAAGTTTGTAGGTAAGTGATCCAAAGGAGGGAAAACTTGAAGAGAGTCAATAGTGGTTCACAGAGATGTCACGGCAGGTAATTAAGCAGTCCTTGCAAAAAAATGTGATAAATTTGTGTTAACAATCGAAACACTTCCGTAGAAACTACAATGAATGTGGTTGTAAAACCATGGGGAATTTGTAAGATTTATTTGAGGAGAACCTCATTTGCAAAATAAACCACGTAAATACAAAATGATCGTTTTGTGGGGATACTGATGGATAAGTTTGATAGTCATTGCCTTTGACAAAATGAAAGTGTGAATCCTGCTGTGCAAAGAGCGGCTGGACATATTTATTACCGCATATGCTCTAGAAGGTATGATTTCTTGATTCTCCTAAATGTCTCATATGGTATATATGATTACAAAATAAGCATATGTCTGAGTTCAGGAATGAAGTGAATGTTATTTTATAAGCAAAGTCAAAATTTGAACTGAAAAGGAATCTTTCTGTATTGAATACATGACTTTGTTCATGGGAAATAAAGTTGTCTTACTACAATGACAGATATCGGATGATATTTGCAGATAACTGACATGCATGTAAAGGATTCACTTTACCTCTGATATTTGCATTCATTTTTTTTTCTCTTTGTAGGTGATTTTAGGTTTTGAATTTAAGGTAAGTGACTTCATAACTGGGTCAATAGTTAACCCCAAGGAAGTCGTTGTTTATATTGATGACATGTTTAGCATAAGAGAATAACAACTTCAAAAGGAATTGTGGTCACTGCAGATGCTAAGCAATGTCTTGTAAGATAGAAGAGCAATGAATAACTGAGAATTGAAATCATTCTCCCAAAGAAATTTACCTTCCATTCTAATTGGTGGTACAACATTATGATGTACAATGTAACTGCAAATGTCAAGTTCAACCAAAGTTCAAGAGCATGTGAAATAAGATTTGTCGTGAACTAAGGAACATGCTTGCACAATTGTCTCCTGTGCAAACAATACTTAATGTGGGCACAATATAATAGGTACCTTCACTTTCATGTGGTCTCTAGGATGTACTGTGCATGTGGACAAGGTGATTTTTGAAAAAATTACCCATATTGGTACTAATAAGATCAAGCAGTCAAAGAATCAAAGAGAAGTATGCGTTCATTATAGTTTACAGGATATGTTGAGGACTGTAGTGATGTAGTAACAGTTATCAATGATTATAAGATCCACCAAGACAAGAGCCCATCCATTAAGAGGATATGATGTAGTTCAACTTCACGGAAAAATCCATGAGCAAACCGTATGTATGCTTTATTTGATTGTCAATCAAATGAAACATGTACATGTCCGTTATATTAGAATTTAGTGAACTACTTATTCAAGTGATGCTTGTGTAATAAGTTGTATGGACATTTTGTAATGCACATACCATAAAGATAATTATTTCAAGTACATGGTTGTCAGCACGACGCATATTTTGGGAAGGGAGCATACATGTGTATGAACCCATGCATGTCATGCAATATCCCTTTACAAAATGCATGTTGCTACTGGAGGATAGGGGTATGTGTTGGCGAGGAAGTATAGGATGTAGCCTTGGATATGTAACAGCCTTTTATAATGAAAAACTATTTTCTTTAGTGTTAATGACTGTAGGGGCTAAAAATACTATTGATTAATGTGTTTGGGCTAATGTAGATTTGAAGATATGGCAGCCTGGTACAACTTTGGGAGGCATCAAGAGAAGTTTGTAGAGTGGAATCTTAGCGGAGAATGTGAAAGCGATGTTGACACCGGTATGGAGGAAATACCGAATGCCGGACATGGACCTCAGAGGCATACATAAGTTGGGGGGTATAGTTCCTCTAAGCACTTGGCAGTTATGGAATCGACAAATGCTGAGTTGCCTACTGGGGAAGGAACGACATTGCAAGTCCAGCAACAATGGCAATAGCAGTCACCAGGCCAGAGTTTGGCATGACTTCATGAGAGGCAGAGAGAGGCGTACAGTACTACACCATCTGTTGTACTACCCCTTGCAGGCAATACAAGGAGTCAGAGTGCCCTTCTTGGTGGAGAGTCTTCAATGTCACGGATTATCCCTCCTGGACCTCATTCTGTCAAGTTGATGCACGTGCGTGCAGCAGAAGAAGAAGGTAATTTCTGAAAGCACATCCTTCATATCGACAAAATACTAGTTTCCGTTTGATGGTCATGTGAATGACAACTTATTAAAAACACCTAATAATGTCATTATTATGTGAATTACAATCATATTATAGTGATGTAGTAAAAGTAATCCAATACATATGATTGTGAATATTGTGCTACCGTGCTGTAAAGGCATGTCCTTATAGAATATGATAATTTGGGTAAAATGCTAAATAAGAACTGTAATATCAAAGTATTACCTATTTGAGGAAAAGATTGAGCTAGGCATTACACATGAACTCCAAGATTGACTTTTAATGTATTGACACTTTTATGTCTCCTATTATGAATTGTTATTGTGATAGTGCAAATGCGCATATGAAAAGATTGAGCTTTTAAAGTGTTTTTGTTGTTCATCACCTTATTCACTTTTCCTTTGTACCTACAAATTGCTTATTAGTATATTGCAGATAAGCATCCAGCAGTAGTCATGTAATTCGTTCTGTGGCTAAAAATTTGACATGGAAGGCAAAGTCACTCATACTTTGAAATCATTGTAGGTGGAAGAAGATTGTCACAGGAGTGGATGCCAAGCCTTGTACCTCAAGATCATCCTTTAGAGAATTTCCATGATGGGAGTTACGGAGTATTCCCTCCGAGGTCGTCCATTACACATTTAGCTGTTAGTAGAGGACATATGCAAATGGCATCTTTCTTCAAGAAATGTTTGTTTCAAGCAATATCAAATGGAAATAGGACAAGGGAATAGCATCGGCGGAATTGGAGGCAGTCAACAGCCGGGGAGAATTTCCCAAACCCAACTCCCCCCTGCTGATCACAACAAAAATCTCAGTGTAAGTGAACCATGCTTTTAGAACATTTCTATAAGTGTTCCAAGTTTTCAGAAGTCATTTAGAAGGTGATTGAGAAATTACGAGTGTTGGTTCTTCTATATTTTCAAAGGTTCATGATGTTGTTTTAATGTTGTCATAATATGTTAGTTAACTGACGCAACATAAACAATTATATAAGAAAGAAGCACTGCCCTTGAAGCGCATGCATTGTAGAATATGGGGATTATTGACCTTACTTACATGAATTGGTGTATGAAATGCAGAGTCATGAGGTCAGGCAATGCATTGCAGTCCAGAGATTTGCATTGCCGCGATACTGAGGACTCTCCGTGGCTTTTCAATGTTGAGTGTGGAATGGATCACAGTACTGCTGTTGACAACGGTGATGGTCAAAATGTACCTTTACCATTACAACAAGAGAACTTGGAAATTCCAATGGAGTTGCTTGGAAGGGAAATCTAGATTTGCAACGATGCCATCAAGCGTATGGAGAGAAGGCTTGAACGGACTGAGAGGGAGAGAGAGAGCAAAAGGCGTCACCAGTTGGGGTTGACATGGAACTACCTTGAGGTGGACAAGCTCACAGGTGTTCCACACGGAATAGGAATAACTGAATGGCAAAATGAACTCATGCTACTATCACATAAGCTTGACCCGTCAATTGGAAACATCAACGACCAGCCCATACGGGCAATTGAGCAATTAGGGGAGTGGATCCAACATACTTGGGAATACACGGCGCCTCTGAAGTTTCAAGTTTTGAAGGAAACCATTGCAAGAGGAGTGACAAAGAGATGGGCGCAGCTGAAGGACATGATTGAAGCCAAAGAACCACAACCAGCAAATTGCAGTGATCGAGCATGGCGAATACTAGCAAAGCAACTGATTAGTCCAGCTCATATGAAGAAATCCAATGACTGCAGCAAAGCCAACACATGCCGGGTTAATTTTGGACAAACTAGTCCCTCAAGTGAGGTTGGAGTTCAAAATAGACTCCAAAATAAGTTTGGCAGATGTCCGGAACCACATGAAATACAGTTCGAGATGTCTAGAGACAAAGGTTATGGAGGGCAATCTAGAAAGAGAAGAGGTGACAGGAATGTTCTGCATGGGACTGTGAGTGAGTTACTTATGTCTGAAGGCGGCATTGCATACTTGGATGATGCACCAACCACCTATGTGGATCCAAGTGATGGTGGATTGACTATTACAGGGAGCTACGGCTCACATTCCATACCCATTCCAAGTGTTCTGTCTCATGTGAGAACAGCTGCACAAGCCATGCCCCCCCCCCCCCCCCGCTTGAATTGCACCGCATATCAGAGGAAGATATTGCAAGGCATCCAAATTTTATGAAGATTGTGCAGGAAATGGTTGCGGCCAAGGTTTCCAAGCTCATGGGAAATAACAAGAAGGGCTAACGGAATGCTTTTGAGGAGCGCGCTGCTGTTGAAAAAGGGGAGCCGCATGTGGTATTTGATACTAAAGGGGTTGTTAAAGATGGAATCCGTGCTGAGGTGGTGCATGCAGTTCTCAGCTTGCAGTTACAATCAACTGTTAGTAGGGAGCCTGCAGCACCATTGGACATGTGTTTGACAGTTGCAGATGTGCCCCAGGAAGGAGCAGCGGTTGTAGCACCAATGCGTACGGAGGAGGTACGTCATTGTCATTCAGGAAGGACACAGCCGTCTGACTTAATGCATTGTGAATGACATGCCGGTGAATGAATGTGAAGTTGGTATATGTGTATGTTCTAAAAGGCCCGAGTTCAAGTATGCAAGGGGAATATACATATCAAAAGTAATTGAGAATGGAATAATCATTTTGGGTTGTTAAGAGAAACAATCAATCTTCTGAAACAGAAAGTGATGAACGACAACATAAATTCTTTTGAGGAATATGAAATACAAACGGACAAATAACTAGGCCTTGAAGGAACGGTGTGTACGTCATGTTTGAACAAAAGTAGCAGCCATTTGATATTGTAGTTGGTGTTTTGATAGAAGTAATTAGCAATTTGGATTAGGCTACGTAGTAATTATAAATTGTTTGTAGTATAGTGACAATGACATGCAATGTTGGACACTGTTGGATTGAAATGACTCAAATGCTTGAGATTGCTCCAGTTTTGCTAGTGGAATGACTCCAGTCGGCCACCTATAGAGATGTATGAACTGACACGGCATGTATGCTGCCAGAGAGAGGGAGAGGACTTGAAGCCTTAATCTTTGTTTGCTATGGAAATGAAGTTGCTAGGCAGTAATTATGCATTGTTTGTGTTGTACAGTCTGGAAAACAACATGAGGAGTGCAACAACAACCTGGCAATTTGAAAGAGAGGACGCCCAAAGAAAATCAAGACTTGAACTATTGTTTCAACATGCCCTGGCATTGTGGTTCCTGGTTACCCCCTCAGATTCACCAGTTTCTTTGGATGAAGTGCGTGATAATGGAGCGCTTCATTTGACCTGCTTATTGCAGAGAAGAAGTTGAAGTACCCTATGAATTCTACCCTGAAGTGAAGAAGTTGTACAACAGGGACGCAAGATTGTAGAGTAGTATTTGCTATATGGATGTTATGTATGTGCAATTGATCCTTGACAGGATAGTATGGTATTTTTGGTTGTTAGTGAGTACGTGTTTAGCTATACAGTTTGGTATTTGTTGTGTATGTAGTGCTAGTATAAGCACCATTGTAGTCGTATTTGTTTATAATCCAGGGCAGCTAATGCTTGACTCTGAAGTAATGTTATTTTTAAATCTATTGTAATTTGTGTTTTTACACAACTGAGGTCTATAGGATTCAAGTTCCAAAATGGGTGATTGCTACCAATTGCTTGTGTACACATGTTGCTTTACCTTCAATAACATCAAATAACCATTGCAGAGTAAATCCACAGCAATAGGTGACAGGTGTCAAGTTACCAGTATCTTTAAATATATATTATTTCTACAAAAATCACTATCAGAAAATCCATGAAGTAAATGTTTAAAATGGCCGTAAGTGCTACAATAACAAGGTAAAGGTACAATGGATTAAAGTAAATCTTCTACAGTTACGACTATTTAATCTCAGAGTGAATGCTAGAAAGTGCTTGTGTTCAAGTGACACAGCATCCAAATTGGCAGCCCAAGGGACAAAATTCTATTAATCATGTGACTGAACCAGGGTGTGTGAATTGACAGCGGAGTTAACAATTTCCTCTCAATTCTTTGTCAATTTAGCCACGCATCCCCATGTAGTGGCTACACCTTGTGATTGCTATTTTTGTTTATTTTGTGTGAAACCAATCTTGCTAGAAAGGTGGGAAACCCTACTTTCTTGAAATGTAAGGCTCTTCTCGATCAAAACTAGCATGA
This sequence comes from Ulota crispa, assembly GCA_963920765.1. Lineage (NCBI taxonomy): Eukaryota > Viridiplantae > Streptophyta > Bryopsida > Orthotrichales > Orthotrichaceae > Ulota > Ulota crispa. The sequence continues at coordinate 15,209,621 of OY987247.1, read as the reverse complement.
AAGGTTAACATTCAAAACTAAACAAGAATGAAACACAAGAGATTTTCCACATACGGCTCACTCAATCATTATAATATTTCGCTTCCAACGATAGATCTTGCTGAAATTTTGGTGCATTACAATAAACAAGGTGTACTTCCCATTTGTACGGTTGGATTATTGAAAATGGGTTCATTATTTGAGTCAATTCCAAATCTAAGCTTACAACCCTTGTTTTCAGTGGATTCTGTGAAAATGGATGTGATTGTTAAAGGGTTAATAGCCATCATATCGCTTCTAACTTCAATTAAACAAAATTTAAAGGTTGGTATTGAATATAGGTTTTACTTTTGTAGGGCTATTTTTCTTTCAAAAGAAACACAATTTTGTTTTTTAACATTTGACCATATCTTTTTCCGCTTTTGATTGAGGATGCCGCTGATTTGCTTCAAAACCTTGAGATGATATTACTCCTTTAGAATGAATGTGGACTACTTTTTGACAAAAAATGAGTTTTCATCCATGTTATTTCACGTGGCATTCGTGTCCATAAATGTACACAACCTCCTTACTCTAGCCTTAGACTCTAGAAAATATTTATTTTGCAAAGCTCACTCCATTTCCATGGATTTTCTTTCTCAAGCATGATTTGGAATGGCTCATTAACCCCTAAACATCGAGGAGGATAAAAAAATTTCTTGAGCTCTGAAAAAATATCCTGTGATTCAAAAAAAAGTTGTTTTTCATCTAATTTTTTTTTTAGAAGTGACCATAAACACATGGTCCATCATGGAAGACAAAATATCACCTCTTGAGATGCATTCATTTTTTTTGTAACCCAAATTGTGATAAGATTCAAAAACATTGGGTTAGCTCCCAAGCTACCTTTTTGGCAATTTTCATGAGGGCACCATGCATTGTTGACTTTTCCAATTTTTTGAAACAATACTATTGGTGCCCATGTGCAAAATACTGTAGACTGCTACAGGTAGGGCAAGCCACGGTGATCCATCTGTCCTTTAAGGGTTAAGCTTTTTCTCTTTTTTGATGAGCCTTATGTCAGTTGACTAATTTTTGAATTTAAACATTGTTGTGATCACTCAAAAATCAAATTTCATGGGCCTCCAATGACGAGTTGATGACAATCAGAAGTTCCAAATTCATACCAAGCAAAAGATAGTAATACATTTAATGAGTCATATGGAATGGCTTTGTATTATGAGGTCAGGTTGTTTCTATTATGTGACATTTTGAACCCTTGAGTGCCCAAGGCCTTTTTGAGCTTCTCCATGAAATCAAACAATCAAGCAACCTGTTCATAAATTTCATCAAGTTTTCTTGAATTGCAACCATTCAAATTTAAACTTAACTTGCACATGTAAAAAAAAACGGGTCCACAATGACTAAGTGACAATGATTGCAATGACTAAACAACAATTACAAAATGATTGTAAAATGACTGCACAATCATGATTTAGTTATTGTCACTTAGTCATTGTGGACCTATTTTTTTACCTATGTTGTTAAAGATTACATGAAAAAAGAAAAGTCAACAATATCATTTATAGTTTTGAAAATTTATAATGTTTGAACATGAGGGTGTTAAAATTGTAAAAGTGATTTAATGTCTTCCAATCCTCATTTCACATGCCAAATTTAAAAAGCCAGTCACCAAAAAAATATTAGGTTTAAGATCACTACATGTTTAACTTTAATCAATTTACAACTTTCAAAATCTACTCCTATATATATATATATATATATATATATATATATATATATATATATATGCACATATATTTCTAATGTGGAATTTTCTCCATGCCCTAGCTAGTGTTCTTGAAGCTTGTTTTCAAGATTTCCTTCTATTAGAAAACTCAAAGATTGCCATGGACACCCTTGTACAAAATCATTAGTAGAAAAATTATAAAATTAATTTTCAAAATTACATTTTTGATGTTGAAAATAGACTTCAAAACAAACTTGTATTGAATTATTTCTAATATAAATAGTGATTAAATAAGAGTTTCATTCATCTTCAAAGTTTTGTAAACATCCAAATTGGGTGCCTTGGGCATTTAGGGGCTAATATTGGTTTCACATCAATTGATTTTCAGAAAACGGCCTCAAGGCCTTTACATTAAGAGTCAAGGTCAAAATTTTATAACATATTTTTTATTTCTAAAATACAAGATTCAACATGGTCCCAATTCCAAAAATTGGGTTTTTCAAAAATGTGAAGCCAATTCTTGGCTTCCAATCTTCTGTCAAATTCTAGTAAGATACAATTATCTGAAAAGAAATTATTCTATAGAGATAATCAATATTGTAAGATGGAATAAAAAGATCAACATCTCTTTGTGGTTTAATTTTATCCCTCTTTTCCTGAAATTTTCAAAGTTTGCTTTAACGTCCTCAACTTTTTGACCATAGGGCCTCTTATACACAAGAAATTTGATCTCCGCTATACTCATATTACATTGGGTGTATTTGGGGTTATTCTTGAGACCATTTGGGCTGACATTTTTATTAACCGCATCATATGTCCAAGCTCATTTTTTCTCAAAAACACATTGAAACTGCCATTTTTAGACATTTGATTCCAATAATATTTTTTTTCCTTTATCCTACAAATCTAACCATAGGATATTGCACTAGACTTATGCAAGGAGTCTTGGTGAAAGTTTCATGAATTTTGAGTATGTGGATTGAGAGATATGATCATTTGAAGTTAGTGTAAAAAGGTTTTTTGACCTTAGCCCAAAATTTTCAAACCCTTTTGATCACATGTACTAGATAATTTTTGCACTATGGATGGAGGAGAGATGTTTCCACCATGCTCTGTTAGGCATGTTTGCACAAGCTTTCATGGTCAACAAAGACATGGGATATTCCCTACATGACCATGCATTGCAAACTTGTGCTTGAATTTCACACTACACTTAAGGTGATTTGCAAGCCAAATTTCCAATGGTTGTTTTCTAAAAATAAAACCCTAATAGTGCATTGGAAATTTTAGCGTTATTGACAACCACCCAAAAAAAAAGACCAAATCTCTAATAACTATTGCAATTCAAAAGCTAATGTATTCATTGAATACAATAACAAATTAAGGGAAAATTTCATGGATACCCTTGAAGTTTGCAATATTTTTGCAGACATGATACTCATTTGAAAATTCCACAAATACCCTTGGACCAAAATTTTCAGGCTTTTTTTGTTATTGTGCATGCCACTTCCTTTCTTCATTTGTGTGCACACATAACAAAAAAGAAGTAGTGTGTGCACAAAGGGAGAAGGAAGTGACATGCATAACAAAACAAATGCCTGAAAATTTTGGTCCAAGGGTGTTTGTGAAATTTTCAAATAAGTATCATGTCTGCAAAAATATTGTAAACTGCAAGGATATCCATGAAATTTTCCCATATATTAACTAGTGCAATATTGCTTATTCCTAGTAGGGAGAATGGCTAAATTGATCCTAAGTTTTCATGATCTTGACTGTTACACTAATTACTGCGTTTAGGTTGCCTTAACAATTAGGTTGCCTTACCATGAAAAGTTCCCTCATGACTTGTTGCTTGGCCACTTGGAGGCACATGCAATTGTTTAGATTGTTGGATTTCACACGGTTTACGACTTAGGAGTCAATATTTTGGTTTTCTACAACTTTGTTATTGCTGCTAAGCTCTTTAAAAAATATCCATTGTGGTAATTTTGTATAAAAATAACTGTAGTAATATTAAGTATTTATATAGTGAAAAGTGTCAACAAATTTGTATAGGGTAACCTAAACACAATATTCAGTGTAATATTGTACAGTACCAGGCAAGCGTGAATTGTCCGGTGCCTTGCTACAGTTCCAAGAATTTCCTATAATATATAGCAAATTTGAGATTTTGTTGTTTTGAATCATAGAGATTGATTCTTTTGCAATCCCAACCAAGCATACCAAATTTTGATTCCAAAAAATCAAAACCCTATGTTTGGTGAATTACTTTGTATTAAATTCATGATTTTACATGAAAATTGATTGAAGAAGATTGGCGGTGATTTTTTTAAATTTGATTGCATAGATATGTTGGAAACATCCATACGCACATTTTCTCTTCTAAAAGAACCCCCTTAAGTAACAAAAGTATGATTGACAAAGAGTTCAATGTGAGGTGTGGTAAGACCAAATATTTTAAAATAGATATTTCTTTTTGATAATCAATTTTTGTTATTGATTCATACACTAAGACTAAATTTGTACCTTTGAACCTGACAATATGTTTACTTAGCCAAAAACCAATTAAAAAATCCAAATATCTACTTTACAAATTTTGGTCTTACCACAACCCACCTTGAACTCTTTGTCAATCATACTTTTGTTACTTAAGGGGTTCTTTTTAGAAGGGAAAATGTGCATATGGATGTTTCCAACATATCCATGCAATCAAATTTAAAAAATTCATTTCCAATTTTCTTCAATCAAATTTCATGTAAAATCATGAATTTAATACAAAATAATTCATCAAAAATAGGATTTTGATTTTTTGGAATCAAAATTTGATATGCTTGGTTGGGCTCGCGTAAGAATCAATCTCTATGATTCAAAACAACAAAATCTCAAATTTGCTATATGAACTGCATCAAGGTACCGGACAATTCATACTTGCCTGGTACTGTACTGGAGTAACTGGATAAAGGAGGATGTTCTCAAAGTAGCAACCACAATTCCCCGCACTCCGAGAATTCTTTTTCAGATTTTCCTTCTCTGAATTTATGCCACGTATCCCGCGGTTTATCCTCAGTGTTCCTCCAAGGCTCCAACTTGACTAGCATGCTAAGCTGATCACAAGTTACTGCAGAAGTACCGAATAAAAAATAAAAAATGTAACTATTATGGTATGTTCACACTTGGTGTTAGGAGGGGTATTAGCAACACAGTATGTATAAATTTGAGAGACTCCATACCTACTTACAAATTAAAAAATTTCATAACTTTTATTTCATTTGTTAAAATTTAATAATTTAAAGTTTTTCACATATATATAAGTATAAACAACCAATTCCAAAAAAAAAATTCAAAAAAATGTTATTTTTAAAGAAGTTTTTTGAGCTGCCCGGGTTGCTTGGAGTTAAAAAAAAAAACAACATATCATTCTATAACTTTTGAACCATGTAGTCAAAAGTTATGAAAATTGTTGAACCTTAAAACTACTCCTTGGGCACATCATGTGTAAAAATTTCAAAGAAAAAAAATGAAACATCCACTTATAGTGAGTTGCCCAAAATCCAGTTTGTCCCTTGATGGGACAAGTGGGCTTTTAGGGGTTAACCCCTAAAGTCCAAAGGGTGTTGCAGAGAAAAATGTGACTAAAACAATCATTTTTTGATGGTTTATTTAAAATTTAAAAAAAACACATTTTTTAAAATTTCAACCATACAAAAAGTGTAATATACAAGTAAGGCAATGTGTGAAAAAAATCTCAGCCCATTTGACCGCGTAAATTGTAAGGTTATAATGTTTGAAGTAACAATTTAAAAAAAAAAAAAAAATTCTTGCAAGTAAGGTTAGCAAATTTTGAGCCCTTCCATAGTAAATTTTTTGTTCTACACAAAAACAAGATTTTTGACCATTCACAAGTATATGATGTTAGGTTCACTCATGAAAAATCTCATAAGCAAATATAGAATCTAGCTTATTCTAAATCACCTTGCAATGCAAGGAGGTTTAGTGAATTGGCAATGCACTAGTCATTTTTTCATGATTTCTTGTGCAATGAGGAAGTTTTTTATTTGAAATCTAAATGATAAACATTTAGAGACAAACATTTGGAATATGTGAAAACATTTTCAAGAGCTTTAAATTTATAAATTGCAAGATAATAGGGCATGAAGTTAGAAGAAACTATTTTTTTTTGAAATTGCCTAGACGTAGCTAACAAAGTTTGACTCCTCTTAGAATGTGATTTGCGAGCTCTTTTTTTTTTAACAATTACATATCACATTTTATTACCTGCATACATGCCAAGTTTCAAAAATTGATGAGAGTTTTAGCATAAGATTCTTTAGAGATACCCAAATTGCATAAGGTGCCCAAATCCTTTTGGACAACATAGTTTTTTACTCGAACATCTGATCGTAGTTTTTTTTTTTTTTTTTTTTTTTTTCACTCAAAGATGTTCATTGTGTACACCTTGTTTCCAAATTTCAAACCACCAAAATTTGACTTCATAAGAACCTACCCAAACTTTCAACCGAATATTGAACGAACTTTTGTAATTTAGGGGTTAATTTTCCATGAGATTATGTATGTGGCACGTTACTTCCTATAAACAACAATAAGGGTTATTTCTCTTTGCAATATCAATGGATTTAGTGACTTTCCAACAACACGCAGATCCTGATGTCGTTGGTACTATGGAAATGATCCGGCCACTTCTCAGTTCCATGACCATTTTTTTGCCAAACACAATGGACTCCTTGTACTCACACTCTAGTAATAGGAGGGCTTAGCCTACCTTGGAGAATCGAGCTATCCGGTTATATAAATTACAAACACCCTTGTTTATAAAAATCTAGGTCCCAACTATTTAAAAATCTATGCTGTATGTTTTACCAGCTCCCCTTCAGTTATTGAAAGATTTAACTCTGTCAGTTATTGAAAGATTTAACTCCGTCAGTTGTTGAAAGATTTAACTCCGTGAGTTATTGAAAGATTTAACTCCGTCACTTATTGAAAGATTTACCTGTAGCCTTTTGTATAAACTTCCTAAATCGAGTCCCAAATCCAAGTGGTTCACTCATTTTGAAACAAACATGACATTGATAGCCACAAATTAATCGTAGATAAAGCAATAAGCTAAAATGCTCAAAAGACAAGGATAGTGATAATGCTTGGTACCACAAGCCCGTTTTAGGCACTAACCAGGGTTTTTTGGGCAATAAAAGGCCCAATTGCCTTAAAAAGGGGGGTTTCAAGCTTATAGAAAATTAAGGGGAAAAAAGATTGGAATAATGAAAATTGTATTGCAGCCTATGTTTTCATAAAAATTATCAGAATTGATGCCATCATTTTATGATGAGATGGATCCAAAGGCACTGTCAAAAAAGTTGATAGTGTCATCTTCTCCTTGATTTTATTATTAAAAGTCATGATGATGCAAAAATCCTTGCATAGGGGCCACCTTCAACTCCAACCAAAAATAGGGATGGAGCCCACAAGCAACAAACCATTTTCAAAGAACGCCACATAACCATTGGTAAGAAAATAAATAAAAAACCATGGCACTCACTTAGTGCTCGTAGAGGAATTCAAAACCAAGTACTAACACTATAAACATGTTATTTGTTAATTTGGGAAAAACACTTTCCCAAAATAAATTTTGGGATATTAAATTTTACATTTGTGAGAACTTTTTGGTGAACTAGAGTGAGTTTTTTGACAATTCCTTCAAGATATTTCATCATTGATGCAAGGTCTTGAAGAAATCATCATAAAATTCACTCTAAATCACCTAAAGAATCTTTGAAAATGAAAAATTTAGAAGTCTCAATTGGGGTTTTTCCCCAAATTAAAAAAAAATTGCATTTAATAGCTTGGTTCCCTTAAGATTGCTTTTCTATTTACATTTTTGTTTTTATAGTGCGAGACAACATAAAGCAACAAAAACTTAACCCTTGAGCGCCCCAGGGGAGATAATATTGCCTCTCAGAATTTTTCATGGGGTTTTGAGAATATGGATTGTGCGTGTACTGCACTAGAAGGGTACGGGGAAGTTTAGGGGTACCTTAGTTACAAAACGGAGTGGTGGGGGGCAGCTTTGATTGAGGCATAGCAAAGTGGGGCCAACTTATATAGGCATAGGACTAGAGAAGAGAGAAGGTTTTTGCATTTTGTAGCAGAAGCAATGACTGGGACCACCGGCAGTAGGCGGTGCTAGACCATTGCCCTCTTTTGCATGCGTTCATGACCGCAGCGATATTCACGAGAGTTCTGAGTTGGCATGTGGAGGCAGCCTATATTGCCAGGGGTGTCCACCGTGCCAATCCCCATTGTACATTGCTCCGGTCTGCTTTTGCAAAGAATGCTTGACCTCCCCAAATTCAAGACCTTCGTCATCACACGAGCAAAGTCAAGAAATCCCCAAATTTTGCAGGTCTAATCCTAACCCCTGATCCCACCTTGTGCAAAAAATTGCAATCTAAAGTCCCATTCCTTTGGCCGTGGCATGTTCATGAAGGGCAAAAACCACCAAAAAATTGCAGGACAGATCATTTTCAACGCTAAGTTGACCATTATAATCTTCTGATCTAAACGGTCAAGTCAACCAAAATTTGAAAAGCACCTCCGGACCCCACCTCTCCTTCAAATTCAGCAGTGAAATCTTCTCGACCTAGTTTTGCCTCTCGTGGTGCCAATTTAATTCCAAGTAGGTCCAACATGGCACAAAATCAACCATTTCACAGGGGGCACTTAGGGGTTAACAACCATAGCACCTATCAATTAGTTAAAGTTCTTTGTAATTATAAGTAAGAAGATTTTAAGATAAAAGTTACAAAACAAACTGGAACTAATATTTGTCAAAACAAAGTTGTTGACATTTGGAAATTAACAACTTTTTGATGTTATTGGCCAAAATTTTGTTGGTTTATTGTCTACTTTATAGCTATAAAATGTATTTGGGTAGAAGATTTGCTAAAAAATGGCCAAGTTTTTTTGTACGCTGCACATCAGTGCAGAACAAGGAATTGACAAACGCCCCATCCGAAGAAGACCTGTGTCATGGTCATTGAGAAGAAGCTGGACAGTCCTACGGTCCTTACAAGACCCCCCAATATTTATTAGCTAGTCTAAGTTTATTCACCCCAATGATGTTCTGTACAAAAAATTCAAAGGTAGTGTGTACCTTGCAATCTTTGTAGGCTAATCATATTTATAGAGAAGAGGATCATGGATAAGAAATCATATATTCCAAAATACACGTACAATGCCCTCCAACAGATTCTCAAGTAAGTTTTATAACTCCTGAGCGCCCAGAGCAAATTTGCAAATTTGAAAGTAAATGTAAGGTAGCAGCATCCATAAGCGTTGTGTTCCCATGCTCGTCATCTCACTGTGGCAGGGCTAATCAATAAACAAACAAATAGTTGTGAGTGGCTGAGTGATGGTTATGGGTGATGAAGTGATGGTTGTGGGTGACTAGTATGAGGTTTTGAGTACCCATCTCACTATTTAAGAACCAATAAGCCTTGTGATTAGCATCTCTTACACATGGTTCCTATAATTTTAGTGATTTTGGACTTTGAAAAATCTTTGTGAACAAATGCCTGCAATTGGAACCTTGAAATTGATGTCAATATTTTTGGTTTCCATTTCCTAACTTACAGTATTTTTTTCAAAGTTAGGCAATTATTTTACCTACTCCAAAACCCTTATTTCCACGCTTATGGGTGCACCTACCTTAAACAAGCACAATTTTTAGTTAAATTTTTGTGGACCGGGCAAACACGAGATCCACAGAAGTTAGCCATTGAAGTTTAAAGAGGCTATCATGCCGGAGATGCTAGAGAAATATCAGAACATTTGACCGTACAAATGTTAACCTTAGGCCCTGTTCAGACTACCAACCGGCCGAGACACAAAAATCGGCACCCCGTCCAGTGTTTCTGTCAATAGAAATTTTTCCGTGTAATTGCATGTCATCCAAGAGTGTGCCTCTGCCGGACAAGTTTGGTACCACCTTTGGAGTAGGCCCCAAATCTTCACGGTCTTGGCCGCTGACGTGGCTGTTTAGGGTGGTTCCCATGGTGGTGAAGATAGATGTAAAAGTGCCGGACAAACTCGGAATCTGAACCCAATAGCGGAGAAAAACCAAATTTCAACCAATCACATTTAGAAAATTTTCCACCGGACGCTAGCCTGAACCGGGCCTTATAATAGTCAAATGTGCGTTGAAATTTTGAGGTGGTCTGTGCCGCAGGGTTTAATTTTCTGGCGAATGGGTGCTTCGTTGTCCGCTGCTCAGTATAGAATATCTGGAGAGAACTAATATAATTGGGATAAATCTGTGAGAGGTGGCGAATTTTTGCCAGAAAATTAAACCAGTCTGTGGCTACGGGAATAGGAAATGAGTAATGAAAGTTTTTTTTGGCACACGGATTTGAGTACGCTTGTGTCATTATCCCTGAAAGTAATCACTCAACCTTCACCCCGTCATTCTGCATACATTGGTGCAATCCGTTTCCTGGTACCTCCACATTTGGCGGCATGGTTCCATTAATTAAATTCTTAAGAGGTGATATGTGGGGCTGTGGGCATGGCATTTTTTGTTTGTTTTTGGTGGTCAGCCACTGTGGCTCCTTGTTTGAAAAATACAAAGCCGGACAAGCTACTGTTTTTATTTACACGGAGAAAAAGTATGGCATCAAGTGAAAAGTGTAGGTAATATTATGGCGACAAAGTAAAATATTTGAATACAACTACAGGTAAAATGTCTTTATGAGAAGAATAATTTCAATGCCTACAATAATACAATTTTCAATGCATTTTTGCTATCCAATGGCTATAGTAATGCAATTTTCAACGTATTTTCGTTACTTGTGGCGGTGTTTGCATTCAAAGTTCCTATCAAAAATCAATAACTTCAAAGACCCAAGACAAACATGACAATCTCTCTACATAATACTGTAACTATGCAAAAAAACTAAACATACAATGAAACCCTAAACTAGCACACCGTAACTTTATAAGCCTCTCATCAACAACAACAACAGCTTCAAAGTTTTAATGTGCGCAGCCACCAATCACCATTGTTGTAAGTCCTAACGCAATACGTATCTAGCTTAATTACAAAATTGGCAATCACACAAGTGTAACGAGGTAACTTGCAGAGATTGCATCAACATAAAAAAATCCATAAACTTAGGCAGGAAGCACAATTAAGAGCTTGCAATATGGCGCTTTGAAAGTGACGACCAAAGAAAAACAAGCAACAAGCAACAATGCAATAGTGCAAAGTGGCGAAGCCACTCGCGATGCACTGGTCTTGTTCGCAAAACCAACTAGTAACTTTGGTGAAAATAAGAGTGACAAGCAAAGCCACGTGGCGATTAACTTGTCATGTAGGGAGATGATTTGGCTTCATGTAAAAAAAATCACCAATTTTTATCAAGGGCCCAATCGCCACAACAAAAAGCCTGGTGCTTTTTGGCTATTTTTCACCAAAAAGAAATCCGCTGGCTGTGGGGCTCTCAAGGGTTGAAATTGAGTTAACCCCTACAGGATTGTTGTCCCCAAAGGGACAACGATTCTTTAGGGGTTGAGGTGGAAGCACCCATATTCAATAGCTTCAGCAATTTTACAAAAATCTACAAAGATTTTGAGGCAACAGATATTTTTCCCGCATAGGAAGATAAGGAATATTGAGATTGCAAATTTTTAATAATTGTTTTTGCCAGAAATGAAATTAGTGTGAATTTTGGGAATCAAAAAGTGCTTTGAACCCATTGGCAACCTCTAGACTTATGAAATTTTGATAATAGCCAAGCTACTTTCCACTCATTACTTCCTACTTCACTTTGGGACACATGGCATGACTTAAGAGGTCCCAACCTTGAAAGGACATAAGAATGCATTCCAAAGCACTCATCTCTGCTAGGATTGGAAATAGCTCATGCTATTGGTATGGGTAGTTGTTGGCTACATGTGCTTCCACTTTAGCCATTATTTCAACTTTCTTAAATAGTAGCAACAATTCCCGTAGCTTAATTAATGTTTTTTCCAGTAACATGATTTTCTTATGTGGCTTGAGATTGCTAACATACAACTTAGTGGGATTTTATTGGTTTGAAGTGTTCAATTGTTGTTCTTCACCAATGACTGTTGTTTAGACAAGTTCCAAAAAACTTGAAAACTTGTTGGAGGGCATTGTACAATGCCCTCCAACAAATCATACACCCCATTTGCCATTCAAAGAACTTTCCTAATACGGAACATAGTTGGCATTTTTTTTTTTAATCATAGAAGTTTGATCCTTATGCAATCCCAATTAAGCATACCAAATTTTGATTCCTCAAAATCAAAACCTATTTTTGGTGAATTGTCTTGTATTAAATTCATGGTTTTACATGATAATCAATTGAAAATATTGGTGATGAATTTTTGAGATTTGATTGCATGGGTATGTAGGAAACATCTACACACACACATCATCTATGCTAAAAAGGACCCCCTTAAGTAACAAAAATTTGATCTACAAAGAATTCAATGGGATTTGTGATATACCCAAACTTTGTAAATTTGATATTTCTCTATGACATTCAAATTTTACTATTTGATTCATACATTGTGACCAAGTTTGTACCTTTCCACATGATGTTTAGTTTACTTGGTGAAAAACTAGTTAAAAGCTAGTTAAAAAATAAACAAAGAGCAAGATGACTTGGTTTTGAAAAACCGGAGGACTTGTTGGAGGCCACTATACATTACTTAAACACCATGTTAGGGGAGAACATGCATTTAGTGTATTGTGAGCCAATTGAAATTGCAAAGAAACACGGTTGAATTTGAAATTACATGATAAAAAGTAATCAAATCTCTCAAAAAGAACTGTATATAAGGTAGGAGGCTTATAAATCGTCCATCTAAGGGTTGAAACTAGATTTTGGGGAGGTGAAACTTTTTGAAATAGTTTTCCGTAAATTTTCCTTGAAAGACAAGAGGAATGGGCATCTAACCCAAATTGTTTCATATTTTTTGGAGCTTTGTGAATATAGTTATGAAAATTTGAAGTTAAAGTGCATAGGGCTCTAAAACCGTCCACCTTCTCAAATATACTCCACTTGTACATTTATGAAGCCTATAAAAAACAACATATACAAAGGGCGTTCATTTGAGAAAGTGGACAATTTTGATGCCTCGACGGTTTCAAAGACTCTACCTTATTTAGGTTTTATTTGGTGCAATCCAATGAAAAGCTAGTTGAAAATGAGAAATTCCGGATTTTAGCCCGTGAAACCAAAAGTTCTTTCTCAAACTTTGCGGGACAAAGTTACCTCACCATAACACCACTTGCAAATCATTTCACACCATACTCTTTTTCACAATTGTTCCTCAAAATTTTGTTGTTGTGAAATTTTACAATAAAGTCCTTCTCCAACATTTAAAATTTATATTTGCTTTACTGCTACGGCATTTTTGAGGGACATTGTAAGATAGAGAGGAATTTTTGGCAACAATTTTGTTGTTAGGACAATGTACCTTCGTTCAAGTACATGTGCATTTACGTACATGTACGTTCATCTAGTTTTTTCGTGGTAATGATGGTCTTATCTTGACAAAAAATTCAATAAATCCATCCACCCAGCTATAGGAAGTATAAAAATATGTTTAAATTTTAAATAATTATTTGTGACGAGTGTTTACTTTTTGAGAATTTGTCTGATGTAAGGTGAGCGCACCGTACTCGATAACTTTAGCGATTTTACGACAAACTAGAAAGAGTATGAGGTAATGCATATTTTTCCCATGTAGGAAGATCATAAATATTGGGAATGCATATATTTTATAGTTTTATTTGCAAAATTGAACTTACTGAGAATATTGGGAGTCAAAAAGTGCTTTGAATCCATTGCCAATCTCTAAATTTATGCAATTCTTATATTAACCAAATTGCTTTTCACTCACCATTTTGGGACACATGGCATGACTTAAGGTAGGAGCACCCAATGCTGCTCATGCACCCAATGCTGTCAGTCTGTACACCATGCATTCATTTTGAAACCCAAATGTTGACTTGTCATAGATAGCTTATTTTCCTTATCAGAGAAAATAAGCTATCTATGACAAGTCAACATTTGGGTTTCAAAATGAATGCATGGTGTACAGACTGACAGCATTGGGTGCATGAGCAGCATTGGGTGCATGAGCAGCATTGGGTGCTCCTACCTTAAGTGGTCTCAACCTTGAAAAGGGAAGAAGAACACATTCCAAGGCTTGGTTGGAAAGTTGTTCTAGTTGAGATTGGAAACAGTGCCCCCTATTGGTTGGGTATGGGGCAATATTGGCAATGGGTGCACTCACCTTAGATAGTATCTCTAATAATTTGGTACCTTAGCCCCTATAGGACCAAACTGCATTTTTTGGCAACATAGCAATTTTGGGCAGCTAACTAAAAATGGAGTTTTTTTTTTTTTTGAAATTTTCACACATGTTGTGTCTAAGGAGTAGCTTTAAGAACTAATAGTTGTCATAGCCTTTAACTACTTGGTTCAAAAGTTATTATGTGATATGAAGTTTTCTTTGAACCCATGGCAGCTTGGGCAGCTTTAAAATTTTCTTTTTTAAGAAATGAGAAATTGAAATTGGGGTTGTAAGTCAACAATTATGTTGAGTACTTTCAATCATTTCATTTTGATCAATGAGATGAAAGTTGTGAGTAATTTTTGTTTGTGGGCAATTATGGATTCTCTTTTCAAAAATAAACTTTGAAGTTTTATATTTTACTCCTTTTTCAATATTTTGGAAAAAAAATAAAAATAACCAATGTAGATTTTTTGTTGCAACATTAACATTATTGGGATTGGTGTTTTTTATTTCCATAATAAATTCTTAACACTAGTGTTTTGAATCATTTTTTACTTCTTTTTATTTACTATTTTTCTCCCATGTGTTGTAAAATTTCAAACAATGTGAAATTGTCATTTATGTGTCTAACTTGCCTTGAAAAACAAATCCAAAGAGTTACAACTATTTTTGAAATATTTTCATACAAATGCGACATTGTGAAGTGTAATTGCTTGAATTTTTGGAGGGACAAAAAAGGACTCTTTGTCAATTTGAACTCAAATATCTAACAATCTACATGGTGAAAATAAAAACAAGTTTAATACAAGATCTTATAATTATATATGTCCATTTTATTTTATTTTCTAAAATTTGATACTTGTAATAGAAATGACAATTTTGTAGCAGTCTTGGTGAAAATTTAGTCAAAAACCTTTAAGGATCAAGTAATTTAACAATTTGGAGACAACAATGTGGATAAATGCGGAGTAATTGTTGGAACTTGCATGGTGATCATTAGATGCCTTGATACACTTACTTTAGATTGATAGGAATTTAAATTTGAGTTCAATTGTCGGCTTGTTGTGCAAAGGATAAGGTTGTACCAGTATGATTGGTGTTGGTGGGGAGGCATGTGATAGTTATGTGTGACATGTGAATTAACTTGGCCTTGGTCTACCACATAAATTATGGAATGTGGTTTTAGTTGAAGTAAGAAGTTAACTCTTTCACGTCTCTTACACTGAAGAGTTCAAACTTTTAACTTGGGCTTGAGTTTTAAAGTCAAAGATGGACATAAATTTCAAAGAAATGAACAGAATATTAAGTATGAAACCACACGTAAAACATAAAATTGTACACACTACAAGTGTTATGGACAAGATCACCCATACATATCATGAGATATTTTTTGTTTTATTTGTTTATTTGTTTATTTTTTTCCTTTGAAAGATCAAGGTACTAAAGTGAGTTGTTTCAAGCAAAAAAAGATACTGGAAGAATCTTTATACCATGGTAGAGCCTTAATTTTTTAGTGAGAAGTTAAATCCTATTTAAAATACTTGAAAGCTAAGCCAATTAATTTTCAATATGGCTTTGGGCATGTCCCAATTATACACAATTTTGTGCATGGCAAGGAAAACCCCAAAATTAGTACACAAAGCTCAAGTGAACACAACCCATGAAGATGTAGAGCTCCTACTCTTTGGTCCTTCAACAACTTTGGCCACAATTCCTTCTAACTTTGGAGACAAAATGATTTTTTGTTGAGAAAACAAGATTGATTCATTATTTCAAAGATCCTTTGTGATCTCTCAAACATCTTCGAATCACCTCAACATTACTTTCTTTCCAATGGATTCATAATAGCTTGCTAAAACATTTTTCTTTTTCATTTTATATTTCATTTCTTGCTTTATTTGACTGTTAGAAATGATAAACCAAAAAAAATTTGCTAATACAAACTGACTTTCCATCATATGAAGCTACTAGTATAACATGTGTCTCCTATGGACACTCTTTGGAATATAATCCATTAAATGCTCAAACGGGTCTCCCAAGGTCTTTTGATAATAGATGTATGAATAAGTAAATGAGTCTCACCAGAATATATTTTGAATGTTTCACAATAGTCGTAGGCACTTGTTGGTTTGATGGAGTGAGAAATCATTTCATGCCCAATTACGCAAAACATTTCCTTGCAAGAAAATAATTCTTATATATATATATATATATATATATATATATATATATATATATATATATATATATATATATATATATATATATAGTTTAACAAACATTCCCTTGCATTATAGCATTTTTTGTTTTATACCCACAAAGATGTTTACCCACACAATAAAAGGAACATCACTGTTTTCTCATGCATAAAAATGTTATTTATTTTTTACCTACACAAATATTTTACCCATGTAGTAATCATTCACGCTATTTTTTAATGTATTTTTTTGTTTTTTACCCACACATTTTTTTACACATGCCATTTTTTACTCATGCAATTATTTACCCATGTAGCGAGTTTTGCATATGCAAGTTTTTTTACCCTCAACTCATACAACCAAAAACACCGCTAATCTATTATTTATATATATATATATATAGATTTAGTAGGCTCTTTAAGTAATATTCATGTTTTCAAAACCATTTTATTCTAATTCATGTTTTTGGATTGTAAAGAGTACGAGGGAATTCTTAAGCTAATGAAACCATTGATTTGGAAGAAAAATAAATTTTAGCCTTGTTGAAGTGATGAAGATGATCACAATTGAAAATAATAGAAAAAGTAACTAAATAAGTAACTGGCCAAAAGAGGGTAAAGACACCATTAGGAAGTATTTGAGGCCTTGAAAAGACAATCTTCCTTTATCCTTCACCCCCCTTCGTTCTCCACATTCCCTCTTTATTTTCTATGTTTTTCTTTTATTTGTCTCTCATCCTTTAAACAATGGATGCAATGTTGACCTAAGGGTCATACTTGATATTTTAGAAACATACTAAGTTTAGTAGTTGGCGCTTGTTAGGCTACACATTCACCATTAAAATTTTATTAGGATTTTCATATGTTAAATAGAATGTCATGTTTTTTTTATAAGTCTTGGAGATGTAATATTACAAAAGTCATTGTGATTTTAGTAATATGATTTTCATATGTTAGATAGAACGCAAAGTAAAAGATTTAGAAAGTTTTCAAATTATATCTACATGGTAATATCATAGAGAGTAGAGATGTGATATTACAAAGGTTGATATGCAATAATACAAAGGTCCTTGTGATTTTAGAAGTATAATCTTGAAGAGCTTTCCATGACATGTTACATGTTAGGTATGATGTAAAATGTTAGGTTTAATATTTTAGAACAAGTTTGTGTTTTACGGGCTAGATTTGATGAAAAATTGTTTTCACAATAGTTGTTTAAAACTTCAATGGTGTTGTAACCTACATAACATGTCAATTGCCTGCTAACTCACCAAACCATGTGAATTTTATGGAAAAACAAGGCCTTTCTAAGGCATTAAGCAAATTTTAACATGCAAGATTCATTTGTTTGTTATTTAATTCACATCATTGATACATTTTTGTAACGAAATATTCCGTAAATTATGGGTTTCCAATTTTTCTTAATTTACACACAAAATCTTTGGTTTTATTCTAGTTTTTTTTAATGGTGTTTGTGATTAACTTAGATTTTTTTGTTTTTAAATATCGAGGTTTACTATATAGTCGAACTCCTATTGAAGGTACCTCAAAGGTAGCACTTGCTAATGATGTTTGCATGGCATAATTACTAAAACACCTTCAAGAGACTCTGCATTTATACAGGCAAAAAACCTACACTATCTTCTTTACCTGTTTCTTTCATAGGTACACATATGAAAGATCAAAGACACTAAAATATTCTAACAACTATCAAATAAGAAAAATACATTATCCATTTCCAATGGTCCTTAGCATATACTAAAAAATGAACATTTACTTTCAATATGTTAACCATACTAAACTAATTATTACCTAATTTCCAATTTTTTTTGAGTCCAACAAAGAAATTCAAACTCAAATTTCAATGCGATTGTTGAACCACAGTTCAATGAACCCTTTTTTATGTTGCCAGAAATTGTGAGATTTGTCAAAATTGGTAATTTCAATCAACAAACTTTTGGGAGTTAAATTTTGTGTGAATCTTATATGATTTGACATGGATTACCTCAACCCCAATAAAAACAAGGTAAAAAATTGGATGAAATTGTCTAAATTCTCCCAAAGAAAAATGAAGTTTATTAGTATGTGGTAATGATATCTAATTTAATGAATGGATGTTGGTGTCCATATTATTTTATTCAATTTTTTTTTCTTGAAGGCCCTTAATTCTAATTAAATTAATTGGTTTATGAAAAATAGAATCATTAAAACAAAAATTAAACAAGGAGCCACTCTATGGGAAGTTTTGTTGTTGAAGCATTCAACAAGGTACATACTCAAATAACCTCAATATAGCTTCTTTCAATGCAGAGCCTCCTCTTTAGTCAAAAAGATAAAACCAAATGAGGAAGGAAAAAAGATAAAATAAAGAAAAAGATAAAAGAATAATTTACCCCTAAATGTTCATAGGTGTTTTTCTTAAATTTAGAAGGCATTTTTGAAGTTTTAAATTGTTGTTGTTAGATCATTGTTAAACATTGAACAAATTTGTAACCGTAGGATCTTGAACTTCAAGGCTTATAAATGGTGTTGCTTAAAAAAATTCCAAAAAAGCCATGTGGATGTTGAGAGATTTAATTGTAACTAAATGTGAATGAATGTGGAATTTACTAATTTTTTTGGAGCCGCCCACAACTTGGTACGCAAAAACGGCAATCTTTTAAGTATCAAATTGTTTTTATTTCAAAACAAATGGCTCCTTCCAAATTCATGATTATAGTTTCACAAACGAGCTTGCAATTCAATAGTAAAAAAACTACCAGCTAACACAAAGAATCATTTTTAGTTCCAATTATTTGCTAGATGTCATAATGAACAAAAAGAATTCAATTGTGGATGAATGTTGATTTTTATAATAGAGACATTCCAAGTGAAATTAGCCCATAAACATATTTTGGATTTTAATAAATAATGAATTTTCAATAGAAAGACCCTCATTACTCAAGGGAAGATCTTGACTTTATTCTCAACTTGGTAAGTGTTTTTCCAATGTGGTAGCTTGTCACATGCTCTTTAGTGACACTATTCATCACACTTTTTAGTGCTCAATAGGCATGCTTGCAATTTAGCTTCCACCAAAAATAATCAAAATATAATATTGAGAACATTCAAATTGAATACTAAAGCTTATTTCAAATCATAGCTTCTCCAAAAAAAAACATACTACTAGAATCATAAGGACATTAGTAATATCACATCCCGACCTATGTAATATCACATCTATAGTTTGTGATATCATACTACTACAATGACATTGACCTTTGTAATACAACATCTTGACCTCTATAACATAATATCTTGACCTTTGGAATATCACATTTTTAATCTTTGTGATATACATATATACAATTTGAAGACTTGCTTGATTTTTTTTACTTTGCATTCAATCTGATTTATAAAAATTCTCATAAGATTCTAATGATGAATGCATAACGTAGCAAGTACCAACTACTAGTGATAATTGCATATTCAAAACTCTACGTACAGAAACGTTTCCTTGAACTCCAAAAGTTGGTGCCTTGGGCATTTGAAGTAGTCGCTTATGATTCTAATGGCCACCCTCTTAGATAAAGCACCTCATAAGTAGCTCAAGAATGGATACAAAGTGTCCTTGAATGAACCCCTTCAAGTCATAGAAAAAAAAGTGTATCTTATTGCAATAGCCAATTATACTCTTTTATTTCACTCACCTCTCCACAAATTTCAAGAGGACTACTTATGAGAGACCTAAAGACACAAATAGGCGTCTACTACTAAAAACTTTGAAAATTCATCAACAATTCAGTTACATTTAACATCCATTCCCCATTGTCTAAAAAAAATGAAACAAAAAAACATTCGTATTTTGAAAAGCCAATGAAAAAGCAGACCGGCCATTAAAGTGACGGTTTTAGAACATACTGGGGTTAAAACTTAAAAGCAAAAGAAAATGGAGTGCCGGTACTTGTTATTATTGAGGCCCGCTATCATAATGAGGACTGCAGGTAAAGAGCACCAAAAAGCACAATCTATGGGAATACTGTCTATCGCTGTCAGCCGGAATTCCAATACGAGACAGATGAAAAATAGTAGATGAATGAAAACGACTGACAACCGAAGCAATCCGAAGCAATATACCTGACGAATGAAAAATATGCATGGATGAATGTGGTGCCGCCAGTCGGTATCAAGCCTTTGAGGTCGCTTGCCGCCGACGTCACACTCTTTTCTTCTCTGCCTCCATCTGCTCTCGTGTCCGCATTTTTTTGTTACCCGTCGATGAATCTCCTTCAAGTTTCTTCGGATCGTCTTCGCAAGGCACGGCTCACTCGGATCAGCGCTTTTTTCCGCGTAATTCGACATGTTTCTCGCTACGTTTGGTTCTGTATCGGTCACGGTCGAGCGAGGCGAGGGTTCGTAATCTCGTAATCTGACAATCTGCGCCGTTTTTGTTGTTAAGAACGCGCGCTAGCGTGTTTAGATGAGCGGTTTTTCTTACAGCGAGGTGATGCTAAGAGCTTTGTTTCGATATTGTCGATGAACGGAAGTTTTCTTGGCTGAAATTGGAAGATGAGGTCCTGCTGCGAGGTTTTCGCTTTTGGTGCGGTGCATGGGAATTGAATGGAGACGACCGGGTGTCGGGAAGGTTTAGTTTCAGTAGAGATGAATAACAGAGGGCCGCGGAGTCATATACGGCGGAGAGTGGCACCCGATGATGATCAGGAGCGGCCATACTCTCGAGAAGATGAAAATAAGGAGCGAAGGACGTTGCGTGCTCGTTACCGCGAGCTCCAGTATATCATAAAATGTAAGTTTCTATGTTTGTAAATTGTTTTTTAATCTTTTTGGATTTTCGTAATAATTTTGTCATAATCTAGCTCTTGCAAATTCTGCCATTCCGTCGATTTCAAGACGCCATTGACGGTAGTACGTACGTTCGGCTCATCGCCATTTCCAATGCTGCAACTCTTCTCGTTGAAATGCTTGGGATCAGCATTATGATTTGGATTTTTAACGAATCGAGTGGCGGGAAGCATGTAGAAGTATTGTGATTTGACAATTTTGGCTCTTGGCTGTAATTTTTTGTAGAGTCGAGTCGAATACAATGCGATTGTCACTGCGAAATGAGAGCTATAGTTGATTGCTTCATGCAGAAGAGTGCTGTTGATAGCGATTACGTATTAAAATCGACACTATCAATAGAGCTTTTAATTTAGCATTGTGATTTGGTCTTAAACGGATTGAGTGGCGGGAAGCATGTAGGAGTATTATGATTTGACAATTGTGGCTCTCGGCTGTAGTTTTGGAGAGTCGAACCGAATGCAACGGGATTGTCAATGCGAAATGAGAGATACAGTTTATTGCCTTCTGCAGAAGAGTGCTGTTGATAGCGATTACGTATTAAATGGACACATCTGATGATGTTTCGGTGATCTGTGCTTTAATGAATATGTTGTGCTGGTCCAGCGGAGAAAGAGGAAATCGGTAGTGCGGATACGAGGAAGTTTACGGAATTCGTTTCAACGTTGGATGACTACCATGAGAGCGGTAATTGGTTTTTTCCTTGCTGAATTTGGTTAGTCTGGTTAGGATCATGCACTTAAGCCTTGAGGCGATTTTTTCGAGTATCCTTAGGTTAAGTTTGAGGAGTTTGATGTAATTTGAAATTTACTCAAATACTAATCATTTCGTATTGCGTTTTTATTAAAATTGGTATCACAATGTGCAGTTCGAAAACCGCGAGAGCAGATTGTTGATGCGGAAGCTGTTTTGGAGGTGACAAGGCTGTTTTTTGATTCCGTGAAAGATGCGAGGCGGAAGACTGGGACTAGCCCCGCCTCGTTTGTAGAGCACATCATCAGGAGATTTGGGCTTCGACCTGCTAATCGTGGTCGAGATCGTGATGCCAATACGCCAGCAGTTATTAATTGGGGGAGGTTGGGGATTGCAGCTTCTGGTTTATTCAAAGCTGCGGCTGGTCTGAGCACCATGTGAGCTTTCTGAACTATTTGATTAGTCTAGCTAATTTTGAAAAACTCATCTGCGTGTTAGTGAGTTGACGAGAATTCGTGACCTAGTAGTTACTTGGTTGTCCTCAGGCTTGGACCCATGGCCATTGAGCCTAAGACTCGAAGAGCACCTGCAGTTCGGCGGCCTAGAAACACGCAAACTCAATGCGAACGAGCTGAAGAGGTTTGTATTCCTTTCGTCCTGTTTGGTCATCTCATATTGAGGACAAGGTTTTATTTTTAAGTGAGTTTTGATTAGAGAAACCTAGATGAAGATACGAGCTCCCTTTTTTCTAATGATTCTGGCTTGTTCGAGAAGGCCTAGGAGAGCCTCATGAAATGCCTAAGTTATTTGAAAAGTTTCCGGACCTAGAGGTTTTGAATATTTTTAACAAAATTGAGCGTGTGCTGTTCAGGTCAAGGACAAAAGCCAGGACGAAATCAATGCTCAGACTGATGCAAATATGGAGACTATGTTTAAAATTTTGAAACGACTCAAAGCAGCCCGGTTAGATGCTATTGTATTAAATCGCGAATCATTCTCACAAACAGTGGAGAACATTTTCTCCTTGTCTTTTCTTGTGAAGGATGGTCGGGTTGCAATAAACTATAATGAAGATGGGCTACATACTGTAGGTGAGTTTTTCTTTGGACTTAGAAACTGACAGATGTGTGTTTGCAGCATAACTTTAAATGAATGCAAATGCTTCACGACTTAGGTTTGAGCACAGGCTTTCCTGCTGCTTCTTTGTGGCTTTGCAAAAGTTACCTGTGAAGGTTTCTCGGGTTTTGTTACGTATGCTCTAGGTTTTTTAAGGATTTTTTGATATCCTGCAGCTCCCAAGAATGCTCCAGCAGCAGAGGCACGTTTATCTGGAGAAGCAAAAAATACTCAATTTGTGTTCCGGTTGGACTATAATTGCTGGGAGGTGAGATTTTTGGACAAGGGTTAACTTGCAGGACATTCCTTCAACTTCTGGTTCATTTTGTCTTTTTTCGCTCGTTGCAAGGAATGTAACATCGTTTTTCTGTTTTTGAAAGGATACTGAAACCACTGACGAAGAAGTTGTGAAACCTTCTACCCTTTGTATATTATTGAACGAAATGTGTGGTTGTTTCTTATAGACAATGAAGGAAGACGTACCAGAAGGTTCCGAGCTCATGCCCTACCGAACTTGGGATTTGGAGCCTCCTAGTTTGGTAGGAAGTTCAAGAAAGCGGGAACGAGATGAAGCATGATCGAGAGCTCCTGCAACTAGGAGTGGTTGGTCATGCGCATCTCAATTTTCATGTTATATCCGCAGTGTAAAGGCAATATATCATCATAGGTAAATATTTAAACCACTCCCCATAATCAGAAGAGCTGGGGTTGTGGTTACTCGGATTTGTTAGCCCGTGCCTTTTTTTTAGTTCATCTCAGAAAACTTTGTGAAATACAAATTTTTGGCATGCTGGCTTGCGTGCATTTCCATATCGGCAAAATACTGCGCATAAACAATAATCTATGGAGAGTTGTATTGCCGGATCTGTCTGGTATATGTGTATTGGATGGAATCTGGTTGTGGATTTAGCGCTGATTTTGAGACTTAACCTGAGTTGCTCTTGCAACATGTTTCTGTAAAGTCCGCAGTAAATACAGATATCATTGATACTTTTTTTGATCTGGTACAGTGATTTGTGTCAAATCTATGATACACTCAACCCTCACTTCTAACTTGGCATTCTGTGACAATCTCTGGACACTATCGTGTCATTTTCATATCTTCATATGTGCAGTTGCTAAGTCCTGTTAGATAGGGTTGAATCTACTGATTAGGGTATGGCGAAATGCATCCAAAATATGCTTGTCGGAAACACACATCCTGAATGATCTTGTGGGCTTTCCGATTCCGGGGCCAGAATCGAAGTTTACTCATAGCGTGGAGGCGTGTGAAATGGATGAACTGCATGCAAGTAAGCTTACGTTGAAAAATATTTTGCCTGTTCTTACAGTTGTGATACTTTGATCATTGGACGCTAACTTGTAAAACTGAATAACTTGTTTTTAGAATCACCATAACTTGTTTTTCTCCCCACACTAGTTTCTTGACATTTTACATTTTACACTACTAGCGTCCAAGTCACAATGATTTTAACAACAACAAACTAGTAGCGTCCAAGTCAGCGTCCAAGTCACAATGATAGTAACAACAATGATTTGTATCAATGATTACTGCACTAAACATTTTCTAAAGAGCCTAGTAACAACAACGAGGTTCTAAAAAAATAAACAACGAAGAAGAAAAATAAATAACAAAGTTAGCGTCCCAGTCTAAAGTCTAAAATCTAAACCATGGCAATCTAAATGCGTACTTTATTTTACTTGAAAAGCTCCAAATCTACATGCTACCTCACCAATCTAAATGCGTACTTTATTTTACTTGAAAAGCTCCAAATCTACATGCTACCTCACCCTTCCACTCACAGGGACTAATGGGATTTTCACTGTCTAAACTTACTACTCACTTAATTATCCCTATTACTCACTTGGTTGTTCTTGTAAGTTGCCTCTTTTAAAACAGATCTTTTATATGGACTATCGTACCAAAGATACCTCAAAGATACCTTCATTCATAGTTTTAACTGAGCTTCACCCCTTTTTTTTTCGGGTTTTGGCAGAAAGCCAGATTGGCTACGTTATATTTTGAACAGTTGCCCTCATGGCGAGTACTTCATATCTGTCAATGAATTGTTGTGGCAATAGTGGATTGTAGATATGGTGAATCTGGCATAGTGTGCTAAAAACTATTAACAATATTTGGCACAAAGGGAATTTCTTTTGTGCTAAAGTGGCTATATTGCTCAAAAGTGTTGAGTTCTGCAAGCACTAGAGATAATTATATTCAAGCAAAAAGGGCAAAATTGCTAAAAAGAATGGTATCATCTAGCACTTGGTAGATTTTTTGTAAGAAAATGGACAATACAGTTCCATATTTGCACATGTTAGAATATCTAAAAATATAAAATTTCATTCATGGAGGCGAGGTTGTCCTATAATTTGTAGCAATTTGGCGCTTGAAATAAAATAAGAGATGCTGCATGATCTCTAGAGGTGGCGATGACTATGACCAAGGCTAAAGCTTTCTGGCCTTGCCCTTGAAATCCTAAGCTATTGTCTGGCTTCTTTTATTTTATTTCTTTATTTTTCCCTTATGTTTTTTTGCTTGCTTTTTTGCAAGTGGTGCTTTTTGGCCCCATGGTGCAAAAAAAAAAAAAGCTGCTCAGCTTGCTTGAATGTCTCAAGTTGGAGAGTTTTATTCTTCAATTAATTTATCTTCATTAATTTTAACATTTCATTACAATTCATAAATACTGAAGTTCGTAAGACAACACTAAAACTTTGAAATATGTAGCTTACTATTTTAAACTCATAAGAACTCAAGCAAATTTTTAATAAATTACTCAAGATTTATTTTCCACGTGATTTGTTCATGTGAGTTAAAATAAAAAATTACACGAAAATTTGTATGAGTGAAAAGTTAAGCCTAATAGTGAATTCTGTTTGACAAACAAAGATGAATCAAAGCATATTAATGCACAATATGAATGCCAATAAGACACCTTTATGCACAACGATAGATTTTCATATCTAGTACAAGAGAATAATGTATTCTACTAAATTATAAACAAAAACTAAAGCAACGACACATTTGTTATGAATACTTCAGGTTGGAACAGTTTAATTTATTACAATGAATTGAAATTAGAAATCGTTAAATACTAATCTTAAATTTCAACGCTATTAGAAGGTGCTTTAATAAATATAAAAAATTTGGGTATTGAGTGAAAATTATTTTGTTAAAACACATCATTTTGCACCTCATTTTCATTTATTATTTTAATGATTTATAATGCTTGGAAAAACAAAAATAGCAGAGTACATGATCAAAATTTAAATATGTATACATTCATTCAACACACATTTATATGCTTGTAATTTTTTTTGCAATTTAACTTGTGTTAAATTGTTGTTACATTACCATAGACCACCATGCATTACCATAGATTACAAGTGAAATTTCTGAAATTTTCGTCTTTGAATTTGGGTATTATATCTTGGCCTTAACATTCTAGTTATTGGTAAAACAAAACGCACTGTAAATACTAGTGTGATTAAAGCTCCACAACACAAAGTGATTGTCATATAATTTTCCCACTTTTTAAATGGAGGAAGTACGGCAAATCCACAAGCTGAAAAAGAACCTAAGGTGAAGACTATAGAAATAACCAAAAGTGAAGAAGCATAAGCAACTGCCCTTTGTGCATCTTGAACAGCTTCTTTAATAAACTTTCCTTGCACTGGTAAGATTCCTTCAGCACTAGCAATTACTGAAGCCATACTAAAAAAAAAGGACAGACTATTGAAAATCCAAAATGCTCGAACACTTGGATATTGCTCAATTGCAACATATTGAGGAAATGTATGAATAGGGGCTGGCTCTGGCAATTCCCACTATTGAAAAAAATTACATTAATAAATATGCTCTTGTTTTCTTACATCCAACTTTCAAATACAAATTAGTGCAACACATTTTGAAATACATTGAATGACTTTTAATCAAATACATCTGTAATATGTGTAATTATTTGATATATTCCACCAATTTCAAAAAGAAAGAAAGAAAACATATGACATAAAAGAATAAAGGATAAATTTGATTGGATACTCCTTAAGTTTGCAATATTTGTACAAATGTCCCTTGTTTTTCAGGAATTGCACAAATACCCTTGGACCATAGTTTTAAGGGGTTTGTTCTATTGTGCATGCCACTGCCTTCATCCTTTGTGTGTTTGCTGGTTCTTTTTGTTTTGTTCCACTCTCCTTACTTCAAAATTGGTCTTGACACATCCCACAAAAGCACAACAAAACAAATGCTTGAAAAATATGTTCCAAGGGTATTTGTGTAGTTTCTAAAAAACCAGGGGCATTGTTACAAATATTGCAAATTTCAAGGGTAACTATCAAATTTTCCCAAATACTAAAAAAAAAAGTGTCCTAAATGTGATTGGTTTATAACAATTGCAAATGTCCTAAACAATTGTAAATGAGTCATTATGTAGTTATTTTGGACATTCACAATCATTGAGAACAAGTTGTTTAGGACATGTTTTACTTCTACAAAAAGAATAAAATCCCAAAATGAAAGTTTCAAGTTTTGGGTTTTGTGCATGTACTTGTATATGATAGTATGGAATATAACCCAAAGGAGGAGTCATCCATCCATTATAAGTAACAGTAGCAATAAGAGCTGACCCAACCAAAATAGCATTAGCAGCATCAACAAAAACTTGTCTATCTCGATACAACAAATCCACATAACCTTTTACATCTTCTCTTCCAAGCAACAACTGCTCACAATCCCTCCAACTTATTTCAATAATACCTTCTAAAGGATTCCTCTCAAGAATCCTTGGAGGTAAATTCCATAATAATCCATTCCCAATCCCATTCCTATGACCACCACTTTTATTATGCTTAGAAGCAAAATACCGCTCAGCTGCAATTTGAAGAGCAGTTCGACCTAAGTAGTCTTCTTCATTAGGTCTTAGTTTATCTTTTTCTTCAATCAATAATCTAAGTATTCCAGTATGACCAGCCCTTGCAGCCATATGTAAAGGAGTAAACTTTTCAACTTCACTATTTAATTGATTAATATCAATCCCCGGTTGAAACAACAAAAGTTGGACAAGATAAGCACTACCTTTAGCTGCAGCCCAATGTAAAAGTGTTGCAGTAGAAGCATGAAAAGCATCTAACTTCCATAATAAACTTTCTCTTCCACTATTTCTATCAAGTTTTAAAGTCTCCACTAGTCGCATATCATTTTTAGACATAATTGAAACTTTGGGCATGGCTACTAGAAGAAGTTTAAACATTTCAATCAAGTGTAAACAATCAACCCATTTTTTTACAATAATTTGTTGCAAAACGTTTTCTAGAGCAAGTTCTTTTTTACCATTGAAAACTCTAGAATCTACATGTTTGAGGAGTTTGAGAACCACTTCAATGTGACCTTTTATAGCAGCTAAGTGAAGTGGTGTAGAGCCTTCTATGATAGCATCAAAGTTGTCTGTAAGATCTGGATGTGGAAGGATTTCTAGAGTTAATCCTTGGGAAATATGGTGTGGGTGAATAATCGTACGTTTAGTTACCATTGCTTGCTTATGGGTTTTTAATATTGCAGGACCCCAATGGTATTCATAAAGCAAAATAGCAACCACGTTAGCATGACCTTCATGTGCTGCCATATGAATAGGTAACATTTCATTTGCATCTGGAATATTTACATAAGTGTCATTCCATTGTAATAATTCCTTTACAGTTAATAATCGGCCGTTTTTTGCACCATAATGTAATGGAGTTCGACCCATGCAATCAATTGCATTGATTGGACCATTTTGAGTGGTTTTTGGTTCTTGAAACTTGAGCATTCTTTGGTCTCTTTCATGATTCATATACGTCATATCTCGATTTGTAACAAGGTTGGGATCAAAAAGTATTTGGCGTTGGTGTACGCGTTTTGCGTATTCTTGAATCAAAAGGTGCACTACTTCTTCATGGCCTTGATCCGTAGCCATATGAAGTGGTGTAAAGCCGTCCATTGTTTCAACATCCATGTTCAAGTTTGGTTCTGCTAACAACAATTTTACACAATCTTCACTTCCTCTCCATGCAGCTAAATGTAACGGTGAAAACCCTTTTGTCAAACTTTCTTCTTGGGTGAACATATTTTCTTTTTTTAATTGTGTCTCTTTGTAGATATCTTTTGCTATAGCATTGATGTCCACATAAAGATTGAGTTTATGTGAATCACACATAGGAGGTGAAAGTTGATGGTTGATTGTTGAAGTATTGTTTCTATTGCAAAACAATATTACAATTTTAGACATGTTTTTTTTTTTTTTTTTGTAAAACTTGTTCAAGCAATTATAAAATTGTTGTATAATAGATTAAAAAAAAATCTTAGCATCTTGCAAAAATATAAATTGTCTTCAAAAATCATGAATAATCAATTATGTAGGTTAAATTATTTTGCAAACATATGTTATTCATGATGAGAAACCATTTTTTAATCCACGTGTAATCCTATAATTTAAATACAATTGTATAAAATATATACATAAAACTTTCTATAACAAATGTTTCAAATATATAGTACAATCAAATATGACATATAATATACTTACTCTTTGTTATCAATATTAATATTTATTTCCTTTTTTGAAGGAGCTTTTGATGTCTTTTTATAATCACTTAAATTTGGACTTAAAGTGTAATCATCTTTTGATTTTTGCTCACATTGATTTAATTCATCCAACAATATTGTCTCAAGCTTTGGCCTTGTTGCTAAAAGAAGTTCAACAATGTCACCATGACCCTTCCAACAAGCTATATGCAAAGGAGTTCGATTATATACATCAACTACTCCATATGGATTTACAATAGGCATTTTTAAAAGTAGTTTAACAATTTCAATGTGTCCATATTCTATGGCAGTTTGCAAAGGAGTCTTTTCATCTGGGCCTGGAATAGATGGATCCACTCCGGGAAGAATGAGGAGGTGGCTTACGGTTGTTATTTCTCCAAAAGCAATTGCTTCATGTAAATCTATAGTCATGATTTCCTCTTCTCTTACAGCAAAGCGCCTTGCAAAACTCATGGAGAATTTTTTGGCACCAAATTTCAACTTTCTGGTGCCACTCTTTTTTTGAACATGTTTTATCCATTTCATAAAGGATATGGAATTTCCCATTATTGATCTTACACATGGATTTGAAGACAAAATAATCCATTTTCTCTTCTCTCCATTATGGTTGCTATAAATAAGCAAAAACTTCAATACTCTCAAAATCTTATGAAGGATGCCTTGGTCTTCAATTTATATTTTTAGACAAGGCTTTAATTTTGAAGACATAGGCTCAAGTCATCTTCTTGACTTGTTTTGAAGTAACAATACAATTGGGCTACTACTGATCACGTCTTTTCTACTTGAGCTTAAATACATATAAATCCATAAATAAAATAAAGAATTTGGCAAATACATAGGAAGAGATCTTGTAACAATGTTTAAGATTTTAAATTGTGTTTGTGACCTAAAAATAAAAATCTTTGATAACACTCTAAGAAATCTTATCCTCCACCATTTTGTGCAACAAACAACTATTTATTGATTCCACGTGTTCTTGTAATTTGAAAACCATAATTTAATCATATGTCAATCCATACTCTATTATTTTTGTTGTAAAGCATGTTTTGTAGACATTAACAACAAACACTACACACTTGTTAAAAGTGTTGCAAATCATGTAAATTTTATATAGGCCTAAAAGATTTCTATTATTTCTCAAAAAAATTGAAATTAATGTATTGTACCCTAATTTTTGTTTGTGCAGTACTTTATTGTTTGAGGCAATGAGTTATTTCAATTCAGAATCTTGACACGGTGACAAGATGAAATGCATATACACTTGAGCTTTGAATGAAAGGGGATTAAACAATCAAAAATATAACTTGAAATTGATTAAAATTGGATTTAAGACTTCAAAAACTTTAAACATTGTTTTGTAGGAACTTATGAGTATTTACATTTTTGCTTTCAAGTATTTTATATATCCCAAGTAAGTAACAAAAATAGCTATGTAACATACTTGCATTTTTCAACAAATCTTTTTATAATACAACTTGCCACTTGCACCCACTTTAAGAACGTGGGTAACAATTCTCAAAATTCGTAAGTCATTCAAGCTTCAAACAATGAAGATTTTTTATATTCTACAAAATAGTTGAAAGACTAGGGAGTTTCAAATACCCACCATAAAATTCACCAATAGTGGAGCCAATTGAGTCCATTCACAAAAGGCCAATAGATAAAGGCCACAATTTTGTTGTTTTGTGTGGGTGGTTCTTGTTTCTCTAATTAGGTCACAGCTTCTCTTAATTTCTTCTTAGTTGTATTCATTTATAATGCTAATTTTTTCTTACTTGTGAACATATATATATTTCAACTCTATAACAACATCAGAGTAATTTTGCTACTTGAGTTTAGTGCAAGGAACTTCAAGGCCTATTATATAATGTTACGGTATTGTGTCCCTTGAACACTGATAGACCTCACATGAGGAAAAAAAAGCTCTCACTAGAAAATCAAAGTTTGATTTCCAGCAACCTCTATTTTTATCATATAAATTATGTCAATTATTATGTTTTCCACTAATAACCCTAACTTACACATTTATAAAAAAAGTGTATTCGTGGGGGCGTACTAATAAAATACTCCCTCTGTCCCATTATAAAGCTCCAAAAACTTTCTCCATGAGGGATTAATTGTATTTTGAGTCATTATGCTAGTGACAAATGCATTCTAGAATTAATATATCACCTACCAAATATTTGCAAAATCTCAAGTTTTTATATTGTCGTTTAGACATTCAAATTTCATGCAAAAAGTACCACATTTGTGCATAGTTTGTGAAGGATGCCGGCTCCTCATTATTTTAGTCTTTGTACTAATGACACATGTGTTCTAGAATCAATATACCATCTACCCAAAATGTGAAATATCTCCAGCTTTGATGTTGCCGCTTGGGCACCCAAATTCCATGCAAAAAATACCATTTTTGTACATGTTGCTAGCTCCTCATTATTAATGTTTTAAAGATTAGTAGCAACAATGGTACCTCATATGGGCAAAGCCAAGCTTCTTAGGAGAGGAATGCTTTTTAATTGCTTAGCTTGCCCCCATGAGATCATTGGACATGACAAACGCTTTCTCAACAATTGAAATTAGCAAAAAGAAGCTTTTTAGTGGGACAAGAACTATGCCTAATTTGGAGCTTTATATTGGGACAGAGGGAGTAGTTCACTAGGTTAATTTCAAATAGTATGGGCCATGCTACAATATTTAAATATTATTTCAAATAGCATGACAAAAGTGACCAAAATTGTGAGGAGATTTTGCAAGCACTGTAAAGGATTTTGTTAAATTGCTGTCCCAAGAGGGGGTTGAAGGGTTGTAGACTTAAAACTTGAAGAACATGGTCAATAGACATATTCAAACAAATTGGTCAAGAGACATACTGTAGGTTGAGAGCAGATTCCAACATGTTTGTATCGAATCAATTATTTTTTGAGAAAAAACGAATTCAGCATCCGCTTTTGTAATTAAACAAGATTGGGCACTTTCAAAAAAGTTGTTATTATTTGGTATTCAACCAAATTTTCTAGTAGAATCAAGCCTTTTTCTAAGCATCTTCCACCTCTAAAATTAGCCCTTGGTATAAAATTTGCAATAGATTGAGCCCTCTTGGAATCAACCTTAAACTTCTAGTGTTAGTTAAGCTTAAAGTCTTTTATAATATTTGGCATTTCAATTTTTTGATTTGTTTGACATTGGGCATTTTTGAAGAATAATTTATGGAATAATTGGGCAAAATTTTGAGGAATCATTTTATGCCAAATCTGCTCTCAACCTACAATACACACAAAGTAGATCACGTGGCCACGTTCACGCTCACCCAAATTAGTGTCAAATTAAGTTGAAGAGGTCACACAAACTTGCAGTTTTCAAAAGTCTTGCATTGGTTGAAACAACTCGCCTGTGATGTAAGTTATTAGAAGTACAGTCGGGTACAGGGTGTTTAGCAACTGCCGATTTGAGTTATTGAGTTTTTTTGGTGGAACATGGTATACATTTGGTATATTTTTGTCAAAAAATTTATCATTGCATCCTTATGCAATATCAAGCAAGCATATCAAATTTCAGCTCCTAAAAATCAAAACTCCATTTTTGGTGCATGATTTTGTAAGAAATTCATGGTTTTACATGATAATTAATTGAAAAAATTTGGTGATGAGTTTTTGAGATTTGATTCCATGGATATGTAGGAAACATCCATATGCACATCTTCTATACTAAAAAAAACCCCATTAAGTAACAAAACTTTGAGCTACAAAAGATTCAATGAAACTTGTGATAGGCCCAAATTTTGTAATATGTATATATATATATACATATTACAAAATTTGGGCCTATCACAAGTTTCATTGAATCTTTTGTAGCTCAAAGTTTTGTTACTTAATGGGGTTTTTTTTAGTATAGAAGATGTGCATATGGATGTTTCCTACATATCCATGGAATCAAATCTCAAAAACTCATCACCAAATTTTTTCAATTAATTATCATGTAAAACCATGAATTTCTTACAAAATCATGCACCAAAAATGGAGTTTTGATTTTTAGGAGCTGAAATTTGATATGCTTGCTTGGTATTGCATAAGGATGCAATGATAAATTTTTTGACAAAAATATACCAAATGTATACCATGTTCCACCAAAAAAATTCAATAACTCAAATCGGCAGTTGCTAAACACCCTGTACCCAACTGTATAGTACCCTTGAATAAAGTTTGTCGCTCTCTGTTTTTTTACTTACATGTCATGTCATGCTATGTTTTGAAATTGAGGTTAGTTGGGCTTTTTTGATCTTCAATTTTTATATCTCATTCTTGCCCCCAATGCCAACCAAGGATACCAATATTCAACCTCAAAAAATATAAATTCAAAATTTGACAAATTGCCTTGTGTCACAATTCAAGATTTTACATGGTTTTACAAGAAAATTGATTGAAAAACATTGATGATGATTTTTGGAAATTTGATTGCATGGGTGTATAGGTAACATCCATATGCACATCCATATGTACATCTTTCATGCTAAAAAAAACCCCTCAAGTAAAAGGAAATTGATCTTCATAAGGTTTAGTGTGACATGTGATATGTCCAAATCTTGTAAAATATATATTTTCTTATGATAATCAAATTTTGCTATTTTACTCATACACAATGACTAAGTTTGTAACTTTGAACATGTTTTTGTGTTTATTTGGTGAAAAGCTAACTAAAAATTAAAAATATCTATTTTACAAGATTTGGGCATATCACATGTCACACTAAATCTTATGAAGATCAATTTCCTTTTACTTAAGGGGTTTTTTTAGCATGAAAGATATACATATGGATGTTTGTATGGATGCTACCTATACACCCATGCAATCAAATCTCCAAAATTCATCATCAATGTTTTTCAATCAATTTTCTTGTAAAACCATGTAAAATCTTAAATTGTGACACAAAGCAATTTATTAAAAATTTGAATTTTCGTTTTTTGAGGTTGAATATTCGTATGCTTGGTTGGCATTGGGGGCAAGAATGAGATATAAAAAATTGAAGATCAAAAAAGCCCAACTGACCTCAATTTCAAAACATAACATAACATGACCTTTAAGTAAAAATTAGAGAGCGACAAACTTTAGTCAAGGCCATTGTACAGCAGTACAACCATGTTGAATGAATGATTATACTCATGATGATTTCATGACATAGTAGAATAACATTTCACCAGGACAAAAATGGAAGGCAAACAGAATCAGGTAAGTTTACTTCTACCTTACTTGTACATTCTGAATTAGTCACCAACCAGACTCCGTAATACATGACGCCATTGATAATACCAAACAATAGTGGCTACTTCGTACTTCATAGGTCCTGGAGAAAAATGCCATTGCCAAGCCCGATGCTGTAAAGATCCCCTCAATCCTGCCTTCAACGTGCTCATTAGAAAAGCCACAAAAAAACCAAAGGGGCTAGTGTCACGACTCACAAGAGTTTATGACACGACCAGAACAGGCACTAGACTTCACAACTTAAGGGGTCTCAATAGACCCTTGGATTTTACAAGTACTTAGATAAAGACTTCATTAACTTTGATTCGTAGGGCAGTTCCTTTATATTAGCCTTGTCCCGTATATACTTGCACCTAAATGATAGTAAACATCATTAGTACAGATAACAACTCTTAATCGTCATTTCTTAAAAGATCAGATGCATTCAAAAGTTGGTTACCCCCACCAGACCTCACGGATACTATGAAACTCAACATTATCTCAAACCAACAACCGAAAAATTCGTAACCCTTCAAGTTGCATAATCAGTACACAAACACACACAAAGTACGGTAATGTGAACAGCAAGCCTAAAGCAACATTATTAAATAAACCCAGTTATCGTAAAAACATTATTTGCGATACATTACAATACTAAGGTACACAAAAAGGAAGTATTGTCTAGAGTTAAAAACACAAACCGTACAACAAACATTCTTCCGTGACATTCATGCGTAGACTGAACATAAGAAACAACGAAATGCTTGAAAAAGTTGTTTTTACTTTCCAAAATGTGCCATGATCTAAGAGGAAAACATCCTGATCAATCAGGATTCCTGCACAACCAGACTTGAAGCTCTTTCTCTCAGTATACTGGCGTCTTCTCTACATCCTCCAACACGCTAATCTTGTGAGGCTTAGCAAGGAAGTCAGTAAATTCCTGGAACGGCGACTTGGAGAACCGGGTTTCCCTCCACAGGTCTGGAGTCAAGAAGGCGTAAGTCTTCAGAAGACACTCGAAGGTAGCCTGCATGACAAAAACTCAATTTAAAAGCATGAACTACAATGACATCATCGACATATATAATGAACATACAAAAAACTGGCTTAAAGGATCTCGAATAACTGAAATAAGCTAAAGCTACCGACACCGAATTCGTAACCTAAAGATATCCTCAACTTTTGCTTAACCCATTTATAAAGCACTACTATTTCCTTCAGCATAAGAAAATGTAGAATGAGTGTAACACAAAATGAGTTATATACATTACATATATAAAGTTTAAATCAATACAAACACATTGAAACAGCAGCAATCACAGAAATTGACCTAAAAAATAAAGGACCTTCGTTATTAAAACAATCAATACAATCCCTTCAGTTCGTGCAAAAATGCTACGAAGATATGATCAAATCTTACATCAAGAATCTGTAAAGAATGTTACATGTGTATCCCAAAAGTCCATAAAATAGACAACGAATATAGCTTCACATGATTAAGTAAAAGTACTAAAAAGGATAAAACGTGAATTTTGATCAATATGGAGTTGCATGTTATATATGAAGTGTATCTGTACATTGCATTGGTCCATGTACACTCCGTATATAACATGCAACTCCATATTGATCAAAATATGCAGTTGCATGTTATGAATGGAATGTATCTGAACATTGCATTGCTCCAAATACACTCCATATATAACATGCAATTGATCGAAATTCACGATATAAGGACTACATTTACAATTCAAGTTCCGGTAAGAGTTTTGACTTGAGCAATGGGCGGGTAGTTAAGTAAACCCTAGATATGGATTAGGTCAAGAAGAGGAACAAGCATACCTTGACAAAGTTACCGAGAGTCTTAGTAGAGCCGCGAGAAGAAGTGAACACATCATCAATACCAGCGAACTGCAAGACCTTCTTGGGCACACGGGCAGCCACAATCCCGGATCCCCGAGGGGCAGGGATGAGCCTCACAGTAACAGAGCCACATTTCCCAGTCACCTTGCAAGGGACGGTATGAGGCTTGCCAATCTTGTTACCCCAATACCCTCTCCGCACGGGAATCACCGAGAGCTTAGCAAGAATGATAGCGCCCCGAATAGCGGTGGCGACTTCCTTGCTGCACTTGACACCCAAGCCAACATGGCCATTGTTGTCACCAACAACCACAAAAGCTTTGAACCTCGTGCGCTGTCCAGCACGCGTCTGCTTCTGCACGGGCATGATCTTCATCACCTCGTCCTTGAGCGCGGACCCGAGGAAAAACTCCACGATCTGGTGTTCCTTGATTGGCAGCGAGAACAGGTAGATTTGCTCCAGGGACTTGATTTTGCCGTCCTTCACGAGTCGGCCGAGCTTGGTGACCGGCACCCACTTCTCCTCCTCGTCGCGCTTCGCACCTCGCCGTCCTCGGCCCCGATCTCCGCGGCCCCTGTCGCCTCGGCCTCCCCGGTCGCCGCGGTCTCCGCCTCGACCGAAGCCTCGGCCGAAGCCGCCTCGCTCTCCGCCTCGCTCAGCCATGGCTGCGGAGAATTTTTTTTGCAAAAGGTCGCGCAAGCGGGAGCTGCAGCAGCGCTCGCGAGATTGAAAAGGAACGAGTTCTCCGCCGCGTGAGCCCTTGTGTTCCTTCAACCCTAACCGAGCCTGAGGGGGTTTTCGCTTCGGTTCCGCACCTGTGGCACTGGTTCGGTAAAACCCTAATTCGGGGTATCCATGAATATGATGGCATGATATACAGTAGAACTCCTGTAAGCTAATACTCCCTCTGTCCCAATATAAACCTCCAAATTAGGCATAGTTCTTGTCCCACTAAAAAGTTCCTTTTTGCTAATTTCAATTGTTGAGAAAGTGTTTGTTATGTCCATTGATCTCATGGGGGTAAGTTAAGCAATTAAAAAGCATTCCTATCCTAGCAAGCTTGGCCTTGCCCATATGAGGTACCATTGTTACTATTAATCATAAAATCATTAATAATGAGGAGCTAGCAACATGTACAAAAATGGTACTTTTTGCATGGAATTTGGATGTCTAAATGGCAACATAAAAACTTGAGATTTTGCAAATATTTGGTAGGTAGTATATTGATTCTAGAATGCATTTGTCACTAGCATAATGACTTAAAATACAGTTAATCCCTCTTGGAGAAGTTTTTTGGGGGTTTATAATGGGACAAAGGGAGTACCTTGTAAGCTGATATGCTTTGTAAACTAATGTATAACATAAATCTCAATGTCGGATCATACGTCAGTCATAAATCAAAGTAGTTAATTCAATAGTACTAATACTCCCTGGTGGTATCCCGACACTAACCTCAAGGTAATTAACTAATAACTTATTTAAACTAATCCAGTTCTTGGGGTCCCAACCATATCAATTTAGAGGAGTTCTATTGTATAGAGTTTTACAACTTTGAATTGATTTTTGTCTTGTTGTTGTGGTGTTTTGAATGTGGTGGGGCCTTCCATTTAAAGAAATGTAGAGGGTTGCTTAATATGATTATTGCATAATTTTAGCCAAAAAAGGAAAAAAAAAAAACATTTTTATTAAAAATGAGATAAATGTTAAATTATTTAATCCTTAAACAACAAATTGGTTACTATAGGTGCTAGCTACAATGGCATTACAATGGTGTTGCAAAATGCCCATAAAATTTAATACTATTGTCAAAAGTTGGCATGCAATGTTGCCCTCACGGTAATTGTAAAAAGAGACGCAAGGGGCTTAACATTGTTTTTTTGGATCTTCTTACAGTTTGGGATACCTAAAATACAAGTGCATTTAGTAAAGTTATTTTTTGCCTTCTATGATGGACTATATCTTAATTTTCACTTAAAAAAATAGATGGATGAAATTAGCTCTCCAACATCCAACACACTATTTTTTTTGTCATCTATTGACAAAGAACATCTACATTGGTGTTTAAGGGTTGATGATGGAAAAGTTATAGCATTTGCAACTTGTGTTGAAAACCTTGAAAATTCAAGATTAATGAGTGGTTTCCACCAAGACCAAAGCAATGGACTACTCAATGGTATACACTTAATTGGCTTTGGATCTAGACAATATAGGAGGACGTTGTTGTTATATTTTGGAGGTTATAATTTCCTTAACATTGCAAAAAGTTTTTAATGAGAAAGGGGGACATGGGTAGATGAGTGCATTTCAAGTGAAGGGCAAAAATACAAATTGACTATGCAATTGTGAAGGGTGAAAAAAAATGTGACTTTGCATTTAAAAAGGCTATTTTAAAATTGAAGGTCAAATGAAGGGCTCCTTAGGGACCAATTTTAAAACCTTGTTCTTGGAATTATTAGAAATACAATATATAAGTGGGGCAACTAAGGCGGGTATGGGCACTAGGATATAAAATGATACATTTGTATAGTGTATGGATAACAACCAAAAGGAGGGCTTCAAGGCCAGTGCTACATAAGTGTACAACTAGTAACTAGATTACCAAAGATCCACAACAACTTACTTTTACAATTCTACATATACTTCTAGCTCATAACACTACATCCACTTACAAGTGTCTTTATGGGGAAAAGAAATTGAAGCTATACATTGGTCCACCATTTTTTTAGATTTGGAATGACATGAAACACAATTAACTACCGGTAGTTGACTTGGACATACACTCAAATTGATCATAATAGATTAAGGAAAAATTTCATGAAAACCCCTAAAGTTTGCAATATTTATAGAGATACCCTTGCTTTTCATAATTTACACAAACACCCTTAGACCAAAAATTTCAAGAGTTTGCTTTGTTGTGCATGCCACTCCCCTTCTTCCTTTATATGCAAGTTGCTTCTTTTTTGTTTCATTACATTCTCTTCTTCAACATTGGTCCTGAAGAAAGTACAAGGACAACAAACAAACGCCACAAAACTTACGGTCTAAGGGTATCTGTGTAATTTCTGAAAAAGCAGGGATATCTATGTAAGTATTACAAACTTCAAGGGTATTCATGAAATTTTCCAAGTACCTGTATTTGGTGGATTATGTAGGCTTCACTAGTATATTTACTTTTGTTTGAGGTTTTAGACTCTTTTTTGTTTTGTTTCGTTTCTAGATTTCAATGAGGTTCTTTGTTTTAATACTTGAACTTTTTATGCAATTTTTATTTGCTCATAGTTTGTCAAAAAGAATTGAAGAGCTAATATTTTGACAATCCTACAAACGTAAAGGGCAATAAAAATTAACAGTATTTCTTATGAAGGTTGGACTCACTTTTCAAAGTACAACATTATAGGCCGGGGCTTTGCATTAAGAAGTTACCATGAGGAATTTTGAAGAGATACCTACTTCAAAAAGCAAGCTAGTGCTGCAAGAACAAAGCCTCTTATAGTGTAGCTCCTTGTTGGATGAAAGCACAGAAAACTTTTAGTTTAGACTAAAAAAACATTATGGTACTTTACATGGTTTTGATATTAATCCAAGAGGAACCATAGTGTGGGTTTGAATCTATTCATTTTTGAATTTGGCAATGCTGATCCCAAGATTAACTGAATAATCGTGAGATGTAAAGCATTATAGTTTCTGTTGATAAATCTACCATAAAGAGCACATATAGCTATTGCTGTAATAACCAAAAGAAATTACCAATTTTGGCCATGTAAACTTTCAAGTGAATTTTTCATTTATAAAATGGCATGAGTCTTACATGTATGTAAAACCCAATTTAGACCACAATTTTTTCTTGGACAATCACGACTTAAAAATTCGAATGGAATGGTATTTTGCTTTGATGATGGGATAAATCACGCCTTCCATTTTGCCTTATTCATACCGAATGTCCAAGAATATATATTGTAGTGCTTCGGTATCCTCTCAAAAGCAAAAACTAGGTCACATTAACCGTTATTATAATGAAAACCACTTAAACCAATTAAAAAACCATTGAAAGAGGTCTTTTGTTTTTTCCCATTATAAATAAAAGCCATGGTCAACATAAAACGATTCAAGTTTTGAAATCAATGTAAGCCTTATCATATACTCCCTCTATTTTAAAAAAAAAAAACCCATTTTTGACTTATTTTTTGTCTCAATCAAAAACCCGTGTTTGTATATTGACTTGATTTTTGTCATAGAAAGAAACCTATGCTTATCTCTAAAATAAAAATTAACTGCTTGGAATGTTTGGTGATATTTTTTGGGCATTTTGTGCTCATGAATTGCCAATGTTTGCGTTGCAAACTTGAATTCGTGATTTTTGTTTGCAAATTGTGTCTATAATTAACCTAAAATCATCAATTGTATCAACATTAAGATTTGAGTTTTTGATAGATGGACAACTTGGGCAACTAGGCTAACTTGTTCTTTACTTACAATTGCATTGGCACACTCTATATCAATAATTTTTCTAATTATTGGCAACAATAACAAAACACTTGAAATTTCAAAACTTTGGCACTAAATTCCTTTCCTTTTTAGAAAAAATTAATTCATTAAAGTTTTAAAATAGTGTTTGGAGTGTTTTAAACCTGATATCCAATCACTTCCAATTACAATTTGTTGATAATATTTCTTAATCCCTCACAAATTCTAAAACACAAGTTTTTTTTTCTTTTTTTCTTTTTTTCTTTTCTTTTCTGAGACAAAGGCAATAGTTAGTTGGATGCTTTGAAAGATTGTATAACTTTTTTGTTTAGGCAACAAAAGTGTCAAACATAATTTCCACTCATAGTCCTTAAATTCATTGCATAGATCATAGTCAATGCTAATAATAAAAAATACCACTTATTTTAAGTATGATTTATTTTATGAATAATTTG
This sequence comes from Ulota crispa, assembly GCA_963920765.1. Classification (NCBI taxonomy): domain Eukaryota; kingdom Viridiplantae; phylum Streptophyta; class Bryopsida; order Orthotrichales; family Orthotrichaceae; genus Ulota; species Ulota crispa. The sequence continues at coordinate 15,168,124 of OY987247.1, read as the reverse complement.
TGAGTAAACTTCAGAATTAATAAAATGCTTGCTCAAATGCTAGTCATATTGCTTCATATAGAAATCAAGATATATGAGCTCTTATTATGTACATAAACTCACAATAAAGTGAGTTGATATTAATGTTTGATGATAAAACATACAAACAATGAATACCAAAAATGTTAACTCAATACAAAAGACCTTAAACTTGAAGCTTGTTGTTGCATTTACATGCATGCCATATTCAACTATATTAAAGCACTCCAAAGTTCAAAATAAGAATCTACATTTTATTTTAAAAGAAAATATACAAAATATCAAGAGATTTCAGTGAACAATTTTTAACAAGGACTTGGCAACAACAACACTACAAAAAAACAAACTAGTGTCATCCAAATAGTAAACAATGTGAAATTTTTAGTACCTAAAGAATCACATGTCTCTAGTAGCCAGCAATTGAGTCATAAGATAACTTTCTAGGATGAAGCAACCTAATTGTTAAGGCAACCTAAATGCATCATTTAATCTAGATAAACTAGACATTTTTGCTAATTTGGTTCATATAAGGGGCATCAAAAGATCCCTCAATAGTGGGTCTAATTTGCATTCTGTAAGTTCAGCTTTGAAGGATATGTATGACATCATGATCTCTCATTCATCATGACCATGTTTAATCTTAGCTTGCATGTATAATTCATAATTAGGTAAATGTAACAAGTTGAACGAATATGCAAAACATTGAGGTATATCCTAATGTCCAAGAACCTATTAAGATGCAAAAGTTATAAAAACTCAACGTTCAACTGGTAGAATTTATCTACCTATCATTTCAGAAAGTACACTTAGAATTAGCTGACCTGACCTTACTTTGAGCATTCTGATCAAATCCTCAAAATCAATAACTGAGTCCATTCTGTGAAATACTGTAACCCCATAGTTTAAGTCATAAAAAGTTTCCAAACATTGTCAGTCTCCAGATCTTAATGCATGCCACCTTCAGAAGAGGCTTCAGAACAATAATGCAACAGAAGTAACAATTTATAGCCTTAACCTTGGTGTTGCAAGTTATAGTAAAAGGAGGTCCACATATCCTTGCTATACAAAATCACAGTTCAATTGTAACTAATTGACTCCAATAAATCCACAGACATCGTTGTAGTATTGCTAAATTTGAACTTCAACTACAACCATTTGAGTGCTTATACACTAAAATTTCAAACCGCAATTAAAAAATTCAAAGATGCATTGAGATCGATAGTTCATTAACTAATGCAACGTTAATGCTCATATTTACAATTATTTACCCATAGCCGAGAAAATTAACGCCTCCAAAACCTCCTTAGAGATACACATTGGGAGGTCCGCTGCAAGACATTCAACTCCAACATCTTAGTCAACTCGCCTTATCAATAATGACAATAAGGGTTCATAATAGCGTCTCCAAGTCTCGTGTTTAAGTTCAGTAACCCCTAAAAGACAGAGACTTCATGGTTCTAAAACGTCAAATTTGATTGATCATGGTGTATTGTGAAAACTATAATGCAGATGGAGATAAATTCTATTGCATGTGTTGGACACAAAGTAAATAAAATTGAACACGAAGTTCTATATGAGCCACCCCGAAGGATTGAAAAAGTTGTGACGCACATTCAAGGAGGGTTTGACTACTGTTTTAGACAAGTCTTGTATTTATTAGAGAGTTCTCTATTTTTCCATTGATGTTATAGCTGCCTAAATTCTGCAAGATAGATGTTTGAGCAGCATGAACTTGAAGGCCCACTAGATGACTCTTAGAGTTGAACTTACTTTGCTCACCACACCAACCAACCACCCACGTCATGTACATGTGTTTGTACACCCAAAATATCTGCATCCAACTCCAAAGCTCGCTGCCTTTCTGCACTAGCCAAACTACATCTTTAGCAAATTTCAACGTGAAGTTCCATGCTTCTTAAGGACACAAAATAGCAGAAAATTGGAAATGCTCGTTTAAAATACCCAGATCAACTAGCACTAGCATTCTAGTATGCTAAAAAAGTAATGGTACACAATGTTTCACATCGAGGATAAGCAACATTCTCAAAGAAAAATAGTTACATATACAATGAATGTATGAAAAAATATGTACTCACCTAGAAATAGGATCGAAAAAACAAGTAGTGCTGCCACACATTCCATTATCCACAAAGTATTAATTGAAAGATTGTAGCTGCAATTTCGACCGACTCAATTAACTCCATCTCATCAACTATCTATTAATGCTGAGCAGGCGAAGGCTTGCATTTAAGGTCATGAGCCTTTTTAATTGCGATAATTGTTAATCTTAGTTGAATTTTGATTACAAAACATTGATGGCAAAACGGAAGGCCAAGGACAATTGTAGCAAAACAAGGAACAGAGTGACAAGATAACAAACTTGCTTCCATTAAATTGCCCTACACGTCTTCTCCTCGCACTTCTTACATATAACCCCCCAATGAGATTCATAAATCAAGTTAACACAATATTTCTTATCACCATGATGTATATGACACCTCCTAACATTTTCACGATACAATAAGGGTGGATTCACATACAAAATTTTCGTCATCTCTTGGTGGAAAGTCGAGGGCTTTCCATTGACTTGTCGATAGATCATAAAGCCATGCCAGCTTTTTTTTACACCAATCATGTGAATCAAGCTCTCCGAGTACCAGCAAAAACCCTTTGCATGCATACAGCTTCAAACTAAAATTTGCCTTCGGAGGATGCTCAAAAGGATTGCACCTGTGACTCTTGGCCTTCACCCAGTTAGTTGATTCCAAACGGTACTCTTCAATATAGAAAGTTGGCGACTCGGTTGCCAGCTCTTCATTAGCGGGGCCTTCTGATCCACTCTTCAGGATAAAAACGCTCTCCTTGTAACGAGCGGTCATAGCAAAAGAAGACATAAAGTTGTAATAATCAATAGCAATCAACTGTTCTTTTGCAAAATCATAGACGAAGTGTTTGTGGAGAAGCACCACATTAGTGTCACAAGGCGAAGGTCTCCATTCTCCTGTCAAAGAGTCATACAGTAGTGCTGCAAGTTCACCCGATATCCACCCTCTACTTGAGTTTGTCCACACATTCCTTCTTGCCACTATAACCACCTGGAATGCTCCGGTTCTCTTGTCCACACTCATTTGCAACAGCTGCAACTGCCTCATATCAAATAATGGAGGCAACTCCTTTGACACCCTCGTCAATGGATTCACCACATGGAAGAAGAAGGCCGAGCGGTCTCTTTTTCTCCTCATGTCCATGTTTGACCGCGTGACAAAGCACACCAAACCTCCATCTTCGCATTCAAAGTTCATCTGTGCAAAGTTTTCTACCCAGTGCACAGGAGGATGGCCAGCATCAAGTTTGTACAAGTGCCACTTTGCAGTGTTGATATCAAAGACCCTCACCCAAAACGTACTACAAAAGTACTTTGAAATGATACACACCATATTTGGATACACTTCATTGCACAACCGGTGAAAATCCGGGTCAGCTGTAATGGTTCGTTGCCATTCTTTATTCAAAAACTGCATACGGCAAGTAACATCCAATGGAAGGTGTCCAAACACCGGCTGCAAAAGCTCCCGAGGAAGACTTTCCCAAAGTTTAGGGTTCATGGTTTGCACATGGTCACTGCACGAGTGTTGACACCGTTTCTCCACTTGCTTTATCCGGCCTTGATCTTCGCTCTCAATCCCAAACTCTTTGGCTGCTAGTATCAACACCTCCATCAAAGCAGAAGAATCTCCGTCTCTCCTAAGAGCTCCTCCATTCTGCAACCTGTCTTTTAGTACAGAGGCTACCCGAGAATAGTGCTGCTGCTTATCATCTCCACTCACATCTTCGTCCGCCATAGAAACACTGTAATATAGTCTCTTTTAAAAAATATAGGGTTTCTACAGATCAAGAGATTTCAAATGTCACATATAATTTCAAATGTCACATATAATGCGAGGGTATCACGGTTTCTCAATTCCAAGCTCCAAATTCGAAGGCCTAAACCCTAAACCAGCCAAAACCAAAAACCTTGTAAAGAGAAGGGCAGTAATTCCTCAATTCCAAGCTCCAAATTCGAAGACCTAAACCCTAAACCAGCCAAAACCAAAAGCCTGGCAAAGAGAAGAGCAGTAATTCACAGCAACGGAAGAGAAGAGCAGTAATTTCTCAATTCCATTCTCCAAATTCAAAGACCTAAACCCTAAACCCTAAACCAACCAAAACCAAAAACCTTGCAAAGAACAGCAGTAATTCACAGCAACGGAAGTAGCCACCAAACAACAAACACAAAACCTGATTCTCCAACTGCACAAGTAAACAAAGTCTCTCATAGCATTCCAAACCCTAATTCCAACAAACTACAAATGTCCTCCTCTTGCGCTGTTTCCAGACGCGGTCCCGTAACAAAACTTTCACTCAGCCACTCTTTTTTTAGGTTAAGCATCACCACATTTCGAAAGCTCTTATTATCCAGCTACAAGCCAATCGGAAATCAAAGGAAGAAGATGTGATAACTTAACCAGATCTTCAAAGAAAAAATGCATTTCAAACTCCAAAAGTAACAAAAAAAAAACTAACAATTCGCCAACCTTGATAACCTCAACCGTTATTTGGAGCAACACCAACGAGAAACCCAATAAAAAAATAACAAGAGATAAAAAGCATGATGCACTTACTTGAGCTTGAACTTTTGAATTAACGGTTGATTTTGCCACTTGAAGAACTGGAAAGAGGTAATTGTAAAACAGAAACGATCAGAGCTGCAACCAAGGCCTTTGAAACAAAACGTCAAGCATCATTCTGCATCAGTAACATCCAAATACTCTGTTCTCGTGGGAGCTCTAAAACTTCGATCGTCTCAAATGGAATATAAATTCCTGATTGCATACTGAAAATTGTAGTGCTTCTAGAGTAGATCTTCCAAAATGGCAAGCATGCGGGGGTAAGCGGAGGTGAAGCGGGCTCCTCCATGAAACCCTAATTTCGAGCTGCGCCATGGCCATGACTTCCCCTGCACTAGAGTTTCACAAGCTTTGCAGGGACATGCAATTAACTGGTAAGGTAGGAGGCTCATAAACTGACCATCTAAGGGCTGAAACTGAATTTTGGGGAGGTGAAACTTCTTGAAATGTTTTTCAGTAAAATTTCCTTGAAAGACAAGAAGAATTGACATCTAATTTAAGTTGTTTCATATTATTTGGAGTTTTGTGGATTTAGTTATGAAATTTTGAAGCTGAAGTGGCATAGGGTTCTAAAATCGCCCACCTCCTCATATGTACATTACTTGTATATTTTGAAAACCTATGAAAAAAAGCATGTACAAAAGGAGTACATTTCAAAGGGTGGGCCGTTTTAGAGCCTCGACGGTTTATGAGCATCCTACCTTACATGCGGCAACTCAACAGCCCCTCAAACACTTCTAGAAGCTTTCTAATTGCCACACTCTCCAGAGGTATAGTTTTAGAACAACAATGCTAGAGTGTGAACAGGGAGCAAGGAGCGTTGAGCGTTGAGCAGTGAGCCGTTAGATTTGAGCAATGAGCCGTTAGATATGAGCAGTGAAAATTCATGCCTTACTAAAAATAACATATTTTAGAGTAGTAATAAGTGAATTTGGGTCAAAAAATAGTAGTGGAAAAACTATTAAATTGGAAAGATTATTAAATAAACTTGGAAGAAGAGAGCTTTTATGAAGCCATCCAATGTTCAAATAAGTTCAACAAAGGCAAAAATGGTAGAAATTTTACTTTATGCACATGAAAGGAACTTTGAACCAGATGAAAAATAAATTTTAATCATCCGTGATCAAAAACATTCATCCAATCATACATCCAAGTATCATCTAACGAATGAGATTATGACGCAAATTTTGGATACAAAATGAATAGGCGTGCAAAAATATGAAATTAAGATAACCTCCTCAGATTAAAAGAGACTTCAAGCTATGATATACTAACATTTACAAATTCACTTGCACACTACAAACTTCCTCTTTGGAACCAATATGGTCTCACATAAGATGCCATGTGAATTGTCAACGGCTAAATAAATAGATATATATGCAAAATTTTGAATTTTAGATAGCCTCTTTGGATTTGAGGAGGCTGAGGGCTATGATAAACTCACATTTACAAATTTATTGGCACATATTAACTACCTCTTTGGTTCCAAGGAGGTATCAAGAGAGTTGCCATGAGATTTTTCAAAAACTAAAAAGTTGGATTAATAAATATAGATATGATACAATGACAACCTTCTCAAACTCAAAGGAGGCTTTAACCATAAAAAACTCATGCTTAAAAATTCCGTGGCACAAAAAGTTTTCCATTTTTAAATCTAATAAGTCACAGAAAGACAAAATTGCAATTTGTAAAAGACAAAAAAGTTAAATTAACAACCTTAAGAATAATGCATATTAAGTCTCCTAAGAATCCAAAGAAGCTTGGGTCTACAAGATAAGTTTATTTGACTAAGAATATGGTCAACTGATTACTCCAAATGTGCTTTTGATATACCTTGACAAAAACAATAACACAAAGCAATAACTATTACTACTTATGCCACATTAAAAAAAACAATTCATACAATATTATTGATTTGCAGCAATTGGTGCTTTGTTGTGTGTGTATATACACACACACATATATATATATGTATATATATATATATATATATATATATAGGGAATTACTACAACGACACCCTAAATTGCTAACGGGACACTCCCTTTGAGCAAGATTTCTAGTAATTTAGTGCAATTTTTTATTTATTAAGTGGTTCATCATTCATTCAATCATAACATTATCACGTCCTTGAAAGAAAGCATGACAAATACAATTTTTTTGAAATATTATTGCACCAATACTATTTTTTAATTTATTTTTGCTTTAAATAACTCAAAAGCTCTATATTTTTAGTTTGAAATTCAAGCACACCTATTTTTTTTTTAGTATAACATTATAATGATAAATGTGAAACAAATCTTTTGATCCAAATAAAAAAATTAGCAAAATCAGCATTAAAAATCACATTTTCATGCTCCATTAGCAATTTAGGGTGTCGTTGTAGTAATTCCCTATATATATATATATATATATGTATATATAAATAATGATTTTATGATGTGACTATGTAGTCAAGGCTCCTTTGCAATCTAAAATGAGAAATCTAATATAGTGAAAAAATTTAGTCTCCGATTGCAATCTAATATAATTTAATACCATCCAAAATGCTAATTCATTCTATATACAATTATGACCAATTATCCCAATAAACAATAGTTCTTAATCGTCACTTCCTTAAATCTCTAAAATTGTGCATATGCAAGGACAACCTAGCCCCATAGAAATCATGGTTCATTTACAAAAATCTCTACAGTATTTCTGGCAATTCTATATGAACAATTTGAAATACTCAATTGAAATTTGAGCCTCCTACTTTAGGTGGCTTTTACAACTCATTTCTAAACAACAAAACAATATCCTAGAACTTTACTACATAATAGATTGATTCCTAACTACTAAGCTAATTTTTCACAAGCTAGAGAATTCACATAATAAAGGCAACTTGAAACTTAGACAAAATTCTAACCATTGTTGTTTATGTTGTAACTTTCAACAAAACTCTAAGTTAATCATGTTCACCTTAAAGTCTTCAAATTCAATAATGTCAAAGAAGCCAAGCTTGACCTTTGTGGTAGTTATTTGAAAATAGTTTTATTTCAACAATTATTATTTTGACAATTACATGCTGAGGTAGATTGTATAGAATCTTAAATATTATTGGTTTTCATATGTTTTTGCAACACAAAACACTTTTAAACGAGCACGTTCATAGCAATCTTGATTGTTTTGCAAAATTGAGTAGTGGCCTTTAGGGACCAACTCGGAACCTGGATCGAGTATATGGGGGTTCAACTAATTTGTGTTTTGAACAAAGTTCCAATTTCATTGGCTAAACAAGTAGTTTTTTAGTTTATTTGTTTATTTTATTTTCCATTTTTTTCTTTTTTTTTGCTTTTTACAAATTGGTTGGTATGTTGTAAGACCCTCTTCGGAACTTGGGAGCCCTATTTGTGCTTGTCACGGGTTTTGTAATGGGCTCTTCAAATTCCAAAGAGCCCTCATTAACAAACTATATATTATTATTTTCCCATTTTTTCTTAAGTTTTTCACCAATTTTTGTTGTTTTTTACATTTTACGGATTGGTTGGTGTGACTTAGGATCCTCTTTGGAACTTGAGAGCCCTGTTTGTGCTTGTCACAATTATGTAAAATAGTCATAAAATTTGTCAAAATTGCACAATGTATGAAATCTCAAGAATAATTAGTGTTTTTTATTAGGAAACTTAGTTGTATATGCTAAAATCGGGGATAAAATGAACTAAAATGACCTTTCTATAAACACAAGTGCTAAATTTGTTGTTTTGTTGCCAAGTCCATACAATCATTTTGTTAAAATAAGCAATTCAAATTCATGATACTTAGCAAATATAACTAAGTTTCCTAATAAAGAACACTAATTATTCTTGAGATTTCATACATTGTGCAATTTTGACAAATTTTATGACTCTTTTACATAATTGTGACAAGCACAAACAGGGCTCTCAAGTTCCAAAGAGGATCCTAAGTCACACCAACCAATCCGTAAAATGTAAAAAACAACAAAAATTGGTGAAAAACTTAAGAAAAAATGGGAAAATAATAATATATAGTTTGTTAATGAGGGCTCTTTGGAATTTGAAGAGCCCATTACAAAACCCGTGACAAGCACAAATAGGGCTCCCAAGTTCCGAAGAGGGTCTTACAACATACCAACCAATTTGTAAAAAGCAAAAAAAAAGAAAAAAATGGAAAATAAAATAAACAAATAAACTAAAAAACTACTTGTTTAGCCAATGAAATTGGAACTTTGTTCAAAACACAAATTAGTTGAACCCCCATATACTTGATCCAGGTTCCAAGTTGGTCCCTAAAGGCCACTACTCAATTTTGCAAAACAATCAAGATTGCTATGAACGTGCTCGTTTAAAAGTGTTTTGTGTTGCAAAAACATATGAAAACCAATAATATTTAAGATTCTATACAATCTACCTCAGCATGTAATTGTCAAAATAATAATTGTTAAAATAACACTATCTTCAAATAATTACCACAAAGATCAATGATCAAGTTTGGAGAGGTTTTTGCACCAATTGATTTCACTTTTTTTATTACAAAATTTTGGATTACTTTTTGTGTTAAACCTGGTCTTATGCCTAAATTTTTTTGTAACATTTTAAATTGAGAAACACATGCTAAAAAGTTAAAATGAGAAACTTCCAGAAAGTTCTCATATAAAGCCATTATTTATTAGTTTTTATCTTCTACATAAAAACAAAATTCAAAGTGTAAATGGTGGAGCTTTAGATTTTAGCTAGCTTTAGATGAGAATAAAAGAAATGGAAGAATTGGCAAAAAATCATGATTTTGACAATCTTGATTAACATAACGCCACTTTTAAAAAATGTGAAGAGAAAGGCAGTACGTAGTAGTGCATTGGTAGCATTTGTCACACCATTATGAAGTCCTCAAAATGTTTGATTCTTAATTTTAATTCATTTTTCACTTAATGGTATTGTAACCATGCCCAATATTTTCTTAGGGTTTTCAAATGCCCTTATGTGTTTCCAAAGATTTTTTAAATTAGTTATATATTTTTTTTATTAATACTTTTTAAAATTTATAATCATTCTCAATGAAAAACAATTCAATTTTTTTTACATTCTTCTTATTTGATAAAGAATTAAAAAATGTCTTAGCATTTTCAATATGGTAAATTACTAAATGAAGAGAATCATAATGAATTTTTTGTGTTTCTAATGATTTTAGAAGTTTATTCAGATTTGAGGTTATTCACCAAAAATTATTTTTTGATTAGATATTTGTACAAAATTTGTTTGAAAATAATTACAATATATTAAAAGATATACCATATCAACATTCAAAAGTGTTAAAGCAGTAATTAAAAATGTAGTTTCCTTGTGGAGTTTGAGATATAAATTCAAATTTCTTTTTATTGGGATTATAACATTTAATTCAATGCTATCATTGTAGACTTGTATCTTCAAAATTTGAACATGTTCAAAATTGCAAATTAAAAATTAAGCTTTTTGGATTCTTTTGAATTGAGAGTACAATAAAAATATAATAGTAATATATGAAAATTTCAATGTAAATCTGTTCTTGATTTTCTTTTTTGAAGTTGTTAGTAATGCAAGAAATCTTGTACTTGGTTTTTTTTTTTTTTTTCAAAAAGTGGGTATCAATGAAATTTTGTATTTTCTGGTTTTGAGTAGTCTCCATTGATTTTTTTTATAATTTATTTTTCTAAGTGCGTTTCCATCATATTTGTTGTCCTATTTTCATCTACATTCATCCATTTTATTTTCATCCATTTGATATTATTTTTCATTTGTTTGTATCAATGGATGAATTTCAAATATCATTCAAAATTTCTATTCATTAGTGACATTTTTGCATATTTACAAATGTATGAAAATCACTAAAATATCATTTTCAATTTCTTAATTTTCATGAAAAGTCTGCCTACCACTCAATGCTCACTACTCAATGCTCAACGCTCATTGCTCCCTACTCACACTTTAGCAACCTTGGTTTTAGAAGGAGATGGTTCTAGAAGGGGTGGTTTACACATAGTTTTAGAAGGGGTGGTTTACACATAATTTTAGAAGAGGTAGTTTACGCATAGTTCTAGAAGGGGCAATGGACGTCTAGTTTTAGAAGGGGCAGTGTACACATAGTTCTAGAAGGGGGCGTCAAAAATCAAGGAGAATTGACTATTAGCACAAAATTATATCTTGTTGAAATGACAAAATAGTCAACAAAAGTTTGGAATTACACTAGTAGGAAACTCCGTCCAAAACAACAGAAAACCAACAGTTTCTTGTTGATTTGGGCACTTGCCCACCCTAATTGACTAATTTAACAAAATTCTATAAAAAACAATATACGTTTTGTTGATTTGTACACCATTATCTAAATCAACAAAAATTTTGAAATCTTTTGGGAATCTTTTGGGAATTTTTTGTGAATCTTTAAGAATCTTTAAAAATCTTTTGGGAATCATTGAGAATCTTTTCATGATTTTTAAGAATAATTAAGAATCTTTTCATGATTTTAGAATCTTTGAGAATCTTCTTAGAATCTTTGAGAATTTTTTAGGAATCTTTGAGAATTTTTTAGGAATCTTTGAGAATCTTTGGAAATCTTTGGGAATCTTTTCAAGTTTTTATGAAATCTTTGAGAATGTTTGAGGACAATTGAGAATCTTTGAGAATCTTTTAGGAATCTTTGAGAATCTTTAGAAATCTTTGGACATCTTTTCAAGTTTTTTTGGAATCTTCAAAAATCTTTGAGAATCTTCTTGGAATCTTTGAGAATCTTTAGAAATCTTTGAGAATCTTCTTGGAATCTTTGAGAATCTTCAGAAATCTTTGAGAATCTTATTGGAATCTTTGAGAATTCTTGAGAATCTTTGAGAATAGTTTGGAATATTTGAGAATCTGTGGAAATGTTCTAGGAATTTTGAAATTTTTCGAGAATTTTTGAAAATCTTTAAGAATAATCTTGGAATCTTCTTGGAGACTTTGAGAAGCTTTGAGAATCTTGAAGAATCTTTGGGAATCTTTTGAGAATCTTTTTGGAAATTTTAAAAATCTTTAAGAATCTCTAAGAATTTTCAAGAACCTTTTTGGAATCTTTGAGAATCTTTTTAAAAATCTTTATGAAATTTGTTAAAATACTTCAAAATACTTATAGAAATAGAATCTCTTAGACTAAATTAGAGTCCTTTAGGAATCTTTTTGTAATTCATCAAAGTACTTTAAAATATTTTTAATAAAAAAGCTATTACAATAGTTTAGGTTTGTTTTTGAAATCTTTCTAGAATCTTTTTGAACCTCATTAAAATGTTTTGAAGTTTTAAAAAATAAAAGAAGTTTTCAAAAGAAATAGAATATTTTAGAAGTTTGAGTGTACATTGACTAGTTTTATTTCCTTTACTTTTCACAATTTGGTTAGATTTAAAATTAGCAGCCTTTAAAGTCAAGTAAAAACATGACCATAATAACAAAAAAATCAATAGTTTTCTGTTGATCTAGACACTTTTGGACACAACTTCACTAATTCAACAAAATTTTATATAAAAAGTACAACTTTTTGTTGTTTTAAATACCAAAATTTTTTTACAAACAAATATAAAAGATGCTCTTCAATTCTTTGAAAAAATCATATATGTCCCTCAAGGATTAAAAGTACCAAAAATATCTTTTCTCTTTGTATAAATATCAACAATGCTTCTAATATATTGGGAAAATATTAAAAATACTCCTCAACTATTTTAAATTATTTATATCTTTGTGTTATATGATAACCAAGTGTATAGTTTAATGCAAATTCTTACAAGAAACCAAATGTGATTTTTACATTTCAAATAACACAAGGATATATTTAACATTTCAAAATAGAAGAGCTTTTTTATTATTTTTCCAAAATAATAGGAGTATAATTGATATTCCTACAATAAATAAGGAATATTTTTTATGTTTCAAATATTTTCGGCGTGAACTTGATATTTTGAAAGACATAAAGGGTACTTTTAGTATTTTTCCTTCTATTACTAACCAAATGAATTAAAAAATAATAATCTTATAAAATATTTTTATAAGTTTTAAAAGATGGGAATTGACACGTGTATCCCACCCTTCCAATTTCTATACCACACCATGGGATAAATTTTAGATTTCTACCATCAAAAAGCTAAATTTGAAAATTTTGAATTCAGATTTGGATTTAGAGACCATGGTATTGTTTAGAACCATAAAAAAAGTTGCAATTCAACAACACCCAATGAAAAAGTTTAGTTAGGGAGAAAATTGTTAATTTTTACTTTTGTTTATAAAAAAAGATAAGCTTTTTCATTGGGTGTTGTTGAATTGCAACTTTTTTTATGGTCCTAGACAATATCATGGTCTCTAAGTCCAAATTTGAATTCAAAATTCTCAAACTCAAATTTTTGATGGTAGAAATCTAAAATTTACCCTGGGGGTGTGGTACAATAGTTCAAAGGGTGTGGTTCACATATTAATGCCTTTAAAAACTATCCAAAACTATTCAAAAGTCTATAGAATTTTGATTTTATAATTGCAAGATTTTAATTTTGTAACTTTTCACAATTTCATGTTATTTAAAACTATCACACTATGGAGGCTATTTTAACAAAATAAGGTTCTTTTTACAAAAAAACTAACACTAAATAATATTTATTAATGAATCCAACCTTTGCTTGCAACAATCTTTTTGAGATTTGTGAATTCCAATAAAAATTTATAAACAAAATCAAAAGAATGGAAATAAACAAATTTTTTATAATTTCTAAACACCTTCTATGATTTTAACTCATAACTTTTGATAAAAGGATTGAAATCCAAAAAAATTTGTTGGAGGTGAAAGTAAAATACATTTATCAACTTTTCTTAATTCTAAGTTTTTTGAAAAAAAATCCTTTAATGGGCCAAAATAGCCTCCAAAGTCTACTGGCTTACTAAAAACATGAACATTTAATGTACAAATAAAATCATGGTTATATTGTGCACATGTGTGGGTGCACGTGCTCTAGTGGTTGTGAGTAATGTGGAAGAGTTGTGGAGTGTGAGCCCGGAGGTGGGGGGTTCAAACCGCACTGCTGGCAGCCTTGCCCGGTGGTGCGGGCAGCTGCCCGATGCCGTGGGCAGTTGTGTGGCGGTACGGGTAGCTGCTCGGCCTTTGAAAAATTTCATTTTTTTATAAAATAAAATAAAATTCTATGAAAAAAAATTTGAAAATTTGAAAAAAAATAGAATTGAACAACATAAAATACGTGAAAAGTAACAAAAAATCAACAGAAAATTAACAAAAAACAATAAATAATCAACAAAAAATCAACAGAAAATCAACAGTAAAGTACCCAAATCAACTTAACTAAATCCACAGAAAAAATCAACAATTTTTGGTTGAAATTCTATTGATTTTGTGCTGAATTTTCTACTAGTGTTATTAGAAAAAGAAGGGTAGAAGCCTACAACTAGTCAAAATTTTGAAACCATTTATTATAAGTTGAGTTCATATAGTCCTACTTGAGTTTTCAAGTGTTAGTTGAACAAACATTTGGACCTTTAGGGATTAAGTGATTTAACTTAAAGAAAGCAAGTAGTTGCTCCCACAAAAAGCATTATCCATATTATCACTAGCTTACTTTTGAACTTCCACTCATGTATCTTTTATTTATGCAATTCCAATTCCTCTTTTCCCTTAATTCTAGAGCCAACAATTGAGAAGACCTTTGAACGCACAAACTCTAGGCATATACCAACTTCGAACATCAAGGTGAGACTCTTCATCTCTTTGGAACCCCAACATTTTGAGAAGTCTTTTTAGTCTCGGGGGGTCTATTTGGCGTATTTTAGAAACCACATACGGCTTAATATAGAGACAATTTAATTTAGTTGAGATAAAAATTATAAAAAAATTAGAAGAAAGGTATGGGTCACTTAATGTAGGGACGTGTATTATAAATAATATAGTTAGGATTCTAATCTGGTCCATTACATTTTTGTACATGTAATATAGAGGCTTATATGTGTATCCTAGGTACAAAAGTTCATAGTACAAATAGTATACAAGGCAATACAACTATACTGGCTCTGTAGACAATGGCATTCAAACTTCAATAGCATTTGTTCATTTCAGTGAGGGGTTGTTTAGGACATTTGTAGCGACACATGCATGCATTTCTTTCACTCTAGCTCTTTCCAGTCATGCTAGGCAATAACATTATGCAGATTGTATGACACTTGGAGCTAGGAGTCATGGCGTTGTTGCCTATGTGGAATTGGGATGTTCATTTTGTGTTTGTGAACACATATACGTTCGTTTTTTTTGCATTTGCTAGCGTGGATTCATGGTTGTTTCATATTTTTGTTCATGGTTGATATAAAGGTTCACTCTTTAATGTTTCATGTTGTTTAATTTTTTGTTTTGGTTTTTGATTATGTCTGAAAAGCACTAAACCCCTAAACACCTAAACCATGAAGATCTGTGTCCATTGTGCTCAAGGTGAAGTCATACCCTAAAACTCGTGCCCTAAACCCTAATTATGAAATTTGAATATCATATATGGTTTTGGGCAACTTTTTAGCCAACCAACTAAACCCTTAAACTTTGTTTTTAAATTCAATTTTTTTCATTATAAAGAATATAGTTTATCAAAAATTAGCTTCACTTTCACATCATAAATAATGATAGAGTACCAAAATATAGGCCATTTTCAAAAATTAAGTAATTATAGAGACCCATTTATTCCTAGTCCGGAGGTAAATAGCCCCTTAAAAAATAACCCGTTGCCGCACGTGATGCACAAAAAATACAAAGAGTGCCCCCGAGTTTTTAGTTTGATGGAGATTTTGCAATGATATGTATGAATTTCTTGCTTCTTTTATTTTGAATCTGTCTTTGATTAGCAGTTGCAATTGAAGTCAAGTCCTTGCAGCCATTAGAACTTTCACCAAAATTATTTTCAAGTTTGTGAAAATAGTACTAGCTACTAAAATCTGCAATTTGACTAACCAAATTTTTAATATGAAAGATGGCATTAATTACCAAGCTAAGAGGAAAATTCTAATTGAAATTCATTAGTCTGTGTGCTAAGCAAACTCAAGAGATAGAACGGCTAGGTAGTGTTCTCAAAAATAAAAAATAATAGAACAATAGAAGAGTTAGAAATCTAGGTGGAATATTGCTATATATGATTATGCGTTTAGCTCTGAAATTTGCTATTAACGCGTTATCTAATAATTTGGTAAAAAACCCCAATTTGAGGATATTTGAATTTTTCATTTTTGAGAATTTTTAGGTGATTTAGAGTGAATTTTATGATGATTTCTTCAAAAACTTACATAAATGATGAAATATTTTGAAGGAATTATAAAAACACTCACTTCAAATCACCAAAATATTCTTACAAATGCAAAATTTAGTTTCTCCAAGTTTATTTTGGGAAAATGTTTTTCCCATAACAACAAATATCATGTTTATTGCAATTACAAAGCAAAGGTATAACCACCATCATTGTAGACAACAAGGCTAATTATAGAAGGGCTCTGTAGAGTTTACATTTTAGTTATTGAGATAATTTTGTTGCTTTCTTGCAGGATTTGGTAGTTAACAAAGGGGAACCAATTTGCTCATTTGTATGATCATGGCCACCTCTTTGCATCTAGTGACACGACAAGTCGTTGAACAAAGATATGCTGCAATGTTCTACATTTTCTCAAATGTGATTCTCTTGCTTACAAAACACTGCGGTAAGCCAACTTATAAATTCCGCCAAAGCTCATGTTGAATTGAAGTTCCTTGTTAAACCATTTTTTACCATGTCATTGGTCTTTCAATTTTTATCTTTAAGATAACATAGTTGTTGTCTTTTAATTTGTAGCTCTAAAAGCAATATGCATTAATTTGGGAAAAACCCCAAATTTTGAGACTTTTGAATCTTTCATTTTTAAGAGTTTTATGGTGATTTAGAGTGAGTTTAATGATAATTTCTTCAAGACCTTACATCAATGAGTATCTTGAAGGAATTATCAAAATACTCACTTTAAGTCACCAAAATATCCTCACAAATGCAAAATTAAATATTCTTAAATTTTGTTTTAAGAAAAAATGTTTTTCTCAAGTTAATGAATATTGTGTTTCTACCTCTCAAGAAGCATTGTTGTTCATTAGTTGCCATCACTTTGAGCATTGCAGAGTTTATTGATGGAATCCAAGGTCTCTTTGTTTTTGGGGATAGCTACTCAGGTAATTCCAAAGCCTCCAAATTAAATTGTAACACTTAGAGAACATGAAGAATTTATGAAACATTGAATGTATTCATGCTAACTTTCTGGAAAAAACATAACCCTTGCACAATTGTTGATTGCAAATTTTTGACAGACACTGGTGAAAATATGAAATATCCATACGGGATGACATGGCCTAGAAATGGAATGGGGCATCGCTCATCAGATGGACGGAACCAAGTTGATTACATTGGTAAGTATGCTATTAACAAGTCATATCTAAGTATGCTACTAACAAGTTGTATCTAAGTAAACTTGGACAGCCCAAAGTTCATAAATAATAATCCACATGCAAAACATCTCTTGGACAACCCAAAGTTCATAAATAATAATCCATATGCAAAACATCTAATTGCTAATTTGCGTATATTATGTGTAAAACTTTAGAAAATCTATGCAAAGCATTTGGTAATTTGTATTTGTCAATGTCAAGAGGTCTCCTTATATTTTGTAAATAAAGTTCAAAATTACTTGAATAACTTATATGGCATTAATAAAAACATCCCCCTTATCAAACAAAATTCTAGTACCAAAGAACTAGTTTGTAATGCTCTAGTATATTGTTATACCTATTCTTGATCAATAAACATTCCTTGTCAAATTGTTGCTGCAGCGGCCAATTTTGGTGTGTTGTCACCGACTCCTTGGGAGTACTTGGGCGAACAAGGAATTCCCAACAATGGAGGTGCAAACTTTGCCGTGGGAGGTGCGGCTGTCACAAATGCTTACGGATATCGACCCTTGGAGCAGCAAGTGGATGCTTTTGAGGCAATTGTGAAGAATGGCACATGGACGCCTGGTTACTTAGAACAATCAGTGGCTCTTGTTGCAATTGGAGTGAACGACTACACCTTCTACAATAATCAAAAAGGGAATGGAATTGAGGTATGTCAATTAAAGCTAGATGCACTAGTTTGTTCTATTCTATATTGCAATTTATCTACTAGAATAATTTTTTTATTTTTAAAGTTTTATTCAAATAAAAGAAAACATGGTTTAGTAGAAATAATGTGATGTAAATCTATTGGTACTTTGCAGCAATTGGAATAAATGATGCTATCTTGTAAATGTGCATAAACTTTGATAGAAGACTCTAAGAAAACATTATATAATCTTGTTGTATGCTGCAGGGTGTTGGCGTTTTTGTTGATATGGTGGTTGACAAAATAGGAGCTAACATACAACGTCTTATGGAGCTTGGTTTTGTGAACATCATGGTCACCAATATGGTGCCTATGTCTTGCATGCCGTTTGCCACTCTTGATGTTAATGGCGAAACAGGTTGTATGACCAATGATTTGCTTGACACAGAAACCAACTCACATAATAAGAAGCTGCAAGCAAAAGTGAATGAATTCATTAATAGCAGCGCCAACATTGTCATATTAGATTTGACAAAAGCACTGCGTACCTTATTCAAGAAAGGGCCAAAATATGGTAAGCATGGATTTGATAACATTTCAATGTTGACAACTTTTGCTATAAATTGTGGAGATTTGCACACAACGTCGTTACTAATTCACAGATTATCATGTGCAGGATTTACCAAAGCCTACAAACGATGTTGTCTTGGCTTTTGCAACACCACGGACGTTTGCGCTAATCCGTCCTTGCATGTTGTCTTTGATAGCATACATCCAACAGATGCTGCATGGAAGGTGGTCGCTGACCTCTACAGCTATGAGCAGGGATATACCACGGGACCTACTCTAGATTCATGGATTCAGAAGAATAGTCCTTAAAAGTTGAACACAAAACACAAGCTTTAGATTCAAAATAATTGGCAAGCTTGTTAGGCCAGTTTTGTTGTGTCAATTGCTCTTGGAATAGCATTATGTAATGCAATGTTCAAAATAAAAAAAATGTCGGTTCAAAATTTGCATTTGATGCATAAACATAAGTCATTTGTTCATAAGAAACAACCTATTGTGTGGTCTGGTTTTGTGAATTTTCAATTGCCATCATCTAAGTTTTTGCGTTTTCCTTTAATCAAAGGAGTGACTATGGAGTTTGACTATTGCCCAGTTTTTTGGTCCAATGGAAATGGTAAGTTAGGTACTTTAAAGCTCTGTCCTAGATGTTTTTGTTACTCTTGTGCTTATATTGTACAGAAAATATATAGCTTCCCGTAGAAGTAGAACTTGCAACCAGTTATAGGATAATCTTCTTCTTTAGTATTGCCAAATACAATAGTAGACAAGATGACAATCATCTTTCATCCTTCACTACTTACCTATATGTAACTTTTCGTAAAACTTTTATAATAAACTGCTGGGTATTACAGATTTTAGGACTTTTTTGTTTCAACTATTGTAGCAAATTCAGTTCTTCACTAATAATTATCTTTTAACTGATTGTATGAAGCGAGTTCTTGGGATGGGAGATGTATACGCAGCAAGTTCAACAAAGCTTTCGAAAGGAGACTATACATGGTTACTCCAAATCAGGTTAAAATCCTTATTTCCTCGACATTTTTAGCGTTTTAAGAATTGAATTTTGATTTGAGTTAAACCTCAATGCCATCTCCTAGATTTGTTGTGCTTACAAATTTGTCAGCATACAAAGTAGTAGATCCTATTAAACTGGGAGGGGTGTGGGCATAAAGTATCATGCTCTAAGACTGTCACTTTAAGGGTTGGTATGCCTTTCCATGGGCATATCAAGATAGGAATTCTTTTTGTTTAACTTTTAGATAATGAGAAATTGATGTCAAATGTAACACAATTTTTTTCATGTTTTTTTAAGCACTATTGAATTGTTGATATATTTTCAAAGTTTTTTACAGTAAACACCTATTTGTGCCTCCAGATCTTTCATAAACTGTTTCCTTGCAATTTGTAAAGAAATAAGAACAAATTGAGGAATATAATTGACTCTCAAAATAAAATACACCTCTTCTTCTATGACTTACAGAGGTTCATTCAAGGATCACTTCATATCCATTCTTAGCTATCTATTGCACGCTTTACATGAAAGGGTCAAAGTTAGAACACACTATCTTACTCTAACCTCTGAAGCTTTGAGTCGTTAAATCCACAAAATTGCTGATTTGAAACTCGTGAAGTGTCTCAATGTGTTCTCTCTTTTGTGACATGATTATCAGACAACAATGTGACTTTCCTAGCTAGAAAAGCAGAAGAAAGCAGTGCTATTGCTTGAGCGCAATCTAGAAGATGAGGTATGATAATTTTGTGAGTTTTCTATACTTCAAAACTATTATTTGAGTCATAGTCATTTGACACCAATAACCAGTCTTGAATAGACTTTTATTCAAATACTTCGTTTAATATGTTGTGATTACTGGAAGTTAGTTCACTATGATTGCACTTGCATAGAAATTCTTGGACTTTGTTAAAGGGCTTTGCTGTAACAGTTCTTTGTTTTCTCCAGCTTGTTTGTAATTTTCATTTCATCATTTGCTGTATAAAATTATAATAATTCCATCTATGCATAGAGCTAAGTAGGATTTTTCATAATTAATGGACTATATACATTTGCCTCATAATTTTGAAAAAACAAAATTAAAACACTTGTACTATTAAAATAAAGCCAAATTGAGTTGTAGAAAACATGTTTGACTAGTTGGCCATGGAACTGGTCCCCCAGATTAACCCCTAAATGCCCAAGCCCTATTTGAGTTTCTTGGACTTTCCATGAAACTGAACAATCAATCAACCTCTTCATGAATTCCATCAAGTTTTTTTCAATTGTAACCATATAAATTTAAGCTAAACATGTTAGAGATTACATGGAAAAAGAAAACACAACAATATCACTTGTAGTTTGAAAGATTATAATGTTTGAACATGAGGGTGTTAAAACTGCAAAAGTGAATTAAAGTCTTCCAATCCTCATTTCACATGTCAAATCCAAAAAGTTGGTCACCGTAAAAATATGAGGTTTAAGGTCATTACATGTCTAACTCGAATCAATTTACGGTTTTGAAAATCCACTCCAAATTATTTTTAAATGGATTTCTAATGTGGATTTTTCTCCAAGCTCTAGTGTATTTGAGGCTCATTTTCAACATCTTCCAACACTAGAAAACTTAAGATTGCAGTGGACACCCTTGTATGAATTCTCAAGTAGAAAAATCATCAACTTTTATTTTCAAAACCAAATTTTTGAGATTGAAAGTAAACTTTAAACAAACTTATATTGAAAAAAAATATTAAAAATAATGATTTGATAAGATTTTATTCATCTTCAAAATTTCCTCGCGACCCAAATCTGGTCGCTTGGGCATTTAGGGCTTAAGAGTATGAAAGAAACTACGAAGGGGTCCGGGTGAAAAGCTGAATCTATTTTCATTCAACTCCTATACTAACGATCTCAATTACATTACGATTTGCTCCAAGGTCGGAAGAACACATGGGGTCAGATTTTCAAGGAGAGCTTGAACCAAAGAAATTAGTGGAGAGTATCAATTCCACCAACTCAGCTCTCGAGTAGAGCACGGCAAATCTTATAAGCTTCAAAACACCTCTACTTGACCAAACATAAAGCGAGAAGCTGCAAACCCAGGTGTCAGGAAACAAAGTTTCGAATTTAGAAATCAGTAGAGATTTGAAGAGGGCATGAGCTTCTGCCAAAAGACGGAAAACCCAGAGTTTTGAAAAGTAGACCTGAAATCCAGGATCAGCAATCATCTCATTGAAGATTCCGTATTTTAGTTGTTTGAATAGCCAACAGGAGGGACTGTATTTTGAGAAACTCCTTACTGTTAAAAATCCTTTTATTACGCCTCTCTCTTTGTCAATAAAAGATACTCCTGTCCCTCTAAAAACGTCCACAAAAGCTTCCTTGCAAAGGATTAACTATGTTTTTAGTCTTTGTGTTAGTGACACATGCATTCTAGAATCAATATACCATTTATCAAATATAAGGTAGGAGCACCCATAAACATCAAATTAAGGGTTTTGAACATGATGAGTAATAATAAACAACTAGCAAATTATAGGATCCTGTTAGGAATAGAAAAAAAATGAGTTTGCACTTTAAAATGTAAAATTTGGATACTATGAGAATAAGTTGTGGATTTTTAAAGAGCAAATTGCCATTGCACCCATAACCACTTTCAAGATTTCATGTTCACATGTTGTACATTCTTGTAATTACATCTATTCATTTCCACAAATTTTCCAAGATTTTAGAGGTGACAGTTATGGGGACAGTGACACTTATGGGTGCTCCTACCTTGTGCAAAATCTCCAATTTTCATGTCGCCATTTAGTTACCCAAGTTCTATGCAAAAAATACCATATTTGTGCATGCTGCCAGCTTCTTATTACTAATGACTTAAAGATTAGTAGCAACAATGGTACCTCATATGGGCAAAGTCAAACTTGCTAGGAGAGGAATGCTCCCTAACTGCTTAACTTGTCCCCATGAGATCATAGAACATAACAAATGCTTTCACAGCGTTTGAAATCAGCAAAAGGGAGCTATTTAGGGGTACAAGAAATGTGTCTGATTTGGACGTTTTTAGAGGGACGGACGGAGTACAAACTAGCACGTAACATCAAAGTTCTTTTGCTTTTCTTCTTTCTTTGGAAGTGTATGCCCACATAAGCATTCTAGCTTCCAAGAGAAGTCCCTAAGGTAGGAGGCTCAAACTCAAAGCAGGCTCAAATTTGGAGCATCTCCTCAAATGTACTCTTTCTGTACATCTTGTTTTTCATAGCCCTTCAACAATGTACAGATCATGTAATTTGAGGAGGTGCTCCATTTTAGAGCCCTATGACCTTTCCACTTCAAATATTCATAACTAATTCCACAAAGTTCCAAAAAATATGAAACAATGTAATTTGAGGAGGTGCTCCATTTTAGAGCCCTATGACCTTTCCACTTCAAATATTCATAACTAATTCCACAAAGTTCCAAAAAATATGAAACAACTTGGGTTAGATGCGGATTCTTCTTGTCTTTCAAGAGAAGTTTACTGAAAATCATTTCAAGGAGTTTCACCTACCCAAAATTCAGTTTCAGCCCTTAGGTGCTCCATTTATGAGCCTCCTACCTTAGTCCTGATGCTCCCTAATGTGTTAGCAGAAAACATAAAGAAGCACTAGATATCAAGCAAATGGGCTTCTAATATATGTACTGTACAGAGGGGTAGTAGCCAGGGAAAATTAGATGCATTTGGACACACTTTTACATTGCATTCATATTACTAATGCCCTCCTAACACCAAGTGTGAACATACCCTCAGTAGACTTGTATAAAACATGAGAGATTCTCAGGGTATCTACGGAATATGCTATTATAGAGTACATGTATACGTTGCATACAAAGAACCATCATGCAATGAAGACGCCAGATCCCGAGTTAGCAAAATTCACGGTTTATTTCCTAAGAATAGTAACACAATCAAACGAATCACAGATCATTTAATCTCTACCTTTACCTCTAAGATACTATAACAAAAATAACTGCAGGAATGTGGATGCCACCAAATTCTTAACCTGTTGAGCAGCAACTTCTCTTGGGCTGCTCGCCACCAACTTCAATGCCAGCCAGTCGTTGACTACTCCCCAACACAGTATTGGACTTCATAGACAACGACGACGTCAATGGCTTCTTGCTGACGACTCTGTAAATCTCCTTCACAACAGACTGGAAAGCGGAGGTGACGTTCGTGGCATCCATAGCCGAGGTCTCTATGAACGACATTTTCTCGTTCTGAGCCAACAAAGTGGCTTCTTCCTGTGAGACTTCCCTAATGTTGTCGAGATCGCACTTGTTCCCGACCAGCATCACCACCACACTGGCGTCCGAGTGCACTGCCACACCACACCGATGTCACAACCACTTCACTTCAATACTCAACGAATCATATTTTTCTCGAATAACAAAATTATAAACATACCAGTTCCGACCACAGACTGACAAAAATTTCAGCTAAAAAGCGCAAAATAGCAAAGACCTTGGCCACTTCCAAACAATGCCGACAACCTACTTATTCAAATGCCACAAGCAAAGTGCCACCTGTTGCAATAGCAAAGATCTTGGCCACATCCAAGCAATGCACGACAACTTACTTATTCAAATACCACAAATAAATGCCAATCCTATTGCAAATCCCTAGTCGTACAGTTACACCACCCGACGCCACAACCACTTCACTTCAATACTCAACATTCTCGAATAACGAAATTATAAACATACCAGTTGCGAAAATAGACTGACAAAAACTTCAGCTAAAGAGCGTAAAAATAGCAAAGATCTTGGCCCTTTCCAAACAATGCTGATAAACTACTTATTCAAAAACCACAAAGCAAGTGCCAATCCTGTTGCAAATCCCTAGTCATACAGTCACACCACACCGATGCCACAACCATTTCACTTCAGTACTCAACAATCATGTTTTTCTCGAATAACGAAATCATTTGCGATAACATTTGCGACCATAGACCAGTTGACAAAAAACTTCAGCTAAAGAGCACAACAATAGCAAAGATCTTGGCCAATGCCAACAACCTACGTATTCAAATACCACAAAGCAAGTGCCACCTGTTGCAAATCTCTAGTCATACAGTCACACCACCCGATGCCACAACCACTTCACTTCAACACTCTGCTATCATTTTTTCTCGAACAGACGTACCATTTGCGACCACAGACTGACAAAAACTTCAGCTAAAGAGCGCAAAAATAGCAAAGATCTTGGCCAATGCACTACTTATTCAAATACCACAATCAAAGTGCCAATCCTGTTGCAATAGCAAAGATCTTGGCCACTTCCAAGCAATGCACGACAACCTACTTATTGAAATACCACAAAACAAAGTGCCAATCCTGTTGCAATCTTTAGTCCTCCATTACCTCTGAGCTCGTCTAACCAACGAGCAGCATTTTCAAAAGTAGCTTTCCGGCTGATATCGTACACAATGAGCGCACCAACGGCGCCTCGGTAATACGCCGAAGTGACAGCCCTGAACCGCTCCTGCCCCGCCGTGTCCCAGATCTGCGCCTTGATCTCCTTCCCGTCGATCTCCATGCTCTGCGTCTGGAACTCCACTCCGATGGTCGCCTTCGAGTTGAGGTTGAATTCGTTCCGTGCGTACCTGGACAACAGGTTGGACTTCCCTACCGCGGAGTCGCCTATCAGCACCACTTTGAACAGATAGTCCTCGCTCTGGTCCTCGTTGTACGCCATTCCACCGATCTAGCACCCTCTCGATCTTGCACTACTACCCTAGATCGCCAGGTGCATTCCTTGTTCTGAACAAGAAAGGGACGTAGATCGGATGATGAGGGAAATGGTGAGAGATGGATTGGGAGAAGAGGGAGGGGAGGAGGTGGCTATGGCGAACACTAAGGAAGGGGAATGGCGAGAGAGAGAGAGAGTGCAGGAGCTTGAAGGGCGGGGTGGCAGAGAAAAGTGAGAGAGAAGGGTGTTGTCGTGCTGTGAAGGGAGCGAGGGGAGTGAGTCTGTCTCGCCGGCTTTCGGCGCCCCCGCCCTTCCCCTTCTGGTGTTCAAATCTGTGAGGAGACGGGATATGTACCAGGGGATCAATTGAGCCGCTCCGGGTCTCATCAGTGTGGGCGACGGTTCGGGTACGATAGCGGATATATTACTTGCCTCCTACAGGACGTTAAATTAAATGTTGCCCTTCAAAGTTGCCTGAGCCGACGTGGCCTGCAGGCAGGCCCAGGCCTCATCGCATGACTTGTCAGCCTTGTCATACATCTTGCATCTTGCATCCCATGTTCTACATCATGTATTCTACATTTCGTGTTCTGCATCCCGCGTCTTGCATCTTGCGTCCTATGTTTGGTGTCCTATGTCATGCGGTTTATACTAAGCCCGTTTTATTCAAAATACCACTTGTAAGGGAGAGTGGGGGGTTTGTCCCATATTGTTTGGAGCTGGGGTGAGTTACTTTGGGTACAAGAAGGGCCACTTGAGAGAGAAGAAACACACAACCTCATTTCTTTCTAAGTGAAAAATGTAGGGAAAATACCAAAAATGCCCCTCAATTCATCAAAAATATCAAATATAACCCCCAAAGATTTGAAATATACAAACACCCTTGAACACAATATTTGTTAATTTGGGTTAAATGCTTTCCCAAAACGGATTTTGGGATACTCAAATTTTGCATTTGTGAGAATATTTTGGAGATCTAAATTGAGTTTTTTGATAACTCCTTCAAGATGTTTCATCATTGATGTAAGGTCTCGAAGAAATTATAATAAAACTCAATCTAAATCACCTCAAAACTCTAAAATATGAAAATTTCAGAAGTGCCAAAACCAAAGATTTCTCCCAAACTAATGAATATTGCATTATGGCTTTGTGTACAAATATCAAAAATACCCTTAACTTTTTGTAGAACATCAATAATATCCTTGGTTATCTTTGAGGATATCATTAACACCCCTTGCTTTTTTGGAAGAATATAGAAAATGCCCCTCCATTAATTTGAAATATCAAACATGCCCTTAATTCTCTTGTGCCTCTTATTGCCAAATTCAATAAGTGACTAGGGAAAACATGGAAATCACAAAATTAGACAAGAGTTGAATGCAAGCTCTTTGAGCTATATAAAGGAATTTTACATGTAAGATTATTGAAGTCAGAGCCATTGCATATATTAAATAGAATTTTTTTGTTGTCATTTCATTACTTACAAAAAAAGTTCAATAAAAAATCACAAAGAAATTAGGGGTATTTGTGATGTTTACAAAGATAAATAAGAGTATAGTCTAGTTTATAAGATTTATATTCTTACATAAACCAATGCAGCTTTTAAAATTTCAAATAACACAAGGGCGTATTTGATATTTCAAATTAATGGAGGGGCATTTTCTATATTCTTCCAAAAAAGCAAGGGGTGTTAATGATATCCTCAAAGATAACCAAGGATATTATTGATGTTCTACAAAAAGTTAAGGGTATTTTTGATATTTGTACACAAAGCCATAATGCAATATTCATTAGTTTGGGAGAAATCTTTGGTTTTGGCACTTCTGAAATTTTCATATTTTAGAGTTTTGAGGTGATTTAGATTGAGTTTTATTATAATTTCTTCGAGACCTTACATCAATGATGAAACATCTTGAAGGAGTTATCAAAAAACTCAATTTAGATCTCCAAAATATTCTCACAAATGCAAAATTTGAGTATCCCAAAATCCGTTTTGGGAAAGCATTTAACCCAAATTAACAAATATTGTGTTCAAGGGTGTTTGTATATTTCAAATCTTTGGGGGTTATATTTGATATTTTTGATGAATTGAGGGGCATTTTTGGTATTTTCCCTACATTTTTCACTTAGAAAGAAATGAGGTTGTGTGTTTCTTCTCTCTCAAGTGGCCCTTCTTGTACCCAAAGTAACTCACCCCAGCTCCAAACAATATGGGACAAACCCCCCACTCTCCCTTACAAGTGGTATTTTGAATAAAACGGGCTTAGTATAAACCGCATGACATAGGACACCAAACATAGGACGCAAGATGCAAGACGCGGGATGCAGAACACAAAATGCAGGATGCGGGATGCATGACAAGGCCGACAAGCCATGCGACGGGGTCAGACCTGGGCCTTGGCCCTGCCCCGCGGGCCACGTCGGCTTGGGCAACTTTCAAGGGCAACATTTAACATCCTGCCCTATTCACGGCTTGGTTTATTGCACATAAGAGCATCTCCTGCCACCCGCTAAATGAGCCCTTTGCGTTTCACCCGTAATGGTTTCTGCGATTCAAGTCTCTTACAACATTGTACTTGTCCATATGCAGGAGCAGGGTCATTTAAGTTTAGCCACTTTCACATTAGATTCGAGGTTCCTCTAGGCCCCATTCACAGTCCCTACCAAGCACTGTTCACGCACTATTCACGCTGCATAGCCAAATGTACCAGTGCAATTAGTTGCAATGCAAAAGCAAGCCCTAAAACCCTACAGACTATAGGGAAACTTCACGCTTGTTGTGCTACTTGCTGCTTCCATCCCCTCCAATCCTAGTTTCCAGGGGCTTCATTTGGTGGGTGGCAAGAGATGCTCTAAGGTAGGAGGTTCTAAAATGGTGCATGCTCTAAAACGATGCACCTCTTCAAATGTACTCAATTTGTACATGTTATTTTTCATAGCCCTTCAACAATGTACATGTGATGTACATTTGAGGAGGTGCACCACTTTAGAGACCTATGTACTTTCCACTTCAAAATTTCATAACTAATTCCACAAAGTTCCAAAAAGTATGAAACATCTTGGGTTAGATGGCAATTCCTCTTGTCTTTCTAGAAAAATTTACTGAAAAATATTTCAAGAAGTTTCACCTCCCCAAAATTCAGTATCAGCCCTTAAATGCTCCGTTGTAGAACCTCCTACCTTACGTTGATGTGGGGCCAAGCGGAAAAGCTCAGTATTTTTTTCAAACAAAGGTAACAGTAGTAATAATTTGTCCTCTATATTATTTTTTTTCAACTTTATCCTCCTCCAAAGTCCCAATCTAGAGCAGGGTATCTAAATCTAATCTAAGTATGAATTCAAAATTCATAAATTCAATCTTTCAATGGTAAATATCTAAACTCTCACATTTTTTGACATTTTTTGGCATTTTTTGACATTTTTTGGCAGGTGAAAAAACAATGCTTTTTTCCACCGTGGCCCCACATTGATGTATGTGTAGTAAACTGAGCCTCACCGGAATGTGCGATTTTGGTGGATTTGAATACAATGGCCCACAAGTATAATTTTCAAGGTTCTTGCAAGATTTTGTCCTATATTTCTTTAGAAATTCATGGACATTGATTTTTTTGTTGTTGTCGTTGTTAATTTTCTCTTATTCCTTGCTTTTTTTGCTACTAATGCCTGTACTTTATAATGTGTTTTGTATCTAAGGTTTAGAATCTAAAACCAGTACATTTTATAAAACTTGTGAGATAATGAAGTTAAGTTTTTTTTTCCTTCTTAATAACACGAAATTTGACATGGAATGAACTTCATAACCCTTATCAATCTTCACACAATTTCGACTTACAAAAAAAATGATAGATTTAAAAAAATAAGAGGTTACCGTGGTAACTTGCATAGAGTATAAAAAATTTAATAGCTAAAATAAATAAACCAATAAATTAAAAAATCA
The DNA here is from genome assembly GCA_963920765.1 of Ulota crispa. Taxonomy (NCBI): domain Eukaryota; kingdom Viridiplantae; phylum Streptophyta; class Bryopsida; order Orthotrichales; family Orthotrichaceae; genus Ulota; species Ulota crispa. The sequence goes on along the minus strand of OY987247.1, from coordinate 15,139,096 downwards.
AGCTGTATTATTAAAAAAAATGTACTGGTTTTCAGTGTTGTAGAAATTGTTTACTATCAAAGTATGGTTCTTTGTTTCATAAAACGTTAGGCCTCAAGGATGAAAAATATCGAATTTAGAATTTTTTTCTTAATGATGAACTAAATTTTTTATTTCATTTTTGCCATAAACTAAAATCGTATCATGTTTAAATTCTCTAACTGCAAAGGGAGTGTTAATCAATATATTAATACTTTACAGCAAAATTGCAAATTTTGGATGATAAATGAAATCAAGCATCTTATGTATGTAATATTGTTTTTTCCCCACTTAATTGTTTTAGATTCTTTTCTTAGTTTGCAGTCTTGTTTTGGTACAAGTTCTAAAGATTCGACTTGTACTCTACATTTTAAAGACTGCAACCAAGTTTTATTTAATTTCTTTTTTCATGATGCAAATTTTCAAAATGGAAGCAGGCTTGTGCATGGTTCCTTGTACACCTAAGTTTGTGAATAATGAATAAGCTATTTGTAAGAGTAAAAAAATCTTTATCTTTGCTTCTGCTTTTGCTAACACTACGTCACTAACGCTTGTATGAATGACCTTATACATCACAAAAAATATTCATATAGAATGTGATTATAAGAAACACAAAATATACAAATAGAGTTTGAGACCACCTTTTTAACTCTTAACACTCCACAATTCTAATTTGACATCATCTTGACACGCAATGCAAACAACATTCACAATGTCACCAATTTCTATATTATTACATGCATTGTTTTGGTATTCTCACATGTAACTAACTACGAACAATGTTTGAGCTAGATTTGTCAAAATCACACCCCAGTTTTATACTCGTACTAGCTACTTTGACACCAAAATAAATTAGGTGAGAATTTTGATGAAATTACCAAATCCTTTTCAATTAGGTGCACCACAATTTTGATAAAAGTTACTAAAATCGATTCATATGAGGATGAAAGTGCACACATGGATGACTTTATCCATGTTTTTTTACCCATGCATTGTAGGAAGTAGTTGTTCAACCTATAAAAAACAAAACAAGTTCCTTCATCGTTGCACACTTATCATCACCCTCAAGAATTTCTTTTTCTTTTTCCATTGGTCAAGCACCGTGCACCCTAAAACTTGTGTAAGTGACAAAAAAAAAAAAAGAGAAAGGAAGAAAATCATCCATAGGTGTACACCCATCCAATAAATCAGCTGCTAACAATAACTTTCTTCAAATGTTGACACTCTGAATTATTTCAAAGAGGGAAGTTGCAATCACATCCATTTCATCACCCAATTTTTTTCATGGTAAGGTATCCAATGTCAAAATGGGTTGAAATTTTTGGCAAAAACTTGCCCCAAAAAAATTTCCACAATCACACGCATTTTGAGCCTTCAAGGCAGTGACATTAAAGAGGTACATTCATACGAAAACCAAGTCTCAATCCACAACTAGACAAGGTCACTGCATTCCGTTGTAAGTTCATCAGAGCCAGCATCTTCATCCAAAATTCAGAATCCAGAATCTGGAATCTAAAGTCTAGAATCTATAAATACCAGAATTTCAGATTCCCAACGACCTTTGAAAGCCTAGAGCCCTAGACCAAACCTAGTACAGCGGTAGTACATAGGATATTGATTAATTCACCAAATAGTGCACTGAGGTTGCCCCCACACTAATTTCTTCACATTCCACACTACATGAATGCTTACTGATACTACAATAATTTTCATCAATAATAACTGCAATAAATAAATTTTAATAACAACAAGGACTTGGTCACAACAAACAACTTTATGCAAAAATAAACTAATTTAGTGGTGTCAAGGTTGTAAATCATGTGAAATCCTAGTATGTAAAGAAGTTGTATGGTCCTCCAAGTGGCCAAAACAATGAATCATGAGGTAACTTTTAGGGTAAGGCAACCTAGTTGTGAAGGCAACCTAAATGTACTATTTAATGGAGCTCAAGTTGCTAAAAACTGTGGCAAATGTGCTAACATTTCAAATTCAACATTGCAACGGTCACATTTTTTAAAGTAGTTTACAACATTATCAATTGAGCTTGGCAAATGGGACAACATCACCAAACACATCACATTGTGGCGACAACAAGAAATGAGTTGGAACTAGATCTAATGCAAGGTTGCTATTGTGAATATTGTTGGTAAACATAACAAAAAAAAATAGAAATCCTTATCTCACACAATGTTTTTGATTTACATGTATAGGAAAAGTTAAATTGATGCTGGCTAAAGATGCTAGGGTACCACTAATTAAGGAAGATGTTAGAATTTGAGATAGAGATTGTAGAGAATTAAGCCTCAATTTTTGGGCTTGGTGTAATATACAAACATTATGGAGCTAGGGTTGAGAAGCTCAATAACTTTCACAAATAAGGATTAAAATTAAAAAATGCTTCTAATTTGTAATTAGTTATACATGTCTCTTTTAAACCTTAAATCTATTTTGATTCAAGGTCTTTGAATCCAAATATGAATTTTAAATCCCAAAATTCAGCCTTGCAATGGTAACTTCGTAAACTCTAACTTACATTTTTTCCTATTTGAAAAGTTAAGCTTTTTAACCATGGCTACACACCAATGTGTAGTATATGAGGCCCATCTTGTGAGCACTAACTTACTACTGGAGAGACATACAATGACAACAAAATCTACACTAGTAGGTCCGGGAAGAACTGCGACTAGTGGCTAGATCAAAGGTAGCCAATTGAAATGACCAATTGAAATGTGAAAAAATCGTTTGCAATTTATAAACATTGCCTGAAAAACTAGTTAAAATATTAAAAAATATACAAATATAGTGTGAAATAGAGAAAATAACCAAAATAGTTCTTGGATAAACTGATTTAACGAGGGAATTGAAGGAAATCAACAAAAAAAAAAAAACTCAAATATTTTGTGGACTATGTTAACACTACAAAAAAAACGTTATTAATACTAGGAATCCCCATTCTTGTTATATTTACTGAATAGAATGTTTGGAGAAAAATGAAAAGAGATGCAAAATAATAAAAATTATGGTAACAATTGTGGATTCTTAGGGATAATAACCACTACATCTCCCAACACGACTAAAGGAGTTCCAGCCCAATGCCGAAAACTAGCTTGATTTGCTTATAATAATAAAAACAGAGTATGAAAATAAAAATTGTCTAGTTATGAAACAAAATACGTTGAGAGACACAGCTTTGAAGTTAATTCTTCCTTTTCACTGTTATAAACTTTTTGATTTATGTTTGAACTTCTTGACCAAACTTTTCATGAAAGTGTTGCCTTGCATACATTTCAAAGTAAAACTTGGATTTAGAACTTCAAACGTATGAGAGCAAGTTACTACGATGTAATCTTTGAAAAGAAAAGAAATTCAATGCACATTGCATTAGACATGTTGTAGTACATTATGATATAGCTAATTGACATTGATTTTTGATATTTTCTAAATAGCACAATTGGTCTCCTATTTGCAATATTTTTTATGAGTTAAACCCCATTTTATAATCATTTGATAAGCAATCATGGTTTAAGAGAAGGGATATGATTGTTTGTCTTTTTGAAAGAGAAGTTCAACAATCATTTCTATAAGCAAAATTTTAAAAAGTCTAATGGTGTGTCATTGTATCCATAGAGGTAATCTTCCACAAATTGATTCTTTTTCCAAGATCAATTTCCACATTTCATGTTTTCAACTGCCGAAAGGCATTTCAGATCCAGTAGGAAAATTAGCAAGTTATATCAAACTAAATACATTGATTGAGGTGGAATTAGAACTTACAGTAATAAATTTGGAACTGCATTTAAAGACTAAATAGAATAGACTCCCTAAAGGGACATTAGAGTGATTGGACAATCCAAATACACCCCAATAAACGTTAGTTAACTAAAATAAAATTTAAATGTCTCGTGAAATCAAGTCTATGAAAGAAAATGTAACCAAAGATGTTAAGGTGTAAACATCCCTTATTCACAATGCTTGATTACTTCAGTTGCGAAGGCATTGTGAGGTCATTGTATACTACTCAACAAGTGATTTGCTTCATTTTCATATACTACCAATTACTAACTCTCTGCAACAAGACTTATATTTCATTTTCATAAAAACTAACATTATGACTTCATTTGAATTCCAAATGTTTATTTCACACTGTTTTGGATGGAATTCATGCAAGTCCTGTAGTACACAATTCAAAACGAACATCACAAACCATTTTATTCATGCAGCACAAACCTACGGACAGGTGATGGCCGAAATGACCCTACCCTCAACCAAAGCATTTCTTTAGGCAAAATGAAGCCAATTCTTGCCAATTCTGACAAATTTGAACCAATGTAGACTGGTCATTCCATTAATTACCCAATAGAATGTGGACAACAAAGGGTTGGCAACTCCAATATAAAAAAAATGCCATGCCCTCAACCCAAGGTCTGACTACCCTAGCTACTCCCTTTCAATGCCTGTTTGTATTGAAGAGCGTAGATAAATTATGACCCTCAGGTGTTAAACACACATTCCACCCACCATGTCACAATCCAACATCCCTCATTAAATACTTTATATCAGGATAAAGATTGAAACCGTTCGTTTAAACACTTTCAATCAGGTTTAAGATCTTAACATGGTAACGTTCATGTTTTCCAGAGAGACTTGAGCAGCGTACTCACAATGGATGGAGATGGAAGAGAGAAGCACGTTGAGTTGCAACAGAAAAGAAACACTTGTAAGTTCAAGCTCAAATCACTATAAACTCTCATCAATCCTTCAATTCCAACAACCGCAAGAAACACTTTGGTCCCTAACTGCCTACACTTCATTACTAAAGCATAATAAGCTCCTCCCTACATGCTTATCTACGTGCTAATCTACATAACTTATCTCAGTCTGTGAGACCTGTTTCCACCAGGTTTTCCCACAAAGAAACAACTAAAACCGGCCCTTAAAAACCTACCTACAAAAAAAACGACAGAGAAAGTCGAGCAAAGAGTCCCACCTGTCGTTGCAGTATCTCCTCATTTTTGCCTCATTTTCGCCTCATTTTCGCCTCATCTTCGCCTCATTTTCCCCTCATTTTCCCCTCATTTTCCCCTCATTTCCCCTCATTTTCTCCTCATTTTCAACAGCTTCAGAGCAAGGGCTTCCTTTTCAGCTAATGATAAGTCCTCAAGGTCAGAAGGATAGTCTTCCATGGTATCTTCCTTCCGACCTCCGCGCCCTGCTCCTCTGGTCCCTCCTTGACGTCTCTCTGGCTGAGCATCTGAGTCAGAGTCTAGTAAACCATCATCGCGGCCACTTTCATCACTGTCGTCAACTTGCGCTACTCGCTTGAATTTCCTCCGTTGCCTTTCTTTGATGTTCTCACCATCACTCTCATTATCGTCAGCATCACTGGAGTCTCCACCACTGTCAGCAACTTCATCTCCATCTCCATCTCCGTCTTCATCTTCATCCTCACCATCTGATTCTGCCCGGAGCTTCTGTTTCAGTTTCGTTCGTTTCTCCCTGAGCCTTTGTTTCTCTAACAGGCGATCCTCCTTGTCTCTCTGCTTCATTTCCATCTTCAGCAGTTTGAATCGTTCATTGGCTGCTTGTGCAACTTCGTTACTCACACCTGTACATCAAAGGTACCCCGTTTGCACAAATTAATAACAGCGACATTCACACCACTGTTAAATACAAATCTATGGAGAAAGTAGTCAGGTGAACCAGATAATAATCAACTCCTACGTGATAACGAGCAAGAGTGGCGGATATCATATCTAAAGAAATTGAAAAACAATCGTTCAGGGAAAAGTTGAAAGGAAAGCAGCCATATATCTCTACATTTTGGTATGATATAAATATATTTAAAAAAGTTGCCAAGTTAAAATTGAAAGTTCATCTGGGAAAGTAATAGTTGTCGTAGCTTGGGAAGTTCATGGAAAATAATAAAATGAAACAATGGCCTTTGGAATAGAGTATGAACGCAACAAAGTGCATGGTTCGGAAGACACTGTGGTACAGTGATGCTTAGATAAGGTCAACCTTTGTAAGAAAAACGTTTGGATAGTGTCAAGGTCCCTCTCTCTCTTTTATGTTTTAGGTCTAGTGAAATGGTGGTTTGTTTACGGTCAATGCTTGGATATGATCAACAGTTTTTTCTCGCCCAAAGTAATGACCTTATCCAAGCATCACTGTAGAAGAATCAAACAAAGTGATGTAGAGGGGAGTAGTACCTGATGGGGCATTGAGGACTTCTTTGCTCTGTTGCGCAAGAGCAGCAAGAGGAGGCATAGCAACACCCTCGTCATCAAACACCATACGATGCGCTCCAGCCCTGGTAGGATCTATTTTTAACTTGTTCTTTTTCAAAACTTTCACACCCGCGCTGCAAGGATGGAAAAGAAGTTTACAACCAGTCAGCCGAGTTTCAGGGAGGCGGCTTAAAGAAGGGAAAATTTCATGGATACCCTTGAAGTTTGCAATATTTACATAGATACCCCTGCATTTCAGGAATTACACGAATACCTTTGGACCAAAATTTTCAGGCGTTTGTTTTGTTGTGCATGCCACTTCTCTTCTTCCTTTGTGTGCACGTTGCTTCTTTTTTGTTTCATTTCATCCCCTTCTTCAACATTGGTCATGAAGGAAGTACAAGCACAACATATAAATGCCTAAAAATTACGGTCCGAGGGTATGTGTGTAATTTCTGAAAAAGCAGGGGTATCTATGTAAAAATTGCAAACTTTGGGGGTATCCATGAAATTTTCCCTATAAAAAACTAGAACCAACACTTCAAACATGAACTTCGCAAGATATCAGCCTAACAAATGCAGCAAGTGTTTAGAGAGTGTGCTGGTTGAAGTCTCACCTCTTAGCCTTCATTTGTTTGCCCTCAACCTCTTTCTCATCGGCCCTGGGCTTCTTCTTCGTCAGGAACTCATCGGCAGTGACCTGCTCTCTAGGTCTTTTCTTAGTTAGAAACTCATCAGCCTCACTATCATCCTCCCTGCTCCCACCATCCTCGTCATCATCATCATGTGCTCGAACTTTATCAAATGCAGAAGAGAGAACATCATTGTTTTTCCGAGCAAATAGACGATCCAACTTGTTCTTCTTCTTCTTTTCCACAGGGCCATCTTTGTTGTCTCCATTGATCACGGGTTCAGCCTCATCTTCGTCATCATTTTCACCATCCCTTCCTTCATTACCGACATCCTGGGCAAAATTCAGGTCCATTCACTCAGATATGCTAAATTATATATCTTTTTGCAAGACAAGGAATTTAAGTAGACCCGAGCTAAAGTAAACGTTAAATAAGCTTAATGCTCAACAACACTAAGCATTTCATCACCAGTTTAACATCAAGATAACAAAATATAGGAACCCGTAAAACGCACAACATTCTCAACATCATTACATCAGTTAATATTATAGATGAAATTTTTGCAGAACAGTATAGACAAAGGAATCCAAGAAGTACCAAAGAATACTGAACACTATCTGCAAAGCTTTGACACAGAAGTAAACAGTTACCTGGTCTGAGCCTTGAATATTCTTGCCACCCTTCACCTTTCTCTTCAAAAAACGGATGCGTGGAGTGGTGGGCAATCCCAACGATGAAGCATATGCCTCATGCGGAAGCTGAGCTACGTCGAATACCGACTTGTCTGCACGTACATGAATAGAGCGCAGATATGTTGTAAATGCACGTTGTGCCATGTACTTGAGATCTGGGTCTTTAGACAACAATCCAGCGAGAGCCCCTGATACAGGTTGAAGCTTTTCCTTATTTGCCTGCCACATTCCCGATGAAACTATCAATATATGTGGTACCTTTTCTCCACAATCCACAAAGCTTATCGATTGTATCTTAACAGAAAAAAGACAGAGCTCGGAGAACGCCTATCAGGAAAAAACCTAAAAACTTATCATAGCAATTCCACAATGTCCTTCAAGCAAACATCAACTAAAAATTAGACTCACCTTGATCAATTTCACAGGAATCTTTGCTGCTTCCAACGCTGCTAGCATCGGCTGCTCTGACGGTGAGAGAAACAGAAGGGAGTGACCACTTGCAGTATATCGAGCAGTGCGTCCCACTCTGTGAATATAAGTTTGAACATCTTCAGGGCAATCCACCTGATTCATACAACACCATATGTTTTTAGTGACTTCTTATAGAATTTTGCTTTTCATGAAATCCAAGAAAGGTTGTAAGACAAAATGTTACCTGCAGAACCCAATCAACATCTGGAAAGTCCAATCCTCGTGCAGCCACGTCAGTAGCAAACATAAGTGCGTCCTTTGTTTCGTTATATTTGTAAAATGTAACCATCCTCTGCATCTGTTTCATGCGTCCATGTAAGCATGACAAAGGTATACCAGGCCGTAGTCGCCGAAAAGCTTCATGTACAAACTTCACCTGCTCACCATCCAGAATAAACTGCATAAGCATCACAGTAATGATAGAAAAAACCGGGTACTGAATCTCAAGAAAACAATAGTTGCACCTATAGAGATGAGAGCAAGTACAAGGGTAAGCATCTACTACCTGTTTGCAACTGGATAGGAAAACAAGTATCTTAGTATGCAGGTGCGTCTTTACAAAACTCCACAACAAATCCATTTTCTCATCTAATGGAACGATCATGGCAGTTTGTTGCAACCTAGCTGGTGTGGCAGCTGCAGATTCTGCATGAACTGCCAAATACTCGGGGTCTCGTAAGCTCAGGCGAGCTAAATCCTTGACTGACCGAGTTTGTGTAGCTGAGAAAAGCATTGTCTGTCTCTTCTTGGGAAGTTGTCCTACTATGGCATTCAAGGTTCCAGCAAACCCCATGTCCAAGATGCGATCTGCCTCATCCAACACCAAAATCTGTATTTCCATCACCATGTCAACTGCTTCAGCATTGGCTACAACTGTAAACACTTTAAAGAAAATCAAGTAAGTCATATCCAGGAAGTATTCATCTACAAACTTTGTCCATCACACAATAAAAGTGCTATCTACAATCAATAGGCGGAATAGGCCATACTCCCTCTGTCCCTCTAAATAGCTCCAAATCAGATACATTTCTTGTACCAATAATAAGCTCCTTTTTGCTGATATTAAACGTTGAGAAAGCGTTTGCCAAGTTCAATGATCTCATGGGGGCAAGTTAAGCAATTAGAGAGCATTCCTCTCCTAGCAAGCTTGGCCTAGCCCATATGAGGTACCATTGTTGCTACTAATCTTAAAATCATCAATAAAGAGACAAGTATGGTACCTTTTGCATGGAATTTAGGTGCCCAAACGGCAATATCAAAGCTAGATATTTTACACACATTTGGTAGATGGTATATTGATTCTAGAATGCATGTGTAGCATAAAGACTAAGATAATGAGGACTTGGCAACATTCACAAACTATGTACAAATATGGTACTTTTTGCATGGAATTTGGGTGCCTAAATAGCGACATCAAAGCTGGATATTTTACATAAATTTATTAGATGGTATATTGATTCTAGAATGCATGTGTCACTAGCACAAACACTAAAAACACAGTTAATCCTTTGCAAGGAAGCTTTTTGGACGTTTTCAGAGGGACAGAGGGAGAATAAGATAAGGCACAGTATATGCCTTTCAATTCACCTGAAGTTGAGAACAGTCGAAGTTCGGTGTCTCATCCATGTGTTGTAGTAACCGGCCAGGAGTGCACACCAATATATTCAAGTTGTTCACAGTCTCTTTCTCCGTGTCCACTCCCTTGCGCCCTCCTATAAGCAGCCCTGCACTGATGGAATGGTGTTTGCCTACTTTGAGAAGCTCATCAAAAATCTGTATTGCAAGTTCTCGTGTTGGAGACACAATGATAGCGCCAACTCCATCCATGGAACCCCATTTCGACCGGTACAGCTTCTCAATTACCTGCACAAAAAAATGACTACAATAAGCACGAGCAATGTTTCAATGTTACTCCAGCAATGTTTCAATGTTACTCAAGCAATGTTTCAATGTTACTCATCCAGACAAGTCACTGACGGTGCACCACACACAAGCTGCGGACTAACCAAGGTTGCAAGAGAGTTTGAATCATATTGTTTTCATGCACTGAATTTGAAACCCTAACGTACGAGAAACACCGGGCACTGTATGAAATAATTTGAAATTTTTCGTACCGGTATGAGAAACGCTAGGGTTTTGCCGCTGCCGGTCTTGGCAGCTCCCAGGACATCGTGACCACAAAGCGCATGAGGTATGGACGCTCTCTGAATAGCAGTCATATGCACGAATTTATTCTTCGTCAAACCTAGCTGAGTCCGGTTCGACAGAGGCAGCCCTGCGAAATCCTTCGCTCCAGTGTAAGGACGGAAGACATCTTCTGCTTCGTCGTCTCCCTCCGATTCCTTAGCAATTGTGGAGGCGAGAGGGTTTGACCCTGGCGCAGGTGCTCCTGCGGCAATCCGAGCCTCAAGAGACTCGACCTCCTCCTGCTCGTTCACTTTCTTGCCCCTGAATTTCGCCCTGTTGTTGGCTTTCCCTTTCCCTGTGCCCGCTTGGCTCTGCTGCACCTGCTGCTTCACCCTTCCAGGGCCCATCGCAGGAGCAGAATCGCAACAACAGTTCAACCTAAAAATCCACTGACGAAGAGCGGTGTGATATTGCGAATTCGAGTTTTTGCATTGCGTTTTCTGCTGAGTTAATTTGGCGACTCCAGCTCTGGAGTGCAGAGAGAAGGCTTTACATCGACAGGAGCTATCCTGAGGAGATTCGCTACACGAACAGAGCCTTTCTCTCTCGCTCGTAGCGCACTTGCTTGTTTTCCTTGGCTTTGACCTAATCCTAAAACCCTAAACCCTTACGCGCCCCTGAGGAGTTTCAGAAGTAAAATGACGATACAGAAGCACGAGATAGCGGGTGACGTGGCTTCCAGCCTGTTCTTTTGGGTCCCGCCACTTGCCTCGTCAGCGGTTAACCCCTAAATGCCCAAGGCCTTCCTGAGCTTCTTGAGATTTTCATGAAACTGAACAATCAGTAACCTTTTCATAAATTTCATTGGGTTCTTTTAATTGTAACCACACAAATTTAAACTAAAATTGTTAAAGATTATATGGAAAAAGAAAACACAACAATATCACTTATAATTTGAAAGATTATAATGTTTGAAGATGAGGGTGTTAAAATTGCAAAAATGACTTTAAGTTTTCTAATCTTCATTTCACATGTCAAGTTGAAAAATTTGGTCACCAAAAAATACATGGTTTAAGGCCATTACATGTCTAACTTTAATCAAATTTATGGCTTTCAAAATCTACTCCCACATTTTTTTAAATGAATTTCTAATGTGGGTTTTTCTCCAAGCTCTAGTGTATTTGAGGCTCATTTTCAAGATCTTTCAACACTAGAAAACCCAAAATTGCAATGGACACCCTTGTACAAAATATTGATTAGAAAAAACATCAACATTCATTTTGAAAATCAGATTTTTGATATTGAAAACATACTTCAAAACATAATTGAACTGGAAAAATCATCTAAAAATAGTGATTTGATAAGATTTTATTCACCTTCAAAGTTTTGCAAACACTCAAATTGGGTGCCTTGGGCATTTAGGGGTTAAGTTAGTTGCTTTTAGGGGAGAACTCTTGATGGAGGCCTTTCTACTAAGACCATCTTTAGCGTTATCAGGTGGATAGCTTGAAAAGTGACACTATAAGAGATGATTTACCTTTTTGTGGAAATTTTGAGACAAAAACGTATTTTTCTAATTTTCCGACAAAGAGAAATGGATGCCAAATGTAACACAATTTTTTTGTCTTTTTTGAAATACTATTGAATTGTTGATGAATTTTCAAAGCTTTTTGTAGTAGGTGCCTATTTGTGATTCTAGGTTTTTCATAAATTGTTTCCTTGCAATTTGTAGGAAGATGAGGTGAAATCAAGGAGTTTAATTGGCTCTTGCAATAAAATACACCTCTTCTTCTATAACTAAGAGGGTCTATTCTAGAACCACCTCATATCCAATCTTGAGCTACCTATGGGAAGCTTATCAAGGAAGGGGCACAATTAGAGCTACCTACCTTACTCCAAACTTGATACTTTAAGAATTTACATTTATTTTTGAAGAGTCCTCAAAATTCTTGTTCTCCACCCTTGCACTTTGAACATGCCCCATAAGTAACCATTGGACCATTTGCCAAGGGGAATAAGGGATAAAGCTCACTAAACTTAGGATGAATTGTGTTTTGAAGTTTCATTGCTTAACATGCTAGGATGGAGTGCCATGAGAGTATTTTGAGGGTCCAATGCACTTATCATCCATGCTTGAATTGTGTTAAACCCTTGCAAGGCAACACTAGAGATACTCTAGTTTGCCTACTTCTACAAAAGTGTATTGGTTTTTTTTTCCAACTCACCAGTTTCATTGTCTCACCTCTAGTATCTTTGAATCTTTTATCATCCTACATGTTTCTTGCCCCCATCAAATTACATTCAAGTTGGAAATTTTAACTTGGGTTCTTAAAATTAAAAAATCAATGTAAGATGCACTAGAAGAAAAACATGCCATAAACAATTGCTTGACTATGTCATAACAATTGCACAAACAATTGCTTAACAACTGCACAACAATTGCAAGACTACAAAATAAGCTCAGTTAGTAGTCTTGCAATTTTTGACAATTTTTGAGGAACTATTGAGCAAATGTTTGTACAATTGTTGTGACATAGTCAAGTAGTTGTTTATGGCATATTTTCTTCTAGTGATGAAAACTGAACTTTTGATTTTGAGAAACATGGAGTCCTTGTTTTGCAAATATTGTATTATGTTTTCTTCTTCTATTGTCTAAAGAAGTGAGAAAACACGATATTTGTAAAAAACGGGTTGTATTATTTTCATTTCAACCAATTCTTTTATTCTGCTTTTCATGAAATTTTCATTTTTTTTATTGTATAAGTTTTTTTTGCTAATTAGAATCCTCTTGTGTTCACAAAATTGCAAGTGAGGAGTTTGAAATATTGTAACTTTTTGGCTTTATATTTGTATTCTTGGTATAAATGTTATGTGGCATAGCCCTTAACCCCTGAGAGCTCCAGCAACTAGATTCTGGTCGCTTTAGATTTTAAAGTCTTGGTTTGAGGCATTAGATTTAACTTTTTGGTCTTGCTATAAATTACAATTATGAAAGCATTCAAGTTGTCCATGTCAATAGAGTGATGGCGAGGAAAGCCAAATTGTTGTATAAGTGCTGCAAGAAGTTTGATTTGGTGAAACACCGTACGAGGCAATGGGGGCGGTTTAGCAAGCAATGTTTTACATGCTGCAACCGGTCAACATCCCTTGCAAGCTTCCTTGTGTAAGCTTTGTGGTAGCGGGAAAGTTGTTGGCAAGGGTTCAAGCATGTTCTAGACCCTTATTATGGCAACTATCACCGATTGTGCCGGTCATTGTTTTCCATGCATTAGCAATTTGAAGCCCTAAAACTTGACATAAAAAGAAGTGCAATCTTCAATAATTTACAAGTGTGTGCATTCACATTTGATCTTCCTGCTCACAAAATTTGAGATGAATCTGGGGCTTATAGAATTTTGTAAAAATCATCAAATAGCAACTACCTACCAAAAAATGAAATTTTGTCATCACATGTTGTTAGATCAAATGTTATAATCTCCCATCTCCCGCGGTGAATTGTTCCCAAAATTTGCAAGCCATTTTCTAAATAGGTGTTCTACTATTTTCAATGGTCAATTTTTGTGGATCATTTGATTGATTGAAATACGATGCATCAAAGTTGTTGGTCTCCAAAAACCCTAATTCTGGTGGATACGGCTTGGGCGCTGAGGGGTTAACCACATAAAGGACAATAATCTTTTTTGTTTCTTTAAATTGAGTCGAGATGAATAATAATAAAAAAATCATGATCCTATTCTAAAATAATATAGAATTTGTGATCCAAAATTCACCTTCTTAGAATGATATCTACATTACCCTTGTAAAGTATCTTATGAAGTTTGTAACTGAGTATAGTTTATTGTAGCACACTTATGCAAGACATTGACATCCAATTATATGGATTACAATTGTTTGATAGGCCTTGCTATAGCTCATTGTTGTTATCAGACCCTTTAAGAAATTTTTATTGCAACAATATTTGGTGAAATTTGTTACAATATCAATAAGTGTTTATATAGTGTAAAATATTGAGAAATTAGTGTGGGGAACCTAAATGCAACATCAACTACTAGTATAGGTACCCATTGTACCAACAGAGGCAATATGAATATCATTGCAATAAACAAATTCTACGCTAGCAACGAACTATAATCAATTTTACAATTCAAACTATGAGTGATTGGTTAACTTACTAAGGCCATCAACTTGATTCAGAGTAAACCCTCAATAGAAAGCACTTTATGCATGTAACCTCTCTCTACTTTATGAATTAAAAACCCTTAAACCCTAATCAACAACCAAGATTTTAAAAAGCATTCAAAAAATAAGAAAACCACCTTGTTGTATTTGGTCAAGTACTATCAAAAGACAAGGTTTTCCAAAAGAAGTAGTGTGGCAAATGACCGGCTTGCATCCCAAATAAACTGGCCCTTGTCCTGCTCATCAAATTTCAATGCATTAGCAAATGAGGCCAATGATTGGGGACTGCTATATTGTGAGTGGGGATCCATGAGCCGTGAGCTTTGAGTCTAGATTTTCTTTTAGAATACTAAATTCACCTATAACCATGTACATAGGAACCTGTAAGTGTGTGTGTTAATTTTTTGTCTCTTAAAAAGCTTATTTTATTAGTTTTCCCTTTAATTTCAGACTCAAATTTGATTCCCACTCACAAAATTTTAGGTCATTGCTTGTTGCTCACCGCTCATGGATCATTGTGTCACGCTCTCAAAATAACATTGTCTGCCAATGATATGCCTCCAATTTGGAAGGACTGCTGTTGATCACTAAACCCATGCTTCAATAGGTATCTTCAAAAAAATGTGCCCCACTATGGAGAACCTTGACCATATGGGCATCTCCACTGGTGGCTCAAACACACTCAAAGCTAGTGGATGAAAAGTGTTGAGGCTCCTCTCAAAACCCTTTGAAGACAATTTGTCCTATAGCTTCTAGCAAGGGCCTTTCAAGACACTATTCATCTTAAGTTTAGTGAAGTTTATCCTCTACTTTCCTTGGTAAGTGGTCAATTGATTATTTATGAGGCATGTTGGAGTGCAAGGCCACCATTTTGAAGAGTATGGGTGGAGATCAAGCGGCTTTAGATGGAAAACTTTGAAAGAGCCTAGACCAATGGAGATGCTTTTAGGGCAAGTTTCCATTGGGGACTGGAATTGGAGGCCCATCCACGTTAACCATGAGCAGAGAAAAGAAAAACTTTGAAATCTTGACAAGATGTACATATTTAAAAGCAAGCCTTGTTCTAAGGTCCAGAAGGTCCAAGAATGTTAGTCAACTTTTGCAAAGCTAAAGGCTAGAGGCCCAAGCCTAAATCCCTCTACCCCCCAATGGAAACCAGCTCTTACATGATATGTTGTATGGTGGACTAGAGTGGCAAAACATTGTTGTTTTTACAAATCATGATAAGAGTAATTATTTGCCCCCTACTTTGGTATTATTCAATGATATCCTTCCATAGATTTTTAGACTAAACTAGGATCTCTAAATTGGAATCTGAATTCAAAATTCCCAAATTCAATCCCTTGATGGCAAATATCTAAACTCTCACTTTTTATGGGCGAGGGAAAAGCTAAAATTTTCTACCATGGCCCTACATAACATCATGCACTAACCTCAACCCTCTCCGAGCACAAGTCTAGAACTTCAACACAAGTAAGGTAGCGGCACCCAAAAGTAACACTAGCCGTTTAGTGACATTTAAAAATAAACCTAAAGCTGCGTACTCTTGCACCCAAACAAGACATGTAGGCACCCAAACCACACACGCAAATTAACATAAGGAACAAAAATTGTGTAGGTAATAGTTTATGATTGGATGTGACATGGTCTTTTTGTTGTTGCTTTTTCATGAGTTTAGTGTTCACAATAGGTCAATCTAGGGAGTTACCTTCAACAATTTGTAATTTATTCATACAATCTCAGAAAATTCCAAAAACCATTTTACTTGCATCTCTAACCATTTCCTATCAAGTTCATACCATAGGATTCTCAAAAGACCCTCAAAATCACCACATTTGACATAAGTGTCACTTTTAAGTTCTTCTACCTTAGGGCATCTCCACTGGTCCAGCAAGATTGGCATGCAAGGAGAGTGAGTGAGAGGCCACAAGGGGGGGGGAGAAAGTCTGCTTGACAGGGCTGCAAAGTCCACCAATTGCGCTCTAGAAACAACTCGCCACCCCACTTTCAAGAAACATGTGTCTCAGGGTATAATTGGGGGCTGCCACGTCTAGGGTTGGGGCCTTGCGACAAGATCACAAGCATCGCAGGAGTGTATATATAAATGAAGCCCCACAAACTCAACTCGCTCAAAATTTGTTTGACATTGGTAGCTGAACGTCCCCAAAGCTCTTTTGAGCGAGCATGCTCAAACCCTTTTGCCTTTGTGCCACCGATGAAAATCCGAAACGGGCAAAGAGCCTGCCGCCAAATTGTCCTCCCGTTTTTCGTCAACCGATGGAGCTGCTCTTAGCCTCTCAAACGCTCGGGTAGCTTCCAATTCAAATGAACCCCGCCCTGGTGACTCGACAAATGGATTCCTCGGATTCGGCGCCAGCCATCCAGCGCCGTCTATGCAAACTTTACCATCGCTTACGAGAGTAACTTACTAGATTCAAACTAACTCAAGTTACTTCAAGGTTTGCCGCTTGGCCTTACAACGTCGCTTACCGTCCGCGTCCACTTATCAGCACGCTGCTCCCGACGGCGATCAACTGCGCACAACTATTTCCAGTATTACGTCCGCATTTGCTGTTCAATCACGACGAGAAGTTGTGGACGACAGCAGACGTCGTCAGTTACGTGACACTCCAGTAAAACTGCGCCGTCGAAGTGGACACTCTGTTCCTCTGTCTATTCTTAAGACACAGAGGCTTATGAGTCTCTCAACACTGCAACACCGGCTCCTGGTTCTCGAAGAGCAAGGCTTCTAATCCGATTCGTGCCGTTGATGAGGTGCGGACTCCGAAATCGTTTTTTGTCTATTACGCGTGTGATCCGTGAACAAATTGTTAGGGTTTAGAGGTGTTCTGTGGACTTTGTTGTAGAGATCGGGATGAGCTTGTTGAATTGAGAGTTTGGAAGATTAACGAGGTAATTTATTTTCCTGCTTTGCTGTGCTGTGTGTGTATGTGTGTGTGTTTTTATGTGTGATGGTGTATTGAGTTGGCACTGAAGCAAGTTTGAGTGACTGCTATTTTAGGAACGGAACGTCGTATGGCAGGAGGTGTTAGATGATTTGGCTGTGGTATGCTTTAAGCGAAGTATCGTAACAAAAAATATTCGGTCAGTGAGAGCGCCTTTTAGGTCGAGCTGGTTTTGGAAGTAGGAAGGGAAAGCAGTTTCATGTAATTAACCGACCTTTCTTGTAGCGTAGGGTTTCCAGTATTGCTGTGTTGACAAATTTTATTCTGTTTGCACGATTTACATTTCGAACTTTCTGGATTTTTAGTTTTATATGTAAAGCAAATCAGAGCAAAGCGAGGAAGGAAAGCAGTCTTATGTTATTAACAGGCTTCTCGTTTAGTGTAGGGTGTCCAATGTTGCTAATTTGGCACCTATTTATTGTCCGTGATGCTTCCTTTGCATGATTAGATTATGAACTTTCTCAGTTGGAGTCATCGTTCTAATCCGAAACGAAAGAACGAATATTTTGATTGAATTTACGACAATGTCGTAGCGGACAATGTTGAGCAGCTTCAGGTTGGATTTTATTTCCGAGCATTAGCTCGGTGAGGATTAAATTTTTTCCTCTCCATTGTAGTCGATGGAACGGTGTTGCCAAAATTTTGTGAAATTTGGTGTTTCTTAACATTTTTTAGTACTGTGGTTATATCCTTAGGTTACAGAGTAGACGTCTTCTTGAGTTGTCGGATTTCGAGTATAATTGTAGTGAACGGACGTTTGAAGCTATGTCGCAACTCCAGAAGTTGACGGTTGCGTAATCCTTCAAGCATTAGAGATGGACGGAATGGAAGAAATCCATGCACGAAGATTTCACAGGAGTCGCGTCGAATGATGTAATCGCACATTAAGATCGCTCGTGTTGACAAGGCACGTTTGTCGTAAATGTTAGAATCATGCTTGTTACAAACTCCTTATTGTTTGCATTCTTTTCGAAGATTTCTAAATTTGTGGTGGATGTGTCCTTTGCCTTGCAGAATACAGCGGCGTGAAGTAGTAGAGTGCAAGCACCATTGCAGGAATGATTTTGTTTTGGGAAGCAGGCTGAGATGGACGTGTTTCTGCATTGTGTGAGATATCGCTCCCATCAAGCCAGTGGGTGATAGTTGTAGTAGCATTGTTGCAAGTTTTGATCTGTACGTGTGATCTTTAAAGGTAATCACGTTAAATCTCTCGTGTAGAAATGTTCGAAAGCGGACCTGTTCTTGTCAATTTGCTGGATCAGCATCTAGGATTATTGATTGTAGAATGATCTATACAAGAAAGCTTGGACCAGCGTCCGTGTGACTTTAGGCATTTAATATGTCAGATAGTACAAAGTAGCAAAAGCAAGATAGTTATATGCTTGTTGGTTCATGTAAAGAGCCCTGATAGTGTAGAACTGTGGTTTGACTAACAAAGCTATGGGGATGAGAAAGTTATCGAAGAACACGAGAAAGAAGGGAAGAGCAGCGAAATCCAGGGGCAAAGATGAATCTTACTGTGCGGAAGCATCCATTAGCAACGAATACTGCAAGTTTGCCAGCATGGATCCTGAGGTGTGGGGTATGCTGCCTGAAGATCTTACGAACAGGGTTTTGGCCTGGCTGCCTATTCCGTTACTCTTTCAAGCGCGTTCAGTTTGCAAGCGCTGGAGCTCCACTATTGTTTCTTCAGCTTTCTTGAACATGCATGCTGAGATTTTCGGCAAGCATTCTCCTTTCCTACTGTTTCCATTCGTTGGGGATTCTTTAACGTATGCAGCGTTTGATCCATCTGATAAGGAATGGCAACCCATGCCGCCAATGTCCTTCCTTCCTTTGGAAATCAAGTTCGTCGAGGGCGTTGCGGGCGGGCTGGTGTTTTTCAGCGTCGAAATGCCTTTCCAACCTGTGAAACTCTACGTCTGCAACCCGCTTACTAGGAATTGGCGGCAACTGCCAGACATGTCCCACCGGCGCACGCCAATATTCCGACACATGGTGGTGGATGAAGCGGCAAAGACGTATAAGATAGTTGTTGCTGGAAACGCTGATGTCTATTCGAACCGAAACGGGTACCATAGATACTTGAACACTGAAGTGTATGATTCTGTTACGGGTCAGTGGACGGAAACCAGTAGTATCCCCTCCAGGTTTGATCCCGGTTGGAGCTCAGCTGACTGTAATGGCATTCTGTACTGCATGGTGAATGAGGCTGATGCGGTGAACCATAGTTTGGGAGTAATTACCTACAATTTGGAGGATGGCCAGTGGAGCGATCACTTTCAGCAGCTGCCAGAGGGTTTCTCACTAGCACAAGTAGTGGAGTGTGGCGGACAGGTTCTGATGGTGGCCGAGCGCTACTCCAATGGCAGCGTGAAGAATATTCACCTGCTGCGGCTTGAGCTGAACGCCAAGGAGTGGACGGAGATAGCCAAGTTACCGAGGAAAATCCTACTGGAATTTAGGAGGTTATGTGAAGAAGAGAGCTACAATTGTACTGCTCAGAAGACGAAGGTTTACTTGACGAGCTTCAAAAGCATGGACGTATTGGTGTATGACGTGTTGGAGCGGTCATGGGAGTGGCTGCCGAAGTGCCCATGTACTGAGAAAGGTGATATCAGGGCTGTAGGTTTCTCTTACTCCCCTTCGTTGAGTGCAGTAGTATGACTTCGCTTTTGTTCATTAGCACATTTTTGTACATAACTTGTAAATAGGTGCAGAGGTTTATAACATTGCAGAATACTTGCAACAGCAAAACATCTGCGGCTGCCTCTAGATTTTTGTAGCTTCTGCGCTCTCAGCAGTTTTTCAATTTTATAGTCAATTTTGATGTGTCACAGCAGTTACTTTTGTTACTGCAAATCCTCCTAGGGAGTTGTTCAAACTGATGTACTGTACCGTTGTGGTAACAAAGACGAAGCAACTTCCTCAATTGAACATATTTTTCTTTTCTGAGAGATCAGTGACATTAGACGTAAACAGTCGCAACTTGACTATTCTGCTGTCTCTGAAGTTTCTTGTCCTCAACGCACCGATTTGGAGCAAAGTTCATTAACTACAGTGGTGTTACAAGTTAACATTTGCGCAACTGGACGAAGCTGATGGAACGAGCAGATTACGACCAGGCAACCGCAAGAGGTGACAAAAAAGAGGCATGCTGCAAATACTTCCCCTTTGCCTTCGAATAGTTGATCTCTTTCTTTTCATGAGTTCCACCTCATATTCTCGTCATAGACAATGCAGTTTGACAGAAAATCTTTTAGAACTCTAAACTCACTCACTTTAGATTCTCAATAACCTACAAACGACTCTTCCTGAATCCTATTCCATTAGTGCAGGCCCAGCTCATCCCCTTCCTAACTCAATTTTTAATTCTATTGCTGTAATACCGTCACAACTCTAACAGAAATTTTGCAGGTAGTTTGCTCCTACAACGTTTTCAAAATATTACAATCTAGCCATGGCCTTGTTTGTTGCCATGGCCTTCTCTCTTTCTCATTATAGTACAAGCCTAGAGGGACTTAAATTGTGAGCGGAGTATTTGGCTAACCCTCGGTGCGTCTCATATGGTTGAATACAACAGGGGTCCCTAGGGTTCAAAGCTCCTCACGGCAAGCATGGTTTCATCACCAGACGCCGGAGGAAGTAGCATATATACATCATGAACCTCAGCCTTGGAAACGACGCCGACGTCCCTGTCCATGGCGTAACAGATATACACCGTGTCGATCATGGCCGCCAAGGCTTGGTAGAGCTGCCCGAAGCCGAGAAGCGCCACAACGAAGCACGAGCTCGCAGCGAGGAGAGGCTCGCCTCCGAAATAGTGCGTGACTCCGAACACCACACCGAAATGCAGCATTGCGAAGGTAAGCGCCATCCCCGTAAGTAGGTACTGAACCAGCACCTCAACAATAAGAGTGGACAGCCAGTTGCGTCGCAACAGATCCGAGGTCGCCTGCGCAGCGGCACAAAACCCGTCTCCCGAGATGGCCGCAAAGTTCGTGGTGAACCGCGTGAAGAACTCGAAGAGCTGGAAGAGCCACGCGAAGCAGGCACGAAGAAAAATGGCCACAATCCCAGGTCTGATCTTCACAACCGCTCGGTCCAGCAAGGATTTCAACACCAAGGAGCTCGTGATCATCAAGCTGGAAAGGCACGCAGTTCCAAACGACGGACCAAACGCGTTACGCATCGCTCGCTTGGTGTTTCCTGCAGTTGACGACCCCGACGGCGCGAAGTACCATTGCGAAACCGTGCCGCTCACCACGAGGATTTGTAGCTGCCCCGCAACCAGCACCACCCACAGCATCGCCACGCTTGCAAGAACTAGATATGGCGTGACCCAGTTTGATCGCTGGAATTGGCAGCACGGCGCACCCGTGGCGACACTACAACCGTTGGCTATGTCACTCACGGCGACGAAGTTCGGTGCCACTCTGCCATTGCAGAACGCGTTCCATATGAAGACCCCGATCGGGGCGTTGATCGCCACGGCTGCGAATCCCAGCACGGGATTCAACAGCAAGAGTGACGGGTTTTGCTTGAGCGACTTCAAGGAGGTTTTCAGGATCTGTACCGTGAGGTCCAGCCGGCTCCAGTTCTTGCACACCACCAGGAATTGCACGAACGTTAGAAACCCCGCGAAGCCAAGGAATGTGGACGTGAATTGCGCGCTTGCGAACATGGCTGAGCATGCTTGCGAGGTCAGGCAAATGCTGGAGGTGACGAGGAAGAACGACACGGGGACGATGCACATGAGTGCGAGGATGGCGAGTAAAGCTTCCCGAGTGTATCGGTGCAGGAGGTATAGAAGCGTTAATCCCACTGGCAGGATGAGCGCCACGGTGAGCAGAACAGGGGCAACGAGAGTGCTCAAGTATGGATAGTGCCCATGGTGCTCATGGTATCTATGGTTCCCATGGTGGTCAGTTTGGTAACCTTTGCGTTTCGGGATGAGTACAAAGTGAGTCGGGATGGTGCCGACGTACGCGTGCTGGATGCGCTCGCACTGATTAGACTCCGGATTGAACCGTGCGAACCGCAGCTTGGATTCTGGCTGCGAGTCGGCGTTGCGAACCGCGACGAAGCCGATGGCGTAGGTGGTGAGCACCGTGGCGACGAAGAGCACGGCGAAGAGCGTGTCGCGTTGCGGCCGCGCGGCGGACGTCGTGATGGGGATGGGAATGTGCGTCTCGTCGTGTGTTCGTTGCTTTGCGACAAGCAAGGGCTTGTGGTGGCGGCGCTCGTCTCCCTCTTCTTGCTCGGGACTCCGATGCTGTGGAGCTCCCATCCTCGCTCCCCCACTTGGTTTCTGATCATTCCTCCCCACAGAAGCAATACCATTCTCAGCATATATTGCGCCATAGCCAATCCCCCCATTGCCACAATCCCCCTTTGCCACAATCCTCTATTGCCAGAATTCAAAGTAGAGCACATTGCCGAAGTCTCACAAGACCATGAATGCAGTTGCATTCCACGAGAATTTAGACGAGGACGCGCTGCTTAGAGAGTACAAAAACCTGGGACCAGAATGCTGCGACTTTCCGAGCATCGATGTCGCAATTCAACAACCCAGAAGCTGAAATTGGCTACACGTGCAATTCTCTCAATTTTTATCAAAAGCCGGACCACAGGAAAACCTGCTTGTGATAATCACGGAGAGCAATCGCCATCACTAGGACTTCAGAAAATCAACTCAACCGCGAGCACTACAACTCTCAATTGCGCAAACCTTTAACGAGCTGTTCGGATTATCTGTACCTCGTAGTGTGTAAAGCTCGTTTTGCCACCTCCGCGTCCCCTTCAGAAAAAACACCGCTGCTTGCTAATGCGCCGGCTCTAGAAGCGCCTCATCAAGTGGAGCGTGCAGTGTTGCGTTTTGGATTCCGGGAAAGGAGAGAATTTTGCCGCAAGGCGATCCAGTTGCGCCTTATTAGTACCCACGGCACAATCATAATCATAGCGATGGCGATGGCGAAGTCGCTAATAATGCAGCTGTAGTAGCAGGAGCAGCAGCAGCAGTGGCATGGATTGGTGTGCACTGATTGAAGCTGCGCTCGTTACTTTTGTCAGCGAGCTTAAGCGCCGACGAAACTGGTTGATTTGCGGCACCCGCCCGGTCCCACCTCTCACGGCCCCACCGGGTTATGTTTTTCCTGATATCGTCGTTTAACCCCTGAAGGGCCCTTGGAGCTACGGTACCAAATACGGTTGCAACCTGTTACAACCATATATATTGAAAGATTGTATGATGATGGGTGCATAATTTTTTTTGAAAAGCTCTCAGAAATCCTCGGAGTAATTCAAATACGTTTGTATAAACGGTCATACATATGGCCGCAAAGGGCGTTTGGGCCCTTAAGGGGTTAAACAAAACCCTGTGCATTTTCGGTTGTCCTTATAAGGTGAGGTAGTCTGCTCATAAACCGTCCAAGCATTAAAATTGCCCACCTTCTCAAATGTTCCCTTGCTGTACATGTTTTCATTCATAGGTTTTCAAAATGTACAATTAGTCTACATTTGAGGAGGTGGGTGGTTTTAGAGACCTATGACCTTTCTATTTCAAAATTTCATACCTAATTCAACAAAGCTCTTAAGAATATGAAATAACATTTGGTTTAATGTCAATTCTTCTTGTCTTTCAAGGAAAATTTATTGAAAAATAGTTCAAGAAGTTTCACCTCTCCAAAATTCAGTTTCAACCCTTATATGGACGGTTTATGAGCACACTACCTTAGGAGGCTCATAAACCAATCATCTCAGGGCTGAAACTGAATATTGGAGAGGTGGAACTTTTTGAAATAATTTTCAATAAATTTTCCTTGAAAGACAAGAGGAATTGGCATGTAACACAAGTTGTTTCACATTTTTTGGAGTTTTGTGAGATTAGTTATGAACTTTTGAATTTGAAGTGGCATAAGGCTCTAAAACTGCCTACCTCCTCTCAGATGTCCACAACTTGTACAGTGTCAAAGATTACAAAAATCAACATGTACAAATGGGATACATTTGAGAAGGTGGACGGTTTTAGAGCCTAGGTAGTTTATGAGCCTCCTACCTTCCCTATTCCAAACTCTCACTTCCTTTCCGTAACGCCAGCTAACGATCTAGATCTAAACACAAACATAATTTTCATATTGAAATTCCCATACAGCATACACCCACCCACCTACCAGTGCCATTCCTTGCCAAAACTCAAACACCTCAATAACAAGACTTCTTGATAATCAATTACCGCAGGTGATGAAGTTCATATCCTACACCGGCAATGTGGCCATGATCAACATGCGGTGCCATAGTGATTTGATTTACTTCCAATCATGAAAATAATCATTTAGCAAGTTTGGACCACCACAACTCGCTTGGACTAATTATGCTAATTTTCATTTAAATATTTTATTCAATACTATGAGCTAAATTTAGTGTTGAAAAACAAGATTGAAGTTACAACCTATATATGTTAAGTTGTATTTTCAATTTAGTGATATTTGGTTTGTGGTCCACACCTACTATAATATCATAATGGTACATATATCAGTTCCCGTAAGTTAAAGACCACATACTAGAAACCCCTAGCAGCCTAAAAAGGTAAGTATGCTTATTAAAATTGAATCAAAACATCAATCAGTGAAAAATGACCTCTAATTCTAGCACAAATGAGCTCATATGCATATGGTAGATCTATCACAACTTTGAGTATCTCTAGCGGTACGTCAAACAATTCCATGAGCTTTTTGAATGTTAATGGGAGGCAAAAATCAAATGCTTCTTCTATTTCAAAACCCCAATATCTGTATTCCTACGTCACAATCATCAAAAATTGAGTTGTTGTTAAGACACAATTTCAACTTGCCTATTGTTTTGTCTTGATTTCCTAAATGAGGATGAACAATACCCATCCATTGCAACAATAACGTATGGTACTTTTTCTTGATGCTAGTTACTACATTTATTGCACCACCACAACAATTGCAAGGAAACAAAGCTCCAGAAGTAGCACAAACTTGCAAAAGGCTCTATTTGGTGCTTTTGAAACCTTATTACATTAAAGATGCTCTCGTGTTTTCTATTTAGGAAGATTCAATCCTTAATGAAAAATAGAGATTTTTTTGAATAGTTTTCCTTGCAAAGGTAAGAAATGTTTCACCCAAAATTAAGTTTCCTCGTGAGACAACAAATAAAGGTTTGCATACCTAGCAAGGTGTGCAAAAGCAAAAGTGCAAGCATGAACCCTCTTATGTGAGAAGACAAAACAAAAGGACAAAACAAACCTTGAAAATCATCTAAAAGTCAAGGTCAAGCTTATTTATTGCAAAAACAAAAGTAAAGAGAAAAGCATGTTTAGGTGCGTAGTGCCAAGATTTCAAACCCCCTTCAGGAGGGCGGAAGGGGTTTTCTTCCTCAACTCCAATTAAAGCTTTTTAACTTGTGAATGGTCCAAAATTGTTAGTAAAAGCATTGCCACCGCAAACGCAAGAACAAATGCAAACGTTACTCTTGAGGGAAGGGAGAATTTTTGACCTCCACCGCATTCACTCATCAAAGTCTTTTCCGGATTTCTAGGGTAACACAACAAGCTCTTGTTCACGCAACTCTCTAGGTCTTTTGCGTTCATGTTACAACTCATGAGATAATTCAAATCTGTTGAGGGCTTGTTCCTCTTGTTTCCTTTCTTGATGCTGGAGAGAAGAAGCAACAAAGTAACAACAAAGTAGCATGAGTGTGCGATGGAAGTGTTCCCAAAAAGACAAAGCTGGTACGTCAAGTGGCCTGCGTGATAGCTCTTCATATCTCTGGTCGCGTTTGATGTTGCAGGAGAGCAGTGGCAATGCTCTAACTTAGAGCTGGTTTTATAAACAATTCTAGCCCTCCATTCTTTTGGTTCTTGATGTGGGGAACCAACCCCTGCTGATGGACAGAAAAATTTAATTAAAATAATTTAAAAAAATCTTAGAAAAATATAAGAAACTTTTTTGATTTTTTTTAATTTAAAAAATCAAAAAAGCTGACATGCCATCAATGATGCCACATCAACTTGCACATGATTTTATTGGAAACTGCATTCCCATGGCTAAGGACCCCCCAAACTCAGGGCCTTATTGGGGCCCCATATTTTTCCTAATGTCCAATCAAGGGTCCAAGGCTCCATGCCATCTAGATCTTCTAGTCAACTTTTACAGAATTGGAGGCTGAAGGTCAAGGCTTGGATCAAGGTTTTCTTTTCTGGCTTTTAAATGCCAAATTCAACTTTTCAGATTCCATATTAATCAATCCGCTTCTGTCCTCTAAAAATTCTCCTGCCCTCACAAGGCACGTCGCGTTTTTCCTGGTCATCTACAGTAAAAAAAAACCCTGGCTTGGACCCCTCCAGCTCCTCAAAAGAACCCCCCCCCCATTATAGCGGGATGCAGTCCGAGTCTTTGGCGTCCGGGTCTCCGGGGCAACCTACCGACAGGTATGGATGAATAATTTTACGTCAAATCTGTTCGTTTCCTGTGTTTGCTCGATGGGAGTTGGTGTGTCCGATGAATTGCAGGTGGATGAATTAAAGATGGATGCATTAAGAATGGCTGAACAATACCCTCGTGTCACGATATTTATAAGGGAAAATTTCATGGATACCCCTGAAGTTTGCAATTTTTATATGGATACCTCTATTTTTCAGAAATTGCACAAATGCCCTTGGACCATAATTTTTGGGCATTTATTTTGTTGAAGTCACTTCATTTTTCTTTGTGTGCACATTGTTTCTTTTTTGTTCCATTGCATTTCTTTCTTCAATATTGGTCATGAAGGAAGTGATGAGCACAACAGACAAATGCCTAAAAATTAAGGTCCAATTCCAATGACTTGAAAGCCTCTTATTTCTACCAAAGCCAAAATTAGTCATTGTTTCTTACAAAACTTTGCTAATTGTGTTGGAAAAAAATATAGAAGGATTGTCAATCCCCTCAATAACTTTGCATATAAAGGGACAAAAAGTCTTTAATGGTGAGTCCTAGCATTAAGCATTAGTATTTGTGTATTAGTATTGTGGATGCTCTTTCACAACATTTTTTTATTAACTAAATGTGAACATTCCAATCAACCAATTAGCTCTAATCTATTTCTAGATGCTTGTGCCTTCTTATTTCCTTACTAATTGCTATATCTTGTTATTTCTAAGATAGTTTTAGCTTTTGCTTGGCAATGAAAGCCATGATTGTTGAATTGTTAAGATACAGTTGTTTAGCGAATCATTCATTAAATCATTTTAAACAAAGGCAACCATATTTGTTTATTTTTTATACTTTTATTAAGGTGGCTCCAAGCATTTGGACAAGCCTATCAATTTTGGTAAGTTTTCATGAAATTGTTTTGTTATTTTAATAGACACTCTGTGATTTTTTATAGTTTCTAAAATTGATTTTATAACATCTGGCTACATATAAGGGCAATTTCTTCCTTGAAGCTCATATTTGGTTGTATCTACTATCTAGACCCAAAAAAAAGTAGAAATTTGACAACATTTAATACGATATAGAACAATAGAACTTTAGGTGAAGTTCAAGAATGCCATTTGAGTAGTGCATGCAATATGGTGCATGACACTTGTAACCAGCAACCCCCAAATTTAAGCATCCAATCTACTACTTCATTAAAAAAGTTATCAAAAATCCAATATCACCAGGTTGAAGCCTAGGTTTTGTTCTTCTTGCTAGTGGAATTACTTTTGAACTAATGAATATATGTGTTGTGCTTTAGTGTTTCATATTGCAACAAGAGTTGTTAGTTACAAGTATCATTCACTATTGTTCTAAGATATCAAGGTCAATTGATAGAGTTTCTAAACTTGTGCCCTAATCCCAACATCCTAATATATAACTTGTCTATTACAAACATTGGACATCTTTATATATAAAAGAATACATGAGCGTTCTGATTGGCCAAGAGAAAGTTGTGGATAAAATCACCAACTAGATCACTAATTGTATGTTGCGTTCTTGCATGCCACGTTGCCCAACAATGTGCACGTCCTTCTAGGAGAGGATACATGGGAGAGAAGGGTATATGCATAATATGTTTATAGTGATGCTTTACTTTGAATTAGGTTGCTAGCATTTGTGAGTTAAGTAATTGATTTTTATTAAAAATTGCCTACATTTTGTGACAAGATTGCTATTGCACCATTTGTTTATTGCAAGGGTATTCTTGTTGCACTAGATGGTAAGCCGGGTACTTATAGTATTCTCCAATAATGTCTCCCTTTCATCTATTTTACTACCATATGCTTTTTGAATCCAATCTTGCTTTTGGATTAAGGTAGGAGCACCCATAAATGTCAAATTAAGGGTTTTGAACATGATGACTGTTAATAAACAACTAGCAAATTATAGGATCCTATTAGGAACAGAAAAAAATGAGTTTGCACTTTCAAATGTATTATTTGGATATTGTGAGAATATGTTATGAATTTTTAAAGAGCAAATTGCCATTGCACCCATAACCACTTTTAAGAATTCATGTGCACATGTTGTACATTCTTGTCATTACATCTATTCACTTCCACAAATTTTCCAAAATTTCAGAAGTGACAGTTATGGGGACACTGACGCTTATGGGTGCTCCTACCTTATCCCAAGTTGCAACTTTGGAATTTGTCATGGAGCATGACTGCAAAGCTGCAGAGTATCTGATCCAAAGTACCATCAATGAGTCCAAGTACCAATAAAATTATTTAGAAGTATTCAGATATTTGTTTACCTACCTAGCAATCACCAATCTAAGTATTCTCTAATGATTTTACCTCGATCTCTCACTCAGTAAATAATTTTCCAATTACACCCTTCTATGGCCTAAAGAAAGAAGTAGTATATATAGATTAATTTGAGAGTTTGCCGTCAGCAATTTAGCATCTGATGAAGCTGGAATAGCTCAGTTGGTTAGAGCGTGTGGCTGTTAACCACAAGGTCGGAGGTTCGACCCCTCCTTCTAGCGAGGCCTTCTAATCTTCTTACCCACTCCTTTCCAGTAAGGAACAGCAGCACAATTTTTTTCATGTGCGAAATCCCATCTTTGTGGGCGAGAAATGATGGGAAAAGATGGGACTTGGGCTAAAAAATGGGATTACCAAAATATTCAGCTCAATCTTGGAATGAAGTTCCACTTTTTTTTGCGCCAAAACTTGGAAAAGTGCTATCATGTAAGCGTCATATAAGCAAGTGGGATGTGGGACTTGAGGCATAGTCTAAAACGTAAAGTCACATCTTTTGCCTCTCTACCAATTAGATTCTCAAATTTCATCAAATTTCAGTAGGACTTGGGACTAGGGACATAGTTTGAACTGCCCCATAGGAGTATAATTGGCTCTTGCAATAAAATACCCCTTTTCATCTATGATTTAAAGAAGTCCATTCAAAGACCACTTCATATTCATATTTGAAATATCTAAGAGATGCTTTACATGAGAAGGCCGCAATTAAGCACACTACCTTAGCTTGGATATCATATGGATTATTTAAGTCGATTTTTGTGAGTTGAAAATAGGACTTACTTTGGAACATTCTCAAATTGCATCTAAGCACTTAAACCCCTTTCAAACCTAGCACTATGGAGAATGCAGTATTAGATACTAGTACTGGTGGGCTTAAAAAACCCTGTCTGTATTCATACGGCTTTGATTTTGAAACTAAATCACATTGCAATAATTAAAATATTTTGAGAGATTTTTTGTTTCAAGTTCACACTAGAGTTTTACATAAAGTGACAGCAATGTTAACAGCTAACTTAACCGTGTGACTCCTTCCCACGTCCATAACACTCCCTCAACAATCTTAAAATTTATGTTTTTGTATGTTGTTACAATACCGTAACACTTTTGCTAACACCCAACAATTGTGAATGTTAAAAGATACCACTATGTGTCATTTATAATACTCCATAGTACTCCAAGTGTGAATGCTAAGACTCATAGCACCCCTTTTTGACTCTCTAGTTTGCTCCATAACATTGGATGTGAGAGGCCCATAAGTCAATGTTAGCTTTTAAGGAATTCATAACAAATGAGAATCTCAATTGCATTGCATTAACTCAATCAATACTATTTTCATCATGAATGTTTCACTAAATCACATTTGTCTCACTTTGCAATGAAATGAGAATTGCAGCTGCATTGAAGAAACTCTATCAATAGTATATTTGTCAATATTGTTTTGCTAAATCACATTTGTCTCGGTTGGCAATGCAGCTCTAATGGAACTCTTGAGAGTCTAAGTTAGTAGAGTGAAGATAACATACGCTTCACCTTGTCCAAGGTGAAGAATTGATTTAAGCGTAAAACTGAGTTCACCACTACCTATGAAATGATGATGTATGGGAAACTTTCTAAGTAAGAACACACATATTTGGCATTATCAAAGGTGATCAATATCCATTAATTGATTGATTAGTGTAAATATATATATCATCTGTTATTTAGTTGCAAGCAATGCTTTACATTAATGAGAGAACATCCACATAGATACCTCACAATAGTGTGCTAGGAGATTTGTGAGCTTCTTCAGCAAATGGTCTACATTTCTCATTTTCATCCGGTTTTTTCAATGGATGCACCGGCTATTCCCTATATACTTTCACTATAATTAGAAAATTTTCAAAATTTAGTCTCCCCATATATTGCCTCACAATAAACCTACAAATCATGGGCACGTCATCAAAAAATGAAATCAACAAGAATTTTTAACCCATAGCGGCACCCCCTAAATGCCCAAGGTACCAATTTTTGGTGTTTAGGAAACTTTGAAACCATATTGAAGGGGGAAATTTGACTATTTAAGGTTTTTTTTTGGAGAAGTTGCAAGCAAAACTTCAATGTTCAATTTTAATGTCCTCCATACCTTATTTCAATTGTTTTTGGTAGAAGCTAAATTAGAAGGATACCTCTTGCAAACCAAAAAGTGTGATGAATAGTGTCACTAAAGAGTCTATGACAAGCTGCTGCACTGCAAAGACAAACAAGTTGAGAATAAAATGAAGAGTGCCCACTCCCTTAGGCAATGAGGGCCCTTCCATTGAAAATTAATCATCTAATAAAATCCAAAAGTGTTTTTGGGCTAATTCACTTGGAATGTCTTTGTTAGACAAATGAAAATTTAGTCACCATTGAATTGTCTTTCAATTATACTGATTTTTGGTTAATAATTAGAGCTAAAAAAACTCTTTGTATTAGATGGAGGGTTTTTGACATTTGCATTGCAAGCTCATTTGTGAAATTGTGATCATGAATCTAGAAGGGGGATCATTAGTTTTGAAGTAGCAACAACAAATACTAAATCATCATAAGCCAATTTCGTACACAAAAGTTGCCATTATTGCATTAGATGTTTCAAGTAGCTCAAAAAAACCAAAAAAATTCATACTCATCCACACTCAATCACAAATATCTTAGAATCTAGGTAACCTCTTTGAACAATATTTTTGTAGCACCATCTAAATGCCTTGCAGTTCAAGATCCAACAATTACAATTTTGTTTTGATGTTTAATAATAATCTTACCAGGATAATTCAAAAACTTCAGAACTGCCTTTCAAATACGAGAAAAACACCCTTCGGGATTCGGGGTTAATCTCTCTAATGATTTGAGTCAACCACTCTGTACTGATGTCTTCCACGGACAGCACGATGCCAAGCAAATATCAATGGAGAAAACCAGGCAGTCTTCACATAAGTTCGAGATGGAAATGAGGGAAAATTTGATGGATACCCCTGAAGATTGCTAGTTCTTCAAAAATTGCACAAATACCCTCAAACCATTAAACCATAATTTTCAGGCGTTTGTTTTTATTTAAGTGCACACCACTTCCTTTTCCTTCTCCCTTTGTGCACATGTAATTGTAAGAAGAAGCAGCATGCGCACAAAGAGAGAAGAAAGTGGCATGTACATTAGAACGAACCCCAAAAACTATGGTCCGAGGGGATTTTTGCAATTTCTGGAAAACCAAAGGCATCCATACAAATATTGCAAACTTCCAAGGGTATCCATCAAATTATTCCCTAGAAATAAAGAGGAATTCTGATTTGGAGCAACAAGAAGGGCTTGAATCGAAATTCCATGTACTAGCACTGCGAAATAGATTCACAACCAATACTGACCACAAGCGCTGATCGACGTAGATCCAGAAATAATGAGCAAGCAAAGCTGCTTCGATACCAGAAAACAATTTGATGGCAGTAGCCCTTCTCACGTATCTTAGACTTCTATACCACAACGTCTGTTTATTCACGTATCTTAGAAATTCTATATCACAACGTCTGCTTATTCAGACTGGGATGTGTCATAATCCCCCCTGGCATATTCTAGTTTTGCCAGATCGAAGGACCATTCAGCATGTCTGGGCTTAAATCGAAACTCCATGTACTAGCACTGCGGAATAGATTCACGACCAACACTAATCACAAGCCCTGATTGACGTGGATCCAGAAATAATGAGCAAGCAAAGCTGCTTCGATACCAGAAAACGATTTGATAGCAGTAACCCTTTCTCAGTTCTCACGTATCTTAGAATTCTATATCAGAACGTCTGCTTGTTTGTTCAGACTGGGATTTGTCGTAATCCAAGCTGGCATATTCTAGTATTGCCAGATCGAAGGACCATTCAGCATGTCTCGGCTTGAACCACCACAACTGGCTTGGATCCACTGCATCAACCCACGGCTTTCTCAGCGGGGTCAGTGGTGCCCATGCGCATCCCCTTGGTAGTATCGAAGCCCGCAGTACTTGCACACCGCCGGCTCTCTGCCGTCCAAGCTTATGTACTCTGTCGGGTGCCCCAACGCCGGGTCCGTCCCTGCACATTCCCATCCCCACATCATCCACGTCAGCTCACCTCAGCTCACCTCCTCCGTTTCCAAACCTCCACACGGTGCAATTTGGTGAGCATAAAACGGTGAGCCATGAGCGGAAATTCAAGATTCCGTGCGCAAGGAACGGATTCTCAGTTCAAAATCAATGGGATAACTAAAAAAATAGCAAGTTTTTCAAGAGATAAAGGGAAAATTTCAAGGATACTGCTAAAGTTTGTCATAATTTCATAGATACCCCTGTTTTTTCAGAAATATCACAAATACCATTGGACCAAAATTTTCAGGTGTTTGTTTTGTTGTGCATGCCACTTCCCTTCTTCCTTTGTGCGCACACATAAAGAAAGAAGTAGTGTGTGCACAAAGGGAGAAAGAAGTGACATGCACAACAAAACAATTGCCTAAATTTTTTGGTCCAAGGGTATTTGTGATATTTCTGAAAAAGCAGAGGTATCTGTGAAAATATGGCAAACTTCAGTGGTATCCATGAAATTTTACCAAGTTTAAAATGCATAATTATAGGACCCTGTGTACACGGTTACAGGTGGAATTGATTATGTTGACAAAAAAATCCCCGCTCATGACTCACGGCTCACGGATCCCCGCTCATGAAATAGCATTCCCCATGGCATGGCTGCGTACCTCCTTCGCAGGCCACCACGCGCGCATCCACCTTGATGGGTGCCACTTCGTCTATCAACTGCATCGGCGACCTCTTCTCCGTGTTCTGCTCCCACCCCCGTCCACCGCCCACAAATGTACACGGCAGTGCTTCGAATCCTAAACCACCGCTTCCTTTCGCAAACGGCCACCTCTCACGCACTCTGCCAGTTTCTCTTCCGTCTTCAGCCCAGTCCTACGCTGTTCCAGCCTCTGGCCGTTAAATTTACCACACTCCGCCAATATGCAACCCCATTTTCGCACTCTCCAAAGCTTGCTGGGTATAGTTCACACCCGAGGTCATCCCTCAACGGCTTGCAACTCAGCGCATCCGTTTCATATCTACATGTCCACTTATCTGCGCTGCTGCACTGCAGCTGACGCACCCATTCTGCTAAATTCAGGATACGTAGCTGCTTTCCATTGGTGGAATGCTTTCACAGGCCTAAACCCTAATATCCCCAATGCCACCCCTTTTCTGGTGACTTCTGCACTGGTTTTATCGTGATGCGTATTCAATATCAATCATAAACCTGCTGTTTGAGGAGATCGCTCAGAACGGGGACCAACACCTGCGTACTTCTATTACCGTGCAGACGAGCTGTACTTCGATTTGAGAACCGCAAACGCGACACTGACGCGGAATTCACCGCAACGCTACACATGCGAAGGCCGCATTCCGGTACATGCCCAACCCTTTCGAGCAATCGGGGAATGAGATTAGGGTGCCCAAGCCCAGCAACACAGCTCAGGTAGCGCCAATGCCCGTCACTCCGTGACGCTCTTGCCACGACTGGCGATCGCGACGGATTCGAAACGAATAAAAAGAGCAACGAGTTCATCTCCTCCCGGAAACCGATCCCGTGCCACAGACATTAGGGCACCCAGAAGTGGCCCCCCTTCCCCTTCTCCCGTCAACCCCAGAACTCACGGCAATGCGAACCGAACACAACTATCACTGTGGAACACCCTTCGCTCCACATCGCACAGCGACTGATTCCCGGGAGAGAAAAAAAGAGAAAAGAGAATGCAAAAAGAGCGACGAACCTGCATCCACTTGGCGGTGTGATCGTCGCTCATGAAGCGCAGCGACGACAAGAGAAGCGACGGAGACGACGGTACAAGAGGGGGCGCGGCATGGCGCAGCGGAGCAGGGTGGCGGAGGACGGCGTGGGCCAAGCGGGTGAGAGACCGCACACTCCTCGCCATCGCCACTCTCTCTCCCGCAAATTCCCCCACTTCGCTTCAGTGCTGCAGCTTTGCGGAGCACTCCATCGTAAGATTCAGTGCCACTGCCAGCGTCCTTGGGGATTCCTGTTTCATCGGTCCCGTCAGGTGACACCTGGGATGGTGAGGGTTCAGTCTGATTCGGGGTTTATGGATGGATGAACTGGATATGGATGAACTGTTCTGATTTTCGGTATGAAATTGTGATAAAGATCTCTATAGATTCTGATGACCAAGATAGAACAGCTAATTGTTATTACTTTTGCCATTGCACATAGTTAGGCTCAAAAAAATTCTTGAAAATTGAAAGTGATTTTTAGTATTTTGGTCAACTTAGCGTAATAAAGGTATTTGTACGTGGCCAATGCAAAAACTTACAGCTGCATAATTTGAATACCAAGGGGTAATCATATCCTTTTGAATTTTGTTTTTAGTGACTAGAGTTTTTGCATCACTTCAATGATTATCCAAAAGTGTTATTTCAAGAAAGTCAATGATGGAAAGCTTAGATTATAAATGTCAACTCCTCTATAACACAATTTACAACTTAATATGTACATTTTAATTCCTATCATTCCATCATTCTATATGTAGTTGCATCATGTGATATGCTTGACTACATTAAGTTGCAAAAAAGAATTTTGTAGTACTATGTATGTTTTGTAGTTGCAAACATAACAATGTTGGAAAATTTTACCCTAGCTAGAGTGTCAATAAAAATATATTGATTTGTGGTTAACACTAGGTAAAGGATGGTTTAGTAGAAGAAATGAAAATACAATTACATGAAAAATGGTATAGTAAAAAAAAGTTTAGCCAAGAGGAATTGAGATTTTTATTCATGTATAGAACTTGTCATACAAATATGATTTTCAAGACTCTTTTCTTCACAAAAAGGACAAATGAAAACTCTTGAAACATTTGGTAAAAGCAAGAAAAGATGACAAGGTGCATTTTGACAACATTGTCATATAGAATAAACTCAATGCTTGGTTTATCCTTCATTGTAATGATGGATATACGTAACAAGGAAATACAAGAAACAATCTAACAAGATACATACATAGAATAGCATCTTATCATTAATTACTAGCTTTCAAAGTTGTATGTGGACTGAAGGATTGCACACATCAAGAGGTATTCATATTCTATGATTAGCTGCCAAAATCAAAGCAAAAAAAAGTTACTAATCCTTATCAATGCAAGTAGTGGCCATGACCAATGCAAATTACAGTGGTGCCTTGATACAATGAAGATATCCAAACAACATATTCATTTCATGTAAGAAAAACATTCATTGTAACTAAAAGATCTTTTATAGCTCCCCAACCACCACGGACAGTCATCTTAGCCAAGCGTTTTTTCTTATAAAGGTTCATCTTAGCGAGGCATTGCTGTATATGGCTTTGCTAATATCCAAGGTCTTGACTCCACTCAACTACGCACTTTTGAAACAAAACAATTCAGCATAATGAGTTAATGACACGTTTATACCACTACTAAATTTAATACAAGCAACAATAAAGAGAATGTAGACTTCTGGATTTTAAAGTGTTTGGAAACTTGTAACTGTCCTTAGGCAAGCACAAACAACCATTGGAATATGCAACACACTACCATCATGGATTGGACGTTAAATCGAAGTATCATCACAGCACACCAATCCCGTTCAAAAAACGTATACAAGACCTAGCACAACTGTTAAGAATGTCATTTGTGCTTATTAGTTAATTAGCTACTGCTGCGCTCATGAGCTAGAAATGAGCAAATTTCAATCATTCAAAAAAATCTGCACGTACTGTAAAGTTCACATCTATTTCTCTATTTTAACGATTGCTTCAATCAATCCACGTGCATAAACCAATCCCGACTTGGATGCTCGTGGAGTATAGTAAACAATAGAGGTTACACATGCAACATTATAAGAACTTCAGTAAACGAGCTGCAATCTCAAGCCTCCCAAAAAAACCCTATAATTGAACAATCAATATGGTAACTACAACAATTAAATCCGTCCGGTCTGCTCTGTTCTGCTCCGCTCAGCTTGAGGATGATTGAAACTGATCAAACCACGTACCACACAACACAAGCATCAGTATGATTAACGCGTCATACATACCGGCAAGCCAGTGTGGTTACCACTCCAAGTAAACCATCTATTACAACACCCTATTTATCATCCAGGAGAATTGCAGTGCAACTACATATAAAACTCATGGAATGTATATATGCATATATGCACGTATGTGTCTTTCTCTGTATACATCACGTGCTTTCTTCAACCAGTGGTGGGAAAGATTTCTTAAATTCAATGATGATTTCAAGGATAGCAAGTAAACAAAGATAAAACACAAACACTGTTCTCAGCTATGCTTAATATTAATCGTAGCTCCCATAATGTGCTGCAATGACAAGCCTTTATTTAATACCATCAGAGACTATAAATACCCAATCTGTAATGAAAGTTAACCATTTCAACGTCAAGTTATCAGCTCAAAGAAGAACGACGAAAAAGGAGATGAAAATCATCTGTACCATTTCAACATGGCTCAACAGTATAGACCAACTGACAATCAACTATATTGTTCAATTGTTGAAGAGACATCCCAACATCATGAAACTATGATGTAGACCATCACACAGCCCTTATACACGATGCAGCAACTAAATGCAAAGGGTACTAAAACCTTAGGGGATTGATCCCGTTTCCTATATTCACCACCATTACCAACAGCAGTTCATCTATTCATACATACACTAGGTTGGCGTTCAATTAGTATAATAGTCTACGCATGACTTGACCGAATGTCTATGGCCACTGATCGTTAATTGGAAAGGGGTTCTCTATTGTCACTTACAGTAAGGTAGGAGGCTCATATTCCGCTCAGGCTCTAAAACTGTGCACCTTCCCAAATGTACTTCGTTTGTACATGCTATTTTTCATAGTCTTCAACAATGTACAAGCAAGTATGCATTTGAGGAGGTGAGGTGGACGGTTTTAGAGCCCTATGCCATTTCAACTTCGAAATTTTATAACTAATTCCACAAAGCTCCAAAAAATATGAAACAACTTGGGTTAGATGCCAATTCCTCTCGTCTTTCAAGGTAAATTTACTGAACAAACATTTCAAGAAGTTTCACCTCCCCCAAAATTCAGTTTCAGCCCTTAGATGGTCGGTTTATGGACCTCCTACCTTAGTCTAAACCTCTCAGTTTGAAATCGCATCAAAAATTCACACATACAGATAAAGCTTTCATCTCAATAAATTTAACACTTTCCCGAAGTGATCTTTCCCCAACTCAAAACATACCTCAAAAATCACAGCCGACACGTTGAATGCTTCAAATGATGAAAATGATATTCACTACCTTAATCGGCGAGATGGCCAGAGAAATACATCAAAGCTTGAACCCCAAACATACATATTCGTGATATTAGAAAGGGAGTCGCAGATTGAAGCCTCACCTGGAAGCCTGATGCTGACAAAAAGTAATAATCTCGTGCAGTCCTTTAAATGGCTTCCCACCAAGCAATTTTTTTAGGTCAAAGAACTATAGAAGCAGGAATTACAATCACACAAACACAGCTGTGTGTCTCTTGCAATTTTCTTGTTAATTTCTCCGATGAGCTCCCTTTACAGAAATCTCTTCATCTGCTTCGCTGCTGGTGTGTGTGCTCTTCGCACACGCCGCGCGCTTCTTCGTGCAAAACCCTAATATGAGCCAATTGGAGGAAAAGTCACTGCCCTTGCCCTTGCCCTTCCCCGGTATTCTTGTTTCTTTCCCTGGCCGCTTCAAGACATTCCTTCGCTCGAAACACTTTCGATTGCAGATAAAACGAGCCAACCTTGGTGTTGTTCTCGAAAAGCGTCTCGTACTTCTTGAGAACATCCTCCCAGGGGGCACTCTCCGCCACGCCGAGAATCTGCCGCGCCTCATGCTCCGTCATCGTCTTGCTCACCTTGTGCGCCATATTCTGCACCGTCTCCTGCGCCACGCCCGTCTTGCTCGCATTCACGATGGCTTGTCGATAAGCTTGCGAGATGGCTCTCAACACCACACCCGACCCCATGACTATCAAATTCGCAAGCAGCTTTGTCGCCATCTTCGCTCGCAACGGAAAGAATTTCTGACCTAGAAACTCCTACAAACCTTGCAAGCCAGAATTTCCTGCACGACTACAAAGGTATCGATTTCTGGACGACAAAAGACCTCGCAATCGCAAGAGAAATGTGCGACAGGAGAATGGAGCGGCAAACCCTAACTCTGAGGTTCTCAAACCACGCCGGAAGTGTCCAGAAGACATGAGCGTTTTGGCAGCCTATCTTGCGAGGACATCTGTCAACACCACAATAAAGTAAAGTTAGAAGGAACTCCGGTCCACGTAAGGTAGAAGGCTCGAAAATCGTCCACGCTCGAAAATCGCTCACCCTCCAAAATGTCCTCATTCTGTACATGTATTTTTTCATAGATTTGTATAATGTACAGCTGATGTACATTTGAGGACGTGCACCATTTTAGAGCCCTATGACCTTTTCACTTCAAAATTTCACAACTAATTTTACAAAACTCCAAAAAATATGAAACAATTTGGGTTAGATGTCAATTCTTCTTGTCTTTCAAGGAAATTTTACTAAAAATTATTTCAAGAAGTTCTACCTCCCCAAAATTCAGTTTCAACCCTTAGATAGTCGATTTTTGAGCCTCTTACCTTAGTCTCTTCAATTTTTGGAGATATGTTATGACACAGTATAACACGTAGGATTATTTTTGTAGTTTATGTGTGACTAAGGTAGGAGGCTCATAAACCAACCATGTAAGGGCTAAAACTGGATTTTG
Organism: Ulota crispa; assembly: GCA_963920765.1. NCBI lineage: Eukaryota > Viridiplantae > Streptophyta > Bryopsida > Orthotrichales > Orthotrichaceae > Ulota > Ulota crispa. Next base: position 15,099,221 of record OY987247.1, on the reverse strand, counting down.
GGGGAGGTGAAGCTACTTGAAATTTTTTCACTAAATTTTCCTTGAAAGACAAGAGAAATTGGCATCTAACGCAAGTTATTTCACATTTTTTGGAGCTTTGTGGAACTAGTAGTGAAGTTGAAGTGGCATAAGGCTCTAAAACTGTCCACCTCCTCAAATGTACACTACTTAGACATTGTTGAAGGTTATGAAAAATAGCATGTACTAGCGGAGTACATTTAAGAAGGTGGACGGTTTTAGAGCCTAGGTAGTTTATGAGCCTCCTATCTTAATGGATGTAGATTTTTGAAGTTTGCATTTGTACATATGTTGCAAATTTAAGGGTATTCATCAAAATTTTCCTGGAGTTTATTTATAAGGTCAAAGCTCTCAAAAGTATACTAATATCATTTTTGAAATTGAAATTGAAAATTTCTAAAATGGACTTAAAATGTGACAATCTTGCTCCAGTTGTTGTAAAGATGTTAATCTGCTACACAAAATATTGCATTTAGGTCACCTTGACAATTAGGTTGTCTTACCTTGAAAAGTTACTTCATGACTCATCACTTGACCACTTGGAGGCACACTTAATTTTTTAAGATTTCACATGATATGCAACTTGGATGACTCTAATTTGATTTTTTGTAGCTTCGTTTTGGTTGCAAGGCCCTTTAGAAATTATCTATTGCAATAATTATTGCTGAAAACTATTGTAGCAGCACAAAATATATATATAGTGTAAAATGTCAAGAAATTAATCTAGGGCAACCTAAAGGCAATATTAAGTGTACCTCACTTTACAAGCTTATTTTTTCAAATATACTTCTGAATTGAAAATTAGTTTATTTTTTTTAGTATATTTTTGTTTCTTCACTTCTATTAAAAAGCGCACACTAGCAATTTTAGATCTAGTTGCTATATAAGATAGTTTATTGACCAGCGTACTTTCAAAACAACTTAACTTACAAAAAAATGCTTATAATTGTGACCATAAGGTAGGAGGCTCATGAATGGAGCATCTAAGGGTTAAAATTGAACTTTGGGGAGGAGAAACTTCTTAAAATATTTTTTAGTAAATTTTCCTTGAAAGACAACAGGAATTGGCATCTAACCCAAATTGTTTCAAAATTTTGGAAGCTTTATGGAATTAGTTATGAAATTTTGAAGTGCAAAGGCTGTTGGGCTCTAAAATGGTGCACCTCCTCAAATGTACATTGCTTATGTATTGTTGAAGGGTTATGGAAAACAACATGTACAAACAAAGTACATTTGAGGAGGTGCACTATTTTAGAGCATGCACGTTTTTAGAACCTCCTACTTTAGTATGTAGTTACACTACAATTAGACATATTCAAAAACCTAGCTAGTTTTCATCCAATTCATTCAAATCTCGACAAGTTTTTATGATGTTTCATTCCATTGACTTTCTATTATTTTGCAAATCTCCCCCTCATTGGTTCCTCCTTAACCTTCACTTAACCCATAAATGCTAGGCTGGTCACCACAACCACCCCGCTACAGTGATCTACAAGATTTCTTATTGTTTTGATTGATGTGGCAAGTGCCTAGGAAGTTACAATAGTCAATAATACATGCTAACCTCATGAAATCTGCAACAATGACAATTTAAGACCTAAAACCATATCTTTAAATTTTCTCACAATTTGGGTTACCTAAAATACGAGTGCATCTAACGAGATAGTTTTTTGCCTTCCATATTAAACCATGTGTTTGTTTGTGATCACTTGTGAAAAAAAATCAAACGAAAAACAGAATTTTTCTGACAAACTGATACTTGATTTAGATATCATCCATCCAGAGAGTCCAAATTCATCTCGTCGTCATTCAAAGAGACATCCTATGGATGGACCACGGTCTAGACAGACAGACACACAGACAGAGGAAGAAGAGAGGCAGGCAGTGCGGAATGCGGTGCAAATCGCCAAAGCTGCAGCACTGAAGCGAATTGGAGGAATTGAGCAAGAGTGGCGATGGCGAGGAGTGTGCGGTCTCTCACCCGCTTGGCCCATGCCGTCCTCCGCCACCCTGCTCCGCTGCGCCATGCGGCGCCCCCTCTTGCAGCGTCGTCTCCGTCGCCTTTCTTGTCGTCGCTGCGCTTCATGAGCGACGACCACACCGCCAAGTGGATGCAGGTTCGTCGCTCTTCTTGCATTCTCTTTTCTCTTTTTGCTGTTCTAGAGATCACTCGCTATGCGATGTGGAGCGAGGGATGTTCCACACTGGTAGTTGTGTTGGATTCACATTCCCGTGAGTTCTGGGGTTGACGGGAGAAGGGGAAGGGGGGCCACTTCTGGGTGCCCTAATGTCTGTGGCACGGGATCGGTTTCCGGGAGGAGATGAGCTCGTTGCTCTTTTTGTTCGTTTCGAATCCGTCGCGATCGCTAGCCGTGGCAGGAATGTCACAGAATGACGGGCGTTGATGCTACCTGAGCTGTGTTGCTGGGCTTGGACACCCTAATCTCATTCCCCGATTGCTCGAAAGGGTTAGGCATGTACCGGAATGCGGGCTTTGTATGTGTAGCGTTGCGGTGAATTCCGCGTCAGTGTCGCGTTTGCGGGTTCTCAAGTTGAAGTAGAGCTCGTCTGCATGGTAATAGAAGTACGCAGGTGTTGGTCCCCGTTCTGAGCGATGCTCTTAAATAGCAGGTTTATGATTGATATTGAATACGCATCACGATAAAACCAGTGCAGAAGTCACCAGAATAGGGGTGGCATTGGCGATATTAGGGTTTATGCAAGCCTCTGAAAGTACTCCACCAATGGAAAGCAGCTACGTATCCTGGATGTAGCGGAACGAATGCATCAGCTGTTGTGCAGCAGCGCAGATAAGTGGACATGTAGATATGAAACGGATGCGCTGAGTTGCAAGCCGTTGAGGGATGACCTCGGGTGTGAACTATACCCATCAAGCTTTGGAGAGTGCGAAGCTCGGGTTGCATGTTGGCGAGGTGTGGTAGCTTTAACGGCCAGAGGCTGGAACAGCGTAGGACTGGGCTGAAGACGGAAGAGAAACTGGCAGAGTGCGTGAGAGGTGGTCGTTTGCGAAAGGAAGCGAGGGTTTAGGGTTCGAAGCACTGACGTGTACATTTGTGGGCGGTGGACGGGGGTGGGAGCAGAACACGGAGAAGAGGTCGCCGATGCAGTTGATAGACGAGGTGGCGCCCATCAAGGTGGATGCACGCGTGGTGGCCTGCGAAGGAGGTACGCAGCCATGCCATGGGGAATGCTGTGTCATGAGCGGGGATCCGTGAGCCATGAGTGGGGATTTTTTTTGTCAACATAATCAATTCCACCTGTAACCGTGTACACAGGGCCCTATAGTTCCGTGTACACAGGGCCTTATAGTTATGCATTTTGACCTATTATCTCTTGAAAAACTTGCTATGTTTTTAGTTATCCCATTGATTTTGAATTGAGAATCTGTTCCTTGCTCAGAATCTTGAATTCCTGCCCATGGCTCACCGTTTTGTGCTCACCAAATAGCATCGTTTGGAAACGGAGGAGCTCAGCTGAGCTGACGTGGATGATGTGGGGTTGGGATGTGCAGGGACGGACCCAGCGTTGGGGCACCCGACAGAGTACATAAGCTTAGACGGCAGAGAGCCGGCGGTGTGCAAGTACTGCGGGCTTCGATACTACCAAGGGGATGCGCATGGGCACCACTGACGCCGCCGAGAAGGCCGTGGGTTGAATCAATCACTGTTGCACAGCATGTCGATCCTGGCCACGTTGGTTGTTTAGCATCTGGACTTCATCACCTGTGGTGATTGATTATCAAGAGGGTTTGTCATTTAGGTGTTTGAGTTTTGGCAAGCAGTGGCACTGATAGGTGGGTGTATGTTCTATGGGAATTTGGATATAAAGATTTATGTTGGTGTTTAGGTATGGACCGTTAACTGGTGTTTCTGGAATATGGAAGGGATGAGAGTTTGGAATGAGTATTGGCTGGATTTTAGTTTTTCATCTTGGTTCGTTGTAGTTTACTCAGTATGCACTGGATGTTGGGAGATTGTTGGTGGAGTCGTACCTTCTAATGGCGAAGATGGGGCTTCTGTGTAACTGTGGCTGGGTTGAGGAGTGTTTACATCGCCTGCAGCTGTTGTGGGTATCTAGGATGTGAGTTATTCTGTAAGTGCAAGAAATCATAAACCAACAAATTGTTGGCCAAAGATGTCAAAGAGCTGCTGACTTTGAATGTTGATAACTCTCTTTTGGCTGACGGTATTTCCAATTTGTTTTCACAACTTTAATCTTATTACCTTCATGCTTACAATTGCAAAAAGTTTTCACTTATTGAGGGATGTTATGATGAGTTCATATGGTTGTTACGTCTTTGTTGGTTTATGTTAATGTTGTCTTGCACTGTTTCAACGTTTTAATGTTTGGCGGCACGAGATAAAATTGGTAAAACTGAAGTTTGGATGACTGCAAAATAGCAGATGAGTTGGTTGCAAAAGTTTTTTTCATTTCATTCTTATTTTGGGGGTTGTTTGAATGGAAATTGCTTTGGATGGTGTTGGAAATTGTGTTACTGAGCTATGTGTGACCTTAATGCATAAGAAGTTGCCACAATTATGGATCACAAAATCTGCTATCCTACTGTGATTTGCTAACTTGTGATTTGCCAACCTGTTTCTACTTGCTTCTACTTGCTCTAGATCTTAAATGTATCCAAAAAAACAACGTTGTTTGAATTTGAATCCAATTTATGAAATGAGGTTTATGTACTCTAGTTTCTATTTCAATTTGAGAATTTGAAAAAATCCCTAATTTTGAATATTTTTACAGTTAGAACTTAGAACTTTAGGAGCATCCCCAATATTTAATTATTTTCTATTTTTAGGATGACACGGAAATCTCGTTTTTGTAACCGCATTAGATGTTTGTGTGTCTTGTTGTTTACATGTAAATCACTGTATATAGCAAAGGAAACAGTAGTATTGGATTATTGTATATGTAATTTTGGATTAATCCTTCAATGGTATTTTAGGTCTTGATTGGGCATATTTAGGAATTACAAAATGATTATGACGCAAATATAAGGTAGCCGCATCCATAAGCGGTGTGTCCTCATGGCCGTCACTTGATAGTGGTAGGGGCTAATCAATAAAAAAACAAATGGTTGTGTGTGATTGAGTGATGGTTATGGGCCCTTAAATGCCTGAGGCACCACATTTTGGTATTGACAATATTTTGAAGTTCAATAAAACCTAACAAATCTGCTATTTTAAGTATTCAGTATTTTAGAACTGTTCTTTTTGAAGTTTATTTTTAGCATCAATAAACTTGATTTTGAAAATTATTGATTGTGAATTTTCTATTCAAGATATTGTGCAAGGGTGTCCATTGCATTCTTGACTTTTTTAGTGTTGAGAGCTAATGTAAATGAGCCTCAAATACACTAGATCTTAGAGAAAATTTCACACTAGAAATTCATTTTAAAAAATTGTAAAAGAGATTTTGAAAACCTATAAATGGATTGGAGCTATATATGTTATTTCTTTTAACCTCATATTTTTTTGGTGATCAACATTTTAGATTTGACATGTGAAAAGAGGATTGAAAGAGTTGAAGTCATTTTTTGCAGTTTTAGCACCCTCTTGATCAAGCATTACAATCTTTCAATCCATAAGCAATATTGTTGTGTTTTCTTTTCCCATGTGATGTTTAACATATCTAGTTTAAATTTGTGTGGTTACAATTTTTTTTTAAATTGATATAATTTATCAAAATGTTGGCTTTTTGTTCAGTTTAGAGCAACTTCCTAGAAGCTCAAAAATGGCCTTGGGCATTTTGAGGTTAAGAACCAACAAGCCTTGCTTTTAGCATCGCTTACACATGGTTCCTACAATTTCAGTGATTTTGGACTTTGAAAAATCTTTGTGAACAAATTCTTGCAATTGGAACCTTGAAATTGATGCCAATATTTTTGGTTTCCACTTCCTACCTTACAGTATTTTTTTGAAAGTTGGTCAATTGTTTTACCTACTCCAAAACCCTTATTTCCATGCTTATGGGTGCGCCTACCTTAGAGGATGTTGGGCATGCATGACCAATCAAGATAAAGGTACAATTAAATGAAGAATCAATCATAAACTTGGGCAAGAGTCAAATGATACTCTTAACCTCTCATGTGCACATCTATATTACTAAGTGGGAGGATTTCTCTAAGCGCACCATTTTCTAAAACTTTTTAGAATTGTTTGTTGTAAGTTGGAGCAACAAAGGATGCCTAAGATATAGAACACCAAGTGTCCTACAATCATGTCCTTTTCCAAAATATTCTAGAACTTTTTGGTGGAAGTTGAAACTATAGAGGATGTCCCAAATACAAAACACCAAACACCCTCCAACCATGTGCTATTAATCAATAGCAAAGTAATCCCTATGTCCCTCTAAAAATGTCCAAATCAGACACATTTCTTGTACCACTAAAAAGCTCATTTTTGTTGATTTCAAATGATGAGAAAGCATTTGTCATGTTCAATGATCTCCTGGGAACAAGTTAAGCAATTAGGAGCATTCCTCTCCTAGCAAGCTTGGCCTTGTCCATATGAGGTATCATTGTTGCTACTAATCTTTAAATCATCAATAATGAGAAGCTGGCAATATGCACAAATATGGTACTTTTTGCATGAAATTTGGGTACTCAAATGGCAACATCAAAGATGGAAATTTTGCATATGTATGATAGACGGTATATTGATTCCAGAATGCATGCATGTGTCTCTACCACAAAAACTAAAAACATAGATAATGATAGCAAGCTTTTTGGATGTTTTTAGAGGGATAGAGGGAGTGTTAAAGAGTAGCATTGTGATGAAAGTAATTGGTATTGTTGGTTTCAAAAAAGGAACAAAATGATGGTGGGTGAGGGCTAGATTTTAAACCAGTTCTAAGATATTGATTTTGTATGGTACATCAAGACTAGATTCTAGACTGATTGATTTATGAGATATCAATTTTTTGGAAAGTTAAATGTTGCATTACCCACACATGTCCAACTCATGCAAAGCGTGTGTTTGTATACTAATTGCAAATAAACACTAGAAAATTTTGGTGTTGCAAATAAACACAATGGATAACTAACATTGATTTTGAATTGAAGAACCTATGCTTAGACTACCACAATTAACCCCTAAATGCCTAAAGCACCAAATTTTGGTGTTTAAGAAATTTCAAGAAACTTTGAAACCTTGTTGAAGGCACAAATTTGATTGGTTTAAGGTTTTCTTTTTATGCTGAAGTTGCTGGATGAAGTCAGCTTCACTTTTTAGTATGAATTTCCTCCATACTTTATTCCAATTGTTTTTGGTGGAAGGCAAACTCCAAGCATACCTCTTGCATACCAAATAGTGTCATGAATAGTGTCACAAAGCCTATAGCAAATTGCCACATTTAGAAGACAAGCATCAAGTTGAGAATAAAGTGAAGATTTGCCTTAGATACTCTCCTATGCAATGAAGGCCCTTTTACTAAAATTTTGTCACCTAACAAAATCTAAATGTATTTTTTTACTAACTTCACTTGGAATTTTTTTATTATACTCATTACAATTCATTCAAAATTGAATTCTCTTTCATTCATAATGGTTTTTGGTCAATAATTGGAATTTTAAAAAATCTTTGTATTAGGTGGTAGCTCTTTGACAGTTGCATTGCAGGCTCATTTATGAAATTGTGGTCATGGATGTGGAAGGGGGGTAGTTCATTATGAAGTAACAACTATAAATACTAAATCATCATAAGTGGTCGTTTGCCAAATTTGTACTTGAAAGTTGCCATTTTTATATCAGAATTTTTAAGGGCTAAAACAAAATCAGAAAAATTCATATTTTGACCATATTCAATCAAAAATATCTTAACATCTACATGGTTTTTTAGATGTTTTTTTGGTAACACCACCTAAAAGCCTTGAAGTTCAAGATTCTATGATTAAAATTTTGTTTTGATGTTTAATATTGATCTTACAAGGACATTTCAAAAACTTTAAAAATGCCTTCCAAGAACAAGAAAAACACCGTTGGGCATTTAGGGGTTAAGTGATACTCTTGCATCAAGAAAGACTTTGTGCACGGTAGGGCTCTAGAGTTAGGCGTGTTATTTAACCCCAAAGGACCAAGATAAATTTTCACCAAAACTGCTCCAAAATTGCCATTTCTAATACAAGTATCAAATTTTAGAAAATAACATTTTTGGACTTTTATAACCATAAGATCTTGTAGTACACTAGTTTCAAAAAATGTGATTTTTTTTAGAAATTTCCACCATTTAGATTGTAAGATATTTGAATTTGAATTAGAAAGCCATTTTTTGTCCTTGCAAAAACTTGGGGAGCTGCACTTCACTAGGTCATATTTGTAAGAATTTTTTCCAAAGTGTTTGTAAATCTTTGGATTCATTCTTCAAAGCAAGTAGAATTCCTACTTGAAGGATTTCAAATCACTTGGAATTGTACAATACACGGGGAAAAAATAGTAAAAAATAGTAAGTAAAATGAAGTAGGGAATGATTCAAAACACTAAATTGTTAAGAATTTAGTTATGGAAATGAAAAAGTCCAATCCCAACAATGGAAATGTTGTTATAAACAATCTACATCCTTTAGTATAAGTGTTTTCCAAAGTACTGAAAATTGAGTAGAATAAAGGACTTCAAAGTTTATTTTAGAGTAGAGAATCCATAATTGCCCGTAAACAAAAACTTCTTGTAACTTTCATCTCATTGATCAAATGGGATGATACAAAGCTTTCCACATATGCATAAATCTCTTTAACAAGTTTCAAATTTTTGTTATTGAAAAAAACAATTTTTCCTAATTTGCTTAGACTATCCACCCTTGAAAAAACAACATATTGGGCCATAACTTTTTACTTGTGTTTCCAAATGTCATGAAATTTAGTGCACATGAAAAATAGTCCTTGCCCACACCTTCTATTAAAATTTTGACCTAACATATGGAAATCTCTAATCACATATACTTGCCCAAAATTGCTATGTTGCTGAAAAATGCACTTGGTCCTTTAGGAATTAAGGGTTAAAGAAGTACAAAATATTATCCTATATGGAAAACTAACACTACTAGGAAACAATGTCAATTTGGTCATTTTTTGTCATTTTGGACACATTGAGTCAATTTAGACAAATTCTCTTGTAGTGAAAGAATCCTCATTTAAGGCATCAATATTTTATACAATCTTATCTCTTTTTAGAAAAAACAAGTGTTCTATTATTTTAAATCATATGCAACTTTTGATAAACCTCTTTTTTATGTGCACTTGCAATAAGTTTCACTTATAATCGAGGAACCACCTACATCAGAAATTTTAGCATTAAATTCTAAACCTTGAGGGCGTGTTGTTAAAAATTTGGGATGCTGTTCTGGAAATTCCTTGTATGTATACATACATATCTGAACCTAGAGCAAAGATTTCATTTATGCAATCAATATTACTTAATACTTTATTGATTTTAGAAGGATCTTGAACTGTCCGTTTAATAAATTATTGATAAAAGATGCTTGGTACCACGGTAAATTAACTATGAATATGATCTATGGACCCTGATTCACAAGTTTGACTACGTACACTTTGAAAAGATAAAATTAAAAAATGGCTTTCAAACAATCTTCTAGTTGTACGCTTCGTAAAGCAACTTTACGTTTACGAAAATTTGAACCATTTTCCATCCTAGAGATGTTAAAGTTTTTCTTTACCAACATGACATTAGCATTCAATCCTAATGGGGGGTTTATTTTTTTATAAATAAAATAGGGACCCTGAAATGAAGTATCATTTTTCAAGTGAATTATTTCCTCTTAAGGAATTCAGAAGAGGAAATTCCGATTGTTGCTAAAATTTAAAAAGAAAGCCTCAAAAAGATTGTTTTTTCCATGTGTGTAATATCTATATGCACATAGGTAGCACTGGTATGTTGGAAGGTGGGAGCCTAGACAACAACAAAAAATGGAGGCAAGTTTGAACTACACCAAATAGTGCATTTAGGTTGCCTCAACAATCAGGTTGTTTTATCTTAGAAAGTTACCTCATGACTCACTGCTTGGCCACTTGGAGTTCCCATGGGATTCTCTAAATACTAAGATTTCAAATGATTTATAGCTTGGACAAAGCTAGTTTGATTTTTAGCAATTTTGTTGTTGTTGTCAAGTCCTTATTTTGTCAAAATTGGTTTATTACAATAAACCCTAAAGGCCCAAGCCCTCTTTTCTATAAAAGTCACTGAAAACTGCCACTCTAAAGAGAATGAGCATAAAGGTAGATTTTTTTTTTTGGAAACCCAACCATAGGATCTTGTCCTAGACAATGGGAGGAACTTGTAGAAAAAAAATGAGCTAATTTCAAATGGAGGGGAGTCAGATGTTGACACTTGAAGTAAAGAAAAAGTTTTTTTTCTTTATTGCTTGAAATTTTTAAAAGCCTTTGACTACTCTTATATTAAATCAAAACTGCTCTACCCAAAGTTGAGGTTTAATTATTCCATGTAACTAAGTCACATATGTGTGGGAGATTTTTCAAATGAAATGGAAGTGTGCAACATACCTCAAAGAATCTTTGAATGCTAGAAGGTCATGAAATTTGCATATACACCAGGCAAAATTGAAGGATTTACGTGAAATTCAGAAATTTGAATTGCACTGATCCCAACAGTTAAAACCTAGAAATCTTAGCTCACTACAAGTTGGGGAAATTTAATTAATTAATTAATACAAAAGTGCTCAAAGAATTAAAGTACAAAAGTTTACAAGGGGCAAAAGGAATGGAGGGTTGGGAGTCTCCCAAGCCAGGCTCCTTCCACTCCACTTTCCTTTGCAAAAGTGTCCACACCTTGTGCCTATGAGAACTAATCCTTTTTGGAGTCAACACCCACTTACAAAGGGGAAGCCTTGCCCAATCTACCCCTCCTTCCCAAGTTTTGATAAATTCTTGCATAACTTCTTCATCAAATGTCAAAATGAAGAAACAATTAAATGTCCATGTAAGTTTTTGAATTTCCTATCTTCAATAAAAGTTTCCAAAAACCACACAAACTAATTTAGCTGTAGGTACATGCCCAAAACCCTAGTTGAACCTGAGGGGCCACTTAGACCTTCAGAGGTTAATATTGATGAAAATTATTGTAATATTAATAAATATTTATATAACCTAAAATGTCAAGGAATTAGTGTGGGGCAACCTAACTGCACTATTTAATGTAGAAATGGAGGGTTCTTTTTGCCTTTGAATTACAACATACAATTAGAGTTAGTGAATAGAAGCGAAATTTAGAAGGATTGTCAATTGGTGGCCCGAGTTGTAGGTTATTGTTGCAAGCAAAAACATGAAAACTTTGCATCATGCCCTAAGTGCGCTTCAAGAAAATACATTTAAAATAGCCATTTATATTTCCAATCAAAAGTGTTTGTATCAACCCTTTACCAAGAGTGCTAGTTTTAAACAAAAAATGAATGCAAACATATTCCGTGCATTTTTTTACTATTTTCTTTCATCCACCTGAACATTAGTAGATGTTTTTTTTTTTTTTTTTTTTTTTTTGTCAATTCTCTAACATTTTATAGGTTAGATTCTCCAACCACTTCTGAACCAATATTTTCTTTTTCACAAAATACAAAGATGATTAACCTAACTTTGTGTCATTCATCAAAAAGTGACTTGTAAGAATTAAACGCCATATTCATTAATTTGGGATTAAATGCTCATTTTGGGAATAAATTAGGTTTAGGGTAATCACCTTAAATTGAGCTCTAGGTTTAAACAATGTTTTTTGGTACATGTGCCCTCACCTGAGAGGAGGAATTTGCAAGGGACAAAATCTTAATGACTCAAATTGAATTTAATATTTTTGAATCTAATGTTTAAAGGTAATTTTTTTGGTTTAAGGTGAAGTACAATTTGGGAATTGCATTTTCCCAATTTAACAAATATGGCGTTATTAGGCTAACCCGTGAGCGCCCATGCCGTTTTCACCAAAATCAAGGTTTTTGGAAACCGACAACTTTGATGCATTGTATCTCAGTCAATCGGATGATTCATCTAGTGACCGTTGAAAATAGTGGAATACCTACTTAGAAAATGGCTTGCAAATTTTTGGGAACAATTGATCGTGGGAGATGGGAGGTTATAACATTTGATCAAACAACATGTGATGACAAAATCTCATTTCTTGGTAGGTAGTTGCTATTTGATGATTTTTACAAAATTCCATAAGCATTTGATTCATCTTAAGTTGTGTGAGTAGCAAGATTAGATGTGAATGCACACACTTGTAAATTATTGAAGATTGCACATCTTTTTATGTCAAGTTTTAGGGCTTCAAATTGCTATTGCATAGAAAACAATGACCGGCACATTCAATGACGGTTGCCATAATAAGGGTCTAGAACATGCTTGAACCCCTGCCAACAACTTTTTTGCTACCACAAAGCTTACACAAAGAAACTTGCAAGGGATATTGACCACTTGTAGTTTATAAAATGCTACTTGCCACCATGCCCCGTATGGTGTTTCACTCAATCAAATCTCTTGCAACACTTATACAACATTTAGGTTTCCTTGCCATTACTCCATTAGCAAGGACAACTTGAATGCCTTCATAATTGTAATTTATAGCAAGATCAAAAAGTTAGATCTAGTGCCTCAAACAAGGCTTTGATATCATGGGAGGCTAGATCTGAGGCGCTGGGCGCACATGGGTCAAGTAAACAAACAAGTTCAAAGAATATGTTACAATGACTTACAAAACCAAAAAAATCTTACATAAATCATAAACAACCCAGTTGTAATCAATTTCAGAAAGCGTTGGATTATTCTTGTCAAATTAATTTGTAAATATTGGTGAGTGCAAACACTATAAAAAAACACCATCAATTTGATTGTTTTTTGTAGATTTGGACGTGTTGATTTGATCGTTTTTTTTGGTCAATTTGGACACTTTTTTATCATTTTGGGCAAGTTTTGTAGATTTGGATGTGTTGATTTGGACATTGTTTTCTTGTAGTGAAAGGTAGATCAAATTGTATTGAAATGATCTAAAGGTCACAATTTATGATCGAAAAGCACTACTACAAACTTATTCTAAGTTGCACTCTATTGCACATCTTCTACCCTAAAAATTTTGGATATTGGAATTCCTTAGTTTTTAGGGGCTAAAGACTTCATAATGTTAAAAACGTGACTATTTGATACAATAAACATTGATTTGTTTTTCTATTGGTTAGCAATAAGCATTGCTAATTGCATGGATGTAAGAAAAAAATGGATAGAATCACCCAAATGTGCTCGCTTATCCATGAATTTAATAATCGTCATCATTTTTCATCCAAGTATTGGCAATTCAAATGTTTTCATTAACCCCTAAACAATACCATCACTAAGCTCCAAGGGCATGGTGTTCATATAATCTTTATTTGTACAAGATGCTACTTAGTTGTGGTAGCTTACACAAGGGTCATCAATCCGACTCAATGTCACTCATTTGTTGTATTTATTTGCAAAATCAAATTCTTCCATGGTTGCTTATAGTGTGTGCATAAAAGATATGAAGGATTATTTTGTTCTTTTCCAATTTTTGAACTAAAGTCTCATTCACACTTGTTGTTTGCAAAAACCACTTTGAAAGTTTAATAGCGAACACTATTCCCTTGAGAACCAGCTTTGCAGGTATGGTAAAGCAAAAGGGATCATCCAGTGTTAAACTTCACTTTTAATTATCATTAGTAAAAATATCGGGTCTCAAGAAGGCCCTTATAAACTATTCCAGTCCTCATTTTCTATGGTTCCTAATGTGGGGAACCAGTCCATGGATGGCCAAAAAAATTAATTAAAAAAATCCAAAAATTCAAAATAATAATAATAATAATAATAATCTTCTTAGAAAATAATAATAAAAAATTTTAATTTAGATTTTGACTTTTTTTAAAATTTTTAAAATTTGAAAAGCTGATGTGGCATCAAAGATGCCACATCAACCTGCACATGATTTTATTGGGAACTGTGTTCCCATGGCTAGGGACCCCCCAAACTCAAGGCCTTATTGGGGCCCCATATTTTTCCTAATGGGTGTGTTCATACTTTGTCTGATGCACTATTATGTAATTGAGGTCATGAGCCGTGATTTCTAAAAACTGCTCCTAAGGCCCCCCTCTTTCTGAAATCTACATTTTTCAAAAGATGCAACTGTTGAAACTTAGTAAATTTTTGCTGAAATTTAAGGCACTTATCCTGAACTTTTGCTAAAACACAATGTTACAGAGCTGCCTGTTGTGATAGAGCTACAGACTCTAAAGAATGTGTTGGGAATAGAAAACACAACAAGGACACAAAAGAGATATAACAAAGTATGCAAAGAGAAGAAGTAACAAGTGTTATTATCCAAGTAGGGTTTGCCTATTATATACAAGAGAAGATCAAAGAGAGAAAGTAAAAGTCCTTCTCTACTATTGATCCACGGAATCCCTTTACTGAAGTAAAATCCAATGAACTCTAGTTAACTATATAGAGAGCGTATTAATAGAATATTTATCTCAACACTGCCTACAAGGCTCTTGCTGTGGTCGGGCTATAATATCAAGAGTAAGTGTGAACATGCACCAATTTAATACCATCAAACCGAGCTGTTTGTTAATTTCAAAGAACAAGTGCGAATGGGGCTTAACCCCTCCTTGTGGTTGTCGCTTTACTATATTATGATTGGTTATGCATGTATGATTGGTTATGCATGTATGGTGGCTTCTATATTTGCTTCTTATTCTTGTTGTGATTCTTGGAGCTGCCCTTTACTTGAACCTCAAACATCTATTGAGGGTTAACTCTTTAACGCTGATGCATAAGCTTCATGTCTAAAGATTGTCAAAATCACATTTTTTTGGATGAAAAGAATTTGTTTATTGTCCTTATTTTAAAAAATGATCATGGAAACATAGTCCATCTGGGAAAACAAGAAATAACTTCATTAAAAACACTCATGTTTCTAAGTAACCTAAATGTAAGAGGATTCACAAACATAATGTTAGGTCCCATGCTGCTCTTTTTGCAATTTCAAGAGGATAGCATGCAATATCGACTTATGCAACTTTCAAAAACAAGATCAAAATGTGTGTGGCACTTGCCACACCAATATAGTGCCACCATATTGCCACTGTAACCAACAACCACAATGACCAGTCTGACTTTTAAGGATTGATAAATTTTACAATTTCATTCAATAATTCATTCAATAATTCATTTAATCTTTGTCAAGTCCTTTTCACCAATAACTAGTCATCACCCAAATGAGTTTAGTTTAACCCTTTAGATACCAACAAACCATATTTTGGTTTGAAAGAGTGGTTTTTGGCTTATAGAGTAAAATTGTTCAACAATTTGGAAACCGGTCTTGAAGAACGCTTGTGCTCATAAGAATTTTGCATCCAACCAAATAAAAAACAATGAAATCAAGCACGTGAGTTGATAAACAATGATGTTTATACGGCATGGCCTCAAAATATGTTAGCATATTTGGTCAAAGATGGATCAAAGCACAACACAATACATCAAACATCCAAGAAGAATGTCGAATTTCAATTGTGCGGTCCTAAAAGTTTTCAAATTCCTCAAGAAATACGCTTGTATTGTTTCTATATGGTAGTAGTATAACTGTAATATTTGAAGATCTATTGAAATGGTGATATCATTTCATATTAAAAATTTGTTGTCCTACATTTAAGGCCAATTCTTTATTGTTTTCACCAATTGGATTTTCCATATCATTTATCAATTTTCTTGTAAAATGGTTTTTGGGTAGCAAATAAAGTGGGATGTTTTACCCTTTTTGTCCACTTAGCTTAGGCCTCTCTAATTTGTGCATTCTAAAAATAGATGCACAAATTAACAAATTAACTTCCAGGAGTATGCACAAATTAAGCCCACTTTTCCTTTACTAAAAAAGACCTTATCAGCATGCAAGCATAAAAGCCGAGCATGACGCAAATAATGAAGCTGACAAAGACCTCCCTCCAGTCCTGCCTCACCATCTAGTTTGTCTCCGACCTAGAGATTTGAATTCTATTATCCAAAATTTTGAGCACAGCTGCAATAGTCATGGGACAAGCATACCATTGCTGACTTTGAGCAAGATTTTTTTGCCCTCAAAGTTGCCTACTTGAGTGAATTAGCTTTGATTATATCACTGGATGGTTGCAACAACATTGCAACTTCGTTTCAAGAAGCTTGGAAGATTGTTGAAGGTTGCTTTGAGTCATTACACAACTTTTGTGGCGGCTTAACCACCATGTTTTCTAACATGGCCACAATTGAATCTAACTTCTTTGTTCTTAAACTTCTGAAGGATGAGCATCATAAACTATTGATTGACCTCTTGCTTGAGGGGCTGTTACAGTGCAAGCAATTCCATGCCCTGTTACAGTTAATTTGATATCAAATATGCGCATAACAAAGCTTAGTTTGTTAATTTGTGACAATGCACAAATTAGAGAGGCTTGATTGAGCTACACCTTGTGATTGCAATTTTTATCCATTTTGTGTGAAACTAGTCTCATTGGAAAGTTGAGAAACCCTGCTTTTTAGAAATATAAGGCTCTTCTCAAAAAAAGGTTGTATGAAGAGTGAGATCCAAAATCACACAAGCACAAAAACTAGAGATTTTCCACCTACAACGCACTCAATCATTATAACATCTCACCTCCAATGGTAGATCTAGTTGAAACTTTGATACTTTGTAGTAAACAAGGTGTAGTTCCCATTTGTACAATTGAATTATTGAAATCAAGTCCGTATTTGATTCAACCGCACAACCAAGTTTACTACTCTGGTTTCTAATGGATTCTTTGAAAATGTGTGTGGTCTTTAACCCCTAAAAGGACCATTGTCCTTTTGAGGGACATGTTGGACTTTGGGCATATACCTATGGCTAAACTACTTTGTGTGATTTTTTGAAACTTTTATTAAAGGTGGGGAATTCAAAAATCTATATGGGCATCTAATTTTTTCTTCATTTTGGCATTTGATGAAGAAGTTGTGCATGAATTTATGAATATTTGGGGAGGACTGCCCTTCTAGGCAACCAAAAAACTTCTTTAAAAATTACGTTTTTTTGAAATAAAATTCTAAAATTGGTTCTTTAGATTTTTTTTTGTATGTGTTAAGCTTTGAATCATTCCATTTTGATCAATGAGATGAAAATTATGAGGAGTTTTTGTTTGCGGGCAATTATGGATTCTCTACTCTATAATAAACTTTGAAGTCCTTTATTTTACTCAATTTTCAATATTTTGGTAAAAGATCTAAACCAAAGGAAGTAGGTTGTTTATTAGAACATTATGACCGTTGGGATTTGCAATTTTCATTTCAATAATGAAATTCTTAACAATTTAGTATATTGACTCATTCTCTACTTCTTTTTACTTACTATTTTTTTCCATATGTTGTATACTTCCAATTGATTTGGAAATTCTTGCACACATACTTGACTTGATCTTCTACATGGAAAAAATAAAGCGCAACTTTGGGTAGAGCAAATTTTTTGTTATAAGAGTGATCAAAGGCTTCTGAAATCTTTGGACAGCATGGAAAAAAACTTTTTTTTTCACTTTAAATGTAAACATCTCACTCCTCTCCATTTGGATTGAGCTGATTTTTTTCCCACAAGTACCTCTTCTAGTCTGGGGCAAGATCTTATGGTTGAATTTTCCAAAAACAAAACATGAAATTTTTTTAGTAAACCTCGTAGAAGTGGCAGTTTTCATTGATTTTCACATAAAAAAGGGCTTGGTCCTTTATGGGCTAAAGTGTTAACACAAAACTCGTCCAAATAATTAAATTAGCTGGTGTGATGAAAAGTGGAAACACCGTGGAACCGAACATTCTTTTAGCAGAAGTGCAGAACCCCAGAAATGCAGATCATTGGAGTCAGAGGGAAAATCTAATGCATATTGGTACTGGGATCCCCAATCATGCCTTCTTTGATTCCCATCAAGGGCCCGTATGCCGTAATAAAATCTTAAATTTCAATATCATATCCTAAGTAGCCACGTCACCAAAATCAAAGGCAAATCCCTCCATCTAATCACTCACCGATTTGATTCAACTCCTGGCGACCAGTATTTCCAAACGTGATCCCCATAACCAGCTCAAAGTTGCTTACAAAACAAACCAAAAAACAGTTGCAAAGCGTCCTGCAGTTTTCAAACTCACCACATTATTTTGGGGGTATCTATAGCCAACAAATCTGGTAGGAAATTTGCCAAATTCGGCCACATTGGTCTTTGGGGACTCCGCTCAATATCCTTCGCCAGAACGCTGAGTAGGTAGTAGCCATTACAAGTATAATGGTTTCAAATAGGATACACAGAAACAGCTCCAGTTGCTAAAAACACTCTAGTGGGGCTAATTTTTCAAATTTAACTGTCTGCTTTAACTTTATCAGTTTTTAAGCTACTTATGCATGTTTTTTTTTTTTTTTTAATTGTTAGCTTCAGCATGAATTTGGTAGAAGCTTGTTGAATGTGGTCACATTTAAGGCCACTTACCAAGCGATCAAACCGGCCAAGAGGCAACCCTAAATCGCCTAAACTTTAGGTTGTTCTCATCCTTAGTGTCTTTTCGCAATACCTAACTCCTCACATCCATCCATTATTTTTGGGGTTTTTGCCGTAAAGTTTGAAGTGCATAATGAGATGAGATTATTCAACTACGCTTTATAAGGGCTGCTTCACACTACGGTCACACTACGGCCGACCAAGTCGAGAGGCCATGAGATGAGATTGAGTGTCCAAATTTTGTTGAGAGGTCAAGAAATGGTTTGAAAATAAGCAATAAATGTTGAAACTAACAACCCCTCAATCATAATTTGGGTCTTCATCTTTTAGGACCCGAACTTTCCTTCAAGAGTTTGTGACTTTGGATGATAAAGTGCTCCCATGTAGGCAGTTTGATGAAAGATGGACTTTGAACTCTAGTTTCTAGTGTGAAGGGTTGAGAGGCCAAACTCTTGGTTTCTTGCAATAGGATTGGTAGTAATTGATGGCTTCTTGACCTTTGGTGATAAGGTAGGAACACCCATAAGCGTTAGTGTCTCCATAACCATCACCTCTAAAATCTTGAAAAATTTGTAGAAGTAATTAGATGTAATTACAAGGATGTACAACATGTGAACATGAAAACTTAGTGTTGGTTAAGGGTACAATGGCAATTTGCATTTTAAAATTTCACAACTTATTCTCACAGTATCCAAACAATACATTTGGAAGTGCAAACTCAATATTTTTTTGTTCCTAACATGATCTTATAATTTGCTAAATGTTTATTAATAGTCATCATGTTCAAAACCCTTAAACTAACGCTTATGAGTGTTCTTACTTTAACCCTTGAGCGCCCAGAGTTATTTTAGGATTTAGGAGAAAATGGGGGTTTAATGACCACCACAGTTTGAAAAATTACATTCAGAAAAAGTGATTGCAAGATTTGAAAAAGGACTACCTTCTTTGCTAATGGGGACCAAGCATGATTGTCTTCACTATATGGATTGAGAGAAAAAGTGAGATAAAATTTGTGGGCACATAGACAGTATAATGTTGACCGGGCGCTCGGGGGATAATGCGAAGCAGCCATATTCCACATTTGGCTACACTGTAAAGCAGCCCTAAGATATTTTCACATTTTGTTTGGGATAAACTTAGTTGGGGTGTTGGACGACCTCGAGGGGCATTAGGGGTAGGATTTAGGTTGCCCTAATTTCCAAAGGGGCCCTCATTCACTTAATAAAGCGGAGCGGACGGAAGAAGGGGCCGGACTGCCGGAGGCGGCAGCCGGTCATCAATGGAGGCATTGGAGGGAGGGGGGGTTGGATCGGATCAGCAGCAGCGCCATAAAGCCGAAAGTGCGTGCCCCCCCACCCAAACACCATCTGGAGCGTCGCTTTGCGGCTCATCTGCGTGGGGGACCGCACCGGCACTGCCGCGAGGGCGCGGCAGGCCCACTTGTCAGTCTAACGGTTTTGAATGGCGAGTTAATGCATGATGTCAATCAATGTCTGCAGCCGGATCAAGCCAACCGCGGTGGAGCGTTCCCCAGGATCAAGCTCTCGCAGCTCATGCATCAAGCTCCCACTCTCATCTCTCCCTTCCTGTCCTCTTGCTCGCAAGCCTTTCAAAGTTCTCGTTGTGCCACCCAATTGCGTTTCTCTTGCTAGTCTGAGCTCATACGCTTGTACCCATTTTCTGAGCATATCCAATTTGTGAGCGTTCACAGTCCAAGCTTTCAGACCCCTTTCGATCTCACTCCGGTGCTGGATTCTGATAGTTGTACTATTCTCGTGTTTTCATTGTATGTGTTGAGGCCGGAGAATGCTTGAGGTTATCTGATTGACTGGTGGTGTTTGTGTGAGCCCAATGTTTGAGTTGTGTGTGGTTCCACATTCATATGGGTGGACAATCGGTGGACTCCACTTGATCCTGAACTAGTTCGAGTTTGTGTTCGTATGCCCCTTTCGTGATTGAAATCTACGTGAGTATCAGTGGACGATTGAAGTTCATGTTTGATAGAAGAAAGTTGAACAAAATTTGAGCTCCCAAAGATTCATTGAGAATGTCTCTGCGTGGTCAGATGTGACACTCTGAAGTTGAATGAAGCGGTGTGTGGATTAAGAGTTCCAGTCCTGATGATTTAGGGTTACTTATTACTGCGAATAAGCTCTAGAATCTCTTGCCACCAGTTGATGTGGCGAAGATCGATTTACCTGCGGTCCAATCAATGAGGCTGCGTGTCATGTCTCGTCGCAAGCTGTCGTCACCGAGCTCCGGGGATTCGCCACTGGTTGAGGAACCAGGGTTGATTGCTTGACCATGGTGGAGAGCAGTGCAGCAATTGGGTAGGGATCAGCGCCCAATTGGATCATCATCATCATCATCATCATCAGCCGAAATGATGCAAGCCATGGTGGATCACGTCACGGGGATGGTTTACTGGGTCCACGTGACAGACCAGTCCGCCCACACAGCGCCCTTGCCTCCCATCGCCCCTTTCGTCGTGCAGTCACCATACAGGTAAGATCTGCTCTGGTCCTAGATTTCAGAGCTATCTTGATACCACATAAACCCTTCCGCTTGTTTCTTCTGGGTCTAATTTTTAGACACTCTGATATTTTGTCGAATATGACTTAAAGTCGCAGCAAAATTATTGATCGGCACATCATGTCGGCATTGGGTACAAAAGTTGGTATTGAACTAGATCCCATGCTGTGAAATGGGTCCGAACCGGGATTTCGACCGTCTGAAAAGATATATACTCCCTCCCTCTGTCCCTCTAAAAGTGTCCAAAATGCTTCATTGCAAAGGATTAACTGTGTCCTTAGTCTTTGTGCTAGTGACACATGCATTTCCTCATTATCGATGATTTAAAGATTAGTTGCAACAATGATATCTCATGTGTTCTTAGTCTTTGTGTTAGTGACACATGCATTTCCTCATTATTTAAAGATTAGGTATTAGTAGCAACAAAGGTATCTTGTGTGGGCAAGGCCAAGCTTGCTAGGAGAGGAATGAGCTTGCTAGGAGAGGAATGAGCTTGCTAGGAGAGGAATGAGCTTGCTAGGAGAGGAATGAGCTTGCTAGGAGAGGAATGAGCTTGCTAGGAGAGGAATGAGCTTGCTAGGAGAGGAATGAGCTTGCTAGGAGAGGAATGAGCTTGCTAGGAGAGGAATGAGCTTGCTAGGAGAGGAATGAGCTTGCTAGGAGAGGAATGAGCTTGCTAGGAGAGGAATGAGCTTGCTAGGAGAGGAATGAGCTTGCTAGGAGAGGAATGCTCTCTAATTGCTTAACTTGTCCTTATGAGATCATTTGCTGTTTGAAATCAGCAAAAGGGAGCTTTTTAGTGGTACAAGAAATGTGTCTGATTTGGACTCTATTAGAGGGACAGAGGGAGTAGCATTTAGAGTTTTGAGCGCTAGAATGTTACTTTGTCGGCGCTCTGAAGTTAAACCTGCGATATCAATTGAACCACGTGATTAGGGCATTCTGTAGTTATTGTGTGAGAGAATTGAACCCCGCTCGCTCGCGGTGTGCAGGTTGCTCGGGCCCGTGATGACGCAGCAAGCACCAGTGACGCCGGCGGTGGGGATGCCAGTGGAGACGAACACCACGGTATTTGTGCGGGGGATTCCGAGGGAGGCCACGACGCAATCAGTCGAGAGCTACTTCAAAATCTTCGGGGAGATCGTGTCGTGCCATGTGATCCGGCACAAGGACGCTTCCACTAACAAGGGCATCGCCTTCGTCAAGTTCCGAGATGCGGCGGCTGCGCAGCAAGCCATCAACTGCAACCATCCGGGGGTTATGGACCAGCGGGAGGTTTTCGCTGAGTGGGCGCACCCCCGACCTGCCAACTCGGCATCACGCGCTCTGCCAGATCAGCAAATTCTGGCAGGGCCCAGTAGCACTGCTCCACACGTGTACCTGCCCTCCCCCGCTTCTAGCCACGTCACTATTCCTGGGTTCCTGCCTTTTGGTACTGCTGCTGCTGCCCCTGCTGCTGCCCCTGCCCCTGCTCAGCCGTGGATAGTTGGGGGGAGCTTTGGGTCGCCGTACTTGCCAGGAGTAGGAGGCCATGTTTTAGGGTTTCCAGTTCATGCAGGTTTCAGTGGTCACGAAAATTATGGTTTCTCGAATTATTCGCCTGTCACTGACTATAACTCCCAGAGGCACTGCGTGAGTACACCTGTTGTACTCGACTCTAGAGGTGGCTCCACTTCCAGAAATGAAAGTGATGTTGCAGTGACTGATATTTCTGATAAGGAAGGGCTGGACGAAGACGACAGCCTAAGCTCCCTTTCCCGGCTCCATCTTGGAGATTTTGAGAGATCCACGAAGTGTAGAAAAGGTAAAGAGAAGGAAACCTAGGTTTAGCATGTGCAAACTAGAGCACAAACATTTTTTTGTCCATGTTTGAAGAAAATTTTGTAGATTGCTGCTTGAGTTGCATTCAGCTGAAGCGCTGATTCAGTATCCATGCACCAGGTATGGGTTAGAGTACAGACTGTGTTTTGTGATAATGCATTTTTGAACTGCCATATCAAGGGGATTCTGGAGTAAAAACAAACAAGGGATTGCTGCAAGTAGCTACTCTTTTGGAAAATAAACCTTCCCGAGTTGCATATACATGCTTTTGAATGATACAGAATGTTCTGATCTCATCGCCCAGTAACAGGTCACATGACTCAGAAAACTTTTACCCCAGTGGCAAAACGTCAGAATCAATATACATGAAACACTCAAGTTCATCTACTCAAATCCAAGACTCACATGGGAGAATATATATATACCCTATCTAAAGTTGCAAAACTAGGAGCATGTATATATATTTCTCTCTTTCTAGTTTTTTATTTTCTTATTTGTAAACTGAGGCCCTGCCTGGTACACTTCTCCTCACAAACCGATTTGCGTATATACAACTTCAAAATGGATACGGTTCCACATCACTCTCGCTGATGTCGTGCTCAGAGCAGCACAAGATTCCAGACGGTGACTTCGAAATCCATTAAATGAAGATAGAATGAAAACATGCTATCTGCAGTATTAAGTAATAATTTCATCACTACCTTGGATCCTCAACAGGGGGTGAAATTGCAGGGGTAGGGGTTCCGGATCGTGGTGGGGAATTCATCCAGAATGCTGCAAGGGAAGGAACTCTGCTCAGTCATCATGCTGTCGCTCGTCTGGTTCAGCATTTGGTTCCAGAACGATGTCTCGTCTTCTAGAAGCTCCGACTGACAACTCGTTTGCGAGTCGTCAAACGAAAACTCTTCAAAGCTGGAAAAGTTGTAAGACTCCTCCTTGGGAACCAGCAACGATGTCACGTCACTGGAGCCGCCACTCGTCGTCACCATCTCCGAAAACTCCTCCAAAGTGAACCCATCGTCATAAGAACCACCCACTAAAACCTGCTGTTGATGATCTGGCTGTGAAGGTTTTTGCTCCACGTGTGTTGGGTACCCATCTGAGTACAAGAATTGCGACGTATCCTGCACTAATTCTTCAGTGTTGTCATCACATAAGATTTGGGAGTGACCATCCCAGTGGTGTATGGTGCTGGTCATCGTTTCCAGCTTGCGGAGGTCGGTGCTGGAGCCCCCGTCACGAGGGTACCGCATCTTGGAGAAGGGCGATGGTTTCGACGGACTAGATGACCCGGGGCAAAAGTCTTGACTCATGGTTTCCAGGAACTGCAAGTCTGTGCAGGATCCGACATCAGGAATGGTGCGGTGATTGTCGTCCTCCAAAGCTGCGCGCAGCATTCGCACATCGTCGTCGTCACTGGTTTCTAGAGGTCGACAAATTTCCTCCAGCGTTGCGACCGGCTGGTCGACGCTTGCCAACCTTGCATCTGGATAGGTTCTTTGACCACCACTCTCGGGCTGGAATCCGAACGGGGGCTGTGCAGTGGTCGCTGTAGGGTATCTGCACACGCCATGGTCGGTCGGTCGGTCGGTCGGTTCCATTTTGAACCATAAAAAAAGAAGCAAATTATCCACAGAAAACATATGAAAGAGCTCAAGGGGCATGAAAAAGCTGGTGAAAAAAAGAATCCCCCTCTATCTCTCCAAATTAGATACATTTTTTATACCCTTTTGCTGATTTCAAGAGCTGAAAAAGTGTTTGCCATGTTCAATGATCTCATGTGAGCAAGTTAAGCAATTAGAGAACATTCCTCTCATTCCTCTCCTAGAGGGCTTGACCTTGCCCATACAAAGTACCATTGTTGCTACTAATCTTTGAAATCGTCAACAATGAGGAGCCTGGGAGCATGCGCAACTTTGGAACTTTTTTAGAATGAATGTGTCACTAGCATAAAGACTAAAAACACAGTAAATCCTGTGCAAGGAAGCTTTTTGGACGTTTTAGAGGGACAAAGGGGAGTACTACTCACGGGCTGTAGCAGGTGAGATCGAAGTTGGTGACGGCAGCTGCGCCACGATATTCGATCGCTGCCATATCATACGCTCGCGCTGCTTCTTCTTGTGTACCTACAACACCGACCACCATACAAATCCGTGTTAAAAACCGCTTTGACTTAACCTACTTCCTCAACCTCTCTTCTTAGTCATCATCTGCATATCCACAGCCAAAAATCCGCATCTAATAGAAAACCACCAAAGTCCGAACTGGCAAAGGAAGTTAAATATGCTCACCGAAGGTACCGAGGTATAAGTACTTGTTTCCATCCACACGTCCAATGCGCGCTTCCCAGCGACCATTATGATGATGCCTACAAAAAAAAAAAGTTTGCAAAGTTTTTATACGATTCCACACCTTTCAACTCGATCATTGGAGAAAAGGAGAAGGAATAATTTACAAAGGGCTAAGTTTTGGCCGTACCGAGCGACGCCTCGGTACTTGGACACGCCCCTTGAGAAACCGCTGCTTTTCCTGCACAGCAAAGGAAGAATCACTCAGACGTTGAGATCGATCAAACATGTGGGGTTGTTTATGATCAACTCTGTCATCACGAGAACTATTTTATCACGAGTACTACTATTTAATGATCACTGACCTTCGAAGAGAGGCGAGATATTCCTCTCGAGAAATATTCGCCATTTCCAGGAGTTGCTGATTGTAATCCTCCAACTGGCAGGTAGCAACAGAAAAAAAAGTAAGAAAAAAAGGCGCCACGGGGCGTTAGAGACGACGACGATGAGGATGCGCAAACCACCCGTGACTGTTAGCTAGCACGGGCTTTCTGAATGAGTGTGAGTGGCAAATGAGGTGTCAGTCAGTACCTTGAAATT
Organism: Ulota crispa; assembly: GCA_963920765.1. Lineage (NCBI taxonomy): Eukaryota > Viridiplantae > Streptophyta > Bryopsida > Orthotrichales > Orthotrichaceae > Ulota > Ulota crispa. The sequence goes on along the minus strand of OY987247.1, from coordinate 15,073,429 downwards.
AATCATGGTGCCGGGGCCCCAGTACTTAAGAGCGGCGAGGTCGTACGCTCGCGCCGCGGCTTCTTCATCATCGTAAGCCCCTGGTTTATCAACAAAACCCAAAACTTTCAGTCTTCCATGTCTACAAAATTCTTGCAAACACATTGCTACGGTACAGAAACAGAGACGACGAATCTGAGAATTATAAATAGTTTGCCCACATTGCATGCGAGATCGAAAGAGCACGGATCCACGAGGAGACTCACCGAGATATACTGAATAAAGAGAACAACGCGTTGTCGTCCACCATCGCCACCGACAATGAGCATTTACACACAAATTAGAACACTACCAACAACATCAAGCTCAGAGGGCGTCCAGAAACAGAAATCGAAAATGCGACATTCCCAAAGCAAAAAACCCAACGAGCTAGCTAGCTAGCAACAGGATCGCATGTTTACCTTGACGCCCTTTCTTGTGCTGTTTGTCGTTCCAACAGCTCTTATCCCACAAGTGCGCCTCATACCTCCCCGTCCACCGGTGCCTGCATGCGACATAAAAAAAAAACAAATCCACTCTCAACACACCAATTCTAACAACCTGAAAAACCCCACCAAAACAAATCCAGAAAAACAAGAAAGAGGGAAAAAGAAAAAGACAAGAAAAGGTCACTATCAATGCCCGACCTAGTGACACCCCTAAACGAGGAGCTCCGCTTCAGAGGCCCGGTGGTGGTGGTGCTAGCGTCCTCGTGAGGCTGCTTGCGCTTGTTGTTGTTGGCGGCCTTGGACGGCCTGGCTGGGTACTGTCGCACGGTGCGCTTGCTGCAAGGCTTGGACTTGACAACGGAAAGGAGATGCTGAGGCTGAGGCTGAAGCTGAGGTTGAAGCTGGATGTCCATGGTAGCTTGATTACACCACTCGGAAAAAGCACATGCACCGACCGAAACGGAGAGGCCGGGAGACGGCGAATCGGAGCTGGAGACTCGTTGCCATGCTAACGAGGCCTCAACTGTGCAGAAGGTGGAGATGGAGGAGGAGCTGGTCGTAACGACGACGAGGAGGTGGTGATGGAGGGGATGGAGATGGTGGTGGAAGTGGTGGTGGTGTAGTGCTTCTGCATTGCCAACTGCGAGAAGACTCGGAGAGCAGGCGACGGGTCTGGAGCGCCTGTCTCTCTCAGTCCGGCAGTGTGGGTGGCAGCGCTTTTTTATATACTGGGCCCAGATCCCATCAGTGGTAGAAAGGGGGCAGGGAGGAGGTCAGGGGAGGAGGTCAGGGGAGGAGGTCAGGGGGGGGGGCCTGATGACTGTGGTTTGGACGGACTCGTGCTGGACATTCTCAGCCGCCCGCTCGGGTATTTTTGCCAATTTCGGAATACATAATGGTGGCGCGGGTGCGACTCTCTATGCATGGTGACTCACTCCCTCTCGTAACTTGGGTGGATGGTGGCAGTGCGAGGTTCGCAGGCATCGCTGCCGCATATCCCGTCCCCCTTTCTTACGAGCTTTTCTCCGGAGTCGGCTCTCTGCTCCACTCTGCTCTGTTGAATCTGCTCTTCTCCTCGTGTGATGAGTTGGCTGGTGGCTTGGCCGTTGGGAACGTGCCCGCCACGAGTCGGCCTTGTGTTTTCCGGACCTTTTTGTGAAAAGAAATTCCAAAAAAGCGCACAAAAATGCAGAACTGCCCATCAAAATACCAATAAAGTGCCCCTGCTTCGTCTCCCATTTGCGCAACACAACCCTTGGATCCTCATGTCTCTCTCCCAATTGCGCATCGGAACCCTTGGATCTTGTACTCCTCCACAATTTTCATCCAGATCTAGAAGTGCAATCTCGCAATGATGGTGATCAAAGTTAACCGAATTGGGTCATTGGGTTGGATGGAATTCATCCAGAAGTCTGGGTGGAACAATTTATTTAACAAACTTTTTTTTTTAGCATAAAGGCATGTAAGGTTTTAACAGAGCTCCAACCAATTTTCATAACATTTTGAAGCCACAATGATTGAAGTCAGGGTTTATTTTTTATACTTTCGATGGTAGAGCAAACGCACCCCGAGGATTTAAGCAGGTAAGGAAAATTTGGATGTGCATGTTCATCCATAAAATCTACTCATATTATTAAACTTCATCCAAAATTTGGCAACCTCGCGCTTGGCTGAGGAAACATTTGGCGATATCATCCATTTTTCCACCAAAATCTTCTAGTGTTGTAATCGTCAGTGAGGTGAGATTTAGGCGAATTTTAGCTAAGAAATTTTTCCATGTTGAGGTATTACTTCGTGAGTGAGAAATGCATGTGTGCAGACCAAGGAGGGAATAGGAACTTCCCCTCATGGGTTGTGCGCGCGCATTCCAGCTTTGTGTACGACTTTTGAGGTTGCCCTCATCACTAAGAGCTTCTCCAGCCCTGCCCCCCACACGGTGCACGTCAAGCAAGTCTTGAACGGCTCGGAAGAAATTGAGGGGAGCAATTAATTACGAGCATGAGCTATAGTGTTAGTCGTCAAACCTGCATGCCAAGCATCGGTGGTGGGGCCTCAGGTGGCATGTTTCCAATTTTCTTGTCTTGTCCGCACCCTACGCCAACTCGCACCTCCCCTAAACAGCCACGTGCCATATCTCAAAAGTTAGGTGATCAGCTTCCAGAAAAAGACGCGAGTTTCAAGCGCGTCAGATTTTGGAGAGACACGCTAGCTTCTCGTGTCAAAGGTTGTGCTTGACGAGGCCAATAAAATTGTTTGCGGGTGGCATGTCCCCATTATGGCAAATTTCAGAGCCCTACCAAACCAAGGCCTAGTATTTGAGCGGGTGGCGACCAAGGCTAGAGGTGCTCTAAGGAGACAACGTTCTCTTCCGACATAGCTCTAAATTCCTAGAAATTTATTAGGTTTGAACTAATCTAACATAACATTTAGTAGCACTACCAGGTGCTACCCTCCCTCAAGATGAAATGGTGTGGAATATTCCTCACCCATCTTTAGCTATGAGGACACTTGGTTGAATTTGTCAAAGAGTTTATGAAAGAGAGGCTCAGTTTAATACATATACATCGATGTGGGGACCAACCATGTCAAAAATTTATTAAAATAATAATAACAATAATAATAAAATCGTGTGTCAAGATGAAGTTTGTGTATGATACCTGAAAAAGGGAAAGGCAGTCTCCCTTCAGGGTACTGAATGTTATGATCATCTCTTTATACATGAAAAGTTTTCCAATATTTTCTGGAGGGGCTCATTTATGAAGAATTGTGGATTTCAAGGCCACTTCCTACTTGTGGCACACTCATTATAGCAATATGGGTCAATTTTCATCATTGTTACTTGAAGATTTTTCATTGTTGGATGTTTATGAAAGATTCTATCGGAGCGGAGTATAGTACAGCGGAATCTTCTTTGAAGAACCCACAAGTATTTTGAATTGTGTGATGTCGCAGGGATTTCAAAGTCTTTTGTGTGAATGGATGTTTTGCTAGCCGAGCAATTGCAGGCTATTGAAGTTGAAATAAGTAAAACTTCCTCTAATGCCATAACTTTGATTTAAAATAAGTTAAGTACGGGCACAAAATCAACATCATTGCAAAATCAGTGTTACCTGCAAAAGAAAAAAAGGAAAAAGAAAAAACAGCTTTGTTGAAATCAGTGCAGAGCACAACAGTCTTGTTTTATGCTCGCACTAATTTTAAATGTTTTGTGAATAGTGTGACTTTAGAATTAGCGTCACACAATACTATAGGATAAATTGATTTACGGACACATCCTTTCAGCTATAGCAATTGGGGGTAGCACCCAGGATGATTCAGCAGAGGATAGTTACACGTGTCATGACGGGAATCCACGTCACCTGCTACAACAAAGTGACCCCAAAGAAAGCCATCTATCTACTGTAGGGCTTGTTTGTTTATATTTCCTATAATTGTTTGGGAATGTTGCTGTAGTAAATCAACCAAATAAATGCATTTCTGTTAAAAGTAAACGGAGGGTGGTTGACTTGATGAATTGTTTTCTGGAAGTTTGTTTGAATGAAGATTTTGATCTAACGAAATGCAGGAAATTATTTTGTTTTGTCATTGTTTTATCACCATTTGTAATTGAAAGATGGTATAAATTTTATAAGCAAAAACAAACATTACTAAAACACTTAAACATAAAAACATTGGATCATATTTTCAACTTCAACGTGATAGATAGGAGGGGGGGATTGTTGACTGTTGATTGTTAACCCCTAAATGCCCAAGCCCTATCTGAGCTTCTTGGAATTTTCATGAAACAGAACAATCAACCAACCTTTTCATAAATTTCATCAAGGTTTTTTTCAATTGTAACCATACAAATTTAAACTTAACATGTTAAAGATTACATGGGAAAAGAAAACACAACAATATCACATATAATTTGAAAGATTATAATGTTTGAACATGAGGGTGTTAAAACTGCAAAAGTGACTTGAAGTTTTCTAATCCTCATTTCACATGTCAAATCTAAAAAGCTGGTTACCAAAAAAATATGAGGTTTAAGGTCATTACATGTTCAACTTTAATCAATTTACGGGTTTCAAAATCTACTCCTATATTTTCTTTAAATGGATTTCTAATGTGATTTTTTCTCCAAGCTCTAGTGTATTTGAGACTCATTTTCAAGATCTTCCAGCTCTAGAAAACTCAAGATTGCATAGGATACCCTTGTACAAAATCTTGAGTAGAAAAATCATTGACTTTCTTTTTCAAAATCAGATTTTTGATGTTGAAAATAGACTTCAAAACCAACTTAAGTTGAAAAAAAAAGTTTGGAAAAAGTGATTCAATAAGTTTTTATTCATCTTCAAAGTTTTGTTGCGACCCAAATCTGGTCGCTTAGGCATTTAGGGGTTAATTGTAGCATGTTGAGTTCCTCACATTTAGGGGCAGTAAGAGCTCCATGCCTTCTCCATTAATCCCTAAATGCCCAAGGCACCCAATTTGGGTGTTTACAAAACTTTGAAGATGAATAAAACCCTTATTAAATCCCTATTTTTAATTTAAAAAATCAATACAAGTTTGTTTTGAAGTCTATTTTCAACCTCAAAAATATGATTTCAAAAATGAATGTTGATGATTTTTTTACTCAAGATTACAAGGGTGTCCACTGCAATATTGAGTTTTCTAGTGTTGGAAAATCTTGAAAATGAGCCTCAAATACACTAAAGCTTGAAGACATTTTTGCATTAGAAACCAATTTAAAAAGAATATAGAAATAGATTTTGAAAACCATCAATTGATTAAAGTAAAACATGTAAAGACCTTAAACCTCATCTTTTTTGGTGACCAATTTTTTAGACTTCACATATGAAATGAAGATTGAAAGACTTTAAGTCATTTTTGTAGTTTTAACACCCTCATGTCTAGATATTATAATCTTTCAAACTGTAAATGATATTGTTGTGTTTTCTTTTTCTATGTAATCTCTAACATGTTTAGTATAAATTTGTACAACTACAAAAAAAATACTTGATGAAATTTATGAAAAGCTTGATTGATTGTTAGGTTTCATGGAAATTTTCAAGAAGCTCAAAAAGGACTAGGGTATTTAGGGGTTAAAACGGCTATGTTTAATTTTCAGTAAGTAGGTTGAAATCAAATCCAACATTTGTTGACATAATTTACAAAAAAAAAAATTACAGATGATGCATCAAATTCTCTTAGAAAAACAGGAATGTACTTAAGGGAATAAAGATGAAGTTTGAAATCCATAGACTTCACTAGATTTTGATGTAATTCTTGCTCCTTGATTTCCTAAGTGAAAGTCATGTACTCAATTTCAAAAAAGAAATCCATGCACAAAAATGAAGATGGAAGACATTATATATGAAAAGATCAATGGTAACCTCATTTAAGATGTTTGGATATCCACTTCCATTCCATTCTTCAACTAAAACATTAAAAGAGTTTGTTGAAGCATTGTCAATATAATGTAATTCCATTATGGTGGTAAAATAAGATAGTTGAAATTCCAATAAACAAAATTAGGACAAATTTCAAGACTATACAAGAACAATCATACGATACTTGTAACACATCCAAAAGTAAGAAATAATGACAACCAAACATACCAAAACATGTCCTCAATCTAGTCATGATTATAATTTCAAATTCCTTGGAACATCCAATACCCAACTATACAAAAGATTTTGAACATCTATCATATGTACTCAACTTGATATGCATTCAAACCACATGAATCAACAATCTTCACTTGCTAAAGATTTTCCGCTATATGACAACCAAACAATAGCATGATTGTATATCAACTAAGAGAGTTGGTTGAAACTTTGTACTGTAGACTGTTTGCATTAAGTTATGTGCCAAATTTCATTACATTCTGAAAACCTAATCGGCCATGAGGTTGAAAATGGGAACTTGTGGATTCACACTATGTTCCAAACCTTAGAGTCTTAATTCACTTAGAAATGTCAGCATGGTAGTAACATTTGGAATTACGATTAGAAAAAATGGTCCTAAGGCACCAAGTTACAATGTCAAACTTGACCCATTTGGGCACCAAGCACACTATATTTCTGTGAGTGAATGTGGGACTTTGTTCCAATAGATGAGTGTAACATAGGCGACCATGTCCTTCCAAAGCAATGTTATTACAAAAAATATTTACAAAAACATAACCACGATTATTTGTAAATGCCGCTTGAACAAAATCTTTTGCATTTTTGTGCCCTTATACTTGTGAACGCAACATCAAAAGTTCCAGAGTGATGTCGCGCTACCTCATGTCACCCTTGCCAATAAAAAGGACTTGTGGCAATATTTTCTTCAAGCAACGTTTGTGCATGCTAAAGACCTCACATAAGGGCAATCTCATATTTGCACTACTAATTACTTGCTCAAGTCACATTTGCGCAAGCTAAGGGCCTCATGTAAGGGCAATCTCACATTTGTGCTATTAACCCCTAAAGGCCCAAGTGTTGATTCAATATCCACTTGAGAACTTGGGTAGGGTCATATGGAATCAATTTTTATTGGATGTTCTTAAATTGTTACACAATGTGTAAATATGTATCCCTCGAGTGGTAATATAAAATTTTCCCCAATTGGATGCTCAAGTCAAAAGTTATGCTACCCAAAAGAATTTGGGCAACTCAAGTAGTTTGGGCATCTTTGGAGAATCTTATGCTAAAAATCTCATCAACTTTTGAAATTTGGCAAGTATGTAACTAAAAATACATGGTGTACAATTGCCAAAAAATAAATCAATTGAGGTCTCACATCACATTCTAAACGGAGTCAAACTTTGTTATTGACTATGTTGGGGCAGTTTCAAGAAAAATTGTTTTCTTCTAACTTCAGGGCCTATTATCATTCAATCTATAAACTCACAGCTCTTGAATTTTTTTTTCAAACATTCCAAATGTTTGTCTCTAACTTTTCACCACTCAAATTTTAAATAAAAGATGTCGTCAGTGCACAAGAAATCATGAAAGAATGACTAATGTATTGCCAATTCACTTAACCTCCTTATATTGCAGGGCAATTTAGAGTAAGCTAGATTCATGATTTTCATTTGAAACTTTTCATGAGTGTACCTAACAAGATTTAGATATTAGAGGGAAAAATACTTTAATTCATGCCAACCAAAAATTTGACTCCAAAGAGGCTCAAAGTTTGCTGACCCATTTTAGCAAGGACAAATTATTTTTTTATATAAATTTTGAATGCTATAATCTTTCAATTCGAGTGGTCAAATGGGCTGATTTTTTTGTACTCAATACTAAAATTGTTTACTACAATTTTGTATGGTTGAAGTTCCAAAAATAGTTTTCAAATTAAAATTCACATCAACATATGAAAAAAACACAAATTTTGACAATTTCTGGTAAAAACACCCCTTGCACGTTTACGGGTCAAATTACTTGGGCTTTGCTCTCATTCCTGGTGTCTTAAATGTGAGAATGCTCTTGCGGGAGACCCTTACCCTACACTTTATAAAGATTCATGTTTGATGATTTGGTACCTCATAAGAAGGGATGGGGGAGATGGAGATGAACGGGCAGAGAGTAGGGACTAGGGAGTAGGGACATGGGACATATTATTGTTGTGAACGGTGAACCGCCTCTGAAAAGAAAGTCCAGAGCAGTGCGGGAAATGGGAGGCGAGTCAGGAAAAGCCAAAATGGAAACCAAAATGGAGCTAAAAAAGGGCAGAATAAAGGCAGGATTGGCAAAACAAAATCTTGGGAGGCAGGGGAGATGTCAGTTCCGGCACTGTAGAGTCCATCACTGGTCAGCCCCCATGCAGGCCATGTGAAGGGAAACCACTCGTTCTGCCACTCCCCCAGCACTGGTCACTGGTGGCTTCCGCTTTTGCGGTGCCTGCCACATGGCAGCCCCACCCCGGAGGACTTCTCTGACATCGCTTATACCTCCTCCGGTGGGCTAGCTAGCTAGGCTGAGCTTAACTTACTAGCGCTCTGTGTTCCTGGGCTGTTGAGTGCAAACTGCAAACCCCCGGTACTGCTGCTGCCTCCCCTTCCCTTGAATCCCTTCCCCCCCTGGGCCCTGGGCAGCAGCAGCCGCCTGAGAGCATCATCAGCATCTGTATTTTTTCAGGTAAACTTTGCACGATTCACTCCCACCTGCTATTTGGGACTCAGCGAGACTTCGGTACCTGCAGAAGAAGATACATCAGAGCTGCTCCCCCCCCCCACCACCTCAACAACAACAGGCTTCCCTGCCGCTTCAAGCTTTTGGATGCCCAAAAAAAGAAGGAAGAAAGAAAGAGAAGGTTTTGCAAACTCAAAGAATGGCCTAAGGTAGAAGCACCCAAATGCAACACTTACCTCAGATGTGGTAATTGGGAGGATCTTCTAAGAATCTGATGGCATGAGCTTGTTAGGAAATGGATATAGATGCAAGGAAAAGTGTTTTTGGAATTTTTTGAGATCATATGAATAAATTATGAATTGTTGAAAACAACTCCCTAGACTTACCTATTGTAGACACTAGACCCCTGAAAAGCAACAATAACAAAACCATGTCATGCATATGTCACACCCAATCAAAAATTGCCACCTACACAATTTGTATTCCCTTATGTAAACTTGCGTGTTTGATTTGGGTGCATTCGTGTCTTGTTTGGGTGCAAATTTGTCTACTTTAGGTTTAATTTTAGATGTCGGAGAATGGTTGGTGTTGCAATTGGGTGCTCCTACCTTACCTCCTAACAGCATCCACACCCTTGCACACAACCCTTTAGGGGTCAATTTGCTTTTGGAGAGCCCTCAAAATTCTTGTCCCCTATCCTTGCTCTTCAAGGACGGTGTTTCTTTTATTGGCAAATATTTGCCTAAATCTTACCTCAAAATTCTTGTGGCTACCATTACACTTAGAAATTTGGCTCAAAAAGTGGATGAAATTGCCAAATGTCTCCTTGAGCAAACATACAGTCCGCCAGCTTTTGGATGAGAGTAGTTTATATTAGTAAACTTGTTATATGAATGTGCACACATCATTCATTCCTTCCAATATTAGCCAATTTTTCCTTACTTGCACACTTTCTAGGGTGCGAGTCGCTCTACCTTGGCAAAAACATTAAAAAGACACTGTTCGAGGGTGTTTCACAAATAGTCAACCAATCCCACAAATAGTCAATTGACCATTCATCAAGTGGAGTAGAAGATAGAGCTCACTAAACTTAGAATGAATAGTGTTTTCAAGGGCCATTGTTTAGCACCCTGAGTTTGAATATCAAGAGAACATTTTGAGGGACCTTGAACATTTATCATCCAAATATTGTGTGCACAAGGCCCTAAACGAATGTGGGTGCAAATACTCTAAGAGCAGCTCCACTCAAACCGCCTCATTGGCTTTGCAGCCCGACAAGCAATGAGGTGGAAAAGGTAAATTGAGGGGCAAGGCCAATTTGCACAACCCACCTCGGTCAGTTGCCTTGCCATTTCTTGTCATCTATTTCCTTCCCTTAATCTACGACTACTACAACAAGTTAGAACAAGACATATGACAGCACAAGAATAGACAAGAGATATGTTTTTGGGGCAATGTGGAAAAACTTTGTGGTTTTATAAACTAAGGTAAAAGTTAAAATATGCCCCCAATCATTGATATTGTTAATCCTTAAAAGCCCAAGCGTCTGTTCAACAATCACTTGAGAACTTGGGTAGGGTTGTATGGAGTTAACTTTTATTGGATGTTCTCAAAATTATTACACAAGGTGTAAATATGTGTCCCCAAAGTGGAAGTACAATTTTTTTCCCAATCAGATGCTAAGTTCAAAAGTTATGCTACCCAAAAGAATTTGGGCAACTCAGGCAATTTGGGCAACTCAGGCAATTTGGGCATCTTTGGAGAATCTTATGCTAAAAATCTCATCAACTTTTGAAATTTGGCAAGTATGTAACTAAAAATACATGGTGTACAATTGCCAAAAAATAAATCAATTGAGGTCTCACATCACATTCTAAACGGAGTCAAACTTTGTTATTGACTATGTTGGGGCAGTTTCAAGAAAAATTGTTTTCTTCTAACTTCAGGGCCTATTATCATTCAATCTATAAACTCACAGCTCTTGAATTTTTTTTTCAAACATTCCAAATGTTTGTCTCTAACTTTTCACCACTCAAATTTTAAATAAAAGATGTCGTCAGTGCACAAGAAATCATGAAAGAATGACCAATGTATTGCCAATTCACTTAACCTCCTTATAATGTAGGGCAATTTAGATTCTTAATTTGCTCTTGAAATTTTTCATGAGTGTACCTAACAAGATTTAAATATTAGAGGGAAAAAAACTTTAATTCACGCCAACCAAAAATTTGACTCCAAAGAGGCTCAAAGTCTATTGACCCATTTGGGCAGGGACAAATTTTTTTTTGTAAATATTGAATGCTATAATCTTTCAATCTGTATGCTCAAATGGACTAAATTTTTTTGCACTCAATACTAAAATGTTTTACTAAAATTTAGTACAATTAAAGTTTCAAAAATAGTTTTCAAATTAAAATTCACATCAACATATGAAAAAAACACAAATTTTTGGCAGTTTCTGGTGAAAACTTCCCTTGGGCCTTTATGGGTTAAGCTGTATCCTCACCCGTGGTTCTCAATTAAAATAGGATTTCTGAATTCAAATGTAATTTCAACATTCCCAAATTCAGTCTCTTGCCAACAAATTTCCGAACTCTCACAACTTCTTAGATATGGAAAAGCGAAGCTCTTTCACACTAGTTCCACAAACCCATAAAGCAATTGACCAGGCTCTTGATCCCATTCATTTAGGCGGGAGGCAATGAGGGGTCAAATCACCTTGCCATATTATAACACGTGTTTAGCATTGTTCTTGAGTCCCATTTGGGCTAAACTCTTGGTTAAAATGACCCTAGGTTTTTATGTTTTATGGGCTAAACTCCTACACTAAATAGTATCTTTAGGTTGCCTTCCTGTGGAAAGTGATCTCTCAACTCATTGCTTGGCCATTTGGAGGCATATACAACTCTCTAAATATTACAATTTCATATGGTTTAGAGCCTTAAAGTCACTAGTGTGATTTTTTGTAGTGTAATTGTTATTGACAAATTTCTTATTGTCAAAATTTATTTATTGTAATAATTATTGATGAAGAAAATTGTAATATCAACAAAGTATGTATGTAGCAAAGTATCAAGAAACTAGTGTAGGGCAACCTAAATGCACAATTTATTGTACACCAAATAGTGTATTTAGGTTGCCTTACCTTGGAAAGTCACCTCATGTGTCATTGCGTAGCCACTTGGAGGCACATGCAACTCTCTAGGTGTTAAGATTTCACATGATTTACAACCTAGACGTTGCTAGTTTATTTTTTTGCAACTTTGTTGTTGCCAAGCCCTTCAAAAATTATTTATTACAATAATTATTGATGAAAATTACTATGGTACCAATTGGTATTATATAGTGTAGAATGTCAAGAAATTAGTGTATGGCCAAGTGTATGGCAACCTAAAAGCACTAAAATAGTGCATTTAGGTTGCCTTGACATTTAGGTTGCGTTACCTTAGCAAAGTTACCTCATAACTCACCTTTGGCCACTTGGAGGGACATGCAACTCTCTTTATGCCTCAACAATTCCTAATCTCAAGTTTAAAAGCCTCCTTGTTCCTTAACTTCGGCACTTATTGTTGCGCCCAAATCTGTGTCTGCTTCCTCCATTGTTTATCACCTTAATTATTGACAAAAATTATGATAATCTTGGTAAATATTTAAATAATGTGAAATGTCAAAAATTTAGTATGGGCCAACCTAAATGCACAATTTAGTATAGTGTACAACGGCCCTAAGAGATTCTCCACTCATCCAGCAAAAAAATGTGCTAAGGACATTTTTGGATGAAATGTCGGCAGTTGATGCGCAGACCTGCCAAACAATTCCCTCCTGCGCTGCAAAATTTTCATTTTCCCTGCGCACGGCAACTCTTGTAAATGCTACTTTTCTTTCATCAGTCAATAGGTTGAGTAAGCCACAATAGAGAATTTATATACTTTTTCAAACAAGAAGGCTTCTCATTGGTTCATAACATTCAGTAGCATGAAGAGAGGCTGCCTTTCCCTCTCTTCAGGTATCATCCACAACCTTCATCATGACAGAAAAAAAGTTTTTTTATTTTTTTATTTTTTTATTTTAACCACACTCTTCAGTTGGAGGGAGGGCAGGCTTGCTGAGTGCTACTAAATGTTATGTTGTACACTAAACTACCAAGTTACATAGGTAGGGGAAATTATTGATCCACATGGAAAACTGAAGTTGCAACGTTTGCCAGGATGAACTCCTGCCGGTGTGGTGGAGATGCTCTAAGAGGTTACCAGAGAAAGGGCAAGAGTGCAGACCTAGAATGGTTCGCTTTAAAAGAGTTGATGGCCATGCTCGTGCATGGGCCGTGGAGGAGAGAGACCAACTGAGGCCGCTCAAGGCGAGGGCCCGCCCCAGTGCATCCTCCGTGGTCAGTGATGCCAGGGCCCAGCCAGGGCTCCCTGCTTGGTCCTTCACTCTGCTTGGTGCAGCCTGTTCGGTTGCCACTTTCAGTGGACGGGCAGGGCTCCTACGCATGCAGGCCAATCTTCTGCGAGAGCATCAACAGTTACAAAACTTTTTCAAGTTTTGGATGGAAAAAGTGTGCCTTTCAATACCATGGACCCACTGTCAAATTTTGCTGGCCCCTTGTCAAGGCATTTCTACCCACCAGTAGAAGATATTTCTTCACCAACCTTTTTAAAATTTAAAAATAAAAATAAAATGTTTTTGGATTGAGAAGCTAGGTCCCTTGTTGGCCCCACCTATGCAACATGTCATGTTAAAAATCTAGTCTTAGAGCAACTTCATCCTAGCAGCCACACTAGGGGTGTCAAAGTTTTGATTTTCAAATAATTTTATCTTGAAATTTACACAGAGTTAGAGCATCCACACCCATAACATTGTTAACCCTTTCTTGGGGGTCCCTTTTCCTCCCCTAATATGAGGATTCCTCAGCAAATGACCACCATTGGCTCAGGGCTTTCACCAATTAGTTTCCAGGGATCTTAAACTAAAACCTCCCCCCAAGTATCTGGGGAGGCATATACCTCCAGTTAGGGGAACTCCCAAACCAAATTAGCAATGTTATGCCCTTGCAGGCAACTTGGAGTTTTTGAAAGCAGGTGTTTAGGGTGCCTCAATGACCACGGGCATGCTCAAGTCTCACATGCCCCGCCATTGTCATCAAGTAGGTACAAGCAAGCACGGAGAACATATCACAAAGGACATGTGTCAAGCTTCAATTGTGAACCTCTTGTGTTAACTAATCAACATGTTTCAATTGTCCTAAATTTAGGCGCACTAATGATTCATCAAACCCTCAACTGTGAACTTCTTGTATTGACCAATCAACAAGTTTCAATTGTCCTAGATTTAGGCTCTTTAACAATTCATCAAACCCTAAACATTCCAATGCTTGAGCTACAATTAAGCAAGCCATGTCTCATATAGGGCATTGGCACATTTGCAGTGAGGCATATCAAACGGAGCGGCTGTGCCAAGTGCTCTTGCGGGGTTGTTGAGCATGTGTGGGTGCGGATGCTCTTATCAAGTGGTTGTTTGTATATCATCCCACAGAATTGCCACCCCTCACAGAGCTTCACAAACTACTTCATAACTATGGTTGCTTTCCTGCATAACTACTTCTTTTTCCTATTCTATCATCTTACTCCATAATCCATATGCAATCATGCCCTACCTATCACAGCACAACATGCGCTTATTAAGTAGGTCAAGGAGGCGCTTTCTTATGTGCTTGTTATTGAGCTTGTCAGATTAGGTCACCTTGCTCACTTGCTGGAGCCTGGAAGAGAAGGACCCTACAAGATCACATGATAACGTTTTGTAAAAAAGGGCCACAACTTGTTTGAATTATGGGGCACCTCTTGAGATGCCTAATAGAGTTATCAAACTTGATAACTTGCAATAGTGATTAAGTTATTGAGTGAAGTCACCCAAAGTTATCAGGTGAAAAGCATTGAGGTTTGACAATCCTATTGACTCTATAGCAACAAAATGAGGTGGAGGAGGTAGATTGGAGGATACGAGCAACATTACATGCTGGCTTATGCAACTTTCAAGAATAGTATCAAGTTTTGTTAGCACTTTGCCTCACTAGTCACACCACTATAATGGACAACCTTTAATGACCAACTTAATGTTTAACCCTTAAACGCCCTAGAGGACCAAAATGGTCCTCACAAGAATTCACATGCTTGTTTGAGGTATTGGATCTAATTTTTTGACCTTGCTTTAAACTACAACTATCAAGGTGTTCAAGTGGTTCATGTAAGTTGAGTAATGGCAAGGCAAGCCAAATGTTATACAAGTTTCGCAAGAGTCTTAATTGGGTGAAACACCATACGGGGCGTGGTGGCAAGCAGTTTCTTACAAGCTACAACTAACCAATACTCATTGCAGGCTTCCTTGCATGTGCTTTGTGGTAACGGAAATTCACTAGTATGGGTCCAAGCACGTTCTAAACCCTTTTCAAGGCAACCCTCACCAATTGTGCCGGTCATCAGTTTTCGTGCAATAGCAAATTGAAGCCCTAAAATTTAATTTACAAAAAAGTAAAATCTTCAATAATTTGCAAGTGTGTGCATTCACATCTAATCTTGCTACTCAAAAAAATCAAGATGAATTAGGGGCTTATAGAATTTTGTAAATATCATTAAATAGCAACTACTTGCCAAAAATGAGATTTTGACATCACAAGTTATTTGATCAAATGTTATAATCTCCCATCTCCCACTGTCATTTGTTCCCAAAATTTGGAAGTTGTTTTCTAAGTAGGTGTTCCTATATTTTCAATGGTCACTTTTTGTGGGTCATCCAATTGATTGAGATATAATGCATTAAAGTTGTAAATCTCCTAGAACCCTGATTTTCATGAATATGACATGGGCGCTCAGGGATTAACACCTATATCCACACAGAGGCACCAAATTTTGATGTGTAGAACACCAAAATCCTAAAGCATTTAGGGGTTAAGGGTTGACAACAACTACTGCTTTTCTCTTAGTCTTTTATGCTTTCTTCTTGACATAGCAAGTTGCAAAAGTGGGACAAACAAGTGACTTAAGAAGTGACCCAGTAACTTTATTCTTAGTGAATAAATTCTGCACAATAGTGGAGATGCTCTTTGACGCCGAAGATTGCGCAAATGGCTGGAAAGTGATTTATAACAATCTGCACTGTAGTTAGTTCTGAGGTTCAAAACCATTCAGATTCCTGATAAAACTGAAAGATCATTCTGAACTCGCCACTTGGCTAGTTGGACTATAATAAGTTGCATGTACAGTACTAAGTTTGCCTTTATTTTTTATAATTTTCTTTCCAGAGAATGAGAGGTGTTGAAAAAGTCTAGTTCTTGTCAGCACATTGCCCCCCAATCTCCCATCACTGGTCATGGTCTAGACTAAAGTATACCATTAGTCAAGTTAAAATAAAATAATTTCCTGCCTCAGCTCTTTCTCTTCCTCCCAGGAGGTTGGGTACATGACTGCCTTTATTATCATTAGTGAGGGCAAGACTATTACTTTTACACATGACTTTTTGTTTTTCAACATGCTGTAATCTAAATTGCAAGTATTAAAATCACTTAAATCACTATGACACTTTTCCATATAACAATTTCGCCTTTGTGGTTTTTTATCATCTATTATATGTGTACAAAAAGGACCATTGGATGACCAGAACATGATTGATATGCTTTCAAATTTTAACAACTACTCTCAGAATTTGAGGTACAAGAATGGATTCAGTTCTTTTTGAAGTACCAAAGGTTAATTTTGGAAAACTTTTTTCCTTTTTATTTCAAGATTTGAAGTGTGAAAAAAAACGTCACACTAAAGTAGGTCTACTCTTCAATTATTAAAAAGTATTGTAAAGAAATAGCTTTGTACTACTTAGTTACGTTACTTTCAATGTTAACGATACCTTATTAGAAGGTGTTTTTGAAGTTATTTATCACTGAAGGTTGATGACAGCACTGCAAATAAAAAATTCTCTTATTATTGCCTACTACAAAGAAATCCTAAAACCAGCATGTACTTGACAAGATTTTGTTGTTTTTTTTTTTTTAAATATATGAGGTAAATACCAAACTAGTATTTAAATCAAGGGAAAATATCGAAAATGACACTGACAATTGGTCATATTTCGAAGGTAACCCTCACAAATCCAATATATTGAAAATAGGCCTCAAGCCTTTAAATTTTGTTTTTTCACTAGTATCGCGACATGCACCCAACAATACCAAGAGGTAAGGAAAAATTGGATAGAGATGGGTAGAACCAATGAAATGCACACATTCATCCATATATTGTACTATTGTTAGTATCTTTCATCCATATTATGGCAAATTTGGTGCACACTTGGGCATGCACATGGTGAATTCATCCAATTTCTCACCCAAAAATTTTAGTGTTATGGTTGCCAAGCACAAAGTTAGGTAAGATTTTGGCAAAAATTTGCCAAGAATTTAGACATTGCTCATTATATATCAAAAGTAGGCCTTGCAACTAAGGTGACCACAATTTTGTGCATGTTTATTTATGGGAATTAATATATGCATACAGGGGATACACCATCAAAAAGTTGAATTTGGAAAATTTGAATTCTAATTTGGATTTAAATATTTGGATTTAGCCTTGAAGCACAACGAAGGTTACAATTGAACAATGCCAATGGAAAAGCTTAGATTTTTTTTACAAACAAGGTTAAAAGTAATGATTTGTCCCCTAGCAAAGCTTTTCCATAGGGCATTGTTCAATTGTAACCTTTGTTGTGCTTCAAGGTTAAATCCAAATATTTAAATCCAAATTAGAATTCAAATTTTCCAAATTCAACTTTTTGATGGTGTATCCCCTGTATGCATATATTAATTCCCATAAATAAACATGCACAAAATTGTGGTCACCTTAGTTGCAAGGCCTACTTTTGATATATAATGAGCAATGTCTAAATTCTTGGCAAATTTTTGCCAAAATCTTACCTAACTTTGTGCTTGGCAACCATAACACTAAAATTTTTGGGTGAGAAATTGGATGAATTCACCATGTGCATGCCCAAGTGTGCACCAAATTTGCCACAATATGGATGAAAGATACTAACAATAGTACAATATATGGATGAATGTGTGCATTTCATTGGTTCTACCCATCTCTATCCAATTTTTCCTTACCCCCTGGCACTATTGGGTGCATATTGCGAGACCAATGAAAAAACAAAATTTAAAGGCTTGAGGCCTATTTTTGATATTTTGGATTTGTGAGGGTTACTTTTGAAATACGGCCAATTGTCAGGGTCATTTTTGATATTTTCCCTTAAATCAATGTGTATTGTCAAAATTCTAAACTTTTACCCACAATGTATTTGCAAACTTACATTACAAGAAAACCATGGTCAAATTGACAAAAAATGTGACCTAATCTACAGATTAGGTCACGTTTTTTTGTCAATTCGATCATGGTTTCCCCATAGTGTGACAACAATGATTTAGATAAAATTACGGATACAATGGCCTATTTATCACAAATAATTGAGTTGAAAAAGGCAAGTCCACTTCCGCTTGGATTTTACAATTTAATCCCACATCCTAGTAGTTGAGTTTGGGAACATGAATCTATTACAATTTGATATAGTCACGTGCAATCGAATGAAGGGTTATTATAATTACCTTGGTCCTAAATTTTTTACATGACTTATGAAAAGTAAGCATCATTGAAATGGGTGTAGGCTCTTTATAAATAATGAAGGGTAGGGCATAATAATGAGAAGGGGATTGATATGTTTACCACATCCTTTCAGCTATTCTACCAAACCCTCGGGGTAAACTTTAGATTTCTACTATCAAAAAGCTCAATTTGAGAATTTGGAATTCAGATTTGGACTCAAAGACCTTGATTTTGTTTAGAACCATAAAAATGTTGTAATTGAACAACATCCAATGAAAAAACTTATCTTTTTTTATAAACAAAAATAAAAGTAATTCTTTTCCTCCAAGCTAAGCTTTTTCATTGGGTGTTGTTCAATTAGACTACAACCTTTTTTATGGTTCTAGACAAAATCAAGGTCTCTAAGTCCAAATTTGATTTCCAAATTCTCAAATTTAGCTTTTTGATGGTAGAAATCTAAAATTTATCCCGGGGTGTGGTAGAATAGTTGAAAGGGTGTGGTAGACATACCAATCCCCCAATGAGAATTGTAATTTTTTTAGTTGTACAATAGCCTTGCCAATATTTAGAAAACAAAATCTACACTTTTATCCGATATATTCTAATTATTTAATGGTTAGCTAAAGTATCTTATGTTTTGAGTATGACAAAGTATCCCATGTTTGATCCTTGTCCAAGTATCCAATTAATGTTAGCTATATTCAGCAATAGCTTAGGGTTGTAGGGTTTATAAATGATATATATGTAATGATATAGAATTGGACGCGCAGATGAAGCTTCCATTGGTTTGTGGCCTAGGCTTAGGGTTAGCATGGGGTTTGAGGGCTGGATCGTGCTTTAGCAATTCCCACTTGCACGCTTGCATGTTTTGTGGTTTTGATTGCACGGTTTATCTCAAATTTTGCAACAACACTTTTTGTTCGCACGCAGTTTATAGACTTTGTAAGAGTTTAGGTGCAACGCTATCTATGCACGCAGGTTCATTTCCCTCGCTTTCTCTGATTTCTTTGCATGTTTGCATCAATGCAGTCGCGCAAGGTGACAACCAAAACTCAGTTGCTACTAGATGTGCCACCTCAGGCTCCTTCACTCGTTTGCCTGCTTGCCCCTCACATCCTTGCAAGTACAAATTTCCCCTCTCGTCGACTTAATCCCAGCTCATGTAACTCTGTTTCTTGACCGCTAGATCATCTCTTTTGCTTGTTTCAAAATTTCATGCGTTAAAATTTCTTGCCCTTCTCATTCTTTAGAATACGTAAATTGCATGTTTCCAATTCCGCAACTTTCCCTCTCTCTTGGTCTCTCGCTGCGTAATTGGCACCATTGGATCGATTCTTTTTTAGGGTTTAAAAGCAAATGTGGCAGTTGGGGCGGTTTGCTCACATGGATTGTGTTGGTGACACAAATTGGGAGTTCACGGCAAGGGAAACCAAGCTGCATTGACAAGTTTAGCTTCTGTAAAAAAAAATTAAAAAAACGAAACTCGCTCTTACAATGAAGAAGTTGCAAACTAGTTTTTGAGCAATTGTGATGTTTTCAATTGAACCAGTTACGACAAATTGGATTTCCAGCATTTGATTAGACTTGAGACTTGGAAGCAGACTGAGTTCTTACTTTCTCAATAACCAAATTTAGCAAAGATATTGTTGCATTTCGAAATCAACCACTTTGTTGTAGACATGTTGTGATTAACACAATCATGCTCTTCAATAATGTTTCAATAAGTTGTATTTTGTGTTTTCATTATACAGGTCCTTCCATATGCGTATGAGTAAATCATGTTACTGATGAAGTGTAAATATTTAGATGGTAGTTGCTAACTTATATTTTTTATGCAATGCAGGACATGAATTGCCATACAGCATTTTGGACACATGTAAATCCTAAACCGGTTGCACGATCAGTTGCCACTATAGTCTGCAGTCATGCTATGCATGTAAATGCTTTATATTGTGTTTCTTAACACATGTATGTTTTGAACATGCATCTATTGTAAAGTTCATGTCCACTTTATGTTTTCATCCGAACTCATTTCTTCATGCTAGTGCAATATAAAAAAAATTGGTAGGTTTTGTGATTTGGTTAGACATATGCTAGGGTTAAAGGGGGTTTGTGATTGAAGTGGAATATTAATAGGTTTCACTACTTTTTCCTTCATCCTAAATTGAGTTTACAAATATGCTTGTAGGTGTACTATATGCTTTTCCATGTTTTATGTTTTCTCTCAAGTTCTTGTTTGAAGTATTATATGACTAGTTGAAATTTATGTTTTGAAGTGTTTGGTCTTTGATTACATGTATATAATTTTATTTGTGTCATTGTGTTTTTAAAATGACCATAGGGTATACAAAAATATCACAAGAACTTAATTCAAATGAAGCCTACGGTACATGAAATTGTCAAAATTTAGAAATTTAGATTAATATAGCCCTATAGAAATGTAAAAAAAATACTTACATAGCCCCCATCTTATAGGGGCTTGAACGCACGCTACCTACAAACATCATGTATAGTGCTCTCCATGTGGATATAGTTTTATTAATATAGTCTCATCAAGTAGGAAGTTGCATTATTTAACATATAGGGTTTAGCCCTGGCGTGAGTGCGTCACGGGAATTAAACTCGCGAGAGCGGAACGCTTAAGTGCGTTTAATTCCTTGTGATGCACTCACGCCGGGGCTTAACCCGGCATTAACCCCTAAAGGATTGTGGCCTTTTTCTATGAATCTTTGTGAAAATTGCCACTTTTGGGGGAGTGAGTAGAATAGTAAAAAAAAACTTTTTTTTGGAAAACCCAACTGTAAGATCTTGGCTTAGACTATGGGAGGTACTTGTTGGGAAAAATCAGCTCAATCTAAATGTTGAGGGGTGGGATAATTACATCCAAAGTGAAGAAAAAAGTTTTTTTCTTTACTGCCTGAAATTTTCAGAAGCCTTTGACCATTGATATGTCAAGAAAATTACTCTACGCAAAGTTGAGGATTTTTTTATTCATGTCCAAAACCAAGTTAGGTATGTGTGGGAGAATTTTCAAACAAATTGGACATGTGGATCATACTTCGTAAAATCCTGCAATGCTTGAAGGTCTAGAATTTTACAAATACACTAGGCAAAATTGGAGGATTTATGTAAAATTTAGATATCTGAATTACTTTGATCCAAATGGTGAAAACTAAGGAATCTTAGTCTACTACAACTTGCAAAAAAAAAGTCAAAAAACAAATACTCAAAGAGCTCAAAAAAGTAAAGCAACAAGTTCTACAAGGGGGAAAAGGAATGGAGGTTTGGGAGTCCCATACCTACCCGCAAACTAAAACTTTTCATAACTTTCATCTCATTTATCAAAATTGAATGACTCAAAGCTTCCCACATATATAAAAATCTAAAAAACCAATTTCAGTTTTTTTTTTTTTTTGGTTGCCCAATTCTCCCCTATTTTTCAGTTATTCAAGTATAACTTCTTCAATAAATGTCAAAATGAACAAAAACTTAAACGCCCATGTAGATTTTTGAATTTCTCCATCTTCAATAAAATTTTCAAAAAATCACAAAAAGTAATTGACTCTAAATACATGCCCAAAATCCCATTTATCCCTTGAAAGGATAATGGTCCTTTAGGGGTTAAGCACAACAAATTTTGAAAAAAAATGTTTGAGAAAGAAATCTTTCCGTTGTTTAACAATGCAATGCACAATTAAATTTTTAATCGTGCAATGCACGATTAAACTTTCTCGTGGTGGATCTCATCGTTTTGCTTCTGTATTAACGCATTGATTTCTAAAGGTAGGAAGCCCAACAGTGCTTAACGATATGGGACTTGGCATTTCCAGTCCCTTCGTCTTTCAGATTCAAATAATCTATTTGCACACATTATTTAACGATATGCCTTATCATAATGAGCTTTTAAAAAGAAAAAAAAAGCTCATAAAATAGAATAAAGATTCGAGACCCATTCTCTTATCAAATTAAGTTTTGAATCTCAACCATGCTCGTAAAAATATATATCACAATTTTTGCATACTTACACACAATTCGGAATTGCAAACCTAATTGAGTTTATTGATCCATATTTTTGTAGGAGCATGTTTTAGTTGTTATAACAGTAGTACTCTCTTGTTTTTTTTGGTACATTTGAAGAACATAGAATATGCACAGGCTATGTATGGTATAATTCATATTAATAGTTCCCCCCTTTGGGCATTGGAACCTTGACCAATGCTGATTTTTGGCACTATTTTAGTTACTTGCTTAGTAAATGCATGTCCCTTGTGAACAAAATAGGTTGAATTTTTATTTATTTTCATGATTATCTTAAATCTTATATGTACTATTTTCAACGAAATTAGAATAGATGAATGGCAACTTTACCCTCCAAGTTGAGGGTGGTTTTCAACCTCTAACACTCTCATTGGCCTCCCATTGGTTGGTTCTCTGAAAATAGCCTCAAAATTGTTACACTAGGGGCCCCTTGGCTAAATTTTTATGACGCTTTTTAAGTTTTATAAGATAAAGTTTGACACAGTCACAATTCTAAAAATTGGATTCTCCAAACATGGTAAGGTAGCAGCATCCATAAGTATTGCATCCCATGTCAGTCACCTGACAATAGCAGGCTAATAAAATAAAAAAAACAAATGGTTGTGGGTGATTGAGTGATGGTTATGGGTGATGAAGTGATGGTTGTGGGTGACTAGCATGAGGTTTTGAGTACCCATCTCACTATTTAAGAACTAGCAAGCCTTGTGATTAGCATCTCTTACACACGGTTCCTACAATTTCAATGATTTTGGACTTTGAAAAATCTTTGTGAACAAATGCTTGCAATTAGAACCTTGAAATTGATGCCAATGTTTTTGGTTTCCATTTCCTAACTACAATATATTTTTCAAAGTTAGCCAATTGTTTTACTTACTCCAAAACCCTTATTTCCATGCTTATGGGTGCACCTACCTTAAGCCAATTCTTGGCATTGAGGCCATTACCAAATTTCATTAAACCACAAGTATTTGAATAGAAACATTATTTTGAAATAGTCAATACTATAAGATAGAATAATAGATCAATGGCTCTATTAGGTCTTTTATTCTATCCCTTTTCTTTTGATATTTTCTTAATTTGCGCTAATGACCTCAATTTTTTTATCTCAAGACCTTTACACACAAGGGAACTAGCTTGCATTATATTTCAAGTGGGTGCTTGGGGCTTGGGGCTTGGGGCTTTTCTTGAGGCCATTTGGACTAAAACTTTGCTTGAAATTTGAAACCATCTCAAGTTGTCATAGCCTTGACTCATAGTGTAATTAACCATTAGTATAATGCAGTTGTAAGTTATTTGAAATTTGTTATTTAACTCTAGGATTCCACAAAGAAATGGATCCATAGCTAGCTTTCACATAACAATAAGGAAGACAAGTTTACTATCAAGCACTAAAGCCCTCAAGCATAATTGCTTTTTTTATATTATCATAAACATTTTTGGATTCAATTAAAAAATGGAAACAACTTTCAAAATTCTTTATTGTGTATTTTATGAATATCACCTAAACTATTAATAAAATTTCAAAATCTGACCTAGTCAATTTCTAAGACCATGCCCTACTTTTAATGTATGCAATTTATATTTTTAAAGTTTAGGTATTCATTTATTTCTCAAAAACATTAGGACAAATTTTGGACAAGCGCTTGGAAATGAATGTCTCTCTTAATGCATATTTGGATTGAAAGTCTTAGAAGAATATTATTACAACCTTGACTCAACACCATGACTCGACATCCTTGTTTTTTGTTTTTAGCCAACAGAAAGCTTGCAGTATCAAGTCGGGAAAACAGTAACAAATTACATGAGACAATTAGTTAGTTACAAAAATATTACAACTAAAAAGACACTAACCAATTAGGAATGAAGTGAATCAAACATAGCAAACATTGATTGAAGGCCTTGAAAGAGCATCAACTATAACAAGATGTAAGTTAATTACATCATGAGCGACCATGAGTGACTCAACAACAAGGTCAAGCCAAAACTCGAAAGACTTGAAAAAGATGAACCGAATTAAAATTGCCAAACTTGAGCTAATACGAGCTTTATATGATCAATAAAGGTAGATGTATCAAACAAATCTCTCTAACAACCACGGTTGTAAGTTGATAACGCTTGGTTTCTTATTCATAAACAAATTCTCTGTAAATTACTAGGTGAAGTGGACAATCACAAGTAGACAATCGCAAGTAGGAAATAAGGCCCAAATTAAGCGTTTCTAAACAACACAAATACGTCGTAGTCAACATAAACATGTCCTAATAAACACAATTTTATTCAACACGTCCAAATCAATACATTCAAACTAACAAAATAATATTAATTTGCGTCTCATAAGACGCCAAATTCAAATGAGTATTTTTTTAAGATCTGTGCTTCAATTTCCATAACTTACTTTCTAAACATATACCATCTTACATCTTATTATCATGTAGATTTGTTTAAAAAAAATTGTACTTATACTTTTGAATCATCTTTAACTCTTGCACACCCAAAAGACCAAAAGTGTCCTCACATGATTTAACAAGTCTCTTTGAGGCATCATATCTAATTTTGGACCTTGCTCTAAACTACTATTATCAAGACATTCAAGTGGTTCATGCAAGTGGATTAATGATAAGGTGAGCCAAATGTTGTACAAGTATCTCGAGAGCCTTGATTGGGCGGAACACCATATGAGGCAAGGTGGCAAGTAGCATCTTATATGTACTTGCTGTTAGCTTCCTTGCTTGTACTTTATGATGGCCGGAGATTTTTCCAACAAGGGTTTGAGCATGCTCCAGATCTTTGTTGTGGCAACCCTCACTAGTTGTGCCAATCACCATTTTTCAAGCAACAACAATTTGAAACCTTAAAACTTAACATCCAAAGAAATATAGTTTTTAATTTTTGCAAGTGTGTGCATTCACATCTAATTTTTCTACTTGCAAAATTTGAGGTTAATTAGGAGCTTTTGGAACTTTGTTAAAATCAACAAATAGCAACTACTTGCCCAAAAATGAGATTTTACCATCGCATGTTGTTTGATCAAATGTTATAATCTCTCATCTCCTACTCCCAATTATTCCCAAATTTTACAAGCTGTTTTCTATATAGGTATTCCATTGTTCTCAATAATCACTTGTTGAAGATCATGAGAATGACTAAATCACAATGCATCATAGTTATACGTCTCCCTAAACCCTAATTTTGGTGAAAATAACTTGGACGCTTGGGATTAAGCAACCACAAACAATCTTTCTAAGGTGCCCATTGAACACCAAGTCATTGTGTCAGATTGGGTATTTATTTGTTTTATATTTATATTTTTTTGCAACTTATAATTTAAAACCCCTTTCAAATCCAAAGCATGTGTCGAGGAACATTTATGTATAGTCTAGCTCTAATTTTTACAATCAAGAACACAATCATTCCCTAACCTATATGAAATCCAAAAATGATATTTAGATATTCTGTGCAAACAGAAAATGTGGTTAAAACCAATTATCAAGTTTTCCAAATCCAAATCTTAAGTTCAATATTCTAAAATTAATTAGACTTCGATTCATATTTTGTGCTGTTTGAGACACCTTGTTCCCGTAAAATTTTCTTACTTGATTAATTTTTAAAGGTTTTTGAGGTGTGGTCTTTCTGTAAAGTATCTTCCGATTCGGTTTATTTTTTGAGGTTTTTTGAGGGCTTGATTTGGTTTTTTATTTTATTTAATGGCATCCCAAGCAGGGTAATTTTTAGGCTTTTAAAAGCCAAAAGGCTGAAAAAAAAAAAAAAAAATTCAAGCTACAAGCCTATACAAAAAATAAGAAGAAAAAGCATCTTGGTGTCAGATATCACTTAATGTTCCAAATCTAAATACCTACCATGCACTAGAAAAAAGAATATGTTGATGTTTGCAGCCAATCAATTAGGAACTAAGGCAAAAAAATAACTTGATCTTCATGCCATGTGTAGTCATATCATTTAAAAATCAAGCCGCTCTTAACCCCTGAGCGCCCAGAGTCTTTCCGTGCTTTTGAGGAGACCAACTAGGTCTTTTCAATCTAACTCCACATGTTTATTGAGAAAGTACATCCACAATATTTGTAACCCCTCTCAACTCCATCATAACCCCACTCCCACAAGCTCGGGTACACCCTAATCCTTGGCACAAGTACACATGCACTCAAAGTGAACTCTTTTCCCACTCCCCATTGACAGTATATTGTCAATGGGGCGCTTAGGGGTTAAGTTTCTTTGAGATAATACTTCTTTTGTTATAGGTTTTTTAGTTTTATAAGTCACATTTTAATTAACCCCTAAAGGACCATTGTCCCTACAGGGGACAAATGAGATTTTGGGCAAGTACCTATGGCTTTAATTTTTGTCCTAATTTTTTGAAACTTTTTTTGAAGATAAAAAAACACATTAGCTTTTGGGGAATCTAATTTTTATTCCAATTGATGCAAGGGAGCAAAAGTTATGCCCAAATAAGCACAAATTTGGGGACTAGGGGCAACAAAAAAAATCTTATAAAAACTTGAAAAAAATTTTAATTTTTTTTCTTATAGATTATATCTTTATCTACATCTAAAGCTTTGATTCATTCCATTTGGACTAGTTATGAGAAAGTTATGGACAATCTTGTTTTTTGGGCAACTCAAGCATCTTCTTGAAAAAATAACTTATAAACTTCATGTTTGAATGCAGGTTTAACAATTTTTCAAAGAAAATTGTTGGAGGGGGTGAAGTTTGCTTTCTAGAACAATGTCACCATTGGGTTTATTGCATTTCAATTCCTTTGCAAGGTTATTAGCAATTCAAGTTTTTGTTCAATCTCATACCTTCTTCTACCTAATGTTTTTTTAAAGAATGAAAATTAAGGTCAAGATTCCCAACTCAACTTCCCACCATGCAAAAATAGAATTCCAAACTCTGTGGTGCAAAAATTTTAAGTTGAACATGTTCAAAGTTAAAAAATCTAATCAAGCAAGGTGCAAAAAAAGTTGTTTTTTACTTTTTAAATGCAAATATCTTCCAATCTGTGCAGTCAAAGTTCTTGAGTTTTGTATGACACATTTTTATAGTAGTCTAGCACAAGATCCTACGGTCAAATATGCAAAATGCCTGATTTTCAAACTTTTTTACTCTTTGTCATAGAGGTGGCAGTTTTGAGTGTCTTTTGACAAAATATAAACCATGGTCCTTTAGGGGTTAAATTCATTCTTGGAACACCAATTTTTGGTTTAAAATTTTTTGATCTCAATTAACAAGCTCAAAGCGTAAATACGTGCAGCCTAATTTTATATTAAAAAAAAAGTCTTGTGTGGCCATATCTGTACCATTAAAATTCACCATGTGGCCTGAGAAGCTACCAGTTCAAGACCAAAAAAAACCCTGATCACAAGTCTACAACCGCATCCGGCATCCTTGAATTGCAAGGTTCCGAGCAAGAGTGCTGCATGTGTAGAACAATCCTGAAAATATCGGAATTGCTAAATAAAACAATAGATTGTCCACTCATATTGATGGGTGGCTAAAATGCTAGCACCTGATTGGCTCTTGGCT
Organism: Ulota crispa; assembly: GCA_963920765.1. NCBI lineage: Eukaryota > Viridiplantae > Streptophyta > Bryopsida > Orthotrichales > Orthotrichaceae > Ulota > Ulota crispa. The sequence goes on along the minus strand of OY987247.1, from coordinate 15,045,640 downwards.
GCATATTTTGACTTTTTGGATCCAAGGGCCCCAGATTTAGGCCGGCTTTCTTCAGTGGATGGTGGAGACTGGACTACTGGAGACGCTGGCTTGCATGGAACAGTTGCCAAAGGGAGCACCTCGGCCCAAGGGGCCCAGGCAGAATTTCCACAACTCCCTCACCTTCTGATTCTCTTGTATATATTTTTATATTTTTGTGATATTGTGTGTTTTTATTGTGCAGGAACAGTTGAAAAGTATCCCTTTAGTTTGTCATATTCTGAAGGATGTTCTTAATTTTTTTGAAAACAGTGGGGATTTTCTTATAAGGTAGCCGCACCCATCAGCATGACCGTCTCCATGGGCGTCACTAACATCATAATTAAAAAAGCAAATGCTTATGAGTGCACTAAGTGATGGTTATGGGTGACAAAGTGATGGTTGTGGGTGACTGGTATGACAATTTTGAGTACCCATCTCACTATCTAAGAACCAACAAGCCTTGTTTTTAGCATCTCTTACACATGGTTCTTACAATTTCAGTGATTTAGCATTTTGGAAATACCCATGCACACATGACTATGTGGATAACTCCCCAAAATAAACTAATATTTTTTGTTCTCTGTTTCCAATCTAAAAATATAATTTTTGCGCTTGTCCAACTACCCTAACCATGCTAAAGTGCTTAAACTCACGCTTATGGGGCAGTTACCTTAGGGGTTTTCAATTACTAGTATTCTTGTTTGTCATGTTAAAAGCAATAAGGGCTTCTTCTTTTTCTTTTTGCTATTTTTACCATTTTGATGTTATTTCTAATAGAAAATTTAGCAACAAAGACAAACTTTGTAACATTGAAACTGGTCAACATTTCTAGCACACTTGTGATCACTATTTACATATGGTATGTATGAGGCACTTTTGCTCTTAATGCTTCAAAGTGTGTAAACATCCATGTGTTTTGCCCCTCGTGCGGTTATAAGTTGGGTTTGATTTGCAACCACTTGCGTAGCATAACACACTGCTCTTTGCATAGTCTGTAGTACCAACAAGCTGCTTATGCATGGCAACATTGCCACATGCACCTTGCATAAATGCAAGAATGCAAGAGCAAGTTGGGCTTTAGTCTTACCACATAACAAGTAATGCTTAACACTTGCATGCACAAGGATTGCGATTAGGAAGTTGTGACGCACACTTGCCAATGTCATTTGACAAACACTAAATAGAACTCAACAATACTATGGTCAAGGTTATGACTGTCACAATATCAAGCATGTCACTCCGTAAGCTCTTTACAACCTCTTTATTCTCAAGAATATTTTTGCAATTTCCAAAAAATCAAGGGTATCCATCAAAATATTGTAAATAGAAGGTACTAACTCTCAAATTCAAACCCACCTCCAAAGCTTACAAGTTTTTATCCAACTACTAATAGGAAACACTTTACAAATCAAGCAATCCTAATCAGCACAACACACGTCCTAATCAACATAAATATGTTAAAATTTTCAAATGAAAACATCCGAATCAACAATATAGTGTTGATTAGGGTTCCATTTTGTAGTAGTGAACCCAAGTAACAGCGCTTTTTGAGAAAGAATAAAAAGTTGCAAACTAAGCACGCTTGCAATATATAAAATATGCAGCTCCATGGATTGCCTATTACAAGTTACAAATAGTAATGGTGATGCAAAGGAAACGTAGTGTATGAATAGGACAACCTAATTTTTAATACCACGGAATAATATTTGAGGGGACATAGCATGAAGCTTTTCAATAAAAACCAAATTTTGCACACCAATTGCCTGATTTTGTCCAACCTCTTCACACCAAAGATGATAAATAACACCATATTTGTTAAATTGGGAAAAAGAGTACATTTTGGGACTTTCAAAGGTTTTAGGTGGTCACCTAAAACCGAGCTTGTAGAGTTTTTTTTTGTACACATGTCCTCACCTAAGAGGAGGAATTTGCGAGGGAAAAAATCTTAGTGACTCAAACTAAATCTGATACCTTTGAATCTAGTTTAAGGTAATTTTTTGGGTTTAAGGTGGAGTACAAAATGGTACCTCCGTTTTTCCCAATTTAACAAATATGGTGTTAAATACTCTCAATCATTGGTTGAGTAGTTTTTCTTTTCCAAAACAAATTGAAAGTATTAATGTGTGTATAAACTATATATGCAAAAGCAAGAGTGTATGTGATGCATAAATGTGCCAAGTAACTAATGGCAAGAGTCTTTGTTCCAAATAAAACTACATAGTCTTTGTATATTGTCTTTTTTGTGTCTAGTTGTATAGTGCCCTCAAACAAGTTCTTAAGTTTTTTTGAAGCTCAACTAGTCATATTCTCAACTTTGTCAAACAATAATGAATGTCATAGTTCAATTAGTAATTTATTCATTAAAACGGTTTATAAATATGTGGTTTGAGATTGTTAGCATGTACACCTTTATGAGATTTTATTGATTTTGATGGGTTCAATTACAATTCTTCACCATTGGTACTTGTTTAGCTCAGTTTCAAAGAACTCAGGAACTTGTTGGAGAGCACTATAAGTCACTTCTTTTGCAAACCTTAGTGTTGAAATTATGTTCTTCTTGTCGTAGGATCCATCTGTTAATATGAGAACAAATAAATACATCTCCTGAGACCAATTTAAAATAGACCGTTTTGAATTGCACTCTTTGATTGACTCAACAATTTTCAGTTGGAAAATGATATTGGGGGTTTCTTTTTAGAAAATGTCCTCTGATGGATTTGGAGTGATTAACTTAACCCCTGAGCGCCCAGGGCAAAATCATGAAATGAGGTTGTAGTTGTACCACTGTTCATGTGAATGTGCCGCTAGGTCAAAAACAACATCCGGGAGGACTCACTATTGAAAATGGGAAAGGGTTATGCTTTGCATGAGCTAGCCAAATGTGGCATATTTTTACCATATGAGTTAGGATATTATAGGGTCAAATTTGGGTTGACTTCTGCAATTTAGGTAAAATTAGAAGGGTGCATGGACTTTGGGTTTACAAATTTTGATAAAGGACTTAACTTGATGGGCTGAAAATTTGCTACTGTTTGGAGAAAGTATGTATCAATCTCCCTACAAATTTGCAAAAAATGCAAAGAAGTAGAGGGCAATTTTTTTGGTTCATTAAGTTGGCAGTCACAAAGCTCATGGGGAAAGGTATTCTAGTACTCCAAGTTCCTTAGCCATGTACAATTTTGTTAGAAAATGCAGAATCAGACCTTCCATACCCCTTGACCATCCAGTAAGTTAAAAGTACAACACACAAATTCATGATCGCCCACTCCTGGGTATCACCCATAAACCTCCTCTTCTTGGCAGTACGTCCTATCTCAAAGTACAAAATGGACATGGCCTTTATTTTCCCAAAAATTTGATTCAGAGAGGCCACATTTAGGGCTGTAAGGCGCTCAAGGGTCAAGTTAAAGATTTCTATTTTTGAAGTTGAGGTTAGTTTAATAGAGTATTTTTCATTTTTTTGGGAACAACTTTGAAAACCAAACAAACACAATATCAAATTCCACCCTTTGTGGTTTATCTTTTTAAAACACTCCAAAATTTAATGTGATTAAGAGAGGAAACTTGTTTAAAAAGAATTTTGAGATTTAGACGTGAGATTTAGGAATGAACATGGCAAAAAAAAAAAATAAATAAAATGGTACAACCTTCTGTATTGTGAAGCCCATTTTATCTCTAAGAGGTCAAAGCAACTGGGCATGAAAATTAGGGATGAATTAAATGGATGTCTCTAAAGTCCCTCACATATTGAGTATACACAAAATTAATTCAAATACTCATGAACACACATAAACAATAAAAATAAAAATAATCATCATTATCATCATATATTCATCATTGTGATCATACAATCACCATTATAATCACAGCTATCAAAACAAAAATTAAAGTCATTATGGCCGTTTGAGGTTTGAGATTATTTTTGAATGAAAGATCCATTATTAGAATTGAAGAAAGTGGTGGGCCAACAAATTAAAAAGAAACTGCTAAAATGAAACTCCCATATTGTTAACTTGACACTCCAAGGTGGGAATTTGAGTTTTTTATTTTTTTGTCACCGTAGCATGCACATCAATGTTTACCCTTTTAGCCAAAAGGTTACAAAAGTTGAACATATGGTAATAGATCAAAAACAGGTCCTTTGAATGGATTATGTCCTAAATTAAAATTTAGCAAAGACCAAGAAAGCAATACAATGTGGCTTGTTTGGCACCAAATTTTAAAAGCAAGTACATTTTCATCATGTCCTAGAACACTTTCCTTGGCATTCATATCTTGTCCTTGGTTGTTATGCCACTTAGAGTCTTGGACTGTATATGACAATGGACCCAAGATGTTCACTTAACAATATGGAGGATGTTGCTTTAGCATTTTATCTATTAAAAATCAAAACTTGTGGGTGTTTGAGATTCCAACTTTACTAAAGTCCATTAGAATAGCCTTAATGGCCGTGCCATGTAGGCTTTGCAATAGTACTATGGAGGTGGCAAAAACAAGGGACCCATTAGAAACATTAAATAGTGCTTGTAATTGGGGGTGCACACCAACAAAGAGCCTTGGAGCAAAATTTTGTAACTTGTTGCTGCCCATGTCAATTGAGACAACAAATCATATCATGTCAACAACCATGCTTGTGTGAGGTTGCTAATGAAGCCATCCCTCCCGCATTGGCAAGCCTAATACACCTATACTATTAGATCCCTTGATCACAAATTTTACACCTCAACTAACAAAGCCTAACATTTTATGCTGCAGACCTTTTACTGCTCATGTATCCCGTCTTGCCATTGAGGCTACCGTATTGCCAATGATGCTGCTCTTAGAAAGAAATAAAGAATCAAAAAACAAAAGCAAGGGCCAAGGGGCCAAGGTATTCTACTAGCCACCCTAAAACTCCTTGAGATAATTTAATGGACAGAAAGCATGGAATATGACAACAGCAGCAACATCACCTTATAACAAGTATCCCACGTTTTTTTGAACAAAAGAAAAAAAGAAAAAGGGGGGGGGGGTCTGTACTGTTTTTCCTCAAGGAAAGATGATGCAAGATATTTAGGTAAGTTACGGGGGTTCATAGTCCCATACCATCTTCGTATCAATTGAAGGCTCTGCTGACCATGTTTGATGGATCCAACCCAGATAGGAAACCTTTGAAAATGTTAGTTGGACCCTGCACGACGCGGCCCTACAACATGGGACTAGCAATTTGAACTACTGACCCTCCCATGGTATGTGGCTCAAGAGCCTAGGCTCTCCATTTTGTCTACTCAAGCCTTGCCCCCACCATAGCCACCAATCATTTCTCCCCTAAGTGGAGACCTACAAATTGCCTCAAAAGTTTTTTCTTTATGCTTTTGGCAAATTTAGCAAACAAGGGGTATGAAATCACAAAATAATTGTAGAGAAAATTTGTTGGATATCACTGAAATTTGTAACATTTGTACATATGACCTTGGCTTTTCAAATATTGCGCAAATATCCTTGACTTGTTTTCATAATTGCAGAATTATCCTACTCCACATTTATCAAAAGTGCATGTCACCTACCTTTGGGCATGGCTTGTGTGGTGATGAGCCTTTCAAGTTTCTTGGTAGGTCACATGCATTTTTGATAACTGAGGAGTAGGGTGTTTTTGCAATTATGAAACTAAGTCAAGAATATTTGCACAATATCTAAAAATCCAAGGTGTTATGAACATCCCATAGTTTTTAACTTAAATCATTTAAATACTAAAATAAAACAATAATCTACATACAATAAACTATAAAGACTAGAAATAGCTCAACTACCCAACCATGGAGAGAGATTAATTCCCAAAAGGAGTTAACCCCCCTCACCCTCTAAGCCCCATCTTATAATCTCAAAAACTATTAGTCTTTTAATTAAACTAGGGTTTTTTAAACTAGCTTTAGCTTTCTATTCTTAATTTCCATCTAAAACCATCCACTAAAGTAAAATCTCAATTATACTTAGAAATAATTTAAGTACAATTTCATATCTTATCTCATCTTTTACTTGAAGTTATCTAACCCTGCGTTCCAACATTTTGTCTTATCATCTAGTGTACATGCTATACACCCGTTATTTAATGTACCTCCCATACACTTATCATCCAATGTACATCCCGTACACTTATCATCCAATGTACATCCCATACACTTATCATTCAATGTACATCCCGTACACTTATCATCCAATGTACATCCCATACACTTATCATTCAATGTACATCCCGTACACTTATCATTCAAATGAAATTGTCTAACTCCAATACACAAATCCATCATCCAAAGATGTCTGCCTCTAGACCTTTACAACATATCCACTAATTCACATTCCATCATGAATTAGTTAATTTATTCATCATTCATCCATTATTGATTGTGACAAGGGTCGTGACACAGGGGCATATGAACAAATATTGCAAACTTCAGGGGTATCCATCGAGGGCATACTTGTAGTTCAAAAGTAACTACAAAATATGGTACAGCCGCACTTGTTTTTATACCATATTATTGGGGAGCTTGGCTGGCCAACAAAGGTTGCTTCTTTTAACCTTAGAAAAAATGAGATGTATGATCTAGTGGGTTGTGATCAAGTGGGTTGTGGGAAGTGCTTAGAAAATGACACAACACATATACAATATAACTAACACTCTTGAAGAGGAATTCTTAGGAGTATAGGTAGTTTATCCTATTCTCATTTCTCTGTTTCAAATACCCATATTATTTAGGGATATGCTTCAAATTTGGGCTCACCAGTATTGCAAAAAAGGTCTCAGAGTTCTTTACTCAAAAATGAAAAAAAAATTCACCAAATTTGCTCAAGATACATTGTATTAACTAAGAAGACCTCAATTAGACATACACGGTATAATCCTAGCCTGAGTTGTAGCAACTTCAATTGCAAAAAACTAAAAACAACTTAACTTTGTGAACTTAGCTAGCATTTTTAAATGACCACAAAGGCCAAGGATAGGAAAAAGAAGGCCAAAGACAAAAATGACAAAATATGATCATGTCTGAGCAACAAATAGAAATAAAAATATCTAAGGGAGTGATAATAGGGCAATTTCAAATTTGAGCTTAGAACACACCCCACCTCATTGAAACCTTGATAACTAACACATACTTCACTTGTTAAGGTTTTTTTAACTTGATATAGAACCTTGACTAGATTCTCTTTTAGATTATATCAAAACCATGATATTTGGTGTATTGTGATATTTGTAATTAGTTTTTGAATGAAAGTGCAGTGATAACTTGACTAAATATTGTACCCGTTGTTAGGCAATGAGAGATGTAAGCAATTTGCGTTCAAGAATTGGAGGCAAGCAATGAACCAAGGGTGGAGAAGTGTTGGTGTGCCCCTTTTAACCCTTAAATGACCATAGGGCATAGTATATACGCTACCGTATAAGGGCATTTGCTACCAATAGGAAGTTTTAATTTAGGATCTCAAGTAGCTCACTAGAACTGCTTTGATCTATTCTCCAATTTTTTTGTTGATCTCAAATGTAGTAAAGGTGTGAATCTATTCCAAATACAAGAAAAACACCTCATATGGTACTAATTGTAGCAACACACTCAGACATTCAAAGGTTAAGTGGTTTCTCTCAAAACACAACTTTGTTTGTAATTGTTTTGAGAAGTTGTGCCCTTATTTGTTAACTCCCCTTTTTTCAACTCACATGTAACTTGCAAACTTGTGGCTCATGAACTACTGTATTTGACAAAAACCACGTCTCTTGGAAAAAAATTATGTGACATTCATTTTCTATTTATGAAAATTTAAAAATATATGAGCTATAAAACTTCAATTTGTGATTTTTGTAACAAAATAATTGTTGGTAGCCACCAAGTTCTTTCAATATATACTAGGTTACAAAAACAAGAGATTGGTTGCTAGTTTAACATCCTTATTTGTAAGCCTTAACCCCAAAACGACCCTATAATTTCTTGAGCTTCTAGGAATATGTTATAATTTGAACAAAAAGTCAAAATTTAAATAAGTAGTATCAATTATTTTTTAATTGTAACCATATAAAATCAAACTAGACAATTAGAGATCACATTAGAAAAGAAAATACAACAATATCTCTTATGGATTGAAAGATTATAATGTTTAATCACGAGGTGTTAAAACTGTGAAAGTGATTTGAAGTCTCTCAGTCTTCTTTTTGCATGTCAAATTTAAAAAATGGGTCACCAAAAATATATAAGGTTAAAGGGCCTAAGATGCATAACCCCAATCAATTTATGGTTTCTCAAAATCTACTCTACCATTTTTTTAATGAATTTCTAATGTGGTTTTTTTTCAAAAATCTAGTGTATTTGAGGCTCATTCCCAAGAGCCCTCAACACTACATTAAGTCAAGATTACAATGGGCACCCGCGCACAAAATCTTGAATAGAAAAATCATAATCAATCATTTGCAAAATCAGATTGTTGAAGCTAAATCTAGACTTCAAAACAAAATAAAAAATATAATCTAATGAAAATAGCAATTTGGTAGGGTTTTATTTAACTTCAAAATTGATCAAGGACACATTTTGTCCTCAATGTCATTTTGGGGTTAAAATCATCTCAAAGGATTGGTTGTTGGAAGCCATTTTATAGCTGAATTTATAAACTGGAACAATTCAATGTTTAGTAGATTTTGAGTTTAGATCCAATATTTTCACAAATAAACAAATAATTTTATTCTCAAGGTTTTTGGTATGATATGTCTTGAAATTCTTCTAGCATGTTGGTGATGAGCTATATATTTATAAAATGGAAAATTACAAAACCCTGCCATAGGGTCGGCCCTTGGCACATTTCTTGCACCAATATTTTAGAAATATCACCTACATTTTTAACCCTTAAAGGACCACTCTATGTATTACATAGTAAATACACTGCCGTATAATTGACATTTGTAACCAATAATTTTTTTTTAATTTGGAGTCTTGACTAGCTCACTAAAACCACATTGATCTATATTCTAACTTCTTTATTGATCTCAAATGTAATAACGATGTGGATGCATTCCAAATACAAAAAAATACCAAACACTGTATTGGCCGCAAAAGGCTCCTCAGTCCTTTAAGGGTTAATGAATACGGCGTTTTTAGTGGTGAAACCCCAAGGCTCTGCAGATGATGAGCTCATGCGGTTTATATTTTTTGTGTTTTCTTGTTCTTAGTTTCATGTACACAACTATATAAGCTCAAGACTGAGATTTTAGGTAAGTTAACTTTTGACCGTGCTTTTGACTGAAGATTTTGGTTTTTCAGGGCTTGTTTTCTACAACCATGCTTTACAGGAAGACGCTCAAAAAAAGGATGTACTGTACAGTACCAAAAATAAAGAGTACATAAGTCCCTTTCATTTCATGGCATCCATAAAAGTTGATATAACAAAGAATATAATTGGCATTTTATTCTCAGATTTTTTGTATGTGAACCTTGTGCAATCATGATCAAGCATACTAAATTTCAGTTACTAAAAATCAAAATCTTATTTTTGGTAAATTGTTTTGTGTCAAAATCATGGTTTTAATAGAAAATAAATTAGAAAAACAGTGGTGATGAATTTTTGAGATTTGGTTGCATGGGTATGTAGGAGACATCCATATGCACATCTTTCTTTCAAACAAACATTTCCAAAAAAAATTAAAACTTTTTCTATATAGATTTTAATGTTAGGGTGATTATGACCAAATTTAGTAAAATATATAATTCTTTATAAAAATTGGTTTTTGTTATTTACCTCATACATTGTCATTAAGTTTGTACCTTTAAACATGATGATATGTATATTTTGCCAAAAACTAATTTATTTACAAACTTCTTTGAATCCTATAGAAGGGACTTGTGTATTCTTTCTTTAGGGTCCTGTACATGAATAATTGAGGAGGGTGTGTATGACTAGAACTCATAGTTTCTTCTTTTCATGTTGCTGAATTTTAGAGTTAAAAATGCATTTCTAAATGACCTTGAGTTACATTTTATAGAGCATTTTGAGAATTTATATGTTCTGGCAAACGAGTTACAAATTAGGATTGATCTAATGTGAATCTATATATAACAGAATACGATTTACCCATTTGGCAATCCTTTTACTGCAATTTTTTACCGTGTGTAAATAAACTTGTATGGGTAAAAATTTGGTTGGGTAAAAAAATTGTATAGATAAAAATTTGTATAGGTAAAAACTTGCATGAGAAAATAAGTATGTGCAAAAAAATGCGTGAGTAAATAACAAAAAATGTAACAAAACTGTGTGGGTAAAAAACAATAGTATATAAAAAAATTGCGTAATAATTACTATGTGGGTAAAAAAATTGTGTTGGTAGAATATAAATAATAATTTTTTGGATGAACTTTTTTGACGTTCTTTTTATTGCATGGGTAAAAAAATCTATGGGTATAGAACAAAAAATGCTTTACTGCAAGGAAATGTTTTGTAAACAAAGACAAATGTTTAGTGCATGGGTAAAATTTGAAAGTGGAGTGTGCTGACAAAAAGTAAGAATTATTCTCTTGCGGAGAATATGTTTTGTGTAAGTGGGTTTGATCTTATTTTGCGTCCCGTTGGACCAATAGGTGCCTATACTAGTATTGTATACTTGAATTGTGTGCATCATTTAACCCCTAAAGGACCAAGCACATTTTTTCTCTAAAAAAACTCAAAACTACCATTCATATTGTTTTGTTCCCAAAAACAAAATTAAAAAAAAATAATAATAATCTGACCATAGGCTCTTATGGTACACTTATACAAGAACATATCCCGATTTTTTGTGAAGTTTGGCCATATAGATTGAGAGATGTGATCATCTAAAGTTAGTATGTAAAGTTTTTTTTATCTCTGCCCAAAATTTTCAGATGCCTTTGACCACATGTGGTGAACAATTTTTGCACAAAGGGTGCTGAAGAGTTTTGTCCAAAATATCACAAATCATATTAGGCACATTCCCACAAGTTTTCATGACCAAAAAAGACTTGAAACCTTCCTTTCATGGCATTGCATTGCAAGCATATGCTTGAAATTCACACTACATTGGAGCTTTTTGCAAATCAAATTTCCAAAAGATAATTTTGAAATCAAAAAATCCAAATGGTGGATTGAAAAAAATTACCTTCATTGACAACCACAAAAACAGTTCAAAAAAAAAAAACCAAATCTTTAATAGTTACTAAGTACTATATATCAAAGGTTTCTAGAGTTTTAAAATATACAAATGCCTTGGGCACACACAAATAAAGGGGCCCATTATGTTCTCACTATGTTCTCAATTTATTACCAAATCTGTTCCGGACATTGGGAATGTGCTCTTCACTTTGCTCTATCATTCATTGCTCCCTACAAATGAAACACTTGTCAATAGTCCAAAATCCATAGGAATTGTTTCCAATGTCATTAAGTTTTCCCATAACACTAGTTACTCTTTTTTCACAAAATACAATCACCATATGTTGCTTAAATTTTTGATACCACATATAAATGTGACATTGGAAGGTAGTAGAGACACACAAGCCTCAGCAAAATTTAAAAAATGATACTAAGATTAAAAAATATATTGACAACAAAATCAAAAAAATTAATATGTTAGACAAAAAATAACTTCACCATAAACATGTATAAATTTGTGTGGACCTATATTTGTATATCTACTTGCACAATTATGTGATATTATTATTATTTACAAATAAATGAAGATATACATACTACTAAATTCACATGGACATCTCTAATGTCACATTCAAACCTCTATACTATCACATGTGAAATATTTGTGACATTTGAACTACTAAAATCATAGGTACCTCTGTAATATGACATCCATACCCGTATAATTATCACATGTGAAGTATTTGTGACATTCAAACCACTAAAATCATAGGGACCTTTGTAATGGCAAATTTGCCCTTCTTTAGTATCACATGTTAAGTATTTATAATACTCAAACTACTAAAATCATAGGGACCTCTATAACATCACATCTGCCCTTCTTTAGTATCACATGTGAAGTATTTATAACATTCAAACTTGCAAAGCCGGCCCTTGCCAAGCAAGCCATGCAAGGCTGCCCCACTGCTCATTTTTAATTAAAAAATTAGTTTATTTTTGTTTTATTTTTTGCAAATTTTTAATGCTAACTTTGGTGCCTCTAGTGGCACCCATTTTACAAGCCCTTGCTCTTTTTTTTTTTTGGCAAAGTTGCCCAGCTTGCCCCTCATAAAGGCTAAATAATTTTGCATGCCCAAGTTCCCCCCAAACTAAATTCACATCCAAACCCCTATAATTTTTATACCGTAAATTGAAACTCAATAAACACTGTTCTCCCACGTAGCCCTTGCAAAACCCTATCTCTAGAGAAATGTTTTTAGAATTTGGTGAAAAACTCTAATAGTTTGACCCTACCCAAAATCCCATTTGTCCCCATAGGAACAATAGTCTTTGAGGGGTTAACTCCAATTTTTGATTTTAAAAAATTGCTAAAATTGACAAATATAGACAACAAAATACAAATTGTTGCAATAAATGTTAAATTTGGAATGATGTCAGACCTCTTCACACTAATTTGGGTAAATATTGCCTAGTTAGTGTAAAATGTGACATGCATCCTGCCCTTGTTCTCCCAAGTAAAATTTGACCACCACCTTTTTGCTACCCCTCAAGTAGCAGCTTGGTGGCAATATCCTCTGTTATGCGGCATCCTTCACGTATCATCCACTTTGAGTTATTTGCCAGCAAGATTATTTTGAAATCCATACGACTTGTATCACACTATATGAGGTAGTATTTAAATATTATAACCCACAAAGCTAACCTAATTGTGAACTACTTCAATTTTAGTACATGTCAAGACACAAAATTTGAAACAACATGTACGCAATATCTTTGTTATAAAGCATTAGATGTTTATCTATCGCATGAAATTCAGATTTATCAATTAACACCAAAAATTCAATATTTTCTATCATGAACATTGGCTATCAGGCATTGGGTGTTTGTTTGTCATAAAAATTTTGAATTTCAAAGAAGGGAGAGAGAGGAAAATGCATGAAAAGAGAGGGTGACTTTAAATTCATGGGGAGAAGGGAGAAAAAGGTAAGGAAAGGGAGGATGAAAAGTTGCCAGCAATTAATCCCTAAAGCCATGTTGTCCCCTTGGGAGACAAATTGGATTTTGAGGAGGTACCTATAGCCTCAAATTTTGTCTTAATTTTTTGAAACATTTTTTAAAGATAGGAAAACACAAGAGCTTTTGGAGAATAAATATTTTATTCCAATCCGTGCCTGGGAGCAAAAGTTATGCCCAAGTAAGCACAAATTTGGGGAGACCGGGCAATTTTTTTTACAAAAACTGGTTTTGATTTTAATATCTTAATCTCCTAGGTAATAGTTTTGTTTACATCTAAAGCTTTGATTCATTCCATTTGGACTAGTTATGAGAAAGTTGTGGACAATCTTGTTTTTTGAGCAATTCAAGCATCCTTTTGAAAAAATAACTTACAAACTTCATTTTTGAATGCAAGTTTAACATTTTTCAAAAAAAATTGTTGGAAAGGATGAAGCTTACTGTCTAGAACAATCTCACCATTGGGATTCTTGTGTTTCAATTCCAATGCAGGATTACTAACAATTCAAGTTTTTGTTCAATCTTATACCTTCTTCTACCTAATGTTTTTGTTTAAGAACAAAGATTAAGTATTTTTTGTTTTGATTTTCTCCCAAAGATTTTCAACTCATATGTCCACCACAAAAAAATAAAACTTCAAACTTCGCGGTGCAAAAAAATTTAAGTTTAAAAAGTTCAAAGTCAAGGAATCTAGTCATGCAAGGTGCTAAAAAGTTTGTTTTTTACACTTTAAATGCAATATATTGCAATCTGTGTAGTCAAATTTTTTATAATATATTTTCCACATTCCTATACTAGTATAGTACAAGATCCTATGGTTAGATATGCAAAAAGTCCAAGTTTCAAACTTTTTACTCTTTGCCATAGAAATAGCAATTTTGAGTGTCTTTTGACAAAACAAAGGTCCTAGGGCTTTAGAGATTGTGCAAATTGTTGGCAAGGCATGTTACTATGTCTAATATACATAGACTATATTGAACTAATAATTTGGATCCCTACATATATGTGACTTTGCAACAGAATTAATTTTGGGCAAGCAAAAAAGAGGCAGGGTATATTAGGTACTCACAAGGGTTTTTTTTTTTTTTTTTTTTTTTTTTTTTTTTTCACTATAGATAAACAAAGAGAAGCCTCCGTGCGCGTCCAGGAATGGAGGATTTGTGGAGGGAGGCAGATGCATTACTAAATAATTCAGGTACTGGCAGCTAAATTAGTGACTGGTTCAGGGGTGAAGTTACTAGTCACTACACCGGTAATGGGATACCCCTTCTTACTGCCATGCAGCCAACCCAATTTTAACAAGGGGGTTGTGGACATTAACTTGGCGGCATTGCCACAAAATTTCATGCATGGCGGAGGACTCATTCCATTGATTCCGCGCCTTCAAGGCCGCCCGAACTTGTGCCATGAGGCATGAGCTACAGACCCAATGCCAAATTTGAAATAGCATTTTAGAGATCCCCAGTTGGTAATATTCTTACCAGGGCATTTTTTTCGTTTTTGGTCATCAGCCACTGTGGCTCCTTGTTTGAAAGACACAAAGTCAGACAGGCGATTGTTTTTATTTGCAAGGAGAAAACATATGGCATTGAGTGAAAAGTGTAGGCAGTAATCTGGCGACCAAGTAATTTTTTTGAATACAAGTACATGCAAAATGTCTTGATGAAGAGTATAATTTCAATGCTTACAATAATACAATATTCAACATATTTTTGCTCCCCAATGGTTATAGTAATACAATTTTTCAACGTATTTTTGTTACTTGTGGCGAGGCTTGCATTCAAAATCCCTAGCAAAAAACAATAACTTCAAAAACCCAAGACAAACATGACAATCTCTCTACATAATATTGCAACTGAGCAAAATAGCAAAAATGAGTCATTAAACACACACCGCAATCCTAAACCAACACATTGTAACTCCGTAAGCTCTCATCAATGAGCACACACTAAGACCCTAAACTAGCACATTGTAACTCCATAAGCTTCTCATCAACAACAACAACCTCAAAGTTTTACTATAATCGACTGTCTTGCACTTTTGATGTGCAACCACCATTATTGTAAGTTTTGACGCACCGTGTATTTAGCACAACTACAAAATTGGCAATCACGTAAGTGAAACGAGGCAATTTACAGAGATTGCATTGAAGTAAAGAAATCCATAACTTAGGTGGGAAGCACACTTAAGAGCTTGCAATATGGTGCTTTGAAAGTGACAATAAAAAAAAAAGAAGTGACATGCAACAATGCTCTAGTGCAAAGCGACAAAGCCACTCGCGATGCAGTGTTTTTATAACCAACTAGCAATTTTGGCAAAAATAGGAGTGACATGCAAAGTCACATGACAATTACTTTATCGTGGAAGGAGAAAATTTGACTTCATGTAAAAAAATATCATTTTTTTTCAAGGGCCCAATTGCCAGAGCTAAAAGCCTGGAGCCTTTTGGCTCCAAATAGCCAAAAAGAAATTGGCTGATTCTTACCCACTAAGAGTTTTTATAGATTATCAATAATTGGATTTGAACAAAAATTAGTCCATTGATCAAGCAACACGCACCCGTAATAGAAACTGGTGAGCAGTCATCGGATGAAACATGCGAGTAGGATCGTTCATCTGTACAATTGTAAGTTTCAGTTACATATGGGCCCAGGTTAGCCCTTACTTTCTTGGAACTTTGAACCAGAGAAACACGGAAGTCCACCCTCTGATATTTTTGGGGCTTTGGGGTTTGCTTTAGATAATCTTCTGTTGTGATTGATCAGAGCTCAAATTTGATAATTATATCCTTGAATACTCGGCGTTCCAATTTTTTTGAGGAATGAATGTGGCTACGTCCTATGTACATGGCAACTTGGTTTTTTCATCCAACTCTATGTTGTCAGATTCTTGTGTTAATTTGTTGACAGTATAAATATTAAAAAAGTATCCTCTTCAGTATTGTGTAGTAGTGCATGGCACTTATAACAAGCAACTCCCAAATTTGAGTTTTTTCAGTTTAAAAAAGCTATAAAAATCTGAGACCATTAGGATGAAACTTGGAACTTGTTCTTCTTACCAGTGGAATTGCTTTTGAGCTAATGAGTGTATGTATTGTGTTTTTTTAATATTTCTTGTTGTTGCGATTTATTTGGCTATAAGTGTTGTGCACTATATAATTTAAAGAGTACGTCAAATAATTGATACCTCAAAAGAAAAAAAGAAACATCTAAAAGCAGTTTTTTAACCCCTAAAGGACCAAGAAGCCCACTTTGGGCTTTATGAGAACTCAGGTAGGCTCTATTGACTTCATAATTTGGAAGTTTTTCATGAAACTTTTAGGATGGATGATATTCATCATAATCCACGTGTGAAGCTTTATTTCATGTCATTCCAATAAAAAATGCAAAATTTAAAAGGTCTTTTCAATTTCAATGTCAAACCAGGCGGCAAAAAATATATTTTAAATTTTTATTTTTATTTTTATTTTCATAAAATTGTATAAATTGATACCTACTCAAAAAAAGTTGAATCACTCAATTCCAAATAATGAGGTAAGAGTTAAAAGGAGTTTTATTTTGCGGGCAATGAAGGTAGGAAGAGGGTAGAAAAAACATATAAAGTTCTCTTTTACTCTCAATTTTGAAAGTTTTCAAATGAAAATGAAAATTACTAACTATCTGTTAGAGCATTCTCACCATTGGGATTAACAATTTTCAAATTCTTCCAAAACTTATTAGCATATTAGTTTTATCTTTCATTCATCAATACCTTTCACTTTACAATTTTTGTAAAAATGAATACAGATTTCTTTTTGGTTAAATTTTTTTATATATGCTTTCAACCCATTTTCCAACATATTGCCAAAATTGCACAAGAAATACAACATATGTGTTTTTCTCTAAAAAGTTTGAAAAACAAAACTTCACCTTTTGGAAAGACTGGAAAGCCTACATTTTGAAGTTTAGGCACATTGATCTTGCAATTGATGGGGACATTCATTCTGAAATTTTGGGACAATGTACTTGTGCAAGTCAACCAAAGGATCCTATGGTTGGATTTGTTAAGAAGTAAGTTTCAATGAAGATTTTGACCTTGGTTTGGGGACTAGTATCTTGAAGCAATTTTGGGCCTCTAAACACAAAAGAATTTTAGGGGTTAAAATTGACTCAAAAAACAAGTATTGTAGGAAAGCCTTTAATAATCGACATGATTAGAAATTTCATGTAAACAAGTTGAAGAATAAAACATTTGTAGTAAATATTTGGTTTTCAGCCTTCAATTAGTTTTTGATAACGTTCTAAGTTATTTGATTAAATTTTTATAGATAAATTTTGATGTGTGCAATCATTGATCCAACTATTGAATTTAATATAAGGATTGAGGTTTGAAACCTTTGAATGAATGTTAACTATCCTCCCAAGTCATGCTTTTATGTTCTACTAAAGTTTACAATTGCTTTTTTAATTTGGTTTTGATATCTCTATTTACAAAAGAAGAGTTTAATTTCAATTTTCATCAATACACATCAAAGTGTTGATTTACATGATGCCAATACTGCAAAAAAAATCCCTTGATACAAAGCCTATTTTGAACTTGTCCTCCTCTTTGAGAACTACTATTGCTGATTCTTTGCAATAGTCTTGATGCAATGAAAGAGTTTAAATGTAGCCAAACCTTCATTGGCAATTGATTCTTTTTGTTATGTTCCAAAAAATTATAGGTTGCTAAAAGTTCAATAAATAAGTTTGTTTTATATATTGGGCCTCTCTCTTACTTTTTTCTTGTGATTTTGTTTAGTGTAAATAAGTTTATATTGTAATTTGTTTTAGCATGCGTCATGACTTGTTAACACTACATATGTTATATACATTCAACTCTAATTGTCAATAAAAGTTTGCACTCTAGGCTTGACTGCCTATTCAAAAATCTTGATACTTCCTACCACTAGGTAAAATAAGACAAAATTCCTAACAACTCAAAATTCTTGAGAAATGGTAACACTTATCATTGGCACCAATTTCTTTTTGAAAAATGTCCAACTTTCAACTTGATCTTTTCACATTCACTTTAAAACTAATTAACTGGGATCAGTTAATGGATACTTATCAAGGATCCTTGGTGTTGATCTAGAAAGGAAAAGATATTATTAAGTTTATAAAAGAATTCATTTTGCATTGAGAGACTTAAATTCCAAATTAAACCATAATGCATTGTTCCATGGGCTTCATTAATTCATCATAGTGCTATATAAGAGTGAAGATCATGACTAGTAGAAAAACATATCCACAATGAATGTCAACTTTGTTCACAATGACTATAAATGAGTCATTGTGCACAACTTAGTTTATAACCACTGTGAATGTGTTGTTTTTATCAAACAAAAAACCACCATTTTTGATGGCACTCTTGCTGGTCAATCATAGATTTTCTTCCTTTCTTGGTGGAGATACCCTTTAAGTTAAGACACAATTTTCCTTTAGAAATCCATGTACTCTTTTGTTTTGGCTATAGAGTAGATTCTCATAGAATTTATAGTTTTGCCTCTAAAATAACTTTTTAACCTTAACTTTCAAACTCCATTCACAATTTTTTTGGGTTTATCAATAAGTAAAGAATAAATGTTAATTAAATGTATCAATTGAATGATCATAGCCCAAGTTATAGGCTTATAGCCCTCCAAAGATGTGAATCGCTTGGAAGGTGTACTTTTATGAAATAGCACCTTTGGTCTTTATTGCTTAGCTTTCTAATGATATATGACATGTCTTTCATCAATAAAAACTTCTTTCTAAAGTGTTTTTTTCAACCCCTATCCAAAGATCCAACCACTTCTAAATTTCAAAAGCCATCAATTTTTTTCTCATTTTGAAAGTTTGCAATTTTAGATTCATTGATTTTATAGGTGCATATGGCACACTTCTACCTTATTTCAACTAAGGTGCTATAATATTATAGGTACTTGAGATTCCTTGTTTCCTTCCAATTCAATCTCTTATAAAGCTTGAGATATCACTCTCAAGGTTCCACTTGCTTATAGAATGTAAAAGACACCTATTTTAAAAAGGTATAATGTAACACTTCAATAAGCAAAAAGGATTTAGTAACAACTTAAACATAGTAAAATTCAAAACTTTAACCAAGTAATGTACATCAAGTAGATTTTGGACTTTGGCATCATAGTCAAGCAACAAAGGTGAAAGGTTCACTGTATACCATATTTTTTCAAAAATCTAATAAAATTATGAATTTATGCATCTAAGAAATCAGTTTATTCAAATTGGAGCCAAAGGCCATGGCTCTTCAAAATTTGTTGTGTCTTAATTGAACTTTTGAATAATAGTAATATGATGCATAGAGTTTAGAAGGCGTTTATTGACAATCTATGGCACGGGGTTCATTTTTTGAGAACATTCAACAACCTTGTGCCAGAACAATGTTATTGGCCACAATGTTATATAAACCACCAATTCTTCCTCTATAGTGGTCTTCAAAAGATTACAGTTGTTCATTTTTTTAATATAAAAAGTGAACAAAATGGAGACGTTATTCTAACAATTATTTTGTAACATCCAAAAAAAATGGTGACCAAGTATACAATTTTTTAATTTTATCTTATAATTTTTGTTTTTAGAAAATCCAGAAAATCATTTTGATATTTTTTTGGAAAACTCTAAAATAAAGATTTGGACCTTTTCTAGTTTTATAAGGGCTTTCAGATGGCCCTTTCAATTTCAAGTTATAGATTTCCTTACAACCTCTATTGTGAACCTGCACTGAACACATGTAAGGAAAAAAAAAGTATATATAAAAAAATTATATTAGTTAACCCCTAAAATTCTTTTGTGTTTAGAGGCCCAAAATTGCTTCAAGATACTAGTCCCCAAACCAAGGTCAAAATCTTCATTGAAACTTACTTCTTAACAAATCCAACCATAGGATCCTTTGGTTGACTTGCACAAGTACATTGTCCCAAAATTTCAGAATGAATGTCCCCATCAATTGCAAGATCAATGTGCCTAAACTTCAAAATGTAGGCTTTCCAGTCTTTCCAAAAGGTGAAGTTTTGTTTTTCAAACTTTTTAGAGAAAAACACATATGTTGTATTTCTTGTGCAATTTTGGCAATATGTTGGAAAATGGGTTGAAAGCATATATAAAAAAATTTAACCAAAAAGAAATCTGTATTCATTTTTACAAAAATTGTAAAGTGAAAGGTATTGATGAATGAAAGATAAAACTAATATGCTAATAAGTTTTGGAAGAATTTGAAAATTGTTAATCCCAATGGTGAGAATGCTCTAACAGATAGTTAGTAATTTTCATTTTCATTTGAAAACTTTCAAAATTGAGAGTAAAAGAGAACTTTATATGTTTTTTCTACCCTCTTCCTACCTTCATTGCCCGCAAAATAAAACTCCTTTTAACTCTTACCTCATTATTTGGAATTGAGTGATTCAACTTTTTTTGAGTAGGTATCAATTTATACAATTTTATGAAAATAAAAATAAAAATAAAAATTTAAAATATATTTTTTGCCGCCTGGTTTGACATTGAAATTGAAAAGACCTTTTAAATTTTGCATTTTTTATTGGAATGACATGAAATAAAGCTTCACACGTGGATTATGATGAATATCATCCATCCTAAAAGTTTCATGAAAAACTTCCAAATTATGAAGTCAATAGAGCCTACCTGAGTTCTCATAAAGCCCAAAGTGGGCTCCTTGGTCCTTTAGGGGTTACTCTAATTCTTATAGTTGACTTTTGTTTCCAAGTTCTTGGTCCAAGATCCTACTTTCTAGCCAATAGTACTTACAATTCCAAAACTATTAACCCTTAAACCTTGCAGCGTGCCATGGCGGCCACTACCGACTGTATTTTGCGTATTTGGAGACCTTTGAACGAATACTTCGCAACGAATTTTTTTGGTGTGTGTATCACCTTCTTCCCCTCTTCTTCGAGAGAATTTGCAATGGCAGGAGGTGATTCCTCTGCTCTTGGGAAGCAATTATCCGTCATTTGCGCTACAAATATGTAGTATTTGGCGCTTCTGTAGCGCCTGGAGGAGGGAGGGGTTTAGGGTGGAGGACGTGTCTAAAGGTTTGTCAATGTGGCTGATTGTCTGGCGGGAGGGTTCAATTCTCCGCGGTGGGTGGAAATGTACTCGGAGAGAGTGGGGGCGTCATTAGAGTTGCAAATTTGTTTGAGGATTTAGAGTGAGGAGTGGAGGCGGACAATTCTTCATGCAGTTTTGGTAGTGGAGCTCAAGTTTTTGGCGGCTTCCAATGCAAACATGATAATGGTTGGGAGTGGCGGCAGTAGTTATGTTCTTGGTGGGGTGCGCTTTGCGTTTTCAACAACTCTCAATTTCAAGTACGGTGCTCTGCTATCAATGACTTCTCCGATTCTGCCGGCCCCACTACCAAATGAGTTGATCGAGGAGGCGTTGGTTTTGTATGCGTGGGCTGTGGATCCCGGGGCTATAGTATTTTGAGCTTGTCTGATCACTTGTTTTGTCTGCCCGGTTTTTTTGTGCAAACACCGCCTCCCTCCTTGCACGTCTCGCGCGTCGGGGACTACAAATTCTCAGTGGCAAAGGTTTCTTTTTTGCAGACATATTCAACACATTCTAGGTTGGAAGGAGCGGTTGGAGGAAGGTGATCCCAAGGGTTTTAGTGACCACATGAACTGGCTCATACGACATAACTTTTTCCCAAACATACCAAATATTGTAAATGGGGCGGATGCGGGAGGAAGCAACGGAGGCAAGACGCTCTCAGCAAGGCATTCAGTCCCCTACCACAAAGGCTCCGCTTCAGCAAAGGCTGCTCGTCGGTGTGGATCGGGGGGGGGGGGGACAACGTCGTTTGCTATGGCGAATGCATCGACAACAAATCTGACAGTCCATTCTTGCTCGGAGGGTGCACTGCAAGATCAATCGGTGTCCACAACCCTTGCCGCAATGCAGAGCACCACCGTCGCTTCGTCTCACAAGATTCAAGTGACTCGGAATTTAGTTTGGGTGATGGGTCTGCCACCTTGGCTAGGAAGCCAAGGAGAGCATTGCCCGGTACTTTTAGCCGAGGTAAATTGGCAATTGCAGCTGGAATTCAAAGCCCATGCAAAAGCACCAAGAGAAGTAGGGACGTTGACAGGGAGGGGTGATGCTTCTAGGGGATCAAGGCATCTACCAATAGGACGCAAAGGAAGAGGGGCTAGTTGTCCTTGCGGAGCCCACAACGCCCATGGAGAGTAGATCCGGACTGCTGCGATTGCTAGCAGTGAAGACAACAACACCGGTAGAGGTCGTTGAGCACAGCCATTATGAGGAGGGCCGGAGCAATGACGTGGTAGCGATAGTCAGACCACTCGACAAAGCACTGGGTGGATCAATTCAGCCGAAAGGGATCACGGTCACCCCCCCATTGTGGCACCACCTGGGTGGATATCGCCGGGTATCACATCGACCCAGAGAAGCCCAATCATACTGTGTTTCGCAGAATCAGGGCAACTTCAACCAAGGTAAGCTCATTTGACCCCCATACCTTGCCTCCAGCCTGTGTCAATTCTTCCAATTACGTATGATTTTTGATCCAAGATGCCCCATGTACCCCTCCTGCATTGGTTTTCTAGTTATGATGTTGTCTGCTTTTAGCTCAAAGCTATTACAAGGTTTACTTTGATGTGACCATGGTTGAGGGTCCATAATGTAGGTACCCCGTTGTGAACCCTTAGCATAGCTGCAAAGATCGACTTTCTAGGATTCCAGAACCTCTCAGCTATGTTGTTTGCTTTCACGAAACTTTGCTTACGTGGAATTTAGTATCAAACATGAATAAAACTTTTTGAAGTTTGGTGTCAAATTCTTTGTAAGTTTCACCCTTCTTTGAGGCAGGACCTACGCTGCAGAATAAGCTTCCAAGTAATGATCCGGATTGAACTCAAGTACTTCAGATTCTGAGTGACCGCTTGTAGGACACGACCTAGAACATTTTGGTGAGGCTCCTTGCAGTAGCTAAAGCTTCTGGAAGGGGGCACCCCCTTCATTGGTTCCTCCAAACCAAATTGACCGCGGTGTCCCTTCCCTTGTCAACTTCATCCCCAATTACAAAACTTAGTTTCCTTTCTGTATTCGGCATGTACCATGCCAAATTCAACGCATAGATTCCTAGATGACCTTCACTTGATATGTAGTGTTGTAAGCACCCGGTAGGATGTCTCCTTCACGGTGCACTTTTTGGAAGAAGATCGGTACGGCCTTCATTAGAGGTCCACCTCCCTCTTGTATTTCCGTAGCCGGCCAAAATCTAGATCTTCTGTCCCGCTTTTCTAACTAGCATTGGATTATATAGGCACGTCAAGGGACAAACAGCCTTAGGCGCAGTAAATCCAGCCGATGAAAACTTTTGGGACACCCCCTTTGACAACACAGATGCGGTTGAGCCAAGATATGTTACTCCACCTACGTCACCGATCACCACAAATCAAAATCTGCTTGCACTCACGCATGTTGTCGAAACCTCTTTTGCTCCCGCTTGCCAGTACTCTATGGTCAACTTCACGCCCGGACCGCCGTTGCTTGATACTTTGGCACGCCAGAGTCAAGGTAATTATTGTCCATGGGAGCACGACTGCAGCAATTGCTCCTGTCCCTTTATTGTGGAGGCTATTGACACTAGTCAAAGATCTTTGACAGAGGGTTTGCCGGTGGAGAGGATCCTCTCGGGACATGCTCTGTGACATGTTGATTTACGAGCTTGGCTTCACAAGATGCATGTGCATGTCTAGTTACTATCCTTAGGTTATGAGTCTTGCATCTCCGCAAGCTTGTCCAGCCTCCGAGGTGAGGTCAAACGGAGGTATTATCACGTCATTACTGGGAAACCAATGTTCTCCCTCGACTTCGGTAGTTCTATTGGGATACGGGAGCACCCCATTTGCAACACTATGAACAACAAATGCAACATTGTAGGCTCGGAAACACAGTGGGTTTTAGTTTATAAAAACTGTATGAGCAATCTGATTGCAGAAGCGGCCCTTGTATAGCCAGCTAGCCCACATCCTGCTCACAACAATGAGTTCTTATCTGATCCAAGCAATGTCAACTGGCGCGGTGACTTTCTAGACTTGATGATGTAAGTAGCAAGAACACACTGTCATCTCTTGCGACCTCCTTCACCAAGATTCCACTATCGGAGTTGGGACTGTACAGCAAAGTAGAAGACACCTCCATGTGGACCTTTGACGAGAAGTGGGGGGATGACTAGTGGCAGGAGTTGGTGCTGGAGTTACACAGTGATCGAGATTTTCAGGTACTGGTGCCTGGATCCAAGGGAAGGCTTCGCATGATCCCTGCCAACCTTATTGATTACTTCATGCTGTATTGGCTTCACCAAAGCTTGTCACCAATTGTACGCGAGACTAACAGGTAATATGCACAGCACCTCGTTGTCCTTGTCTACATATGTATCTTGCTAAGTCTGTGTCACCTGGGAATGGTTACCTTCATTCGTAAAGTTGCAATAACCGACCTTTCAAAGAGTCGGCCCTTCCCATGAACCTCTTCTTTTGGATGGTCAGCTTCTGTCCAGCAAGTATTTCTTAGGTGCTAGTTTGGTTTGTTTTTTCTGCAGCACATTTGATAATTGCCAGTATCTTTTTGCTCTTTGCCTTGCAGATATACAAACCAGCCTAGCCACAAGCACTCGCACTTAACAAATGGTCATTGCGACTGAGTTGACATAACCAAAGAGTAACTCTTATGCTGGTTTGGAGTGTTGATTCTGATGGGTCTGAAGGGGTTGCCGCAGAGGCGCTTGTATTGGGACGTGCGGCCATATTATAATTGCCCAATCATATTCTTTGTCATGCACCGTGACCAGTTTGAAGCAATTGTGCATTGTATTCACCTTGTGAACAACAACCACATCGCTTCAGACTCAAACAACCTGACATATAATAAAATAGGGAAGGTGCGTACCTTGGTGGAGAACTTCACGCGGATTAGCAAGTTGTTGTACAGCAACGAGGCCATCATTACCGTTGATGAGACCATGGTTCCTTACAAAGGGCGATATTGCGGTATTCTCCAATATATGAAGTCCAAGCCTGTTTTTTTTTGAATTAAAATTTGGGCTCTTGCCTCTAGCCAATTCAGGTACATTCCTAAATTGCACCCTTACTGATGTCCCTTTTTGTTTCTAATTTGTAAAACGTCTGTGCTTAGGTACCGTGCTATAGCAATGCACTGGAGAAAGAGGAGAGAATGATCTCTGTTGGCACTTCCTGAAGCTCTTTTGTTGGTGGGTTAGATTTTATTTATGTCAGGCTGTCTGTTGCTGTGATTGAGACGCCTAGGGCTACGCCATTTGTGTTAGGTTTATTGTTGC
The DNA here is from genome assembly GCA_963920765.1 of Ulota crispa. Classification (NCBI taxonomy): domain Eukaryota; kingdom Viridiplantae; phylum Streptophyta; class Bryopsida; order Orthotrichales; family Orthotrichaceae; genus Ulota; species Ulota crispa. Next base: position 15,020,119 of record OY987247.1, on the reverse strand, counting down.
AGTGGAAAACATATTTTGCTGAATTGGCCTAGCCGCTAGACTTGTTACTTCTACTGTTAGCATGCCACAGTGTTAGGCTGCAAGAACTGCGCGCGACGTGCCCTCTCGCAACTCCAACCGTTTCACCTTTGCTGCAACATTGACTTGCCACGCTTTTGCTGCTGAACTAGCCGTGGGTGCTCTATCGCGGAATGCTATTGTGCACCTCATGTGTGTTGGGACCAGATGGGGTCGCATATCATTGCTTTGGAGGCCTTTTTTTTGGGAAATTTACGTATTGCACTGCTGTGCTACATGCGTTCAGAGACTGTGTGTGTTGTGTCAAGTCTATCATTCTCGGTAGTGACATTGTCTGACGAGTTGCCCTTGAGGCCCACTTCCTTTTCTATAGTGGTAGCGTGCCACCGTATCTGGATGAGCAAGCTAGAGGCAGCAGGTTCCGCTGCCAAGCCGATAGTTCCAGTCTTACTGCACCTACAAGTCCTAGGACTTGTACTGATCATTGCATTGTTAAAGCTACACCACGGAATGCTTTAGTGCAACATTGGGTCTTTGCGTATCAAGCCTAATGCGAGGAGGCCGCAGCGCTTGCGATGGTGGCGCCGCGGCCCAACATAGCGCTGTGTCCACAAAACTAAACCGGCATGCCTTGCTTCAGGACTCGTCTTGACGGATCCCGCCTCGCGCAATGGCTAGCTGGGCCACATTCAAAACCAATGGGGTCAGTCCATGAGCCGGGCACTTCTATAAAAATTGAAAGGAGGTTCCTGTCAACAGATAGCGGTCCAGATCAACAAGAGCATTTAGAAGAGCCGCAAGAGGGATGTCTTTCAGCAATGGCAGCGCGGTAATGCACTAGAGTAGCCTGTATTCCAGCTTCTTTATTGGTTCACTAACGGGAGGGCTCAACTCTAGTTGGCATTCATGTTCATACCTTCTGCATTTACGAATCCATTAGAATCTTGGGAGTATTGAGTAGTAGTGAAGCTGCTTGACCTCTGACAACATACAGTTGCAGCATTATTGGGTTATTTTCTGTGTGAGCATTTTTTGGGTGGTCCGTAGATTGTTCAGAAAGAAGTGACATATGCCTCAAAAGTGGTCTTTGTAGCGTGTTAGTGGGGGGGGGGAGTGGTTGGGGCACCTTGTATTTTGTGTTCTTTGCTTGTCATTAGTTGTATTGTTGTGGCATTGTTTTTAGTAAGGCTTGATCATGGTTTGTGGTTTTTGCAAATTGAAGTGGTTGGGAGTGGAATTACTAAAACATGATTTTGCATTTTGATTGCAGGTATGTTTCCAACATCTCAATGTACATGGGCGCTGGAGGTGAGAGCAAGGTTAGATCATTGGTAGGAGAGAACGCGGTTTTGCAACTTGTGCGTGGATTAGAAAACCGCGGCCATACAGTTGTAACTGACAACTTTTTCAGCGGTGTCAAACTCTTCATGCATTTATTGGAGAGGAGGTTCTATGCGACAAACACGGCAAAGAAGGGGTCAAAGGGCTTCCCTTCTTCCCTTGGTGGGTTTCCAAAGTCCCACCTCCCTCCTAGGGGAACTTTGATTACAAAAATGCACAGGTCCCATAGTGTTGCCTCCATCTGTTGGATTGACGCCAAGCCGGTGTGGCTATTGAGTACAGCCCTAAACCCGATCCAAGATGGTGCCATCGTGGAGCGTTGGATCCAACGCGAGAGGGTGAATTTCCCAACAAGCCCCATCCTCTTGCAATACCACGGGAACATGAGGGGGGTGGATGTTGTGGACCAACAACAAGGGAGGTACATAGTGCAGGTGCAGTCACACAAGTGGTGGCACCACATTCTGATGTTTATTTTGGATTCTTCTTGTTTGAATTACTACTTGCTTTATCAGGAGGATGCAGAGCGTGTGGGGCTGCTGGTGGAGACACGACTGTAGTGGCACTATGATATGGACATGGCTCTAGTTCATCCTCACTTGGAGCAAGTACTGTGAGAGGCCCATTTTGTAATTTGACCAGGCTTGGATTCCACCGCACTGAGGGGCACGACACTTGTCGCCGTGCTTGTATTGTGCATGCACAATGAACCGGACGTTTCTCTGCCGGTTGTGATTGCACATTTATGTGTGAGGGTGTGTGTTACGTATAGGTGCACACCCAGCCAGGATATTAAGCGCGAACTTGCCGTTGAGGGCTGCTGATTACTAGAAGACGGTAGCTCTTGAACCAGTCGAGGAGGCTTGAAGGCGCGGAATAGATTTCCGGATTGCAAAGTGGCATCAAATGTTGTTGGGGATAGAGTAGCCAAGTTCAGCCAATATGGGGAACTTATAGTATTTGAATGGACATATTGTAAGGGGACGGGGTGTAGTGATTGTATTGTTGTTGGTATGGTAGGGGTTGCAGGCTAGTCAATGCTAAGATGTAGCAATTACCGGAGAGTTTAGACTCTGGTTTTTTTTGAGAGATTGGGCCACAACTACTACAAACTTTTTGTAGAGCTGGATTGGTCTACTCTGCAAAAAAGATATGTGCGATTGTCATTGCCCTTTGCTATGAGAATCCCTCCATCAGAGGAGGTGCTTGAAGTTCACCTGCAAATTTTGTTGTGTTACAATTGTGGTGTACCAGCTGCAATGTGTTATGGAAATCTGTCTAGCAGAGAAAGCAGTAATGTAGACAATCATTGGTTGTGGCGCATTCTTGTTGAGCCTCGTTACAGCGACTCTGCCACAAATACTAAGTGCCCAAAGCAACAATGCCATTCCAATTGGCTCTTTGTCGAATCAGACATAGTTAGGTTGTTGTACTGGGTGGTGACGACATCTAGGGGAATGGGGAGCCTTTGAATTGTTGGCCACGTCGAAGTTGCATAATCAGGTAACTAGCAATACGGTGTTGTTTCTTGCACCGTAATGCAGAAGGACATGTGCATTGTGCACCCTCCCTCCAAGCACACAAGCACTGCACGCTCATAAATCTAGTCTTATTGAAGTGAACGTCACGTTGAGAATGAACTGAAATTCTGGATGTGGTACCAAAACTATCGACATGACAAGTCTTGGCGTCCACGGTGAGGACGACCACGATGGTTGGAAATGGTTGCACGCCAAACAAAAGACCTACAATGCCCAAAAGATCAACATAACAGCGCACAAAGTTGTTGACTTTGATGGAATAATCACCACCTACATAATTTTGCATGAAAAAAACGAGCACTTGCCTCGACACAGTCAAAGCCAACACTGAGGATGGTGCCTAGAGCGTGTCCCTTGCAAGATGAAACCGCCCTCTTTGATGGTAGTACCAATCTACTAGAACTGAAAGTGGTACTCATGAAGTGAGTTGTCGAAGCCATTGTCAAAGCCATCGTTGATGATGGTGCCTAGAGCGTATCGTCGCAGGGTGGATCCGCTCCCTTACACATCAATACGAATGTAGTAGAACCAAAACCGTTACTCATGAAGTGAATCATAAATGGTAATTTGCGTACCGCAAACTCTCCCACCATGCTTCCCGTGATGCAGTAGATGTACATGAGCACATGTGGCACTCCACGTCAGATGTATAAAACGTTAAAGCTTGTGTTCCTCCGGGTCACCGGCCCCTCCATATAAGAAAAAATGCATCCAACGCTTTTCAATTTGTAACCCTGACCTCACCGTGAAGAAGTGCAGCTAAAATGCAGCAGCAATCCGGTTGCATTTGTCGGACCTGATTGAGTAGCGACTCTCTCTTGCAAACAAGCTGAAGCTCAACAAAACCGTAGGACTACTATATGATGAGAGGAAGACGATGCCTGAGTGACATAAAAGGGTTAAAGTAGGCATATGATTGAAAAACATAAGTATACAATTCATGCAACAATTACACCATATTTTATCAACAATTTAGAAGATAGATTATCAAAATTTGAAGCCCTTCTTTTGAAGCAATCAATCAAAAAAATTAGCCTTAAAAAAGTTGTTGGAGTTTTGAAAAATTGTACCTTCTAAATGACCTAGATCTTTGGAGGGCCATAAGTTAAACAATGCTTATTGATGACATTGATGAATAGTACAGTACTGTACAACATTATTAATTGTTTTGTAAATCTAAAATAATGAAAATATTAGTGTGATTCAGATTTTTGAAATGAAAATTAACTTTTAAGAAAATAAAAGAAAATTGTGACAAAATGTTTCATGTGCAATGGGTAGTCTAAGGGCATCCTTTCATGCAGGGGGGTGGCCGGTGAAACTATAAACAGCCTACTGATAATCAGTTGGATGGGGTTCTGGTTTTGCTGGAACCCGCATTCGACAGATTATTGGTAAGTAGGTTGCTTATAGTTTCACCGACCACCCCCCTGCATAGAAGGATGCCTTAAGGATTGTTGAACGTTTCTTGATACCAATTGATTAATGTCTTACTCTTTGCTAGGCCACTACCAATGATTAGTTATGAATTAATTGTATTAACCTCTCCTATTATACTACAAACTTCTATTCTTTTGGAGCACAAAAGGTCACAGTAGTTGTTTTTCATTGTTGAATTTTTCAAATTAGCTTCAAGGTCTTTAAAAGGGAATTGATGATAAAAAAGTGGATCGATTTATAGCTCAAAAGAGAAGATTCACATTCCTTTTTAACTTCTATAAAAAATGCAATTGTTTTAATATACAACATTTTTCTTAAGAAAATTAACACAATAGGATAAAACTGAAATCTCAATGACTCTATTAGATTATTATTTTTCAGTTTTGCTTTTTGTGTATTTTCAAGAATTTCTCCTTTGGCCTCGTTGTTCTAGAATAGTCATCTATAGGCCTCAATCTTCAAATTCCAAAGCCTTCAAAATTAAATAAAATTTATGTGTTAGTTTTTGTATTGCAATAAATTCTTGAAATTATGTTTAGAGCCATGTGGTTTGAATTTTTAGTTGAGACAATTTCAATTTTTGATGACCTCAACTCCTAGTGTAAAAGTGCCTAAAACTCTTTTTACACTTGAGATAAGAAGCTGTGAGAAAAGTTCTCCTTGGCCACAACTTGACTTTGGAGGTAACAAACATTGATTGTAATGTAAAGTGAGAAAGGAGAACAAAGTTGAGTTCTATTTTTTTTAACATTTTTTCAAAGAAAGGCAGCTCGTAACTCAAAAAAAAATTCACCGCAATTCCTTTCTTCCTCTTCCAATTCTAGTTTTCTTATTTCGTGCTCTCTTCTTCTTTTTCCTTTTTCCTGTTTGTTTTTTGCTTAGTTTTGTGAAACTTTAGCATTGAGGAGGACAGGAGGCAAATCTTTGTTGTGATAATGGTGTTGTACTGGTGTTATTATGTGGTTATGCAGCAAGTTATCAACATAGATAAAAACTAGTTTACAAAGTGATTGAACAAATGTTGCAATGTTCAGCATTTGTCTTGAAATTTTAAATATGGAACTTTGAGAGGCACTTCAATTTTGTGGATTCTATTTTGTTGAGATCTCACATGGAGAAGTTGTTTAACCCCTAAGCGCCCCAATGACAGGATCCTGTCGTTGCATGATTTCGAAGGCTTGTTTCAGGGACCATATCTTTTTTTTTTTAATCTTGTTATAAACTACAATAATGAAGGCATTCAAGTTGTCATTGCCAATGGAGTAATGGCCAAGAGAGCCAAACGTTGTACAAGTGCTGCATGAGATTTGATTGGGTGAAAAACCACACGGAGCGTGGTAGCAAGTAGCGTTTTACAAGCTGCAACTGGTCAATATCCCTTGCAAGCTTCCTTGTGTGTGCTTTGTGATAGCAAGAAATTTGTTGGCAAGTGCTCAAGCATGTTCTAGACCCTTATTATGGCAACCATCACCAACTGTGCCAGTTATTATTTTTTGTGCAATAGAAGTTTGAAGCCCTAAAACTTGACATACAAAGAAGTGCAACCTTCAATAATTTACAAGTATGTGCATTCACATCTAATCTTGCTGCTCTCAAAATTTAAGATGAATTAAGGGCTTCCATAATTTTGTAAAAATCATCAAATAGCAACTACCTACCAAAAATTAAGATTTTGCCATCTCAAGTTGTTTGATCAAATGTTATAGTCTCCCATCTCCCACAGTCAAATTTTCCCAAAATTTGCAAATCATTTTCTAAGTAGGTGTTCCACTATTTTCAATGGTTGTCTTTTGTGAATCGTCCAATATTTGACTAAGATATAGTACATCAAAGTTGTACGGTGCATGCCACCATAAACCAACAAACTATGGAAAGTGGCCAAATTCTTGTGTAGTTTGTTATATTTGCTTTTAGTTGTGACTTGCTCCACTACCAAGATGACAACTCATGGACTTGTCATGATGGACATAAATGTGTTGACCAAGTAACATGATTCACTTTGGATTTTTATCAATTTAGTTATTCAATTTGTCAATCTCATGCAAATTAATTATTAATATTGAGGCAGTGAGTGCTAAGGTGGCCAATTCTTTGCCCTCTTAATGTAAAATGTCCAATAGTTACCATTTTTGAATGATGATAACTTTTTTTTGGCAAACAATAATTCCAATTTCTCTTTGTAACTTTTTTCCTAACATCTCATTGCTTGTAGTTACAAAGAGATATAATTTTTTGAGGGTTATTGTAAATAGTTAATACAATTATTGCATCTTTGTTGGTTTATGGTGGCATGCACTATAGGTCTCCCAAAACCTTGATTTTGGTGATAGTGGCCTGGGCACTCAAGGGTTAACCCTTTAACAACCGTGGTCAATTCTTAGGGTGGGCAATCCTTTGTATTTCGATTTGGGGACATTTTTAGGGTTATTGAATATAGATGTCTATCACAGATCTGACCATACAAATGGAATTATCTTGCAGCCTTTAGTGTTATGCATCATGAATTATGCTCACTCTTTAGTTGTTATGGCCATCTTTTTACATTTATTGGTGTATTATCAGCCGGTGCTCTTTTAGTTTTTCAACCCTCTAGCCACATACCACCTCAGATTGGCTAACTATTGTCCTAAACTCTTCACTTTCCAAATCCCCAAACCCGTCCCCTTTGCCATGTCATCAAATTCCTTGACATGCTCTCTCTACAAATTGAAAAGAGTCAAAATCAACTAGGAACTGATCGACCAGTCCTTAATGGGTTAAGAGAGTCCTTAATGGGTTAAGAGAGTCCTTAATGGGTTAAGAGAGTCCTTAATGGGTTAAGAGAAGGACTGGCGTCTTTTATGCTACTTTCAATTTTCTATGTGAGAAACTGAATCTACTTTTGAAAAGAAAAGAAAGTTGTACAAGGAAGCTAATGGTTGCTTCAGCCCTAAGTGAGGATGCATGTGGAGTTACAGAGTGTATAATCTTAGAAACTGTAAGAGAATATTTTAAGGTGGTAAAAATACATTTACATTTTATTTGAAGTTTAAATACTAAATACTTTATTAGGTAAACTGGGGAAAACAAAGGGACCATTTTGTATTTCACTTTAATCTTACATCATTAAATGTAGGCATAGTTATTGCTCAAAAATTGTAATTATTGAAGTTCTTGGAAGCAATCTCTAGGACTTCACTATTGTACAAGAAAATACATGCTTGTTTTTTTTATGATATGCTAATATATACATAATGGCAAAAATAGTGAAAGTTCCAAAATGTTTATCCCAATTTACCTAATATGGTGTTCATTAAATGAAAACAAGTTTAAAGCTTTACCAAAAAAGGTTAGGAATTTGCACACTATCCTTTAAGTAATAGGAGCCATTAACAAATCACATTGTTCCCATACTACCTTAACCCCTGAGCACCCAAGGGGCCAGAATATGGCCTCTTGGTTTTGAAAAATTTCAAGGTTTGATCATTATAATCTTTTCAATGGTATTGTGTAAGGACATGTCCCTTTCTATGGAGCTCCAAGCATATGCTCCCTACCAATTGGTACGGTCAATTTATGTGGATCTTTTTTAGATGAAAGTTTGATAGGAATGAATTCCAAGGGTTTGAGTTTGAGCAAACTTGTGCAGGGTGCTCAGGGGTTCAATTATAGGAAAGAATATTTACTATTGCCGCAAACCTTTTATATTTGCTTTATTGCAAGGAATTGTAAATACGAATTGTATATTTTGAGGTTATGAATTTGGTTGAATTAGGAGTTTACATAATTGGATTATTTTTGGTGAACTATACTCTAGAGTAAAAAAAAGCTTGTATAGAAGGTGAACTTTTGTTGTACAAGTTGATGGAAAATGCAGCTTACTTAATACAACCTTGGTTGCATTGCTTATTTAAGGGCAATCATAAAGGCTAAAACCATACAAAGCGCACTAGAGTATTATCCAATCTTCAATTTGTATGTGTGTAGAGCAAATTTTTAATATTTCAAATGAGTTATAGAAGATTATCAAAAAGAGGGCCAATGTTCATATGAAATCTCTAGCACATGTTGCTGTAACTTGCATTGTGTTGCTGTAACTTGCATTTTGTTGCAAAACTTATACATGATTACAAAAGACAAATTTGATTCAATTTGGATAGGAGAAGTACTAGAAGATTTGCAAAAATGTTGAAACAATGGTTACATAAAGGGGTCAATTTTTACAAGAAAGTTTACCTGTTGATGACGTAAAATAATAATTTTATATAGGAAAAATGCAACAAAGAGTTGTGCAATCAAAGAAATAGATGCAAAAGTTGAAGTTCTTTTATAAAACATCATGAAAAAGATGATAATTTATTGAGAAAAACTATATATATTTCATGAGACATTTGCCAAAGCATTTTGGCAATATAATTTCACAAAAAATCAATTTTTCAACTTTTCAACTTGAGGAGTGATTTCAATATTATTAAAAATTAATCGCACTTTTTCTAGTATGTTTTTCAATAAAAATGTACTCTCTTAAAAAAAATTGTAAAAAAATTGAAAAATTAGATACTACCTTCTCCAAAATTCTCTCTAATTTATTTTGAGATTTTCTTTTAGTCTTGTTTTGGCATAACCTAGCTAATTTTTGAATTTGGAGAGTTTTTGGCTTTGGTGGTTTTCATTTTCACGTTTTGTGGGACTTTCTAGAAGTTTATTATTCATAAATGTTTGAGCAGAATTTCATACATTTATTTACTTTCTAAAAGACCAAGTCCATTTTTTTTTCTCAAAAAACTCTCCAACGTGCCATTTCTAATCATTTGACAACAAGAACAAGCTTTTTATATTTTGTACAAAACTAATCATAGTATCTTGCATTAGATTTGTGCTCAAAGAAATGATGAAAAGTTTTGTGTAATTATATTTTGTAAACTGAGAGATATGATCATTTGAAGTAAGTTAAAAGTTTTTTTGACTTATGCCCTAAAAATTTACATCCCCTTGACCATGTGTTATGAATATTTTTTGCACTACTAGTGCTAAATAGATGTTTCTAACATGTTCTAAATCATGTTAGTTATATCTCCACAAGTTTTCATGGCCAACAAAGACATGGAACACACCCTACATGGGCTTGCATTATGTACACATGCTTTGAATTTACACTACATTGAGGTTTTTTGCAAACCAAATTTTCAAAAGATCATTTTGGGAAAAAAAAATCTAAGCAATAGACTAGAAGATTTTTGCTTTATTGACAACCACAATCTTTTTAATGAAACACATTTTTTTAAACACTATTGTGTTTTTCTAAATATCTTTTTAATTTGATTTTACATTGTGACCCTATGGGTCTCTCTAAGAGCGTATTGATGTGGGGGGCATCAAAGGGTGTCTTGGACCCCTCTGACTCTTTCCATGCTAGATGAGGGTCCAAGCTACCCTATGATGTTGGGTCCATCTTTTGAACCCCATTTTTAAGGTTGGAGCCCTACCTTGGATGGGGTCTCACGCACCATGTGGCAGTTTAAAAAATTCAAAAACTCAAAAATTTCTCTTAAGTGTATATTTTTAAATTATTACAAGTAATGTTCAATATCTATTATAATTTTAAAACTTACTATTATTTTGAAGACAAACGAATTATCAACAATTTTTGTTAATTACTTTATGATAGTAGTAGTAAAATTTGCACAAATGTTTTTAGAGCATTCTAATCTCACCAACTTTGGCAAAATGAACAAACTTATTTTAAAATTGACAAGGATACCTAGGGAAATTTTATGAAATTCTCAAAATATTTAAGTGAATTAAAATATTAAAAAATATTTAATTCCTAAAAAGATCTAAATTATTACCTTATTAAAAGGAAACATAAATATTTAACATACACACAATTAATAAATGTTGAATTCTAGATATGGAAAACTTGTTTATAGAAAATTTACAAAGAATTAACTATAATTTATTTATTTTGCCTAACTTTGACGTAAACAACTTAACCTATTCATTAGTTAAGTTTTAATCTAATTTTGCACCCCAAAAAAATTAGAAAAGATTAATTTTTGAAAACAACTCATACATTTCTAAATTGGCCCTCCTCCAAGTCTCTCCATGAAGAGCTCTAGAGGAAATAGGCCCTCTAAGAGCCTCCAATGCCCTTCCGATTCCCTTTTGGTTCCTAGACATTCAAGAGCCCCATAGAAACCGGCCCTCATTAGGGATTGAAGCCCTCAAGGCTACAACCTTGCAAAGTTTAAATAAAAGGGTTAGAAGTTGGATAGCCAATGTGAAGGGAGCGTGTAAGTTACTTGAGGTAACTTTTTTAGTGGCGAAAATTTGGCCAGCTTTGACAGATTTCTATCAATGAAAGAGCTTCCTTCCAAATATACTCCAATTTGACAAGGATAACAAAGCACTCACTGTTGCTAAAAAAACACTAGTTACCTCTCATTGCAATGGAAACAGCCAAAGGGTCCAAAGCTCCGTGCTCCCCTGCAAGATTTTTTTTTTTTGGCACTTAAAGGCCCAATCGCCTTAGAAAAAAAAGTGAGCTTCAAGCCTATAGAAAAAAAAGGGGATTTTTTTCAAAAAATGCCAAATTGCAATAATGAAAATTGCATTGTTGCCCTAGTATTTCATAAAATTCTTATCAAATTGAAAATTGTTGCCATCATTTTAAATTATTTGAGGTGTTGCCTAATCCAATTCCATGCAATAATCAAGTAATACCAATAATTGTTTGGAAATTTTCAAAAAAAAATCAAGAAATATTTTTTACTTATAAAAAATTACAAAAATTCATGCATAGGGGCCACCTTCAACTCCAACCAAACTAGCTTACGATGGAGCCTCCAAGCTACAAACCATTTTCAAAAAATGCCATGTAGGCGTTGGTCAGAAAACAAAAAAAAAAAAAAAACCCTGCTCCCCTGAGTCCCCTTTGATGACTGATCAGTCCCAAGGCAACGTACCCTCAGACTCTACACAGTATGCAGGCAACGTTGGAGATGCTCTTGTAAACATTGGGAATTTGGGACAGGTACCGTGTACAATATTCAGATTCTGGTCAGAGCTGCTGCAGATGCTTCAGGAGTTCAGGGGGTGTGCTCCAAGGGCATTTTTTTTTGTTTTTGGTCATCAGCCACTGTGGCTCCTTGTTTGAAAGACACAAAGTCAGACAGGCGATTGTTTTTATTTGCAAGGAGAAAACATATGGTATTGAGTGAAAAGTGTAGGTAGTAATCTGGCAACCAAGTAATTTTTTTGAATACAAGTACATGCAAAATGTCTTGATGAAGAGTATAATTTCAATGCTTACAATAATACAATATTCAACATATTTTTGCTCCCCAATGGCTATAGTGATACAATTTTTCAATGTATTTTTGTTACTTGTGGCGAGGCTTGCATTCAAAGTCCCTAGCAAAAAACAATAACTTCAAAAACCCAAGACAAACATGACAATCTCTCTACATAATATTACAATTGAGCAAAAAAGCAAAAATGAGCCATTAACCCCTAAACGACACAGCTTGGTGGCCAAAATAGGGTATTTTTCCCATATTCAGAGGTGTTGTTGTTTTGGGTTTCGCTTGGGTTTTTGAGAGTTGTGTATTGCTGTTTGTCTCCTTCTTTTGCAATGTTCAGCATGTTTCTGCAATTGTTTTTCCGACTTTGTGAAGCGTTTGTATTGGAGGCGGGCTATGAATACGTAGTTGGAGCATATTTGCAACTTACAAAACCTTGTGGTGGATCCCTGAAATGAATATGCTGCCAGAGCGCCAAGAGCAAGCGCTCTTGTCTAGCGGCTCCCATTCACAATCTGCACCAAGAAAATAACAAGAATCACATCTGAGTCATCGTAGAATTACGATATAACCAAGATTTTACGGTTCCTTGTGGTCGTTTAGGGGTTAAACACACACCGCAATCCTAAACCAACACATTGTAACTCCGTAAGCCTCTCATCAATGAGCACACACTAAGACCCTAAACTAGCACATTGTAACTCCATAAGCTTCTCATCAACAACAACAACCTCAAAGTTTTACTATAAACAACTATCTTGCACTCTTGATGTGCAACCACCATTATTGTAAGTTTTGACGCACCGTGTATTTAGCACAACTACAAATTTGGCAATCACATAAGTGAAACAAGGCAATTTATAGAGATTGCATCGTAAAGAAACCCATAACTTAGGTGGGAAGCACACTTAAGAGCTTGCAATATGGTGCTTTGAAAGTGACAACCAAAGAGAAATAAGTGACATGCAATAATGCGCGAGTGCAAAGTGGCGAAGCCACTTGCAATGCAAAGGTCTTGGCTTTAATACCAACTAGCAATTTTGGCAAAAATAGGAGTGACATGCAAAGCCACATGACAATTACTTTATTGTGGAGGGAGACAATTTGTCTTAATGTAAAAAAAAATATCATTTTTTTCAAGGGCCCAATTGCCAGAGCTAAAAGCCTAGAGCCTTTCATAACATTGTTCACCAAGGTTGAATGCTCCCCCAGCCATGGAAGAATATCCTTCCCCTGATACTTGGAGAGTGGCTTAAGTTATAGATTTTGAATGCTCATTGGTCCTCAGTTTAGATCTGATTAGATTTAACGAATGGCATTCATTGGAGGATCCTCATATTTGGGGAGCAAGAGGGACTCCCCAGTGAAGATTAACCCCTAAATGCCCAAGGGTGTTTTTCTTGTTTTCGGAAGCTAGTTTTGAAGTTTTTGAATTGTCCTTGTAAGATCATTATTAAACATCAAAACAAAATTGTAACCATTGAATCTCGAACTTCAAGGTTTCTAGATGGTACTCTCCAAAAACAATCCAAAATGGCCACGCGGATTTTAAGATATTTGTGATTGAATGATGATGAGTATGGAATTTTTTGCTTTTTTTGGAGTTGCCCGAAACTTCTAATGCAAATTGGCAATTTTTGGATACAAAATTGAGAAACAACCACTTAGGATGCTTTAGTGTTTATTGTTGTTACTTCAAATCCAATGGCCCTCTTCCAAATTCATGATCACAATTTCACAAATGAGCCTCAAGCCTGCAACACAACTGTCAAAACGCTACCGTCTAATACAAAGAATATTTTAGCTTCAATTATTGACTAAAAATCATTATGAATGAAAGAAAATTCAACAGTGAAAGGATTCTAATTTCTATAACAAAGACATTCCAACTGAAATTAGTCCGAAAGCACTTTTAGATTTTATTAAATGTCAAAATTTCAGTGAAAAGGCCCTCATTGCCCAAGGGAGTGCCCAAGGGAAATCTTCACCTTTTGCTCAACTTGATGCCCATCTTTTCAATGTGGCAACATCTCATAGGCTGTGTGACACTATTCACGACACTATTCATGACACTATTCACAACACTATTCATGACAGAAAATGTATGCTTGTAGTTAACCTTCCACCAAAAACAAATGAAATAAGATATGGAGAAAGTTAAATTTGAATAATGAAACTAACATTAAAGTGCAACTTTTCCAAGAAAAACCTCAAAATAATAAAATCTGTACCTTCAACAGGGTTTCAAAGTGTTCTGAAATTTTTTGAACACCAGAATCTGGTGCCTTGGGCATTTAGGGGTTAACAATGTTATATTTTGGCTCCAAATCGCCAAAAAGAAATGGACTGGTGTGCTCAGTGCTCACAGCTCACTGTGCTGGCCTTGGTTTGGACTCAAGGGTTGAAATTCCGGATTTCAGTAAAAATATGGAGAAATATCTGGAAGCATGTGCTGTAAGCAGGAAAATGAACCCTTGCCACTTGTTGTTGCCAGCATGGAGATTTGTGCCATGATGGATGGCTCACATTCCCTTCAAACGACGGTTTTTTCCAATTTAATAATAAAAGAGCTCAATACTTCAACAAAATCAAAGTTTTTAAATGGTTTCCCTTGACTGGGGATTTGTTGGAGTCCACGTGGCAGCACCCCAGTGCAGCTCGGTGGCGGTGACGTCCAACTGGAGTTACACATAACCAATTCTGTCCAAGACCCAGTCACGCATGGAACCTATCTCGGGTCCCACCCGTTACCCCTGTCTCCTTTCACCCGTCCCTTTTCTCTCTCGCCAAGGTGGAGACTGGAATGTGAAAGGTCAAGGGAGTGGTGGAAATGGATGGCAATTAGTTAAAGGAATTGATATGTGCACACCGGGGGTTTGATATTTGCACACTCCCGGAGGTAAATTATTCTATCATCAAAAAGTTGAATTTGAGAATTTTGAATTTAAATTTGGGTTTGGAGACCATGGTTTACTCTAATATCATATAAAAAGGATGTAATTGAACAACACCCAATGAGAAAGTTTAGTTAGGGGAAAAAGTGTTATTTTTATTTTTGTTTGTAAAAAAAGATAAGTTTTTTCATTGGGTGTTGTTCAATTGCAACTTTTTTTTATGGTTCCAGAGTAAACCATGGTCTCCAAATCCAAATATGAATTCAAAGTTCTCAAATTCAGATTTTCGATGGTAGAAATCTATAATTCACCTTCCAAGGGGTGTGCAAATATCAAACCCCCGGTGTGCACATATCAATTCCCTTAATTAACCCCTGAATGCCCATTCAAGATCTTTTTGAACTTCTTAACATATTCATGTAATTGAACAACCAATCATTTTCTTCATAATTTTCATCAAGTTTTTTTGAATTGTAACTGTAAAAATTTGAATTAAACATGTTAAAGATTACATGGAAAAAGAGAACACAACAATATCACTTATAGTTTGAAAGATTATAATGTTTGAACATGAGGGTGTTAAAATTGCAAAAGTGACTTGAAGTCTTCCAATCCTCATTTCACATGTCAAATCTAAAAAGTTGGTCACCAAAAAAATATGAGGTTTAAGGTCATTTCATGTCTAACTTTAGTCAATTTACAGCTTTTAAAATCTATACTCCTATATATATTTTAAATAGATTTCTAATGTGGAGTTTTCTCCAAGCTCTAGTATAATTGAAACTTATTTTCAAGATCTTCCAACACTAAAAAACTCATCAAGATTACATTGGACACCCTTGTACAAAATCTTGAGTAGAAAAATCATCAACTTTTATTTTCAAAATCAAATTTTTGATGTTGAAAATTATGAAAATAGACTTCAATACAAACCCCCATTGCAAAAATACTAAATACAATGATTTGACAAAGTTTTATTCATCTCCAAAATTTTGTAAACACCCAAATTGGGTGCCTTGGGCATGTAGGGATTAACCCCTCATTGCCTAAAACCCAAAGAGGGTTTAGGGCATCCTTGCTTTTCAAGTGTTGTAAGTCTCAATGCTAGTGGAGTATGAAAATCTCAACCGTACAACCTTGTAGTGTGCATGTTGTAGAGGATGTGGATCAAATTTGGAGTCATCTGACTGCATAGATTGGAAGATTATATTGTTTAGTGCTAATAAAAGATGCTGAAATTTTCATAAAAATACATTTGGAGGTGAAATTTCATTTCTAAACCTCCTCAAATGAAAAAAAAAAAATTAGTATGTTCAGTGATTCAAACCAATGTACAAACACATTGGTGAAGAAAATATCAATCAATATACTCATTTTGTTTGCAAAATTGCTTTGAAGTGTCAAAAAACAGTGAAAAAAGTTGCAAAAAATCACATCTATGGCTAAACCTCCCTCTACTAAAATGCTTCTTGTTCACTCATAACTTCTTGAATTGATATGAAATTTTAACAACAATAACTAGACTAGTACGTGCAACTTTTCCAATAACAAATATTGAAAACAAAGTTTCTATGAAGAAGTTACAAGCCACCAAAGTTCACTATAGTGCAAAAATGTGTGGATCTTGAACTTTGAGTTGCTCCCAAACATTCAAGAAAACTTGGATTGGCGTGAAAATCTTACCACAATTACTAGATTTTAAGGGGAACAAAACCCAACAAGTTTTTATTGAAAACAAACATTTGATGAAAAAGATACAAGCCCCAAAAGTTGCAACCATCACAATGTAGTGGGGTGAACTCAAATTGACCTTGTGAAATTTGAATGGCTTTCACAAATTGAATATGACTTAGGTTGATTTGAAAAGTCTGTCATAGAAACTAGATTAATATATGCAATTTTGCCAATAAATTTTACTAAATTTGAACAAAAAACACAAAAGTTACAGCACTTCAAGTTGCAAAGATGGATTGCTAGAGGATAGAAAGCTTCTCCTTAGGCGATGAGGGGTTAAGGGCCCCTTAGTTTTACACTAACACTTGAGTCATAAAAATTTGGGTTCATTTCAGCCCAAACAATCTCAACGGATAGACTCAAGGCTTAGGTACGGTCCATTAACCCCTAAAGGACCATTGTCCCTTCGGGGGACAATTTGGACTTTGGGCATGTACCTATGGCTAAACTATTTTGTGTGATTTTGTGAAACTTTTATTGAAGGTGGGGAATTCAAAGATCTATGTGGGCATCTATTTTTTTTCTTCATTCCAACATTTGATGAAGAAGTTGTGCATGAATTTATGAAAATTTGGGGAGGATTGCCCCCTCGGCAGCCCAAAAACTTCTTTAATTTAAAAAAATAAAATAAGAAGTTGAAATTGGTTCAGTGGATTGTTTCATATGTGAGAAGCTTTGAATCATTCAATTCCAATCAATGACATGAAAGTTATGAGGAGTTTTTGTTTGCGGGCAGTTGTGGATTCTCTACTCTAAAATAAACTTTGGAGTCCTTTATTTTACTATATTTTCAATATTTTGGCAAAAAAATTTAAAGAAAAAGAAGTAGATTGTTTATCACAACATTATGACCATTGGGATTTGCATTTTTCATTTCAGAAATTAAATTCTTAACAATTTTGTGTTTTCACTCATTCTTTACTTCTTTTTACTTACTGATTTTTCCCATGTGTTGTATAGTTCTAGTTGATTTGAAAATTCTCCCACACATACCTAACTTGATCTCCTACATGGAAAAAAGAAGCACGACTTTGGGTAAAGCAATTTTTTTGTTATAAGAGTGGTCAAAGGCTTCTAAGACTTTTGGGTAGCATGGAAAAAACTATTTTTTCCACTTTAGGTGTAAATATCTCACTGCTCTCCATTTGGAATGAGCTGATTTTTTTCCATAAGTACCTCTTCTAGTCTAGGGCAAGATCCTATGGTTGGATTTCTTGAAAACAAAACACAATATCCTGTTTTACTAAACCTCCTAGAAGTGGCAGTTTTTAGTGATGTTCAGAGCAAAAAGGACGTGGTCCTTTAGGGGTTAAAATAAGAGTACATTAAAATAAGAATATAATAGGAGTCAATTCTCTTGTGTCTAAAGTTTTTCTTGATGTCAAAAGGTCTAAGCCATTAGTTGCAAGCCTTTGAAAGTTTTGGTGTAGAAGGAAAGAAGAAGAAGACCGAGTAAAGTAGCAACATCCATAACCATTACTCTCCCCTTGGGCGCGGCCTACTCTTGTAGATTATGTGGAGATTGAGTCAATGACTCACAAATATTTAAAAAATTGATTAGGGGTAACAAAAGTGATGGTTATGAGTGACAAAGTGATGGTTTTGAGTGATTGACATGATGGTTTTGAGTGCTCCATCTCACTATTTAAGAACTCAAGTTAGTATTATGGGCATATGAGCACACTAAAAATTTCACTAAACATCTTTCTTTAACATCTCCTACACACAATTATACATTTTCAGTGATTTTGGACTTTAAAAAATCTTTGTAAACAGATGTTTGCAATTGAAACTTTCAAATTAATGCCTATTTTTGATTTCCTCTTCCTAACTTAACAATTTTTTTTCAAAGTCCATCAATTGACTTTCCTACCCAAAACCCTTAGTTTCACGCTTATGGGTGCTGCTAGCTTAGAGCAGTGAAGATTTCTATTTCATCCTCTGGAATAGAGAACATTCTTTATTCAAAACATCATATTTTAACAAAACTTGACAATGGCCTTGGAGTTGTGGATTGACCTTCTATAAAGTTACTTGGCAAACCCAATTTTTGAAGTTGTAGATTTGTCGGATCTTGTTTTTTATATATCAAAGTATGTTTTAAATATTTGGCCTTGATTCCGAGTGTAAAGGCCTTGCGGTTGTTTTAAAAAAGTCCACCAATGAGAAATCATGATTAGGATCTGCAAAGGCTCCAAATTGGCCTCAAATCCTAGTATAAAATGGTTCTAAAGTTCAAATGTAGGAGTCGAGATCATCCAACTTTAGGGTTTTCATCCTCAAAAACGACTTCAAAAACATCCTTAAACACTTGAAAAGGGGTTTGGATTTTGACATGTTAAATTCTAAAATTGTATATATGGTTTTAGATTCTTGGTCAAGCTAGGCATTCACCATGTTTCAAAGTTGAAACCCCATGTTTTTATCATTTCAAGTGAGGAATCATACGGGCTTCAAACACATTGTTCAAGGGATGGCTAGACTAAGGTTGCTGCGAAAGGAAAAAAAGTGGCATAAATTGCTACAATTAGAATTAACCCCTAAAGGTTCAAGCAAAGTTTTCACCAAAAACTTTCCAAAATTGTCATTTTTAGAGCATCAACTAAATTTGAAAACAAAAACATTTTTATGCATATGTGACCGTAGGATCTTGTAGAAGAATAGTTTTAGAAGATGTGGAACAAATTTCAGAGTTTTTCATAGCATGGAGTGGAAGTTAGAATGGTTTGAACTTTCAAAAATGTCTTGTGAAAAACCAAGTAGCTACCCTTCAAAAGGTGAAATTCCTAAGGAAAAAAGGCCATGTGGGTGGTGCTTCTCTAAATTCCTTATTCCACTCAAGTAAAGTACATGGCAAAAAAGTTTCAAATCATTTGGAATTGTATAACATATGGAAAAAATTAGTAAGTAAAAAGAAGTAGAGAATGATTCAAACCACTAAATTGTTAAGAAGTTAATTATGGAAATGAAAAATGCCAATCCCAATGGTTGTAATGCTGTAATAAACAATTTACATCCTTTGGTTTTGTTTTTTTTTCCAAAATAATAAAAATTGAGTAATACAAAGGACTTCAAAGTTTATTTTAGAGTAGAGAATCCATAATTGCCCGCAAACAAAAAATCCTTGTTAACTCTCATCTCATTGATCAAAACATAATGATTCAAAGCATCCTACATTCACATAAATCTCCTAAACCAATTTAAAATTTTTGTTTTTGAAAAAAATGATTTTTTAAAATCTACCTAGGCTGCCCAACGAACGTAGAGAACAAAATATTAGGCCATAACTTTTTACTCATAACTCCAAATGTCATGAATTTTAGTGCATAGGAAAGATAAACCTCATCCCCACAATTTGTTTAAATTTCAGCCTAAAATATGAAAAGCTCCAATCACAAATACTTGCCCAAAATCACTATGTTTCTAAAAAAGAGGGTTTGGTCCTTTAGGGGTTAAAGAAAAATAAACAAGCCTGCTTCCAAGTTCCAACTTGTTGGCGGTGTTATGGTTGGCACATTCATAGGATGAGGCGACTTCACACTGTGGCCGAAGGTCAAGAGGCCATCGGTCTGCACCAATCACATTGCACAAAACCTAGAGTTTGGCCGCTCAAGCCTTCACATTAGAGGCCAAACTCCAAAGGTTGTCATCCACCATTTGCCTACATGGCAACATTTTATCATTCAAGGTTGATGGCCTCTCAAAGGGAAGTTTGGGTTTAGCAAAAATGGAGACCCAAACTATGGGTGAGAGGCCATCAATTTCAGCATTTATTGTTTATTTTCAACAGATTTTCTTAACATTTTGGCAAAGTTTGGCCACTCAATTTGAGGGCCTCTCAACTTGGCCGGTCATAGTGTGAAGCAGCCCTGAATGTGCCACTCTTGCTTGAGGGAGGGAGTTGGTCTCCCTTCTTCAAAAGCTCTCTTAAAAATATCTTGGAAGCCAAGTGGTCACTTGGGTGAATAACATGGGCAAAAGAAAGTTGACTTGAACAATCAACCTAAAACCATGTACAAGTTTATATGGTCATAAACAAACCCTTTGAAGGTAGAATAGAACTTGTCTAAATTCATGTACTTAGAATCGAGTGTTGGATTTTAGTTTATGAAGGTTATTAGCTTACAATAAGGTGAGGGGGAAGATGGGGATGTGTAGGAACTGGCGTTTGATATTAGCTTAAAGTTGATATTAGATTATGTAATATCAGTTTAGACATGTTCTCTTATTTTATTTTTTGCCAAACCATGTATCTTTGTTTGCAATTGATTTGTGGACACGGAGCCTTGTTTGTTTACTTATAACTAATTTGTGAACACTAGTGTCATATTCTTTTGAGAATTATCCAATCTTTGGATTTGAGAGGTCTAGCATAAAAGAGGGGAATGCTATACTGTACCTTGAGTAGGGATCTACTAGTTGAGAGCCATGAGCTATGAGTTTAGATTTTTTGTTAGAATACTAAATTTTAAGTATAACAATGTACATAGGACCCTACACTTGTGCATTTTAAACTTTCATCTCTTGAAAGACTTGTTGTTTTTCAAATTTTCCCATTGATTCTGAGCTCAAAATTTGTTCCTCCTCACATAATCTTGGCTCATTGCTCATGACTCATTGCTCATGGCTCATTGCTCATTTTTTTACGCTCACAAAATAGCAATGTCCGCACTAAAAACTTCAAATAATTTCCCTAGTAGGTGAAAGAGACCAAACAAAGCTCAAAGCTTAAAATTGAAAAGTCCTAAACTTCATTTTATGGACACAACTGTTTATTATACGAGTGAAAGGGATATGCGCTTACGTATGAGGAATATTATATCTAATATAAACAAAAACCGTCAAAGTTTAAAACCCCTATTTAAAAAAATTGTAGTTCACACCATTTTTTAAGACATAACTAAGCCAACTCCAATAATGCCAATTCAAAAAAAAATTCTAAAAGAAAAAAAAGACACATTTTTTTGTTTTTTGAATGTTTGAAGAATTGCTTTTTGTAGAAACTTGACTATCAAGTCGTACCTTTGTATCTTTACTGTATGATGTGGTTTCAAATCCACATGTTGACTTCATTTTGGTAACAATGAGTGTCACCACCATGTACAAAGTAAGTTTTTCTTATCATTTTTTATCATTTAAAAAAAATTGATTATGAGTTTACTACTTGTGAATGACATGAGTTCAAATAGACACTTTGAGGAACAGACAAATGGACAAACGGGCGGTCCAATGTGACAACTATGGTTGCAACAAGGTAAATATATTATACTAGACATACTTGTCATACTTCTCTTTGTACTAGGCTATTAGTCACAAAGCACACAATCCTCCTTTATAGTTCCTCACATATTGACTATCATACAAACGAACACATGAATTATTACAAGAAAACCATGGTTGAATCTACAAAAAGTTGACAAAAATTGTGACTTGATCTAAATTATAGTGTAGATTAGGCCACAGTTTTTGTCAACTTTTTGTAGATTCAACCAAGTGGTTTTCTTGTAGTGATACATACCAAAGTTTGGGAAGAACTGACATCTAGTGTAGGGATGTTGCAAGAAACACTTGTAAATTTTGTCACAAATAGCAATAAATAGCCTTAGTACTGGTAATATTGTGAGTTTTTGGAATAGTTTTTTTTAAATAAACAAAAATATGGATAATTTGTAAAGCACTTAACCTCTAAAGGACCAAGCCATTTTTTCTATGAAAAACACAAAAAACTGCCACTTTTGGAGAAGCAAGTACAATGGTAAGAAATAAAGTTTTTACAAGAATTCAACCATATGATCTTACAATAGACTACAAGAGGTACACGTGGTAAAAAAAAAATAGCTCAATCTGCATAAAATTGAGTGGGATATTTACATCTGAATTGTGGAAAAAAGTTTTATTTTACTGCTACCCAAAAATTTCAGAAGGCTTTGACCACTCTTAAATCAAAAAAGTTACTCTACACAAAGTCAAGGTTTGTTTTTTCCATGTAGGAGACCAAGTCAGGTATGTGTGGGAGAATTTCCAAATCAATTGGAACTATACGACACATGGGAAAAAATAGTAAGTAAAAAGAAGTAGAGAATGAGTCAAAACACTAAATTGTTAAGAATTTAATTATAAAAATGAAAAATGCAAATCCCAACGATTATGATGTTGTGATAAACAATCTACAACCTTTGGTTTTTTTTTTTTTTCCAAAATATTGAAAATTGAGTAAAACAAAGGACTTCAATGTTTATTTTAGAATAAAGAATCTAGAATTGCACGCAAACAAAAACTCCTCATAACTTTCATCTCATCTATCAAAATTGAATGATTCAGAGCTCCCCACATCTATATAAGTCTAAAGAACCTATTTCAGATTTTTATTTGAAAAAAATGAAGTTTTTAAAGAAGTTTTTGGCTGCCCCTCAAACACCATTTTTCATAAATTTATGCATGACTTCTTTGTCAAATGTCGGAATGAAGAAAAAATTAGATGCCCTCGTAGATCTTTGAATTCCCCACCTTCCATAAAAGTTTCAGAAAATCACAAAAAGTAGATTAGGCATAAGTACATGCCCAAAATCCCATTTGTCCCTCGAAGGGACTTTGGTCCTTTAGGGGTTAAAATAGCATACTTGCAAAAATTCAAACCTAGGAAAATAAAGAAGAAGTTATGCACAAAATAGAGAGACCAAAAACACCAAGAAAAAGGACACTTTGCTTTTTGCTTTTTAGAAAATAGTAAAAAATTCAAAAAAATAAACTAAAATTTGGCATTTTTTCTAACTCAAAGGTGCTCCTTTTCTATCAAATTCATTTTTGGAAAAAATAAATTTTGTTCTATGCACTCGCACAAAAGTAGTGCACTTTGAGCACTTGTAGAAGGTGGATGGTTTACTATTTTTGAAAAACCTTTTGTAGGATTGTGTAACTTTAGTACAAGAACTTGTTTGTGAATTTTGGCCTTTAGATTTGCGTTTTAGGGTCAGAAATAGTACTCAAAACCCCCAAAATGGCCAAAGTAGGCACCTAATTGGGGGCTATTTGAAAATATCAAATTAAATTTATAAATATTCAAAAAATCACTAAAAATTTGTGACTAGTACATGTACCTTCATTTCAAATTTTAGTAAGAAAAAGTTTATAACGGTAAAGTTATAGCCAAAATAT
Source organism: Ulota crispa (assembly GCA_963920765.1). Classification (NCBI taxonomy): domain Eukaryota; kingdom Viridiplantae; phylum Streptophyta; class Bryopsida; order Orthotrichales; family Orthotrichaceae; genus Ulota; species Ulota crispa. The sequence goes on along the minus strand of OY987247.1, from coordinate 14,996,716 downwards.
GACCCGCCAAAGACCAAGGGGACAAAATATAGTACAAGTGTTTCTTGCAATCACCCTGTATTGTCAATCAGTTGAAATTGCAAAAAAAAAGCAATCGAAACTTGATACTACCAAATTAAAAACTTGGCCATTTAAAAAAAAAAATCTGATTATAAAATATTACAATATCACTACAAGATAACATTGTCAATTTGGTCATTTCTTGTAGATTTGGACTTGTCAATTTGGACATTTTTTGTCAATTTGGAAACTTTTTTGTCAATTTGGACATGTTTAATCAATTTGGACATGTCAATTTGGACACAATTTTTTTGTAGTGATAGATGAGTCTTGTAAACCCATTTACCAGGGTAAATGAATAGCGGTGAGATTTTAAGTGGGGACTCAACGTATGTCTTTTCATGTCAATCTATACCTCTTCTAGTTTTAAATTTCATATTCAAATTTAAAAAATATTCAAAGGGATTCATGTCAATTGTCTTTTTATCTTCCTTGATTCCCATCCCTTTGTATTCAATTTAAAATACAAACTAAGAGAACTAATAAGGTTCATTGAGAATGTCCTTTCACCTTCCAAATATTAGGTAAAAACACAATAGACCAAATGTTTTTGTTTATGTTTTGGTAATGGTTGCCATTTATCCAACGGACAAGTAAGAGGGGCATTTTTTTCTAAGTGTAAGAAGTATAGATTTTTTTAGGAAATAAACTAGTGCATATGAGTGAAAAACCGATTGAAACTAAGAAATGCTGGATTTTATCCGGTGAAGTTAAAACATTCCTCTATTTTAGGGAGGTTTAACACTCTAGCACCCGAGGAGGTACTAAAGTAGGTAGCTTGAATTCTGTCCCCTCTCATGAAAAGCGTCCTACAGGTAGCCCAAGAATGGACATGAGGTGGTTCTTGAATGGACCCTCTTTAGTCATAAAAGAAAATGGTGTTTTCTATTGCAAGAGCCAATCATACTCTTTGATTTCACCTCATCTCTTTATAAGTTGCATGGGAATGGTTTATGGGAAACCTAAAATAGATGCCTATTATAAAAAAAAAACTTTGAAAATTCATCAACAATTCAACAATGCTTCAAAAAACATTAAAAAAAAAGTGTTACATTTAGCATCCATTTCTCTTTGTCTGTAAATTAGACATTCAACAATCTTTTTGTCTCAAAATGCCCATGAGAAAGTGGATTAGCCCTTAAACATTTGCTTTTTGAGCTACCTACCTTAGGGCCAATTTCCATGAGGGGGTTGGAGGGATCCGGCTTGGACATCCGGCCTCCAATTTTGTAAAAATCAAACTACACCCTTGTAGGACTTGGACCCAAAATCAGAGATTGCTTTCTAAACTCTACTTGTCGTGAAGATTTTAGATATTTTCTTCGCTCTGCCCGTGGTCGCCCTGGATGGGCCTCTGATTCCAATCACCCATGAAAACTGGCCTTTATTGAAATCAAGAACACTCCAGTGGCTTCGTTGCTTTGCCTTCCAGATGCAAAGGACAGGATTGCTTTGCTGGCTCATAAGATGTTCTTGCATGGCGGGTGTAGGGTCATCCAGTGAGGATTTCCTCTGGGATCCAACACTTTGGAAGCTCTCAACTCGGGATTATTTCAAGCACTCAGCTGATTCAAGCACGTACCCCATTGCATTGCACTTTGCTGCTGAATCGAGGTGAGTGCATCCTGTTTTGGGCGAGTGTGAGGCATATCCTGTTTGGGTTTGCTTATGGTTTGTCGCAGTTAGAGTGCTATGACATTTGATCTCTCTTTGTCAAAATAATCTTTTCAGAATTCGCGTGATATCAACGTTGTGTGAGGAGGGCCGGAATGTCTCATAACAAGCCAGCATGATTGAGCTTGACTTTCGAGATCGTTTTAGACTGTCGATGGACTACTCTGATGCTTTTTTTCACTCATGCTATGACTGGCCTTCTAAGGTCCAAGAGTATATTATTCCACCTCTTTCTATCTAAGCTCTTTGTGGACAAATTGCTGCGTGTTGCAGATTTGAACTCCAGGGATGGTTGCGCATGCGGTTGCCTTTCAATCTAAGTGCTCATCATCTGCACCTCGCCTTGGCCACCGGTGATAGAGCACGCCGGGAGGACTTTGGAGCATCTCTTTGCATGCAAAGGTTTATATCTGATCTGGCATCGGCATGGCAGTGGGCGGTTGAGGTAAGTACATGACATCATAGATGAACCTTCAACTGGTAGCACTTTTAGAACTAACCCCTCATATGTTGGCCTTTGTTGGTTGCAAACCCTCATTCCCAGCTGCACAATTGGCTGATGTTTTAGATGAATCAAATCACTTGTAAAGCCTCGAGGAAAGTAAGAAAGTATACTGATAAGAAGAGGAAATCACTCTCGAAAATTTTGAACAATAAAAAATTGTCCTGAAATCAAAAGTTCATATCATCTGATTGTTAGCTTAATATCGAGCGAGCGTTCGATGCTTACTTTGTAATCAGTTCAGAGGGTTCAAGACTTGATTTCAAACCTGCAAGATGCAAAATCTAATGCTAGTGACCTAATCACCTAACCCTAACCGGAGAATGCTGGGAGCATGATTTCTTGCTATAACTTGTCCGAATTCCAAGTGTGCAGGTAGAGAAGCTGATTCACAAGGACATCTTCCAGGACAACTATAGGGATATTGTCAAATTTAGCTTCAAGCTGGTTTGAAGATGGATTCAATGCAAATGAATGAAGGAGCAGCAAGGATGTCCGGATGCCGAGATATGACGATCCCGAGCGAGACATACACCGTATCCGTGGAATTTGCGAGATCGGTGAGAGCACGAATCACCGAAGCATGCAACAAGGGCCGAACCTGTTGCACGTGGACCATCATCCCCACCCTCTTTCTAGTGATTATATTCCTCACGTATTGGTTGTGGGTTTACCGGTCTGGTGCCATTGGGAACCCGGCATGACTCTGGAATGACTCCTCGGTCCCAAAACCAAAAGGAAGTCGTGATTTGGAGTGAAATTTCTAGAGACATCTTTCAAGAACCGAAGTGTATTGAATTTGATACCGAATCCACATTCTATCAATGTTGTTTTTACTTTGAAGGCCACCAAGGTAGGAGGCTCATAAATGGAGCGTCTAAGGGCTGAAACTGAATGTTGGGTAGGTGAAAGTTCTTAAAATATTTTTCAGTAAAATTTTCTTGAAAGACAAGAAGAATTGGCATCTAACCCAAGTTGTTTCATATTTTTGGAACTTTGTGAAACTAGTTATGAAAATTTGAAGTAGAAAGGCCATAGGCTCTAAAAGGGAGCACCTCTTCAAATGTACATAATGTGCACATTATTGGAGGGCTAAGAAAAACAACATGTATAAATGAAGTACATTTGAGGAGGTGCTCCATTTTGGAGCTTGCTCCGAATTAGAACCTCCTACCTTATGCCATAGGCAAATAATAAGTTCATATGTACTGAAGAAAGTAATCATTATTCTTCAAAACATTGAGTTTGCTTTACTGAATTTTCCTTGGCCCACATCTCCAGGTTGGTTTCTTTGTAGATCATGTTTTTGTTACTTAATGGTATTTGTTTTAACATGAAAAAGGTGCACATGGATGTTTTCTACATATTTATGCAATCAAGTCTCAAGAATTCATCACCAATGTTTTTCAATCAATCACCAAGTAAAATCATGAATTTTATGTATAACAATTCACCAAAAATGCACTGTTGATTTTTTGGAACTAAAATTTGATGCGCTTGATTGGGATTGCATAAGAATTACAAAATCGTGATGACTTGAAGGTACTATATAGTGGCCTACCAAAAAGTTTGTCTCGTGCAATTTGGGCTCTGCAGTTTTCTTGGCATGGTGTAGAATGTTGTTGATTTTTTTTTTGCACAAATCAACATTCATATCTAATGCAATTCTAGTCAAGTATACCAAATTTCTATTTCAAAAAATCAAAACTCCATTTTTGGTGATTTTTTTGTTTGATTTTCTTGATTTTACTCAATAACTCATTAAAATAAATGGTAATGAATTTCTTAAATTCAAATGCAAAAAAGAGTAGGAAACATCTATATGCACATCTTTTCTTCAAAAAGTGTCTCCAAAAAAGTTTCACAACTTCATAAAAAGAGTTCAATGTTGGAGTGGCAATGTCCTAATTTTGGAAAAATATATCTTTGTATTGTAATTGGCTTTTGGAAAAGTAATTGTACAAACTCACACAAATGTCCAAAATTAGTTATAATGTGCAAGACAAATAGCATAATCTAATTAAGAGGGAGTCAAGGGGTGAGTAAAAAGTTGGAAAAGAAAACAACAATATTTTTGGTAGGCCATTGTACATTAACTATTAGATACAATGGAGCTTGAGTGGGTTTCACTTATAGTTAACTAAGTGAGAATAATCACTTACTATATGGTCTATTTGAATTTCTATCTACCAATAGCCAACCCCCACAAAGTTGCTAAATTTAATTGTAAAAAAATAGAAGGAAGTTAATTGACAACAACCAAAAATTTCAATATTAGAAATTCTAGATTGAGAGGAAATACTTGACATCATGCTAAAATGTTTAAGGGTTTAGTTCTCAAGCATATACTAATTTCTTGAAAATTATTACATCCATAGATTGTCTTAATTCAAAGACTATATACAAGCATCAAGAACAATAATAATTCTTTAACCCTTAAATGCCAATGAGGACGTTTTTTGTCCCTAAGATACCAAAAAAATCTCTTGTAGGATGGAAAGAAGCTATTTTCATTTGATTTTTTTCAAAAGTGATCATAAACACATGGTCTGTCATAAAAGGCAAAAAAAAACCTCACCATATGTTTTCATGTTTTTAGATAATCCAAATTGTGAAAGGATTCAAAAACACATTGTTAAATTCCATCCTATGTTGCCTTTTTTGCAATTTTCATAAGGACAACATGTACTATTAACTTTTACAACTTTTAAAAACATTATTACAATGGTTGGGCACTTGTCTCACCACTATACAGGGACAATCACAGTGACGAGCTGGGTATTTAAGGAATAAAGCCTCCATACACAAGCGCCAAGAATCATGAAGACATTGACAAGGTGCAAACAAACTGGGTATTTAAGGATTAAAGCCTCCATACACAAGCGCCAAGAATCATGAAGACATTGGCAAGGTGCAAACAAATCATAGCAATGATAAAAGTTTGAAAAAAGAAAGAGAAATTTACGTGAAGATCAACCAATTAGTTTTTGTTACACTAAAGGATCTTAGAATGGAGGGTTTGTTAATCAAAAGCAAAATGAAGTGCATAAAATAATCAGATTTAGATGCGTCGTAGGATGAAAGTATGCTAAATACTAAATTTGAAATCTTTTTGTTCAGAACATTACAACAAAATGGGCATTTTATGATTTGGAGCCATGATTGTTGTGGGTCATTCATAATTATAAATGACTCACAATAATCATATCTTAGAGTCATAAAATGTCCATTTTGTTATAGTGGAATTGTGTAACTAACCATGAATAGTTTGGTTATCCAATAATAACTTGACCAATGATTAAAGAATGTAAAGGAGAATAACTCAAAAAAGGATTCATTGTATGTGGGTTCACATTGGGATGTTTTAAAACCTATTTTGAGTTTCTCAGGATTCATAAAAAGATGACTAACAAGTAACTTGTGTGGCCCTTTAGGTGCCTACAAGCTCTAGGCTTTGAAAGCCATAATTAACTTGAACCATCCAAGAAAAAATTTCAAAAAAATCTTTGGAGGAATTAGATCAACACTTGAGACACATAGTGGAGACCCTAATTTCTATTAGCCTAACAACAATAAGGTAGGAGCACCTCTCATTGTTATTGTCCCCATCCCCAAGACTTTTTTGTGTCAATGATATTAATTGACAATGAAAAAAAAACTGGTTATGGGTGACAAAGTGATGTTTTTAGTGACTGGCATGATGGTTTTGGGTGACTCGCATGATAATTTTTAGTGGCCCATCTCACTATTTAAGAACTCCTCAAGTTAACATTATGAGCGTATGAGCACACTAAAGACATATCCTACACACAACTGTACATTTTTAGTGATTTAGGACTTCAAAAAATCTTTGTTAACCCCTAAAGGACCAAGCCATTTTTTCTATGAAAAACACAGAAAACTGCCACTTTTGGAGAAGCAAGTACAATGGTAAGAAATAAAGTTTTTACAAGAATTCAACCATACGATCTTACAATAGACTACAAGAGGTACACGTGGTAAAAAAAAAATAGCTCAATCTGCATAAAATTGAGTGGGATATTTACATCTGAATTGTGGAAAAAAGTTTTATTTTACTGCTACCCAAAAATTTCAGAAGGCTTTGACCACTCTTAAATCAAAAAAGTTACTCTACACAAAGTCAAGGTTTGTTTTTTCCATGTAGGAGACCAAGTCAGGTATGTGTGGGAGAATTTTCAAATCAATTGGAACTATACGACACATGGGAAAAATAGTAAGTAAAAAGAAGTAGAGAATGAGTCAAAACACTAAATTGTTAAGAATTTAATTATAAAAATGAAAAATGCAAATCCCAATGGTTATAATGTTGTGATAAACAATCTACAACCTTTGGTTTTGTTTTTTTTCCAAAATATTGAAAATTGAGTAAAACAAAGGACTTCAAAGTTTATTTTAGAATAGAGAATCTAAAACTGCACGCAAACAAAAACTCCTCATAACTTTCATCTCATCTATCAAAATTGAATGATTTAGAGCTCCCCATGTCTATATAAGTCTAAAGAACCTATTTCAGATTTTTATTTGAAAAAAATGAAATTTTTAAAGAAGTTTTTGGCTACTTGGGGAGCAGCTTTTTCTAGATTTTCATGCATAACTTCTTCAATAAATGTCAGAGTGAAGAAAAAATTAGATGCCCTCGTAGATCTTTGAATTCCTCACCTTCTATAAAAGTTTCAAAGAATCATGCAAAGTAGTTTAGCCATAGGTACATGCCCGAAATCCCAATCGTCCCCCAAGGGAACAATGTTCCTTCAGGGGTTAACAAATGCTTGCAATTGGAACTTTCAAATTAATGCCAATTATTTTGATTTCCTCTTCGTAACTTAACACTATTTTTTCCAAAGTTCATCAACTAATTTTCCTACCTCAAAACCATTAGTTTCACGCTTGCGCATGCTTCTACTTAACATAGGGACCTTCATACTTCATCTAGGTAGCACTTTTTGGAAGTTTTGGAGACAACTAAACAATACCTTGCTTAATTCCCAAAGGACCATGCCTTTTTTTTTGTGAAAATCATTGAAATTTGTCACTTCCAAGAGGTTTAGTAAAAATAGATTTTTTTTTTTGTTTTTGAGAAATCCAACCATAGGATCTTGCCCCATACTAGAAGAGGTACTTGTGGGGAAAAAATTAGTTCCATCCAGATGGAGGGTAGTGAGATATTTACATCTGAAGTGAAAAAAAAAGTTTTTCCATGCTGCCCAAAATTTTTAGAAGCCTTTGACCACTCTTATAACAAAAAAGTTGCTCTACCCAAAGTTGCGCTTTTTTTTTCCATGTAGGAGATCAAGTTAGGTATGTGTTGGAGAATTTTCAAATCAATTGGAACTATGCAACACATGGGAAAAATCAATAAGTAAAATGAAATAGATAATGAGTCAAAACACTCAATTGTTAAGAATTTAATTATTGAAATGAAAAATGCAAATCCCAACAGTTATAATGTTTTGATAAACAATCTACTTCCTTTGGTTTAGTTTTTTTTCCAAAATATTGAGAATTGAGTGAAATAAAGGACTTCAAAGTTTATTTTAGAGTAGAGAATCCATAGCTGCTTGCAAATAAAAACTCCTCATAGCTTTTGTGTCATTGATTGAAATTGAATGATTCAAAACTTCTCACCTATAAAAAAAATCTAAAGAACCAATTTTAAAATTTAATTTTAAAAAAATGTAATTTTAAAAAAAGCAAACAGGCAATTCTCCCCAAATTTTCATAAATTCTTGCATAACTTTTTCATCAAAAGTTGGAATGAAGACAAAAGTAAATGCCCACATAGATATTTGAATTTCCCACCTTTGGTGAAAATTTAAAAAAATCACACAAAGTAGATTAACCATAGATACATGACCGAAGTCTAACCTGTCCCCGAAGGAACAATGGTCCTTGAGGGGTTAAATGTTGAGTGCATAAAAAATGAACTCGACTTGGAGGCAGAACGGTTTTTTTTGCTTCAAGCACTAAAACCTTTTTCTTATATTTCTCTTTGCTCTTCAAAGTTCAACTCCGTTGAGAACGAAACTTCAACTGCGACTTGCAAACAAAGTAGACTTGCGAAGGTAGGACACAATGTGAACCGCCCGTAAGAGCAAGTTCTACAAAAGGCTTACATCTCTTCAAACCGTCTCTTCAACAACATTGTAGAAGAGCTTGTGTAAAATCAAGTAACAAACTTGTCACACACCGAACTGTGATTGTCCCAGAGATAATGTGATTAGATTATCTCTCAACCAATCGAATTAACTCAAAAATGTCACGTAAAATGTCACGTTTAAGGTTTTAAAATACACTGGAAACCCAACCCAGCCCCTCGGACCGACCTTTAAGGGTTAAGGAAGTTTAACTCCTCACCGCCCAAGGGGTTGAATTGGGCCCCTCTGAATTTTATATAGAGATGTGCAACATTTCTTAGTGATTATTATTATTTTTAAATTTTGATTGAAGTCTAGTTTCAGCATTAGGAGTTTGATTTTGAAAATGAATTAAAGTGATTTGTCTATTCAAGATTTTGTGCAAGGGTGTCTACTGCAAATCTTCACTTTCTAGTGTTGAAGGCCCTTGGAAATGAGCCTCAAGTACACTAGAACTTGGAGAAAAAATCACATTAAAAATTTAATTAAAAAAATTGTAGAATAGATTTTGAGAAGCCGTAAATTGATTGGGGTTATGCATGTTAGACTTTACATACTCATATTTTTTTGGTACCCTCAATTTTAGGTTTGAGATGCAAAAAGAGGATTGAAAGACTTCAAATCACTTTTGCAAGTTTTTAACACCCTCATGATTAAACATTATAATCTTTCAATCCATAAATGATATTGTTGTGATTTCTTTTCTTAAGTGATCTATAAAATGTCTACTTTGAATTTGTATGGTTGGGCTTTAGAAAAAATTGATAAGATTGATGAAAATGCTAGCATTTTGTTCACTTTCAAGTGAATTTTGAAATACTCAAAAATACCGTGGGCGGTGAGGGGTTAAATGTCACTGGACATGCTCTCCTAGACCAATCCTAGGCAATAGGCTTTACAAAGGACTATTTAGGGTGCTCCTATCCTATCCCCAAGGACATTCTACTGTAGAGCTAGTTTTTTCTTGGGAAAATTTCATGGATACCCCTAAAGTTTGCAATAATTTCATAGATACCCTACTTTTTCAGAAATTTCACAGATACCCTTTGTTTTCAAGTGTTTGTTTTGTTGTTTTCAAGTGTTTGTTTTGTTGTTTTCAAGTGTTTGTTTTGTTGTTTTCAAGTGTTTGTTTTGTTGTTTTCAAGTGTTTGTTTTGTTGTGCATGCCACTTCCCTTCTCCCTTTGTGCGCAACTACTCTTTTCTTGTTGTGGGTATGCGTAAAGGAAGAAGGGAAGTGGCATGCACAACAAAAAAAAAACTACTGAAAATTTTGATCCACGGGTATCTATGAAATTTCTGAAAAAGCAGGCGTATCTATGAAATTATTGTAAACTTCAGGGGTATCCATGAAATTTTCCCTTTTTTCTTTGAGTCACACTTCCCACGTCTTGGGACCCACTCCAGTGATTGTAAAATCATTGCAGAACTTGCTCTACGAGAGACAGCCTAGCAGAACTAGGAGCTCAGAAACTCTGGTTACAAGGACAAACCAGTAGAGGCTTCACCCACCTCACACATGTATCTGCTGCAAATATGCATCACATGGTTCAGGAACCATTGTGACCTAGATATGGGGTTCTCTACTGTGACTTACAACGTCTACAACCTCCTGCGTTGAACTAGCATAAGAATTTCATGCATCGTGAATTTCTATGTTTTAGTATATTTGATCTAGACCATATTTGGCTCTTGTACTGAAAAAGATCTCTCCACGGCTCTATACTAAATGAACGAGAACCGATTATTCACACCACTCTTGACATAAATGGGACTAGTGTCTACACCTTGGTGCAAGACGGACCTAAGATTTACAGCCTGTGCAAGTACGATGAGCCAATGAAACAGAACAAGTAACACAGGCAAGGGAAAGCCATGGTAGAGAGAAAATAACAGAATCCTGACCAAAGGTGCTCCCAAGGAATATTACAAGCCTATACAACAGACTAAGAAAATTCCAGGTCACCAAATCATGAACGTGTACAAACATGAAAGCAAATGCGGAAGAGCTCGAGAATCTGATTTAAGAACTGCAAGAACACCTTGATAGAAAAAAAGTAAATTTTGCTAGAATGATTCGTCCTCTTAAAATGAACTAAAACATACTGGTGATCGAACAGAGAGATTACACCTCGTTGCCAAGCCTTAATGACACAGCTTAAAAGAATTGAGGATAAATGTTGATAAAATACCGGTAATGAAGCCATCATCGATCAGGGGCAGCATATGGTACAAGGAGGGAGGGAGCCATCCCCCTTCTCTTTCTGCCGCTCTGTCGTTTGTTTCCGAAAGATAAAAAACGCCATCAGTTTTTCCCTTTCCAAATAAATACTACACCTCTCCTTGAGGAAGGCACCCACTCCTGCCAGAGTGAAAGAGAAGCCTACAAGCCAATCCCGTTTGGTGATCTCGCTGCACCGATCTCGGAGAAGGGATCCACATTACGGCGGCTTCACGGCCATGGAGGGAAAAGAAACTTGAGCTTATGCACCGTGAACTGATTTTCCCTACTCTTGGAGCTGATGGCTACAAACCCTAAACGCTTGCTACCAAACCCTAAGTCCTTGCTTTCACCTTCTTCGCATGTGTTCCTCTGCTGCTGGAATTCGACACGGGCAACATGCCTCGTTCCACGAGGAGATCACGATGGTATCCCTGGACAACAAAGTTCCGGCGCTCGCAGTCCCGGAACATGCTCACCATGAACCTGCTCGCCGAAGCCATGAGCTTGTCCCGGACGATGGCGAAGCTGAGCTGATCCCGTGATGTGAACCGATCCACTTCGTTGAACCAAAGGCAAGACATCAAATTAGCAATCGGAGTATGCTCGCGAATGATAACGCATCCTTCAGGGACGTCACTCGTGATAGGCAGCTTATCAACTGAATAGGGTTTCAACCCTTCCGCCTTGTAGAAGTCCACTTGCGAGTCGATGGACTTGTTACTATACTTGGCGGCAGCTTTGTTTGCGTCCGCTTCCACAAACACATCGAATCTCTTATAATGCTCCGAGATTGCAAACGTCTGGTTCGTCCGCCACAGAAACCGCTCCAGAATCGGGTAAGGATCTTGCACCAACTCCAGCTTGCCGTCCACCCAAAGTGAGAAGCGAACGAAGGGGAATAACCGGTGGAGCAAGAGCTTCGGAATTTTACCGTTCCGTCGCGGATCTGAGTACGGCGGATTACGAACTACGACGATGCGCCATAGCCCTACGTGTTTCGTGCTCCCGTACTTCGCATCGTAACTATCCAGATGCGCTTCGGTTTGCTCGTCGACAAACATGAAGAAACACACGGATTTCTTCGCCTCCTGGCTTACCTTCTTCGGCTGCTGGAGCAGATCGTAATTCCCGAAGATGGCTGACGCTACTACCGCGCCGTGGCAAGCGTGCATCGCATCCCGATCGTCCTCGTCAAAATCGAACCCTGTCCCTTTACCCGGAGTAAGCCCGTTCACGAAGCCACAGTGCACCTCCATCTCCTCCCGGATTTCGTAAGATCGCGCCCGCTCCTCCAAGCTAGGGTAACCTCCGAAAACCGACCCGGGCGCGCCGGGGGAATGCGGCCGCACGGAGTGTTCGTCAATCACGAAGCTCAATCGCTTCAAAACAGGGGAGACGTACGTTCCTGGAGCTGGAATCTGCGAGATCGCCAATTTCTCAGGAAGGTAACAAACCGGACATGGCCGCGGCCCGGACCGCTTCGGATCCATCGGCGGCGGAGGCACACGAAACCGTGTACACGGATGCGGCTCCAGGCGCTTCCGCTCCACGTCGGGCAACTCCACCACCTTGTGCCGCGGCGGCTGCCTCAGATCCATATCTATAACCCTCAAGGTCTTACTACCAGCCATCACCTCCATCCCGGGAGGCACATGCTTCCGAATCAAACTCGCATTATTGAATATCATCACCAGACACAACAGCGCAATCAGCGACACCACCCACACCCGCGCAACTCGCTGCATGCCCGAGCCCGCAAGCGCTCCGGCGCCATCCTTGCGGCGAGGACTGTCCTTCTCGGTAGTCTCCTTGGTGAGCCATCCTCGCCGCAACCCGCCCGTGCCCGATTCTACCGTCCACCACGACCACCGCTTACTGCCCCCACTCGCCCCGCCATGGCTGCCGTAGCGTCCGCCACCCCGCCACTCCTCCCCGCTCATCCTTCTCACTCATCAAGCATTCAACAACAACAACCAAAAAAACATGCTTCCGAACACCCTGTTTTTTTCCTTTCCTGTCACTGTCTCTGTGTGCCTGTGTGCCTGTGTGCCTGTGTCCCTGTCTCTGTTCCTGTCAGGGTCGGCGGTTGCGCACCCCCGGCTTTGTTGAGCGCGTCAATGCTTCGCGCGGTGAGCGGGATCGGCGAGGAGCCATGGCGAGCAGCAGAGTGCGACACAACGCGGTGTTGCTGTGGTAGTTCTAAGCTTAACTTACTAGAGAGTGTGCAGGTGCATCGCGAGAGCTTGGCTTCGACTGATTGAGCCGAGGAGCGTAGGCGAGCGGGCTTCGTTCGCCTTTCATCTGTTAGTTGGATGAATGTTGGATGTGTTGATGATGATGGCGCCCTTCTTCATCATTGTTCACAGGTTGACCGTGTTGTTTGTTCCTGTAGTCCATCCTGGTGGTTGATAGATCCCACTCTGTGGGTTGGGGGCGGGGTCCAGGGAGAACCGGTATTGTCAGCCGGTTGGAATTGCAAAAAACTCGGTTGGAGTTGAAACCATTGGTCAAAAAAATTAGCTTGAACTTTCTAATTAGTCCTAAAATGTTGCAATGTAAAAATATAAGAAGGTGTCTGGTATATGCCCGTGAATTTATACCTTAAATTAGGGTGTTTGGATGTTTGTTTGGATATTTGTCACATTGACATTTCCCGGACCATGTGTCCCCCCGTCGCGTGCTTGGTACCGTTGTCGGGTTGAGAGGAGCGCGCCTTAGGAACACGCAGGGTGTCTTGCTGCAATTGTGCGTTGCCGACTAAAATCGTTTTCAATCTTGATCTTTTCTTCAAATCTTCAGTCTTCAGTCTTCTGTTAGCCTATCCTGTGGCTGGCTCTAAGGGTATAAGGGTCAAGGTAGGGATAAAAGCCCACTGGATACGGGACGGGTAGATTGGGACAGCAGACACGAGCTGCCGTCCGTATGACGGGATCCTAAAATCAAATTCACGATCTGCTGGCCAAAACTCCAGATCGTGATAACAGAGCAAGTCTCGACCATGTGGGTGATCAATCCCACTTCGTCACCACGACAATAAATGAGGTTAAATTTGGTTTAACCCAAACTGCCCGCAACAAGATTTACAAAACAGAATGGAAATGAATTGACAAACGAGCCTCCAAAACCGGCTAGGAATAACAAAGCCACATCCCACACATACATAAAAAATAAACCCAAAACATTCCTCTTAAAATCTTCATATCTTCAGATCTTCAAGTCTTCAAGTCTTCATGTCTTCATGTCTTCATGTCTTCAAGTCTTCAAATCTTCATGTTTTAATAAAAACAATGAGGAAAATCACAAATAACAAGTTCTAGAAAAGCAGCGATCTTCTATCTAGTGCCACAGATGGCTCGAAGATTCAAATGCTAAGTATAATAGCAATTTGAAAAGCTCTTCTAATCTTCTAACATCTCTCCAAATTTCAACTCAATTTGAGATATTGTCCAAAAGTTACGCGGGTTCAAAGTAGAGGCTCTTCTTTCTTTTTACAAACTAAACACTGCCTCTATAAACCTCTATAACTTTTGTTCTATACATCACCCATAGAAACGTGATATCAATTTAGAAAGACAATATTACTGGCTACAACCCATAAAATTTTCACTTCAAAATAAAACTCTGTCCGAAAGCTCTAGTCAATCAAAGTGTGGGTCTCAATTTTTTAAAGAGCATCCAAACCTCCAACTTCTACCCACTATAACTTCTTCAATAAAACTCCAAATGAAATGATTAAAGACAATTCAAAAAGCTATGACAACAAACTATCACTCCTAAAAATCTGAGAAGAAAATTTCATACTGTTCAAAAGTTGTAGTTCTTCAAAGTTTCGGCCTTCTCCTAACAAAAGGGCAGCCACCTCCAAACCTTCACACTTCCATAACTTTCTTGTCCAAGCTTCAAACCTCAAGTTTAAGGACTTTCTAGAAAGCCAAGACTAAGATAAACACCCCCTTCAAATTTTGTTGCAAAATGATATCCAGATCATAAGTTATGGCTTGTCGAAGTCTCAGCCTTTCTTCATAGTTTGGCTTTTTGACTCCAAAATTCAAACACTCATAACTTTTGCATCACAACTCCAAATCAAACTTGCAAACTCATTTTGAAAAGATAATCACACAAGGAACAACCTCCTCAAATTTCAATTCAAAATTATATATATACAGAAAAAAATCTCACATCAAAGTTTCGAGATTTTTTTTTTTTCTTCCCACCAACACTCATACACTAACTTCCAACAACTAAGGGATCTTTCCTCCATAATTTTGACCCTATCTAAGGTAGGGAGGTGGGGCACATCAGCCCATGCCCTCCCTATCCTAACCCCACCATAGATGCTAAACCCTTTTTCTTTTCACACCTTTTCTATTGACTTCTAAACCCTTAGTATTTTTATTCAAACAAAGGCAAAATATATGAGCCTTCCAAAACATCTAGATAAACATATGAAAATGATTAAATTACAAAATAAATGCCATCGTAAAGTGGCCACGTGCCCTTGCGAGCATATAATAGCGTCAAACGCTTATTTTCAGTCGCCAAGTCGTAGACTTGGTTGGCTGGAGAAGCGGTCGTCTTTGGTCGCCCGTCGGTCCGGGTTCGAATCTCATCGGACTCGTCGAATGGTGATGGCGGCTCACAGCTTGGCAGCTACTGAGGCAGGAAATTAGCCCAGCCAACCCGCTACCTACCCCCCTGAGCTGTGCATGTGACAAGACGGCGCAGCGCACTGGAATCTATGGCCGCTGCGCTGTCACCAAACCGTGGTCCTCACCACGACCACCCCTTTTGCCTCAACTGTTGATTTATTGAAATCAATACAAACATAAATATATAACGAGTATCTATATGATGGAGATATCTCTATCAGGACACCGTCAGAAAGCTCTCGGCAAGGAGGGGTGCACTGGCTTGGTTTTGTTTGCATTTGGGCCTTTGAGGGGAAAGTTATTGAGTTTCAAAGTTTTGTATGAATTAAAAATTTAGAAAATACTTTCACTAATAATTAAATGCGGTCCAATATTGTCCAAGTACTGAGTAAAAATAGAGTAGAGTACAAGTTTAACTAAAGTTAAAGAAAAAAAAAATATAAGTTTAACCACAGGTGGCTTGAGGGGATGGCATGGAAAGAAAGCATAATTAACAAGATGAAAATTGGGTCAACAGCACAGGGCCACACTAGTAATTACTTGAAATTTGAGAGATGTTGTTTTTTAGTTGCCCATGATAAACGGGTTGAATATGAGAAATGTTCTTTGTTTAGTCATAATAAGAAATGTTGTTTCAATATAGTAAACACAAATTATGTAAAACGAAAAAGAATATATATATAAGGAATTACTATTGTGACGCCCTAAATTGCTAATGAGAAATCTTCTGTGAGCATGAAATTTGATAATTTAGTGCTATTTTTTATTTATTCAAGTGGTCCATCATTCATTCAATCATGGCATTACCAACTCCTTGAAAGAAAACATTATAAATACAAAATTTTGTTGAAATATTATTGCACCAATACTAATTTTTATTGAAATGTTATTGCACCAACACTAATTTTTTATGTGTTTTTGCTTTAAGTAACTCAAAGGTCCTACGTTTTCAATTTCAAATTTAAACACATTTTTTTAGTACATCCTTAGAATGATAAAGGTGAAACAATTTTTTTTACCCAAATAAAAAAATCAGCATTGAAAATCAAATTTCATGCTCACAAAGGTGTCCTATTAGCAATTTAGGGTGTTGTTGTAGTAATTCCGTATATATATATATATATATATATATATATATATATACGGAATTACTACAACAACACCCTAAATTGCTAACGGGACACTCCCTTTGAGCATGAAATTTGATAATTTAGTGTTATTTTTGATTTATTAAGTGGTCCATCATTCAATCATGACAATGCCATCTCTTTGGAAGAAAACATGACAAATACAAATTTTAGTTGAAATATTATTGCACCAATACTATTGATGTATATTTGCTTTAAGTAACTTAGAAGTCCTATATTTTTAGTTTGAAATTTAAGCACACCTATTTTTTTAGTATAGCCTTTGAAACAAATCTTTTGATCCAAATAAAGAAATCAGCAAAATCAGCATTAAAAATCACATTTTCATGCTCATAGGGGGTGTCTCGTTAGCAATTCAAGGTGTCGCTATAAAAATTCCCTATATATATACATTTACATATACACATATACATATATGTATTTAGATGGGGACACAAATCCATTCCTCAATCACACCCCTGCCACACAATCAATACTTCACTAAATCTAAAATTCAAAATTATATATGTTGAAAGCTCTAATAATGGGGTGAGAATGTATTGGTTTTAGATTGATGGTGGACTTGTAATGATTTTAAAAGTGTTTTAATTATAATTTGATGCTTTTTTCAAATCATTTTTTATTAAAACTTCTCCTTATTGGTTTCATGTCAAATTTTAGTGCTTCGTGTCCCTCTTTCTCTTTCTATCTACAAGAAGCTCGCTTGAGTTGAGGAAATTTCAAACTTTAGAAGGTGGTTAAAAGTTAAAGAAATTGTTGGAGGAAGACTAAAAGTTAATGAATATGGCATATTTGATAGTGCAAAACTGCACTTGGCATGGGTTAAAGGTGTGAACTTGGAATGATTTACTTTTCAAAATTTAATGCATATTTCCCCTTTACAGGTTTTTAAAATATGTAATTGGTTTTAGGTTTGGTGAAGAATTGATTACATGGAAAGGGTTTGAATGAGGAATGGGTCTTTTTATCCACATCTCTATATATACTGAAAAATGGAGCCTAGAATTTGTTTGTTTATTATCTAGTTCTTTTTCTCTCTTTTTTCTTGTTTTTGAGAGGAGGGGATTCTCATATTGCATAGAGTCCATTGTCTCTCTTCTCCAAATTCTCAATTCTGACCAAAGTGGCTTGCAAAATTTACACAACATGGTTTCCATTTTATTTTTATGAAGTACCTTTGTTTCTTGCAATTTTAGCGTTAGAGTTTCACTTATACTTCAAATTCAAACAATTCAATTGCACTCACTTGTATGTGAGTAGTAAATAGTTAATGGTCAAATTACAAACGTTCTTATTTTGAATGTAGTATAATTTTTCATCACACGTATAATCATTATTGTATAAGAATTTGAACACATGCTATGCAAGACATAACACGTTTCTTTTTGAAGAATCTATACAAACCTAAATAGTCATTTTTTTGCATTGCAATAAAGTATACATGAATAAAAGAGTAATGCCAAATTTTGAGACCCAATATACACCAAACCAAGCACCCAAATCTTGGTTTTGTTTTTTAAATTTCTAACTAAGAATTTGACCTAAACTCCAAAGAGATGTGCTTTTGAGACCATAGATACACCCAACCTTAGGTTCTTTATATATCATACTACTAAAATCAGTGACCTCTATAATATCACATATTGCCCTCTATAATATTGCATCTCCAATCTTTGTGATATCATCACATAGATACAGTTTGAAGACTTACTAAATTTTTTATTGTGCATTCTATCTAACATATGAAAAATTTAATAAAATTTTAATAGGTGAATTCATAGCGTAGCAATAGCCAACTCCTAGCTTGTAACTAAAAACATTACTGCTTCTAGAGACTTGAGCTTTTTTTGCAAGAAAAACTTCCTTTTGCAAGCAAATTCAATCTAAAAACTTGTAAAGAGGCTTTTAAATGTCTCTAGGCTATTTGTATTTCTTATGCAACAACCCTATACTTCTAGAAGATTCTACTAGAGAAACATCTCGAAATCTTTCTTTTATTCTATGTTTGTGACAATAAGATTTCGGTTGAGTTTAGCTTTCAAGGGTCGTTTAAAATGCTTCGTATATTTGTATGAGAGCATCATATATTAGTAACTAATATTCAAACTTTTGATTTTGAAAACTCAGCACGCTATCTCTTACAATTCTTTGTATGCTCTTGATTTTGACCACTCAACAAGCACCCAATTTTAACATTAAAAAAAAAAGGATCATAGGAAATGGCCACTATGTCCTATGTCCCAACTCAACAAGTCTTAGTTCAATGTTAGATCCCTACTTTGCTGCACTAAAGAAGAAAATATTAAAATATTGACACTTGAAAAAAAGCACTTGCAAAAAGAGTTGTTAACCAATGGTTGAGTTGGCTCTCAAATTGAGATTTGATGTTTATAACATTGCTTGAATAAAACCCTTTGCATTAATGGTTGTCTTATATTTGTGAATGTATTCGAAAATTGCAAAATGGTGTCACAATGCGGAACACCACTTTTGCCAACAAAAAGGACATATGATAACTATTTTTTCAAACAACACTTACACAAGCTAAATGCCTCATGCACAAGCAATTGCACGTTTGCACAAGTGATTACTCATGCTTTGCCCTTGTCCACTATGTCTTAAACATGAGAATGGGCTTGCATGAGGCCCTTACCCTAAACTAAACCTAATTTGTAGAGCACAATTCTTCTTTGTTCATGCCAACATTCCCAAAAAGTGCTGTTAGACAGTGATCTCTAAGTTAATCCCTAAAGGACCAAGAAAAGTTTTCACCAAAAACTCTTCAAAACTGCCATTTTTAGAGCATCAACCAAATATGAAAAAAAAAAAAAAGATTATGTGTAGGATACCATAGGATCTTGTAGAACAATGGTTTTAGAAGATGTGGAACAAATTTCAGAGTTTTCCACCACATGAATTGGAAGTTAGAATGGTTTGAATATTCAAGAACGTCTTGTGAAAAACCAGGCAGCTACCCTTCAGAAGGTCAAATTCCTAATGAAAAAAGGCCTTGTGGGTGGTGCTTCTCTAAATTCCTTATTCACTTAAGTAAAGTACATGTCAAAAAAGTTCAAATCATTTGGAGTAGTATAACATACGGAAATAAATTAGTACATAGAAAGAAGTAGAGAATGATTCAAAACACTAAATTGTTAAGAATTTAATTATGGAAATGAAAAATGCCAATCCCAAGGGTCATAATGTTTTCATAAACAATATTCATTCTTTGGTTTTGTTTTTTTCCAAAATGTTGAAAATTGAATAAAATAAAGGACTTCAAAGTTTATTTTGGAGTAGAGAATCTAGAACTACCTGCAAACATAAAATCCTCATAACTTTCATCTCGTTGATTCAAACAAAATGATTCAAAGCTTTCTATGTTCACATAAATCTCCTAAACCAATCCAAAAAAATTTGTTATTGAAAAAAGTGATTTTTAAAAATCTGCCTAGGCTGCCCGACAAACGTAAAAAACAACATATTAGGCCATAACTTTTTACTCATAATTCCAATATCACAAAATTTAGTGCATATGAAAGATAAACCTGATCCCCACATTCTCTTAAAATTTCAGCCTAAAATATGAAAAGCTCCAATCACAAGTACCTGCCTGAAATCTCTATGTTTCTAAAAAAGGGGGTCTGGTCCTTTAGGGGTTAACAAGGACTTAGGTACAGGTCCTAAATTTCAGCACTCCACCAATTAGATTAGGGGGCTTCAAACATAAAATTTGGCCTTCAAACTTCTCACCTCATAGGATCTCCGCTTAGTAGTGAATTGTTTTTGTTCCCTCGCACATGTAAAGTCTAAAACACCCGTGAGTTTGTGGAAGTTTCTGCAAAAGAAGTTTTGGAGTTTGAGGACACAGGTGAATGAGCCATCCAAAGTCACGAAAGTGAGTTTCTGAAGTTCACTCCTCACATGAATCACGTTAGGAGTGAAGTCCAAAGGTGAGTCACCTTGCGGTTCACTAGTGAATTTACAGAGGTGAATCAGGACGTGGGTCACCTGAAAAAGTTTAAGTTTGAAGCCCTCTATTGTGAGGATTCAGGGAGGGGGGCACAAAAAATAGGGGGCATGCAAAATAGAGGGGTTATGGGATATAAGGTAGACACATCCAATCTGGAGAATGGTCGTAATGTGGTGCATATGTACACAAATAATACATTTCAGATCTAAAATGTAGGCAAGTTATAGATAGCTTATTTTCTGTGTCACATAATATAAGCTATCTATGACCTTCCTAGATTTTAGATATGAAATGTACTATTTGTGTACATATGCACCATATTAGGATCTTGCTCTAGATTGGGTGTGTACCTTATAGGGGTCTGTGGGAAATAGTGAGAACCGCCCCTACATAGGTGGGGTTGTACATCTGCTCCAAGAACATGTTCTTTAACCCCTAAATGCCCTAAGCATCACATTTTGGTGTCCAAAAAATTGCAAGAAGTTTTGAAACCCTATTGCAAGCACAAAATTTATTGTTCTCATATATTTTTTGGAAAAGTTGTGAGTTGAAGTGAGCTTCACTGTTCAAATTTTAATTTCTTCCATATCTTATTCCAGTAGTTTTTGGTCAAAAATTAATTGCAAGCATACATTTTATGTCATAAAAAGTATTGTGAATAGTGTCACAGAGCCTATGACAAGTTGCCACATTGAAAAAATTGGCATCGAGTCAAGGAAAAGGTGAAGATTTCCCTTGGACAATCTCTTGGGCAGTATGGCCCCTTTACTAAAATTTGACATCTAACAATTCTAAAAGTGCTTTTGGACTAATTTCACTTGGAATGTCTTTGTTGTAAAAATTAGAATTCATTCACTGTTGAATTTTCTTTCATTCATAATAAATTTTGGTCAATAGTTGAAGCTAATTTTTGTTTGTTTGTATTAGACAATTGTGCTTTGACAATTGCGTTGCAGGCTCATTTGTGAAACCATGGTCATGGATATGGAAGGGGGGCCATTAGTTTTGAAGTAACAACAATAAACAATGAATCATCCTAGGTGGTTGTTTCCCAATTTTGCATCCAAGAGCTACCAATTTGCATTAGAAATTTTGAGCAACTCCAAAAAAAGCAAAAAACATATTATACTCATCATCATTGAATCACAAATATATCTTAAAATTTGCACAACCAATTTGGATTAATTTTGAATAACATCATCTAGAAGTCTTGAAGTTCAAGATTCAATAGTTACAATTTTGTTTTTATTTCTAATAATGATCTTACAAGGAGAATTCAAAACTTCAAATCTGCCTTCTTTAAAAACACCCTTGGGCATTTAGGGGTTAACAGCGGCAAAGCTAGCCAGCCACAGCTGCTTTAGAGCACTCCACAACAGTACTGCTGCCTTGCTTTCCATTGAAGGGGATTACAACTGAGTACCGGTAGACCTTCCTCACTTCCTGCACCAACAACTCAACGAAGTTACAACTAATTCCGGTGAAGAGCTCAAGGAGTTGCTTGTTGCAACACTTCCAATGAAGACTCTACAAATCCCTCCACCAACAAAGAGGTAGCGCGGTTTTGGAAGAAGTCTCATGTGGAAGAAGAGGGAATTGCGGCATGAGCACATTTGATTTGACTAATTTTGCTCTCTCTCTCCTTTACCTTCTGATGTTGTTGATAAAAAATGTACAGTGCTACTTATGCTCATTCGGTTCCTACTTCGTGAAGGAAAGCAATAAGTGGCGATTGACATTCTCTTACAAAAGTATACAATTGCAATTTCAATGCTAACATAAGAAATGATTGTTGATGCAACATATTTAGAGTAGTCTCAACTGCCGAGTCATGTAGGACTTGTATCAACAGGATGAAGGTGACAAGAAAAAAAAGACTCAATGGAAATGGTAATCAATGCATCTAGTTGGAGTGCGGAGTGCATGACAAGAGAGAGCCTTGAAGCAGTGTTTTGCAATTTAGTTACAGTGCACGTCACGTGAAGCAAAAAGGTCTAGATGGGTGTGGTTAACATCATGGTGACAATCTTACCTATTTGAGGAAGAAAAGGGAATAATTGGGAGTCTCACCCAAAACTCCCTAGAGTCCCACATTTTCACTTTGAATGACTTCACCCATGTGCTAGGGACCAAGTCCACTTTTTGTGCAAACAATCCATGCCAACTTGTTGATGCCAAGGCCACATAGGCCCAAAATTGGCAGTTTGAAACTAATTAAGAGTAACTTGTATTTTTGGAAAACTGGGAGACAATCAATTTCCAAGTATTCATCTATTGTTCACCTAAAGATAACTTCTCCACCATTCTAGGGCAAGAGGTTTGAGACGCCAATTTGTGAAATCTCAAAATTGACAATTTTGAACAAACCAGAAAAGTGGACCCTTGAAAGTCAAAGAATCTACTTTTATGCAAATCAGTAACCCTGCCACCTGGTTTTTATAAACTGCAATTTGAACCGCTGGTTCTAGCATGTGTGACCAGCCTTGAGGTAACCTTGTGATAACGAGTTCCTCACTTGGCAGATGGATTGTTGAACCCCTCCACCTCAAATCCAACACCCTACCCATAGAAGCCCACTAAACCAACACCTATATCATTTTAACAATTTCATGTTCTCATGTACATTCCTTATGGGACTTGGACGCCAAAAACCGATGAGGAGGGTTTTGTATTCATTTGTAGGGCGGATTATGTTGCAGAATCAGGGGGTTTGAGAAGCGTTCTCACTTCTCTTTTGCAGAATCAAGGGGATTTGAGCAGTGTTTCTCACTTCTTCTTTGCATAATCAAGCATTGTGCATTTTCCATCCATTGACTCCAACTTTTGGTCATCCTTAATTGCAAGAATTGCCCCTTGTGGTTGGCGCTGAGATGCTTGACTCATCAAATATTACACGACAAAAAGAAAGGAAAAAAAACTTTTGCTCCTTGTTTGGCTGCACCCTCCTTGGCAGCCCTTTCTTTTGCGTATTGCCCTCTTTTGTCAAGCATACATTACCCCTATACAATATGATCATTTAGGACAAGTAAGGTTGGGTTTAGAGCTTTGACTTGATTGATACATTTGGGAATGGTGGATGGCGTTACTTTGTCATCTCAACTACGTGCTCCAAGTGTTCAAAACTATCTTGAAACATGCCTATGAACTTGTTGATATCATCCTTGATTAATTTTCCTCTTTGGTCCAAAGATTGTGTCAGTTACGAGACTGTTTCACACCGCAGCCAAACAAGTAGAGAAGCTGTGGGATTGAGTGCCCAAACTTTGTTGAGATGCTAAAGATATGAGATGAAAATAGGAAATAAATTGCAATTTTTGAAATCTTTGGCTAACTATAGTGTGAAGCCTTCAAAGACCAAGCTCAAAATCCAAACTTTCTAATTTAATGTCAAGAGCTTGTCATACTTTTATCATTTTATGAAAAAAATTGACTACCTCTTAACATTATTTGGGATTCCTTTTTTCCCAAACTTCTTTCTAGAGGTCGTCACTTTGACTCAAAAAGTGATGCAATGTAGACAATTTGGGAGTAATGACAACTTGAAGACAATGAATTTGAACTTTGGCCTCTAGTGTAAAAGAGCAAGAGGCCACATTCTTGATTTTTTCTAATGTAATTGGTGGAAACTATTAGCCCCTCAACTATTGGCCATAGTATGAAGTGCCCCTTAGGGCATCTTCTGCAGCACGCACGCTTTGCGACACCTGAATAAATGAGATTTCACAAGGAGAATGATGCAAACCTTCACAGCTAGGCTTGAAGTTCTCTTGCTGCCCTGAAACCGTCAAGGCCTGCACTTATGTTACAACGAATCACACGGGTACACCTAGCTTTGGAGTGGAGTTGTGCATGAACAATGCGTGGACAATGCATGAACAGTGCTCGTCAGGGATTGTGGAGGGGACCTGTCGAAAATTGAAATTTGATGGGTACACGGCTCAATCTGAAAGCCCGTGACCTGCACAGGACGTGTCGAGTGCTATTGGAGATTGAAAACAAGGAAGCCGTTACGATTGGAAAGTGCGGGGCTTAGGTAATGTGTTGCAGGAGATGCTCTTAGGGCCAACTTCCATGCTAGGTTAGGTTGGAATTATCAAAGTGAGAAACAACAAACAGGTTTGTAAAGTAAAATTGTTTATAAAAATCATTTATTGTTCCTAAGCTTTTTTATTTTGGGTCAACGTGGAAGATTGCTCATAGTCCGAGGACAAGCTTCCTCTCAGAAAGTTGACCATCAATCTGGACCTTGCTGATGAGCATGGTTTCTTTTTGTAATATCTTTGTTCAAAAGTGCTACAATGAGACTCCAATTTTCACAGAATAGTCCATATTTTGCAAACTTTACTTTATTCCGGGGGTTCAAAAAGAAAATCCCTGTTCATGAGCAACCGAGCCTCCTTGTTTTGTACTTCCGCACCTGCTGTCCTGGGGTAGTACGGTACAGTGCGAAGCATTTATTTGGCCCCACAGAATCCATATGAGCATGTTAAGGACCTTTTGATTCATTTGTGCATGCAAACGAAAAGAAAGGAAAAACTAAAATCGGCTCGGTTTTGGGGCTAATGTGAAATAGCTCAGCATTATTTTGCAAACATGAATATAAGTAATTATTTGCTCCTTATTTTGACGTTATTTTGTGGTATCCTCCGCCGTGGTTCAAGACTGAAACAAGGTCTTTGAATCCAAATGTGAATTCAAAATTCCATTTTTTATGGCTAATATCTAAGCTCTTACTTTTTTGTGGTGGGAGAAAAATTAGGGCTTTTTCACCCTAGCCCGGTTTCGATGTATGTGGACTAAATTGAGACAATAAGATATACTGCAATATGATGTAATGTTTAAGGTAGGAGGCTCTAATTTGGAGCACGCTCTAAAATGGAGCACCTCCTCATTGTACTTTGTTTGTACATGTTGTTTTTCAAGCCCTTCAACATTAGATAGGTCATGTACATTTGAAGATGTGCTCCATTTTAGAACCCTATGGCCTTTCCACTTCAAAATTTCATAACTAATTTCGCAAAGTTCCAAAAAATATGAAGCAATTTGGGTTAGATGCCAATTTTTCTTATCTTTCAATGAAAATTTACTGAAAAATATTTCAAGAAGTTCCACCTACCCAAAATTCAACTTTAGCCCTTAGATGCTCCATATATGAGCCTCCTACCTTAACCCCTAAAAGACCAAGCCTTTTTTTTGGCCAAAATCACTAAAAATTGCCACTTTCAGGAGGTTTAGAGAAAAGGAACTTTATGTTTTGTTTCTGAGAAATCTAGCTACAGAATCTTGCCTCCAGACTAGAAGAGGTACTTGTGGGAAAAAAATCAGCTCATTCCAAATGGAGAGGAGTGAGGTATTTACATCTAAAGTGAAAAAAAAAGTTTTTCCCACACTGCCCAAAAATTTCAAAAGCCTTTGACCACTCTTATAATAAAAATTGCTCTACCCAAAGTTACGCTTTATTTTTTCCATGTAGGAGATCAAGTTAGGTATGTGTGAGAGAATTTTCAAATCAGTCGGAACTTTACAATACATGGGAAAAAATAGTAAGTAAAAAGAAGTAGAGAATGATTTAAAACACTAAATTGTTAAGAATTTAATTATGGAAATGAAAAATGCAGATCCCAACGATTATAATGTTGTGATAAACAATCTACTTCCTTTGGTTTAGTTTTTTTTTCCAAAATAATGAAAATTGAGTAAAATAAAGGACTTCAAAGTTTATTTTAGAGTAGAGATTCCATAATTGCCCGCAAAAAAAAAACTCCTCATAACTTTCATGTCATTGATTGAAATTGAAGGATTCAAAGCTTCTCACACAAAAAAAATATCTAAAGAACCAATTTCAAAAAAAAAATTCAAAAAATACAATTTTTAAAGAAGTTTTTGGGCTGCCTAGATGGGCGATCCTCCCCAAATTATCAGATTTTCATGCATAACTTCTTTGTCAAATATTGGAATGAAGAAAAAATTAGATGCCCATGTAGATCTTTGAATTCCCCACCTTCAATAAAAGTTTCAAAAAATCACACAAAGTAGTTTAGCCATAGGTACATGCTTGAAGTCCAACTTGTCCCCTGAAGGTACAATGGTCCTTCAAGGGTTAAGGAGAACCGGCATTTATTATCAGTCGATTCAAATTGCAAAAGAGCTGGCTGGGTTTGAAACTACCGGCTAGAAAATTGGTCGAATTTTACAATAAAAACTACTCATGTCTTTTTTGTATAAGTATAGAAAGTATCCAAAATGCCAGATATTAGCCGGTGAAGTCAAAATCTCTCTCCAAATGCTGGTTTGACTGATGGATGGCTTTGCCAACTATGAGCAATAAGTTACTTTGGAAGTTCCTATACAATTTGCAAACAAAATTGCACAAGAATTGTACTTTCGGTTTTTTAACCCTTAGAGGACCATTGTCCATTTGGGGACAAATGGGATTTTGGGCAAGTACCTATGGACTCAATTTTTTTCCTGATTTTTTGAATTTTTTTTTGAAGATAGAAAAACACATAAACTTTTGAGGAATATAATTTTTCTTCCAATCAATGTCAAGGAGCAAAACTTCTGCCCAAATAAGCAAAAATTTGGGGAGTCCAGGTAGCAAAATTTCTTTTTACAAAAACTTGAATTTCTTTTTTAATTTTTTGTACTTGTAGATTATATCTTTGTCTACATCTAAAGCTTTGATTCATTCCATTTGGACTAGTTATGAGAAAGTTATGGACAATCTTGTTTTTAAGGCAATTCAAGCATCCTCTTGAAAAAATAACTTATAAACTTCATGTTTGAATGCAAGTTTAACATTTTTCACAAAAAAGCTATTGGAAAGGGTGAAGATTACTTGCTAGAACAATCTCACCATTGGAATTATTGTGTTTCAATTCCATTGTAAAGATATTAACAATGTAAATTTTTGTTCAATCTGAAACCTTCTTCTATTTAATTTTTTTTTTAAGAATGAAAATTAAGTATTTTTTGTTTTGGTTTTTTTCCAAAGATTCTCAACTCAATTTCCCACCATAAAAAAATAAACCTCAAAACTCCATGGTGCAAAAATTTTAAGTTAAAAAATTTTAAAGTTAAATAATCTAGTTGTGCAAGGTGCATAAAAAGCTTGTTTTTTATACTTTAAACCCAAATATCTTGCAATTTGTGTAAGCAAAGTTTTTAAGTTTTGAATGACACATTCTTATACAAGTCTAGTACAAGATCCTATGGTCAATTATGCAAAAAGAACTCCGGAGCGCCGCATCGTGGCTTGTTCACTTTTCCTCTCCACACTTGAAGGAAACTCGCACGTTGTCGCCAGGATCATCTTGCACCCGGTGGTTAGCCTCAGGATTACACGTGAAAGCATCTCTGGTCACATTGAAGTCTCGGCTGTCACTTTCTAGTCAGACTCGTGCTGTAAGTTGCTCTTTGTTGCACAAGCTGAGATTCTTATAGCTGCTTTAGAGGTATTGTACACACTTGAGTTCTTTGCATTGGTAGAATACGGTTAATAGAGAGTCAGGTATACATACAAATCTAAGTAAGAGGTTGTAAGGGTATCACTGATATTTGTTTGGTGTAGCAATACGCCTAGGCAATGAATTCAGTTATTGGTGGAACTCCTCCACGGCTAGGATAGACGTTAAAGGGACAATACTAAACAATACTCAGACGTTGGAAAGCAAAACACCAACGAAGTATAGGTGATATTAGGATTAGGGTTTCTAAGTTATTCCTAGAAGAAACCTAACAACTCAAGAAGCACAAGGAACCTATAGAAACTTTACCCACAACTAGTACATGGCAATTGTATAGTACTAGGTAGGTAAGAATAAATACATACAATAGCATAGCTTGAGGTTGCCGTCCATCACAGGAAAAGAACCATGAAGCTTCAAAAGGAAAACCAAAGAAGAATGCACTCACAAAGAGCGAAGAAATACACACATCAAAATTTCAAGAGCTCTGCAGCCGGTGTTGGAGTAAGGAGATGCCGAATGAAGAATCAAGAACCTGTCAACATGAGCTGGTAGCTTCCACGCCAAACCCTGCAGCAATGAATGACTCAGTAAAGGAAGCCAATGAGCTAGAACTTGCAGCACCGGGCACCCTTAAGGAAGAGTCACCAGAGCAGCACAATAAAACCCCCGCAACGGAATCCTCAGCGCTAAAGGATTCAACAAAAGCGCCTCCCACAATACACAAGGCAGCAGCTAATGCAGCGAAGTTGACACAACCGGATGCCCCAGAGAAGGAAGCAGCATCCAGCTCCACACCATAGGAGAGGCTACCAAAATCATTTTTTTTCCAGAAAGAATGTCATTTCAAACCTGAAGGAAACATCACAATCGAGTTCTCAAAAGAGGAGATCAACAAGCTAAAGGCATCATAGAGGGAACGTTTAAAACACACAATACTTAGATGCATCCCAGGTTTGTTACCTGGCTATGCCAATCTATCAATATTTCTTCACACTCACATCCCAGATCATTTCTTGACAATGCAAATACTTGTGAGAGGATTCTTCCAACTTGAATTCCTTGATGAGACACATGCCTTGAGATGTTTACAAAAAGTATGCTTCACTTGGGAAGGTAGAGCCGTAAGATTCCAAAGGTGGCAAAGTGGCTTCAAGGCCATTGCACCAAACTTAGACTTTTCCATGGAATACTTGGTCTGCGTGCAATTCATAGACCTAGATCTGGCCTATCAAGATGAGAGCTTCTTCAAAATCTTCAAGTCTAGAATTGGTGAAGTCTTAGCAATAGAAAACAAGCACTCCTACGTGAAACGCCTAGCAAGACCAATTGTCAATATACTGATGAGGAAAATAGAAGACATGCCAAAAACAATCACACTCCCAGATGTGGATTTAGATGCAAAGACATGAGAGCTTACACACATAAAGGTAGTTTACTCTGGCCTCCTAGGACAATGCAACCAATGCAGGCAATTCAGCCACATCAGCTTTGATTGCAGTTTAGATTATTATAAGAAAACAGAAGTGGAGAAAAAACCTTTACGGGAAACTACTATAGGACAGACAGAGAAAGGGAAATTCACCAAGATCACCCGTAGAAAGAGAGGTAGAAATAAGCATACCATTACTAGCAGCTCATCTAAGCAGCAGCATACAACCCAAGGGAAGCCATGTCCCAATAGGAACAAACCAACAACAACCTCGATCATTAACCAACATTTCTCCACACAAACTCCTACGCATGCATACAAACAGAAGTAGAAACGGACACATGCCTCAACAACCAAGCAGCTTGGATAGGTAATGATCCAGAACATAAGGAGGCAGACTTACAGTAGAATCAAGAGAAGGCCAATCAAAGACTAGGGCAAATCAATGTAGAACCCCTTCTCCCTCCCCCTCCTCCTCTTGCTTCCCCCACCCCCCTCCATCCTGCTTCTCCTCCCCCACTTGAGCAAATTGCACTAGACATCGGGACTAGCACAAATCCACAAATCAAACCTGAAGCCCTTATCATACCATGCACCAAGCCAGAACTAAAATCGACACGACAACAACCACCTAACCAACTAGTGACTCCGGAACCGATACAGTAGCAACAACAACTTGATCAACTAGTTTCTTTGATGCCAACAAACCCCGAAGGATCAAACAAAGAGGCAAACAATGACAGTCCGGCAGCGTAGGAACCATAACCTCCAGCATCAGAACTTCAAGCTACTCTGCCAGAAGACATGGTAAACGTAGCAACACCACGCCCACAAAGCTCCCACACACCCACATGAAAATTTTGGATACAGAAGGCAGACGTAGAACATGAGCAACATGAAGCTCAAACACAACCACCATCGTCTTTCTGGATCAACGACATCAAATTTAGGGAAATCTTCAACACTAGTGGACTAGCTAGCCCAACCTCTGGAAAACGCTCTTTAAGCATCTGGCCAGTGCTATATCGGTCCATAGGATCTAAAACTCTCGTACTGCTCAAAAAGGGAGACACATACAATGAGATGACCATGCCATTATTGATGCTAGATAGGGGACTCAGTAGCATCTCCGAGCTTCAAACAATTATACTAGCAGGGCTTAAAGACTACACCATGGACAATATAGCACCTAGGCTCCACAAATCGAGAACATGGGAGGACATCAAGTAGTCAAGCCGTTGAGACGGCAATGACAACAACTTTGAACTCACGGTAACAGCATTAATCAATGTCTCGTCAAAATCAAAAAACACAAAGACATGCCTTTATTCTTGGATCACTCTCTCCTCCATGGGCCAACTATCTACTCACAAAGGCTGTGCCATAGCAAACACCCTTCTTGAATTTAGTCTAGAATCCAAGAATTACACATATGACCCATCTAGTTGGCACCCCGGCCTACAAGAGTTAGCTGAGGATGGGATATCTTAAAAGCTAGCTAAACCAAGTCTGTAATGCAGGACGCATTCACTATAGCGACACTCAATTGTAGGGGAATTGGCACCAGCTCCTCCAAGGCCAGAAAGCAAGTCTTCATCCAAAGAACCTTTGAAAGATCAACAATCATACCACAGATTCTTCTCCTCCAGGAACACTGGCTTCTTGCAGATGCATGTACAAACAACACCCACATCTTACCCTTCAAAGGAGGCACAAATCTTTGGAATCTGGGGGTTGTAGCAGCAAGAGGGGTTCATTGCCACGGAGGAACTGTTCTATTGATTGCACACACCCAAAATCATCAAGGAAGGGATCATCTCTCAAGGAAGAGCCCAATTTGTTATCCTCTAAGGCAACGAGAACACAACATTAGCAGTAATCAATGTATACGCACACTCAGACAATTCAAACAGAGCCAACCTCTGGGAACAGATCTATTCAGCAAACATTGAGGTTGACTCATTTGTACTAGGGGGTGACTTTAACATGGTCAAAAGTTTTGAAGACGGGCAAGGCAGCAACAGGCTTTAGTAGGTATGAACCACAGGGAAATAATAGCTTGGATGCAGATGCTCACAGCATACGATCTGAAGGACGCCAGAGGATGCAAAGGAATAAAAAACACAAGCAATAAGCGTCATACTTAGGACAATGCAAGAGACGGCAATGCAAACAGAAAGGCTCATCTAAACCAACTTTACGTAAGCACGTTGATAGAAGAATGCGGTGGCATCCATTCAATCTCACCGTATATAAAAGGCTTGTCGGACCACTGCCCTATCTCACTATCCATCCACCCGCCACCTAGAGCAGCTGACATACAAAGAGGGAGTTTCAACTCAATGCTGTTAAAAAACCAGGGATAGAAACAACAAATCGAACAAGCGTGGAGTGCAGTGCAAAATCCGGGAGAAAAAGAGTCTTGACTTACATGGACAGAGCTGGCCCTTGCTAGAGTACACGTTGCGGCTACCGAAATAAACTGCCAGCTATGACGGAACAAGTTTAGGAAGGAAAGAACACTATTCAAGATGATAGAAGCAACAGAACGATACTTGCTCCAGTACCCAGGTGACAAGGAGGTTCACACCATAGCAGCCCAATGTCAAATAGAACTGGCTGATTTCAAGCACACAGAAATCTCTCAACACCAACACAAAATGGAGGCTATGTGGATCCGCTATGGAGACAAATGCACAAAGAAGTTCTTCCAATACCACAAGCCTTATCAAAGAAAAACATTCATATCGCTCTTCACGGTTAGGGACACCAACGTCACTTTCCAACAGGAGAAGATAGCAACAACTACCAAATTTTCTAGACCATGTACGCCCAAGAAGAGGAGTCCAAGGCCACCACAAAGGCATTACACGAAGTATATTCACAAGTACTAGGTACGGTAACTCCACACATGAACGAGGACTTAGACAAAGAAAGCGACGCTTTTAAATTACGTAAGGTAGTGTGGGACCTGGTCACAAGAAATGCACCCAAGCTAGATGGTGTGCCCAATGAGTTTCTGAAGGAACCTATTGACCATATCTAGGGCTAACTATTAGCTGCAATAAATGAAGTTTATTGAACAAAAGAGCTGACGCCCAGTCTCAACTGTGGACTAATAATGTTAGTCCCCAAGGAAGGTGACCTCATGCTTCTCTCAAACTACCGCCCTATATCACTCTTAGGAGCCTTCTACAAAGTTCTAGCAAAAATTTTGGTATAAAGATTAAAACAACTACTACTAATTCTCATCCGCCCTAATAAAACCAAATATGTTCAGGGAAGATGCATCATAGACAATATTTTCTTGGCTCAAGAATCAATCAAATATGCAAAACACAGCAACCAAGAGTTGGTACTATTCCTTCTAGACTTCAAAAAGGCGTTCAATTGAATTGGCTAGACTTTCATGCAGGCGGTTCTCACGCAGCTTGGCTTTGGCCCGGTGTTTCTCAAATACATCATGACACTCTACTCCAACGCATCTGCCTCTGTCATCATCAACGGCAAACTAGGACAACAATTCCCTCTTACAAGATTGGTGCGTCAAGGTTGCTCGGTTGCACCCTTCTTGTTCATAATCTTGATGAATTTGCTAGAGTACATGATGCAGTATTCTGCATACAGAATTCTAGGGTTTTGCTTACCGGAAGGTGGTCTCCTCACATACTCATCCTACGCCGACGACACGGCGTTGTTCCTACAAGGTACAAGAGCCAACTTGAAGAACGTTAAAAAGGTGCTCAAGACATATTGTCTTGCTTCGGGCTCAAATGTCAATTGAAAGAAGACAAAAAACTATCTGGGCTTCTCCTAAATTTTGAGACGTAATATGCGGTGACGACTTTGGATTGAACTAGATACCGCTGTCGAGTTGAGAGGAGCGCGCTTTAGGAACACGCAAGGTGTCTCACTGCGATCGTGTGTTGCTGACTAAAATCGTTTTCGATCTTGATTTTCATTCTTCAGATCTTCAGTCTTCAGTCTTCTGTTGACTTATCATGTAGTTGGCTCTGGAGGTATAAACATCAAGGTAGGAATAAGAGTCCATTAGATATGGAACGGGTAGATTGAGACAGCAGACATGAGCTGCCGTCCGTATGACGGGATCCTAAATTTAAATTCACGATCTGCTAGCCAAAACTCCAGATTGTGAGAATAAAACAAATCTTAATCATGTGGATGATCAATCCCATTTTGTCACCACAACTATAAATGGGATTAAGTTTGGTTCAATTCAAACTACCCACATCAAGGTTTACAAAACAAAATGGAAATGAATTGACAAACAAGCTTCCAAAATCGGTTAGGAATAACAAAGTCACATCCCACACATACATAAAAAATAAATCCAAAACATTCCTCTTAAAGTCTTTATATCTTTAAATTTTCAAGTCTTCATGTTTTAATAAAAACAATAAGGAAAATCACAAATAACAAGTCCTAGAAAGGCTGCAACCTTCTATCTAGTGCCGCAGATGGCTCAAGGATCCAAATGTTAAGTGTAATAGCTTTTTGAAAAGCTTTTCTAACCATTTAACATCTCTTCAAATTTCAACTCAATCTAAACTATTTTCCAAAAGTTATGCGGGTTTAAAGTAGAGGCTTTTCTTCCTCCTTGCAAACTAAACACTA
Source organism: Ulota crispa (assembly GCA_963920765.1). Classification (NCBI taxonomy): domain Eukaryota; kingdom Viridiplantae; phylum Streptophyta; class Bryopsida; order Orthotrichales; family Orthotrichaceae; genus Ulota; species Ulota crispa. Next base: position 14,962,803 of record OY987247.1, on the reverse strand, counting down.
CCTCTATAAACCTCTATAACTTTTGTTTTACACATCACTCATAGAAACGTGATATCAATTTGCAAAGATGATACTACTGGCTACAATTTTTAAAATTTTCACTTCAAAATAAAACTTTGTCCGTAGGTTCTAGTCAATCAAAATGTGCGTCTTAATTTTTTAGAAAGCACCCAAACCTCCAATTTCTACACACTATAATTTTTTCAATAAGACTTCAAATTGAATGATTAAAAACAATTTGGAAAACTATGACAACAAACTATCATTTCTAAAATTTTGAAAAAAAAATTCATATTGTCGAAAAGTTGAAGCTCTTCAAAGTTTCGGCATTTTTATAACAAAAGGACAACCACTTCCAATTCTTCACACCTCCATTACTTTTTCTTCCAAGCTTCAAATCTCAAGTTTAAAGATATTCTAGAAAGTTAAAACTAAGATGAACGCTTTCTTTAAATCATGTTGCAAAATGATATACTGACCATAAGCTATAGCTTGTCGAAGTCTTAGCCTTTCTTCATTCTTTGGCTTTTTTACTCTAAAATTCAAACACTCATAACTTTTGCATCACAATTCCAAATCAAACTTGCAAACTCAATTTGCAAAGATAATCACACAAAAAACAACTCTTTCAAATTTCAATTCAAAATCATGTATACACAGAAAGTTCTCTCATTTCAAAGTTTCAAGATTTCTTCCCTCTTCTCACCAACACTCATATACTAACTTCCAATAATCAAAGAATCTCCCTTCTTTAATTTTCAATCGTACCTAAAGTAAGAAAATGAGGCACATCAGCTCATGTCCCTCTCTATCCTAATCCTACTATAGATGTCAAACCCTTTTTTTCTTTCACACCTTTTTCATTGACTTTTAAACCCTTAGTATTTTTATTCAAACAAAGACAAAATATATGAGTCTTCCAAAACATCTAGATAAATATACAAAAATGATTAAATTACAAAATAAACACCAACGTAAAGTGGCCACGTGCCATTGCGGGCATATAATAGCGTCAAACGCTTGTCTTTAGTCGTCAAGTCGTGGACTTGGTTGGCTAGAGAAGCGGTTGTCTCTAGCCGAACGCCGGTCCGGGTTCAAATCTCATTAGACTCGTCGAGCGGTGATAGCAGCTTACGGCTTGGCAGCTAATGAGGCAGGAAATTGGCTCAACCAACTCGTTACCTACCTCCCTGAGCTGTACATGTGACAAGACGGCGTAGTACAGTAGAATCTATGGCCGCTGCGCTGTTAAACCGGGATCCTCACCACAACCACCTCTTTTTCCATAACTGTTGATTTATTGAAATCAACACAAACATAATAAATAACAAGTATCTACATGATGGAGAAATTTCCATCAGAGCATCGCATAGAAAATCAACCAAATATCTAGGGTTGTTGATAGGATTCAAGATTAGCCCTAAGACAAATGGACACGTTCTCCTACAAATCCTAGAAACAAAACTCTATCGTTGGGCTACGCAACATCTTTTGCTTACATGTCAAATTCTAGTATATAACCAGATTTTGGTAACAACCTATTAGTATACAGTAGCTGAGTGTGGGTTATATAGAAATTATTGCGACCTAATCAAAGGGCTACTATAAAACTTCATCTGGTCGGCGAGAGAGAATAGCAACTGCCGCGCTAGAATCAGCTGGACCTCTAGTATTCAAATACAGAGTGAAAGAGGTGTCAAGTTGTTAGATCCTTTTATTCAAATAAAAGCCCTCCTTATCAAGCTAGTAGTTTAAAATTTAAGCCTACGGAACAAGTCTTGGAGATAAGCTAAAGCAATAAGAGCCGATAGACACCTACAACATCTACCGGCAACCTCCGTTTGGAAACCTATCCATTCTAGATGAAAACGGGAATCCCATGGACTTTGGAGTGCAGACCGGCCTATATAGATGGGCACAAAGCAAAATGTAGAGGATGGCAGACGTATGGCATTTCAATCGAGATGATTGCCTCAGCCAAGAGGAGATCGCTGCACAATTATCGAGGCTTAGAGACAAGTTGAAATGCCCGAAAAACAAAGTGGCGGTGCTTTCAAAAATCCTATGGAAGTCCAAAATTAGATTCTCGGTGATTGAAGATTCTTGGATTGGAGAGGATACAGGGTAGGCATTATGCCGAGTCCACTTTGTTACAACTGTAGACATAGCCAGCCAATCCTTCACAGCAGTAAGGTATTCACTCCACACGCCATTATGGCTCCTCACATCGGAGGAAGGATACCATTGCATGCCGTTGGGGCATCAATAGTTGCTAATCATGGTCACGGCCTGGTCAAGCCAGAGCAAAAGCTTCGCCGAGGTTAATCCAAAAATCCGCCCTCAAGATAGAGTCCACACAATTGGCGCCTGCTTCGTAATTGACCTCCTTTGGAACCCGGGAGATTGGATATGGGTCGCAATCCCAGCCCATGAGCAGCTCATTTTTTACCAATATTCAGTTAAAAGGGAATATAAGATTGGTCTGTTACACACTCAGCACTTATCCACAACCACTCTGATCATGCAAGACAGAGGGCACAATGAGAAAGACCAGAAGAAATTTCACAACTTCTTATGGCACCAATCAAGACCACGCAAGATTGTAGTGTTTCTTTGGTCCTTAGTAAACTGGGGTGTAGCCACTAGAGCCTGGCTCTCATAGATTGGCATGCACAATGCCCCAAGGTGCAATCTATGCAGGGATGAACAAGAGGAGACCTATGGCTATCTCTTCTGGAGTTGCTGCCTTGCTACAAAATATGGAGGCATTATCACCATGCAGCCCTTTAACATGGAGGACTACGTTACGAAACTTGGGAAAATGCACTACTTGGGACATTTTGAGTTCCCATTGCAAGTGCAAAGGAGTTACAGTTTGTGTTTAGCCATCATCCTGGGGACATGCTCTGCTGCCACTTGATTTGGTTCATCTGGGTGGAACGCTACCGGAGGCGCTTCAAAGCCGAGCCTCCAACACTTGATTGCATCATGCGGAGAGTATGGACAAGCATTATATACAGCGGATTGGTAGCTTGGCGTGCCATCCATCATTACCCCAAAGAAGATGATGCACGCATGGCCCTCGAGAGTCAAGTCTACCTTTCAAGCGGAATGGGTCACAGATCCACTTCTCTTCTATACTCCAGATGGTAGCACTATAGGCTAGTGGCATGAGCCGCCACGATACTTTGTACCACCTTAGGATCCCACACTTAAATCCTTGAAAGTTGAGGCATCCAGTTTTCACCTCGCATCGGGGTTTCTGGGTTTTTCCCCTTCTAAGGGGTTTTTTCATGTATTCGCACTATTATAGTACACGGCATCTCCGGACAAACCGGTTTTTTCCCTGCAAGGGGTTTTTTCAATTATGCAAAAAAACCAATTTTCAAACTTTTTTACTCTTTGCCATGAAAGTGGCAATTTTGAGTGTCTTTTGACAAAATAAAGGCCATGGTCCTTTAGGGATTAATTAGGATATTGATGCGGCTATTGATGGTATTTGGAATTGAGTGTACCACCTATCGCCGCGTGAAACTCACCAGTGGTAAAATTGGCTTTGATGAAAATTAGTCTTTTAAAGGTTGCCTAAGCTACAAAAGGGGTCTTTGAGTGTTCAAATTGAGCTTGTTCTTCTTCATAATGGATGATTTTTATCTTGATCTTTTTCAAAAAGATATTTTCTTAGCGTGTCACTCTATTTATGGACAAGGCTTCATTGAGGAACAACAAACACAAAATAATGCAAAATTCACAAATGTTAAAACATTCCTTTTAGTAAAATTAACAACTTCTTGCTCCTTGCTCTAAATTTAATTTTTAGTTATTAAAATGATAGTATTGAATTTGAACCCAATTATTGAAACGAAGCTTGCTAAATCTCATTACTACTCCAATTTGAAAATTGTAAAATTAATACTATATCGCAATTTGAGCTTTGGGTTTATAATCAAGTACATCTAATTTCTAATTTTAATATGACAAGGAAATTTTGTTTTGCCTAATACCGCAATATTTTACAATATAAAATACACCTAGGGTTAAGTTTTCAAAACCTTTAACATATTTAGTATCTGATACGATATTTTTTCACATTTTTTTAAGAAAGTACAATGATATCAAATTTTTACAACAAATCTGAGTGTTTTGATGACTTGTAGGAGACATGTAATTTTGTCAATTATAACATTTAGACCAAATTTTATTGTAATCTGAACCATAAATTTTGAAGTTCGACCACATGATCATAGGCTTGGCCCTTTAAGAGTTAGCTCTTAACCCCTAAAGGATCAAGCCCTTTTATCTTCCAAAATCACAAAAAATTGTCACTTTGGGGGGAATGAGTAGAAAAGTAGCAAATAAAGTTTGTTTTGCAAATCCAACCATAGGATCTTGCCTTAGACTTGAAGAGGTATTTGTGGGGAAAAAACCAGGTCATTTTAGATGGAGAAGAGGGAGATTTTTACATCTAAAGTGAAAAAAATGCTTTTTCCTATATTGTCCCAAAAATTCAGAAGCCTTTGACCACTTTTACATGAAAAAAAGTTCTCTGCACAAAATTGAGGTTTATTTTTTCCATGTAGAAGACCAAGTAAGGTATGTGTGGGAGAATTTTCAAATCAATTGGAACTATACAACGCATGGGAAAAAATTAGTAAGTAAAAAGAAGTAGAGAATGAGTCAAATCACTAAAGTGTTAAGAATTTAGTTATTGAAATGAAAAACGCAAATCCCAACAGTCATAATGTGGTAAAAAACAACCTACTTCCTTAGATTTAGTTTTTTTTCCCAAATTTTGAAAACTATGGAAAATAAAGGACTTCAAAGTTCATTTTAGAGTAGAGGATCCATAACTACCCACAAACTAAAACATCTCATAACTTGCATCTCATTGATTGAAATTGAGTGATTCAAAGCTTTGCACATATAGAAAAATCTAAAGAAACAATTTTTCATTTTTATTTTAAAAAATACAATTTTTGAAGAAGTTTTTGGGCTGCCCAAATTGCCCTCCCTCCCCGAGTTGCAGAAATTCTTGCATGACTTTGTTGTTGAATGTCAGAATGAGGAAAAAATTGAATGCCCACATAGATCTTTGGATTCCCCATCTTCCGTAAAAGTTTCAAAAAATTATACAAAGTAGTTAGCCATAGGTACATGCCCAAAATCCCATTTGTCCCCCAAAGGGACAACGGTCCTTTAGGGGTTAATGCTAAGTGACCAACATTAAACATGTTTTCCATGTAAGATTGTAAGGTAGACAGACCCAATTCCGACCATGCGACTAGTGTTGTGCATATATACCCATGGCGATCATTTGAATCTTGAAATTGAGGCACCCCATAGATACCTTATTTTCTGTTAAACATATGATACAGTATGTATCTAGCACCTAGATTTTAGGATTCAAATGATTGCCGTGGGTACATTTGCACATCATTAGTCACATGGTCGGAATTGGGTTTGTCTACCTGATTTTGAAAACCCCTAGCATTGTGGGGTGAAGGTCCTTAGAACTTCACATACTTTTAAGGTAGACATACCATATTCCAACTGTCTTAATTCCGACCCCTCTATACGGGGCATGTTCATTTCAGGAAAGAAATAAACATGTCGGGTACATAGAGTTAGAATTCTTAAAGGGTTGGAATAAGGTATGTCTACCTTATATGCAAATTCCACCAAAGACATAGCTCAATAATTCACTAATTCCACGGTCAACTAACTTTTTTTGAGCAAATTCTCACTAGAACCTTATATATCATCTTCACACGGGGAATGCTATTTTGTGAGCGGAATCCGTGAGCCGTGAGCAATTAGCCTAGATTTTTTGTCAAAATATTCAATTTCACCTATAACCATGTACATTAAGCCTTATAAGTTGTGCATTTTAAACTTATATCTTTTGCAAAAGTTACTTCTTTAAAGTTTTTGCACTCATTTTGAGATCAAAATTGATTCCTACTCACCAAATCTTGTCTCACCGCTCACACGCTCACTGTTTTATGCTCACGAAATAGCCTCGTCCCAATGTGACCAAGGTGCTTCTCCCTTTTTGCACAAAATCTAAACTTGGAGGCTTTGAAATAATATAAATTATTGAGCACTATTTCTTACGTTTATGATCCCATAGTTTCCCCAACCAATGCTCAATTTTGGTTGTACGTTTTTATTGGGCTTTTTCGGATCAATTGATGAAGAGTTTTTAGTAAACATGGTTTGAAAGTACAGTTTGAAGGCTTTGGAGACAAGACCTACATTTTTTGTAGTGGCTTAAAAAACATTATTATTTCTCCTCTATCCATTGGAAGATATCTTCACATTATCAGAATTATAGCAGCAAGTGGTGCTTACGACTCCAATTAGTGTAGCTTCTTGTAGGAGATGGTTTTCACACTAACTCATCTTTCATAGGTTGATTTTTAAAAACTCAAAAGTATGTGAATGTTGCTTGAACAAAATTACTTGCATTTTGGTTGTCCTTATACTTGTGAACGTGACAACAAAAGTTGTAGAGTGAGTCATGTTGTGTAACATAACTCTTGCTAACAAAAAGGACTTGTGGTAGTATTTTGTTCAAGCAACATTTACGCAACCTAAAGACCTCACACATAGAAAACCTCATGTTTGCACCAGTAGTTACTCAAGCTTTGCCCTTGTTCTCATGGGCTTAAACATGAGAATGCCCTTGCATGTGCCCTTACCCTACACCTATGATAATTACGATGTCAAAATTTCCAATACAGTGCATTCATTTTGAAGAAATACAAGAGAAGGGGTGTGCTTTGAAAGGTCACCACTTTTGAAATAATTCTTAAGTTTAATGATTCTTGTTGTTCCCATGTTAAGAGCAAAAATGACATAGCTGGAATGCAATTGAACAATTCCAACAGTCAATCCTTGTAAAAACAACTGAAGTTGTTGAATGAGGAAAATTAGGACAACTAGTTTTTTGAAAAGATGACATTTTTTATCATTGGCACTCATTGATTTAAGAGAATGATATTTTGCCACCAAAAATTAGAAGAGCGCGGCCTCTAACAATATTAATAAGTGTTAAGTTTTAGCCCTGCAGCCTGAACGGTACGGGTGCGTGTCACTCCACCAGTGGAAGACAGGAAAATTCCATGTGTAGCGATAATTTTGCAGGGCTAGAAAGAAAAAATTGTCAGGATTGGCATATTCTACCAAGAGAAAAGCTGCTGAGGACCTTCTAAACCACACTCAAAATAAACCCACAGTTCCAGAATCCAGATGCATGAATTTAACCCCTAAAGGATCATGGCCTTTATTTTGTCAAAAGACACTCAAAACTGCTACTTCTATAGCAAAGAATCAAAAAAAGTTTGAAAATCAGACATTTTGCATATTTGACCATAGGATCTTGTGCTAGACTATTATAAGAATGTGTCATACAAAACTCAAGAACTTTGACCACACAGATTGGAAGATATTTGCATTTAAAAAGTAAAAAACAACTTTTTTTGCACCTTGCTTGATTAGATTTTTTAACTTTGAACATTTTCAACTTAAAATTTTTGCACCCCAGAGTTTGGAATTCTATTTTTGCATGGTGGGAAGTTGAGTTGGTAATCTTGGGAAAAATTTTCAAAAAAGAATACTTAATTTTCATTCATTAAAAAAACATTAGGTAGAGGAAGGTATGAGATTGAACAAAAACTTAAATTGCTAATAACCCTGCAAAGGAATTGAAACGCAATAATCCCAAAGGTGAGATTGTTCTAGAAAGCAAACTTCACCCTCTCCAATGATTTTTTTGAAAAAGTGTTAAATCCGCATTCAAAAATGAAGTTTATAAGTTATTTTTTCAAGAAGATGCTTGAGTTGCCCAAAAACAAGATTGTCCATAACTTTCTCATAACTAGTCCAAATGGAATGAATCAAAGCTCCAAAAGTAGATAAAGATATAATCTATGAGAAAAAAAAATTAAAATTATATTTCAAGTTTTTATAAGATCTTTTTTTGTTGCTCAAAGTCCCTTAATTTTTGCTTATTTGGGCATAACTTTTGCTCCTTGGCATAAATTGGAATAAAAATTGTATTCCCCAAAAGCTAATGTGTTTTTTTGTTTTCAAAAAAAGTTTCAAAAAATTAGGACAAAAATTGAGGCCGTAGGTACCTGCCCGAAATCCCATTTATCCCCCAAAGGACAATGGTCTTTTAGGGGTTAATCATCGAGTGTTGCTATTTCCCACAACCACCATAGCACAAAATCATAATATTGCTAATGTCAGTTTTTTATGTATTTGATGAAAACAATATCATTCCCATTTAAAAAGGAATTGATGTATGTACCACACCCTTTTGACTATTCTACCACACCTATTGCATATGGCTTACATTTATGATATTATAGTAGGTGTGGTTTGCTAACATAGAGGATAATTGACAATATTTTTTTCAAGCAACATTTACTCAAGCTAAAGGCCTCATGCACAACCAATCTCAAGTTTGCATCACTACATCAAATAGTGCATTTAGGTTGCCCCACACTAATTCTCATATCTTACTCTTCTACTGCTTCAAAAATGATTTTCATCACTAATTACTGCAATTTTTTTTTAAGGGCCTTGCACTACAAAGTTGCCAAAAAATAAACTAACAACGTTCAAGTTGTAAACCATGTGAAATCCAAGCATGGTCAACATATAGTTTGGGACAACCTAAATGCACTATTTGGGGTAGTTACTTGGATTTAACCCTTATTCCTAATGTTTTAATCCCTAAAGGACCATTGTCCCTATAGGGGACAAATGGGATTTTGGGCAAGCACCTACAACCTCAATTTTTGTCCTGATTTTTTTGAAACTTTTTTTGAAAACAAAAAAACACATTAGCTTTTGGGGAATACAATTTTTATTCCAATTTATGCCAAGGAGCAAAAGTTATGCCCAAATAAGCAAAAATTAAGGGACTTTGAGCAACAAAAAAAGATCTTATAAAAACTTGAAATATAATTTTAATTTTTTTTTCTCATAGATTATATCTTTATCTACTTTTGGAGCTTTGATTCATTCCATTTGGACTAGTTATGAGAAAGTTATGGACAATCTTGTTTTTGGGCAACTCAAGCATCTTCTTGAAAAAATAACTTATAAACTTCATTTTTGAATGCGGATTTAACACTTTTTCAAAAAAATCATTGGAGAGGGTGAAGTTTGCTTTCTAGAACAATCTCACCATTGGGATTATTGCATTTCAATTCTATTACAGGGTTATTAGCAATTTAAGTTTTTGTTCAATCTCATACCTTCTTCTACCTAATGTTTTTTTTAAAGGATGAAATTAATTATTTTTTGTTGTTTTTCTTTTCCCAAGATTACCAACTCAACTTCCCACCATGCAAAAATAGAATTCTAAACTCTGTGGTGCAAAAATTTTAAGTTAAAAAAGTTCAAAGTTAAAAAAGTTCAAAGTCAAATAATCTAGTTAGGCAAGGTGCAAAAAAAGCTGTTTTTTACACTTTAAACGCAAATGTCTTCCAATCCGTGTTGTCAAAGTTCTTGAGTTTAGTATGACACACTCTTATACTAATCTAGTACAAGATCTTACTGTCAAATATACAAAAACATTAATTTTCAAACTTTTTAACTCTTTGTCATAGAAGTGGCAATTTTTAGTGTCTTTTGACAAAATAAAGGCCATGGTCGTTTAGGGGTTAAATTGAGAATGCCCTTGTGTGAGGCCCTTCCCTAACGGTTACATCAATACCCAAAACATGGCACAATAAGATGGATGATATTGCCAAATCGTGTTATGGGGAATATAACTTTTGCCAATCCGTGCATGGATGGAAAGTTTAGTAACAATAACAGCTGGTTTTGGGGAGAACGAGAGGACGTGGATGGTGTTAAACCATATTTTTCGCATCTTCCTGCCTTCCTGCATTTGGGGTGCGTGTCACACAATCAACAAGAAAACTGAACACACAAAATAAAATCCCGGCCTGGACTCACCTGAAAAGAAACCTGGATAACATATAAGCTTTATTCTGTTTATTCATGTCCAAGATGGAGTCAGCAGGAACCTATTTCTGGCCACTTTACTACAACTTTAGAAATTAAAAGGTGAGCACCCTTGCACCAATAGTTGAGCACCATGTGGTTTTTAAAACCTCTAGCGTTTGTTGACCCCTAAATTCCTGAGGGTACTTTTATCAGTTCAGGAAGGCATTCTGAAAGTTTTTGAATTGCAGTTGTGAAATCATTGTTATACATGGATAATTTTTTTAAAACGGTAGGATCTAGAACTTCGAAGCTTCAAAGCTTTCAGATGGTGTTGTCCAAAAAAATTCTAAAAAAGTCACACTGATGTTGAGATATTTTTGATTGAATTTAGATAAGTACTTTGTTTTTTTTGTTTCTTTTGAGTTGCTCAAAACTAGTTATGCAAATTGGCAACTTTTGAGTATAAAATTGGTAAACCATCACTTATGATGATTTAGTACTTGTTGTTGTTACATCAAAACTAATGACTCCCCTTCCAAATCCATGATCACAATTTCACAAATGAGCTTTCAATGCAAATGTCAAAGAGCTATCACCTAATACAAAGAAAATAATTAGTTTCAATAATCAACCAAACATCATTTTAAATGAAAGAATTTTTAATGGTGAATGAATTCTAATTCGTATAACAATATCATTCCAAGTGAAATTAGTGCAAAAACAAATTTGGATTTTGTTAGGTGATGAAATTTAAGTACATGGCCCTCATTGCCCAAAGGGAATCTTCACTTACTCTCAATTTGATGCACATTTTTCCAATGTGGCAATTTGTCATTGGCTCTTTAGTAACTCTATTCATCACATTTTTTGATGTGCAAGAGACATGCTTGCAGTTTAACTTTCACCAAAAACAATTGGAATGTGGTATGGAAAAAATTCAAATTGAACATTGAAGCTAACTTCAACCCATAACTTCTCCAAAAAATTAAAATTAAAAAAACTCAAAACCTTTACTTTCAACAAGGTCTCAAAGTTTCCTAAACACCCAAATTGGGTGCCTCAAGCATTTAGGGGTTAAAATAAGGGAGAGTTCACACGATGCTCCACCTCCCAACTCTGCTAGTCCTAGTGTCAGGGGGAGATTTTGAACTTAACCTATGAGAATTCTACATTTTTCATTTTTAACCAGATAATTTAGTGCATGCACCAAATATTGTTTATGTACTTCTGCTATAATTAGACATTTTTCAGAAATCTAGTTAAATTTTAATCGATTGATTTAGGTTTCAATCTTTTTCTAGCTTTGACATTTCATTTGGCTGCCTTCCTATTAATTTTTGGATCTGCCCGCTCTTTGGCTGGTCCTACAATAACAATAGAGCCCCAGCTTTATGAGGTTATAAATGATAAAAACAAATTCTAATGATATTCTTCAATTCTTCGCAAAATAATATATTGAGATTTACTTCTTGAAGCGGTGTATCGAAATTTTCTCAATGCAATTTTTGAGCAAAGTCCCACATTCTTGGTACCAAAACCCCCAAACCCCATTGCCATGTAAGCATTTCTGAGTGAACTATGCCTTGGGATTTAGAACGTACTGTAAACTGCTAATTTCCTATTTTCGAGTTTAGGCCAACCAAATTCTAAAATTTTAATGGAACTTGGGAGGAATACATGGTAAACCCACCCCGTGGACCCTAAGAGAGGTTTTCTTCTCTTACTCTTATAAGGGAGTTGGCTCTAAAAGCATTAGTTCATTTTGAACCACTCATATAGATAGTAGAGAAATGGACATGAGCTTGTTCTTAAATTGTCCTCTTACAATCATTAAATGTACAAAAGAAAAAATGTTTTTCATTGCAAAGAGCCAATCATTCTCCTTGCTTTCTCAAATTTCTTCACAACTTACAAGTGAATGATTCTTGGAAGGTCTGGGGTCATAAATAGAGACCTATGACACATGCATTTTGAAAATTCATAAGTAATTCAAAAAGATTTCAACAAAAATGAAACAACTTGTGTTATGTTCCACATCTCTTTCTCTTTGTCTGAAAAAATGAACTAAAAGTCCTCTCATGCATGAAAAACCATGAAAAAGGGGAATGAGCCCTTAGACGGTCGGTTTTAGAGCCGACTACCTTAGGTCAAGGCCAAAAATTTGAGCCATTAACTACTAATTTTGATAATTTTATAAGGGCAAGAATGAAAGAGATCGAATAATTTGTTTAGGTTGCAAATCCATCATATTGTGTTGATTGTCCAACTTCATATATTTAAGTCAAGATCAATGGATTTCAATGGAAGCTAGCAATGACTGCAAACCAACATATTGAAATTCTATTCTCAATGGGTCCAACTGTAAGAGTTAGTTGGAGATCTTGCCTAATAAGCATTAAATAAATTTTGTTAATGTTTACATGAATTAATAATGTAAAGAGTTAGTTGGAGATCTTGTCTAATAAGCATTAAATAAATTTTGTTAATGTTTACATGAATTAATAATGTAAAGGCTTAAATTTTAAAGATTCAACCAATGAATGACTAGGATTAACCCCTGAGCGCCCCATTGTCTCATATATTGCCTCCAAAGATTTAAAGTCTTGTTTTGAGGCACTAGATCTAACTTTTTGGTCTTGCTATAAACTACAATTATAAAAGCATTCAAGTTGTCCATGTCAACGAAGTAATGGCAAGGAAAGCCAAATTGTTGTACAAGCGCTATAAGAGATTTGATTTGGTGAAACACCATACGGGGAGTGGTGGCAAGCATACGAAGTATGGAGGCAAGCATACGGAGCATGGTGGCAAGCAGCATTTTATAAGCTGCAATCGGTCAATATTCCTTGCAAGTTTCTTTGTGTAAGCTTTGTGGTAGCAAAAAAGTTGTTGGCAGGGGTTCAAGCATATTCTAGACCCTTATTATGGCAACCATCATTGAATGTGCCGGTCATTGTTTTCTATGCAATAGCAATTTGAAGCCCTAAAACTTGACATAAAAAGATGTGCAATCTTCAATAATTTACAAGTGTGTGCATTCACATCTAATCTTGCTACTCACAAAACTTAAGATGAATTAAATGCTTATGGAATTTTGTAAAAATCATCAAATATCAACTACCTACCAAAAAATGAGATTTTGTCATCATATGTTGTTTGATCAAATGTTATAATCTCCTGTCTCCCACAATCAATTGTTCCCAAAATTTGTAAGCCTTCTTCTAAGTAGGTGTTCCACTATTTTCAATGGTCACTTTTTGTGGATCATTTGATTGACTGAGATACGATGCATCAAAGTTGTTGGTTTCCAAAAACCTTGATTTTGGTGAAATTGACCTGGGCGCTCAGGGGTTAAGGTGGGTAGCTTGAATTGCATCCCTTCTCATATGAAGCATCCCATAGATAGCCCAAGAATGAATATGAGGTGGTTTCTGAATGGACCCTCCTTAGTTGTAAAAGAAAAGGTTCATTCTATTGCTAGAGCTAATCATACTTCAGTTTCGCCTCTAACATTTTGTGGGAGACCTAGAGTCACAAATAGGTGCCTACTAAAGAGAACTTTAAAATTTTATCAACAATTCAATAATGCTTCAAAAAATATGAAAAAAATTGTGTTACATTTGACATCCATTTCTCTTTGTCTAAAAATTAGACAAAAAATCTTCATGTCTTGGAAAGGCCATGAAAAGGCAGATCAGCCCTCAAACTATTGCTTTTTGAGCTACCTACCTTAGGTCCACTAATGCTCTTCAAATTGGCCTTGCCTACTTTTATAAAGTAGCCTCATTACATAGCTTTTAACACAAAATTCAACGTAATTGATACTTGATATTTGAAGTGTATATAGACATTGTGTTGGTCCAGATAAACTCTAAATGTCAAGTGTTTTATAATTTCATTTGATTTTTTGGGATTTTATGTGCTTGATGAAAACCGGGTGGTCAAATTTCATTGGTTGGGACCTTGTAATAAACGTTTTTCATCCTTATAAGTTGTTTTCATTTTAAGAGTAAAGCTATATTTAGTCAATCAGAAATTAGAATAAAAATCTGGTCTTCTTTGAGAGTCTGAAACCATCTGAACAATTCCGTAACTATCTACACTAAAAATAAGAATTCCACTTTAGTTACTAGTAACCAACTAATGTATCTACGAAAGTAGGTTTGGGACGTACAAAAATAAAAACAAAAATAAAAAAGTGAAAATTTTGAGTTCTAAGAAAAAGAAACGATAAAGAGCTAAAACAAAAGAAACTAAAATACGAAGCAACATGTTTTATATGCCTTTCATACATGATTTGCAAATTTGAGGAGGATGAAAACTTTAATCAATAAAATTCAAATGTTAATTTTTGGATTGGTAAACGTTGATTTTGAGATTTGGTCAAATATTTATGTTATGGTAAGGTAAGAGCACGTGTATTTAATGGTGTCACTCTTTACATAGTGTGGTCATTTTAGAGTTTAAATTTAGGTACATTATACATACCTTATCATTTTGGTTAACAACAATAAACTATTTATGACTTACCTAGATTTAAGCTCTAAAATGACTACTATATGTAAAAAGTGACACCATTAAATATACCATTAAATATTATTGATATTGGGTGGTTCTACTTTATACAAGACATACTATGCAAGTAGTGTTTGACATTTGTCAAAACAATTTTTATTTTCCGATATTAGAGGATATGGCTCTTTTTCCTTACTGATTCATGCTAATATCTTCTATAAAAAAATCTCCTCTTCTAGTTGTTGGAACAACCGATTTTGACCATTTGAGCACTTGGTAACTAAAAGTTTGTTCGTTCAAAAGCCTACACCATGGTCCATCAGAAAGGAGCTAGACCACCATGCTAGAATAATCTCCAAAACACAATAATTCGTTTGGAAGGTAGATGATTCGTTCTCCTAGTGTCTCCCAATTCCGATCCCTAGTTTTTGGGACTTCTCTACTAACTGTTGCACCTATAATGGAGCTGTGAATGCCACTTGCACAAGCAAATCTTGTCACATGTTATTTGCTTAATTGCTAAAAAATGGTTAAGATTGGGACAGTCAAGTACATGTATAGGAACACATTCAAACAATTTCAAGTGTAGTTTAGAGGAACCTTATGAGTTGCAACTTTGCCATTTCATATAAAACAATCTACTATACTTTTCTTCACAAAAGTTGCATTTCTAGACAGCTTGTTGAAAGGCTAACCCCTACCATTTTTTTTAAATTTTCAAGACCTTGAGGTACCCCAAACCTTTTATTGCTTGGATATAGGCCTATCTACCTTATCGACTATTTCAAATTTCACAAGTAGTACTATAGTACCACATGCTTAATTGTGGTTGATTCTAAGGTGGGCAATCCTTTGTATGGCCATTTGGGAGAAATTTTAAAACTATTGAATACAAATGTCTACCACAGATTTGACCATACAAATGGAAGTATCATGTAAGGTTTAGTGTTATGCATCATGAATTATGCTCACTCTTTAGTTGTTATGGCCATTTTTTTGCATTTATTGGTATATTCAACCAGTACTCTTTTAGTTTTTTCAACCCTTTAGCCACATGCCACCTCAAATTGGCCTAATTATTGTCCTTAACTCTGCACTTTCCAATTCCCCAAACCCATCCCCTTTGCCACGTCATCAAATTCCTTGACATGCTCTCCTTACAAATTGAAAAGAGTAAAAATCAACCAGGAATTGTTTGACCAAATCTTAGTGGGTTAACTAGTTATGGATCATTAAGATAAATGGCTTTTCTTGTTTTTGGCCATTGAAGATTTCCCAAATTTCTTATTGTATTTTTCTCAAAATTTCATATGTTTTTTATTTGACCATATCTCTTGATATTTTACATATATCTCTCAATGTTTGTATGTATCTCTCATTATTTTGCATACATCTCTTCATGTTTTGCAAACCAAAACAATTCCTAAATTTTTATTTTATTTATGGACTTCGGATAATCCACATTTAGTTAAATATGATATTAGAATGATATCTACCCCTGATTAGGTGTAGACATTCATGAGTTAAGACTGAAGAACTCATGGCGTTGCAGCTATATAAGTTTTTGTTACATAGAATTCAATTTTAATTCTTCTCCTATATTTTTAATCGTCTTAAGTTGTACTACAGCACTTCGAAAGAAGTTTTGCTTTGCCTTTTGTCTAATGTGTCTATAATACAAACTCTTAACTCCAGCTTACAACATAATTCACTTGTTGATTTTCGTAACTTTGCAGTTTTGAGGTTATCAATGAACTTAACAAACTTAATATCATACAGCATTTGAGTCACCTCTTGTAAACATCGAGTCCAAGAGCACTGTCTAATGCACACCAAAAACACACATGGAAAAGAGAGAGTTACTACAAGTCGAAGGTTGCCTTTCAGATATAAGGTAGGCGCACCCATAAGCGTGGAAATAAGGGTTTTGGAGTGGAAATGGAAACCAAAAATATTGGCATCAATTTCAAGGTTCCAATTGCAAGCATTTGTTCACAAAGATTTTTCAAAGTCCAAAATCACTGAAATTGTAGGAACCATGTGTAAGAGATGTTAATCATAAGGTTTGTTGGTTCTTACATAGTGAGATAAACCTCATGCTAGTCACCCACAACCATCACTTCATCACCCATAACCATCACTCAATCACCCACAACCATTTGTTTTTTATTAATTAGTTCTGCCACTGTCAGGTGACGAGCATGGGGACGCAACGCTTATGGATGCTGCCTTAAACAAAAAATTTGATGGATACCCTTGAAATTTGCACCCCTCCACTTTTGGCCATGGAATGAAGTAGCACTTCGTTTAATGTATCCATGATAGTGTAAGTAGGTTTAATCTACGCTTCAAAGTTCGCAATCTTTGTTTACTTCTCAACTTCAAATCACTCCCTTCTCTTCATTAAGCTTTAAAAATGGAGATGTAAACTTCAGATGTTAACCCCTAAAGGACTGAGCCATTTTTTCAGTGAAAATCACTCAAAACTGCCACTTTTGGGGGTTGGTAAGAAGGTAATTCTTTTTCAAAATTTGGGAAATCCAACCATAGGATCTTGCCCTAGATTGGATTAGGTATTTGTGAAAAAAAAATCAGGTCATTCTGGATGGACATGAATGAGATATTTACATCTAAAGTGAAAAGAAAAGTTTTTTTTCATGCTGCCGCAAAATTTCAGAAGTTTTTGACCATTCTTACATGAAAATAATTACTCTACGCAACTTTGCGCTTTATTTTTCCCATGTAGGAGATCAAGTTAGCTATGTGTGGGAGAATTTTCAAATCAATTGGAACTACACAACACATAGGAAAAATCAATAAGTAAAAAATAGAGAATGAGTCAAATCACTAAATTGTTAAGAATTTAATAATTAAAATGAAAAATGCAAATCCCAATGGTCATAATGTTGTGATAAACAATCTACATCCTTTGGTTTTGTTTTGTTTTCCAAAATAATTAAAATTGGGTAAAATAAAGGACTTCAAAGTTTATTTTAGAGCAGAGAATCCATAATTGCCAGCAAACAAAAACTCCTCATAACTTTCATGTCATTGATTGAAATTGAATGATTCAAAGCTTCTCACCTATAAAAAAATCTAAAGAACCAATTTCAATTTTTAATTTTAAAAAAATTAATTTTTAAAGAAGCTTTTGGGCTGCCCAAGCAGGCAGTCCACCCCTACTTTTCAGATTTTCATGCATAACTTCTTCAATAATTGTCAAAATGAGGAAAAAATTAGATGCCCACGTAGATCTTTGAATTCCCCATCTTCAATAAAAGTTTCAAAAAATCACACAAAGTAGCTTATCCAAAGGTACATGCCCAAACTTCCACCTGTCCTCCAAAGGGACAACACTCCTTTAGGGGTTAAACAAAGTTTGCACTTTGCAGATGAGCACAATATCTGAGTTCAATCGCAAATATTATAAGAGAAATAGTACTACAATTGTAGGTTGAGAGCAAATTTGGCATAAAATAATTCCTCAAAATTTTGCCCAATTATTTCATAAATTATTCTTCAAAAATGCTCAATGTCAAACAAATCAAAAAATTGATATGCCAAATATTATAAAAGACATTAAGCTTAACTAACAATGGAAGTTTAAGGTTGATTCCAAGAGGGCTCAATCTACTACAAATTTTAAACCAAAGGCTAATTTTAGAAAGTGGAAGATGCTTAAAAAGAGGCTTAATTCTACTAGAAAATTTGGTTGAATACCAAATAATAACAATCTTGTTTAATTACAAAAACGAATGCCACATTTGTTTTTTCCTCAAAAAATAATTGATTCGGCACACATGTTGAATCTGCTCTCAACCTACAGTATCACACAAGTGTAATCACACTGCTCATTGTGAGATTTCTGGTTTCGGTTCCAAGCAACCCAAAGGCTGACAACCGTGGATAGTAGTTAAAATCCAACAAAAGTTACAATTTCAAATGAGCAACGTGCAAATTGCGAAAAAAAACTGTCTCGATTTGTTTCAAAAGCAATATACAGTAAATCATTCCAAAGTTTCCCTGGAACATACTGAGAGTACTCTCCATACTACGGATACTCCTCCATACTATATACATACACATAAACCGAAGGCATTCAGATAATCCTTCCAGCCACGATAGGACTACAAAGTCTACTCCACAGGGATCATCACCTCATTCGTCTTCAGAAACCATGGCGTCCAAGGAGGGTTATATCGTGCCAATAAATGATCTCCCAGGATTTTGTAACCATCAGCCTCCAATGATGACTTCAGCTTCTGCACCTGCTGCTCCTCAAGCTTTGGATTAACAGTGCCACTAAATGTGACTACTCCATACTTCTTAGCTGGGAACTCTTTCAGCTTGACTCGGTCGTCTGTTGGCGTTGGTGATGTCTCCAGAGTATAATTTGAAGGTAACACAAACTGCATTGTTACCAGGTTTTTCTCCTCACTTGAACCATCTTCTTTGGTTATCACGGGGGCTGTCATTGCTATTTTCTCAGCGCCACCTGTAAACGTGATCCGATCAAACAAGTTAGCCACATATGAACTTACATCAAATCATCTATGTCCTACATGCCCATATCCCTACATAGATCTTCCCACACTCAAAGACTAGGAAAACCCGACCTTTGGACATAAGGTAGCAGCACCCATAACTGTCAAATTAAGGGTTTTGAACATGACGATTATTAATAAACATCTAGCAAATTCTGGGATCCTATTAGCAAGAGAAAAATGATAAGTTTGCACTTTCAAATGTATTATTTGGATACTGTGAGAATAAGCTGTGAATTTTTAAAGAGCCAACTGCAATTGCACCTAATATGAACACTAAGATTTCATGTTCACATGTTGTACATCCTTGTACTTACATCTATTCACTTCCACAAATTTTCCAAGATTTTAGAGGTGATGGTTATGGGTACAGTGATGGTTATGAGTGTTGCTATCTTAATAGTATTATGAGGGTTTTAGGTTTGTAATTGCAACTATTAGAACTTCATTGAATTTCAGCATTATTATACTTCAATTTAAACAAGGACAATGTAAGAAGCAAATGGGCAACATGCGGAATTATCCAATGGCTCCATACACAAGTCCTAGCTTTCAGAACTTGAAACTTTGAGATGTAAATTCAAGCTTACCATGCTCTTGAGTAATGACAGGTGCAGTCATAGCAATCTTTTCTCCAGCCTCTGATCCTTTCTTATTGCAAGGAGTTCCAACTGCACCTATGTAGCCAGCAAGTATCATGAACCCCCCATCCCTGCCACTCTTCATGGTCTTGGGATCGTAGGTGACCTCAGCAACCACAGCAGGCTCATATTCCCTAATCTCGATATCCTCTTTCATCTCCACAGATTTGTACTTCGGCGTTTCCACTGTGATCTTTCCAAGTATCATACCCATGGCTGCACCACCTTTGCTTACGACTTCGTGTTCTGCACAGCAAACACAATGTGGACACTCTACTACTTCAGCTCGATACAGTCTCTGAAATAAGAGCAAGTCAAAAATCTCGACATAGACGCTCAGAAGGAAAATTGCAAGGGCAAGAATCTTCAGGGAAAAATTTCATTCAGAGTAAATTTGAAGCAGAACGCGAGAACCTAGAATGTCATAAGAGAAACATGCGAGCTCAAAATAACTATCCTAACTCTACGAAACTAAGCTCTCATGTGTTAAGGCGACATGGTGTTAAACACAATAAGCTCCTCCTCAAAACTGATATACAATAACAGAGCACTCCAGGCTTCTTAACCATCTAATTCCGAGTATTAGGGCCGTTCAGACTGTGCCCGACGTCCCAAGTCCCACCGAAATCTGAGAATATGATTGGCTGACAGGCAGAAGATGGGACTTGGTGTTTCACACTATGCCTGAAGTCCCACATCCCACTTGCTCACATGGCGCCAACATGGCAGCACTTTTGACAGCACTTTTGGAAATTTTGGCGCCAAAAAACAGTAGGACTTTACTCAAGATTTGAGTCGACCAAAATGCTAGACCCAACCTTGACCCCAAGTCCCACCTCTCAGGCCCACAAAGTTGGGATTTTACACTCCCGTGGGACTTCGTGACATGGGACGTGGGACTTAGTCTGAACCGGTCCAGTAAAAAACTGCTAAGATCAAAAAAATCAAGACCGCAAAACATACGTGCACACACCAAACTACAGAAACATACACATTTTCAATCAAAGTGTCAGTATAAGATTTCAGAATCAATACATATGGCAATATTGTAAACATTAACTCCATAACTCCAACCACAGCTAAGTTTAAGTTCTCACCTGCTGCTTATTGCGCCCTCAACTTTGTCTCCAAATCGATTCGAAGCACTCCAGCGGCGAAATCTCGTCAGTGCACTCGACTCTCGCAAACCGCAATTCTGCTCCAAGCAATGCGGAAATGATAGGAAGACAAATGGATAACAGAAGCCGCGTTGCGTTTCCAATATGTAGTGCGATATTGCCCAATCTGCAGGGACGCTGGTGCTCTCTTGTTACCGTGGAGGCGATGATTTTGTGCCGTTGGATGGTTCATCGGACGGAGGGTGGTCAGCCACGGCGTAGTAGCCTTTTGGCGGTGATAGGGATGATGGCGCTTTATGGCCACCTGGTCGAGGGAGTCAGCTTGGCTGGCAAGCATTCATTCACTCTTCGCTGACGAGGAGAATTTTTCGCAAAGGTTCTGGAAGCGTCTTACTAGAAAGGCCTGGATGGTTTGGTGCTTTTCAAGGGACATTCGAAAAATGAAGGTCAGCTTCTATATTGCATTGGAATCCAAAATTGCATAAATAATAGGGAAAATTTCATGGATACCGCTGAAGTTTGCAATATTTTCATAGATACCCCTGCTTTTTCAGATATTGAATTTCACAAATATTCTTGGATCAAAGTTTTCAGGTGTTTGTTTTGTTCTGCATGTCACTTCCTTCTTCTTGTTTTTTCAATGTAGCACCTTGTCATGAGCTTTTTTGTAACACTATTCATCACATTTTTAATGTGCAAGAGACATGCTTGCCGTTTAATTTCCACCAAAAAATTGGAATGTAATGTACTAAACATTTAAATTAAACATTGAAGTTAGCTTCAAACCACAACTCCTCCAAAAAAATTTATAACACTCAATCTTTGCCTTTAACTCTTAACCCCTAAAGGGCTCTTGGGCTCTGGAGCTACGATACCAAATACAATCACAACCAATATTTAGAAGTTTGAATCAGTTAAAAATTAAGTGTTACAACCATACATATTGAAGGGTTGTATGATGGTGGGTGCATAACTTTTTTTGGAAAGACCTCAGAGCAGCTCAAATATGTCTATACATATAGCCATACATACGGCCGCAAAGGGCTTTTGTGACGTTCAAAGGTTAAACAACCAAAAGGTCCTTTGCGACCAGTATAATACAGGAAGTTTTTCTTGTATTTGGAAAAGATCCACACCTCTACTACATTTGAGACCAACAAAGAAGTTGGAGAATAGATCAATGAGGTTCAAGTGAGCTACTTCAGATCCCAAATTAAAATTTCTTATTGGTAGCAAATGACAATTAACCGTGAGAGTATATACTATGCCCTATGGTCGTTTAAGGGTTAACAAAGTCTCAAATTTTCTTAAACACCAAGATGTGGTTGGTGCTATTAGGCATTTAGGGGTTAAGGGTTGAAGCCACCATCACATTCTCTTTTCTCCAAAAAGCAAACTTTGACATAAGCAACAACCCTGCCAAATGTTGATTGTCTTCAACAATTATCAAAGTGCCTTATCGAAACATCATATCAAAACATCTTATCAAAATGTCTTATCAAATGTTTAGGTATATAAACTCTACCACGAGACTCAATAGAGTGGGTTGCACATTATGAAAAAACCCCTTGCAGGGAAAACGGTGCTTGTTAGATTACTTTCATGATGAATATTACAAGCTTGGAAAAGAACCCCTCTGGCAAAAATTTCCAGAACCCTTTAATGGGAAAAACTGAATGTGTTCAAGGAACTAGAAAGTGGCGTAAGGTAGACACACTCATACCTGACCCTTTAGCAGAGCCTCCCCAATTCCGACCTTATGTACCCATGATGTACATTTAAAAACTAAAATGTACACCTTGTATACATTGATTGTCGGCCAAGGGGAGGGGTCGGATTTGGGTGTGTCTACCTTAGTTCCATAAGATGTTATTCCCGTCTACTTTACAAAAGATTGGTGGTGTGGTTATCCACTGGGCTTTAAAAGCTGCTTCTAACTCGAGTTGAGTCTTATCATCTTGGGTGTCCTAGTGCATGGCTCTCCAACTAGCCAAGCCTCTATGGATTGTTGCCGTATACGCCCTTCTAAGAACGTTATCAATGACTGGTTCCTTGTTGTCAAATTGGCAACGGCATCTTGCATTCCATACATGCCATATCAAAATGCTGCGGAGTAAATTCCACAGGTGGTTTTCAAGAACGTAATTGAGTTCACGCGTGCCTGAAACTAACACGCAAAAGTTGCCCAGGAGTGAATGCTCCCACGTGTGAAATGTTGGCGGTTCCATGATGCTGCGTAGTCTTGTTATACCTAAGGTAAGAGGCTCAAAAACCAACCATCTAAGGGCTGAAACTGAATTTTGGGAGGTAGAACTTCTTGAAATAATTTTTAGTAAAATTTTCTTGAAAGACAAGAAGAATTAACATCTAACCCAAGTTGTTACATATTTTTTGAAATTTTGTAGAATAAGTTGTGAAATTTTGAAATGAAAAGATCATAGGGCTCTAAAATGGTGCACCTCCTCAAATGTACATTTGTTGTACATTATACAAATGTATGAAAAAATACGTGTACAGAATGAGAACATTTTGGAGGGTGAGCGATTTTCGAGCCTGTCCGGTTTTCGAGCCTTCTACCTTACACCACACCTCCGTCGCAAACAAACAGGTCCAGAAGAGGTGACCGTTTGTTTCAATCTCCCTGCACATTTGACCAACAAGTGGCCTTGCTTCTATATCCTACACTAAAATATTTGGTGGGAAGTTTCATTGCAATAGGTAGAGATGTCTTTATCTCCATATTGGATCACTAAAATCCAACAATTCATTTTAACAAAGATACGTAGAACACTACAGGGTTTCAAACATGAGTTTTATCATGCAAAATCAAACTTTTACATGAGAACCAAAAAGTTTTGCAAACCTAGTAAGATGTGCAAAAGTGCAAGCAAAAGCATTATTCTATGAGAAAACAAAACATAAGTACCTCCATTTGTGAGAAATTGAGGAAAGAGATAGAGAAGCATGGGCCATCTTGTGTGAGATACAAGGACAAGCCAAAAGTAAGCCTTGAAACCACTGAAGAATAAAAGGGAGGTGCAGGGATGAAAAACATATTCAGCTGCAGAATGTACCAATTTTTGAAATCCCCTATTGTTTCTAAATTGTACTCCGTCCCATTATAAAGCTCCAAAAAACTTCTCCATGAGGGATTAACTGTGTTTTTAGTCATTATGCTAGTGACAAATGAATTCAAGAATCAATATATCACCTACCAAACATCTACAAAATTTCAAGTTTTGATGTTGAGATGTTTAGACACCCAAATTCCATGCAAAAAGTATCATATTTATGCATAGTTTGTGAAGGCTGCCACCTCCTCATTATTTTAGTCTTTGTACTAATGACACATGCATTCTAGAATCAATATACCATGTACCAAATGTGTGCAAAATCTCTAGCTTTGATGTTGCCGTTTGGGCACCCAAATTCCATGCAAAAAATACCATATTTGTACATGTTGCTAGCTCCTCATTATTGATGATTTAAAGATTAGTAGCAACAATGGTACCTCATATGGGCAAGGTCAAGCTTGATAGGAGAGGAATGCTCTTTAATTGCTTAACTTGCCCCCATGAGATCATTGTACATGACAAATACTTTCATAGCAATTGAAATTAGCAAAAGGGAGCTTTTTAGTGGGACAAGAACTATGCCTAATTTGGAGCTTTATATTGGGACAGAGGGAGTACTTCTCAATTGTATGCAAATATATGAACGAACATCCTGTAATTATTGATGCTGTATTGCCATAAAACAAACCCGTTAGAATAGTGAGAGATGTTAACGTGGGGAACCCAATACCAAACCTCCAGTTTCATTCAAGCCATATTCAAGTAGAAAAAACAGCAAAGTTCTATCCCTGTTTATGTTTGTTTTAAGTTAATTAATTAGAAGATTCTTCTCTTTAATTCACACATTCAACATCAGAATTCATGGTTAGTTTTTCAAAAACCAGAAAATTCATGAAAACATGCCTTCAATATACGAGCAAGAGGAGATTCGCCCCTGCAATAGAGGATAACAGATATTGGTTAATGAGTATCTTCCAAAATGGAAAAAATGCACAGAACGCTTGGGCAAAGTCCAGATGGAACCTGTGTTGGAATCATTATATTACAGGATATCCGTCAAAAAAATAACTCAACCTATAGCTTCACCAAATACAGTAAAGCAACAACTCATCAATACCAAGAGTTCCATCAAACCCACAAGCCCTATATACTACACAATATGACATGGATATAGCATCTGCGAGACTACTTTCGATTGTCCTAAAGATGTATACCTAAGCAATAAATTGATACAAACCTTCCAAGTATTCCAAAGGGAACTTATTGCAGCAAATTCGAACCCACCAATACCTAACCGCCTATTCACCTCAACAACTTTTTCCATACCCACACTCAAATAGAAATTGGAGAACGGGAAGATAGTGTACTACATCACAAGCTCCTCCTTGGTGAAGTCTGGACATGGCTGGGGCCAAACGAAGAAGTACGTTCCAGCAACAGAGGAGCAGTTCCAGTTTTCTGATTCCGATTTGACGTCAAGGGCGATGTTGGCCAGGTGAATGTTATGGAAAGGAGACTCGGGAATCCCAAGAAATAAGCCCGCTTGAGTAATGTTTTGTCCCACGACATTCTCGATTGACACATCTTCGATTACAGGATAGTCCGTCCGATTCCAGTTGTCATCTGGATGTTCTCCATAATTGCCTGCGAAAGCAATTGCAGTTCTGACGGAGCGCATGTCCAAATTGGTCACAGTTATGTTTCTGATGTACCCTCCACGGCCCAATCCCGTTTTGAAACGAATGCCCCATCTGGCACCATAGATCATCATAGAATCAACCTGCATTTGAACGTCGCTTGAGTTTTAAAATCTCATTTCAGCACTCTTTACACTGTTCAAACAGGATATATCAAAGGAAGTCCAACACCAATAACATCTGCGAAGTTCGAAATCTAAGGCCTTTACACGCATGTGCCCTAAAATGGCTCCCACGACAATCTACAAAAGTCCAGTCAGGCACTCAAGGCAGAATTTTCTGACCTGGACATCAGAAATGCCGCCAGACATCTCACTGCCGAAGGCAATTCCTGCACTCGTTTCTGTGTGTACAGTTATACGCCGGACGTCAATGTTTTGGCTAGGCATACCATAAGATGTACCATACTCATCCCAGCCACTCTTGATGGCAATAGCATCGTCACCAACACTGATGTAGCAGTCTTGGATGCAGACATGTTGGCTTGAATCTACAAAGCATCACTCCCACGTTTATTATAAATAAACTTGAACATATTTTCAGGAACCTTACTGAGCACTAAACGACGAAAATAGTGCTGGAATATCAAAACAAGCTATGCTAGGCGAATTCTGAGTCTGCTTGCCAGACTATCCAAAAAATATCTGGGGGCTGGAGGGGGGGGGGGGGGGGGGGGTCATGCAGTTGCTTGAGATTCGGAAAGAAAAATGACACTCGGAATCAAAGTTATAATTATCTCAAAAGAGTTACAAAAAATAAGAAAATGCTTTAAATTTAGATACTCTTATTTACCCGGCCGAAGCTGGTTAATCTCGTCTCTAAATTCTCAGATAGGTACCTGGATTAATGCCATCCGTATTTGGTGAATTGAAAGGAGCCAATATGGTCATATCTTTTACCACTACATTCCTGCGCAGATCCACCAGCGACAAGCAAATCAAGACACCCGTCTTTACCCTAAATTTCTGTACCCAAATAAAAAACTTCTTTTCTCACACAAGAAAGCAGATGACAATTCAAAGCAGGATAGAGTCTATGCTTTAGTTAAAAGCAAAAAAATTAAATAAAAAGTTTCCAGGCTTATGTATAAGGAGAGATCGGAATGGCCAACTCTAACATACCTGCAGTAGACAGGATGAATGGTCCAAAATGGTGAGTCCCGGAAAGTGAGATTGGAAATTAAGATGTCGTTTGAATCGATAAGTTCCACCAAGTGACCCCGAGTGTAATCCAAGGTTTTATTGCGGAATGAACTCCACCATACGGCACCCTGTCCATCGATTGTCCCATTATCACCTGCCGATAATACAATAAATCAGTGGTTGAGAGACCCAACTGGTCATCACGAAGAATAAGGGCTTGACAGAATCAGCCTGCTTGAAAGGACGTCATTTTCACCAGCAACAGTAACAACGTATTCTACGAGTAAGTTAACACCTGTGATAACAACATCTTCGAGGCCTTCGCTATTAATGAGGCTGCTGTGCCTTGGTCCAGGAAGTTCACGGCCTCTACCATAAGACGGTAATGCAGGAATAATTGGGTAATCCTTCATATCCTGACAATGAACACGAACACCTCAAAGTTAGAAGGCTTGTATCGGTCTGGAATTTATATCAAACCCTCTCATACGATGGAAGAATCTATAAATCAAGATACGCTCAATCTCCTGGTTTAAATTCAGGAGTGACTTGAAAATCAGAAACAATGTTCACTATAAGGAAAAGCACATGGAAATATGCTCTCAGAAGAAATTGGAGACCCTACGATCAACAATGATTCAAAAGAACCCATCTCTAGAAACTAAAAAGCAGAATTGCATAGCGTTACAAATATGCATCAAATAGCAACTTCGGTTTCATCTCAACAGAACGGAACAAACGCAAATGGACAAAAACCAATGCATAGCCAATGCAAGGCATCTACTACCACAACATCCATTTCAAGTGCTGAAATCGTACCTGAGAACCGAGAATTGTGGCTTCGTTCTCCAAGAAAAGAGTTAGGTGACTGATCAATTTGATGCTTCCGGTGAGCCATTGTCCAGCAGGAATGTACAATTGCACGCCACCCTTGTCCGCATAGGTGCGAAGGTAAAACATAGCATTTTCAAATGCATGTGTGTTTAAAGTCTTGCCATCCCCTACAGCACCAAACTCGGTGATGGAAACGCTATGAGGTCGACTCTTCCAGTTTCTATAGTTGTCAGAACAACTTTCTACTTTCTGCAAAACACGGAAGCCACAAAAATCAGCCAATTGCTCGTGCACTAGATGTCGACATACTTCGAACTCCAAAGAAAATGAGTGTGTTAGGGCCATAGCATAGTAGGCCGCTTCAAAACTAGGAGAAATAGCCCTGGATCAGCTATTCGATTCATGACTCTAGATACAGTACCCAATAAATAAGCTGCCTAAATATTTGGAAGCCACTTTGAGATAAGTCCTCACATGTCTGTAGGAGCAACTAATAAAAGACGGAACATGTCATTCCCACATTCACCTATCATGTACTTATGATTCAAATTCCATCTGCTGGCGAGGAGCCTTGTCAAAAGACCATGGACCCGAGCTCTAACGGTAGCACAGACATGTTTTTAAATGGCTTCTGAGAACCTGTAGAACACAATAAAACAGGGGATAGCTTCAGGTACTTACTTTCACAGGTTCATAGATGATCTCGTCATCAGTCGAAGAAGTGGTGGTTCCCACTGCTCCTCCATCCCGTACAAAATCAGCTGAATCAACGTCCAATAGCCGACCAAATGTGCATGTCTCGCGGCAATTGTCAACACTGAGGTACGCCAGAAGGAGAAGCAGGACTTGGAGACTTTGGGAGCTGAGTTTCCTCATCATCAGACCGTCTCAAAACAAGCGGAGGATAAAAAAGTGATCCAGAGAGACCATCCGCCTGTGTTCGTCTCCTATGTTAAAACAAACTCCTCACGAAAAGCAGCAGGCTTGCTTTACTTTGCTGCATCAGCTCCATTCGCTTCTTGTCAGCAATTCAACACCTAAACTCAAATACGAACGTTTTTGTACGATTGTCAGAAAATCTAGCAATGCAGAGCACCTGATGCCCACCCCTGCTTAATCACATATCCCAACAGAGGGATCGAAAATAATGCTTAGAAAAAATCAAAAGGCCTTTCAATGCAGCAAGCCCAAATCAACATTGGCTTCACAACTTGAGCATGTAAACAGGATCAGCTGTGTCAATGTCTAAAAATACAACACCAGAGGATCTCATCTGGTACTGGTGCAGAGTCGATAATGCACTATTAGATTTGACCTATTAAAAATTATCTCTACCACTGTTTCTTGTTCAGAAAAGCTCCACATCTACGTCTACATAAGCTATGGCTGAGCTCAGACAAATCCCGTCCAACTCCAAATAGATCTCAAGCTAAATCAACTATGATCAGATCAAATAGTTACCACTAACCCGAACACGGACTCCAAGACCAGTGATCCTCGGAAGAAACCCTAAATTCAGAGACTAGCAATTGTCCCTCCGAACAATGACATCCAACACGCTCGTTGTGCACAAAATAATACTCTTCCAGCCAGCTACGAGCATTACTGCAATCAATCACAGCTCTCAACATCCAAGCTTAAAATTTTCTACGAGCATCTTCAGGGCATAAACCCGATGCCTCTGTATCTCCCTGCCAGAACTCATCCTTCGTTTAAAAAACGAACCTACTGTCTCATCAAATCCTCCTAAAGTGAATTCACAACAACAAAGAAAAGAAAGCATCACGTTGTGGCGTTCCCGTAACTAGAATAGAAATATTCTCCAACAAAAAACACGCATACTACTCTCCACACAACAATGCTCAACAACAAACAGCTTAAAGGAAGAAAAAAGCTAAAGATCCAAAGCCTAAAAAACCTCCACCACGCCAGAATTACGATTTAAAAATCCTCTCTATCAACAGAAACAACAAAAAAATAGGAAAATCCGAGAAATCGCGCACATACGTCGAATTGCGAGTGGCTGCGTTCACCGATCGGTCGCTATCCCGCGCAGAAATCCTCTAAAAACGCTCCACAGAGGGCACAACGCCTCTTTCAAACCAGGCCGTCCCTCCATCAAGACTCTGTAACCTGTCTCCGGAGCTACTAAAAAAATACCAGAGCGTGCTAAATCACGGCAAAATCGGGCAACGCTAAGTGAGATCTGCGAGCGACGACGACGACGACCTCGCTATGTCTTTCTCTCTCTCTCGTTTGTTTGTGTTTGCGTTTGCTGAGAGTTCAGTGGTGGCCTGTTAGTGCAGTGCAGGCTCTGCCACATCGCACCATCTCTCCGCACATGCTCCAGTGTACGTTTCTACAGCACAGATACGACTACGCCATCAGCAGGCAACAATGGAGTCAGCCCCCGCCATAGCCAGCCAGCCCAGCCATAGCTGCCACCAACACCACCTGCGACAAGCGCAAACTCCCGTTGGAAAAGATAAAGCCATGCCTAATTCTCATCCATCCATCCGCTTCAACGTTTTTCATTCCGGAACACTTTTCAGCCAGGGTTTTTTTTGGGACCGACTAGGGAGACACCCCCAATTGCTACACGGACACCCCTATAAGGTAGAAATACCATAAACGGTTAAAGTAAGCCACTTTAGTCTATAAGATATGGGGATTTCTTAAAAAATTATGTTTAATTTGTGAAGGAACAAGGATAAGGAAGAGTGCAAAAAAGAAAATAAAAAATTACTCAAGAATGAATATTTTATGCAATATAAATGTGGATTTAGGGTTTGGACCAATTTTGGTTTCATAAATGCACCTTAAACTACTACCTTTAGTATCTTGTTCCGAAATAAGTTTAAACCAATCAAATGCGAGGAAATAGCATCTTCTTAGAATATTTCAAAAACTTTTTCAAATGCAGCTATTGTTGGTTTTAGAACAGTCTACTTCTTGCTTTTCCAAGTAGTGGTCAGTAACGGTTTTCAGTATTTCTACCTTAGCCTAACCTATTAAATTTGAGATTATTAATATGTTAAAATATGAAATAAAGCATACATTTGTGTTTACAAGCTCTCCAAACATACAACAAATCTGCCTCATTTGTGATATCATCAAGAGTCAAACCAATAAATGAAGGGAGCAACCGGTTTAACTCCTAATCGTGTCACAAATGAGGCAAATTTGTTGTGTGTTTACAACACTTGAAGATGCAAATGTATGCTAAAGTATTACTTTGATTTATTTCATATTTTAGCATAATAATAATCTCAAATTTAATAGATTTGACTATGGGGGTGTCCGTGTAGCAATTGGGGGGTGTCCACTTAGTTGTTCCTTCTTTATTTTTTGATTTTTTGACTAATGCTTGTGTGCCAATTTTTGAAAATGGTTTGAAGCTTGCAGGCTCCATCCTATTTTTGGTTGAAGTTGAAGGTGGCCCCTAGGCATAGACTTTTGCAGCATCATAGGATTTTTATTTATCTAGGTAAAAAATACTCATTGATGTTTTTTTGAAAATATCCAAATAACCATTGACATTACTTAATTAGTGCATGGAATTGGATTAGACAATACCTCAAATAATTTTAAAGTGATGGAATCAACTTTCAATTTGACAAGAATTTTATGGAAGCCTAGACTGCAATGCAATTTTTATTATTGCAATCTGGCAATTTTTGAAAAAAAAATCCCTCTTTTGTTTTTGTAGGCTTGGAGCTGACCTTTTTTTCTGAGGCAATTGGGCCTTAAATTGCCCCAAAAAAACACTGTTTTCAGCTGATTCTCATCTGTCCAATCCGACGTGTTTCATCCCGGAACACTTTTTCAGCCGGATTCAATGGGGGATATCCTGGCTTATCATCCGATTGGGAGGGGACGAACACTGTGTGCTTGCTCAGCACCGCGAATTATCCTTAGGTAGGGATTTTCTTTCTATTGGCTCAAGTTAATCTCATTTCTTTAATTTCGCTTCTCTATCTTTTAGGTTAACTGTCTGAACTCTGAAGGGGTTCGTTGTCTTTTTCTTTTTCTTTGTCTTTTTGGTTTGGTAGTTTTTCGGGGGGTTGCATCTGAGCTGGCAGGAATTGGTAGAATGTTACATGCTGATTATGACCCAAACAAACTCCTTACCAAACTTCACAGTCACGTTGGGGCTTTAAGAGTCCAACACTTTGGCACGTTTCCTTGCTCCTTTGCTTGAGCTGGAGCTTCTTGTCATTGTGGTTTGTTCTTATGAGTGTCGTACTTGCTAGAATCTGTGAAAATGCACTTTGTTCATGGTGGGGCTAGGGGTGGGGTGAAATTCAACTTAGCTTTTTGAGAATTCTGTTATTTGAAGAATTTACATAGAGTTCTTTTATTTCCCTCATAGGTGAATTGGTATGATTATAATTGCTAAGGAAGTGGTAAAAACATGTCTGTAGAAACACACATAGAATCTAACAACTTTGTTCATGAAAGAGGAGGAGAGCGTGGAGGTGTCAGTGGCAGATAAAAAATAACTAGATGGAAAGAACCCACTTTTTCTTGTTTAGTTAGATAATTATCACTACTAGTAATTTTATTATTATGATGTTGCTCTTATTTTAATTTGAACTAGTTGTTGGCACTTGCTACGCTATGCATTTATCGATTAGAATTTTTTTAGAATTTTCATGTGTTAGATAAAATACATTATAAAAATTTCACTAAGTTTTCAAATTGTATCTATGTGATGATATTACAAAGATTGGAAATGTGATATTATAGAGGTTAATAAATGATATTATAAAGGGCCTTGCAATTTTAGTAGTATGATTGGAGAGCCATGGAGAACATGACCTTGGATAAATGGAAGTTGGAATAAGCTTAGCTAAGGCCCCCTTTATACTAAAGGCTAGAAGTCATGGAGAACAAAATTAAAACCAATGAAAACTACAAAAATTGAGAGGATCAACCAATGTTATTTTACATCATAAATATTCATTCAAGGGATAGGAAAAAGAAAAATTGAGGTGAATAACACTTTTGTCCTTTGTGGCAATAATAGTGCACAATTTTTGGATCCCCTAGAATTTGAGTCAAGCTCAACAAAAGAGGTGGGTCTAACTAAAATCTTAGGGACCATTTGGTTGAAACCCTCTCAAAATTCAACTTTAAATTTTTAAACTTATTCTTAATTTAAACGAATTGTAGTAATATGATGATCTCTTCTCACTTTAACCCCTAAATGCCCAAAGCACCTGATTTGGGTGTCCAAAAATCTTCAGGAAACTTTGAAACCCTGTTGAAGGTACAGATTTTATCATTTCCAAGTTTTTTTTTTGAAAAGTTGTGCGTTGAAATTAGCTTCACTGTTCAAATTCAACTTCCGCCATATCTCATTCCAATTGTTTTTGGTGGAAGGTTAACTACAAGCATACATTTTGTGACATGAATAGTGTTGTGAATAGTATCATAGAGCCTATGAGAAGTTGCCACATTGAAAAGGCGGGCATCAAGTTGAGCAAAAGGTAAAGATTTCCCTTGGGCACTCCCTTGGGCAATAAAGACCTTTTTACTGAAATTTTGACATCTAACAAAATCTAAAAGTGATTTTGGACTAGTTTCACTTGGAATGTCTTTGTTATAAAAATTAGAATCCTTTCACCGTTGAAAATTCTTTCATTCATAATGATTTTTGGTCAATAATTGAAGCTGAAAATTTCTTTGTATTAGATGGTTGCGTTTTGACAGTTGCATTGCAGGCTCATTTGTGAAATTGTGGTCATGGATTTGGAAGGGGGGCTATTGGTTTTTAAGTAACAATAATAAACACAAAAGCATCCTAAGTGGTTATTTTCCAATTTTGTATCCAAAAGTTGCCAATTTGTATTAGAAGTTTTGGGTAGCTCCAAAAAAAGCAAAAAAATTAATTCTCATCATCACTCAATTGCAAATATCTTAAAATCCGCGCAGCCATTTTAAATTCTTTTTGGGTAGCGCCATCAAAAAGTCATGAATTTCAAGATTCTGTGGTTATAATTTTGTTTTGACATTTAATAATGATCTTGCAAAGACAAATTAAAAACTTCAAAACTACTTTCCAAAAACAAGAAAAATACCCTTGAGCATTTAGGGGTTAAGTTACAAACCAAATGTCCTTCCCTTCAAAAAAAACTGACCTTTCAAAAACAAGTCATGGCCCATGAGAGATTACCTTCATGGCTTCTCGCTTGTAGTGTAAATGGGCCTAAGCTTAAAAAGGCTACAAAGCATTTATATACTTTGTACAGCATCTATATTACTCAGCTTCATGTAGAATTCTACATGATAACGACATATGATATGGTTCTCAAATAAAAAATACACTTGATTCCCGAATCTCGAAAGACTTGAGTTCTTCAACTTCTTCACGAGATTCTCATGCTCCATTTTAGTATTTTATTTTACCAAAACTAATTTTAAAACTAGAATTCCTGAGAGGGACCTCCCTACCCAGGAATATCCACTAGCTACAACCCTATATGCTAGCGTGCCCATCCAGTGAAAACTCCCTTCTACCTATACACAGTACACTCAAACATTGTACTCTCTCATTCAAAAATGTCCTTTTTTGAATTTGAAAAGACAAAAACAAAATTCCAACTCTTTTCCAAATGCCAACTTCGTCATTGGACATAATAGTCATATCCAAATGTTTTTGTACTACATAGCGAGCAAAGAGTTGCTTGTTTTGTCATGTATACAACTGTAAGTATTGGCAACGCAAGATCTTTGGCCGTTTGTGGGATAAAATACTTGGCTCTATGCATGCTGTAAAATGTAAAAAGTTAAAGGGGCTTATTTTGTCATGGGGTAATTGGTCATTCTTGCAAAATTGGTTCTTATTGGTAGAATGAATTTTTGTCGTAGATTTTGAGATTTAAAAACAACACAAAAGTAGCAAAATAAGCCCCTTTTGCTTATAATGAGAGGGGGTTGTTGATCTTTGTGCTTGTGATGTCTTGTCCATCCTTAGCTTAAGCTTACAAGTTATAACTTGAGTTCAAAAGTTTAAGCTTTTAGTTATGGAACAGTTCACTTCTACTTATAATTTAAGACTATTGTTCTAATTTCATGTGATTAACCACTAAAGAGCCAAGTTCATTTTTTATCAAAAACATTCAAACGTGTCATTTCTAGTCCTTCAATCTCAAGAACAATTTTGCTGTTTTTCAGAAATCTAACCGTAGGATCTTGCATTAGGTTTACGTAGAGAGTCATATAATTTTTTTTTGTGGAATCAAGAAATTTGATCATTTGAAGTTAGTCACAAAGTTTTTTTTGACCCCTATCCAAAAAATTAGGGCTCTTTGACCACTTGTTGTTGACATTTTTTGCACAAAGGGTGCTGAATTTACTAATTTGACATGTTCTATAGCATGTTACTAATTTGGCATGCTCTAAAGCATGTTACACTTATATTTGCAACTTTTTTTGACCATTGGAGACATGATATATGTGCTATATAGGCATGCATTGCAAACATGTGCTAAGAATTCACAATTCATTACATTTCTTGCAAAGCAAATTTCAAAGCAAATTTTTTGAGGTAGAAGAATCCAAACAATTTTGAAATATTTTGGCTTTATTGACAATCACTAAAAAAGAGCAATTCTTTTTATAGCTATTGCAACTCAAAGGGTGATTATTTATTTGGTACAATAATGCTTTGGGCATACTCAGATAAAGGGTTTTTGGTATGTTGTCCTTGAGTTCTCAAGATAATTTAAAGTTCATTCTCATCATTGGGAATGTCTAGTTTCTTCTATTCAAACATCCAATGCTTTGTGTGAATAAAATCAACGTTCATTAGACCATGGCTCAAAGGAATTTTTTCATAAGATACCAAATTCTCCCCATTAAGTCCTAGGGATACAAAAGTGGACATAGGAGCTTCACCCATCACTCCTTCTAGTAGAGCTGCCTTCTTTGCTTGCCTTTCAAAGGCACTCTAAGCTCCCCCATAACTTTTGAAATTGTAAACCTACTATTAATTCAAACAAAATTATCTCCATGTAGCCCTCACAAAACTCTCTCACAAATTAATCCAAAAAAATTGGTCAAGAATCTCTATAATAGAAGACCACTCAAAATCCATTTTGTCCTCCTAGGGAAGTTTGGGACTTTAGAGGTTGACATAAGTATATACTAAACATTCTTCACACATTCAACTAATGCCACTCATTTATACTAATTTCTATAATCTCACTCAACGATAAGCATGATCAACAAAGTGCACATGATATATTTTGATCTTATCATAAAACCATTGAAAAAAAACATATTATGGTTCCTATGGTCAAGCCACTTTAGTTTTTATTTGATCATATTCACATTTTGAAGAGGACGCCAAAGTTGTTTAGTATGTTTCTTTTCAATACTATTCAAATAAATTATATTCTAAAAATCACCTTGAATTATAACTCATTCTCCATGATATTACAAACTTTTAAAAATAGTAGAGGCTATGAATTTTTTTATGTCGTAAATTGTCATAAATTGGCCATACATCTATGTCTTTTGTATTTGAAGTGGATTGTTGAAGTAGTTTTTTGCTTTATATTTAGAATTTTTGTTTTCCTTTAACATGTTACAATTTTAAACCAAAAAAATTGGTTACCCAATAGTTCGCTTCTATAGTTGAGTCCCTAGGGTCAAATTTGACCCTGCAGATAAAATGTCATTAACTTTACTGTATGTACTGAGTATTAGACACATACAAAGTCAAAACTTGGGTTGTTTTTTAGTGCAAATTAATTCTAATTTCCGTGGAATATGTATTGGTATTCTAGAATGTTTTGATTGTAGCGTAGCAACTTTATAAAAATCAACACAAAAAACTAGAAGCTACTTAACTCCTAAAGGCCCCAAGTGTCTGTTCAACAATCACTTGAGAATTTGGGTAGGGTTTTATGGAGTTGATTTTTATTGGATGTCCTCAAAATTGTTACACAGATGTAAATATGTATCCCTCAAGTGGAAATATAACTTTTTCCCCTTTTAGATACTTCAATTCAAAAGTTATGCTACCCAAAAGAATTTGGGCATCTTTGGAGAATCTTATGCTAAAACTTTCCTCAACTTTTGAAATTTGGCAAGTATGAAACTAAAAAGACATGGTGTACAACTTTCAAAAATAAATAAATAAATTGAGGTGTCACATCACATTCTAAAGGGAGTCAAACTTTGTTAACTATATATGGGCAATTCCAAGAAAAAATGTTTTCCTCTAATTTTAGGACCTATTATCTTTCAATTTATAAATCCAAATCTCTTGAATTTATTTTTCAAATATTCCAAATGTTTGTTTCTAAAACTTTGCCATTTAGATTTCAAATAAGAGATGTCTTGAGTGCACAAGAAATCATGAAAGAATAACTAATGTATTGCCAATTCACTTAACCCCCTTATACTACAAGGTAATTTAGAGTAAGTTAGATTCATAATTTGCTCTTGAAACTTTTCATGAATGTACCTAACAAGATTTGGATATTAGGGGAAAAAAACTTTAATTCATACCGACCAAAAATTTGGCTCCAAAAAGGCTCAAAGCCTGCTGACCCATTTGGGCAAGGACAAATTATTATTTTTATAATAAATTTTGAATGCTAAAATCCTTCAATTTGTGTGGTCAAATGGGCTGAAATTTTTTGCATTCAATACTACAATATTTTCCTACAATTTCTGTACGTTAAGTTTCAAAAACAGTTTTCAGATTAAAATTCACATCAACATATTGAAAAATCACAAATTTTGGCCGTTTCTGGTGAGAACACCCTTTGGGCCTTTAGGGGATAAATGACATTGAGTGTCTGTGGTGAGTTGAAATTAATAGCACTTTTCAAACCTAACATATTTGGCTAAAAATAATTATACATGCTTCCAAAGTAGTCAAATCCATTATCACTCAATAGTAAAGTCCATCTTCACACATGAGGGTGTATTAGGTTTTGTCGTGCAAAGATTTCTAAAGCTGCTTTTATGCGTTCAAACTTCTGGAGTTGCTTATAAGTTTCAGACTTTGAGTATATTGACTTTGATCAATCCAAACATTTACCAAGTTTCAAAATTGACATTTCCTGTTTATACCATTTCAAATAAGTAGTTATGTGAAAGGCGGCTTGGACTCTTTATTAATGCAACCTTGTCTCCGAATGGGGAAGCACGAAAGAAATTAACATCCACATAAATAAATAAAAGTAAAATGTAAAAGATGAATATGGCAAGTGGTGGCCAATAGTGCCACATTTTTCCATCAAGTGCTCTTCCTCAATTCAAACATATGACATATAAATATGGCTATACGGCTATACAAGCACCCCTCTCATTTGCCTAACTATATGAGCATTTATACAGTGTGATACACAGGTTTACATCAAAAAAAATTGTACCCAATGTAAGGTAGGCGCACCCATAAGCGTGGAAATAAGGATTTTGGAGTAGGAAAAACAATTGACTAATTTTGAAAAAAATATTGTAAGTTAGGAAATGGAAACCAAAAATATTGGCATCAATTTCAAGATTCTAGCTGCAAGCATTTGTTCACAAAGATTTTTCAAAGTCCAAAATCACTGAAATTGCAGGAACCATGTGTAAGAGATGCTAATTACAAGGGTTGTTGGTTTTTAAATATTGAAATGGGTACCCAAAACCTCATGCTCGTCACTCACAACCATCACTTAGTCACCCATAACCATCACTTCATCACCCATAACCATCACTTAGTCACCCACAACCATTTGTTTTTTTATTGATTAGCCATGCCACTGTCAGGTGGCGGGCATGGGGACTCAACGCTTATGGGTGCTGCTACCTTACTTGATAGCTGTACAAATTTGAAACCTCCTATTGGTAGCATGAAATTGAAGAAAAAAGTATATACCATTTGTATATGAGGGTGCAATTGTTGGATAAGTAGTGATTGGTATGTCCACCTTAACTTATAAGGACCATTTTACATTAGGAGTCAATCCCAATTTGAAACCCAATTTTTTTTGGTCCTTACTCCCATTGATTGGATACTTGAAGTCAATCACAAACTCACAAAGCCTTCATGCTAAGAGTCAAGACCAAGATTTCTAAAAATCATTTTATGCTCAAACAGGCTCCAACCCCATTCACTAGGCCTACAAAGAGTGGAAGGCCACTTTCTTACCTTGGAGCTATTGCCAAATTTCATGAAAGTACAATAACAACATAAAAATTTAACAAAGGAATCATCAAGATAGTTTTATGGAACCAAATTCTGAACACCCTTACTTGGTCGTAGTCCCTCCTTCTCTTCTCAAAATTTCAAGACCTGAAATCACGACTTCAACCTCCAATCCTCAAAATCGTCAAACACAAAAGAAATTACCCTTATTGTGCTTTAGTTTTAGAACAAGTACTTAAAAATCAAGCATAAGAACCAAGATTTTTGTTAGAAAAACTCTAAGTAATGATGGCCTCCACTCCTTTTGTAATTGTAAATTTGTCTTCTAAGGGCAACTTTACATGACATATTGAGTTTGGTTTCCAGCCTATGACACTTGCAATGCTGACATCTCATTAATCAATTCTCTAAAAATGATCTTAAGGCTTCTCCACTAAGAGTTAAGGTAAATGTTTAAAAATGTATTTAAATATAAGAAAGACAAAATTTGACAAGGTTTCAAATTTGAGTCTTCCAAATATGTGAAGCCAATTTTGAGCCCCAAGGCCATTGCCAAAATTTATATTAAAATATGATTATTTAAATAAAATGTATTCTTTTGAGATAATCAACACCATAAGATGGAATAAAAATATCAAGGGCTCTCCTTGATCTTTTTTTTTAATCCCTCTTCTCCTAAAATATTCAAAGTTTGTTGTAATGGCTTCAACGAGGGCTTCAACTTTTTGGCTTGAGCCCCTAAATACCCAAAGTTTTTTTTTGTTTGTTTCAAGGTGGCATTGGAAGTTTTGAACTTTCTTTGTAAGATCATATTTAAACATTGAAAGAAGATTGTAACCTTCATATCTTGAACTTCAAGGCTTCTAGATGGCGTTGTCAAAAAAATAATTCAAAAAGCCGCTCAAATGTTAAGATATTTGTGACTAATTGTAGGTGAGTACAAACTTTATTGTTTTTTTTTTTGTAGGCTCCCAAAACTTGTTAGGCCAAAATGGAATCTTTTGTTAAGAAAATGGGAAACAATCTCTTATGACGATTTGGTATTTGTTGTTGTTATTCCATAAGTTACGACTCCCCTTCCAAATCCATGAAAATGATTTCACAAATAAATATGCAATGCAATAGCCAAAGAGTTATACACAAAGAGATTTAAATTGTGGAAGAATTCTAATTGTTGTAAGAGAGACATTCCATATGAAACACATCTAGATTCTATCAGATGATGAATTTTGATATAAGGCCATTCATTGCCCAAATGGAGATCTAAACTTTATTTTCAACTTACTACTCATCTTTCCAGAGTGGTAGCTTCTCATAAGTTTTTCAATGACACTTTGCAACACAATTTTTAGTGTGCAATATGCATGCTAGTTGTTTAGCTTCCACCAAAATAAATGGATTGTAATATGTTGAACATTGAAACCAAGTTTAGACCACAACATCTCCAAAATCAAAAAAACCAAACCTTTAGATATTTGCCTTCAACAAGGTCTCAAAGTTTCTTGAACCCCAAAAATTTGGCGCCATGAGCATTTAGGGGTTAAGTCCTTTACACACAAGAGAATTGACCCTTGTCATATCCATATTATAATAGGCACTTTGGGGCGTTTTTGAGACCATTTAGATTGAGATTTTGATTTAAATGGTCACAAATTTTTGTTGTCTTAACCCCTTGTATATAGCACCCTTGCACACCTACATTGAATATTGCATTTAGGTTGTCTTAACAATTGGGTTGCCTTAACATAGAAAGTTACATCACGACTCATCCTTTGGTCACTTGGAGGCCCATGTAACTCTCTAAATTCTAGGATTTCACATGATATATGGCGTGGACGCCGCTAATTAGTTTTTCTACTGCAACATTGTTGTTACAAGGACCTTTAAAAATTATTCATTGAGAGTTATTGTAGTAGCAATAAGCATTTACATAGTATAAAATGTCAAGAAATTAGTGTGAGGCAACCTAAACGCAATATTCATTGTAGCTGAGATTTTTCTTCTATATTTGATATTGAATTATTTTTTGGGTAATCTGCACTGAACTAACAAGAGGAGAGGACATGCCTCCGTCTCATTGAACGGGTGACAGCTTCATGTCCCTCTGTATGGGGAAGGATGATGGCTACGGCTCCTTTACAGGTGGATACATGATCCACGTCACATGTCCCTTCTCTACCGCACTCCACTCCTCTGCCCCATGACAACGACCTGTCCAGGGCAGCATTTTCGAGCTGGCGGCCCATCCTAGAGAAAGTTTAAGTTAGTCAGGGGATTTGTTTGGGGGCAATTTTTCCACAGATTTACCTTATTTTGACACTGGGAACCTTAACCCTAGAACGACATTGAGAACAGAATGTGTCCTCAACCGATTTTTGAAGTTAAATAAAATTTACCAAACTACTATTTTTAGTAGTTTATTTTTTTGAAATTTAGTTTTAGCTTCAACAATTTGATTTTGCAAATGATTGATTGTGAATTTTCTATCCAAGATTTTGTACATGGGTATCCATTGCAATCTTGGTTTTATGTAGTATTGAGGGCTCTTGGGAATGAGCCTCAAATACACTAGATCTTTGAGAAAAAATCACATTAGAAAGTCATTTAAAAAAATCGTAAAGTAGATTTTGAGAAGTCATAAATTGGTTGGGGTTATGCATATTAGGCCCTTTAACCTCATATTTTTTTGGTGACCAACTTTTAAAATTTGGCATGTGAAAAGAAGATTGAAAGACTTCAAATCACTTTCACAATTTTAACACCCTCATGATCAAACATTATAATCTGTCAATCCATAAGAGATATTCTTGTGTTTTCTTTTTTGGTGTGATCTCTAACATGTCTAGTTTGATTTTATACGGTTAAAATTCAAAAAGAATTGATACAACGTATCAAAATGCTGGCTTTTTGTTCAAATGAGAGTAAATTCGTAGAAGCTCAGGAATCTCCAAGGTCGTTCTGGGGTTAACACTACACTCAATATTGCCTTTAGGTTGCCCGTTATATCTTCTCAACATTTTACACTATACAATTGTTTACTAATACTACATATTAACCCTTAAAGGACCGTTGTCCCTTTGGGGACAAGTTGGACTTTGGGCATGTACCTATGGCTAAACTACTTTGTGTGATTTTCTGAAACTTTTATTGAAGGTGGGGAATTCAAAGATCTACGTGGGCATCTAATTTCTTCTTCATTCTGGCATTTGATGAAGAAGTTATGCATGAATTTCTGATAATTTGGGGAGGACTACATGTCCGGGCAGCCCAAAAACTTCTTTAAAAATTACTTTTTTTTAAAACTCAAATCTAAAATTGGTTCTTTAGATATTTTTATTCACGAGGAGCTTTGAATCATTCAATCTCAATCAAGGACATGAAAGTTACAAGGAGTTTTTGTTTGCGGACAATTATGGAATCTCTACTCTAAAATAAACTTTGAAATCCTTTATTTTACTCAATTTTCCATATTTTGGAAAACAAAACAAAACCAAAGGAAGTAGATTGTTCATCACAACATTATCACCATTGGGATTTGCATTTTTCATTTTCATAATTAAATTCTTAATAGTTTTGTGTTTTGAATCATTCTCTACTTTTTACTTACTACTTTTTCCCATGTGTTGTATAGTCCTAGTTGATTTGAAAATTCTCCCACACATACCTAACTTGATCTCCTACATGGAAAAAATAAAGTGCAACTTCGGGTAGAGCAATTTTTTTGTTATATGAGTGGTCAAAGGCTTCTGAAAATTTTGGGCAACATGGAAAAAACATTTTTTTCACTTTAGATGTAAATATCTCACGCTCCTCCATTTGGAATGAGCTGATTTTTTCCCCACAAGTGCCTCTTCTAGTTTGGGGCAAGAACCTACAATTAGATTTCCTAAAAACAAAACATAAAATCCCTTTTTTTGAACCTCCTAGAAGTGGCAGTTTTTAGTGATTTTGGCAGAAATAAGGGTTTGGTCCTTTAGGGGTTAAGTTTTCATTGCAATAAACAACACTTAACCCCTATTAAAAGGCCCATAAAGGCCCAAGCCCTTTCTTCCAGTGAAAATCATTGTTACTTGCCAATTTGGGGAGAATGAGTAGAAAAGTAAGAAATAAAGTTTGTTTTGCAAATCCAATCGTAAGATCTTGTCTTAGACTAGAAGAGGTACTTGTGGGAAAAAATCAGGCCATTCTAAATGGAGAGGAGGGATATTTTTACGTCTAAAGTGGAAAAAAATGTTTTTTCTTGTATTGTCCCATAAATTCAGAAGCCTTTGACCACTCTTACATGAAAAATTCTCTACACAAAGTTGAGGTTTATTTTTTCCATGTAGAAGACCAAGTTAGTTATGTGTGGGAGAAATTTCAAATCAATTGGAACAATACAACACATGGGATTAAATAGTAAGTAAAAAGAAGTAGAGAATGAGTCAAATCACTAAATTGTTAAGAATTTAATTATTAAAATGAAAAATGCAAATTCCAACGGTTATAATGTTGTAATAAACAACCTACTTCCTTAGGTTTAGTTTTTTTTCCAAAATATTGAAACTTGTGGAAAGTAAAGGACTTCAAAGTTTATTTTAGAGTAGAGCATCCATAACTGCCCGCAAACATAAACATCTCATAACTTGCATCTCATCGATTGAAGTTGAATGATT
Organism: Ulota crispa; assembly: GCA_963920765.1. Classification (NCBI taxonomy): domain Eukaryota; kingdom Viridiplantae; phylum Streptophyta; class Bryopsida; order Orthotrichales; family Orthotrichaceae; genus Ulota; species Ulota crispa. The sequence continues at coordinate 14,919,462 of OY987247.1, read as the reverse complement.
CAAAGCTTCCCACATATGAAAAAATCTAAAGGACCAATTTTAGATTTTTGTTTTTAGAAAATACAAATTTTGAAGAAGTTTTTGGGTTGCCTAGATTGCTCTCCCTCCCCATGGCAGCAGAAATTCTTGCATAACTTTTTCGTCAAATGTCAAAATGACAAAAAAATTAGATGCCTGCGTAGGTCTTGGAATTCCCCACCTTGAATGAAAGTTAAAAAAACCACAACAACTAGATTAGCTATAGGTACATGCCCAAAATCCATTTGTCCCCCAGGGGAAAGCTGAGCCTTTAGGGATTAAAGGGCCTAGTAACAATAACAAAACTATAGAAAAACAAATCTTGCTATTTACAGAGTTTCATGCGCTTCCAAGCGACCAAGCAATGATTCATGAAGTAACTTTAGATGGTAAGGCAGCCTAATTGTCAAGGCAACTTAAACACAATTTTTTGGTGTAGAATATTTGGGTGAGTTTTTGGGATAAAACAGTCAAACCCCTCTCATAGAAAATAACAAGCACACAAGAATTTGAATGAAATGTACTCACATTAGGTAATTTTTGTGAATAAATGTGCACACATGGATGTTCGTAATCATGTTTCCCTTTCTTGCATGCATTCCTGGGTACGTTTTGCTTGAAGTATAGAAAATAACGAACTAGATTCCTTAGGTGCATTCATATTCCTTCATATTGGAGGGAATGCAACACTACAGTACTCCCAATAGGTTTCTTTCTAAGAAAAACTCATAGCGGTTTATGATTCAAGATACTCACTACAGTAGTATGTAGACCTCGGCAATGTGCAACTCCCTCCAAAATTGTTAGACCACAAGTAACACAGTAAAACTTTATTCAAACTTTGTAGTTAGTTAACCCCGGAGCGCTCAGCACAAGTTTGTTCAAACCCAAACAACACAATATTCATTAAATTGGGAAAAAACAGATATTTTGGGAATTTTAGCTTTTTTTTGTCAGGTGTGCATTTGATTGTTTTTCAATAAAATGAGATATACATCTTTCAAAAATACGCTCTTTATTACTCAAGAAGTTGAGAATCTTCCAGAAATACACTCTTTATTACCCAAAAAAACAAGAACAAGACCTATTTGTTCCACAAAATAACAATATTTCTGAAATTTTGGACACAAAGTTCATTAACTACGTTTAATTGGACCTCCTTAAACAATTAAGTTGACCTCCTTAATAAACGTTTAAGTTCACTTGAGAGGTTTTAGGTGAAATACAGATTGGGAGTTTTTTTTTTCCCAATTTAATGAATATCGTTTTAAACCTTTTGGTATTCATTCCTATCAAACTTTCACCTAAAAAAAATCCATAAAAATTGACCATACCAATTGGTAAGGAACACACGCTTGGAGCTTCACAAAAAGGAACATGTACTTACACCGTACCATCAAAAAGATTATAATGATCAAACCTTGAAATTTTTCAAAACCAAGAGGACATATTCTGGCCCCTTGTGCGCTCAAGGGTTAAGTGTACTTAACAAAATCTCGGCAGCCTAATAGGAATTTGAATTTCTAAACTTGATTTTCTAGTTCTAAAACATAAACCCCGAAGTTTTCCCAGGAGGTGAAAAGGCTGGAGGTTGCACCTCCCGGGCCCACGTTCAGATATACCGGTAACTAGTATCTGGAGCCCCTGTCCAGTAGCCTGGAATCTGCCACCCTGGCAAATGCCACCGCACAGCCGTTAAAGGAATTAAAATCCCCTGAGGGGTCAGAATTCAGAAACCGGGGAGAACGATCTTGAACCCGTTGAGAAGGGCAGGGGTGCCACACTGCTGCTCGGTTTACTGCACATACGTCGATTTGGGCCCCGCCTTGTCAGTGCCAAAAATACACGATTTGCTTGGGCTGCCCCTCCCTCCGAGCTGCCCTGCCTGAGACCAGAAAAACTAGTCTAAGTGCTTGGTTTGCAAATACAATACTAAGGTAGCAATACTCATAAGTGTGAAATTAAGGATTTTGTAGTAGGAAAATCAATTGATGAACATTGAAAAAAATATTGTGAAGTTAGCAAGAGTGATAGTCTGTCACAAGAGTAGGTAACCCCATGGAGACCCTTGTGAGCATGGGTGCTGCTACCCATGCTCACAAGGGTCTCCATGGGGTTACCTACTCTTGTGACGGACCATCAATGACTCACAAGTACAAAAAAATTGGTTATGGGTGACTAAGTGATGGTTTTGGGTGATTGGCATGACGGTTTTGAGTGTCTCATCTCACTACTTAAGAACTCATAAAGTTAATATTATGAGCGTATGACCACATTGAAAACATCTTGTACACACAGCTATACATTTTCATTAATTTAGGACTTTGAGAAATCTCTATGAACAAATGCTTGCAATTGGAACTTTGAAATTGATGTCAATACTTTTGATTTCCTCTTGCTAGCTTCACAATATTTTTTTCAATGTTCATCAATTGATTTTCCTACTACAAAATCCTTAATTTCACACTTATGAGTATTGCTACCTTAGTGTTGTATTTGCAAACCAAGCACTTAGACTAGTTTTTCTGGTCTCAGGCAGGGAGCTCGGAGGAAGGGACAACCCAAGCAAATCGTGTATTTCTAGCACTGACAAGGTGGGGCCCAGATTGACGTATGTGCAGTAAACCAAGCTCCACACTACCACCTCCACATTGCATCCGCTTGGATGAATGATCATAGGGGCTCTATCCACTGCGTATCCATGTTTTTTTAATTAAGGATGAAAAAGGTTCGCAAATTTGCAGGTAGGGGTAAAAGTAACAACTTGTCTCCTATTTTGGCATTGTTTAATAGTTGGGATTTTAGATTAAAAGTTTCTAAATCCAAATGTGAAATCAAAATTTTCAAATTCAATCTTCTCTTGATAAATTTCCAAATTTTCACAATTTTTGAAACATGAGAAATCAAAGCTTTTTCTCTCTGTCCCCACAAACTCATACAGTTGACCAAGCTCTTGGTCCCATTCATCCAAGCAGAGGGCAGCAAGGTAGTCAATTCACTTTAGATGTTGAGAGGCGTTAATTAGGGGGCTTCAAATATCAACTTTTCTAGGTGTCTCACGTCGAGATTCACCTCTATGACTTCATTAGTGAACATCAAGATGAGTCACCTCTGGAATTCACTCCTAATGTGATGCACGTTAGGAATGAGCTTTTGAAACCACTTTCGCGTGGCTCATCCTCTCAAGTGTCTCACATGCTTAGATTTCCGACTTGTGCACAAAACCCTAATTGCAAACTCGCGGGTATGTCAGACTTTGGGCTTGCAAATGAACAAAAATGGTTCATTAGTGAGCAAAGATCTTGTGAGGTGAGAAACTCATAAACCAAATTATATGTTTGAACCCCTATTAAGTAGAAATGATTGAAATACAATAGGGATGAAAGTTGAAAAATATCTGTTCAACATTTATCATGTCAAATATAAGGAACTATAAACTACTATATGCATACTCTATTTCAGGGTCTTGAAGGTACAAATGTACATTTTTCTAGATGACCAAGTTTAGAGTGGAATAATATGATTTGTGCTTTTCTCATTACTCTTTTACATGATTGCATCTCAAATTAAAAGTATGTCTTGCACATGTCAAGCCAAAGGACACCACTAGACACCACTAGAAATTGTATAAGTACGTTCCTTGCTTAATGTTTGCATGTGTATTTTAGTTCTTTCTCAACACTAAGGGCCATTTTGTGTTGGAAATTGATATATGTACCACACCTTTTCAATTACTGTACCACATCCTAGAGTAAATTTTAGATTTCTACTATTAAAAAGCTGAATTTGAGAATTTGGAATTCAAATTTGGACTCAGAGACCATGATTTAGTCTAGAACCACACAAAAAGTTGCAATTCAACAACACCCAATGAGAAAGTTTAATTAGGGAGAAAAGTGTTACTTTTACTTTTGTTTGTAAAAAAAATAAGATTTTTCATTGGGTGTTGTTGAATTGCATCTTTTTTTATGGTGTCAGAATAAATCATGGTCTTTGAGTCCAAATCTGAATTCCAAATTCTCAAATTCAGCTTTTTGATGGTAGAAATCTTAAATTTACTCTAGGTGTGGTACAGTAATTGAAAAGGTGTGGTACATATATCAATTTCCTTTTGTATTTTGGTTTAACTTAGGCCCAATTATGAGTTTGCAATCTAATGGGTCATCAATTGGATCCAAGTTTTGATTGAGCCTTAACATAATGGTCCAATTCCAAACTAACAAACTTTATAAATTACCTTGATGCATCATAGTGACCCAATTTTTTTGGGTCTTAATACTGCCACCCTCCCTTTTGATATTGTCACCCCACTTGTAGGGGTTTCATCAAGTATTGTCACACTACAATATATATCAGGAATTGCTAAAGCCACATCCAAAATTACTAAAGCCACACTCTAAAATGTGATTTAAGCATGAAATTTGAGAGTGTAATGCTATTTTTTAATATTTGGATCAAAAGATTTATTTCACCTCTATCATTCTAAAACCATATTCAAATTTTTTTTGAAGTGCTTGAATTTGAAATAAAAATATAAGACTTTTAAGTTACTTAGAGTAGAAATACATAAAAAAATTAGTAACGATGCAATAGAAATTCAACAAAAAATTGTATTTTAAATGATGTGGTAGTATTAGGGGGTGGCAATATTAAGATCCTTTTGTTTTAGCTTGGATCCAATTTTTGGTGCATTTTTTTTGCCACATGGACCAACCCTCAATATGACCTAATTGATGACCCAATTCAAGAATTAGAGCAATCTCATTAGTTTGTGTAGCAAGTTTTTAAAATGGGATAGCAATTATAGAGCCATAATATAAGGTGGACTTAAAAGCATCTCTAGTAGTACGTGAAGCTGCTTTTTGAACTTTTGAAATGGAGATGAGAAGCAAAAAGAGGTCCATAGTAATGCGACATCTCTCTTTGTAAAACGCATAATTAACCCCTCAATGCCTATGGTATCTCCAAATACATTGAAAAAGAGGCCCAATAAGATAGAAATACCATAAACGATTAAAATAAGGCACCATGTCATCCGGCAGACCACGATAGCGATAGATATTGTCCATAAAAACTCTTGCTGTTTCTAAACCTGTGATTGTCTTTTTGCAAGATATAAAATGTGACATTTTTGTCAATATATCAACAACCACAAAAATAGTGTGAAAAGTATTAGATGGAGGAAGATTTGTGATGAAATCCATAGAAATAAGAGACCATGGTTGCTTTAGAATCTGTAATGGTTGGAGCAAACCATATGGTTAATGTCGAGGGTTCTTTGATCTAGAATAAATATCACATGAAAGTACAAAGTCATTGATTATTTTTTATAATTTAGGCCACCAAAAATTTTGAGAGATAAGTTCCACGGTTTTATTGAATTCAAAATGTCTAGTCGTTGAAAAGTCATGTTGTGCTTGAAGAAATCTAAGTTGTATTATTCATTTGAAAAAATATAGGCGTTTTTAAAAATACAAGAGATTATCTTCAAATATGAACTTAATAGAGTCTTCTAAATGATTGTTGATTTGATATTTAACGTCAAAAATAAAAGGATTTGATACTGATGCTATACGAATTTGATCAAGAAATAATGAATTCATTGGTATTGAAATTATAGTTGTTCAAAGACAAAATTGCTCAGGCTTCAATAGTATTGTCTATTGTTAATCACACGCTTCTCCTCCTTCTTGTGGAACAAGATATGCTCTTCTTGATAAAGCATATAATAGCATTTGTTGTTTCCAGGTTTATAAGTAATATTGAAATCAAATTGAGACATAGACATGCTCCATCGGGTTTGACGGCGATTCAAAACACGAACTGACATAAAGTATTCAAGATTTTTGTAATCTGTGGATATAGAGACTGGATGAGTTGCTTCTCCAAGGAGGTGACATTATTCTTGAAATGAGTCCATAATAGCAAAGAGTTCTTTGTCGTGAATCTCATATATTCTTTCAGCTCAAATTTTTTTTGAAAGAAAAGCCACTGGATGTAATTTCCTTTATTTTCCAGGTTGTGACAATATCGCTTCCAACGCAAAGTATGAAACATCAATTTTTATAAAAAATGGTTTATCAAAGCTTGCATGTATCAGTACATGAGCTAAAGTAAAAACTGTTTTTAATTTTTGAAATGTCAATTCTACTTCAATTCTCTACTTTAACTTTTTCTTGCTGTTAGCCGTGTAAATGGAGCAGCTATTTGAAAATAGTTTTTAATAAATGTCTTGTAAAAGTTTACAAATCCAAAAAAATATTATACGTTGCACACTGTTTTTAACAATATCCAATTATTAATGACATCAACTTTTTAAAAATCCATCAATAAGTCTTTGTTGAAAATGATATAGCCCAAAATTTCCACTTGGAGTTCATGAAATACACATTTTTCCAACTTTGCGTATAATTCGGCATCTTGTAGTTTTTGTAAAACATGGCAAACATGTTGTTTATGGTCTTTTGAGTTCTTTGAATAAATCAAAATGTCGTCTAAATAACATACTACAAAATCGTCAAGATATTCCCTAAAGATGTCGTCTATCAAGTGTTGGAATATGGCTGGTACATTAATAAGTCCAAAAGGCATGACATTATATTCAAAATGTCTATACTTTGTTCGGAATGCGGTTTTCCATTCATCTCCTTCTTTGATGCGTATTAGGTTATAAGCACCTCGCAAGTCAATCTTGATATATATGTCTGCTTTACCAAACAAGTCAAAAAGCTCCGATATCAATGGTAATGGATATCTGTTTTTCACGGTGAGTTTATTGATGCTAGGATAATCAATGCATATTTGTAAAACACAATTTTTTTTTACAAACAATATTGGAAAATCGGCGGAAGATTTTGAATGTAAGATGAAATTTTTGGCTAAATGTCATTAATGTATTCTCGTAATGCTGACAGTTTGTTCTGAAATATGTTATAAATAGGTCCAAATGATGGTTGGGGTGCCTTTTTGAAGGTCAATGGCACAATCATAACATCAATGTTGCAATAATATATCTACATTTTTCTTTTCAAATATGTCTTTAAAGTCTTGATACTAAAGATGAATAATTTTAGTATTATCTTTTTATAAGTCGATCATTAGTGTAGCAAAAATAGCAAATGCTATATTCTCTTTTCCTGCTTGCATGAAAGCTTTAGCTCCAAGAAATAGAGGCTGAGATTATTTCTTCTCTTTTTGTATTTTTCTTGAAGAAATTTTGTGTAATCGCCAATCAATATCTGGGTTGTGTAATTTGAACCACAAAAGACCAAAAACTATTGGATTTGGAGGGTTCAGGATGATGTTAAAGACAATACTTAAAATTTCATCTTCCAAAATCACTTTCAGAAGCTCTATTTTTTTGACAACATTTCCAGAAGCAAGTAGTTAGATACCAATAACTTCTATAGGCAAAAGATGAGTTTTTTTCAATAAGTGTATGTTGTATTGAGATGCAAAATTATTGTCTATAAAACATGCTGAAATTCTAGTGTTTAATAAAGCCGTTATTGAAATTTTAGTATTAAATAATTCAATATTTATAAAAAATATAAAACATGAAAACGAATATGAAGGTATGATGGAACCTTTCATTGAAAATATATAATTCGTCGTGTTCACCCTCATAGTTTCTACTATAACTGGGCATTCTCATTTTTTGATTTTTCAACATTGATGGATGTACTATATGTCTTAAATCCATTTAATTTGTTTTGGCAATCTTGTGCTTTATGTCCTGGTTTTCCGCAATACATGTACAAATTTTCTTATCTTCATCTATTTTTCTTCTTCTTGAATTAATCGTTTGAAGCGCGTTATATCAATTTGTATTGGTTCGAGTCATGTTGAGCGGTTTTCTGTGGTCTTTGTAGACAATGTTGATATATTTTGATGTGCTCTTTTTTATCCAAATCTTTGTTCTTAACGTCTTTCAAATAAATAATTGTCGCAAGTAATTGCTTAAGTAATGAATTCTTCCAAAATGTTCATCTTTGGCATGATAAGCAATAGATCTTTAACTCTATCTTTTAGGCCAAATCAAAATTGGTTCATAATTGATTTGTCATTTCAATCAAGATTGCAAGTTTCTTGTTGAAATTCGGTAGCATAAATGGTAGCTAATTGCAAATCTTGTTGGATACTTTGCATCTTTGTTTCAGTCACTCTCTCTCGATTATTATCTCCAAATATTGCTGTGAATGCATCTAAAAATGCATCTAAATTGTTCAATAGTGGTGAATTTGTCTCTATGAAAAGGACAAACCAAACAAGACCATTGTTTGATAAAATGGAACCAATAAATCCCACTTGAGTATAACCATCAACGTAACAAAACATTGCGATTGTTGGAGAAGAACTGTGAGGGACGAAGCTAATTACTCCATTGATTACTGCTAGCAACAACCAAAGAGCAGGGGTCGACATCTCTTAAAGAGGTATAGGAGTATGAATTGTACGAATGAACTTTGATCATATCTGTAAAATTTCAGCTATTTCGACCAAACTCCATTATTGGCCAATAATTATGGCAATTGGTTCCTGAGAGTGGATAATCAAAAGCTTAGATATAGATTCACTTGTAATAATAGATTTAATAAATCTCGACAACAAAGCATGCATAAACTCAAATGTAGACAATTATTAACAAAAAACGATCTCAAAAACTTTGTTCTTGTGCTTGCAAAATGCTTCTAAAAGCCTCCATAACCACTAGCAAAAAAAAGCAGTAGGCTTTTGTAAATATCAACAAAGACGATATGTAAACACTATGTATTAAATGCTTCTTAATATCAAAAGATCCAGATATCGAAGCTCTCGTCAAGTTAACTTAAACCGCATCTTGAGATCTTTACAATCTCCACAAACGTTGGATTGAACGTTTCATACAGAGCGGATGCCACAAAACACTTAAATCTTGGCACAAAACTTACAACTTAACATCAAGTGAAAACTCTTCAAAAACACGAAAAACAAAGAAGATATATTAAAAAAGAGAAATCAAATGGCGGATTCTTTGCTAACTAAGAAGAAGATGTGGATGATTCATGGCTGGCAATGCCATTGTAAGCAACAGAATGCCTATATATTCCTGAAAGAACAACACAACTTAGAATTCTTCAAGCACAACATGACTTTTCAACAACTAGACATTTTGAATTCAATAAAACCGTGGAACTTATCTCTCAAAATTTTTGGTGGCCTAAATTATAAAAAATAATCAATGACTTTGTACTTTCATGTGATATTTATTCTAGATCAAAGAACCCTCGACATTAACCATATGGTTTGCTCCAACCATTACAGATTCTAAAGCAACCATGGTCTCTTATTTCTATGGATTTCATCACAAATCTTCCTCCATCTAATACTTTTCACACTATTTTTGTGGTTGTTGATATGTTGACAAAAATGTCACATTTTATATCTTGCAAAAAGACAATCACAGGTTTAGAAACAGCAAGAATTTTTATGGACAATATCTATTGCTATCATGGTCTGCTGGATGACATTGTTTCAGATTGTGATTTACAATTTGTTTAGTTTTGGAAGTCAGTTTTTGGAATACTAATAGTAGATATAAAACTATCTTCTGCTTTTCACCCACAAACTGATGAACAAACTATTACGGATGTACTAAACACAAAATATAAAAAACTTGTTTCCAAAGAAGTCTGAGGTAGAGTGTATGACAAGATCTATGAGAAATAAAACTAGAATTGATAAGTCAAGAGAGTACAAGAATAACGCCAAAGAGATGAGCTATAAGCTCCAACAGTTGCGTTGTCGAGACTGAGGAACTCTTTAGTATTGACCTCTATATATACTTCTAAGTTTGAAACCTTCTAGTAATTTCTACTAAAGGTTTTCGGAATACTCTAACTTCTTCTACAAGCTACTTCTATCTAGGAAGCTTCTTGAGAAGCTGCCACTTATTTATGAGTTGTTTTTTTATGCAACTTCTATATTTTTCTACAAGGTTTTATAAGCTTCCACAAACTTCCAGAGAGTTCTACAAGCTTCTACAAGCTTCTAGATAGTTCTACAAGCTTTTATTGTATATTCATGACACATTGAACCTAAAATTTCTCTTCAAACACCATTGGCAATTAGTGTATTATCAGCTAGTTGAAATTACAAAAGAGCCGTTTGAAATATGAAATCATCAAATAAATACCTAGTCATTTTTTTTCCAAAAACTTTATATTATATTACAGTAGTACATATTTTTTAGATAATAAAATTGATGCATGCTAGTGAAAATTTGGTTGAGAATGATAAATGCTAGATTTTAGCAAGTGCAATGAAAATTTCTCCTCAAACATTGCCACTATTTAGTATAATGTTAGCCAATTGAAATTGCAAAAGAGTTAATTGAAATTTGAAATTATCAAATGAAAACCTGGTAAGTTGTTTTTTAAAATCATTGTTAAAGTATATAGGAGTAGAAATATAGAGTTTTAGGAGAAATAACTAGTGCATGGTTGCATGCTAGTGAAATTTTGGTTGAGATTAGGAAATTATTTTGGTTGAGATTGGGAAATGTCAAATTTCCTGGTGAAGCTAGAAATTTCTCCTTGAACAATGCTGGCAATGAGTTATTTTCAGCCAGTTGAGATTGCAAAAGAACAAGTTGAAACTTGAAATTATCAAATAAAAGCCAAGTTGTTTTTTTTCCAAAAACATTATAGTATATTGCAGTGGAAGTTAGGATTTTAACTTTGGGCACATGCAATTTTGTATATAATGATTTTAACATTACATTCTTTAGATTAAAAAATAAAAATAATTGAGGATTTTATAAATAAAAATAAACATAAAAACATACTCACACATTTATATTTGGTTATTTTACTTATTTTAAAATTTGTAAAGGCAAAATTTGTGTACATCAATTTGAACACAAATCTAAAATTTTAATACATCATTACAAATTTTTGGAATCTTCTATATTTTGGGATATATATATTTAAAAGATATAGTCTTACACTAGCATAATATTGGGTTTTGTGAGTTGGAAATGATACGTGCAATATATTAAATAGTTTATTTTTTAAGGATTTTTTAAAAGCAGAATCTAAAACCCATACATTTTATAAAAAATTTACAAGTTTTTTAAGAAATAAAACGTTTGCTATACAAATTTTAAAATGAATCATTATGTATAAATTGTAACATACTTGTTAAAGAGGTGATTTTTCTTAATGTGGTTCAAGATGTTTTAAAAAAAATGTACCTTGTTTATTATCTTAAACAGAACATATTTATACAATCTTCATTTCTACTTTATTTTATTTTATTTATCAAATATGAACGTTTATTTGACTAAAATGTATGAACTTGAATAACATCAAATTTTATATCAATTTTTTGAACATGCATATACAAACAAACTATAGTCACTTAATGTAAGTATAATAAGCACTATTAACAAACAACATGACAAAGTCAAACTAGAAAGATAGATGTGGGCGAAGTACAGCACTTGTGCTGCACAAGAGGATGTTCAAGAGTCATGCAAGTAAAGATTTTTGAACTATTGGTGATGAGTATGTGCAAAGGGTTGTAGATTATTTTAACAAATAATTCTCTATCTATCATGTATTCAATGCATGAAAACTTGTTAACCCTACTTTTTGTCATGCAAATGTTGGTAAGAGAACTTTATGCTTGGAGTATTGGTTGGAGAGTCTTTGCAACAAGTATGATCTCCCTAATGTGGACCACAAGATGCCAAGACAAATATTAGGAGATGGTAGAAATGTTGAGGAAGATGATAACCATCAAGTCTTTGCAGGAAACATAGGGTTTTGCAAGCGCAACTCCAAAGTGGTTTACAAATTGGCCAAGGTTGCACATTCTTTGGAGAAAGGTAGTAGTAAAATCTTCAAGTAAAATTGTGTGTGAGAAGAGATTTTTTAAGCAAAATTTGATAAAGAGTCACTTGCATCTTAACTCCTAAATGCCTAAGGCACCAAATTTTGGTGTTCAAGAAACTTTGAAATCTTGTTGAAGGCAAAAAACGTATTGTTTTGAGGCTTTTTTTTGGAGACATTGGAGTTGAAGTTAGCTTTGTTGTTCAATTTTTATGTTCTTCATACCTTATTCCAATTGTTTTTGGTAGAAGCGAAATTGCAAGGATACCTCTTGCGCACCAAAACATGTGATGAATAGTGTCATTAAAGAGCCTATGACAATCTACACATTGGAAAATGTGGTAATAAGTTGAGAATAAAGTGAAGTTTCCCTTGGACACTCCCTTGGGTAGTGAGGGCCCTTCCATTGAAAACTCATCATCCAATAAAATCCAAATGTGTTTTTGGGCTAAATTCACTTGGAATTGTTTTGTTATAAAAATAATAGTTCATTCACCATTGAATTCTCTTTCATTCATAATGATTTTTGGTCAATAAGTGGAGTTACAAAAAATCTTTGTATTAAGTGGTAACTCTTCAACAATTGCAATATTGCAAGCTCATTTGTGTGAAATCATGGTCATGGATTTGAAAGGGGGGTCAATACTTTTGAAATAACAACAATGCATGCTAAATTATTATAAATTGTTGTATTTCATTTTTGTACACAAAAGTTACCATTTTTGCATTTAGAACTTTTGAGCGGCTAAAAAACCAAAAAAAATCTACACTCATCCACATACAATCACAAATATCTTAGAATCCACATGGGTGATTGCAAGAATGACTTGTACTACATTCTGTCCCCCTCACCTTGTGCAACTTGTTTTTTGCTTGTAACTTTTGCAAAAGAAGTCATATTGACTTGTCCTTTTAGAGTAACGTGAACATGCAAGTTATTGACGTTCCATGATTTTTTGGTTTTTTTAAAAATTATTTTGCTATTTTTAAGCAACCCCCAAATGGGTGTCTACCTTGGCCATTTTGGGGGTTTTTAGTACTATTTTGGGTTCAAAAAAACTTTTCTAGGGCTATAAATCAAGGATGTTGTTTATGGAGCATGCTTACACGCATTGGTAGAAGGGTTTTGCAAAATTATAAATTCCATGGCATCTACATTGTCTCAAAGTGGGCATCCTATCTCCCTTCATTGGCAAAATACAAAGAAATTCCTCAGCAAAGCAATTGTACCATGTGAATGTGTTTAATGGGTTTTCAAATGGCCAGTTTTTATTTTATTTTTTTGAATTATTTTACTATTTTCTAAAAAGCAAGAAAGAAATTGGCTTTTTAAGGTGATTTTGTTTTGCACATAACTTTTAGAATATAATTATTCTAGATCTAAATTTTCACAAGTATGCTATTTTAAGTGCTCTACAAACTGTCCACATTTTATTTTATTTAAAAAAAGTTATTCCAAAAGCTCAGTACTACTATTAATACTACCAATACTAAGGGTGTTTGAGGCAAAACAGAGAGGTCATTCTTGCAACTACCCACATGACCTTTTTGGAGATTTTTTTGGTAGCACCATCTAAAAGCCCTGAAGTTTAAGATCCTATAGTCACTATTTTGTTTTGAAGTTTAACAATGATCTTTGAAAGACGGTTCAAAAACTTCAAAACAAAACACCCTCAAACATTTAGGGAGTGAATTGTAATTAGAGACTTTAGGTGTAATGTTAAGTATCTCTTGTACAAATATTCTTATAAATAGCAATGATTGAAGTGTTGTCATGATTGTAGAAGAATATGAAGGATTTAGCATCTCTAGTGATACCTCCTAAGCTTTTCCATTCAATTTGAATGATTTGGAGTTAAACCTGTCATGTCTCCTTTTTGAAGGTCCAAAACACTACTAAGATAGGAGGCTCATAAACCGACCATCTAATGACTGAAATTGAATTTTGGGGAATTGACATCTAACCCAAGTTGTTTCATGTTTTTTGAAACTTTATGAAATTAGTTATGAAATTTTGAAATTAAAGTGGCATAGGGCTCTAAAACTGCCCAATGTACAGTACACTGCTTGTGCATTGCTAAAACCTATGAAAAATAACATGCACAGATGGAGTACACTTGAGAAGGTGCCTGGCTGACTTGGGTTCAAAATTCTATTTGCACATCGATCGTCTTTTTCACGGCACCTACAACAACGTTTAAAATCTCAACAATTGTACATAACAAAACGTGCGAAAACGTCAAGAACACAAATGTCCTGTCAAGACGTACACAACATCGATAAGTCGGACTTTACCGTGAAGAACAAGCAAACAATGGCCTGATTCGAGTGATGACCGACAGAATTTCAAATCATAAGACATTACGTTAGATTATGGGAATTGAAATGTGCACACCCAAGATTTGATATCTGCACACCGGGTGTAAATTTTAGATATTTACAATCAACAAGATGAATTTGGAAGTCTAGAACCACAAAGGAAGTTATAATTGAACAATACCCAATGGAAAGGCTTATCTTCTTTTACAAATGAGGGTAAAAGTAATAATTTACATCGTAGCTAAGCTTTTCCACTAAGAGCTGTTCAAGTGTAACCTCCTTTGTGGTTCCACACTAAATGAAGGCCTCTGAATCCAAATCTGAATTTAAAATTTCCAAATTCAACTTGTTGATGGTAAATATCTAAAAATTACCCCCTTGATGTGCATATATCAAACCCCAGGTGTGCACATATCAATTCCCTATATTATAAATGTATAAATGACCAGCAAGAAAAATGCTTATAGCTTGCACACGAGACTTCTTTATCTACAATCCAACACAATTTTGGTTCACAAGCACATTTACTCGATCCAACCACTGGCACTGGTTTAGGAGGAGGAGATGTTTCAACACCTAATCAAACAGCTTTAAGCTTTTCAATCTTAGCTTTCTGCGCATGTCGTCGGTTTTGAAACCAATTCCAAACCTGTTCAATCGCACAACAATGCATTAAGTGCCAAAATGGAGATAAAACGCACACTTAGAAACATCGAAAGTGAAATAACTCCAAAGGCATGGAACTATAAAAGGAGAACATACTTGCTTCCATTGAACTCCTCTTCCGCTACGATAAAAGGAAATGAGAAAACTCCTCAGCAAGACCTTCAACAATACTAAGAGCTGGAGCTGCACCACTACTTGCATCAATAGCTATTCTCCATATCTGCAACCTAATATTGCCCAACAAAACAAGAATTTTCAAAATAGGCAGACAAAAAGCAGCTCAAAAACGCAACGGCCGCTTGTAGTTTTCATTAAAAAGCATCGTGATTTCCCACGAGCACGCACGCACAAATGTGTAAGTGATGATTCTGTAAGCATTGGAGGCAAATAATTTGTGGCATGGTAACCTGGTTCTAAGAGTATAAAGCTAGAGTTCCACTTATAAAGCAGCAGCTCGCGAGGGAGTTAACAGAGGAGCTTGAAGGTAGAATGCCCTAAGAGCAAGAGGCATCACGTAAGTAGAAACATTGATTCAGTTCCGGATTAAGGTTTATAGCCACACTGGTAACATGCCAGTTTTACACAGCCACTTCTTGTGCTCTACAACCTCCACTTTGAAATTGCATAAGAATTTTATATTAAATGATAAAAAGTTGATCTCAACAAATTCAGCTCTTGTGTCCAAAGCGAGTGAATCTCTCAAAAAAGCACACTCCTACACATATTAAGATCTCGCAAACAACAATGATTATCTACCTCGGAAGGCCAAAACCTCGTCACAAAATTGATCACCATCTCAAACCATCATAGCAATGCCTGGATTTCTTTCTCCAACGCCATATTCGTTAAATTGGAAAAGAGTACATTTTGGGACTTTTGAAGGATAGGTGGTCACCTTAATCTGAGCTTCAGCTTTTTTTTGTACACGGGTCCTCACTTGAGAGGAGGAATTTGCAAAGAAAAAAATCTTAATGGCTCAGACTGAATCTGATACCTTCGAATCTGGTTTAAGGTGACTATTTTGGATTAAGGTGAGGTACAAAATGGTACCCATCGTTTTCCCAATTTAATGAATATGGTGTTCTCCGGTATTATTACCCTTCGTTAGTGCCTTCGAGATTTTGAAAGCATTCTACACCAATCTTTGCTTCGTAGATTCTAAGTCACAAGCGTCCAGCATTGCCAGAGAAAACAAGAGACGCACATTGTATACAAAACAAACAAATTTTTTTAAGGAAGAAGCTGGAGTCATCGAAGCCATACCTCTGAAGGCATCGGAGTCCGCGCCAAGACGACGATCTCTTTCGCTCAATTCCAAATCAGAAAACTCGTAAATATGTCTCAGTTCAATCCGACTTTTGTATAAATTCTAGCGTCGCTCGTAAGCAAGAAAGCTATGCAATCGGAGGTGGAACCCTAAAGGCTTCCAAAAGACGATTTTATAACTTCGATCCCCGATTGCACCACCGATATAAATATCGGAAGAGATATCTCACGGAATATGAACTCGTGTTGCTGTTGTTCACGCAATCCCCCGAACGGAGACCGTGACAAAAACAACTCCAAACCCCCGGGGGTATTGAATTCAAAACCCCGCCATTGCCATTACGAAGTGCAACAGTTTGAATTGAAAACATTGAAAAAGGGAGGGAGCAAAAGGAGCCCAGAACAGTGTTAGGGAATTTTTTTGGACTTCACCAGCTAAAAACCGGAATTTTCCACACTCAAACCGGTTTTTTTTTTTTTTTTCTCGGCAATTTCAAAATGCAACCGGTTTTTTTCCTAATTCCACCAACTAACAATGAACTAGCAACCAATTTTTCCCGCACATTGACCTAGAAGGAACTTTGGCAAATAGGCCGTCGGATGAGGGGGTGGATGTTCGAGGGTCATGATCAAGCAAATCGTTGGCCATTGGATGTGCAATGATGGACAGCCACGATCTATTGGCATCGCCCTCAAGAGATGGTGTTTTTGGAAGCATTAGGAAAAGTTTGAGCCCTCCAAGAGCCCCCTACAAAGCCTTTAAAGGGGTCTCAAAACATGTACTTAGTGCAGCAAATAAACCATCAATCCGCTAGTTTTACTCATCCTTTGAATTCAATGCAATCATGAAAGCTGTAATATTAGGTTATCCCTATTGGACAAAAACTATGGGTACCAATGTACAATAGGTCCATAAATTCTACTTTACTCTATTTGAATAGATGAGTGAAGTACTTGGATAATGAGTAGTGAATACATTTACATATTTTATGAGTACAATAGTGCCTTGCTAAGATGAGCCTTTTTAAGAAAAAAATTTGGCTAATATTAATGTCCATGTCCCACATTCATTGCTTGTTTTCATGTATTGCACCAACTTACCTTGAAGTTGGTTACAATGAATGTTTTCTTACAATGAAACTTTTTCATGTCCCACCGCCTTCATGTTAGCCAGGCACCACTATACAATGCCTTTTCTATTGTTTTAAGTTGTGCATTTGGCTTAGGTCCTTCATACAAGGTAGGGATGAGTTCTTACCCTTTTTCTTGTACTCACGCTAGCCAATGAATAGCTTGGTTTGTCAAACCTTAGGAGGCACTTGGAGGGCTCAAACTTTTCCTAATGCCCCATCACTTTAAGGTTGGTGAATCACCTGCATTTGCTTCAAAGTTACACTTTGTTGCTTTTCATACAATGTTTAATAAATAAATTGGACAATGTTTGGATTTTGACAAAGATATAAGAATTATTTTGTAGGAAAAATTTCATGGATGCCTCTTAAGTTTGCAATATTTTCATAGATACCCCTCCTTTTTTAGAGATATTACTAATACCTTTAGACCAAAAAAATTTGGCATTTGTTTTTCTATGCATGTCACTTCCTTCTCCCTTTGGGGGCACACTATTTCAAAATCTTTCTTGTTATGCGTGTGGGTGATTGCAAGAAAGACTTCATGTTTTTGTCTCAAAGTGCCTCTTTTTGGGTGTAGTATTGGCAGTGCTACTAGTACTACAAGTACTACACAGCATCCTCGCAGTAGAAATTTGAACCGTCCCTCCCATTCCAAATCTATTGGAAATGAGGCACGTGGCATGTCATTTAGAAAGGCCAACTATCAATAATGACAATTCAATGAATGGATGAAAAAAACATTCACATCCTCAGATGATGTCAGTGGTCAGTGGTACTACGTAGTGCCAGTTAATGGTAGGGAGTACTACGCAAGCATGTGGAGCAGAAATTACTAGAATTTCTAGGCTGCCATGTTTTCAATTTTGGTAATTACAAAAAAAGCCCAAAAAATAAAACAAAAAATGGCTGTTTTTGCTCTATTTAGAGACGCTTGAATTGATGAAATTGATTTTCTAGGAAAGTTTGTTTTCTTTCTCCAATGCTTGACCAAAAGATGCCCACATTGAGAGCATGTGGAAGGCAAAGAATTCACAATTTCCTAGAACCCTTCTACACATCCATGTAAAGCTCTATGATGAACAACTTCCCTAATTTGTGGCATGAGATTCACTTTTTTGGACCCAAAATAGTACTAAAAACCCCCAAAATGTCCAAGGTAGACACCTTATTGGGGGCTATTTAAAAATAGTAAAATAAATTTAAAAAAACCAAAAAAAGTTATTGAAGGTTTGTAACTATGACATGTACCTTCCGTTGAAATTTCAGCTCAAAATGACTTGGTAAGCAAAAGATAGGAGCTAAAACCCACCTGTAGGAGGTGAAAGGGATAGAAAATAGTACAAGTGTTTCTTGCAATCACCCATGTGCATAAAGGAAGAAGGAAAGTGGCATGCACAACAAAAAAATGCTTAATTTTTTTGACCCAAGAGTATTTCTAATATTTTTGAAAAAACAAGGATATCTATGAAAATATTGCAAACTTCAGGGGTATGCATGAAAATTTCCCTATTTTACAAATGTCAATATGAAGGATATATGATAAATAAATAAATAAACTTTGTCTTTTTCATGCACAACAAGATTGTTGTTTAATTTTTATATAAATATCTTTTAGAATGTAGTACACCATTCTGCTGGTCGGTTGCTTATCCTTGTAATCTAGGAATTGGCATGACCTGGAGCTCCCTTCAATGTCGATTCGCTCATGCTTGCATCCTTGCCTGCGCTCTTGGCTTACAAAGTGGGGCGTCAGGGATCTCCTATGTGTTTGCACATGACGAGATTTAAGATCGTTAGATGACATGAAAATTCAGCATAACTTTTCAGGATTTCCGTAGTTTTGGGCAGAGCAAGTTGATAATGTTCGTAAGGCGGCATTATTAACCCCTAAACGTCGGCACGGACAAAAAAAAGTCCTTTGTCTCATAAAAACAATTCTATATTCCAGAAAAAGATTGATTTTGATCTGATCTTTTTTAGAAGTGATCATAAATGTGTAGTGCATCGTGGAAGGCAAAAAATTACCTCTTGAGATACATTCATTTTGTTTTGTAACCCAAATTGTGATACACGGTGTTAGCTCCTGAGCTGCCCTTCTTGCAATTTTCATGAGGGCACCATGCACTATTGACTTTTCCAACTTTTTAAAGCATTACTACTGGTGCCCATGTGCAAAACACTATAGAATGGTACAAGCAAGGCAAGCCACGGTGATCCATTTGTCTTTTAAGGGTTAAGAGGTTCAAGAACAAAAGAAGAAGTTAGAGGAGGACTTGGTTCTTCTATGCTACAGAAACTACAAGGACTTATGCAAGGAGCGTGCTTGAACTACTCTTGTTCTAAGTTAGGAGCACCCATAAACGTCAAACTAAGGGTTTTGAACATGATGACTATTAATAAACAACTAGCAAATTATAGGATCTATTAGGAACAGAAAAAAAATGATTTTGCACTTTCAAATGTATTATTTGGATACTGTGAGAATAAGTTGTGAATTTTTAAAGAGCAAATTGTCATTGCACCCATAACCACTTTTAAGATTTCATGTTCACATGTTGTACATCCTTGTCGTTACATTTATTCATTTCCACAAATTTTTCAAGATTTCAGAGGTGACGGTTATGGGACATTGATGCTTATGGGTGTTCCTACCTTATGGCCTGAAAGTGGCTCATTGTAAGAGGCGGCTAGTTCCAAGCAAGTGGTCCATTTGAAGACGTTGGTGAGTGGAGTTGCAAACAGATTATTGAGTCACATGGGATCAGTGAAAATATTTTGGATGAAGTGGCCTTAGCTTTTTTTCTAACCAAAAAATGGTTGAGTAGCAAGGATGGCTACATTTATTTTATAGATGTAAAGTTGGATGTTTTCAACCTTTCATCAAAGCTAAATCTCATGATAGTTTTGTGAGAAATTAGAATATTGCACTAGTAGGATGAGGCAACATCAAATGGAACCCTGAAATCCGAGCTCCTATTTTCAAACCTATGTATAAAAGTTGGCTAAATGTTTTACATTTTTTCAAAAAATACTATAAACACCATATTAGGTAAATTGGAAAAAATAGTACATTTTGGGACTTTTGAAGAATTAAGGTGATCACCTTAATCTGAGCTCTAGCTTTTTTTTTGGTACATGTGCCCTCACCTGAGATGAGGAATTTGGGAGGGAAAAATCCTAGTGGCTCAAATTGAATCTGATACCTTTGAATCTGGTTTACAATAACTTTTTGGGTTTAGGGTAGAGTACAAAATGGAACCCTTATTTTTCCCAATTTATCTAATATTGTTCTATAATAGAACAACTAGCCACACCAATTTTGGTGAAGCAAAAAGCTATAATTAGCACAAAATGTTTTCATTGCATGGGATCCTCGTCTGCGCTCTGTGGTGGTGGTGCATCAAACTAGCTTTACACAACCTTCTGCTTGGCTCTCGCCAATTTGGCTAATGCAATAGAGGATGTCATTGTGTTTTCCAAAAATAGTATTGAAGAACTTGTTATTCATTAAATTGGGAAAAAGTGACATTTTGGGACTTTTGGATTTTATGTTTTTCAAAGAATATTCATTGAATATTCTTTAAAACATAAAATCCAAAAGTTCTAAATCGTTACTTTTTTGTAAATTAATGAATAAAAATATTAAATTAGTACATTGCTAAAGGCTCAGGTAGATCACTCTTAATATGTTGGGTACCCCCCGTGCGGCGACGGGGTATTTTTTAGGGGGCTATTTACCTCTTGGGCAAGAATAAAAAGGTGTTTTTAATTATATAATTTGCCAAAAGGGTTTATATTTTGCACTCTATAATTACTTATAAGGGAAAAAGGTTTCCATATTTTTCCTAGCTATTTTATTTATAAGGTGATTTTTTTACCTTGATTGATTTAGAAAACCAAGTAGAAAACACACCGCTATCTCACAAGCAAAAACAACATGTTTGATAAAAAATGCCAAAATGCAAGTGTAAAATTGCAATAGCCTAAACTGCACAAACCAGGAAAAGCCTAATAGGAAATTGCAAGTCCACCCTATACAAACGTTCATCCACTTAAACTGCTGTCACTTTCATCCAAGACACCATGGCTCCTTGTATACCAACCCGTGCTTTGATTACCGTATACTTAATAAAGTACAGACGAGAGTACAGAACATAGGATACCCTCAAATTTTTGACCCCTAAATTAGTTATACAAAAAACCAAAGCAACACATTTGTTGTGACCCTATATTACTTATATGCCCTGAGCAATTTTAAAGGCCCCTTCTTTACTTGTATTTTTTTTATATTTTTTATCTTCAAAGAATAAACCCCTCCCTATGTTATGCCGCACATGGTTTCAAAAATGCGCTAAGTGATCTACCCGGGGTTAGGGGGAGTTTGGCATTTTATTGATTTTCTAGCACATGGATTGAAGGTGTTTGGTATTCTATATTTGGGTTGTCCTTTGTTATTTCAACTTTCACCAAAAATTTAGAAAATTTTGGAAAAGATAATGGTTACAAGATGCTTAAGTTCTTAGTGTTTTATATCTAAGGCTTCCTTTATTGCTTCAACTTACACCAGAAAGTTCTACACTAGAACTCCTCCAAACTAATATGCTTGGGACTGGATGGGTGCACTTATTTGTGGTGGTTTGTGGAGGTTATAGTGGGGTGAGTAGTGTTGGAACATGTGAGATATTAGTTTAAAGGATTTTAGTTTAGAGGAGTTCTACTGTAGAAGGTTCCAAAAAAGGGCAAAGAGTCAATGAGGGAATCCTCCAATTTCTCACCCAAAATTTCTAGTCTTGTGGTTGCCAAGCAAAAATTCAAGTAAGATTTTGGCAAAAACTTGCGAAGAATTTAGTCGCTGACCCATGCTCATCAAAATGATGGCCTTGCATTTTAACATGTCCCATATATAATTATTTGACCACTGACTAAGGAAGTAGAGGATAAAGTTCACTAAAATTAAGATGAATAGTGTCTTGAAGAGCCATTGCTAGACACGGTAGGACAGAGTGTCTTGAGAGGGTTTTGAAAAGACCCTCATCACTTTTCATCCACTTCTAGGAAGTGTCAAACCGTGGGAGGACACCATTGGAGATGCTCTAACAACAACCACTTTCAGTCCAATTGGGTGACTGGACTATTTGGTTGAATATGAGGTGATTTTAACAAATGATTGCTATGGAGCTTTTGCAACTCCACTTTTGCGTATTAGCTCAAGTTTTGGAAATGGCTTTTTAACCCTTAAACTTTGGGATGGCCACTGTGGCTATCCATTACATTACAATAGCACTCTAGTGATGTGACAAGTATCCTCACATCATAATGTTATTCCCAAAAGTTGTAAAGGTCAACAATGCATGCAGTTTCCATGAAAATTGCAAGATCAAAAAATAGCACAACTCTTAACATTGTGTTTGAGAACCTTCTCACAATTTGAGTCATCTAAAAGTCTTGGGGAGATCACTTCTTGTAGTTTTATGGCATACATGTGAGTTAAGAGGGTATTTGATGTAAGCCTATTTATCTAAAATATGGTATTTAAAATGACCATATTTTCATAGAAAAAGCTATGCTGGTTATATTTCTGGTACCCCACGTTTTTTATAACTTCATTCATTTGATTTTTAAATGTGGCTACTTTATGTATAAATTTTGTTTGTCTAGTTTTATCCTATCTCCAATATTCAAATATCTTTCTTTCTGTTACATATACAAAAATGATATTCACCATGAAACCAATAACAAACATATAAATTAAAGGGATATTGCCCAAGTAGAATTTTTTATTAGAAAGTTTTTAATATTTCTCAATTCTACGACATATATTTAGAACAATTTAACATGGAGAGCAACAAACAACACCATAAATTTTTACAACCACTATTTGTCAAGGCTAATTTATTGGTAAAAAATCCTACTACCTAATGTATTTTTATATCCTAATTCATATATACAAAAATACATAGTATTTCATGGACCCTATAGTAGCTCTACATATTATATAAAATTTTGGTCCTTTGAATTAAATAGACCCTATCTTTTAACTCACATGGTTTCTAAAACATAAGCTAGTGATCTCCCCAAGCTAAAAGTATGAATGCATTTGGTGAGATTGTTTTTTGCCTTCCATGATAGACCACGTTTCCATGATCACTTTAGATAAAAAGAAGTGATTGTGGCGTTTTGCATTGTTTGGTTTAAAATGCTTATTAGAACTTACATAACATTCAGTAGCACTTGGCAGGCCTGCCCTCCCTCCAACTAAAGAGCGTGGAATATTCCACACTCATCAATATTGAAGAGGACACTTGGCTGAGTTTGTCAGAGATTTTATGAAAAAGAGGCTCAGTTTAGTGCACATACGTCCATGTGGGGGTCAGCCATGTCAGAAATTTTTTTTTAAATTATTTTTAAAAAAAAACTTTTATTTTCCTTTTTTTTTTTTTTTCTTCTTCTTTTTGTGTCATGATAAAATTTGTGGATGATACTTGAAGAGAGGGAAAGGCAGCCTCTCTTCAGACTACTAAATGTTATGTTATGGTGTGAGTATGCACTTCAAAAAAAACTTTAGGTAGAATAGAAATAACTGAACACCGCCCTATGTAATGTCGACTTTTCCGGGTTAGTCAAAAGCCATGAAGTCAATGATCAGAATCACCACTTAATAGAAAATTAACCTGTGGAAACACCCAAATAACCGGTTAGATTTAAAACAATAATACTGGGTCTCAAGTAGAAAATTCTTGGAGGGACGAAAATTCACCAATGAAAAAAAAAAAAAAAAAAAAAAAAACTAACTAACTGATTAACTTAATCAAATTGGTAAAGTGAGAAAAAAGGTATAATTTGGGACTTTCAAACTCACCTTCAAAAAATTGAGGTGATCACCTCAAACCAAGCTCAGAGTTTTTTTTGCACACGTGTCCTCACTTAAGAGGAGGGATTTGCAAGGGAAAAAATCTTAGTGGCTCAAATTGAATCTAATACCTTCAAATTTAACTTTTTGAGTTTGGGGGTGAAAACAAAGTGAGACACCCTTTTTTTCCCAATTTACCTAATATGGTGTTTTTTGCTTTTACTTTAGAAGATTTCAACATGGAAAATTTTAGTTGTCTATTAATAAAAACTGGTTATCTTTTTTAATGAAGTTAAAAAATTGTTGGTTACCTTAAGGCTTGATGTCCGAAGTTTTATTGAAAGTTTGGAGGCAAATATGGGACCGTGAATTGGTATTTAAGATTGATATGAAGGTTGAACCAGGAGTGTTGGAACTTGCCTTTACAAAATTGAATACTAATAATTTATTTGTTTTATAATACCTTTTGCAAACTTTTCATTATCAGTTTCAGCTCAAATTTTCGGGTTGCTTGTGAGGAACTGACGGCTTCATATGGAAAATGACTATCTCACATTCGATAGGGGTTGTCACACGTTCTCCAAGAATGAAACTCCTGTGAATGAATGAGAAGTTTTGAAGTGGAAACAGGAATGGCATCACTCCTCCATGAAGAAGGTGCGATTCTCCTTTTATGGGTGGTGGACAATGGAGAATAACTTAAAAAGTGATGATGCAGTAAGAAAACTAGCTACATTCACACATTCAATCAAAGTCTTCAATTATAAAGAGGGTGAAAGCAAAAAGAACAAGGTGAAAAATAAACACATATGGGTAAAAACTTCACGTGTTAAATCTTCTTCATGTTCATTCTTTTTCTCTAAAGGTGAAGAAAAAAAAAAAATCTCAATCTTCAAAAAATGGGAGTTCCAAAAATCAAGAAAAATGCACCACAAACCCATTTTCTGAAGATTGAGAATGAGGTGAAAAAGGTGTGACTTCCCCTAATGATGCAATGAAACCAAGTACTTGAGGTTCCTGAATCAACAGACTTGAAAACCAAAACTTGTACAAGTTTTAACTTGAAGGCTAAAATCATGATTTTGGAAGAAAGCAGATGAGACCAATAACCATAGTAGGAAAACCCATGGAAGGAGGAGAATTATCCAATAGTGGAAGTTGGGAAAACTTCTCAAAAGATATCGGAGTTTCTAGTTCTAAGGGATGGTTCACACTATGTCTCATACTCTCATGTTTCACTAAAACTTGAGAAGTTGATTTAGAGTATAGTCAAAAGTTCAGATTTGGCTCTTCACACTATGTCCCAAATCCCACATCCCAATTCATTGCGTTTTGGTTACACAACAACACTAGTTCTAGCATCCAAGAAGGTGGGACTTCACTTTTGGTTTGGGATGTAGACCATTTTGCTAAACTTGACTTTTGACCCAAGTCCCACCAACATTTTTGTATAAAATATTCATGACTTTTTTTTATTGCTCATTTTTGCCCTTGATAACCCAAAGAAGTTGGGATCTTGTCTTTTAGTGGGACTTGCAAAGATGCACTAGAAGAAACCTCTGATTTTTCTTGTGTTTTTTATAACAATTTTTTTGGATGTCCACTTGTTTTTATGTTACAATTGATGTTAAAATTAACATCTTGATGTTATGTTTAATGTCATCATTAACATGAAAACAAGTGGGTGTCCAAAAAAATCTTTTATAAAAAACATAGGTTTCTTCTAGTGACAAAATGTGGAACACAGTGTGTGCCGGCCCATTCCTAACAATTGTTCAAGTGAAAGTCCACCCTTTTTTCTAGAAGTGTTTTTTGGAAACATTTTGCTGCCATTTATTCTCAACTAATTCTTCATGCAAAACACATGGTGTAAATGTTTTGGGAATTGATATGCGTACCACACCTTCTTGACTATCCCACCAAACCTTGGGATAAATTTTAGATTTCTACCATCAAAAATCTGAATTTGAGAATTTGGAATTCAGATTTGGACTTAGAGACCGTGATTTTGTTTAGAATCACAAAAAAGTTCTAATTGAACAACACCCAATGAAAAAGCTTATCTTTTTATAAACAAAAACAAAAGTTATACTTTTGCCCCGAGCTAAGATTTTTCATTGGATGTTGTTCAATTACAACATTTTTTATGGTGCGCGACAAAATCCAGGTCTCTAAGTCCAAATCTGAATTCCAAATTCTCAAATTTGACTTTTTGATGGTAAAAATCTAAAATTTACCTCAGGATGTGGTAGGATAGTCAAAGAAGGTGTGGTACGCATATCAATTCCCAAATGTTTTATAAGAAAAGTGTACTTGGTAATAGTACGAAACAGACGTACACCAGCCAGCCACTGGATTTGAGAAAGTGCACCATGATAGTTTCTCACATGCATTGACTCGTCGGGTTTGGAAGGCTTGGTTGGACAGAGTGGAAGAGCTCTGATTTTTCACCAGTCATGGAAATGTAAAGTTTGGATGTTTACAATCTAGAGATTGAATTACAGAACTTTGAATTCACATTTAGATTTGGAGACTCTAATTTAGTCGAAAACCATGAAGACGAATACAAGTGAACAATGTCAAAATAGGAGTAAGTTATTACTTCTGCCCTCATTTGTAAACAAGCAAAGATATAATTGCCACCCTGACCCCACTTCAACGGCTTGGGTTCGATGACACGCTCTATGATGGGGCCCAAGTGGCAAAATCTCATTGTTTTACCAGGGTAAGAGTAATAATTTACCCCTATTTTGGTCTTGTTTAGTGATAATCTTGTTTAAATCAAAGTCTCTAGATCCGAATCTAAATTCAGAATTTCCAGATTCAATCTCTTGATAATAAATATCTAAATTCTTATAATTTCTGACTGATAATAGAAGCTGAAATTTTCTACCCTATCCTAACTTACATAACGACATACCATCTAAGCTTAACCCTTTAACGATCACACCCATTTTCACGGAATCCACTGAAAATAAGGGCTGTAAGTTTGGATTTGGATTTGACTCAAATATAGACCCATTTTCAATAATCCAACCATACAAATGGGAAGTACACCTTGTTTATTGTAAAGCACCAAAATTTTAGCTAGATCTACCGTTGGAGGTGAAACATTATAATGATTGAGTGAGGAGTATGTGGAAAATCTCTTGTGCTTCATTCTTGTTTAGTTTTGAATGTTAACCTTCCATGCAAGCTTTGATTGAGAAGAGCCTTACATTTCTAGAAAGCAAGGTTTCCCACCTTTCCAACAAGACTAGTTTCACACAAAATAAACAAAAATAGCAATCACAAGGTGTAGCTAAGTGGACAAAAAGGGTCAAAAACCCCACTTTCTTTGCTACCCTAAAACGGTTCTACAAGAAATTTGATAATTATTTTGGAAAATCCAATTGGTGAAAACAATCAAGAATTGGCCTTAAATGTAGGATGACAAAATTTTACAGCCAAAATGACAACCACATTTCAATAGATCTTCAAATACTACAATTATACTACTACCGTATAGGAAAACAATACAAGTGTATTTCTTAAGCAATTTGAAATTTTTTAGAATTGTGCAATTGAAATTTGACATTCTTCTTGCATACTTGATGTATTGTGTTGTTGCTTTGATCCATCTTTGACAAAAAATGGATACGTGTTTTGAAGCCATGCTGTGTAAACACCATTATTTATCAACTCACATACCCAATTGCATTGTTATTTTTTAGATGGATGCAAAAGTCTTGTGATCACATGCATACTTCAAGACCAAATTCCAAATTATTGAACAATATCAACCTACAGGCCAAAAACCGCTCCTAGCGACCAAAATATGGTTGCGTGGTCCTTAGCCCCTGAGCGCTTAGGCCATATTCACTCAAATCCATACCCTTGTGTACTTAGTCCAATAAAAGTATTACCTAAGTAGAGTCAAATAGCTTGATTTTTTTAAAGTGGTAGTAGACACATATCTAAAGGTACATGAAAAAATACAAGTCCTTTAACTTTATCATTAAGAAGAGAATAAGAGTCAAACTTGAGCTTTTTTGGAAACTGAGCACCCCCATTTCGGGGAGCTAGGGCGTTCAGGGGTTAAAGGGTTAACATTAGCCCCACTTCAAGGTATGTGCAGTAAACCTAGCCCTGTGGAAGGACCCACTGAAAGTTTGCTCGTGCAGCTCTAACTTACAGGAGCTGCATGACTGGACCTGTATTCTCCCTTTTTTTTAAACATTTTTTTAACCATTGCATTGGCCATTGGGCATTGCATTGGGCTCCACATGTGTTGCCTAAGGTTGGCGCACCCTTATCCGATCCTTTAAGGGTTTGGGATACCTCTAGGTCTCGTAAAATTCAAGAAAAAAATCAGTAGGGTTAGCCTTTCAACAAGCTATCATGGAATGTAATTTTTGTGGAGAAAGTTATTGTAAATTATTTTATATTAAAGGGCAAAATTGTAATTCATAGGGTATCTATTAGCAACTCTAGACTAATCTTGAAATTGTTTGGATGTGTTCCTATGATGGCACTTGATGGTCCCAATCCCAACCATCTCAAAGCATTTCAACAACTGGCATGCGGCAAGATGTGCTTGTGCAAGGAGTGTTCACTGCTCTAGTATGGGTTTGAAAGTGTGTGGAGAAAGCATCAAAAGTAGAGTGTGGAATTGGGAACCAAGCAGGAATGGGTGCGTCTACCTTAGCCTTTGGGAAGTCCATTAGTGGAAGAGGTTCAATTTTCAAATGGCAGTTTGAGCAAGGAAAGTACCTTCACATGTGATTTTGTCATTTGACAAGACAACAATGAAAATATTTTGGATGAAGTGGCCTTAGTTTTTTTTCAAACCAAAAAATGGTTGAGTAGCAAGGATGGCTACATTTTTTTTACAGATGTAAAGTTGGATGCTTTCAACCTTTCATCAAGACAAAGTCTCATGATGGTTTTGTGAGACATTAAATATTGCATTGGTAGGGTGAGGTGACATCAAGTGGAACCCTAAAAACCATGCTCCTACTCCCAAACCTGTGTATAAAAGTTGGCTAAATATTTTACATTTTTTCAAAAAATACTATAGAACAATTAGCCACACAAATTTTGGTGTAGGAAGAAAGCAATAATTAGCACAAAATAAGGGGTTTCAAACTTAAACTTTTTCAAGTGACTCACGTCGCAATTTACCTTTGTGAATTCACTAGTGAACCATGACGTGACTCTCCTGTGGACTTCACTCCTAACATGATTCACGTGAGGAGTGAACTTCAGAAACTCACTTTCGTGGCTTCCCAAAGCTCACGCACCTACTTCCTCAAATACCAAAACTTCTTTCGTAGAAACTTCCGCAAACTCATGGGTGTCTCAGACTTTGCGTGTGCGAGGGAATGAAAGCAATTCACTGATGAGCAGAGATCCGTGAGGTGAGAAGTTCAAATGTCAGATTTCATGTTTGAAGCCCCCTAATAATTTCACTGCAAGACGGTGGATGGTGCTTGGCTTTATGGTTACTGTAAGCTGGAAGCAAATACAGCATAAAATAATTAAAATAAGCTAAGCCAAAAGTTTTTGGAAATCATTTGTTCAAAATGCCGAAAGCAAAATAAAAGGAAGAGCTGAAATGCCGAATTTTTTTTATACATTATTGTATCCTAGCAGAACCTTTAAATATCTTCATGCCTTAATTTTAAGGTTCTTTAAATTTAGCTGCCTCAATAAAAAATAATTGAAAAAATCATCTCTCAAATTTGACTAGAATATTTAGGTGACTGCAATATAAATCAATTTGTACTTTTTAAATAGCCGAAAGTTTTATTAATTAATACTTCTAGTGCCAAACCATATCTTTTCAAAAAAATATTGGATTTGGCAATCAAGCGTTGAATCAGCTTCTAGTGTACAGTAGTTAGTGATTTGAAGATGTTAATGATGGGAACATCTCTGAAAATGGTGGGTGTTAGAGTTGGAACTTGCTTTGCTAGAAGCTGGAAAACCCAAAGTAAGGCCTGATTCAAACTAGCCAGTGGACAAAATTATCTCAAACGTCACTGGTTGTAATATCGGTTTTATCCATCAAAGGGTTCATACTTGGGATTTATCCAGTTCTTCAACTTACCATATCACCAACCAATATGTCCACACCAGCACACAAGATAATGAAATTTTGGAGCTTGCTCTAAAGGTGGTACCAAACTTGTCCAGAAGAGGAACACTCCTAAAATGATGCATCCAAGGATTGGATGCCGTGGAAGTGGTTCTAGCGGATAAAACACCGGACAAGGTGCCAATTTTCATGTTTTGTTTGGCCACTAAACTGAACTGGGCCTAACAAAGGCCCAAAATGGTGAACACTAAAACACCACGCCAATCTTAATGGCTCTGACAACCATTTTGTGGGGTTAGGAAATCATCCACCCAGAGTTGGGGTTCAAGATTGGGAATTGGCTGCTTTTTAGTTGTTTCATGTTTGAAAGTTTTGCAATCTATTCACAAGTAAAATCTTCTCACTTTTGTTACAGATTTAGGCATTGGAGAAAGTCACTTGTGAGCTCTTGCAAAGAAGTTGCTAGTTGCTGTCAGCAACATGGCACTCAAGCATGTTACAAAGGAAGACTGAGGGCATTGGGAAACAAAGAAATTTGCAATGGGGGAACGTTGTTTTGAAAAATCTCACATTATAGGGGAAAAATTAGAGCACCTAGAGACTATTTTCTAATTTCTTGTATTACTAGTTGCCAATTGGTTTGATGTTACACAGTATTTCTGTTAACCCCTACAGGACCAAATTGCGTTTTTGGCAACATAGCAATTTTTGGCAGCTCACAAGTCACTACAAACAAAGTTTTCATTTTTTTCTTTGAAATTTTCACATATGATGTGTCCAAGTAGTAGCTTAAAGGCCCAACAATTTTCATAACTTTTGACTACTTGATTCAGAAATTGCTATATGATATATAGTTTTATTTGAACTCCAGGTAGCCCAAAGCCCTGGGCAGCTTCTAAAAATTTATATTTTAAGAAATAAAATTTTGAAATTGGTTTTCTAGATTTATATGTATGTTGAATGCTGTGAACCATTCCATTTTGATCAATTAGAAGAAAATTATGAGGAATTTTTGTTTGTGGGTAGTTATAGATTCTCTACTCCAAAATAAACTTTGAAGCCCTTTATTTTACTCAAAATTTATATTTTGGAAAAATTAAAGCCAAAGGATGTAGATTGTTTATTAAAACGCTACAACTGTTGGGATTGGCATTTTTCATTTCCATAATCAAATTCTTAACAATTGAATGTTTTTGATCATTCTTTTCTTCTATTTGCTTACTTTTTTTTCCCTTGTGTTTTACAATTCCAAATGATTTGAAACTTTTTTGACATGTACCCTACTTAGGTGGAATAAATAATTTAGACAAGCATCACCCACAAGGCTTTTTTCCTTAGGAGTTTCTCCTTCTGAAGAGTAGCTGTCCAGTTTTCACAAAACCAAAAAAATGTTTTTGAATATTCAAACTGTTCTATCTTTCAATTTGCAAGGTGGAATTTCTTGAATTTTTTAATTCCACATCTTCTAAAGCTATTCTCCTACAACATCCTATGGTTACATATGCATAAACATGTTTTAAAAAATAATAATTTAGTTGATGCTCTAAAAATGGCAATTTTGGAGATTTTTGAGTGAAAAAGTAGCTTGGTCTTTTAGGGATTAAGACACCAGTTAATATATATTGGGCCTACTTGTCGGGTGCATTGCATAGGCCCTAAGGGCATCTTCAATCCAGAGTTGGCATTGGGGCTTGGCAACGGCAATTAGTGAGCATCGACACGGGGCCTCAATTGACACAAGCGGCACTAGCTCGTCCAACTCAATATATGCACACCACTAGCAAGTAACGTAAATTTGGTTTTTGTTAGATTTTTGATGTTATGCTTCTTTGACAAATATCTATTTATAACTTGCAAAGTAGTCATCATTTCTCTAACAATAGTATATAGAGCAATTTGAAGGACCCTTGAAGGCTGCTAAAACTACAAATTGTGGCTAGGTTATGTTGTCCCCTTTAACCCCTAAAGGACCAAGTGTCCATTCAACAACCACTTGAGAACTTGAATAGGATCATATCATTCATATGGAGTTAATTTTTATTGGATGTTCTCAAAGTTGTTACATAAGGTGTAAATATGTAATTCCCAAGTGGAAATGTGATTTTTTCCCCAATTGAATGCTTGGTTCAAAATTAATACTACCCAAAAGAATTTAGGTAGCTTGGGCAATTTGGGCATCTTTGGAGAATCTTATGCTAAAACTCTCATCAACTTTTGAAATTTGGCAAGTATGTAACTAAAACAATATGGTGTACAAATGTAAAAAAAAATATAGAAAATTGAGCTCCCACATCACATTCTAAGAGGAGTCAAACTTTGTTAAATATGTTTGGGTCGTTTCAAAAAAAATATGTTTCTCTAACTTCATGCCCTATTATCTTTCATTCTATAAATCCAAAGTTTTTGATTTTTTTTTTTGTACATTCCAAATGTTTGTCTCTACATTTAAACCATTTAGATTTAAAATAAAAAACTTCCTTTGTACGCAAGAAATCATGAAAGAATGACAAATGTATTGCCAAATCACTTAACCTCCTTGCATTGCAAGGTGCTTTAGAATAAGCTAGATTTTATATTTGCTTTTGAAATGTTTCATGAGTTGACCTAACATTGTATACTTGTGAATGGTCAGAAAACTTCAAATTTGTGTAGAGCAAAAAAATTACTTTAGAAAGGCTCAAAGTCTGTTGACCTTGTTTTGCTAGAGTGAAAAAAGTTGTTTTTCTCACTCTAAACGTTATAATCTTACAATTGGCTACATCAAATAACTAATTTTTTTAACACACTAATTTATATGTTTTACGCACTTTTGTACTATTGAAATAAAAAAAAATCACTACAAGAAAACCATGGTCAAATTTACAAAATGTTGATAAAGATTGTGACCTAATCTACAATATACTATAGATTAGGTCACAATCTTTGTCAACTTTTTGTAGGTTTGACCATGGTTTTCTTGTAGTGGGTTTTTATTTTCAATTTTGCACTAAAAGTTAACAATTTTTGAGATTCTATCTCAAAAAGAACTCTTGGTCCTTTAATTTAGGGGCTAATATCACATCCCATTTGGAGGGTGCATTGGACAAGGTTTGCAGTTCTCAAGCTAAGACCCACCATGAGAGTGCTATTATAGAGTCAATATACTTGATGGATTGAGTATGACCTAAGGTAGACACACCCAATCTGGAGCATGGTCCTAATGTGGTGCATGTATATACACTGAGTACATTTAGATCTAAAATCCAAGCATGTCATAGATAGCTTATATTCTGTGACACAAAAAATAAGCCATCTATGACGTGCCTGGATTATAGATCTAAAATGTACTCATTGTATATATATGCACTACATTAGGACCATGCTCTAGATTGGGTGTGTCTACCTTAATACACCTATATAATTGGGTCCCTTCATCCCACATTCTATACCTCAATTTATAAAGTGGAGGATTTCAACTCCTTTTGCTGTGCCATACATTGGCTTGCCATTGAAGTTGCT
Source organism: Ulota crispa (assembly GCA_963920765.1). Classification (NCBI taxonomy): domain Eukaryota; kingdom Viridiplantae; phylum Streptophyta; class Bryopsida; order Orthotrichales; family Orthotrichaceae; genus Ulota; species Ulota crispa. The sequence goes on along the minus strand of OY987247.1, from coordinate 14,885,760 downwards.
CTGAAGGAGAAGTGGGGGCGTTTACTAAAAAGAGCTCAAACCGACCTCCGGCTTTGGATTGCTTCTAAGCTTAACCCTTGAACAACCTAAAAGCTCTTTGCAATCGTATGTATGACCGTATGTATAGACGTATTTGAGATGCTTTGAGGATTTTCCAATTTTTTTTATGCACCTACCATCATACAACCCTTCAATATGTATGGTTGTAATACTTGATTTCCAAGTGATTAAAATTTTTGATTATTGATTGCAACCGTATTTGGTACCGTAGCTCCAAAGCCCAAGGGCCTTCAGGGGTTAATGCGCGGCAGATTCCTTCCATTGTAGCTCAATTGACTAGAAAAGCAACCACAGAAAATCAACGTAGCCGAAGAGAAGGGTCAACAGAAAACCTGTCACATCGCTGGACTTCTGTAATCTCCATTAAGAACTCTGTCTACGAAGGTCCGGCGCTGAACAGGTGTCGTCTGCCCGAGAACTTCAGTTGACAGTCATCAACATGAATCAAGTATCAACCCCGCAGGTTAACTGTTGGGCTTCTGCAAGAAAGGATTTTCCAGAGTCCTGCTCGAAACACAAACAGAAAAAGCCATCTGGTTTTCTAGTCCGGCCTCAGATGTAAGTGCATCTCCAACGTTGCACTCCAAATTTGACATTTTAAGAGATTACATTTTTCTTTGAAGGGCCCTCAAAATTCTTGTTCTCTAACATAGCACTTCTAAAGTGGCCCTTGCACTTCATGCGTGTCTCATAAAGAGTCATTTGAAGGGTCACAAAGGGGAATATCAGATAAAACTCATTAAACTTAGGATGAGCTGATGAATAGTGTTTTGAAGGGCCAATGCTTTGTCACATTACAATAAAGTGTCATGAGAATTTTGAGGGGCCCAAAGCACTTATCATCCATGCTTGAAGTGTTGTCAAGGTCACACAAGTAAAAAATGCGATTTGAAACAAATGAAGAAATAACTTGTATTTTTGGGAAATTGGGAGACAATTACTTTTTCAAGGTTTCATTTACAATTTTTCTAAATATAACCTCTCCACCATTTTAGGGCATGAGATTTAAGATATTGGTTTGTGGACTCTCAAAAACGTCAATTTTGAATAAGCCTGAAAATGGGCGTAAAAAATCAAAAAATCTACTTTCCCACATAACTTAGAAGTAAGAAAAAACAGCAGCCTGTTTTTTACAAAACGCACGTTTAGTTTGGTATGGCCGGCCTTAGTCACTTAGTGTGTCAGAACCTGGCCGTGCAACGCTGGAGAAGCTCTAAAATCCTCCGACACGAAGAGTACAACCATCAATACTGTAGTAGTAACTGTACCGGGAACTGTACTGCACCTGTAGTCTCCGACCGCTGATCATGCTGCGTCCGTCATACTGTGTGGGGCCATGGCGTCCTCGATGATCCGTACCGTAGTCTACTGGAGGCCGCGTTGCGGTGAGCATCCAGCTCCCCTCGTCGACCATTCTCTGAAGTCTCCCCCTGTCGGTAGTAAGGTAGACGCACCCAGCCTTTAAAAAGTTGGTGAATTTTTGCCAAAATCTTACCTCAAATATGGACTGGCTCCCATAACACTGTAAAAATTGGGTGGAGAAGTGGATGAAATTGCCAAACTCTTTCTTAGGTTTACATCTAGTTTGTCAAAATTTAGATGAAATTGACTAACAATAGTAACATTTATGGATGAACATGTACACTTTGTTGAATATATCCATTTACATCCAAGTTTTCTTTACCTCATTGCAATGGTGGGTGCCACTTGCGCTACCAACGGGGAAAAGCAATTTTAAAGGCTAGACTCACCCATTCCTACTTGGTCCCCAATTCCACACCCTATTTTTGATGCTTTCACCACATATTTTTGACCCATACTGGAGCAGTGAATACTCCATGCACAAGCAAATTTTATCACATGTTAGTTGTTGAGATGCTTTGAGATGGCTGGGATTGGGACTATCAAGTGCCATTATAGGAACACATCCAAGCAATTTAAAGGTCAGTTTAGAGTTGCTAATAGGCACCCTATGAGCTGCAACTTTGCCCTTTTAACCCTTAAACGATTGAAAGGCCCTTTGCAACCAGTACAATACATGGTATTTTTCTTTTATTTGGAATGGATCCACACCTCTACTACATTTGAGACCAACAAAGAAGTTGGAGAATAGATCAATACAGTTCTAGTGAGCTACTTGAAATCCTAAATTAAAATTTCTTATTTGTAGCAAATGACAGTTATAAGTCATCATATATACTATGACCTATGATTGTTTAATGGGTTAATATAAAGTAATCTACAATATAGTTTTGTACAAATATTAAGTTCCATGATAGCTTGTTGAAGGACTAAACCTATGGATTTTTTCATGAATTTTCCGAGACCTTAAGGTGCCCTCAAACCCTTAAATGGTCAGGTATGGGTGTGCCCACTGTTTTCTATTTGGGCAATTTAAGGCCCAATTGCCTCAAGAAAAAGGCTAGCTTCAAACTTATAGGAAAAAAAGTGTGATTTTTTTTCAAAAAATGCCAGATTGCAATAATGAAAATTGCTTTGCAGCCTAGGCTTTCAAAAAATCCTTATCAAATTGAAAATTGATGCCATAATTTTAAAATTACTTGAGCTTGAGGTGGTGCTTAATCCAATTCAAAGTAATACTTAAGTAATAGCAGTGATTATAAGAATGTTTCCAAAAAATGACCAATGAATATTTTTTACCTACAAAAAAAATCCCATGATGCTCCAAGAATCCATGAGTTGGGGCCACCTTCAACTCCAACCAAAACAGGGACAGAGCCAGCAAGCCACAAACCATTTTCAAAAAATGCCACCCAAGCATCGGTGAGAAAACCAAAAAAATAACCCTGGGTGCGCCTACCTTAGTGGTAGTCGAACACTAGAACTGCATTGCGAACTCTGTCACAAAGTACTACAGTAGGGAGAGAGTACCTAGAACCGGACCAAGACCAGCGTGCTGATACCTGTGTGGCTACAGTCGTTTGAATGTCAAAAAGGTGCAGCAGCACCTGCGTGGACGCGGTCTGATATACTTGTATACAGCCCTCCGTTTCCTCTCCCGCTGCTTGCCACGTTCGAGTCGTCGTCGTCGCAAGTTGCCGTGTCCTTTCGCCGCACTGCACGCCTGATCATTAGCAAGAAGCTTGAGACACGGAAGTCGAACGTATTTGCTGAGAAACATAAAGCCTGTGCCTGCTGCAGCGTATCTTTAGTAACGACCAAACTTGCAACTAAGCTGGTGGACCGAAGTCATTCACCGAAGACCATTAACTTAGATGAGACTGAGCAATTTTGTTCTTCACAAAGCGGGAAGCGGTGATGGAGTAGCTGAGAGTAGTCAGCAAATTCGTTGATTCTTTCACAGGACGTGTACTTTCGTCGTCGATAGTACGAGTCAAAGCGTTCGTTTGGTCGTGCAGGCTATCGGTTGTATATATCACGAGAATTTCTGCTAGTTCCTTGACGACTTCTGCAGGAATCGGACATTCGATCGAAGCTGTTGGAATTGGAAAGGAGTATTATTTCTGGAGTTTTCTCTTTCGGCTGCTTCTGCTTGCCGCTTGCTAGAGGAGCGTGTAAGAGCACATGCATGGTTCTCAGAGGATGATTGTTTGCAGTAGTGAGCAATGATTTTAGACGTGCTCTGCATGTTTGGACCCAGGCTCATCTTTAGGGAATTAGAATCACTCGTATTTTATGAACAGCAATCTGAACGGGGTGCGTATCGACGTTCCTCAGCAGATTAGGGTATGTAAGAGCCGGGAGAGACAAGCCATTTCGATCGCTCGGAACAACCAAACAGTGGGGTTCTCTCTGAGCTCCAATTGGTTCGATATCCAGCCAGGTGAAAGCAAAATGCAAACGATGAGCTTCTGCAAGAAAATTTCAAAAACATCAGGCCTACAGTATTAGTTGCATATCTGAGCTTCTTCGATGTAGCTACAGGTTAAAAAGTTAAGCTAATTAAGTTTTTCGCAATCAACAACATACCAAGACAGTGAGGCCGCTTTTCAGCCCTTACTTTTTCAGGTCGTTCTTCAGACCACGAACGCATGTGCGCAGACTTTTCAGGCAGAAGCGCTCGCATGGTGCTAAAGCTGACGAATGTACCTCTCTAGACGAGGCCATATACGAATTCTTTAGGACTTTCTGTAGATAAAGAAGTCGGGTTTCATAGACTGTAGCAGCCACGTGATCACCACTACAGGCGTGGAATCAGAATTTGCAGCGATATCTCGACCAATTTGATTGCCCTTGGACACCAGCAAATGGAGAGAAGCTCGTCTAGTGGATTTACGAAGCTGGTGAGCAAGCAGCCATCGATGAAGAGGACGCAACAGCCTCGGTCCAATGAAGTGATGGTGAACATGGGGGAATTCTTGCAGCCAGAGAGCTCCTCAAACTGGGCAGATTTCAGAGCTGAAGAAGAGCACGCAATGCTGGAACTGAGCTTTGACGTGACGCTGCGGGGCGAGAATTCAGACGCCATAGTAGAGGCTCCAGTCGCAGGCGAAGAGCAGATGTGGAGACGCTCGAGCTCATCCGACGGGCCTCGCTATGGTCGACAATCCGTCCGAGATTCGAATTTGGGTTCCCGCTCGAAGTCGTTACGGGAGAGTATCATGGCGGTGGGGAATATGGTGCATCATTTCAGTAGCGCTCTCACCCGAAACTCTCGAAATGGAGCGAGCTCCAAGGTTCACGATGAGGACCACAATCCCTTGTTCCAGCCTGCCCGGTCTCTCGCCATGGACCCCGAGCTTGGACTCGACGATCGACATATGCAGAAGAGCGCGTCACGCGCTGAGTACGCCATCCAAGGTCTGCGGATGATCGGCAAGGCTACCGCCACTGCAGATCAGAAGAAGTCGTGGCCCCAAGTCGAGGCACGGTTTCTCAAGCTCGCCACCCCGGAGGATAACATGTTGCATCGCTCCAACTTTGCAGAATGCATCGGTACGTGACCATCGTCCATCAAGCAAAAAATACTGCAGTACTATGAGGATGCTGTTTCAACTGCTAGGTGACTGATGTGAATGATGCTTGGTGTGTTCGCAGGGATGAAGGATTCGAAGGAGTTTGCGCTGGAGTTGTACGACGCGGCGGTGCGGAGAAAACAGCACGGCTGTGTCACCAGTATCACCAAAGAGGAGTTATACGAGTACTGGCTACTAATCACAGACAAGGGCTTCGACGCGAAGATGCAGGTGTTTTTCGACTTGTGTGACAAGGATTTGGACGGCCGCATCACGGAGGACGAGGTCAAGGAAGTGATCATGCTGAGCGCCAGCGCGAACAAACTGTCCAAGCTGAAGGAGCAGGCGCCCGAGTACGCCGCGCTCATCATGGAGGAACTCGACGTGGACGGGACCGGGTACATCGAACTGAGCCAGTTGGAGACTCTGCTCCGCGGGTCCGTTCAGAAGGCCGAGGCGGTTGTGCAGTACACTCAGTTGTTGACTCCGCAGAGCAAGCGATCCAATCTCCAGCGATGGGCGGATAAAGCCCGGTTCTTCTTTCTAGATAACTGGAAAAAAATGTGGATCATCGCGCTCTGGATTTTGGCCATGGCGGGGCTGTTCACGTGGAAGTTCTTCCAGTACAAAGAGCGCGAAGCGTTTCACATCATGGGCTACTGTCTCTGCGTTGCGAAAGGGGCTGCGGAAACTCTCAAGCTGAACATGGCACTCATTCTCTTGCCCGTTTGTCGTAACACGCTCACGTATCTGCGATCGACCAAACTCGGGAAGATCATTCCCTTCGACAAAAACCTCGATTTTCACAAGGTATGTCTGTGGTTTGCCTTCCCTCACTCTAGCTATTATCTTCGCCCTAAAACTTGAATTCTTACAACCTAGGTCATGGATGTGAAGCAGAACAACACAGCATCAAGTTATATCTGAAATCATCACGACAGAGCATCCTTGAAAAGAGTTCCTAATCCTCTGGGCTCGTATGCTTAGAATTCAAGGAAGAATCAGGGTATTCTAGATGCTCCTACCCTCAGCCTTCTGGTGTACTTCTTTGACACACGTCTTCTTTCATCTTGAGTATAAGACTTTGAAGAAGGACATCTCGACATTCATGAACCCCCAAACGATGCAACGAGAAGGGGCATGCTGTTGCATACCATTTTCAGCATTGTTGATTCAGTTTGACCGATGCATACCAGTTTTGTTCAGTCACCGATGCTGAACATAAAATTGGGCTTTCTGCAGATTATAGCCGGAGCAATAGCAGTGGGAGTAACCGTCCACGCCACATGCCACATAACCTGCGACATCCCGAAATTCGTCAACGCAAACCACGAAAAGTTCGAGGAGGTATTCGGGAAAGAGTTTTCCCATCAACCCACGTACGCCGAAGTGGTGAAGATGCCGGTAGGTCTGACGGGCATTTTCATGGTGACGCTCATGATCATCGCCTTCCTCCTGGCCTTGCACTGGTTCCGTCGCAGTCTGGTGAAGCTCCCGTGGCCACTGCACCGTCTGCATGGATTCAACGTCTTCTGGTACTCGCACCACCTCTTCATCATAGTGTACGCGCTTCTCATGGTCCACTCCACGCTCCTGCTGTTGCGGAACCCTTGGTATGAGCGTTCAACGTGGATGTACATCGCCATTCCATTGCTGCTCTACGCTGGTGAGCGATTATTGCGATTCTACCGCACGAATTCCATCCAAGTGGACGTTGCGAGGGTTGGTGTGTACACCGGGAATGTGCTCGCGATTCATATCACGAAGCCCGAAGGATTCAAGTACAAGAGCGGCATGTACCTGTTCTTGCAATGTCCGCAAATCTCCTCCTACGAATGGCACCCGTTCTCGATTACGTCGGCTCCGAGTGATCCGTTCTTGAGTGTGCATATCCGCACTCTGGGCGACTGGACGACGGAGATGCGGAGAATCTTCTCCGAGGCGAATGGGGGTGTGGAGCGTGTGCAAACTGTCAACAATTACAACCTCAGCGGCGAGTTGACTTTGGCTGCAAGGTACTCTTCCAAAGCCTTAAACCCTAAACCCTAAACCCTAATCCTAAAATCCTAATCCTAACACTTGATGTTCACGAAGTGGCTTGCCGATAGAAATTAGGGTAAGGAAGCCGATTCCATCTCCTAAACCCTAAACCCTAACAGTTGATGTTCACGATGTGGCCTGACCGTAGAAATTAGGGTGAGGAAGTCGATTTCATCTCCTAAACTCTAAACCCTAACACTCGATGTTCACGAAGTGGGTTGCCGATAGAAATTGGGGTTTGAAAGTCGGCATCATCTCACAGATGTGGTCTGTTGTTGGTCGCAGATATCCGAAGCTGTACATCGATGGTCCTTACGGTGCTCCAGCGCAAGACTACCTCAAGTACGATGTTCTTCTTCTGGTGGGACTGGGAATTGGAGCCACGCCATTCATCAGTATTTTGAAGGACATGCTTCAGCACTCACGGAATGACTCGCGGAAGCCCAAGGCCTACTTCTACTGGGTGACGCGGGAGCAAGGCAGCTTTGACTGGTTCCGAGGCATCATGCGAGAGGTGGAAGAGATTGACAACAATGAGCGCATTGAAATGCACAACTATTTGACGAGTGTATACGAGGAAGGCGATGCCAGGTCCACATTGGTCATGATGTTGCAATCGCTGCACCATGCAAAGAACGGCATTGACGTTGTTTCCGGCACCAGGGTATGTCCTTTCTCCTCTCCACTTTGCTGCCTGAATTTTTATCTGCTCTTTTCTACCTTTCTTTGTGTCCTCGTGCTTCTGAAACCCTGATGCATGTCGTTGTGCCAGGCTTTTTGTTTTTCATCATAACACCATATTTGATAAATTGGGAAAATTAAATGGATACCCCTGAAGTTTGCCATATTTACATAGATACCCCTGGTTTTTCAGAAATTACACAAATACCCCTAGTCCATAATTCTCAGGCGTTTGTTCTATTGCGCATGCCACTTCTTTCTCCCTTGTGTGCATGCTGTTTCATTTCTGTTCTATTGCACTCCTTGTTTTAACATTGGTCATGAAAGGAGTGGCATGCATAATATAACAAACGCCTGAAAATTATGGACCAAAGGGTATTTTTGTAATTTCTGAAAAGCCAAGGGTATCTATGTAAATATGACAAACTTAAGAGGTATCCATGAAATTTTCCCTTGGGAAAAATGATATATATGTTGGAACTTCTGAATTTTGCATTGTAAGAGTATTTTGGCAATCTAAAATGACTTTTATGATAATTCCTTCGAGATCTTACGTCCAATGATGTAAAATCTTGAAGTAATCTCAAAATTCACTCTAAATCACCAAAATACTCTCAAAAGTATAAAATTTTAGAAGTCCTAGAATGTATCCATTTTCCCGATTTATTGAATATGATGTAATATTATTAGCTAAGAAAACCTGTAGTCATTTGGCCTTTGAGACTCTTAGGTCTCTGTTTCGCTATCGCAGAACTGCTGGAGAACAGTAGTGTTGCTTGCTTAATAACAACGTACCATATGCCTATGTAGACATATATCGTAAATCTAGATACAATGTAAAAAATTTCGACACAATGGCCAACTACTTGAGAAGTGGGTCAGGAACTTTGGACCCATTGCAATTATTTTGCATGTTATTACTGTCGAAGTTTCATTAGACTGACCTTGCTTTTGATCAACTTTTGCAGGCTCGCACACATTTTGCAAGGCCGAATTGGAAAAGTGTGTTCTCAAGGCTGGCAGCTACGTACCAGGACAAGCGTGTTGGTACAAATCCCAATCCTCTGACCAGACTTGATTGTACTTTTTTATTTCAGTTTTTACTTCACTTATTTTCTGTAACTGTATATGAAATAGTGGCTTAAGAAGGTTATCAGACAAAATATCACTAGCAGTTGTCTCACTAGCAGAAAACACGTTTGTTCTTGCTAGGGAGTTTTACTTGTTAAAACTATGGATCTGAGAATAGCATGAATCTGAGAATAGTCATGGTATTTTGTATTGCAGGAGTGTTTTACTGTGGCCCGGTTGCGCTTGCAAAGGAGCTGGAAACTCTCTCCAGAACGTACACAATGAAGTCGTCCACCAAGTTTTCCTTCCACAAAGAGAATTTCTGAGTTGCTGAGGGCACAATCTGAGTCACAGCAAAGTAGATAGGTTCCGTTCAGTCAGATAAGTGTAACATATGTCTACGTCAACACAGGGTGGCACCCATTAGTTCGCCACTCTCTCCCTTTATTTGCACAACAACCTTTGAAGAAAGAAGGTTTTTATACAGAGCCCGTTCTAATTCCAGAGCGTGGATAAGATGGCACACGTGGATAATTCCAGTGTAGCAAGTTTCGGAGATATTTAGAGCATTGCAGTGTCCTAAGCTTATGTCTTGGGACCTCCGCCCAGCTACCACGAGAATGCCAATCGGTGCCACTGGATCTTTTTCCTCAACTTGGAGTTTTATGGTCGTGTGTACTGACCAGCGATCCCAAGTATGATTTTCACTTTCAGCTCAAGTGGCTAAAAACACTGCTAAAAAGCTAAAGTTTTCAAATTTAACACTGTAAAGTTCACAATTTTTTTTAGCTTCATCAAAATTCGGTAGCAATCCTGTGAAATCTAGTCAGGTTAAAGATCGCTGGTACTGACTACAATTTCTGCCTGCCAATCTGGGGTCCTTGGTACACTCAGACCTCGAGTTTCATAACTTTGCGGCAATCAAATACATTGTGGCAATCAACAGCATACCTTTTTAAAAGTGACATAAAAAGAAAGTACCTAGGGTTGAAAGACTCAAGTCTAGAACCTTAATCACAGTTGTTATAAGCCTTATCACCATCGGAGGTGTCAGACCTCATAATTCTTGTCCCGCAATTTGTAAGTTTGTTAAGAAAATGAGATACTTCCATATACTAGCGAGAGCAAGGTTTTCAGCTCAGTACATTTTGCAGAGAACCTGCTTTTTTAGTGTGGGCATTTTGGTAAGGAATTTTTTAAATTCTTCATGATAGTTTCCTCATTTCCTTGTGCAAGAGAGCCCATGCTTGCACTTTTTGTTTTACACGTAAGTAGGTACGCAAATTTTTTTTGGTTCCTCATGAGAAAACTCAGATTCTGCATGAGAAGACCGCAATCTCCTCCAAAAATGGCCTCTAGAACTACTGAAATGGCCTCTGTAACTCAAGAAAACTCTTTTTTGCGTGAGGTTTGAAACCCCTACCATGATAGTACCAATACCAACTAATGATTGTAGCACTTGGAGTTTAGACTTTAAAGTTTGATATGGCATTTGAACTTTAAAAGGAACTTCGCACCATTGAAAATATTACCTTTCCAACAATGAAGATTGTACCACATAAGCTTACGTAAGCTTCCCCAACATACAAGCTCATAATAAGAGCTTCAAACTTCTAATCATGGAGTTTGAACATAACATAAGCTTCAAAGTTTTGCACTTGGCTAATACTGGTGGCTATTGAGAACTTTAATTTGATTTCCTTGTAATCAGTCATTTTTATATCGAAACTAGTATGAAAGAATAATTATGTTAGCAAGAAGAATTGCTCCAAGTTAGCAAGAATTGATAACGTGGTACAAATACAAAAGTTGAAGCTTTGAAGTTAAAGCCACCAAAGTTGATGCTATCAAATTTGAAGTTCAAATCACTCAGGCCACATAAGTTGATACACCAAATATATGTACTTGCCAAACCAAAACTATACAATGCGAATTTAAACTTTTTTAATGTGGTGATTAAATGAGTAATCAAGTATTGATGTGTTGACTTTCAAAAGGCAAAGCGTAGGATTTGAAAACAAATATCTCAAGATGTTACCTTTGCATTGCTTGAGATTGTGACAGTGTAATAAATTGCAAGGAAACATTATGAAGTAGAAATATCTAACAAGCAACATGGACAGGTATATTGCAAACTCCAAGCTTAGGATATGTTCATAGTTGGTGTTAAGAGTGGTAATAGCAAAGGTAAATTAGATGCATTTGGACACATTCATATTGCTAGTACCCCACCTAACACCAAGTGTGAACACACACTTACCTGATATTCCTAATTTTAACTACCGACTACCGAGGCCTTCACTTTAGTTTGCAAATGCTGCATTTCGACGAGAGTTTGGATGTCGGCGTCGTCGTTGTAACGCCCTCCAGCTCCCTGAAAACCCCTCAATCCCCAAGAAAGATCTGAGGTTCCCACTAGATCGCCTTTTGCACCGCAAGTCGTCCCCGCCAGCAACAAAGGATTCAAGCAGGCATTATGCGATGCAATTCCTTTCATGACTCGTCCTTCCAGAGCAGTAATGGGCGTTGTGGCAGAGCCCGATTCAAGCTCTTCCATGGGGATTAACTGACTGCCATTTCGCCCCAACCACGTTTAATAATCTGGAGCTTGTCCACGTATTGGCAAGCACACAAAACGAGCGCAGCAATCCTCGCGGAAAGGTCCCGACAGATTGAGTCAAGCAGAACAAAGGGCAGCGAAAGTAGTGAGATCCTCTGAATTTCAAGCGGGGTTGAAAAAGTCGAGCAAATGCTGCGTTTTGGCAAACATGGCGAGTCCGTTTGCGAACGACGACAGGCGGAACGTTCTCGAGGCCAACGACGCTTACGCTACCCGTGACAGAGCAGGGCAACATCTTGCTGGACTTATAAGTTTCATGGAATTTAGGACTAATGGGACTATCCAATCGAATTCGGAGCTTTTGGCGGGCTTGCAACCAGTCAACCCATCCGGGAGTCTTGCCAGGAGCAAAGGCATCGTCTGCCCATGCGTTGTTCCAGTGCATGATGTCCTTAGCCAAACTTTTATGGCAAGATCCAACAGAAAAACGACCATCCCCCCGTTCTTGCAGCATGGCGAGAAGATCCACAAGCAGGTTGTAAACGTCCTCAGGGCCTCTTCCTTTCCATCCTTCTTTGCGGATTCTGTAGTACCGCAAGTTCTGGAAGCGTCCATTGCCAAACAGCAGCACGTATTGCTCCATCAGGGTGCAGGCTTTGTCAATCAAGCCCTCCAGCGGTAGTGTGGAGTAATGCTTACTAGATAATGATGCTGGCGGACGGATGACAACGAGAGCTGGCACATCGGTGGCGTGGCGAGCGAGCTCTTCTTCAAAGCTAGTAACAATGCCGTGTCGGTTCTGCAACACTTCCCTTCCTTGGCCCTTATTTAGAAACTCCGTCCATCAAATGTCCGACACCACCTTGAGCTGCAATCGCCGCTGCACGGCCATGAAGCTGAAGGCAAGTGCCACGGGATCGTCCGTCTTCTCCAGAACCTCAAGCTTCGAATCTTCCCAATAAACCTCCTTCTCAAAACTTCGAACTTCGCGGATGAACATCGGCTTCTTGCTATTGTCTCCGTCGAGTCTCGACAGCCAGCGCTGCATTCGAGCAAATTGCGTTTTGGTTGGGTTTATGACGCTCTCGCTGCACTCGACCTGGGTTTGTATCCCCGAAGCGTATGACTCGCTCCACACGTCCCTCTCGTCCTCGGGCAGGAGTGGGACTAGACACTTCGGGATGCACAATCGTTGCGAGTTGGATAAAGCAACTCGCTCTCTTCGCACTCGCATTAGGATGCGCATCACATGTAAGTGGTCATCGACCCGTTCAAGCTTCGCCGTAGTCATAACTGCATTTCTCAACCGCGTAAACTTCCTCTTTGTCGCAGCATCCAGAGTTTGGTCACCTTCGAACTCGAAGTCGTTTTGTGTTCTCCACATGTTCCTGGAGAGAAACATGCCAGGGACGAGGGGCGCCACCTTTGATCCGACCTCGGGAGGAACGAAGGCTAACACCATCGCCACTGCCTGCTCCACGTCCAGCCGCTTCCTGTGCTTGATGTACTCCATCAGTGAGCTCCTTGTCACGCTAGATTGCGTCGTGCACGCCCACAGGTTCTGCACAAGAATCTCTCGATGATGTTTTTTGATGTCGGAGCATGTAAAAGGTAGGTGCTGTAGTAAATGCGCCGCGTCCGTTAGAATCTGTGCTTCTCTGTCCTTGAAGAACGAGGTTTCCTTTGCTGGGGCTCGTGGTCTTGCATGACCGCAGTCCAGCACCATCCCCGCCCATGTCTGCAAGGTTGGCAGGAGCTGGCAGCCATGATCCAAGAGGATCACCATCTCGTCGACAAAGCAAATAAAGGTTCCCTGTTTCGAATCCTAATCTCTTTGCACAATCTGCACCGACAGGTGAGTTTGAAAGAATCACTTCTGACCAGAAATGCAAGCTAGGTAAGTTCCTGACAGCAAATGGATGCGTCAATCAGAGATTCACGGTCGCACAAGAACCCAGTGCAATGTGGATTGTTTGTGGCAACGGAAAGCAAGCGAGGAAGTTTACATGCAGCAGAGAGTACATTCAATTGCCTGACAGGGAAAGACAAGTCGACTTAATTAACCCCTGAGCGCCCGGAGTGAAAACGAGAAAATGAGGTCAGGAGGGACCATGCTCAAAAACATTGCACACCTCAAGTTTGGAATTTAGATCGTGGAGGATCCACTGCTGAAACAGCAAAAAGGGTGCTTGATGCATCCAATTAGAAATTTGCAAAATTTTTGATCGCACCATTTTGTAAAGTATAATAGTAAAAATATAGTTGACTATGAGGCAATTGGTCAATTTTGGGGGGGGGGCGTTTGTGGCTTTGGATGCAAAAATGCATGGCTTAGAGGAGGCTTCTTTTAATAAAATTTAGACTCGGGGTGCAATTTATCAGTATCTTGATTCTTGCCAAATTTGGTGATACTCTAACATCCGCAAGATATATTTTTAGATGCTTGAAGTTGCAAGGCTCATATAGTATGGTGGACAATAGACAAGGTACAGGTACAGCTTTGACCTCCATGAGGGCATGGCTCTCAATGGTACAGCTACAATACCCTTCTCTAGTCTAAGGCATGCGTGCCAAAACACCCCTAACGATATGAAACTTGCCATAGTTGATGGTCTCTATCCTTGCACCTAAACCCTAAATTGCATGAAATGAAGTTTTAGAGTAGTATTGTCATACTTGACTTGTACAATTTGTGCTTGTACAAGTGGTGAAACCCCTATCACCCACTATGTGGCATGAGAGTAGTACTATACCCTTGACTAAGTGTAATTTTTTGAGTAGTACAGTACTAATTTGGACTAGATTCTAGGGAAAGTATAATTTCAAGGGGCAATATTATTGCCCTTGGGGCACTCAAGGGTTAAGGTAGGAGACTCTAATTTGGAGCATGCTCTAAAATGGAGCACCTCCTCAATGTACATTGTTTGTACATGTTATGTTTCATAATACATGTGATCGATGTACATTTGAAGAGGTGCTCCTGTTTAGAACCCCTATGGCCTTTCCATTTCAAACTTTTGTGACTAATTCCATAAAATTCCAAAAATATGAAACAACTTGGGTTAGATGCCAATTCTTCTTGTCTTTCAAGAAAAAATTACTGAAATATATTTCAAGAAGTTTCACCTACCGAGAATTCAGTTTCAACCCTTATAGGCTCATTTTTATGAGCCTCCTACCTTATACAAAGCCCCCAGTTGCCAGAGTTGGCAACCGGGCATTGCAATCGCTTGCGTCGCAAGTCTCGCGTTCAGGAGAAGCTGAGGGGCCGTTCACACTCAGTCTGTCTTGCGTCCCAACTCCACGAGTCCCAGTTCGACGGCAGTTCCATAGCCTGGTTCGACTTTAACCCCTAAATGCCCAAGGCCTTTCTGAATTTTTTGGTATTTTCAAGAAAGTGAACAATCAACCAACCTTTTCGAAAAATTCATCAATTTTTTTAAAGTTGTAATCGTACAAATTTAAACTTGACATGTTAGAGATTACATAATAAAAGAAAACACAACAATATCACTTATAGTTTTGAAAGATTATAAAAAAATATGAGGTTTAAGGTCATTATGTGTTTAACCTTGACCAATTTATAACTTTCAAAATCTACTCCTGTATTTAAAAAAAAATGGATTTCTAATGTAGATTTTTTGCCAAGCTCTAGTGTATTTGAGGCTCATTTTCAAGATCTTTCAACACTAGAAAACTCAAGATTGCAGTGGACACCCTTGTACAAAATCTTGAATAGAAAAATCCTGAACATTTATTTTCAAAATCGGGTTTTTGATACTAAAAATAGACCTCAAAACAAACTTGTGCTAAAAATAAAATACCAAAAATAGTGATTTGATAAGATTTTATTTGTCTTCAAAGTTTTGCAAACACCCAAATTGGGTGCCTTGGGCATTTAGGGGTTAACTAGCAAATAGAAACACCACAAAAGTGATTGCACTTGGGGTAGTCACACCTTTTCTGATATTGAAACTTCAGTGAAGATTGAGAATTGGTTGAGTGAAAATAGGAGTCAATGGGAGCACTTTTTCAAGAAAGAAGGTGTGACACCAATGACACTAGGATGCGAGCCTCAAGTGGCAAGCTTGTGAGCCTTGAGCATGAACTTCATGAGTGTGGAGCCCTAAACTAGAATTTTAGAAGGAAAACTGAAAAATTACACTTTTGAAAGAACTTTTTTGCAAAAATGTAAAGAAGTTAGTGTTCAAAGTAAGGTTGGGGACCTATCACCACGTATTTTGGGCTGCACCCATGATTGTGTAGGTCTAACTCAAGTTTCTAACTAATAGACATGGGGATAGAACATTGTAACAAATCTTGAGGCATTCATTTAACCAAATTGCAAGTTTTGTGTAATAATAATTAAAGGTGTGAGCATTAAAGAAGTCTATTAATAAGCCACAAATTGATTTTGAAATATAGATCTTGACCACTGCAGAAGGATTTATTTGATCAACCAAAGTTGCAACTAACCTAGAAGACACTAAGTTGAAACACTTTGTTGAAGAGAAAGATTATCAAAACAAAAGAAAATAAATCAAGAGCAGGTCAGTAATACTCATAGAGGCTTGCATACAAAATTTTGCATAATATTGTGTAAAAACACATGAAATACAATGTGAAATATATAGATAATAACAAAATGGTAATAAGCATAAGATTGGGTCTATCTACAACTTGATCTTGATGATCCTTGCTTGAATGAGGAGGTTATTAACCTTAGAGTAGCTAAGGCTAGAAGCATGTATGAACTTGTCTTTTAGTAGGGCCATTTTGCAGAAGTAAAAAAATAGGTAATATAGGTGTTTGCAGTTTACATATTGTTGTTGACCTCCAATGGCAGAGACGGCCATGTTGACAAATTTGGGCAGTTATAAGTAGTAAAACATTTTTTAACTACTCAAATCTAGTCTCAATAGAAAAACCTATTGCACCCGGCCCTAATCCAGGCAAAGGAAGTAATGTAACTCCCAATATCTTCTTGCTTATATTAGTTGCACTCTCCCATTTATTTCTTTGCTCAGGAGTTGGGACATTGATGATACGTTGAAGTCTTTTGCTGCCCTTTGCTCAGCAATAAAGTAGACACACCCATTCCTAATCGCTCTCCAATTCCACACACTACTTTTGATGCTTTCACCACACATTCTTGAACCCATACTAAAGCAGTGAACACTCCTTGCATAAGCAAAGCTTGCCATATCTCAGTTGCCAAGCTGCTTTGAGATCGTTAGAATTGGGACCATCGAGTGCCATTATAGGAACACATTCAAGTAGTTTCAAGGTTAGTCTAGAGTTGCTAATATGGAACCTATGAGCTGCAACATTGCCCTTTAATATAAAAGAATCTACAATCTTTTTTTCCACAAAAATTATGTTCCATGATACCTTGTTGAAAGGCTAACCCTAGTGATTTATTTCTTGAAATTTTGAGACTTTGAGGTACCCCAAAAGTTAGGTATGGGTGTGTCTACCATTGAGTTATCTAGTGCTCAATTGCTCATCGGTTATTAGTTTCAGATACCGCATCCGCCTCCAACTTGCACTACTACTTAGTCGAGTATGCTTAGGTAAAAGTAGGCAAAACTCCATTGTTGACAGTAAGAGATTTACAGGACAAAGTTAACCTAGTATTCTTGCAATTCCTTGCAGTGTTTGCATATTCAAGTTAGGTAATTGGTTCTAGATGCTGTGCATGGCCCTCAATGGAATGGATCCCCAATGGAATGGATTGCTAATTTGTCTGTATCGCTTGTTTGGGTAGTATTGGATTTGACAAGCAATGTTCTTCATTTAGGTGTAGGAAGTGCGTGGAGATATGACTCAAACCTGTAGGTTGAGGAGCTAGACCATTCCAGAGTCTGTGAAGACTACTTTGTTTGTGATAGTGACAAATCCAATGGAGCAAAGGTAGTTCTCATGTGAACCCTTCACAATTTATATTTAGAGAGCGTTTAATTTTGGGGGATTATGAAGTTAGTATTAACCATATTCTAATATCCCCAATTTAATATATTTGTAGACTCAATATTATTACATCTTTCTGCATTGTAAGATAGTGTAGTGGACCAAATTTGATCTAGGATACTATGTTTGAAATTATACTATAATATCTTTTGGAAGTAGAAACCCTATTTAATGCAAAAACCAACATGATTGCTCGATACAAAGCATGTGAGCAACTTCATTATTGCAATTTGCTTCCTTGATTTTTGAAAATTTATACCGGGACTATTGTGCAATTCATGGCAGTCACTTTTTCATATGCAAGAAAGTTTGCTACCACCTCCAAATTCAATGAGTGTTGCCAAAGGCCCAGCTGTGGTGTTGAAGATTGAGCTACTAACTAGAGACGTCTCCCAACCTAGTAGTAGCAGTCACACGACACCTACAAGCACTAAACATCATATTTGCTAGATGAGAGTTTCCAGCAAAATGAGAGTAATTTAAGGAAATTTAACTTGAAATTAAAAAGTTTTAGGGCAATTTGACAAATGATTTTAGGTCCATTGAGATGAATTGACATAAAACCTTTCAAATTTGACCTAAAATTAAAAGCTTTTATGTCAATTCAACTCGATTTGAGCTGAAAACTCTCATTTTAATGTTTGTTTTGAGAGGTCCACATTCTCTCACTATAACAAATATGGTGTTACTAGTAGAAAATTTGTCCTAATTAAGCAATCCTAATGAACACATCAAACATGTCCTAATCAAACACTACTATGTTTAAAATGTCCTAATCAAGAGGTCCTAATCAACACATCATTGTTGATTGGGTCATAAATTATTTTCTTGTAGTGAAGAAACAGGGAAAACAACGCAGTGGCTGATCTTGACTCAATGCTTTTGATATTATTCTGCACAATATTTCTTTCTTATGTATTCCAATTGGACGCAAAATAGTAGAAAGAGCTTGCATTGAGTATTTTTGCTATACTTTTTTGCCCTAATACTTCAAGATGATCTCAGCAGGCCTCACCAGTGGATTTAAGCCAAATCAATTTAAGTATGGAAATACCAGGGACTGATCACAATACCCAGCCAAAATTTGGTGAGGACTGTGATGAGGAGATGCCCACTCACAATTATCCAAACAATAAGGAAGCAAAGCTTCTAGAGCTCAATTTCCACAAAATTTGCAGAAAGTGGACGCAGTTGCTACAATTGCGACGTTGACAATGAATCCCTAGTCTCTCTTGTGGCTTTGAGTCCTCTCATCAAGCTAGTTCCGATGCCACTTGTGAGGCCGACTTTGTCTTGAGACCTCACAGCTCTGAAGCACAAATTTGTTCATAAAATATTGGGAGGGGTCTTCAATGATCTATATTACCACAACAAACAAGGCAAGAGAAAGTTTGAGTTTTTGCCAACTGAAATGGCATCTTGGGAACACTGTGGCAAGTTGAGAACAACAGGTTTCTTCAATATATCCGTGGAGGAGATGAATTTTTGAGAAACCTTAAATTCTTCGTATGCAATGGGAACCACAAAAGAATTACATCAATGAACCATATCTAGAAACAACATTGTCTAAACCATTCTTGGCATATTTTGGTTGATTCCATCATGCAGGAGACAAAAGGCTGCAACGAAGTTGTCATGCACGTGACTAACATCCCACAACATCAACAAGTTAGTGCCCACATACCAATATGTTAAATTGAATCATTTTTTGGACCTCTGGTATGTCATTCATGTAACTTGTGAATTCAGTATTCTAAGAAATTGTAAATGTGGTTTCCCTGATTAATGCAAACAGAGGTTTTGCACATAAAGACCAATCTAGTCCACACATTATATTGGGTTCAAAAGAATGGGATATTGAGGCTCAAGAAGTTTGTGGAATTATTGAGGCCCTGGTAATTAAAAAGTTGTTGAATAACACCTACTATGAAGACCTGACATAATATTGGAGCCGAGAATTTGACAAACTGCATAATTCAAGTGTCATAAGGTAGTGTGCTCTATAATAGATCACGCTCTAAAATGGTTCAGCACTTCACTTGCTCAAATGTCCAAATTTTGTACATGTTTTTTCATAGGTTTCAACAATGTACAGGTATTGTACATTTGAGGAGGTGAACCATTTTGGAGACCTATGACCTTTCCACTTCAAAATTTTATAACTATTTCCACAAAGCTCCAAAAATATGAAAGAACTTAGGTTAGATGTCAATTCCTCTTATCTTTCAAGAAAAAGTTACTGAAAAATCTTTCAAAAAGTTACACCTCCCAGAAATTCAATTTCAGCCTTTAGATTGGTCCATTTACGAGCACACTACCTTTGAGGCTGTTTTCATCAAAATCAAACTCAGTCAGGGGACTTTCAATACAAGATTTGTAGCCAAGAACATGTGAGCAAAATTCAAAAGTAAGAAGACCTTAACACAAAAACTCATATACACATGGATGCCTCAACTGTTAGGGTAAACTCTAATAGTGGTTCAGAGTCAATAAAGTAAACCGTCACCTCTCTTTATATGTGAGCCTTTGGATGAAGGCGTGCCGGCGCGTACCAAGTAAAGTATCATTGCCAAAGTTGGAGCTTCACATGGTGGGCTCATCACATGCATCCAGTTGAAATTACAAACGTAATTTTGCTAAAATCACAGAAGTTTGCAAAATGGTGGCAGATGCTACCAACACGGCAGGCAACATCGTCGGCAACGTTGCTTGCAGTGCTGGTAGCATCCGCCACCAGTAGGGATTTTTATTTTGCCAAAAAGTGCATCACAAAGTAGTTTAGGGGAAAAGTTGACAGATGATGCCAGCACTGTGAGCAACGTCGCCGGCGACGTTGTTCATGGTGCTGGTATCATCTATCAACTTTTCAAATTTGGGAAGTCGCTAGTAATTGCATAAGAGATTAGTTTAACCAAAATGTTGGCGGATGCTACCCGCACCACGAGCAACATTGCCGGCAACTTTGCTTGTGGTGCGGGTAGCATCCACCAACATTCTGGTTCTCTATTTTGCAATTTTGTGAATGAGAGAGTATTTTAACCAAAATGTTGGCGGATGCTACCCGCACCACGAGCAACGTTGCCACCCGCACCCGCCAACATTCTGGTTCTCTATTTTGCAATTTTGTGAATGAGAGAGTATTTTAACCAAAATGTTGGCGGATGCTACCCGCACCACAAGCAACGTCGCTGGCGACATTGCTCGTGGTGCGGGTAGCATCCGCCACCACTCAAGTTCTGTATTTTGCAAGTATGTGCCAAGAAGGATGAGGCAGTGTCTTGAATGACAAGGGACTTGTGAATCTTGTAATATTTAGTCCTTGTTGCACTCTTTGTTTTGCGCCACCAAGATGCAGACTCCATATCTATGCAAGATGATAGAAACTCATGCCTTTTTTTGGTATGAATGCAGATACTGGAAGCATAGGGTCTGTAGCTAGTGGTTTGATTGTAGGAAAGGAAGGACCACTTGTTCATGTGGGCTCCTGCATTGCTTCACTGCTTGACCAAAGTGGTTTTGTAAACATGGTTTGAAATGCAAATGGAGGCGGTACCTGAAGAATGATCGAGATTGGCAAGATCTGGTGACCTGCGGAGCCGCTGCTGGAGTTGCGGCGGTATTTCGTGCCCCTGTAGGAGGTGTTCTATTTGCAGTGGAAGAAGTTACTTCATGGTACCTACTAGACTCTTGTATCACGCATCTTTGCTCAAGAGAGTAGTTTAACAAAAATGTTGGCGGATGATGTCAGCACCGCGAGCAACGTCGCCAGCAACGTTGCTTGCGGTGCTGGCATCATCCGCCAACATTTCAACATTTGTAGTTTGTCAGTTTGTGCATGAGAAAGTAGTTTTGGATAATTGGTGGCTAGTGCTTACAGGCTACCATCACCACAATCACCACAAGCAACAACGTTGCTTGTGGTGCTAGTATCATCTGCCATAGTTTCAGCTCTTGTAGTTTGCTGAAAAGTGCAGAGTACATGTGTTTTGTTGAAATGTTGGTGGATGATACCGGCATAGCAAGCAACGTTGCCGGCAACGTTGCTTGAGGTGCTGGTATCATGATCATCTGCCAAAATTTTAGCTTTTGTAATTTGCCAATAAAGTAATACAAGAGTAGTTTAATGGAACTGTTGGTGGATGCTACTAGCATCGTGAGCATTGTCGTTTGCGACGTTGCTTGTAGTGGTGGTAGCATCCGCCAATGTTTCCAATAAGGTAGTGCGACGCAAAGTGTGTAATATGGTCCAAATCAATTAGTAGATGCGGATTTGAGAGAATCATGAGTAGCGTCATTGGAGACGTTGCTCAAGGTGCTACTGGCAATAGTATCAATATTCATTTACTCTATTCTTTGGTAGGAAATTTTCACTTTGTTTCTTTGACGGGCTATGGATACCTAGAACTTGTAAGGTGCCAACGTCACTACTAGTGCTTCCTTTGTTATGCTCTTACGCATCGCTTTTGGGTAGCAGATTAGACTGCTTACCACAAGATATGTTTTTAGAGCACAAAACGCCATATTAGGTAATTTGAAAAAAAGGGTGGCACCATTTTGTATTCCACCTTAAACCCAAAAAGTTACCTTAAACCAGATTTGAAGGTATCAAATTTAGTGTGAGCCACTAAGATTTTTTTCCTCACAAATTCCTCCTCTCAAGTGAGGACATGTGTACCAAAGAAAAAAACCTTGAGCTTGATTCTAGGTGATCACCTAGAACCTAAAAGTCCCAAAATGTACCGTTTCGCCCAGATTACCTAATATGGTGTTACAAGTGATATGGAGGCGTTTACCGCTAAGAGCTTGGTTGCCAACAACAAAGCTTTGAGTGGTATGAGCCTCTGCTGCTTGTATGCAAATCCTATCGTTCTCAAGCAAGCGGTTTGACCTTCATTTGAAAATACCACGCGGACCAGCACCCCACCAACAGCTTAGTTGTCAGCAACTAAGCTCCTAGTGGGGTGCGGGTCCGCGTGATATTTTCAAATGAAGGCCAAACCGCCGAGTTTAGATTGGATCCCCAGTGTGCGAAAGTAACCACTGCTCGCCTTTACTGCCGCTTTGTAACTGCCGAGGATCCTCTTGCATGTCTCTCAATTTCCGTCTCAAGTGACGCGGTTGTAGTTTTTGCTAGCTTGCTTGCATTTGTCATAGTTGAGGGGATGTTTCAAGGAATTTCGAATGGCAGAAAGCTTACAAAAGCAGTTGCAGTTTAGTAATAGTGGTTGACATGTCAATTACTCTTGCTACCTGTCTTAGGATTGTAGCCCCTTTGCATGCACCCACAACATCATCCATATTTCTTGGGTTCCTCTAATTGGTTGGTATGGTACACAAATTTGGTTTTCTTTGTTTCAGTAAGAAATATCAGCAGCATGAGACCATGCTCATTGGAAATACAATGAATCTACCACTCCCAAGGACAAGACAGAGGCTAACGTTGAGAATGCCATGCGAGCAAATGCAAAGGAGAAATTGGGTAAACTATATGTTGACCTTTAAAGGCCCAAGTGAGGTTTTGGGCATGTATTTACAGTCAAACTACTTTGTGTGATTTTTTGAAACTTTTATGGAAGATGGAAAATTCAAAGACTTGCGTGGGTATCTAGTTTTCTCTTCTTTTCGTTATTTATTGCAGAAGTTATGCATGAATAACTAAAAAACAGGGGAAAGTCAAAACAAAAATAGAAATTGCATTTTTTTAAATAAAAATTTGAAATTGGTTTTATAGATTTACATGTATGTGGGAAGCTTTGAATCATCCAATTTTGATTGATGCAACAAAAGTTATGAGAAGTTTTTGTTTGCGGGTAGGTATGGGACTCCCAAACCTCCATTCCTTTTTCCCCTTGGAAAATTTTGTGCCTTACTTTTTTGAGCTCTTTTTGTATTTGTTTTTTGACTTTTTTTTTTTCAAGTTGTAGAAGACTGAGATTCCTTGGTTTTCACCATTTGGATCTTAGTATTTCAAAATTTTCAATTTTACATATATTCTCCAATTTTGCCTAGTGTATATGCAAATTTCATGTCCTTACAATATTGCAATATTTTACACAGTATGATTCACACCTCCAAATCATTTGAAAATTCTCACAAACTTACCTAACTTGGTCTTCTACGTGGGAAAAAAAAACCTCAACTTTGCATAGAGCAATTTTTTTGATATAGGAGCTGTCAAAGGCTTTTGAAATTATTGGGCAGCAGGGAAAAATACTTTTTTTTTCACTTTAGATTTCAACACCTCACTCCTCTACATCTAGAATGAGCTGATTTTTTCCCGCAAGTACCTCCCATAGTCTAGGGTAAGCTTCCAGTTGGATTTTGAAAAAAAACTTTTTTCTTATTGTTCTACTCATCCCCAAACTTGGCAGTTTTTAGTGACTTTCAAAGAAAAAAGGTCTTGGGCCTTTAGGGGTTAAAATAATGAAGTTAGGGGTTGTATCAAACCCCGCCAATGGCCTTGAATTCCTTGAAGAGGTTAAGCATGTGATTCCTTCAAACTTTGTTTGAATTGATTTTTGCTTTCTATTTTGAGTTTCTTTGCTTATGTGTGCTATGGTTTCTCAAGATTGAGAAGCATTATAGCGCAAACAAGACGCCAAAGTTGATGCTAGACAAACTACAAATTGTGGCTACTTGCAACACTTCATCATTTCATTAGACAAATTTCCTAAAATGGTGAAATGTATAGATGCGTAGCGTAAATCCAAACATTTTCCACCAAGGCCTGTGGTTGATGATCCCCTAAAAATCTTCTTAGGGAAATGCATTTGGTACACTAGAGTAAGTTTCTTGAACTTTATCACCTAAACTGTTGATCATTTTAGCTTCTCAATTCTTATTGCAAATCATGCTTATCAAGCTTTTTTTTTACTGTGTTCTTGATAGTGTTCTCTAATTCAATTTAGATTGAAGACGCCACTATTGAATACTTTGACAATGTCATTAAGAAGGATAATATTGCAGTGGACATAACTATACCGTTGGAACCGGAAACTCTTCCAAAATTCATTGAGGGTAACACTTTACTTTTACATAAGTTTGTTAAACGCATTCATTTCAATAATGCATTTAGGTGCCTCCATTACCGCGTGCTGTGGCCTTGGGTACAACATTCTAGGTTAGAGGCAAATGATGGTCTCTTCACTGCTCTATTGTCGCCCATGATTTGAACTTCACTCACCGCAATTGCATAAGTCAAATTGCTAGCAATAGTGTCTACGCAAGATTCAAAGGCGGGTATTATTGTTTTGCAAATGTTTGTTTGCAAAACTTAACCAAGTAAGTAAGTTTCACTTTTAACACCTTCATTCTTTTGTTTAGTGCTTTGAATGGGCTTTTTCTTACATTGGATATTTGAATTTGTTATTTGAATAGCCATTTGAGACTAAAACACATGAAGATGCACAAAACTAAGGCCAGTTTTGACATTTGGGTTAGCCCTAATAAGACCTATTTTATGCCGTCATATGCTAGGAATATGGCTAAAGCTTATGAGGTTTAGGGATAGAGAAAGCCTACCATGCGTAATGTTAATTATTCTAGCAATGTGTTGAATACAAAGATGTCATGGCAAGTGAAGGTGAAGAATCATCATTGGATCCTAATACTAGTGACTCTTTTGCTGACTCTTCTAAGAATTTGAATTTTACCACTCACAAGGCCTTTGTGACGTACTATTTTTGTATTGATTTCTCTATTATAAGAATTTATGTATTCCTTTGATCCATTCTACCTACTTGCAATAATCTCATTATCATATTGCCTTATTTCTTAGGTAGCTGTAGTATTGTTTCAAAAAATAAGTTGAAAATACTCTCTCTATGGCTTATACAACCTAATCCTTAAAACTTTTAGCCAATTTGAAGGTGTTTTGGACCTTGATTTTGGAAGTTATGAAAGGGTGAAGCTTAAGGAACAATGAGTCATTTTAGGCCAAACTAACTGCAAGATCTTGTAGAAAGCCAAGTCCTTATCATCTCTACAAAGTTTGGTTTCAATCCAAGGGTTAGATTGGAAGATTATAACAAAAATGTAAAGGGTACTACAAGGCAACCAATGTTTTGGAGTAAACCAATGTTTTGGAGTAGTTGAAATTGTGCTTTGATTGGCTCTTTTGGACACATAACATTTTAAAAATTTGGTATCTTATGTTCATTCTCAAGGTAATCAAGTTCCACACACATAGAAACAAGTCTTGTGTTTTTAGGGTAAAAAATGAGTAAGAAAATGGTCTTGCAATAGTGACCACTTCACCCTTAAATTTCAAAAATTGTGAGTAAAATAGAAGACTTTCACAAATCTAGGGCCAAAATTTAACACTACAACTTCAAGACCACCCATGGTGTGAAAATTTATATAAATTCAATAGTAATTCTTCTATTAAATTTGAAAACACCACTACATAGCTAACTTGTTTCTCTTTGATATGAGCCAAAGTTCTAGTGACTCTTCACATTTCTAAGTTCAAAAATGGCTGTGCTAAAAACCAATCGACCCATTTTGGGTTGATGAAAAATCTAAGGGTTCAAATTTCATGTGTTGGTGAGACATTATTTGCCTTAGTGGTGGTTTGAAGACCACACGATAATAGGTACTTAGTCTCATTTTTCAAGAATATTGTTTATGGCTCACAGGCTCACGAGCTCATGAGCTCCCGCTCCTACGCTCGCCTCCTAGCAACCCTAGGTGTGACACCACTTTCATGGGTGATGGAGAATGGAGAATGGTTTACTTTGGCCAAAAGCAAAAAGGAGCAAGAGCCACGTGCCAGCAGTGGGAGGATCAACTACAAGGAGCGAACACATCAAGGTGAAAAACAATTTACAAGCAAGGAAACTAAGGCAAACTATGGTAAGAACTTCACGCGCAAACCATTCTCAATGCCATTCTTCACGCCTAGCAGAGAAGATTTTTTTCTCAATCTTCATAGAACTCACTTTATACCAATTGCAAAGAGTGGGCCATGTCAAAATTTTGTGTTTGCTTTTCTCACTACTTTTTAGCGTCCTATGCAAAATACAAATTTAAGTAGTGCCCAAAAAGCAAGTGTGTATCCAAAACTGTATATCTTTTTAACCTATTTAAATGATAGTAGCGTCATTATGTGGCATTTGGATGACTTCTAAATAATCTCAATCACGATAATACACTAGTTTTTATACATCCCTTGCTTTGGGATTTGCATGAGTAGAGTTGCTTGGATGGCGATGGACATTGCCTTGTTGAGTTGTTTTCTTCTTATTCTACACAATTATTTTTATAAGCAAGTCACCAAGAAATTGCCTCTTATCTATTTTTGCAACTTGTAGCTCTTTGCTCTTTATTTGAACCTAAACCTTAGAAATCATGTTTTTCTTAAAATTAGAGACCAACCAACAAAATGAAAGCCAGAAACTCTAGTTTCTATCCAGTTTGAAAACTTGGAAAATGTATAAAATTGAGTATTTCATTGCCCATTGAAGTTTGAATCTACATTCATTGTTTTCAAAGTTTTTGAATATAAAATGGTATAAATTTGAGTTTACACCATAATGTTCTGCACCATAATATAAACGTATAGTGAACTTTCCAAAATTGGTAACTAATTTTGTGTATGATATGAATTTTTTTCACTTTTCCTTTGACAATTCATCAAAGTTTTAGATTCTCTTTAAAAATAAATAAAAAACTTTATAACTTATAGAAAGAAGGTCATTGCTTCTTTGATAAATATATCTATATTAATAAAAGAATAGCATTCAGTCAATTAGGGACTATCATATAATAGTGTTCAATCACTTAGGGTTGGGCATAAGTTAGGTTTGGGCATGACTAGGATTAAAAAGGTATAAATGGATAAAGTAAAATCACCTATGACTCTTTTATTTGCTTCATTAGACGTTAACAACAAGTCACTGGCAGTTGCACCATCATTGGCAGGTGCACCACAACTTTCTCTCGGCCAAAAAAGGGCACGGGGATAAGGGGGCACAGGGATAGATGCACAAGGATAGATGCATGAGGATAGATGCACAAGGATAGATGCACGGGGATAGAGAGCACGGGGATAAGGGGGTACAAGGATTGGGGAGCACGGGGATAGGGGGTGAAGGGTATAAACCCGTCGGTACAACGGGCAATATACTAGTAAATAAATAAATAACTACATTCATATGTAGCTGCTAAATGGGAGCATACAAATTGAAAAAACATGATATGTAACTAAGTGGTCATAGCTTGGCTTTCAAGGATTTATATAGATACCTCTATGTGTCATAAAAGTTAATAAAGGTGGAGATAATCACTAGGGATAATGAAGTATTTCCTATCAATGATAAGAAACTTTGGAAATCACTTCCATGAGAGAAAACAAGTGAATGAGTACAATTGCAAGATTAGGGAATGTTGTGACAAAAATTTATGTAAAGATTGAAATACAAAGTTTTAGAAGTAGGCATGAAATTTAGGATAACTAATCAAATCATTGAAGATTCCTTCTAATTTTCTAAAATCTAAGGAGGAGAGGGCTAGATTTTAGGATCTTTTGGATTTTTGAAATCCCTTTTGTTGAGTCTCCCTTTGTTACTAATAAAACACAAACTTGCTTATAGCTATAGTATATTAGTGTAGGATTTGAAATTAATTTTTGGTTTCTCTCTAAATGCAACATGTATGTATCACTGTTGTCAAAGATATCTCAAATGTGCTAAGCTTAAAATGTTTTTTCCATTGATTCCTTTAAAAAGTGTCTTGAGTAGAAGTCTAGCCAACTAGACGCATGATAAATTGTTCAAAAGAGCATGATAGTATGTTTCCAAAAGTGTGGTACACAAGAATGTTTAGGGAGATTTTTGAGCTTCAATAACTATTGTAGTGTGACATGGCTTTTGTTTTTATTAAATGATGAATGTCAAAGTTGGATTATTATAAAAGGTTAAGAAATGTATTTTGAAATTTGCGAAAAGCTAGCAAGGGTTGTGTTAAAAAGTTCAATAACAAAAGGGTAACACCTTGAAATAGATGAACCACTACCTTCAACCATTAACAACACAATTAAAACATGTTCCATACAACCCACTTCCATTATGTATTTCTAGGAAACAACATTATATTATTATACCGCTTCTACTTTTTTGATCCTCTTAAATTTGAAAAAACATGATATTTTGTTCACAATCAAATATTTGACTATTGGTGAAATAATTCTATAATTACAAAATCAAAATCCTCTTAAATCCATATAAATGTAAGCAAACCCCTTAGGGTGATTTTTTTTTGTCTTTGCAAAGGCGAAGGCAACGTTACACTATAGTAATCTCTTGGGTCTTCCTAATTTCAACAAGTATTTCACAAGCCTACACCAAATATAGCCTATATTTATATTGTAGTTATACGTTTTTTTTGATAACTTGGCTAGTTTTTTTCATGTAGTTTCAAAGGTCACCCATTTTTTTGCATTTTGAACCGCCAACAATACAGTAAAATGTATGTCATTTGTTTTTGTACATTATTAAACAAACCCACATGGAACTAAACTTACAATTTTCAGTATTGGTTAAAAAAACTTGCAAAATAAAGATGAGCTACCATAGGTCCAAATTTGTTGTCAATACAGCTTATTTTTTGCAAATGCCATTTGTTTTAAACATGAGCATCTTCCATAAATTGCACTAGCAAGCACTACAAGAGACTGTGTCCTAATTGACATGTTTAAATTGACTAAATATGTCCAAAATGATAAAAAATATACAAATTGAACAATTTTTGTAAATTTAACCATGTTGATTTGGATATATTTTTGTCATTTTGGACAGTTTTCTTAGTAGTGAAGGTTGGGGTTTTTTTGTTTTGTTTTTTGCTAACTAATTTACCGGCTCCTTGACATTATTTAGTTAGTTATCTTCTTGACTTCTTTTCAAAATTAAGACATGCATTTGGCTCGAGGCATTTGGAAGATTTAGCAATTGATTTGACTCTAATAAACGCAATATTCAAATGAGATTCTTAAATATCCCTACAAAAAGGAGGCATTTGTCTAAATATGACCCCAATAATTTAGATCATTGATTAATAAAAATGTTTATCAAGCAAATTTTTGTGATTGAAGACCTACCTTCTTTTACATCTCTTGGCACTACAACTCGAACAAGTAATTCTTGGCTTAACCAAAGGAAACGTAAAGAGAAAATACTAACAATTTATCTATATTTTATCGAAAAATAATTAAAAACTGACGTTTTGTTGTAAATTGTTTATGTGACTTGCAGCTACCAATGTATCCAAAATAAAGTGCTAAATAAAAAGATGTCAAATTGGGAACTCGATAAAATCCTCGGAGGTACCCCAATGAAAGAAAGGTAAATAAAATAAAAACAGAAATTGCTTTATGCAAGGGATTTGTTGTATTTTCCCAAAAGTAGCAAAGTTGCTACAGAAATTAGCTTCCATACCATAGCCATTATACTATTATTTTTGGATTCTCTACACATCCTATACAGGTTGCTCAAAATTGAATATTCCATAACAATTGCAGAGCGTGAGGAGTGTTCATTTGTGAAAAATGGAATCATGTGTCTTCTGTGAATTTCAAAATTTCTGGATCTAACTAGGAAACCTTATCATATGCTTTTGAAAAAAAAAATGAAGATAATCATGTCAAACATACTGTGTGCTTTAAAGGTCATATTTTCTTACCATAGGCTTACAGTATAGTGTAGAACGTCATAGTTGGAATCACATTTTCATTAAACAATCTTGAATTAGTTGCCTTTTTAACTTTAAAGTGCAATACAACATATTTAAAAGATAATTTTAGTTGGAGTAGAAATTAGATGTAATAAGCTTCATTTCACAAGTTTAATATCTAAGCAAAAAGTATAAAAAGACTTAAATGAACTGCATAATATTGTCATTTTCAAAGAAGATCTTATATAAATTCTTTGTAAAACCAATCAACTAAAAAATGACCCTAATTCAAAGAAGTGGATGTATTTTTTACTTAGTTGTAATAATAAAATAAAAAATGAATGAAATCTGTCCAACTTTTACTACAAACAAATGAGTTGTTGCCCAGTCCTTACTTAAAAGTTGGCTTTAGCTACCTATGATGGTTAGCTCCTAATTTCTGAGGCAACTTATATTTTACAGCGCTAAATTTGAGAAGAGACGACCTGCAAAGTTTGATTTATTGAAAAAGTTCAAAATTTACATTTAGAAAAAAACCAAAAGTTTATTTGAACATTATATGTATATTTTATCAACAGTTGAGTGTGTTTTGTTTCAACATTTCTTTTAGATGCTTGTAAATGATTTGCATAAAAGCTTTTGGAAAATCTGTAACTTTTGTTGCTAGATTTTGAAGAAAAGCTATGAATAATGACTTTGTGGTCACATCATACAGTTGGATGAGGTATTAATGTCAAGATGAAATTAGATTCTATTTCCTAGATATTTCTTTCTCAGTTGTATTTTAGGTACATGAAAATTCATTAGTTTATGAATTTTGAAAAATTTAACCAAAATGCACATGATGAATAGTGTCAAATTAAATAGTTAGATTGCAATTTGTGAATCTTACTTATAACTGCCTTCAAAATCACAAAAAACCACACATGCACTATATCATAATTTATAGTTTTATAAATAGGTTTGTCCCTTTTAGTTTATTGAATTAATCAATAATGTTTAACTTTAAGCTGAAAATGTTTTAAGTGCAATTTGGATGTGAATATTCAAGGTCAAACGTTTTAATTTACACTATATCAATATCTTTTGAATGCCAAGTTACGTATTCATATTTAGATAGTAAGCAAAAAGTCATGGGCATATTGCAAATATATCAAGTGAAACAATAAAATGCAAAGTGGTTGAAAAATCTTTGCATGCATATTAAGTTTTTTAATATGCCAATTACACAAGCTATTAAAAAGGAAATCTTAAATTATTCTACATAGCCAAATGAAATGTTAACCTAAAGATTTTTCTTTTGTAGCCTAGTAGCTATTCTCAATGATTGCATGCAAAGAGTGATCCAACTAAATTTTGAAATCATGAGTGCCATCCCTCCATTAATAAATTGCATCTTTGCATAATAATTGTGTTGATTTTTTGATAACCAAATTTAAAAATTGGATTAAGCTAAAGTATGGACAACTGTAATTATTGAAGCCCCAATATTAGTATTCAAAAAATTTGTGACAAAAGTGTTCCTCTCAAGGAAAAACAAAAATCAAAAAGTCAACTATAAATTGGTTAATAAGAGAAATTTCATGTCAAAATATAATTATGATGAACACATATTGATTAGAGGGATTTTGACCAAGAATACTATAGGTGTTAGCTAGAGATTGAATAATGCCCTTCAATAAAATCTTGAGTTCTTTGTAGTTTGAGTCCTTGACTAGACATCAATCATTGATAAAGAATAGCAAAGGAACACTTCAAAACCAATAAAATCTCACAAGGCTGTAAACTAGCTAATATGGGACTTGTTATTGTATGACAAAATTGAGATAATGGCTAGTCAAGTTCCAAATAACCCAAGAACTTGTTGGAGGGCACTCCACACCTGAACCTTTGTCATTTTTGCTTATGAATTCAAGCAAAGCTTTGCCTTTTTGCAAGGGAACCAAATCAAAACTTGCAAGCATCTGCTTTAGTGTGAACTTTACTCATGTATACCAAGGAAACTTTGAACCTTTGGAGCTTTTAATACATATGTACACGTGGAATAAAATCCCCTTTCAATTGCAACCAAATAATACAACCCTTTGACCAATAAAACAACAAGAACTATGCATAGGTGTCCATGCCACAGGAGACGTAGGGAGGAACAAGAGCTCCTGGCCAACACTTTAGTTTAAACATTGGTTTTTGACCATACATACTAATCAAAGTATCAAACCTAAACCACCATAATTGCTACGTACTCCAAAAAGCATTCTTTAGTGCACAAAAAGCTTATTTCCCCTTGGAGCTTTTACGCAAGGGAATCAATCAAAGCTTGCAAGCATCTACTTTAGTGTGAACTTCACTCATGTACACCAAGGATAGTTTGAACCTTCATAGCTTTTTACTACATCTACATACGTGGAATGAAAACCTCTTTCAATTGCAACGAGAACATACAAAGTTTTGATCCAATCAAATAACAAGAATTACGCACAGGTGTCCATACCATAGGAGACGTAAGGAGGAACAAGAGCTCCAACACTTTAGTTTAAACGTTGGTCTTTGACCATACATTCTAATCAAACTTGTATCACCATGATTTCTACGTATTCCAAAAAACATTCTTTGATGCACGAAAGGCTTATTTCCTTCCTTCACTACCAAGGACATATACGAATCTGGCGAATTTGACCAATCAAACAACAAGAACTAGGCACAGGTGTCCATACCATAGGAAACGTAAGGAGGAACAAGAGCTCCAGCACTTTAGTTAAATGTTGGTCTTTGACCATACATACCAATCAAACCTGTACCACCGTGATTGCTACGTACTCCAAAAAACATTCTCAGTGCACGAAAGGCTCATTTCCTTCCTTCACTACCAAGAACAAACTCAAGAACATAGACGAATCTGGCAAATGTAAAGACAGAAAGTACACTCAGGTGGTGTTGCTAACTTAAGCTTAGGCGGGGCAAGGGTTAAGCGGAGCTCCACACAGGCCCTCGTTGCCAGAGGGGCCAGTAGACGAGTCGTTAAACGAGGAAGCAGGAAAGCGGCTCAAGCAGCTGGGAATTTGGCCGGTGAAGCTGTTGCCACTCACTTTTAAAGTGTGGAGGGAGGATTTGCAGAGCTCCACGGGGAGGGTGCCGTTGAGTTCGTTGTTGGTGAGCACCAGGTACTGGAGAGGCCAGGCCTTCACCACCGCCTTTGGCAACGGGCCTGCCAGCAGCACATCCAGCGTGACGTTGCGCAACCGCGTCAAGGATGCCCAGCTGGCCGGGACCACGGCGCCCCCGGAGTAGATCGTCTGCAGATCCAGCTTCTCCAGGAATGTGAGCTTGCTGAGAGTCGGGCCATACTGCCCGCCACTCACTTTGAAGTATACAGGCCCCGGCTTGTACTCCAGCGCTGTGCCCATCGTGAGCGACGTCACTCGCCCCGCGCTGTTGCATGTCGTCATTCTGTATTGCCTCGTTTGCAACCACGTGCAACAGTTCGGGTTCGTGTCCCAGTCTGATAACACGTCGTAGGGATCTGCCAGTCCTGCTCACCACATTCACCATGCGTTCATTGTTAACTCACTCTGTAGATTCACAAGCATGGCCTTATGGTAGAAACCACCCTAACCCTGATTCTGTAGAGACCTGATTCTGTCTCCTACACTGATCCCTTCCATCCATAGCAATTACTTATGCTTGCTAGCAATTGGTGTTAGGGCATTTTCACATTTGATGTTAGGAGGGGTATTAGCAACATAAACGCAGTCTAAAAGTGTGTCCAAATGCATCTAATTTTCCTTAGCTACTACCACTCTTAACACCAAGTATGAACATACCTTCAAATGTGTATCAGCGATGTCCCAAAAAGCATACCCTTACATGGGTTACAATGAGTGACGCAAATAGCCACTTTCTGTCATCATGAGGAGGGGATTTTGGCTCACCTGATTTGAACTGCAGGAGAGCATTCCTGTCTCCAACGGTGCAATTCGCACTCTCAGCCGTGAAGTGCCCCAGTAATGAAGCCATCAGGATAAGGTTCAGGAGTTTGATTCCTGTCATTGCCAGTACCATCTTCATGCCTGCATACATGTGAAAGCGTACATCAATTAGAGCATTTCACGATTTGGAGTAATGCATTTCAGTACTGGCTGAAATTGATCACGAAGCAGAAAAACACCACGGCTACGCAAATTCGGCTCAAGTTTGTGGGTCTCACTCTCAACTCCATCAACCTTGAGAAGTGACACTGTTGCAAGAGGTCAAGATTTACCACGAACCTGAACGCATTTGCAGCAGGTGTTGAATCAACTGTAGGAGTGTAAGTTCGATGCAATGTGGATATGCATTGCAAGCAATGGAGGTCGATATTTATGTGAGATTAGTCAATTGGTTGCTGGTCAACGAAGTGTAGCCCAGCAGCTATTGTTGTTGCCAGAGAAGTCAAATTTCATTGTCAAGATCAATTGACAGGTGGCAAAGGGCGAGTTAGAGGGGCCACTGATTTACTTACAGAACAAATCGGCTTGCTTGGAAAACGGCTTATAGGGATCACTCCTGGTGGATAATAGCCGACCAGTACAGTAGTGCCTGGCTAAGATGAAGGTATCCCAACAGAATATTCATTTCATTTTAGGAAAGTATTCATTGTAGCCAAACATTTCTTGAAGCTCCCCCAATTGACAGGGACGGTAATCTACTTCATCTTAGCCAAACGTTTTTTCTTATAAAGGTTCATCTAAGCCAGGCACTACTGTAGTTGTGTCTTCATATCCTGAAGAGACAAGACCCTGAAGAAGGTGATGAGGAACATCCCGTCGAATACAAGTCCACGGCTGACTTTGCGTAGCAGGAAGCAGCTTCAGAGCTAAAAGCGCCTACCAAAAATCTAATCCAGCTCTCAGTTCAGGCGCAATTAGTCCACAAGTCTACCGAGATCTTAGCTCATTTTGAAAAACGAGCTGGCCCACGACTGACCGCATTTGCTTTACATTGAATCTGACGTAAGACATTTCGGTGCCCAACCAGCTCACACCATAATAGAGAGTTCACATATCGCTGACGAGGTGATTTTCAGCGGCGTTTTATTTGAGGTTTCCTCATAAGAATTGAGCTGGTGAACTGTGAGTGTCGATCTGAAGACCCTGCTCGGCGAGATGGGCCGAAACACTCCACTTTAGACAAGTACAAATTGAAGATTCAATCAGGAATCGTTTGAAAACCCTTACACTAACTTCTTTCTATTCTACCCTGAGGGATTCAAACCACTTCGTACAAAGGTGGGAAGAATGGTTCACAAAAATTTAATAATAGTACAACATACATACTTATTCTCTCTTGGTTGTTCTTGCCTGATCAAGGATGCGTGAAATCCAGTATTTCAGCCTTGCCTACTAAAAATTTCATCCATTTCAGCAAACCCTAAATCTAAAATTGCAAACCCTAATCTGTAACGTCTTCCGTTTCGATTCGGTTGCATATCTACAGTGTGTGCATTTAGCAATGAGCCTCCTAGTTGATATAATAGTGTTCTCAATTCTGTAGGAATTGATTGTGGCAGAAGAGCTGATAGTGACAATCTCAGTTTCAATCTTTTATAGAAAAGGGGCGAAATGGTTTGGTTCTGTATTTCGTTATTCCGGCTTTACAGTCTTGGATCGAAAGCGATAAACCACGACGAGTACTCCAAACACCAGCCAGGAGAAAGCGGCGCAACCCCAGAGGGCGTAGACAACGATGACAGTCGATTCACGAGCCACCACGCAGCGCTGCAGCGTGAATTCGGAAGAATTCTGGTCTACCGTAAGAAAAGCAAACCCGGGATCATCACGGTTGCGCCAGCTCAACGACGGCACGGTCACCTCGCGCGTGCCATCCGAATGCACGCGGTCGCACCAGCGGTGAGTATGTCCACTCAGAATCAGTCGCGGTCGAAACGACTGCAAAACGCGAGCGGAACCACTCGCGGATACCACGTCCTGGCCAATTCGATAGGGCTGCTCTTGCATCGACGGAATTACGGATCCCATTCGCAAACAAGGCCCTTCAAGCTCGTGCCACGGCGCACAGCGCGGGACATCCACGGCCCCACCACAAACGGTCTCGTCTACACGGTACAACGGCAAATGCAAAAAAAGCACAGGAAAGCTCGATTCAATGTGGTTTGAACAAACTGAGCAGCCATCGTTATGAAGCGCCATTGCATTGAGAGAGATGAAGTGTATCCCTTTCCAGATAAATCGGCTGCCGCAGGTTACGTCCAACCCGGGAAATGATGCCGCGAACCGAGGCACGAGGGTGGAAAATCTGAAGTCGTGGTGGTCACCAACATCGTGGTTTCCGGCTACGACTTGAATAGGGACGGATGCTTGCAAGAAGGGGCGTACAAGGTCCCAGAAGCGTGCCACCACGGCGTTCCACTGCGCGTCGTCGGATTTGCGACCCGCATCGGAGACGTCGCCGAGCACGATGAGTGCGTCCGGGGTTAATTGGTGGTAGGCGGTACGGAACACGGAGCGCATGAAAGACTCGCGGCGGAGGCGGTCGATCCGAGCTGTGCCAGGCCCTGCCAAGTGCAGATCGGCCACCACCATGACGCGCAGCGATGTGGGGGACGCAGGAGGTGCGACGCCGCAGGAGGGCTGCATCAGGATGTGGTGCCACAGCAGGAGGGCTGCCGTGACGCACAGGAGGAGCGGGAGCAGCGTGGGGATGGGTGAGGACTGTGTTGACGCCATAGCCACCACCAGCAGGCTCTCATTTCAGCAACAATTGGTCACGACAATAAACAGCCTAACGAACTCCGGTATCCGTCTCGCACGTTGCAAGAAAGGCTGAGGCTCAGTGGTCTGAACTGAAACCGAATTGCGCCTAACCCTAATCCCCGTATTTGCAAAGATGGTTGCGTGCCGCGCTTCCCGCGACCTCCAAATGGCGAGGACTGTCGATCTCCGGGGTGCTCGATTGCCACTCTCTTCACAAAAACCATACGTTTCAACACATGATGGCTTGCTAGCACTTCATCCAACGACGAAGCCCATGTGCGCAATTGTAAACAATCTCCAATTTCAGTTCTACATCTTTCTTCGGAGCCTAGGGCCCGATTCAGACCAGGACGTCCACCACCACCGGACAAATCCCAAGGTTTCGTCCAGTATGGTATTCACACCAAAGGGACGTCTAGTGGAGCATGAGTCCATGTTATCACCTTTTCCTTTCAAAATTCGAGAGGAGCTCACTTGTGGTGAACAAGATTTGAGGTCACCTTGGGGAGGTGACTCCAAATTTTCTTCTTTGAACAAAACACTTCCTCGCACTTCATGTGAGGTAAAGATAAAATGAAGTCATTTAAGAATAAAAAGAATAAAAGTGCTCCTCCATCGGACGTTTGGTGCTTGGTGTGGAAGCATTCACCAGACGGACAAAACCATGATGGCATGGCAATTTCCCCTCCAAACTCCACAAGATGAAACACTAGAGAGGGGCCATTGTCCGATGGCTTTGGACATCCCGGTCTAAATTGGGCCTTAGTGAGCATCAAGATTGGAACTTATTACAAGAGAACATTGAGTTCTTGAATAACACACCTCATGTAAGGTAGGAGGCTCTAATTTGGTGCGGGGTTCTAATTGCATGCACTTCTAGGAACAATTGACATTTTCTTTCAAATATCTATTACTGTCATTGATGAGTTACGTGGGTTTAGCAAATTAGGTTAACTTGCTAAGCCCACCTAATTCATCAATAACAATAATAGATATTTGAAGCAACATGATAGTCATTCTTAGAAGTGTATGCACTTAGAACCCCACTCCAAATTAGATCCTTCTACCTTACAAGGAATATTAATAAAGGAAGATTTTTTGGATATCCCTTGAAGTTTGCCATATACGTATAGATACCCTTGCTTTTCAGAAATTGCACAAATACCCTTGAACCATAATTTTTAAAAGTTTGTTTTGTTTTGCATACAACTTCCTATACAACCAATGTTAAAGCAAGGAGTGCAATAGAATAGAAAAGAAGTATTGTGCGCACAAGGGAGAATGAAATGTCATGCACAATGGAACTAATGTTTGAAATATATGATCCAAGGATATTTATGCAATTTCTAAAAAACCAAGGGATATCTGTACAAATACAACAAAATTCACAAGTATCCATAAAATTTTCCCTGTTAATAATATGATGCCCATGTTTTAGCTCCATGCAATTTTTTTAATTTTAATGCACTTTCTCCTTGACTTGCAGAAGGCCATGTTTTTCGGAATTTGAGAAGTTTTTTTTTTCATATCTAGAGGAGAAGAATAGGCATGAGAAAGTTTTAACACTTGAAGTGTTTACCCATGTCTGTCTTTTTTTCACCTTGCTCTTTTTGCTTTCACCCTTGTTGTGGTTGGAGAGCTAAGTTGAATGTGTGAGCATCATCATTTTCTAAGTAAATTCATTTTCTATTCTCCACCGCTCACAAAAGGGGAGTCACTCCTTTTCATGGAGAAGTGCTCCTGTTGATCCTTATTTCCACTCTTATTCTTCATAGAAGTTTCATCCTCAAAGTTGTAGGTGTGACTAGCCCTATTGGGAAGAAGAAGAGGCTTAACAAAAACATATTCCAAACATTTAAAAGTCCCAAAAAGTCAACCCTTCCTTGAATTTTTGTAAGAACGAGAAGCTGCTATCTACAATGACATGGTTGATTACCCCACTTCTTTTTATCTTACTTTTGGAATAGCAACTTTTAGAACTTCTAATGGAAGTTCTAGTATTGACGCTTCCTAAAATGGAGGCAGTCCATTCCATATGTCAACACAAATAATCAATAAACTAATCACAAATAAAACGTAAGTTAAACTTATCAAAGTTAGATTTCAAAAGACTCTTGTTGCATGATAGGATTGAAGCAAGTTCATAATGCTTGTAAAGGGACAATATTGTGAGAGATTTTAGTTTAACTAGCTAAAATTTGACATATATTTTTAACCGGTATTTCAAGGGCATGCACCAAATGTTTTCCTGTATTTATATTGTGATGAATTACAATAATATATTTTTGCAAAATCTAGCCAATTTATTTTTTGGTAGTTCACAATTTCAATAGACTTTTGTTTTTGCCATTTTCTTATCATTTCAATTGCTGATGTTGTATCATGCAACCGTGCTATGTGTATACCGGGCGTCCCTCTCCAAAACTAGGCATCATTTAGGTCATGGCTTTATATTAAAGGGAAAATTGATGATTATGGTTTTTCAAAAATTGCTTGGACTATAATTTTAAATTGTTTGTTTTGTTGTCCATACCACTTCCTTCTCCCTTTGTGTGCATGCTATATTTTTTGTTTGGTTTTTGCTCCTTTTATGTTTTGTTGTAATCCTTGCTTCAACATTGATCATGAAGGAAAAGTGACGTGCACAACAAAACAAACTTGTGAAGCTATGATCCTCAAGATATTTGTGCTAAAATTTTTGATTTCAAGTGTATTTAAGCTATTTTTGGAAAGGTACAAGAGTATGCATGTGTGCTAAAAACTATGGTTTGAGGGTATTTGTGCAATTTTAAAATAACCAAGGGCATCTATACAAATATCCCAAACTTCAAGGGTATGCAATTATCCATCAAATTTTCCCTATATCTATTCAATGCTCGTTTGGCTCCGATTCTCCACTTCAGTTAACCCTTGAATGGCCCTTAAGAGTTGAGCTACGAGATTGTTTTTTTTTAGATACCCTTGCAATCGAACTGTTGAACAACTTGTTTTGCCAGATCAATATATGGTGAACATACGGCCACAAAGGGCGTTTGGGACATTTAAGGGTTAAGCGGCAAGCCAATACTGGCGTAAGTGCCTTCCATTTCTAGAACTTTTGTAGTCCTGTTCTCCTTTTTTTCATTTCGTTTAAAAAATTAGTAAACCTGATCTAGAGGCACAACGTTCTTCCCTGCTTCTGGTGAGATGAGATCTAGCCCTCTCTGATCTTTGTTTTCCCCAACATAATCAGTATACTTGATCTGCGTTCTTAGTACTATAGGATTTCGTTCAATAGTGTAGTTTGGTCTAATGAGTTTTTATTTTCAATGTATTGTGCTCAAGGTTAATGTTAACTTCAGGAACTTGGTCCTTGATTTGATGGCAATTGAAAAATTGTTAAAATCCTAGCACATCATCATGTCTAAGAATGCTGTACGATTGTACTACCGCTCTGGTCAGGTATTCTCTGTGCTCCTCAAGGATTCTAGAGCAGACTCTAGTCTCTGCTTGAGTAAGACCTTAATATACAGAAAGTGACATAATATTGTAGATAGTGTTCTAGAGACAAACTAACTTTTTGTACTGGATATGTCATTTCAATTTCAAAGAATTTTGGCATTTTATAATGTTAAGAAATGTTTTATCAATACATCTTTGTTGAACATAGCTAGCATTGTACATCCTATTGAGGAGTCTTCACTGTAAATCAATCGAGGCATTTATTATGGCAAAATGGAGCCAGGTGGAGATACTTTTGACAGATTTATACCAATGTGGGCAAGTCCCTCCATTTATTACCCAATAAAATGTGGACAACAAAGAACCAGTAATTCCAAAAAAATGCCCTGAAATCAATACATCTTATATTTGACACAAAAACTTACTTCCTAATTTCAATATGGTCTCCCACATTCTCTCGTAGAATAGCCATTTGATCCTTCCGCCATCTTTTCCAAATTTCTTTCTGTTGTTCTGCTTGGGAGCTCCACCCAGGCCAGTTCATAATTTTCTTCCAAATCAGAATACCAATTGTTACCACCAATCGATTCAGTACACAACATTGAATTTAGCTGCACTACCGGTACTCTTCAGCTCGTCAAATTCGAAGCAAGTGCACCAATATCGTCAGTGTTAAACTAAAACTAGACAATCCAAAATGCAGAACGAAAAACTTAAAATTCAAACATAATGCAACCTCATGATGTCTCGTTCATGTTAAAAGAAAATTATGTGGAGATCCTGTCCGAAACATCCAGAGATCTATATCACTCAACATCCAGAGATTTCTATATATTTGTATACAAAGTCTAGAATTATATGTATATTTCAGATGTAGTTAGAAATGGCGGCATTATGCAAATGTGGGAAAGGAATCCTAAGCCATGAACAAGCTAAAAAGGGGTGCAAGAGCTTTGCAAGGACGATTAGGTGATGTATTTACCAAGACATGAAAATGTTAATATGGGCTACTCACTTGATCTTCTTTACAAACAAAAGTTTATATCTTTTTGACAGACGATTTGCTCTGGACTTCAACATGTTCAAGTTTTGCGGATGGCTTGCCCACCATGCCTCGATCGGCTCCGGAATTTTTTGGTACTTTTTTTTGGCTACTTGAGCTACTTTAGAAAACTTCCCCTTTTTGTTCATGTGATTTGGCTACTGTCTAGTGAACCAGTACTGTGATTTTTTTGCATTCCTTACTCTAGTACCTGGGTATGAGAGATATCTAGTATGATTATTTGCTTGTTGTGGTGTGCTGCAACCAACTTGTAGGTTGGCCTTTTTGGAGCTTCATGTGATGGTATTGAGAAGTCGACAGAAATAAGTTTGTGTTTAACACATACTCACAGAAATCACATCACAGAAGGTTATGAAGGATAAGTACTGAGCGTGTCTCTCTCAATTACCTTGTTAAAATATACTATCTTGAAGTTTATCTACTGTACAGTACACCACGGAATATGTAGGGATTTGTTTCATTTGACATACCTTAGAATGCGTAAGGATTTAGTAAACATGACAAGCATCAATCCTGCTAGGGGTTGAGTCCTTTGATCTTATGGCTACCTTAGTTTAATGGTGTTCTATCTACTTTAGTATTTGTATATACTTATTTCCTTGATTTTAACTATTTTATGTTGCATAATCTACTTAGAATACATTGATTGTTGATTTAGTAATATAATAGAATTTTTAAAACTGATTCCAACAACAAACAGCTGCTACATCCAATAAACTTATCCTAAAATTTGCACACTTAGTTGCATCAGTCACTCTTTTCTTTTACAAGGACGCGATTGTACTTTACATATACTCATACAGTGGGCTAGACATGGAGAATTGGAGATTGATTCACCTCATGTTCTGCAAATTCTTAATATAAAGATAATGGTGTAGCAGAAATTCATAGCATTAGTTCTAGAACATTGTGTAATGGAATGTCATGGTTTTGGCACTCATATTTTCTTCAATTTAACAAAATCTTTAAAAGTGTAAATTTAATAAAACTTTGTGAAGAAACTTCTACTAATTTTGGCTATAAACTAGAATAATAAATGCTTAGCAAGTGTCATCCTTGACATCCCTTGCCAGTTTGTTTACTTTATGAAAGAAACGACATATATTTAGTACGTAACCAATCATAAATTGTCAATGACAAGTTTGAGGTTTCAATTTATTCAAAGTGTTAAACCTTTCTAGTTGGAGATTCAGAGTCTATAGTTTGTTGCTTAGATACAAGGCATCCATAATTTCCACTTCTTGCGATTAAGCTAAATTGTTCTGAATTTTGATGAAAAAATAATATAAATTCTTTCCCAAATTTGATGAGATTAAAAGCTTGTTGTCATAGACATACAAACTTTTAGTTCTAAATTGTAAAGATATATAATGGCAAATTTCATTGAAGTATAATGTCAATAATTGGCATTAGCATCACCCAAAAATAAGACAAATCACATGTTGGGTTGTATGGTTTAACAAGTACAACTAAACTCTTAGAAACAAACAATCAAACTAATTCAATGCTCAAAATCAATTCAAAGCAACAAATTATACAACTTGTTGATTATTCATATCATAAAATATTTTACACCATGTGTATAGATGCCCAATCAACAAATTTGGACCAATAAAGAGGACACACCTATAGGTGACTACTTGCTAAGAACATCGTAATACTTGATATGGTTGTCCCTTCTTACTTATTTCCTATTGCTTGATCTTGTCAAATGCTTGCTACCTTGAGCCTTGGCTTGAGAAGGGGTTCAAAAGCATACTTTGCCCTCTTCTCCAAAACAAAATATATAACAATAGGGTGTCTCCTATATCTTCCGTAGTTTGGCTTACAAACAAATTGAATACAAGAAATGGAAGATTCACATACTGATTTGCATAATAACAACCATGATGTATTTGCTTAGTAATGAACTATTCATAAAACCATGAACATTTTGTGTCATTGAAATTCTAGAGATCTCCCCATGTTTTGCATGTATTATTTAGATTTGAATACATCTCTAAATATTTAGCAAATATCTTTTGATGTTTTACAAGTGCCTTTCAAGATTTTACAATCCAAATCTACAATTAATAAAAAAACTCACATTGGCGACATGTCCGTACAGTTGCTGAGTGACCGGTTTACCTGTTGTCAAAAATGTAACCAATGTTAGGCGGTTAGGTTGCCATTGAGGCTTCCTTTCTCCCGAAACCTAACAGTTAGTTTCAATTTCTCTCTCCCATGTAACCGATGTTGCTGATAAGTCTTTGTCTCTCCCACCCACGTAACCGATGTCAACAAGTCCCGGGGACAAACAATAAACATTGTTGGAATTCATTTACCTGAACCAATATTTACTTATGGTCAGTTGTATGTAACTATGTCACAAGCGACATGAGTTGTGGATGTTGCTTTGTTTGTTGCAAATAGCACAACAATGACAAATGTAGTCTATCACAAGTTGT
This sequence comes from Ulota crispa, assembly GCA_963920765.1. NCBI lineage: Eukaryota > Viridiplantae > Streptophyta > Bryopsida > Orthotrichales > Orthotrichaceae > Ulota > Ulota crispa. Next base: position 14,842,075 of record OY987247.1, on the reverse strand, counting down.
TGCAATAACGTAAGTTGGAAGTGTAACTATTTTGAATAAAAAATGTAAAATGTGTTAAGACCTTCATTTACCTTGATAAATAGGTTTACAAGACTCGTCCTCGAATAAAAAATTTAGTTACTATATTTTGTACTTTGAAAGGTCCATAGGTACTTAAATATGGCAAAACCGCGTGAGCAGTTCAATTTATGGCGACACATTTGGTTGTATTATTTTTTTAGGAAGAATTCAAATTTGAGGTATGAATGCCTTGAGTTGTAATTCAGCACCAACAACTGTATAGAGTACAAGTTTCATGTGGTACTTCACAATCCATTCCCATTTAACCCCTACATGCCTGGGGCCTTTTTTGAGCTCGTAGGAAAGTTGTTTTACAAATAATGTGAAGTTTAGTAAACCATGAGAATTAATAATTGTCTAAAGTTGTTGCTACATCTAACTGAATATTCAATTTTGGACTTCTTCTAGGTTAAAGGTCGTTAGTAATCAATATTGTGTTCAAAAGAAATAAGAAACTAAAGATGGCCTATAAAGGATTCCATAGGTGAATCAAAGATTAGCCTTGTGTTAAATACATTCTGGAATTGGTCCAAGTGCATATGACTAAAAGATGACATTTCGTATTAATTTTATAGCAAAGTTTTGTGACAAATTTTTTTCAAGTTGAAAAAATTGTGTTTATACTACAGGTAAAGAATTATCTTTTGCTAGTGCATTCAGTTGCTTAACTCTAAAGGACCAATAAAAGTTTGCACCAAAAACTCTTCAAAACTGCCATTTTTAGAGCATCAATCAAATTTGAAAACAAAAACATTTTTATGCATATGTGACCGTAAGATCTTGTAGAAGAATGGTTTTAGAAGATGTGGAAAAATTTCAGAGTTTTTGGCCATGTGGATTGGAAGTTAGAATGGTTTGAATATTCAAAAACGTCTTGTGAAAAACTAGGCAGCTACCCTTCAGAAGGTGAAATTCCTAAGGAAAAAATGCCATGTTGGTGGTGCTTTTCTAAATTCCTTGTTCCACCTAAGTAAAGTACATGTCAAAAAAGTTTCAAATCATTTGGAGTTGTATAACATATGGAAAAAAATTAGTAAGTAAGATGAAGTAAACAATATTCAAAACATTAAATTGTTAAGAATATTATTATGGAAATGAAAAATGCCAATCCCAATGGTCATAATGTTGTCATAATCAATATTCATCCTTTAGTTCTATTTTTTTTGCAAAATGTTGAAAATTGAGTAAAGTAAAGGACTTCAAAATTTATTTTGGAATAGAAAATCCATAACTCACTACAAGGAAATCATGGTCAAATATACAAGAAGTTGACAAAGATTGTGACCTAAACTACAATACATTGTAGATTAGGTCACAATCTTTGTCAACTTTTTGTAGATTCGACCATGATTTCTTTATAGTGACTACCTGTAAACAAAAAATCCTCATAACTTTCATCTTGTTGATCCAAACGGAATGGTTTGATGCTTCCTACATTCACATGAATCTCCTAAACCCATTTTGAATTTTTGTTTTTGAAAAAAAAAAATTTAGAAATCTGCCCAAGGTGCCCACCAAACATAAAAAGCAACATATTAGGCCATAACTTTTTACTCATAATTCCAAATGTCATGAAATTTAGTGCATATGAAAGATAAACCTTGTCCCCACATCCTATTAAAATTTCAGCCTAATATATGAAAAGCTCCAATCACAGGTACCTGCCCAAAATTGCTATGTTTCTAAAAAAGGGGGTCTGGTCCTTTAGGGATTAACATATGAACCTCTAAACTACCAAGGCCATTTTTGCCAAAAACCACTCAAAATTGCCCCTTTTGTTGCATTCATCAAAAATTTCAACAAAATGTTGTTCTTGAAAATCCAATAGTTGAATCTTGTAATGCACTTGTAGAAAAAGAATCACTAAAAATTTCGTGACATTTGACCGTACGGATTGAAAGTTATGAGCATCTGAAGGAAAAGTTTTTTTTTCCCATTGTGCCCAAAAATTTCAGATGGCTTTGACCACCATTTACTGATTTTTTTGCACTATAGACCTTGAATTTGTTATTTATCTTATAGGTAATCAAGTTAGACCTTTGTACACAAATTTTCAAGGCACTCAAAGACACGCAACACATCCTAAAAAATATTGCAATGCCACTATATGACAAATTTTGCAAATACACTATGATATTTTTGTGTGAAGTTTCCCAACACATGTTTTTAGATATGGAAAATCCAAACGGTGCATTTAAAGATTAATTTGTACTTCAAATGTTAAAAAAGAGAGTTAAAGAACTCAAAATCTCTAAAATTTAGAAGCTCCCAAAGCCCAATATGACCTCCTAATTGGAAATGAAAGGGGGCAATGACAAAATAATGGGGACCACCAAAGCAACATGTGGCAACCCTCCTTGCTCCCCCCTCCAAAGTCAATATTTTCTTCCTTGCCCAAGCTGCCCCTTGAACTATTTTTGGCCAAAAAAAGCCCATAACTTGTGAACGGTGACATAATCACATGATTTTTTGCATCCCACAAACCTTGTATATTCCTACACACTCATAAAAAGTTTCAAAATATCATGTGAAAATATTGAGGTCACATGAATCTACCCAAAATCCCAAAAGTCCCACAAGGAGACTTTGCTCCTTTAGGGGTTAAGAACTTAACCTTTTAAGGACCACGCAACCATATTTTGGTCGTTAGGAGTGGTTTTTGGCCTATAGGTTGAAATTGCTCAATAATTTGGAATTTGGTCTTGAAGAACGCATGTGATCACAAGAATCTTGCATCCATTTAAAAAAACAACAATGCAATCAAATAAGTGAGTTGACAAATAATGGTGTTTATATGGCATGGTTTCAAAATACGTATCCATTTTTTGTCAAAGATGGATCAAAGAAACAACACAATACATCAAGTATGCAAGAAGAATGTCAAATTTCAATTGCACAATTCTAAAAAATTTCAAATTGCTTAAGAAATACACTTGTATTGTTTTCCTATATAGTAGTAGTATATTTGTAGTATTTGAAGATCTCCTAAAATGGTGTTGTCATTTTGGCTTTAAAATTTGTCATCATGCATTTAAGGCCAATTTTTGATTGTTTTCACCAGTTGGATTTTCCAAAATAATTATCAAATTTCTTGTAGAACTGTTTTAGGGTAGCAAAGAACGTGGGTTTTTTTACCCTTTTTGTCCACTTAGCTACACCTTGTGATTGCTATTTTTGTTTATTTTTTGTGAAACCAATCTTATTGTAAAGGTGAGAAACCCTACTTTCTAGAAATGTAAGGCTCTTTTCAATCAAAGCCTACATGAAGCGTTAACATTCAAAACCACACAAACATGAAATAGTAGAGATTTTCTGCATACTGCTCACTCATTCATTATAATATTTCATCTCCAATGGTAAATCTAGTTGAAATTTTGGTGCTTTATAGTAAACTAGGTGTGTTTCCCATTTGTATGGTTGGATTACTGAAATGGGTCCACATTTGAGTTAATTGCACAACTAAGTTTACAACCCCTATTTTTAGTGAGTTTTGTGAAAATGGGTGTGGTCCTTAAAGGATTAAGATCATCTTTCTGGAAGAAAACATTTCAGGTAGTTGCAATCTATGAAATAATAGAGGATAAGTGGCATGCAAATACAATTGTGTTATTGAGAAGATACAAACACGAGTTTTGTTATATTACCATTTGAGCTTATTATCATACACTTGTCCCCATCCAGCTCAAAAGATAAAGAATGACAATTTGTAAAATTTTAATTGTAATTTGAAAAAAAAATCATCTTCTTTGTCACAACTTCTCCTTGTTTGGTATATTTAAAATCTAGACACCTTTTGTCTCTTTTCTCAAATTTTAACCTATTTAAGGTAGGGGGCTCAAATTTCAGTTGGTTACTTAGAACCACTCTTATAAAAGTGTCAAAATAATGCTCAAAGCTTTTTAAACGGATATACTTTCTATGGTGAGGAATTATCCTTGTACATTGGTGGTTTTTGGGATTTAACAAAGTGATAAAGGATAATGCTTACTGTGCTCATTGCAAGGGAACAATGTCAATTTGGACATTTAAAAAAACTAGAATGTGTCAATCCAAACATCTTATTGTTAATCTGGACACATTTAATCAATTTGGACATGTTCATCTCAACAAATTCTCTTGTAGTGACTTATTAGTCATAATTGTGTTGATAATTGACCTTGAGTAAAATATAGATATGTTAGAATAAAATCAATAAAAAATATGTTTAATCATAATTTGAGTACTTGAATATGGAATGGGTGCTCTAACAAGTATATGCATCCATGCCCATGTTTGATATTACTTGCACGCTGTAAAGGACTTATTTGAACATCCTCAGTATTGTATTAATTGCTTTGTAGACTCATGTGTTCTAAATCATGAATGCTGCACTTCATGATCAAGAATAGCTACCTATGTATCTTTTGTTTTGAAAAATTGTAGTTAATTCACACCAACTTAGAAAATTTCAATTTAAATGGCCATACAATTATTTCTTTTTTGACTTTCTACCAAAAATATTTCTGAATTGCTAGGGTAACTTATTTTTTCTAGGGATGTTTTTTTTCCCTTAGTTGGTTGATTCATGAGCCTCTTACCTTATTTAGTTTTTAATTTGATGGAAGGGAAGGATTTCAGTGAAGAGTATATGTATTTTTAACTTGAACTCTACATCCATTATCCAAATTATTAGGGAAGGCTTTTGAAAACACACTCTACATTAAATTACTCTTCTTTATATTGGATGTTAAAAGCCTATTTCTACTAGTAATCAACTAAACCTCCATACATCTACAAACAAGTTTGTAGCGATGAGCAAAAGGAGCTACACTAAGTATGCATTTAGGTTTCCTTAACAATTAGGTTGCTTTACCCTAAAAATTTACCTCACAACTCATTGTTTGGCCACTTAGAGGAGCATGAGACACTCTAGATACTAGGGTTTCACATATTTTGTGGCCTAGACAACATCAATTTGTTTTTTTGTAGCGTTATTGTTGCCCAAACCTTATTGTTGTTAAATATTATGGGAATTGATATGTGCACACTTGGGGTTTGATATATACATGCAAGGTTTGGGGAGAAATTTTAGCTTCACTGGTTGAAATCTAGCAGTATCTAGTTTGAACCGGATTTTCACTAACATGGACAAGTTGTTTTTTGTAAAATTTCTAAATTTATATTGTAAAAGTACTATATTTAGATTTTTTGGAAAATGGACTGGTTTCTTAGCTGATGGTTTCAATTTTCAATTGGATTTTTTGCAATTTCAACTAGCTGCTAGTACACTAACCGCCGGTTCTCCCCAAACCCTGTATGCATGTACATCCAAAGGGGGGTACATTTTTTAAAAAATTCATCAAAAAGTTGAATTTGGAGAGTTTGAATTTAGATTTGGATTTATAGATTTGAATGTAGTCTATAAACACAAATGAAGTTACAATTAAACAACATCCATTACAAAAGCTTAGTTAGCCCCTAAATGCCCAAGGGTGTTTTTCTTGTTTTTGGGAGGCAGTTTTGAAGTTTTTGATTTGTCCTTGTAAGATCATTATTAAACATCAAAATAAAATTGTAACTGTTGAATCTTGAACTCCAAGACTTCTAGATGGCGCTACCCAAAAAGAATCCAAAATGGCTGTGCAGATTTTAAGATATTTGCAATTGAATGATGATGAGAATAGAATTTTTTGCTTTTTCTGGAGCTGCCCGAAACCTCTAATGCAAATTGGCAACTTCTGGATACAAAATTGGGAAACAACCGCTTAGGATGCTTTAGTGTTTATTGTTGTTATCTCAAAATCAATGGCCCCTCTTCCAAATCCATGACCACAATTTTACAAATGAGCCTGCAATACAACTATCAAAATGCAACCGTCTAATACAAAGAAATTTTTAGCTTCAATTATTGACCAAAAATCATTATGAATGAAAGAACTTTCAACAGTGAATGGATTCTAATTTGTATAACAAAGACATTCCAAGTGAAATTAGTCCAAAAGCACTTTTAGATTTTGTTAGATGTCAAAATTTCAGTAAAAGGGCCCTTATTGCCCAAGGGAGTGCCCAAGGGAAATCTTCACCTTTTGCTCAACTTGATACCCGCCTTTTCAATGTGGCAACTTCTCATAGGCTCTGTGACACTATTCAAAACACTATTCACGACACTATTCATGACACTATTCACGTCACTATTCATGTCACAAAATGTATGCTTGTAGTTAACCTTCCACTAAAAACAATTGGAATAAGATATGAAGGAAGTTGAATTTGAACAATGGAGCTAACTTCACTGTGCAACTTTTCCAAAAAAAAAAACCTGAAAATGATAAAATCCATACCTTCAACAAGGTTTCAAAGTTTCTTGAAGTTTTTTGGACACCCAAATTGGGTGCCTTGGGCATTTAGGGGTTAAAGAGCCCGTTAGGGAGAAGATTATTACTTTTTCTCTTGTTTATAAAAAGAGCTAAGTTTTTCCACTGAAATTTGTTTAATTGTAACTTTCTTTGTGATTTTGGACTAAATCAAGGCCTCTAAATTCAAATCTAAATTCAAATTCTCCAAATTTAACTTTTTAATGAAAATTTTCTAAAAAATTTACCCTCTTCAATGTGCATATACCAAACCCCAAGCGTGCACATTTCAATTTCCAAAATTATTTGATGAAAATTATTGTAGTATCAACAAATATTTATATTTATGTTTATAATTTAGTGTGCGGCAACCTAAATGCAATATTTAGTGTAGAGAATGAGCCTTACGGTTTCCTACAACACCTCTCCATTACATTTACTATTTGTAGCTGAAGACAGGATGCGGGGTCCATTACCAAGGGCTGACCCATTCCCGCGGCCCCGTGGAAATAGGACCTCTGCCCTAATCGGAAGCCCTGTCCAGTTCGCCCAGTTCGGCGTGCCCTCCACACTCGCCTCGTCCACCTTTTCCAATTCCAGTCTCCGCATGCCGGACACCAAGCCCACCATCTCACAGGAATACACACACCAGAGGTGCATCGATTGGCCACAACGATCCCGATTGTCACTGTCGATTTCGGCGCAGATTTCGATCTACAGGAGTGGAATCACGAAACAGTGGTGGTCGAGAGGCGACAGCTACTCTGTTTTCCGCAAGCGTGGCTAATTTCGCTGTGTAAAGGAGCAAGCGAGCGACTTCGCCGTGTGCCTGGAGGTTGCGCGTGGAAGAGAGAGCTAGAGTCGAAATTTCTCTCGTTTTGAGGGGATGGCGGGTGACGGGTACAAACCCTGGTGGGCGATAGACAAGGCCGCATGGCGGGAAGCGTTTGCGCCGTTCTACAAGTTTGCCAGCATCTCCGAGCGCCGAGACTCGCCGTTGCCGCCCTGGAGCGAGGCCGATGTGCAGGAGTTCATCAAGTCCGACCCCGTCTACGGGCCACAGCTCCAACTGGTATATATATATATATATCTCCCTTCAATAAATATCTTGGCATTTTGGTATTCTGTTAATGTATCACAATTTCTCCACTGCCGTGGCTCCGTGCTTGCTAGTGCGTTGGTTTTCACGTCCACAATTGGCACTACATTCTCTAGGGTTTTCCACTTTCTGGACCTTCGTCGCCCTCGTACAAGACTCTCGTGAGAATCTGTGCGCCGTTTCCATAGGCCTTTTAATCTCCCGCTTCCTCAAGATTGTTCCATTCCCTTTACCTCTCGAGTTTGCCACTCCTCGCCCGTGTAGAATGCGTTGTGTTATATTAAGTATAAATCTGATCCTTGTACCGCCATTCCGCGAACCGATTCTTATTGTCGAATCTCATTTGATCAATTCAGGTTCGTTCTTCACCTTGCACTTAAAGGTTATTTGTTCACAGCTGCATATTTCTGCGAAGTTTTAAGATGGCCGCACTTGAATGTTATACTTAAAGTGCCGAATATAGTTCCTAGCAGTGGACTGACCAAATTCATATTGATTACTGTTAGCAATTGCAAGTGAATGATTTTTGATTCCATTGGTAGATGAACTAAAACTGGAGTTCTGATGTTTAGGGTTTTCAAAAATCATTTTGTAATCCGCTGGCTAGATTTTGGGGCGTCACAATTAGGAACGTGTTGCAATAGGATGCCTGGATTGAAGCAATGTGTGTGTGAATGCAGGTGAGGCAGGGAGCGACTATCGCTAATGTTGGCGCCGTGGTTGGAGGTCTTGCAACAGCAGGATTAGTACTTCGGTACTCCAAGAATGTTCCAGGAGCGCTGGGCGCCTTTCTCGGCGGTGCCGCCATGAGCTGGACGGTGGCCGAAGAAGGGGCTAACTTGGGATTAGGTCTTTACAAGTTCAACTGCATGGATGCCAACCTCAAGTTTCTGGACTGGTGGGAGCGGCAGCAAAAATGAAAAGCCCGTAGCGACGAGAACCAGGAGGCTCGGGAGTTTGAACCAATTGCAAGCTAATCAATGCATTGGTGTAATGCAACTTTCAATCAGGTGTTATAAATATGTGTTGTGTGGGGGGATTCGGTTTCTCTCCACAAGCATGTTGTGAACGTAAGTGGAGGGCGTAGCAGTAATAGTAGGGGAATAAGAACACGCATTTGTTTCTCTAATCAGTGTTGGGATCTGAGGGTCTGGTAACGACTTGTATAGATATTCGTGCAGGTTATTCACATGAATTGATAATAATGGAGTATTCTTTTCATTGCCTGCATTGTTTGCGTTTCTCACCTGTTTGTTGTCTTTTCCCTATGGCCATTGGCCATTTCATGAACTAATCTACTCCTAAACTAACCCTCTCTAATGGCTAACCCTCTTTAATTTGGTTAGTGGTAATTAGGTTAGTGGGGACTTTAGAGGGGATCCCAAGCCCCATTGATAGATGTTACTACAACAATCTAATAATTAATAATCCTCACTAAATCACTCTTAATGCCTTGCAAGTGGAGTAGGGTAATAGCATATTGCTAACCATTTGGTCTAACTACTCTAATTATCGTTGTTACTTTGGGGGTGAGTTGAGGTTGTCAGACAGCACGAGCATATAGACGAATTGGACCAGACGGGTGGATGTGTCTGTTCATCTACGTTTTTTAGGGTTTTTGACCTAAATATGGAAGAATCAAATCACTATTTTCATTTTTACTACATGATATGGCTTTGAATCCACGTTTTGAATTCATGTTGGCAATAATGAGTGTCACTAGTATAGGCCTCTTTAATTTACGTTTTCTAAAAATAAATGCACAAATTAACAAATTAACCTTTTATGTGCACAAATTAAGCTCATTAGTTCCTTATTTTTTTTAAAGTTTGCACTTGGCATATGCCACATAGTTAGTGTGCAACTTTTATGGTGGCAAGGTCACCATGTTCCTTAGCATGGCTAGAGTTGAATCCGACTTCTCTATTCTTAAACTCTCAAAAGATGAGCATTATAGATTGTTGACTAACCTCTCACTTGAGAGGGTGTCAAAGTGTAAGCAATTTCATGCTTTGTCACATTTAATATGATATCAAATATGCAAATATAAAAATAAGTTTGTTAATTTATGACAATACACAAATTAACTTTCATGATGTGCATAAATTAGGCTAATTTGTTATTTTATGAAAACACGTAAATTAACAAGCTTGCATTGGTACGTATAGAGTAAATTTTTTTTATCATTTTGCATCATTTTTAAAAGTCAACTACAAGTTGACTTCATCAGATGGACCATAACCTCAATTGGACACTTCAGGTAGATGGGTGAGCAGGCAAACGGGTAGCCCAATGTGACAACCATGACTTTCATGTAACATAAATGGCTATTCCATCTATATTACTACTAACTCTATACTAAGTTAAACAAAAAATAGATTCAAAACTTTTGGTGTTGAATCTAGAACTCACATAGAGGGAGAGAACAAGAATTACATCTTATGCTTTCTAAGAATGCTTCTTAAGAATCGCTCTTGTTGGATTTCTGCAAAAGGTTCAACAAGTTTTGCAGCGAGCTTGTCAAGAAAAACTTCTCTTCCATCTGCCACTCTAGACGTAAGGACTCTTTTGAATTTAACAAAAAACTATAATCATCATCACTTCAATGCTCATGAGGTTTCAAGGAGAAAAATTCCTTAAGCAACGTATATCAGGAGTTCGATTCTTCACGTTTATTTAAGACAATATAGAGAGTTTCAAAGCACAAAGTGAGAGAAACATGAATTACAACCTATTCTTTATAAGAGTCAGGGCTTCTTAAGAATCACTATTGATGGATTTTTGCGAGAGGTTCAACAAGCTTTGTTGCGAGCTTGTCAAGAAAAACTTCTCTTCCAGCTGCCACTCTAGACGTCAATACTATTTTGAATCTAACAGAAAACCTATGATCATAATTACTTCAATGCTCGTGAGGTTTCAAGAAGGAGAAAAATTCATTTGCACTTTCATCAAATGAGTTGTTCAACTGGTAGACATTGTATGACCGAGAAGTGATTGCAATTGCATAATCAATAGAAGTCCGTTCTTTAGGGCTGTTATTTTCCAAGCTTGTTCGAGAGCCTCATTTCATATATCAACTGCTCATTAACACGCCCTCAGTATGTACTTAGATAAGTTCGAGCTGGGTAACATTGTTTTCGTGAATTGGCACCTCAAAAATTGACAACCGGCTGAGGGGGTCGTAAATCGACCACCAAATATTGTAGAGAACACACCTTCCATCCATCTAGATTTCTCTCGCCCAAATCTGGCACCCTTGCATTTGGCACTTTTTGCCTACAAATGCCACACTCTAGAACATGAAGGGGACTTGGGCCAATGTTCCGCTGATATAAGTGATGCACCTCTTTGCCATTGAATAAATACACCATAACCTTTGATGTGTTCAAAAACCTCCTCAAGTCTTCAACTCTTACAAGTGCACCAGGTTTATAAACCAGCAACTGGTCGTGCCCATGATGGGGACCCTCCTCAAACTACCTTTTGCAAAGAGTCCCTAGCCTACAAGAAACACAAAAGAAGTTTGCGTAACATAGGGTTCCTTCAATGCAGTAGTTGCAGGCTGCATTCTCAAAGTATATTGCCTTTGTAAACCTAAACTAGGTCTCGACGTTGAATGGTTCCATTTGAACTAGCTCTCCTAACCAAGAGCTGCTAAACAGTACACAACAATTAGTATGCTTCATCAATTACGAGACATGAATTGGTTGATATGCTCGTTAAAGTCCTCTCCTATTGTGTTCCAAGTCCCTGGGTAAAATCTATGGAACTATATCACAGAATTTTGAACATTGTAACTTGCAAGCTAGTTTAGTAATTAACAGAAACCAATATGGCAAAACGTCACTTGAAAAGACAGGATTGTAAGCTAGTTCAGTAACTCAGAAACCACTATGGCAGAACGCCACTTGAAGGATAAGATTCGCTTAAACAAGCCCGCTCAGGTTACATGAATATAGAGATTTTGGTAGTATTAGTTCTTCAAAGGAATTTTTGTTACAAAAATCGCTCACATCCAATGAATGATATCATCCAATGTACACACATTCTTCTATAGACTATATATAGGATTCAATAGGAAACCACTTTGAGTACTATATATTGGCCAATTTCAGGCTCTTCAATTTAGTCTAGCTTAACCATCTATGAAGTTTCTTTGCTTAATATGGTATCAAAGCAAGAGCGACCTTGTTGCACATAGCTCTAGCACTCATGTCGCAACCTGAATAGTCAACTTCAAGATTTTAGACGATAAAAATATGTAAAATCTTCCTATTTGAATAAATTTTTCGGTTTTACAAAGTAAAAAGGAGAAGTGTATTGAAATGATCAATGAAGGAATTTCGCAATTCCTTAAGTAGTTAAAACGGGTAACAGTAGATTAAAAATTTCCTGCCAAATTGGAAATAATTCTCTGTTCAACCAAAAACGTTTGCCTGGAATTATAAACTGGATTATATAGCGCGCTAGTGGGACGAATTCTGGAAACAGTATACGCGCCGCCCAGTGACCACTAGTCACTAACGGAAGAATTAGGAATAATGGCAACAATTTATCTCGTAATTATTATTACAGGAGCGGTTGCAACGATTTAGTGGGGAAATCTTGATCATGAGCTTGTGAAGGAGAAGGCGAGTTCATTTTTCAAGTCTCATTCATCTTGCTTCCTAATCCTTGTTTTTTGCGCATTTGTTTTGTGAGAAGAGTGTGGAGGCGCTGTGAGCGGTAGGCTATCTTGTGGAGTGAGTTGTTGGTTGCAAGTTTTCTTCACCCGCTTCCGGAGCCATGGGTAGAACAGATAAGGGAGAGGAAGTGCTGATTGCTCTTAGATCAGTAGTTTCAAGAGTTCCTGCAAATCTTGATGCGAGAAAAATATTAGTGGAGGACTTGAGCCGGATGGGTTGCAAGGGACTCCTTAAGGTTCCCTGGGGTTTAAAAGATAAGGAGATGATCAGGGAATTGTTAGAGGATCCAGCAAGTCAATGGGACAACTTTGAACGGGCCCATCCGGACACTTGGTTAGAGGAGGTTTGGATTGGAGTATACTCCCTTGCAAGTGAAGGAGAGGGGCTCTGCCCTTGGAGAGAGGAGTACAGCAAAGGGAAGTTTCCAACAACAGCAGACTCTAAAAACGAGTACATGATCTCCAATTGTAAAAAAAACCAGGAGAGGCAAGTCCTAGAATTCCTGGTTTCTAATCTGCTTCCGGATAGACCTACCACCCTCATCTTTACCTATGCTAACACCATCTTTGGTGCACTATCTTTGGAGAGAGCAGTGAATTGGGGGATAGTTGTCAGGGATGTAGTATTGAAATTAGTGAACTCGATAGGGAATACTTAACCGTCAGGGCTTAATCCCTTCTTGTTCCATTTGTATAAACATTTAGAATTATTGAAGGACAAAGAGAGTAGAGCCTATGAAGCTACCAAGGTGATGATGAGATTTGACATCACCCCAGAATCTGAACTAGAACAAAAACCGGAATAGGAAGAAGAACCAAAAGTAGAGGCAGAAGAGCCTCTCAAACCAAAGAGACAGGAGCAAGCTAAATGGGAGGACAAGGAACCTGCCAAGGTTTCTGGATCTCCGGCAAAGCCAATTAGGAAAGACCCAAAGAACTACCAAGATAAGGAACTTTTTTCTGACATTATTAATTAGATTCAGGGGATCCATGAGGTAGTCATGTCTGATAGGGATGTTCTTTACAAACTACTTGTATTGACAGACGCAATCCATCAAAATGAGCTCTATGATATGGTGAAGGATCTCTATTGAACCAGGAAGAAGAGCCAAATGGAGGTGCAAAACCTATCCGGACAAGTGATAGCCCTCACCTCACAACTACAATAGCAATCAGAGGAGGATAAGTTAGCCCAACTTGCCTACCAAGATATGGCTTGGCTCCGAAGTATGGTTGCCATTCCGGGAGACGTGGTGGCAAAAGCTAAGCTGTTTGATGAGGAAGTGCTAAAGATGGGATCAGCAATGAGTGCCAAATTTGTGGGGGTGTTGGTGGAATATGCAGGCAAGATGAAGGAAATGTTGCAAGAGATACGGGCAATCCTGCATGGTCATGGCAAGATGTCGGAAGAAGGAGAAGGATCCGGGAGGAAGGAAGCCACACTTGCCCAAAAAACTCCACCTCCGCCGTCTCCTCGTCCTACTATTAAGGAGGGACCAGAGGAAGTGAGGACACCTCGTTCCGTGCGGTTGCCCAGCAAAGTCAACTTTGAATTTGGAGAAGGGTCTACGCCCGAATCATGTACCCAGAGCTGGACCCAAGTAACTCCTGACAATAGAGGTGTTGCATGGGTACCAAATCTTGTCAAGAAGAAGATTACCCCAAAACGCTCTAGAGAGTCAACGTCCCCCGTTCCGACGATTGATTTGGATGACAAACCCTTTTCCTCCAACACAAGTTGTGAAGAGGAGACTGAGACTTTGACGGAATCCTCTGGGGACATCGATCCGGAATCTATAAGGCTACCAAAGGCAAAGTGCGCAAAGAAGAAAGGGAAAGCGACAGGGAGTTCTTGAGTTCCGATGTGAAAACCCCAGCCACATAAAAGTGCCGCCAAATTGGTAGCACCTGCAACAAAGAAGAAGAATAATAATAATTAGCTATCACCTAGTATAAAGTGGTAGTTTTGTAATTTGAAATAAAGAGGAGGCGGTTACAAGAAATTATGGATGGTCTTGTATCTAGCTACTTTTGGGGATTGCAGATCCCTGATTTGAAGATCTGAGATCCACCTTTAGGGGTGGCTTGCGGTGAGAGTCTAGACCCACCTTTTGTGGATTGGAGAATGAAACATGTCATTGTTTGATCAATAACTTTACCTTCAGGAAGCTTTTTGATGATTGCTAGGGATTAGTTATTAGGGGCAATTGTACCATTGTTACTTCCAGCAATTTTATATTTTTGATTTTCTTTGTGCACAACAAGTTCCGGATTTCCACTTCAAAGTCCTGAGTTGATGATTTGGTGCAATGTTGATATGCTGGCAATGCTAGAACCATTGTTTTGTGCCGGTAGCTAGACGTTAAGTGTGAAGGAAACAAAGATAGTCACTGGATCTTGTCTGATCAGGTTTGTGTAGCATTATTGAAGTGGTTGGAAAACTGCGTGTTCTAAGAGACAGTTCCTATTTGGGTTTACGATCCAAATACTCTTGTGAGGGATAGCCAGTCTTAGATTAGATGCGATTCAGATAGCAATCCCAATGCATGCTAATTGACGATTGAGAAGTTCCACTATTGCCAAGAGTGATTGTGAGCAAAGGAATAGGGATCCTTTAGATATCCAATTACCATTTTAGCACCAGGAATCAGGTTAGGAAGGGTCCGTTGTTGTAGTAATTTGGGGTTGTAAGGGTTTCCTAAGTGACATGTCCGTCTAGAATCACTTTCGGATTGGTTGTGAGGAAGTAATTGCATCCTATTATCCTTGTGTTCTTTGTTGTTGTTTTTTTTAGTGATACTTCATTCACTATAAACTGTTGAAGGGTAGGAACTAAAGCTGCCTTCTTTAATCAAATAGCAAAACCCTCTGCTATAGAGGCTAAACTTCTCCTGTCATAGTTGAGTGACCTACTAGAGCCGGATCTAATAGCAAAGATCCGGATATTTCGGTTATTCTGTGTGTGTATGTTTGTCTTGGTGTATTGTTGCAAATTTTAAACAAGATTTTCCTATCTTGTTCTGGTCATCTTAAAGGTCTATAAACTAAATCTTTGTGGGAACAATAAACAAGTCACCTTATTGGCATTTTAACACTTTTGAATGCTAATAAGAGGATAGGTACTTTCTTGTGCTACGACAACTTACTTAGCCAATTTATACTGCTTAAAGTATGTAGTAAATTCCCATTTAGTGAAGCGCTGTCCTTAAAGTGTGCAATCAATAGAGATCACATGAGGGAAGTTTTATTCCACCAGTAGCAAGTCACTCATGATCTAGTGAAGCACTGCTTTTAAGTTGCGTTACAAAGAGAAAGAATGGCAGAAACCAGTAGCGATGTTTTTAGAGAAGGAGGCAAACTAAGAGGCCTATATCAAACTATTATGTTTGGGCACTTAAAATGAGAGCTATCCTTTGAGTCAAGGGACAGTGGACAATCACACATGCAGAATAGCGACCAAAAGCCGTTTCGGGCACCGTTGATGGCAAAGCCAAGACAGAATCACAACTAAAAAAGCCCAAGGTCCTCACATAGTCGCATGTAGACTCATTATTCTGTCTGTTGCTGATGATTTGGTTGATATGATAGCAAAATTTTCTAACCCGGCTCTAGCTTGGAAGGCACTAAAAGACCAGTTTAACGCAGGCAACTAATTGCAAATATTGACACTCATTGGGCAGCTACAAGCTCTTTGCATGAGCAAAGGAGGATCTCTTGAGGACACCAAGAAAGCTAGAGAACTCAAGAATTGCCTGAATAGTATGGGAGAGAAGCTCTCTGATCAAAATTTAAACAAGATAGTATTGAACTGCCTGCCGTACTTCTATGAAAGCACAATCCAAACCTTGATGCATCTAGATCCAGCCATGTCATATGAAAAATTTAGTGCAAGCCTTCTGGCTGAAGCTCACATAAGGGAGCATCAAAATCGACAGCTTAGAAACAAAGATGCATTGGCTGATAGCTTCACTAAGCAAATGATCATGTATCCACCACCAAATTGATGACATGGAGGACGTTGGGTCTTTCAAGGACAAGGCAATCCTAGGAGAAGCTACTACAACTTTTCCCATCCACCTCCAATTTATTACAAGTGCAGGAAGTCAAGGCATTAAGCCTAAAGATGTCTAAGTACAATATGTGGTACAAAAGATTTCTCCCTAGAATTGTTATTAAAGTTTGTATTGCTTAAAACTATTAGAGATTGTCTTATTTGTTCTTTTTTACAAAGCTAAAAATGGATTATTCAATTCATGTGACTTGAATTTCATTGCAAAAGGCAATTGAGTGTATATTTCTTTCATACCTTTGATGTTTTGACATCACAGGCGGATCACTTAGCGCATTTTTTGATTGACGTGCGATGTAATATAGCAAAGGCTTTATTCATCTGAGATAAAAATTGTAACAAACTTACAAATAAAGAAGAGAGCATTCAAAGTGCTAAATCTAATATAATTAATATAGGTACACTACAATTCTAAGGCATTAATTTTTTTACAACTAATGTAGAGCCTAAGATCTGGACCTATTATATGCACAAGACTATATCTAGTATAGGTATGTACATGTAATTGGGTGTTCAAAGGGCTAGGTTGTATTGGATGAAAAGTCAAAGAAAAGATGACTTAGCAAAAATAATAGGAAGTGAAAAAAACTCAAAATTTAAAACCAACTAAGGGTCATAGCCTATAATCTATATCATAACAAAAAAATTGGTGTCAAAATCAAATATAAATTTAAGCCCAAAAAATTATCTAACCAAAAAACTAGAGAATAAAATAAATATCAAAATTTTGTGTAATTAAAGGTGGCATAATTGGGGTCCAAACTAAAATAATAAGATGTGAAAAGTATGCAAAATCTAACACCAACTAAAATATCTTAACAAAAAAAAATAGGGTGTAAAAAAGAAAACTAAATTTCTTACAATATTAAAATCCAACCATCAAATGTTCACATGCCTTTTTTGTAAACTTTCAACAACAAATTCATGCATATTACCACTTCTAGTTCCATGATCAAAAACATACATTTGAATGTGAGATGAAACTTACAAAACATCTTGAAGCAGTGCACAGTGCAAATTGGACATCTAGCTTAGCACTAAGGTAGAAGCGGATAAATGTGACCAGCAGTTCCATGTGTACTAATTTAAGTGTATGTCACAAGTATGCATAGGCTTAAAGCCATGTATATCAACTACGTAGAAATGCAAGAAAAGTCATCTCCATTGGCCGGCTGCTGGACATGCTCATTGAGTCATTGCAGAGGAGCATGCTTTGGGCCAGCCTGCTACCTCTTATGGGAGTAAGAGGCTAGATAACCTAAATTGGGGGAGCTTGGATTGGGGGAGCCAAGGTATTCAAGAGGCATTGAATTGAGCAAACTTTCTCGTCGACAAGGTTTGCTTCTGCCAAGGCTATTGTTGTTGCTTTTGGAACTACCATATTGCAAGAAGAGCAATGCAAATTGCCATCTTGTATTAAAATCACCCTCCTCCTCACATTAAGCATGTCGATGTGTCAACTGATATTATACTTCATAACCTTGGAGGTATCCAGCAAGCCATTCAGATGTGCCTCCCTCACCATGATGCCTGGACTAAACACCTTAAGGCTCTTGTGATTATGATGGAAACCACGGGGCTTGAAATCGCGTGACCTCAAGTTTCCCTCTTTGCATGTTGTACAATAAAACCTACAATGGCCCTTGCCTTGGTAAAAATTTGCGTTGATGAAAGAGGTCCAGATGGACTTGCCTAGTTGTGTAGCCATTATAGTACTAGTCTCAAAGCAGCCTCTTTGAATTGATTGGCAAGTGGGAGTTGTATATTTCCACTCGCTCAGGTGCCTACACGACCACCAACCAATTAAATAAACAACAAGATTCAGAAAGCAATTGAGAGAACATCACAAATAAGAACACCCGGACTTCTCTCTTGAAAATTGAAATGTACAAATTCAGTAACTGACCTATAGAAAATAGAATGACGCCCTCCTCAAGAATCTCCAATGCAATCACGGGCATTCCCGAACGTCCCTTCCCATGCGCACGATGACGCCCTCCTTAAGATTCTCTGATGCAATCACAAGCATTCTTGAACGTCCCTTCCCATGTGCATAATGACGTCCTCCTCAAAATTCTTCAATGCAATCACGAGCATTCCCAAACGTCCCTTCCCATGTGCACAATGACGTCTTCTACAAAATTCTCTTATGCAGTCACGAGCATTCCTGAACGTCCCTTCCCATGCACACAATGACTGCGGAGGTGCAAACAAGCTGCGACTAATATGAATGCAATATGAATTGTAGAAGTGTGTCTCAGGACTACCAAGCTGAAAATGTTACTCACTTGCAGTATTGGCTGTCCCTCGAGAGTTGAGTCCATGTAAGCTAGTTGGCGTTAAGAAGTTAAGCTTAGAACAAGGTCAATTTTTTACTAATCACTTCAATCCATGTTGCGTTTAAGTTGGCCCACTCTAGTTTCTTGTCGTTTTACACTATATAAATATTTATCGCTGCCACAGTAATTTGTATCAAAATTTATTGCAACAAATAATTTATAAAGGGCTCAGCAACAACAAAGAAGTTGCAAAAAAATAAACTAGTGAAGTTCAAGTTGTAAACCACATGAAATTCAAGTATCTAGAGAGTTGCATGTCCCTCTTAAGTGACCAAGTGATAAGTCATGAGGTAACTTACCATGGTAAGGCAACCTAATTGTCAAGGCAACCTAAATGCAATATTTAGTGTAGGTAACTAAGGTGATATGTTCAAAAACTATCACACTAAGGGCTAGGTGGTGGCCTTTTTGTGGCCTTCATTCACATAAAGACTTTATTATCTAATTTTCAAACAGAAAAAAAAATAGATGCCAAATGTAACACAAATTTTTTCATGTTTTTTGAATGGGTTATTGAATTGTTGATGAATTTTCAAAGTTTTTTGTGGTATACACCTATTTGTGACTTATAGGTCTTCCAAATTTGTACCCTTGCAACTTGTAAAAGATAGGTGAAACAAAGGGGTCTAATTGGCTCTTGACTTCATGCAATAGAATATAGGAAAAATATCAAAAATAGGCTTGATAATTGGCCATATTTCAAAAAGAACCTAGACAGTTAAAAATTGAGAAAATATCAAAAGTGGGCCTAGTAATTGGCCGTATTTCAAAAATAGTCCTAAAAATTACAAAATATCAAAAATAGGCCTCATCATATATAAAAAGTAGGCCTTGCAACTAAGGTGACCAACATTTTGTGCTTGTTTGTTTATGGGAATTGATATATGCACACAGTGGGGGGTAAATTTTAGATGTATAGTATTAAAAAATTGAGCTTGAAATTTTGAATTTAGATTTGAATTTAGAGACCTTGATTTATTTATTCTAGAATTACAATGCTAAGGTGGATCACTCTTGGTAAGTTGGGTACCCCACGTGTGGCGAGTGGGTAACTGTAATTTTTAGGGGGCTATTTAGTTTTTTTGGCTAAATAAAAAGGTCTCTATAATTACATAATTTGGCCAAATGACCTATTTTAGGGCACTCTTCAATTATCTATAAGGGCTAGATGATTATTTTTTTCCTAGGCTATTTTACTTATAAAAAGAAGAATGGATTGTTAAGCAAAATCATGTTTCATGGGTTTAACCTTTAAAGGATTGAGCTACTATAATACATAGTATTTAAGGTGTTGTATGGCTGGCATTTGCTACCAACAAAAAGTTTTAATTTGGGATCTTGACTACCTCACTAGAACAATGTTGATCTATATTCTAACTTCTTTGTTGATTGCAATTGTAATAAAGGTGTGGATGCACTCCAAATACAAGAAAAATACCATGTATTGTATTGGTCGCAAAGGGTTGCTTGGTTCTTTAGGGGTTAACGCACCAAAGTCTTATAGGTTAGATCAAAACAAAGAGCATATAGTTCTTAAAGGTAACATACAATGATATAACTTCCAGAGTGCATAAGTAACTAAACTAAAAATCAAAGCAAATGAACAATCTTCATTTAAATGTATGTATTATGCAAGAAGATTCATAGTCATTCCTGCAATCATTGAACTTATTTTTCATCTAGTAACACTTGGCACTTTGTATACCACTATGTCAAACTAAATATAGTAACTGCCATAGGATACCCCACATCTTTGGTTCCTTCATTAACTGTAATGATAATTAATACCCCAAGTTTGTTTTCACTCTATATTACTTATATTGAATGTAGCACTTTTAATGCATCCTTTATTAGTTCTAAGTTTGTTATAAATTTTAGTTGAAAGCAATTAATCCTTCCCTATATTATGCCGCATGCTAAATCTAAGATGTGGTAAGTTATCCACCCAAGCCACAATGGTGGTTATAATTGAACAATGCCTAATGGAAAAGCTTTGCATTTTTTACAAACAAGGGTAAAAGTTGAAGACAAAAGTAATAATTTGCCCCCTAACTAAGCTTTTTCATTGGGTGTTGTTCAATTGCAACCTCCATTATGGTTCTAGACAAAATGAAGGTCTCTAAATTCAAATCTGAATTCAAAATTTCCAAACTCAAATTTTTAATAATAAACATCTAAGATTTACCCCCTGTTGTGTGCATATATCAATCCCCATAAACAAACATGCACAAAATTTTGGTCACTTTAGTCGCAACGCCTACTTTTTATATATGATGAGGCCTACTTTTGATACTTTGTACTTGTTAGGACTATTTATGAAATATGGCCAATTGTCAAGCCCATTTTTTATATTTTTCCTCAAAAATTATAAAAAGTAGGCCTCATCAAATATCAAAATTAGGCCTTGCAACTAAGGTGAACAAAATTTTGTGCATGTTTGTTTATGGGAATTGGTATATGCACACGGTGGAGGGGGAAATTTTAGATATTTACCATCAAAAAGCTGAAATTGGAAAACTTGAATTCAAATTTGGATTTTGAGACCTTGATTTAGCCTAGAACCACAACAAAGGTAACAATTGAACAATGCCCAACGGAAAACCTTAACTAGGGGGGCAAACTATTACTTTTAACCTTGTTTGTAAAAAACTAAACTTTCCCATTGGGTGTTGTTCAATTGTAACCTCCATTGTGGTTCTTTTTGATAATAAATATCTCAAAATTTAACCCCCCTCTCGAGACGTGTTGCATATACCAAACCCCAAATGTGCATATATCAATTCCCATAAATAAACATGCACAATGTTTGGTCACCTTAATTGCAAGGCCTACTATTGATATATGATGAGGCCTATTTTTGATATTTTTTAATTTTCAAATTCATTTCAAAAATATGGTCAATTGTCAAGCCTATTTTTGATGTTTTCCCTAGAATATAATACTTTGTTTAGTTCACTCAATTGCTAAAGAGTAAAGAGGGTCCATTTAACCCCTAAATGCCTAAGGCACCGTATCACATTTTGTTGTCCACAATACTTTAAAGTTCAATAAAACCTAACTAAGTTACTCTTTTTAGTACTACTTTATATTTTTTTGCCATTCTTTTTGAGGTCTAGTCTTAGCATCAAAAATTTGGTTTTAAAATTAATAATAATGATTTTTCTATTCAACATTTTGTGCAAGAGTGCCGGTTCACTGCAATCTTGACTATTTTTTTGTGTTGAGAGCTCTTGGAAATGATCCTCAAATACACAAGATATTGGAGAAAAATCCACACTAAAAATTGATTTTCAAAAATAGTAGAAGAGATTTTGAAATGCCATAAATTGATTGGAGTTATGTATGTTATGTCCCCTAATCTTGTATTTTTTTGGTGACCAATTCTTTAGTTTTGACATGTAAAAAGTGGATGAAAACACTTCCAAGTCATTTTTTCAATTTTAACACCCTCATGATCAAACATTATAGTCTTTTAATCCATAAGTGATATTGTTGTGTTTTCTTTTTCTATGTGAACTCTAACCTATCTAGTTTGAACTTGTATGGTTACAATTTCCAAAAAAATTAATACAAATTATCAAAATGTTGGCTTTTTGTTCAATTTAGAACAAATTCTTAGAAGCTCAAAAATGGCCTCATGGCATTTAGGAGTTAACTAGTTAAGGACTATTGTATATCATTCTCAAGCTAATTATAGCGACGGTTTTTGTGAGAGGGTAACAATTCAAGCACACTACCCTATGCACCTCGGAAAGCACAATTTGAAAGCTAAAATTATATTGGTAGTCAACAACAATTCAAAATCACCAAGGTTTTCAAGTTTGGTAAAATCCATAAAACATTTTTAAAACATTTAACATATCAATAAATGTTGTGTTTGTGTTTTATTTTATTTTTTTAATTTTCAATTAATAACCTTAATTACATCAACAAAAACACACAATTACAATTCATATAACATATGTTCATTAAGTGAATTTATTTAGGTGCAAGGTAGCCTTCCACCCTTCCGATGATTCCTTAAAATTCATTGAGGTATGATATGTATTTCAAGGCAAATACCCATTTGGAAATTAGCCCTAGCAACAAAAAAAAATTCTACACAAGTAAATTACTGTCCAAATTCATAATCAACAACTAATATGTATATTATCACCACAAATTAATTATAATAATCCAATATTGTTGTTTTTTTTTGCCAAAAGTGGCTGAATGATATGTATGAGGTATGTTACAAATCTTTGCAAATTGTAAGGTTAAAGCCTCAAATTTGTGAAAATATCACATTTGGATGTGATGTCAAACTTCACAATACACCACTAAAAAAATGTTCCTTATATACAGCACAAACTTTTGTTAATTGTGAGTGATTAATGATATGAAAATTGACCTTTTTATAAATAGAATTGGTGGATGGTATTGGTGGATAGTATTGGTGGGAATGCCATGGACCTCCCATCACTTCTAGTGGACTTTAAATGTCTGAGCATGCGATTGTGACCTGTACAATACAAGGATCTTTTCTTGTATTTGGAATGGATTCACACATGCACTACATTTTAGATCCACAAATAAGTTGAAGAATAGAGCAGTGTGGTCCTAGTGATCTATTTGAGATCACAAATTAAAACTTCTTGATGGTACAAACTGCCAATTATATGACAATATATATCTACCAAATATGCTCTAGGGGCAACTAAGAGTTAATGAGACTTGTTCATAGCATTGTCCCATCAACATCCATAAGCAATGGAGGACACTAATTGTAGTGCCCCATTGTAACAATACTTAATAAAATTTGCAAAATTGTCCCTCAAAACATTGTTACATGTAATGTGAATCATGTGATGTTTTACAAATACTGTGTTTTTGGTAGAATTGCTTTGCTTTGAAATTTTACAATTCTAGAAACAAGAACTACAGGAATGTGAGATTTATTAGCACATTTCAATATGGCTTTGTTTTCAAATACTTCAAAAAATGTTCAATTATATCAAATTTCTAATCAAATATACCAAACTCATATGTCATATACAAGAATATGCGTATTTAATAAAAGTCACAAATTGAAAATCCCTCCATCTTCAAAGACCAAAACAACGATGACAATTACAACTATTTCCATTTTTCAAGATTCAAGCATTAATGGTAAACAAGAATATGTAGATGAACGTATTATGGGTCACTACTAGTGTCACTACTCCAAGAATTGTGCATTTGGATTTCCACACTTATTTCTTGACATTTTACATTATATAAAAAATTATTATTACTATAGTAATTTTCATGACTAATTACTATAAAAATAAAAATAAAATAGTCTTGCAACAACAACAAAGTTGTAAATAAACAAACTAGTCACGTTCATATCATAAATCATGTGAAATCCTAATATCCAAAGAGTTGCATGTGCTTCCAAGTGGTCGAGCAATCAATCATGAGGTAACTTTCATAGGTAGGCAACCTAAATGCAAGATTTAGTGTAGAGTTCAATTTAAGATCAAAATTCTGCTTAAGATTTGGTTTAGAATCATGTTATAGGTAGTTTACCCTATTATCATTGGGCCTTAGACAAAAAATCAATAAAAAATTAGTTATAATATATTAAATGACATGGTTATGATCCCATATGAAAGATTATGAAGCCAAGCTTTTGTATCAAGTTCCAAATTCTTAAATGAGTGAAGTATGAGTTAGTTATCAAGGTTTCAATGAGGTAAGGTTTGGGTTCCGCTCAAATTTGGAATTGCCCTATTATCACTTTCTTATCACTTCCTTAGAGGTTTTCATTGTTATAAGGTAGGAGCATCCATAGATATCAAAATAAGGGTTTTGAACATGATGATTATTAATAAACAACTAGCAAATTATAGGATCCTATTAGGAACAAAAGAAAATGAATCTACACTTTCAAATGTATTATTTGGATACTATGAGAATAAGTTGTGAATTTTTAAAGAGCAACCTGCCATTGCACCCATAACCACTTTTAAAATTTCATGTTCACATGTTGTACTAGGTAGTTGCAAGAATGACCTCCCTATTTTGTCTCAAACACTCTTAGTACTTGTAGTACTAATAGTACTACTGAGCTTTTAAAATAAAAATTAAAAAACAAAATAAAATATGTACAATTTGTAAAGCACTTAAAATAGCTTACTCCTAAAAAATTCAGACCTAGAAATTTTTTATTCTAAAGTTATGCACAAAACAAAATCACTTACAAAAAGCCAATTTCTTTCTTGCTTTTTAGAAAATAGTAAAATAATTCAAAAAAATAAATAAAAAATGGCCATTTGAAAACCCATTAAACACATTCACATGGTACAATTGCTTTGCTGAGGAATTTCTTTGTATTTTGCCAATGAAGGGAGATAGGATGCCCACTTTGAGACAATGTAGATGCCTAGGAATTTATAATTTTGCAAAATCCTTCTACAATGCATGTAAGCATGCTCCATAAACAACATCCCTGATTTATAGCCCTAGTAAAGCTTTTTTGGACCCAAAATAGTACTAAAAACCCCCCAAAATGGCCAAGGTAGACACCCATTTGGAGGTTGCTTAAAAATAGAAAAATAATTTTAAAAAACACCAAAAAATCATTGAACGTCAATGACTTGCATGTTCACATTATTCTAAAAGGACAAGTCAATATGATTTCTTTTGCAAAAGTTACAAGCAAAAAACAAGCTGCATAAGGTGAGGGGGACAGAATGTAGTACAGGTCATTCTTGCAATCACCCTACATCCTTGCCATTACATCTATTCACTTCCACAAATTTTCCAAGATTTGAGAGGTGACGATTATGGGGACATTGACGCTTATGGGGTGTTCCTACCTTACATGATAATATTTTCTCATTTTCATCTTTGAACTTCTTCTTCCTTTCCTTGACCTTTGTGGTCATCCATAAATGCTAACTTAGTTGACAGTTTTCATTTATTTTTGGTATTTTGCAACTGACATTGCTATAGCTAAGGTGTTGGGGCAATAAATTGTGTATCTAACTAAAGTCTTCATAGCTAATATGCTATATCTTTTGCAATTTTTTGTCGGATGGAACAAGAATTGCACTACTAGTAAAGGACTCCAAGACCTTTCTTGCAATACTTGTAAACTTGGATTTGAAACTAAACCCTAAAAGCTATAAATTTTTTAAGGTAGAAAAGTGATAATAGGAGCAAAGTGATAATAGGGTAAACTACATGTATGGTTCTTTTTTTCAATTCTTTTTTCTCATTACTCCTTTGAGACAAAAGTTCTTCAATTTCAATCTTCATTATACATGTCTCCTATTATTTCTAGTGTAGAAATGCATTTGTTTGGAGCAATTAGAAATCTTGAAAATGAGTTTGTAGAAGTATAAAAAATGTGGTCAAGGTTTATGAACATAAAGGTTTTGTATGCTGAATCAGGCATGCAATTATCCATCAATTTAGTAAAAAGAACATTGTTGGATATTAATAAAGTATGCATACTTATTTGTGAATTATAGAAAAACCAATCTAAGCCAATAGATCAAAGCTAACCATTTTTCTCTATTACAAAGTTGAGCTTCAAAATTGCTACTACACCAACCAACATCAATTGAAAGACCCATTACCTCTCCAATTGCATACTCAATATTGACAATGATGAAACAAGTATTTTGGAATGAGGTTTATCGAAATAACTTTGCATTCATTCACAATACCTCATAAACCTTAGAAACAACCTTTTTTAATATCAGACTAATGAAATCAAACCCAACAATAGATATACATATCATGTAAAGACTCAAGCAAAAATATACAACATTCTAGAACAAAGGATTAAGCACTTAAATGTTCAAACATTAATCTAGGAAATGAGTCTTGCACCATTTGGTTAATTTGATGAGTCTCACGTTCGAGATTAACCAAATGTTGCTATTCATCTCTTGATTTGAAGTTCTATGAGTGTGCATGGAAACCAACAGTTTGGAGAAATAACTCATTTGGTATTAGAAATTGAAAAAAAGTTGCTTAATAGAATTACGTCTATAAATCTCGGAATGAAGTTAAATACACTATAATTCTATTACTCACTCGGCATACTTAATAGATATATTGTCATATAATTGGCAGTTTGTACCATCAAGAAGTTTTAATTTGTGATCTCAAATAGATCACTAGGACCACACTGCTCTATTCTTCAACTTATTTGTGGATCTAAAATGTAGTGCATGTGTGAATCCATTCCAAATACAAGAAAAGATCCTTGTATTGTACAGGTCACAATCGCATGCTCAGACATTTAAAGTCCACTAGAAGTGATGGGAGGTCCATGGCATTCCCACCAATACTATCCACCAATACCATCCACCAATTCTATTTATAAAAAGGTCAATTTTCATATCATTAATCACTCACAATTAACAAAAGTTTGTGCTGTATATAAGGAACATTTTTTTAGTGGTGTATTGTGAAGTTTGACATCACATCCAAATGTGATATTTTCACAAATTTGAGGCTTTAACCTTACAATTTGCAAAGATTTGTAACATACCTCATACATATCATTCAGCCACTTTTGGCAAAAAAAAACAACAATATTGGATTATTATAATTAATTTGTGGTGATAATATACATATTAGTTGTTGATTATGAATTTGGACAGTAATTTACTTGTGTAGAATTTTTTTTTGTTGCTAGGGCTAATTTCCAAATGGGTATTTGCCTTGAAATACATATCATACCTCAATGAATTTTAAGGAATCATCGGAAGGGTGGAAGGCTACCTTGCACCTAAATAAATTCACTTAATGAACATATGTTATATGAATTGTAATTGTGTGTTTTTGTTGATGTAATTAAGGTTATTAATTGAAAATTAAAAAAATAAAATAAAACACAAACACAACATTTATTGATATGTTAAATGTTTTAAAAATGTTTTATGGATTTTACCAAACTTGAAAACCTTGGTGATTTTGAATTGTTGTTGACTACCAATATAATTTTAGCTTTCAAATTGTGCTTTCCGAGGTGCATAGGGTAGTGTGCTTGAATTGTTACCCTCTCACAAAAACCGTCGCTATAATTAGCTTGAGAATGATATACAATAGTCCTTAACTAGTTAACTCCTAAATGCCATGAGGCCATTTTTGAGCTTCTAAGAATTTGTTCTAAATTGAACAAAAAGCCAACATTTTGATAATTTGTATTAATTTTTTTGGAAATTGTAACCATACAAGTTCAAACTAGATAGGTTAGAGTTCACATAGAAAAAGAAAACACAACAATATCACTTATGGATTAAAAGACTATAATGTTTGATCATGAGGGTGTTAAAATTGAAAAAATGACTTGGAAGTGTTTTCATCCACTTTTTACATGTCAAAACTAAAGAATTGGTCACCAAAAAAATACAAGATTAGGGGACATAACATACATAACTCCAATCAATTTATGGCATTTCAAAATCTCTTCTACTATTTTTGAAAATCAATTTTTAGTGTGGATTTTTCTCCAATATCTTGTGTATTTGAGGATCATTTCCAAGAGCTCTCAACACAAAAAAATAGTCAAGATTGCAGTGAACCGGCACTCTTGCACAAAATGTTGAATAGAAAAATCATTATTATTAATTTTAAAACCAAATTTTTGATGCTAAGACTAGACCTCAAAAAGAATGGCAAAAAAATATAAAGTAGTACTAAAAAGAGTAACTTAGTTAGGTTTTATTGAACTTTAAAGTATTGTGGACAACAAAATGTGATACGGTGCCTTAGGCATTTAGGGGTTAAATGGACCCTCTTTACTCTTTAGCAATTGAGTGAACTAAACAAAGTATTATATTCTAGGGAAAACATCAAAAATAGGCTTGACAATTGACCATATTTTTGAAATGAATTTGAAAATTAAAAAATATCAAAAATAGGCCTCATCATATATCAATAGTAGGCCTTGCAATTAAGGTGACCAAACATTGTGCATGTTTATTTATGGGAATTGATATATGCACATTTGGGGTTTGGTATATGCAACACGTCTCGAGAGGGGGGTTAAATTTTGAGATATTTATTATCAAAAAGAACCACAATGGAGGTTACAATTGAACAACACCCAATGGGAAAGTTTAGTTTTTTACAAACAAGGTTAAAAGTAATAGTTTGCCCCCCTAGTTAAGGTTTTCCGTTGGGCATTGTTCAATTGTTACCTTTGTTGTGGTTCTAGGCTAAATCAAGGTCTCAAAATCCAAATTTGAATTCAAGTTTTCCAATTTCAGCTTTTTGATGGTAAATATCTAAAATTTCCCCCTCCACCGTGTGCATATACCAATTCCCATAAACAAACATGCACAAAATTTTGTTCACCTTAGTTGCAAGGCCTAATTTTGATATTTGATGAGGCCTACTTTTTATAATTTTTGAGGAAAAATATAAAAAATGGGCTTGACAATTGGCCATATTTCATAAATAGTCCTAACAAGTACAAAGTATCAAAAGTAGGCCTCATCATATATAAAAAGTAGGCGTTGCGACTAAAGTGACCAAAATTTTGTGCATGTTTGTTTATGGGGATTGATATATGCACACAACAGGGGGTAAATCTTAGATGTTTATTATTAAAAATTTGAGTTTGGAAATTTTGAATTCAGATTTGAATTTAGAGACCTTCATTTTGTCTAGAACCATAATGGAGGTTGCAATTGAACAACACCCAATGAAAAAGCTTAGTTAGGGGGCAAATTATTACTTTTGTCTTCAACTTTTACCCTTGTTTGTAAAAAATGCAAAGCTTTTCCATTGGGCACTGTTCAATTGTAACCTTTGTTGTGGTTCTAGACTAAATTGAGGTCTCTAAATTCAAGTCCAAATTCAAAATTTTCAAACTCAATTTTTTTATAATAAACATCTAAAATTTACCCCTTGCAGTGTGCATATGTCAATTCCCATAAACAAACATGCACAAAATAAGTGTCTACTACACAAAACTTTGAAAATTCATCAACAATCCAATAATGTATTAAAAAAACATGAAAAAATTTGTTTTACATTTGGCATCTATTTTTCTCTGTTTGAAAATTAGATAATAAAGTCTTCATGTCAATAAATTCCACAAAAAGGCCACCACCTAGCCCTTAGTGTGACAGCTTTTGAACATATCACCTTAGTTATCTACACTAAATATTGCATTTAGGTTGCCTTGACAATTAGGTTGCTTTACCTTGGTAAGTTACCTCATGACTTATCACTTGGCCACTTAGGACATGCAACTCTCTAGATACTTGGATTTCATGTGGTCTACAACTTGAACATCACTAGTTTATTTTTTTGCAGCTTCTTTGTTGTTGCCAAGCCCTTTTTATAAATTATTTGTTGCAATAAATTTTGATGTAAATTATTGTAACAACAATAAATATTTATATAGTATAGAATGACAAGAAATAGTCTAGTGTAGGTCAACGTAAATGCAACATGGAGTGTAGCAATTAATAAAAAATTGACCTTGTTTTAACTTCCTAACTTTCGATGGCCAACCAACCTACGTGAAATCGACTCTTGAGGGCTCAGAGCCAAGACTATGTGAGTAATGTTCATAATAAGCTTCATAGTCCTCGAGGCTAACACTTCTACAGTTCAATGCGTTCATAGTTAACAACTCGCATGCCTGCACCTCGGGAATCAAAGTTTGAGTAGTTGTTGTCATCACGCGCAAGTCTTAGCTAGGTGCATTCTAGGATTAGTAAAATAGAGTATTTGTTTATAATCAATGCTTGAATATGGTCATCATTTTTTCTTGTCCAAAGCATTAACTTTATCCAAGCATCATACTACTGGTCACAAACATCTACTTCCCAATTTTGTTTGTGATTGTCTTTGTATTTAGTTTCAGGCTCATTAGAATGTATACATCTCAAGTTAAGGATTTTGGAAAGGCTTGACAAAAACTTGAATGAGGTGCAAAGGTCATTCATTGCATGAGGAAATGATGGCTAGTAACCCTAATTGTGTGTAGGGCGATAAGAAGTTTGTTGACAATGGTATGATTCTACCTAAGGCAACCCTCTCTAATCTCGACAGTGTGTCTAATCTCATGCAAATCTACACCGACAATAGATTTGCACGAGATTAGACAAATGGTTTGGATTAGATAGGATTACCTTAATGGTATACAAGCAAGTGCTAGAGCAACGCCGCAAGTGCACTTTGTTTGCTTGCGCTTTGGAGCCACATAAAACACAATGTCCATGAGCTTGACATCCGACAGATGTCCTTGGACCTCAAACAACACCTCTTGGACCATTGAATCGTAGTCCTAGATTGGCCTTAGGTGAGCTGCTACATCCCCAGCCAAGGTTACCTCATTGTCCTTCCATTTTCATTTGCAAAGTTGTGTGATTGCCAACAAACAAGCTACTATGCAACAAGAGGTTTTGTGTTATTTAACTTTAGAAGCAAATGTACTTCAAGTTTTTAGTAGAAACTCAATGCAAGATGTAGATTGCCAAAATGATGAACCAGTCTTCTCAATCTATGCTCTCTTCATCCTTCTTTTGTCCAATGTTTTATTTTGAATAAATAAGTCATTTAGCAATATGAACAAGCACCTAATAACTTTGTTGTGTTTAACAGTGATAGAATTCATAGTAATCTAAGACTTTGAAGGTTCTTGTATTTATAGCTTGTCAATTAGCATTTAGATTGGAAATTGCACTTGTCTTCAATCTAAATGGAGATGCCTTGGATGGAACTTAGCTAGGGTTGTCACATTGGAAGAACTACCATTTGCGAGCCCATTCACACCTTGCCCAATTGAGCTCTTGTCTATCCAGTCATCCGATGTATTCCACTCATAGTTGATTTCAGTAATGATAAAAATAAAAATAAATTAAATTATAACGTCATATTTGTTAATTTGGGAACTATGTTCAAATTTGGGACTTTTCAAGGTTTAAGGTGATCATCTTAAACCCAGCTTTAGGTTTAAGCAACATTTTTTTGGGTATATGTGCCCTCACCTAAGAGGAGGAATTTGCAAGGGAAAAAATCTTAGTGGTTTAGATTGAATCTGATACCTTCAAATCTAGTCTAAGGTAACTTTTTGGGTTTAGGGTGAAATTCAATTTGGAAACCACATTTTCCCAATTTAACAAATATGGCATTTTATCTTGTACATGCTGGTTACACACAGTTGCCAACATGAAATTAGGATACAACTTAAAACCGTATCACGTAATAAATAAGTTGATTTTTCCTTTTTAAAGTCCAAAACCCTAAAATGACACACATTCCCGCTTGTGTGATCCAAGCCGCTCACGTACCTATTTTATCTTTTGGCCAAATTCTGCCCAAAGTACCTACCATGAACTTAGTTGATAAAAAATTCCTCCTATGAATTTTTGGTTCATTTTAAAAATAGAACTATAAGAAATGCTTACTGAAGAAGGTAAATTGAAAGTCCAAGGGTGCAAACTATAGAAGCCACGCTGGAACTGTGTGACATGCAAGCTTTGGAAAGTAAAATTTGAAGAGGTTAAGTCACGAACTTGAGATTCAAATAGATCAATAGAAATGTTGTTGACTCAATCAGGATCTTTACGATGATTCTTCCTGTTTCTTTACAAGCGCAATGAAAAAAACACGCTTTCTGTGAAAACAACGCATGTAATTGTGATTTTTTTAAACTAGTCCAATATGACCCAAAACCGATGGATTATATAATTCATATACGAATTCCTTCATTGTATTTGTTGTGTATAGTTTCAATAGAAAAAAATTTGATTCTAGAAATCTTAGTGCACTTTCTGTATTGTCACAAAAGTGTAACTTAGGGTGATAAGGTCCTTCCTGAACATGCAAAAACATCACATGAATTTATGCATGCAAACACTGTAATGACTTGTCATGTTTGCTGAATGCAGTGATTTTTGGATAAGGTTAATGCCCTAGGCAAGAAAAAAACATTGACCATATTCAAGCATTGATTGCAAATAAATATTTCATCTAATCATATCTAGAACTGTATAGACTTTGACACTATCCAAACATTTCTCTTACAAACGTTGACTTTATCCAAACATCATTATATAGTAAAAACTAAAGGTGCATCTAAAACATTTTGTCCATCAAAAATTAATTTTGAGATCTATGAAGAAACAATTTTAATAGTTTCTTAAATTCATTTAAGAAGGATTTATCAGCACCATAGTGATTAATACATAATTCCAAAAAATCTTAATTTAATTGAGAAACATGAATCACTCATATGTTCAAACTGATTTGTGGTTGGTGTTAACCCACATTAATTCTGTTTTCTCGCTATTTTGTCCCCTGTCCACAACAATTCCGAGTTATATGTTTTACATTAAGGAATTTCTAACTTGTCTCAAATAGGCAAAACAAACCCCTTTCATGGTCCTTACATGATAGGATTTTCCCTCCTAATTGCTGATTTATTTTCACGCCTCCTTCATTCTTATATATGTCTAAAGTCACAATAGAAGGAAACCAATGTTTGCTTTCAATCCAAATCACTTGCACTAAGCTAGAACTACATTAAGTTATTTCAATCACTGAGTCCCACACTAATAAGGCTTCTTTGCGCTAATTCAAAATAGGCGAGTCTGCACGGTGCACTAATAAAACAATTCACAAGAAGTTAAGTAAGTTTAGTACAGTATGGGCTACGATAAATAAATACCATCTTAAATAATAATAATAAAACTCAAGTGACCAAAATTTTAAACAGATATTGCAAGCATGGAGTCCAACTGTATAGAGAACGTGCAAAGGATGTTGCATTACAAAAGCTTTGCCCCCTAATAGCAACATGAGTGGTAGTGAAAATTTTTGACCAAGATTTTATTTGAAAAACCGAAGGGCAAGATACATGCCATATCTTCACACTAATTTAACATAATTCATCCACATTAGTGTGAGGGGGGCTTGCACTATTCAAAATCTTCCAATACAATAATTGACTTGTGTAGTATGCATGGTCTACCTCTTTGCTCACATATAATTGGGAAAATTCAAGATATGTTTCCAAACATAATTATGAGTACCGCTATCAGGTTGAGTATAGTACAATTTTGTGCATAAATTCATCCCAAAAAATCTTGCTAACACAACTTAGTACTAAGTGAACACACACTTTTATGCTTGTTTACTGCACATTCCTATGGGTTGCTCTTCTTGTTTGCTCTTTATGAGCTTAGTTACTAAATTTGCACCCTTGCTGGCGTTTATAACTTTTGTCTACATTTAAATTTATGTCGTACAAACTGTAAGAGCAGCTCCACCCGTCCGGGGAAAACTTGACTTGCCAAGCAAGGGCTTGAGTTTGCTTAACCCCTCACCGCCCAAGGGCCCAAATCGGGTTTCTATGAATTTTATTCAGGGATACTCAACATTTCTACATTTTCTTTTTAGTGATTATAATTATTTTAAAACTCTTATTGAAGTCTAGTTTTAGCATTAGGAGTTTGATTTTGAAAATGAATTAAAGTGATTTGTCTATTCAAGATTTTGTGCAAGGGTGTCCATTATAAATCTTCACTTTCTAATGTTGAAGGCTCTTGGAAATGAACTTCAAGTACACTAAAACTTGGAGAAAAAATCACATTAAAAATTCAATTTAAAAAATTGTAGAATAGATTTTGAGAAGCCGTAAATTGATTAGGGTTAAGCATGTTATACTTTACACTTGTATTTTTTTGGTACCCTCAATTTTAAGTTTGAGATGCAAAAAGAGGATTAAAAGGCTTCAATTCACTTTTGCAGTTTTAACACCCTCGTGATTAAACATTATAATCTTCAATCCATAAATGATATTGTTGTGATTTCTATTCCTATATGATCTATAACATGTCTACTTTGAATTTGTACAGTTCCTCTTCAGAGAATATTGAAAAGATTGATCACAATGCCAATATTTTGTTCACTTTCAAGCAAATTCTAAGATACTCCAAACTACCATGGGCGGTGAGGGGTTAACCCCTAAAGGACCGTTGTCCCTTTGAGGAACAGGTTGGACTTTGGGCATGTATTTATGGCTAAACTACTTTGTGTGATTTTTTGAAACTTTTATTGAAGGTGGGGAATTCAAAGATCTACTTGGGCATCTAATTTCTTCTTCATTCTGACATTTGACAAAAAAGTTGTGCATGAATTTCAGAAAATTTGGGGAGGACTGCCCATCCAGGCAGCCCAAAAATTTCTTTAAAAATTACTTTTTTAAAAAACTCAAATCTAAAATTGGTTCTTTAGATAATTTTTATTCATGAGAAGTTTTGAATCATTCAATCTCAAGCAATGACATGAAAGTTACAAGGTGTTTTTGTTTGTGGGCAATTATGGAATCTCTACTCTAAAATAAACTTTGAAGTCCTTTATTTTACTCAATTTTCATTATTTTGGAATAAAAATTAAACCAGAGGAAGTAAATTGTTTATCATAACATTATGACCATTGGGATTTGCATTTTTCATTTCCATAATGAAATTCTTAACAATTTAGTGTTTTGACTCTTTCTTTACTTCTTTTTACTTACTATTTTTTACCATGTGTTGTATAGTTCCAATTGATTTGAAAACTCTCCCACACATACCTAACTTGATCTCCTACATGGAAAAAAATAAAGCGCAACTTTGAGCAAAGCAATTTTTTTGTTATAAAAGTGGCCAAAGGCTTCTGAAATTTTTGGGTAGCATCAAAAAAAACTTTTTTTTTCACTTTAGATGTAAATATCTCACTCCTCTCAATTTGGAATGAGCTGATTTTAATCCCCACAAGTACCTCTTCCAATCTGCGGCAAGATCCTACAAATAGATTTCCCAAAAACAAAACATAAAATCCCTTTTTTCTAAACCTCCTAAAAGTGACAGATTTAGTGATTTTGGCAAAATAAATAAATAAAAATATTAAATAAAAAATAAAAAATTGGTCCTTTACGGGTTAATTGGCCGGGCAGAAGGTCAATGATCCACCGGTCTAGAGTGGGTTGGACGAGGCAAAGAATCCGCAGCAGATCTTTCAGATGGGCTTGATAAAAAAAAGTGGATTTTTCAGCCATGCATGCTGTGGTTTAATAGACCCGCAAGCCGTGGGCCCATGACATGTCATCCCAGCCACACAGGGACATGACATTTGAATTAGGTTTAGCAAAATACTACTGCACAGAGTTGAGTTCAACAACAAGGACAGGGACATGGTCAATTGTCACCCAACCTTAGAATAGTCCGGGATTATCAAAAAGTAGTGAGGTTCAAGCGTGCTAGAGAAACAAAGAGCCCCGCAACACTCCGTCCCCGGACACCTTTGTGGCAAGCCCGCTGAAACTAAAGGACTAGTGGAGATGTTCTAAGCGTAGTACAAAGTTATTATTTTTAGGACATAATGTGTACGGTAAGGGTCTCACTTCTGAGCAAGTGGGAACAAGAATTAAGGTAGCCGTACCCATGGGCGTGACGTCCCCATGGGCGTGACGTCCCCATGGACGTCACTGACAATGTCAAGGTGCTTGTGGATACGTAAGTGATGTTTATGGGTAACAAAGTGATGGTTGTGGGTGACTCCATGACGGTTTTGAGTACCTATCTCACTATTTGAGAACCAGCAAGTCTTGTTTTTAGCATCTCTTACACATGGTCCTTACAATTTTAATGATTTTGGACTTTGAAAAATCTTTGTGAACAAATACTTGCACTTGGAACCTTGAAATTGATGCCAATATTTTTGGTTTCCATTTCCTAACTTACAATATTTTTTTCAAAGTTGTTCAATTATTTTACCTACTCCAAAACCCTTATTTCCACGCTTATAGGTGCGCCTACCTTAAGTACAAGTAATTAGTGTTGCAAACATGAAATTGCCCATGTAAAAGACCCTTAACCTACATAAATGTTACCTTGGAAAAATATTGTCACACGTCCTTTCTATTGGCAAGAGTGACGTTACACACATCGCACTGCAATTTCCAATTACTTTCACAATAATAAGGCAACTAAAAATACAAAGGATTTTGTTTGAGCAACATTTACGTTACAAGTTCTTGACATCAGCATCTTCTACTTCATTTCAATGCACATATATTGTAATATCATTATTTTCATTCACTCAACCCATGCCATTTGTAACCAAAACCAAACAGTCTTAGATTTAAAAACAATAATTCAAACCTTCTTTTCTGGAGATATATGCAAAAAAAAGTTGATATTTTGCTTAAACATTGAAGGTTGTCTTAGTATTTGTTTGTGCATTGAGGTATATTGATGTTTTGTTTAAACATCAAAAGATCTCCCAATTTATTGCATATTTTAGGTTTAATGAAAATTTAAAAGTTTAGAATTGCACAAATAGTCCGAATTTAAATAAATGTGACATAATGCATTGTAAACTACAATAAGTACATATCCATCTCATTGGGAACGTGGATTGTTCATTAGAAAATTTAAGGTTTTGAGATTTATTACACAAACTTTTTATGTACTTCGGCAAAAGATGTTATTCATTTGTACAAATTGTTGTTTTTCTTTTACTTGCACTAATTTAATTTGAGTAGTATTCAAACCATCAAGTATTATGAGAAAGTAAGGACTTCCTCATCTGGCTTTGTCATCTATGTTGGTTCTTCTCCCTAAATGTGCTCTTCAACATCACTATAAGAAAACATGGCCCTAATCAAAATATAATGTTGATTTGGACATCTTGATTAGGACATTTTGAACATAGTAGTGTTGATTAAGACATTTTTGTGTTGATTAGGACCACTTGATTAGGACCCATTTTCTACAAGTGCATGTTGTGGAGGGAGACAAAATTAGATACCGTCTTAGGTTGGTTTTACACTAAAGTTCAAGTCCAATACATTCCAAAATTGAGCAATCCTCTTGGTCAAGAGTTGGAGATTGGATTGCAGTGACCGCATTAGGATTGGTTCCATAACATGTTGAATGGCATAGCGTCCAAGTGGCACAAAATTGGAGGATTTTTTTTGGATCCGTGCATGGTTTCAAGAAAATTAAAGGAGAGCATCATTTTTATGAAACCAACTCCCTCTCTTGGATTCAATTCCATTTGAATAAAATATAGTTTTTTTAAGCAATCCCACTGGGCAGCTCATTTCCTTGTTTGCCTACTTCATCTTTGCTTCTTCATTTCCTCACATTGAATCCGCCATTGGACCTACCACATTAATACTCGGGTCCAAGTCCAAGAGAAACTAATCTTATTTGAAATAACCACCAAAATGGATCTAAACCATTTACAATAAAAGTTATGTTCAATTTTCAGCAATTTCTTTTAATGAGCTACTTGAGTCCAAATAAAATTTTGTTGAGTCCAAAATCAGGATTTTCTTAGACCCATCACTTCTTGGCCTTCCACCTTAGTGCAAACTTGGCCTTATTCCTAACCCAAGCAAGGGCTTTGGAGAATATAAAATAGACTAGGTCAAGGTGGTGGAAGAGGTGGATGACATGGATGCAAGGTACTTATCAATAGCTATGCTAGTGCTGACAGATGATGCAAGGGGATAGGTGGAGCGGTGCCCGCAAATGTGCCGCATTTTTATCTCCTTTGTTAGGAGTATGGCTAAAGTAAGAGGCTCATAAACTGACCATCTAAGGGCTGAAACTCAATTTGGGGTGGTGGAACTTCTTGAAATAGTTTTCAATTAGTTTTATTTGAAAAACAAGAGGAATTGGCATCTAACCCAAGTTTTCTCATATTTTTTGGAGATTTATATAATTAGTTATGAGATTTTGAAGTGGAAAGGCCATAGGGCTCTAAAATCGCTCACCTCCTCAAATGTACAGTGCATGTACATTCCTGAAAGGCTATGAGTAAGATATGTATTGGCAAAATTCATTTGGGGAGGTGAACTGTTTTAATGCCCTAATGGAGTTTGAGCCTCCTACCTTAGTATGTTTTTGTTTTGGTCAAGGTAGAGCGACCCCATCCAAAAATGCAAGTAGGTAAGGAAAATTTGGATAAAAGTAAATAGAATCAATGATGTTTGCATATTCATGCATAAGATTTATTAATATTAGATTCTTTCATTCAGATTTTGGTAAACTTGGTGTTTGCTTGAGGAGGGATTTGATAACTTCATCCATTTTTTCACCTAATTTTCTTGGTGTGACAGTAGACAATGTTAGATTGAGGCTAGATTTAGGCAAAAACTTGCCAAGAAGGAAAAACCTTTATTAGGGTCAATTTTCAATGGTAACTGAAACTAAAGGCCCATCCAAGTTTATTGTAGGCAAAAAAGAGATAAGACTCTAAAACCTTGACAAGACATAGAGTTTCAAAACAAGCTTGGGTCTAGGGTTCAAAAGGTCCAAAAATATGGGTCTTGATACTGCCACCTTTTTTTTGATACTACCACATGTCCACCCCCCTTTACATCATTGTTATGTTTTTAGTGGTTTTTGAGGATATTTAAAAATATCCATATAAAGAATTAAATATGTATCAAACCAATTGATTTTTTGTTGGTGTATTTCAAAATCATAAATTTTAATCAAAAAAATTTATAAGAAAAAAAATAGGATGTTGCCTTTTTTTATCAAATTTTTTTATTGCCGTTTACCATTTTGAAATAAACCAACAAAAAATCAATTGGTTTTATACATATTTAATTCTATATATGGATACTTTTAAATATCCTCAAAAACAACTAAAAACATAACAATGATGTAAAAGAGGGGGGTGGCAGTATCAAGACACATAAATATTATTCAACTTTTCACAAGTAAAAAAACGGGTCCACAATGACTAAGTGACAATGATTGCAATGACTAAACAACGATTATAAAATGACTGTAAAATGATTGTACACTCATGGTTTAGTCATTGTCACTTAGTCATTGTGGACCCGTTTTTTTACCTGTGTTTGGAGAGCTAAAGGCTAAGGTCCAAGCCTGATTGCTCCAACCCCCAATAAGGTAAGAGGCTCAAACTCTGTTAGGGCAGTAATACTGCTCACCTTTTGTGAG
This sequence comes from Ulota crispa, assembly GCA_963920765.1. Classification (NCBI taxonomy): domain Eukaryota; kingdom Viridiplantae; phylum Streptophyta; class Bryopsida; order Orthotrichales; family Orthotrichaceae; genus Ulota; species Ulota crispa. The sequence goes on along the minus strand of OY987247.1, from coordinate 14,802,523 downwards.
TCCCAGATTTAGCATAAGAAGTTCTAAAATTATTTTTTGTTTTACTTAGCCTTAAAATTACATCAATATAAGTGGAATATCCATTTATGTTGATTTAGATTAGTTAGACCAAATGGTTAGCGGTACACCATTTACCCTATTCTATTTGGTTAGTCATTAAAAGTGATTTAGTGAGATTTAGTAGTTTTTAGCTAGTTTCAAAGATACACACACACATGGGGTTTGGAATCCCCTCCAAAAGTCCCCACTAACCTAATTAGAGAGGGTTGGTTTTGAAGTAAACTAACTAAGCCATGACCAAAGGCCACAACACCTAGTTCACATCATAATATCAATTTGGTGCATCTATACCCAAGGCTCCCAAGACTTTCTGCTTTTTAGAAAGCATGATTCCAAGCAGTTAACCCTACTAGGGTACCAATTAAATCCGGTCAAAGGAAATTGACAAAATGGTAGTAAAATTCCATCAAAATTCATGAAAGAGTTTCTCAAGGATTTAAGACAACCCCTCAAGTTTCAAGTTGTTTCGATAACGGCAAGGCCTTGAACGACTCTATCCAACTTATTTCAAGAACACTTGCAACATCTAATTTCAAGATATTATCCATTTGGAGCCCAATTGACGGAAGCAAGAAGTGTTTTCCGGCTCCTCTAACAACATTGGAAGACCTCTAGAAGTCCATTTCTCAATTTTGGATGAATTCTCAATTATGGGTTTTTCATCCATCCACCTCTTACCCTTCATTCAAGATTCTCAACGCCTTGTAGCTTGGAATTGAAAGTATGAACAACCAAAACCGGCTATTTTGGGTCCAAGGAATTCTATGCTACCATTCGTTTGTTGTTTAGAACTACGCTCCAAAAGTTATGGCGAATTTGTCCAGATTACATCCGTTTTGAGTTTTTCTTAGATTTTAGGTAGATTTCAAGGGATCTATGAATCTCCTAAATAGAGGGCTAAGGTGTCCTCCCCCAAATGTATAAAGGGAGGCCCACCTTCTCCCAAACCATCACTCTCATCACTTATAGCCACTTGCTATCACTTCCTTATGTTTAGAACACTGTCATCATCACTTGGGCCCATCCCTCTCTTTTCTTTGGTCACTTATAGCCACTTCCTTGTGTTTAGATCACTAGCACTACCTCCTTGTAGTTCACCACCATTCCTTGGTCTTAGCTTTCCTTTTCCAAGTCTTGATCCCCTTTGTAGCTTATTGTATTTTGTCTAATGAGGGTTAGGAGTTTGATTGTTAAACTTGTGAGAGGTCTTACTAACCCCTAGGAAGTTGGATTATGACTGGCAATGCCGCTTTTCCATACTTCCTAAAAGTCCTAGTTGGTTAGTGTGGTTCTTAGTGAGTGTTAGTCCCTCCTTAGAAGTGACATTGGGCTCCATAGCCTTAGCTTACCAGTCCCTTACTAGAACTTTGCCACCTTACCACAACAAGCCCTCCTAGCAGCTCTACTAGAATCCTTTGAGCTCAGCTTCAGCCAGCTCTCTCGATTCCCCTAAAACTCTCTCAGACATCACAAGCCCCCCCAACCCTTGCAGCTAGTGGCCTCGCCCACGCTGAAGGTTGTGCCAAGCTTGTGACCATCCCGGGGCCAGGAGCTCACCAACCTGCCTTCACGTTCACCACAGCTCACGGCTCCCTCGAGAATTGCTCTCAGTTACAGCTCTCTTGAGATTCCTCAACGCTGCTAGCCAGCATTCCCCTCTCCGTAGTCCGGCCCCCTCGAGATCCCTCAGCCGCTGCTAGCTAGCATTCCCCTCTCAGTAGTCCCGGGTCCCTCTGAGAACTCATCAGTCGCTGCTAGCCTAGCCTCCCATAGCCTCCCCGAAGATTGCTCATCAGCCACTAGCCCCTCAAGAATAGCTCCCAGTCACAGCTCCCTCTGAGAACTCATCAGTTGCTGCTAGCCTAGCCTCCCCTAGCCTCCTCGAGGATCGCTCATCAGTCACAGCCCTCGGAATTCCTCAATCGTGTTAGCACCAGTATTCCCCTCTCAACCACGAGCCCCTCAAGAATTGCTCTCAGACACAGCTCTCTCGAGAACTCATCAGTCATGATAGCACCAGCATTCCTCTCTGTAGCCACAAGCCCCTCAAGAATTGCTCTCAGTCATAGCTCTCTCGAGATCCCTCAGTCGCTGCTAGCCAACATTCCTCTCTGTAGCCACTGGCCCCTCGAGAATTGCTCTTAGTTGCGGCTCTCTTGAGATTCCTCAATCGCTGCTAGCACCAGCATTCCCCTCTCAGCTGCAGCTCCCTCAAGAATCCCTCAGTCGGTGCTAGCACCAGCATTCCCCTCTCAATTACAACTCCCTCGAGAACTCAGCGGTCGCTGCTAGCACCAGTATTCTCCTTCCAATCACAGCTCTCTCTCGAAAACTCATCAGTCGTGCTAGCACCAGCATTCCCTTCAGTAACCACTGGCCCCTCGAAAACTCATCAGTCGCTGCTAGCCTAACGTTCCTTGAGAATTGCTCATCGGTAGTAGCTCTCTCGAGATTCCTCAATCATGCTAGCCTAGCATCCCCTCAGCAGTCACAGCTCCCTCGAAACCCCTTGGCCGCTGTGAACACCAGCCTTCCCCTCAACAGTCACAGCCCCCTCTGAGAACTCATCAGTCAATGTGAACACCAGACTCCCCTCGCAGCAGCCGCGACTGCGGCCCGCCCACGCGACGCGCCCCCGATGTCGGCGACCGCCGATACCCGACCAAAACCGCCAATACCTGGCCCAGAACCGCCAATACACGGGCCTCTCTGCCCGGTCCTCCTTCCGAACTCTGGCCTCCCTCTGAACTCTGGTCCCGACCCCTGGCCTGCTGGCCCAAACCTGGAGCTCCGACCCGAACCTCCAGCCCAACTCCCAAGCCAGACTAGATTCCAAGAAAAGAAAAAGACATGAAAGGGGAAGAGTGAGCCTTAAACATCCCTCACCTACCCCTTTGGCTTATGGGGATCGTTCCACAAAGGCCATTAAGGTTAGAGTTAAATATTAACTCCTAAACTCCCACAAATTACTTTCTATTTGATATTTTTCCCCATTGCGTCATAGTTTGGAACCTAGGATAACAAACCCGTCATAGTTTGCCCATCATTTGGGCGTATAGTCAATTGGCATCATTTTTGCTACTATTGCAGTCATAGAGGTTGGAACCATTCCCAGCTCCTTTCAAGGTACACCCTAATGTTGTGATTATTCGTCACAATTACGTCAGGTGAACCGGTCTGCCAAGAAGGGTTAAAGGTGACAACCCACTATAGTGTTGTGATTATTTGTCCATAGAGTAGAGTCACTGCACATTTTATCCACCACCATCACTCCAACGCTTCAAGAGTAGAGGCCATCCTCAAGCAAGCCAATGGGTATGTGGGATCCCACGACGAGGTATAATTACTTACGCTCTCTATTTTGACTAGCTAGTAAATTCCACATTTGGGGCAATTGCCCATTTGCTCATCATTGTATGTTGTAGGCTTGTTAGTAAAGATCCATTGCTTGGAAGGCATTTTTAGTTGGAAATCTACAACCAAATCCACTCTCTTGCTATTATGGTTCATTTTCCAGTTTTTGTTTGAACCTGGTTGTGCTTGCGCTTACTTCTCGAGGGGGAGATTTGAGCACTCACACCTTCCCAAATGAACTCCACTGATACATGCCCTTATTCATAAGCTTTCAAAAATGTACAGCAGGCGTACATTTGATGAAGTGATCCATTTTAGAGCCCTATGACCTTTCCACTTCAAAACTTCATAACTAATTCCACATTGCTCTAAAAAAAATACAAAATAACTTGAGTTAGATGGCAATTCCTCTTGTCGTTCAAGGCAAATTTAGTGAAAAATATTTTAAGAAGTTCCAACTCCCCAAAATTCAGTTTCAGCTCTTAGATGGTCGATTTATGAGCCTCTTTCCTTATAAACAAACTCTTAGTTATGTCACTTACCAGCTCCGATCTCAAATGTGATTATCAAAATGACCTCAAGGGAGCGAAAACCAACATTGGAATGAACTTCCATGCTCTATCAGAATGAGTCATGGTGATCAACATTGCTCTAATTCAAAACACTCACAGTTTTGATGCGTCTTGGTGCCGGAGTATCACTTTCAATTCTAATTTCTATTGTTTTCCAGTACACTTTCACGCATGTCTCTATAACTCCTTTGATATTTTTGCAATTCTCCAATTCCAACACAAATGAAAGTTGGCCCAAAACTTCCTAGAAACTTAAATATAAATCTACAGCATTCATATATTTTTTGGTGAACGTAAACAAAAGTTGGTATGCTTTTTTTTTGGAAATTGAACTTAATTGTGAACACTAGTCAGCAAGAAAAAATAAAGTGCTTTAAACTATGGGCTATGGCACTTGAAATAATATAGTTTCTTGTTAGCACTATGATATCCAAATTCATGTTATAATCCCATTTCAAACAAAGTATTGCTTTTAACGCGTTATTCGTTAATTTGGTAAAAATCTTACAAAGTGAGACTTTTGGCTTTTTTTTCCAAAGAATGCCATATTCATTGAATTGGGAATTTGTTGACTGTTTTTCAACAAAATTATATATATATATATATATATATATATATATATATATATATCATCCATATCATCCATAAATATGCTCTTTTTGGACAAAAGTTCATTAACTTCTAAAATTTTGGACAAAGTTCATTAACTAGGATTCATGTCACATCCTAAATTCAAATTCAGGAGGCCTTTTCAAATTTAGGTGAGATACAAAATGGTACCCATGTTTTTATCAAATTAACAAATAACGCATTTTTTTTTATAGTTTTCAATGACAAGATGACTTTGAAATTGAATCATTTGTAGACCTCCACAACTATTCAAATGTACCAAGATTAGTTTCTTTGGCCCAACAATAATAGAGATGTATAATCCAGCTACAAAACAAAGGCCAACTCAGTGGCTTGAAATTTGATCAAACGAAATACAACTTAAGTGTTTATTGAGTCTAAAGCATAAAATGAAATAAAAATCTATGTAGTTTAACCCCTAAAGTACAAAGCTAAGTTTTTCACCAAAATTGCTCCGAAACTGTCATTTCTACTTCAAGTACCAAATTTATTAATAAAAAAATATTTTTTGCCATATCTAGCCATAAAGTATTGTACTAAACTAGCACTATATCACAAATTGTAAAAAAATCAGAAATTTTCACCATGTAGATTATAAGATATTTGAGTTCGAATTGGTAAAAACTAAAGAGCCATCTTTTGTCCTTGCAAAAATCTGAGCAGTTGCACTTCAAACCAATAAATTGTTTAGAAATTCATTATGAAAATGAAAAAATTCCAATCCAAACGGTTGTAAAAAAAAATCTATGTCCTTAGGTTTTGTTTTTTTTCCAAAATATTGAAAATTGAGTAAAATAGAGGACTTCAAAGTTTATTTTGGAGTAGAGAATCCATAACTGCCTGCAAACAAAACCTCCTCAAAACTTTCATCTCATTGATCAAAATTGAAGGATTGAAAGCTTCTTATGTATATGTAAATCTAAAGAACCAATTTAGAAGAAAATTATTTAAATGTAATGTTCAAATCAAACTCAAATATCTTACAATCTACATGGTGGAGTTTTTTGAAAATTTTTGTACATCTTTTGAAACTAGTGCTACAAGACCTTATGGTTAAATGTGTCCAAAAAACAATCTCTAAAGTTGGTAATTGTATTACAAATGTGAAAACTTAGTTAGAAACATTGAGGGGTTAAAGACAATTCTAGGTATTTCAAGAAATATATTCATTGCTTCTAAGAGTATGTTTATCTATAAATGAAATGTCAATGGCTTAATTAATGATATAACTATCACTTTGCATTTGATATTTTTCAATTTTAAACATTGATTTTGTTGTTGAATATGTGCATTTAAAATTAACCCCTAAAGGACTAAGGAGCCCACAATGGGCTTTATGAGAACTTGGGCAAGCTCTATTGACTTCATAATTTGGAAATTTTTTATGAAATTATTAGAATGGATGCTATTCATCATAATCTACATGTGAAGCTTTATTTCATGTCATTGTGATAAGTAATGCAAAAGTTAGAAGGTTTTTCCAATTTCAATGTCAAATTGGGTAGCAAAAAATGTGTTCTAAATTTTATTTTTATATTTTATAGAATTGTATAGATTGATACCTACTCAAAAAAAATTGAATCACTCAATTCCAAATAATGAGGTAAGAGTTAAAAGGAGTTTTCTTTTGCGGACAATGAAGGTAGGAAGAGGGTAGAAAAAACATATAATGTTATTTTTTACTCTCAATTTTGAAAATTTTCAAATGAAAATGAAAAGCAAACTTACTAATTTTCTATTAGAACATTCTCACCATTGGGATCAACAATTTTCAAATTCTTCCAAAACTTATTAGCATATTAGTTATATTTTTCATTCATCAATACCTTTCACTTTACAACTTTTGTAAAAATGAATCCATTTTTTTTATTGCTTAAGTTTATTTATATGTGCTTCCAACCCATTTTACAACATATTGCCAAAATTGCACAAGAAATACAACATACAGATTTTTCTCTAAAAATTTTGAAAAACAAAACTTCACCTTTTGGAAGGACTAGAAAAGCCTACGTTTTGAAGGTTAGACATATTAATCTTGCAATTAGTGGGGATGTTCATTCTGAAATTTTGAGATGATGTACTTGTGCAAGTCAACCAAAGGATCCCATGACTAGATTTGTTAAAAAGGAAGTTTCAATGAAGATTTTGACCTTGCTTTGGGAACTAGTATTTTGAAGCAGTTTTGAGCCTCTAAACACAAAAGAATTTTTGGGGTTTAAACAAATGTATTTGTAAAATCTTCAGAAGTGCAATGATTCTACGGGTGTCTTGATTTCATTTTCTTGTTTATAACTTTATAATGTTTGGTTTGTTGATTTTTGACCAATTACATAAAAAAAAAAAGTGATATCTTTTACTTCAAAAGTCCAAATTGTACAAAACAATTCATGTAAATAATCCCTTTGAAGACTTATCAATCGTTCCAGTGGCACACTGAGTCATTTTATTGCCTTCTAATTTGCAAGAATATACAGCTTAACCACAAAGTTGCAAACCGACTCAAGTAAAAAACACAAAATAAAAATGAAAACGGCATGTCCCATATTTTTATTAACAATGAAGTGATTTTTTCCAAACTAAAACCAAACATTTTGTTATATGCAAATTCTCATTCAAGTTATTTGAATACATTAAATTGAAATTTACTAAGCTTAATTTTCATCCTTTTACACCTCAGGTGTTCAAATTGTGTAAAATTTCAAAGCATGCATCTTTTCTTAGAATGAAACCAATATTATCAACAATATTATTAATCATGACCTCAAAACTTTAGAAAGATACAAGTTTGAAAACCCATTTAGCAAGCAAAATGAAGTGTAATATGTAGTGTTTCTATGCTCCCATCCCATGTCTTCTCTTCCATACCCATGCGCCCCATGTACCCATGGCCCTATGTGCCCGTGCCCCATCCCATGCCCCCCATGTGTCCCATGTGCACATGGCCCCATATGCCCTATGTGCCCATGCCTCATCTCATGTCTCCATGCCTCCATGTGCCCATGTCCCATCCCATGTCCCCATGCCCCCATGTGCCCATGCCCCATTCCATACGCCCATGGCCCCATGTTAGTATGTTAATAACATGTAAAATTTAGTATGTTAGTATGTTAGTAAAAATTTTTAAGTTAGTATGTTATGTTAGTAAAATTTAGTATGTTAGTTTAGTATGTTAGTATGTTAGAATGTGTAACATGTAATTTTTAAAAAAGAAATTGGGAATCCAGCGAGCAAGCATGAAGTACACTCGGTTTTTTCCATTTGAAGTTAGTCAAAAAAAGATTTGGCAACAGGTAACACCGGTGACAAACTACCGAACAGACAGGTCGCAACACCAGTTTTTTTGTAGATAGTAGATAGGCCAATGATGCCAACACTTGTATCAACTATAATATGCAGAGAGGTTTAAAGCTGGATTCGCGCTTGGCTCTATGAGAAACGTTGTTAATCCATAAAACGGTCACTGTTGGGCTAACATTAGGAAAAATATGGGGCCTCAAGAAGGCTTTTATAAACAAATCTAGCCCTCCATTTTTTTGGTTCCCAATGTAGGGAACCAGCCCCTGCTAATGGTCAGAAAAAATTAATAAAAAAAATCCAAAAAATAAATAAAAAACAAAATGTCTTAAAAAATAAGAAACTTTTTTAAAACAAAAAATAAAAAATTCAAAAAAGCTAAGGTGGCATCAATGATGCCACTGTAGCCTACGCATGATTTTATTGGGAATCGGGTTCCCATGGTTAGGGACCCCTCAAACTCAAGACCTTATTGGGGTCCCATATTTTTCCTAATGAGGCTGGTTCCAACGCTGGGAAATTGGGAAAGTAGGGGTTAAAATTGTGACTTTAGTTTATTCAACGTCTTGTTCACACCTTTGACCATACGTAATATCAAGGCTCCTCTCAGACGTGCCAGATGGACCAAAGTTGTCATTCAAAATGGTAGGGTTTACATATCCCGATGGTATTTTCTAAAATTGATGTGCCCTTCACAAAAGTGGCTTGTCTTGCAGTTGCTCTTTGCTATGCGTAATGCCTTTGACACAAGCGTTGATATTTTAACCCCTAAAGGCCCAAGCACTGTTTTCTAGCAACATATGGATTTTGGGTAGCTCACTACAAGTGGATGTTTCATTTTTTTCTTTGAAATTTTCACGCATGATGTGCTTGAGTAGCTTTAAGGTCCAAATTTTTTCATAATTTCTGACTAACAGTTCAAAAGTTATTGCATGATATGTTGTTATTTTTTAACTCCGAGCAGCCTGGGCAGCTCAAAAAACTTCTTTAAAAATGATATTTGTTTGAATTTTTTTTTTGAATTTGGTTTTTTAAACTTTTATGTATGTGGGAAGTTTTGAATCATTGAATTTTAACAAGTGAGGCAAAAGTTACAAGAAGTTTTAGTTTGCTGGTAGGTATGGTTTTGAGAGACTCCAGACCTACCTGCAAACTAAAACTTCTTGTAACTTTTGCCTCACTTATTGAAATCCAATGATTCAAAGCTTCCCACATATTTATAAGTTTAAAAAACCAATTTCAAAAAAAAATTCAAACAAATGTCATTTTTAAAGAAGTTTTTTGAGCTGCCTAGGCTGCCCAGAGTTAAAAAATAACAACACATCATGCAATAACTTTTGAACCGTGTAGTCAAAGTTATGAAAATTTTTGAACCTTAAAGCTATTCCTTGAGCACATTGTGTGTGAAAATTTCAAGAAAAAAAAGATGAAACATCCACTTGTAGTGAGCTACCCAAAATCCATTCTGTCCCCCGAAGGGACAAGTAGGCTTTTAGGGGTTAAAAGAGGTCTTTTGTAATTGAGCCAAGCAGTTCACAGTACTAAAAAACCAATCTTGAGACTCCTACAAACTCTCCCATCTTCATTTCAATGAAGATTCAACAATAAGAAAGGCAGGTGAATCATCCAGAATATTACGCAGTCTTATCTTTGTGCTACAGTAATAACTGGTTTTACGCTCCTGCATACATGCCTGCTAGCGAGGCTTAGGCTATAAAATGGCCTATGGTGGGAACACAACGTAAACCACACCCTTCAAATACCGGTCTTTGATATACTCTAAGTATAAGTGCAAATGTACCTTTAGATGAAATATCAATAGGTTTTACATAATACTAGTATGCTCCACGCGCTTCTTGCGTATAACTTTTTATGTGACTTTTTACCCACCCTTTTGTTATTTCTTCCTTTTTCTCTTTTTTCTTTGAATTTCAATGATTGAGAAACGTAGAGACATTGAATGCTATAGAGATTTTGCTTCAAAATATCAAAGTTGAAAACTTTAATGACTCTTCACAATTCCAAATGACTTTTAAAATTCTAATGACTTTTCATATTTCCAAATGACTTTTCACCCTCACTTTTTCCTCTCTCTTCTCCCCTCTTTATTAGAACTTGTGGTATTAATAAGGAATGTATTGCATGACACATCATTATATCATGAGACACTTTTAACATGAGACACTTTAGAGTGAGACACACCACGTTTTATAATATAGATGTTTCATATTCATTTTATATTTTAACCCCTAAAGGACAATTGTCCCTTTGGGGGACAAATGGGATTTTGGGCATGTACCTATGGCTAAACTACTTTGCGTGATTTTCTAAAACTTTTATTGAAGGTGAGGAATTCAAAGTTCTACGTGGGAATGTAATTTTTTCTTCATTCATACATTTATTGAAGAAGTTATGCATGAAAATCTAGAAAATGCTGCTCCCCAAGTAGCCAATAACTTCCTTACAATTTTAATTTTTTTCAAATAAAAAACTGACATAAGTTCTTTAGACTTATATAGACGTGGGGAGCTTTGAATCATTCAATTCTAACAGATGAGATGAAAGTCACAAGGATTTTTTGTTTGTGGGCAGTTCTAGATTCTCTACTCTAAAATAGACTTTGAACTTTGAAGTCCTTTATTGTACTCAATTTTCATTATTTTGGGAAAAAAACAAAACTAAAGGATGTAGATTGTATCAAAACATTATAACCGTTGGGATTTTCATTTTTCATTTTAATAATTAAATTCTTAACAATTTAGTGTTTTGACTCATTCTCTATTTCTTTTTACTTACTATTTTTTTCCATGTATTGTTTAGTTCCAATTGATTTGAAAATTCTCCCGCACATACCTAACTTGGTCTCTTACATGGGAAAAAAAACCTCCAATTTGTGTAGAGATCTTTTTTTTTTATGGTACATGGCTTTTTGAACTTGTAGCATATATTATATTGGAATATTGTTTATTCATTTAAATTTCAACTCTTGAGTAATAGTAGAAAAGAAAAGAAAAAAAGTAAAGATATCAATACTCTCTTCCACATACTGTAATTTCTTTGTGTATCAAGAAAATATGGAATGTTAGAGTAAGTTGAATATCAAAACAAGCATGACTTGCAAGTCTCTTTTTGTTTATATTTTAGACTTTTTTATGACCAAATATTACAATAGAACACACCATGCGTTGATGGAAGTGTGCTATTTGAACTTTTACTAATTAGGTAGACACCTCATACGTGCAATTCATCAAATGAAATTGTACAATTAATGAGACAAATACCTAAGGAACAAAAAATCCCATGAAATTACAAAATAACACAAGAAATATAGAAAGACCTTGACAATATTAGAATGTTTCTCTTACAAAGGTTACCATCATCCAAGCATTATTATAATTCTCTTGGTTTAAACACGGGTTGCATCTAGGGAGGGATATTGCAAGAAACCCTAATACTATGTCATTCTCTACCTTCTTTTGCTTTGTTACAACAAATGCATGTAAAGCACCCTCTAATAAATTCTTGAATAAATTGAAACTCAATTAGACAACAACTACAACAATTGAACACATAGAATTGATAAAATCCCACAAGGTTGTATGCTAATAACCTCAATTTTCAAATTTGTATTAAAATGGAAAAAACTCTAGTGGAACTTATCATTGTTTGACAAAGTTGAAATGATGGCTAGCTACATATAAAAATACTCAAGGACTTGTAAGACGGCATTGTATAAAGGGACAATGATTGAGCTATTATAGGTATATGCAGGACCGAGGCGCTACACACTTGATTGTATAGCCCTTATACGCCTCCCAAGAGTATAGTAGATATGTTGCTGTATAATTGGCATTTAGTACCATCAAGTAGTATTAAATTTGAGATCTCAAATAGCCCACTAGGGTTGCATTGATTTACATTCCAATTTCTTTGTTGATCTCATATAGAATAAAGGTTTGAATCCATTCCACATACAAGAAAAATATCTTGTCTTGTATTGGACACAATGATGTCATGTGTACCACAATATACATAATAAAAAGTAGTGAGAGCTGTATTAGTAACACAATTAAATGACGGGGATTGATATGTCTACCACACCCTTTCAGCTATTCTACCACCCTCCTTGGGTAAATTTTAGATTTCTACCATCAAAAAGCTAAATTTGGGAATTTGAAATTCAGATTTGGACTCAGAGACCGTGATTTAGTCTAGAATCATAAAAAGGTTCTAATTGGACAATACCCAATATAAAAGCTCATCTTTTTTATAAACAAAAGTAAAAGTAATACTTTATACCCGAGCTAAGCTTTTTCATTGGGTGTTGTTCAATTACAACCTTTTTCTTATGGTACTTGACAAAATTAAGGTCTTTAAGTCCAAATCTGAATTCCAAATTCTCAAATTCAACTATTTGATGGTAGAAATCTGAAATTTACCCAAGGATATGGTAGAATAGCTGAAAAGGTGTGATAGACATATCAATCCCCTTAAATGAATGGTTAAGTATATTTAAAAGAAAAACAAAAGAAAAGTAAAAGATAAAAAAGTAAAAGTAAAAATGGATTAGGAGTATAAAAGTAGGAAGGAAGGTGTTTAGTTTTATTATGTGAGTTAATATGTTCATGAATATATATGTATACACATATATATTCAGAGACTAAAGTTTCTTTTTTACTATTTACTATTCATATATTTGTATTTATCCTTTGGCAAAAAAACCCCGTGATGGAAAATCCCAAAGAGCTGAACCTTTCTAGAAATGCTTTAGAAAGTCAATTTCAAAAAGCTTGCAATCAGATGAAGAAGTCATCACTGACAAGGTCAATGAACCAAGTAATAATCAGAAGAGTTTTGAGGCAGAAGTACACAGGGAAAGAACAAGATGTGGTAATTGAACAAGCTTTGTCAAATGCAAAGGTCATAAATGGGCTAGTGACCAAAATTGAAAGTAAGACATCCTTGGAGTCATATGCCACATCTACACTATTATACAAGAAATCCAAGATGTTAATTGGACTAGGCACTAAGGACTTTTTTTTCAAGTCTGTAACCCAACATTCTCAGGAATACAAGCAGAAGCAAGAGTTGAAGAAGCAACAACTATTTAGCGCATGGCTTGATGAAGCAATATCAAAACAAAGTGATGACTCAAATTTTGAAGAAGAAAACATCTTGCAAGGCATAGAGCGGTAGGGAGAAGACTTAGAAGAAGAAAATGTCTTGCAAGGCATAGAGCGGTAGGAGAAGACTTAGAAGAAGAAAACATCTTGCAAGGCATAGAGCAGCAAGGAGAAGACTTAGAAGAAGAAAACGTCCCCCATGGCGTAGAGCAATGGGGAAGAGACTTAGAAATTGACTTAGAACAAGAATGGAATGTGCATTTTGATGATTTTCAAGATTACTACTAACTTGGCACAACATGGAGGATGTGTACACTTAGGGGGTGTATGTCAGTTGTTGTGTAGTACCATGGTACACATATTAAAAAGTAATTAAAAGTCACTGCCCTCCCTTTCCCTACATTTTTCTCTCCCCCACCTTCATGTCTTTGTATGGCTTGTCACCCTCCCCTTCCTTGCCGTTTTTTCTCCTTGCCTCCTTTAAAAATTTCAAATTTGGAGTGATGAACATACACCTAGTGCTTGACACCCAATACTTTATAATAAAGAATTTAAACAAATAATAGAGATTTTAGAAAAAAACTCCAATAGATTTTCATCCTCACTCTGGGATGCCATTTCCTCTCCCTTCCCCAATTTTAATAGAACTTGTAACGTTAATAGAGAGTTATATCATGATTCACACAGCTTACTCTTTATAATATAATAGATTATTGAATGAAATGGTCATATTTTTTATAAATAATAAAACATATAGAAAAAACAAATGGTCTTTTTATCCAAAATATGTATGGATGTTCAAATATGTGGCTTCACCATAACATTTATTTTGGCCATTTCTAGCACACTTAGAAATATGAAAGAAAAAGGGTTGGTGCTTCTATTGTTGAATAATGTCACACTTACCTTGGGATGTGAAAGGACTCAGGTCATGGGACGTGGCACAGAAAGTATGCTCCATGTACCTGCTAAATGTCAAAGGGAAAAATGTGCCAAAAACACTCAAGGTCAGGTCACTAAGTAGCGATTTTGCTGTATTAAGTATGGCAATAGCCAAGGTGGCACCATGCTTGCACATACCATGTATTTTTAGGCTTCTAAAGTAGTTTTCATCACAAACTATCTAGGCAATGAGGGATATTGCGCATGAAGAAATTTGGCTCCACACATGAGTTTAACAACTTAATATAGGTGACAAAAGAATTTTTTCTCAACCAAGTTCCTACAAGAAAGCATTGTATTTCAATTGAAAGTAGCTACATGACTCAAGAAACACAATAAATTTTGACAACATCCTAACTTAGACACATCTTAAGTCAAGAAAGTCACATTTTGGGTACAAGGCAGAAAAGGTTCAAAATTTAATAGCTAAATATGAATGTATGGTAAAATTCTAAGCACCATATAACAACATGGAAAGTGAAATAACTTTGAAGCACTTTACAACAAAGAACTTGTACAACAAAATCAAGCATTTAACCACACTATTTTCAAGAGATAGAATATTATTAATAAGCAATTAAACAAACCTTTCTCAGTTTTCAAAAACAAAATTGGCCTCTTCAATACACTCTCACCTAATTTGTTCTTTGGTTGCTCAACTTCCAAGCAAGAGAAGAAGACTAATCAACAAGCAACAAACCACATGACAATAATTGGCACTAAATTCTTCTCAAAGATCATTGGTTGTTGCCACATGGCAACATAATCATGATTATTCTTTATATCACTAAAGTGACACTTGGCAACATAGCCCACATGGTGTCATGATTTTAGGCTACCTACGTCCTTCATCCACAAAAGTTTTGGCAATAAAATTTTAAAATCTATGTTAATTCCTTAACCCCTAAGCGTCATAGAGGATGATTTTTGGATCCAAATTCCGAGAGCACTTTAATCATCAAACTTTATAATCTCCATATTTTTATGGTAGATTTCTACACAAATTAGATATTTGCACTTGTCAGGAAGTTGCCAACAACTTTCTACAGTGGATTTTTTAATTGTTGCTTACACTCCAAGTTATTCCATTTTGTTTAGGATGCTCTCCCAAATTTGTTGTTCTGCTTGTGAAGCTTAGGGGTTAAGTCAAAGAGAACTTGAGTTTTTCAATGTTAAATGAAAGGGGAAATTACAAATAGTGGCATGAAAATGTAAAATATTACAAATATGGGCACAATTTCAAAATAATTACAAATAGGGGCACAATTTCAAAAAAAGTTGTAATTTTTTGTAATTTTTTTTGTTTGGACACTGACTTGGACACATCATATTAAATGTTGGCTCACTTAAAAAAAAACTTAAGGGTCTCTCCAAATCAAGCTTAAATAAAGAAATTTTAGTATAGGAAATGGCAATTTTTGAAGAATTTTAAATTTTTGGAAATTAGCTAACAATTAATGTGATGTGTCTAAGACAACAATGTCCAAACCAAAAAAAAATTACAAAAAATTACAAATTTTTTTGAAATTGTGCCCCTATTTGTAATTATTTTGAAACTGTGCCCATATTTGTAATTATTTTGAAACTGTGCCCATATTTGTAATATTTTACGTTTTCATGCCCCTATTTGTAGTTTCCCCTAAATGAAATCTGGCTTTTTCTTTTTTCTTTTTAGATAGGAAAAACAACGCTGTCACTGGATCACTCATTAGTCATAAGGTGCCGACCCACGCTAGCAACCACCAACATTCAACACCCCCGCCGCCAGCCCAACAAATCGAGTAACTTATTCCTGCCGCAGGGTCTCCATTGCCAATTCTCCACCGCTCACCTCCTTTGTGAACTCCTCTTGTTTCCATCATTCATTGTTCTCTTCTCCCCTTCCTAATTTTTCCCTCAACATCTTTGGTTACAAAATTTGTTAAATACTACAAATTGTAAATTATAGCCTTCAGTTCCTCTATTCCTAGCTTGAGGAATATTAAGCTTAGATCACATTAGTATTGCTGCTCCTCTGCTGAATCATGACTGCAAGTTTCCCTTGTTGGCAAGGCTTGCCATTCCTGCATGCACGCACGCCAAGACTGATTGCATTGTCGGCAATAATTGGAGGTAACTTCGTATTCAAGTGCAACTTCATTTATGTTTTTCTGCTCTTAAGATGGAGATGAGACTTTGGATCTATTAGAAAAATCCAATCCAATGAAGAAATTAGGTATTTGGAAACAGCAAAACAATTGTGCTCGTGAGGCGTTTGTTTTGAATGCAGAGTTTATCAGCTTCAAAGAACTTTGGCAAGTGCTCGTCATGTCAATCTAGGGCAATCTCTTTGCAAATTAGCAGTGTCTTCTTGCTTGAACCAAAGCGATGTCTCTTGCCAAGGTGGCGTTTCAAGGTTGGAGCAAGTCATCGTAGAGGGCGTAGCTTTTGAACCTTTGTGGTGGTCTTGATCTTTGTGTAGAAATTGTAGGTTGCGGAAGTTGGATGACAACAAAAGTATCACGTGCTATTCAATTTGAGTACAAGCTGCATGTCCCAAATTGGACAAGTCCGCACGTTCAGTACCAAAGTCGCAATGGGAGAACCTCACAAAGTGATGGAATATGACGCGATGATTGTGGGAGGCTGACCAGCAGGCATGGAAGAGCCATTATTTGGTGAAAAAGCACCCAAAGTCGGTGGGTGTAGTTCTCCTCTTGCTTTTCATTTCAGAATATTACAATTATAAGAATTACAGAAAAAACATTACTCTTGTTAGCAAATCAATAAGGAATTTGTTTTCTCAAAGATTGCAATATTTGGACACTGTATGTAAGAGTTCTAAGGGTGAAAAACCTATTGCGAGATGACCTAAAGTTGACAAAATTTCTTTTTTAAGATGATGTTCATTTTCATGTACATGTTGCGCAAATTTTTAGGGTGTCGCATGTAGATACTTGTCTCAATTAAGTACCTCTATGTACTCTACACGATCTTGAGCTCATGTTAAGTTAGCAAAGGCGGTTGTAGCTCCCATGATTGGAGTTATTATATTTTTGTACATTGTTTTCAATCCTTAGCATTTTTGCATTATTCAAGAGTTATTGCATGCTTGAAAGTGCTACAAATTGGTCTAATTCTTTAATTTTATTGTTACTTCAGATACTTTTTAACTAGAGGTCTACGTACTACTCAAGAATCTTATGTGCCTTTTTTCTTCAAATGTGTTATGTGGACCAAATTTTGAGGTAAAAGTGAACTTGCAATGATTGCTTCGCAAGTGCACATGTCTTGTCAGGAAATGTATTGGAGACATGGTCCTTGAGTGAGCTTTTCCTCAATTTGAAAGATCAAGATATAATATCGGATTCCTCTCTTGACACAAATTGGTTTTTAGAACGTCATGGGTTGTTCCTTTTTATTCTTTTTGTTACCCTATCAAGCTTTCTGATTAGATCATAAGGTGTATTCTAGAAGTTTGAAGTTGAGAATTAGTAGTTTGAATGAACATATTTCAAAGACTCTTGAAATATAAAATATCTTACCTACAAGGATATTGACATGTTGAAGCTTGAACAAGGATTTAATCTTGTATGATTCTTGTGCAGGCTCTAGTGAAAGTGCCGGTCACAAATGACAAGTTTTGGTTTCTAACTAAGAAGCGAGCCCTGCACTTGCTATCTCCTTTCAACAATAAAAGAAATTTTGTCATAAGGTGATTAGTCCAACCCATCACTTACATACTTGTGACATTGGTGGTGGTCTTCTCTCCTACCTAACAACTATTCTCCCTTTGGCAATCCTTGTTTGATGGGTGAACCAAAGTTTAGTTTGGTAAATAACAAGCCATGTAATTCCACCTTTTCTAGGATTTTGAACGGCAATAATTGCTCATTATATTAAAGAATGACCCGTTCTCTTAGTAGAGTTGTGAATACAGTCCGAGTTAGCTTGTGCAATGGCTTGGAGCAAAAGCAGAGGAACTTGAGGATGAGATATATCTTGGCTTTGCAGTGAGTGAAGTGCAGGATGTTCTTACTGTTTTGCATTGATTTGTATCCAAGTTTGTATCATACCAGCTTGTTTTACAGAGTTGTAACATTTGGCATTCATGAAGCTCATATCTCTCAGTATCTTGATAAAGCAAGCCTTATACGAGAACAACCATGTTGTGGGAATAGTATCATGTGGGTGTTGGAAAAGATGGCTCCAAAAAATCTATCTTTCAGTGGGGTATGGAGTAAGGTAGAGGTCTTTTCTCTTCTAAGCACTAGTGGTGGGAGAAGGCCTGTATTGATAGGGCAAAGAATAGGTATCCTTTCAATGAGTTAAATTTGGTGTTGTGTTGATATGATGTGTTTTACAGTTTTCTTATTTGAGTATCGTACGTTGTATTTTAAGAGCTGCAGGCCGGCTCATTCTTTTTGGAGGAGGCTGCAAGGGTTCTCTATCTGAGATCAATGGTTACAATATACTAGCCTCTCTTTGATTTGAATATTATGTACATGAATCTCTCTAAAACCGCACTCCTACTCATGCTAAAAATTCTTAAATTGACACTAATTGTATAGTCTTTCTGAGTAGCTGATAGACCATGGACAACAATGAACTATATTGGAATCTTGTTTTTGACACCTATTTCACAGCTTATATTGAAAAAGACGTAGATAGTAAATTCCAAGCACGCTAAGTTTGGAATTGTATTACAAATTTTAATTGTGCGGTCTAATTTAGGATAGACCATTATTAAGAGGTTCCAACTTTGGAAGCAAGCAAAAGCACAGCACCAAATCTATGCTCTTGGGATTAAAAAAATGTGGCATCATTTTTTTCAGAAGTGTGTTGGTTCTAGGTGGAATTTGGTGCAGCAAATTGTTATGAAGATCCGCGTATGCTACAATTGTTGTAGGTACAGTGCTGGAATGGTTTAGCAATTAGTGCTTCATTTCCATGTAGTGGGCATTGGGCAAGTATGGGAGATTGAAGAGAGCAAATAGCAAACTGGTTACGTCTTTCAAACTATGGGCTGGCCATTAGATTACAAAACCTACAATGGATCTTTTGTTTACCACATAGACAATTGACAAGTCACGATTATCCCAATTAATATTCTATCTTTTTGTATGTGCGTTTTGAAAGTAATAAGATCCAGCTTTGTAGTTTTCTATTATTCTTGTCTACAAAAAGTTGGCACCTTATTGTATCAATACACTAATAATGATATTTAGTGTTGGCAACACTAATTACAAACTCCAACACTAAATGTCAACAATCCCCTTAATGTTACGAACACTAAGTTTCAACCTATACACTATTTTGTCAACTATTGTAATTTTTGGGAGTAAATATTTTTTACAAATTTATATTTAATGTTAGAAGTTGGTTCATTTTTATTAGAACAAAAAAATATAAATTAAATTCATGAGTTAATATCTAAACAACTATTTGGCACAAACTACAAACTTGAGCATGATTGAATTTGTCCATTAGATTAAAATCATTTCACCATTCATTGATAAAAAATGATAAAAATAATCCAAAAAATCCAAAAAAATCCAAAAGCCAAAAATCCAAAAATCTAAAAACAAAGAAAAAAAAATCAAATTTTTAAATAATTTCTTGAAAAACACCATAACATTTTTTGTTCAAAAAAAAGTTAATTTTTTATTTAATGTTATAATCTCATATTTTCAAAGTTTCCAATGAAGTTCTTAATATTGTCGGATAGAAATGAGCGTGTCTTGGAAATATGCAGAGTGTCTAGCTGCGATTGTGCGTCGCTAATTAAAAATTGTTGTTAATTTTTAAACTTCACTCTTCAATTTTTAATCTTCTATTTTCCGTTGGCATACTTTGTGGCTGGCTCTAAAAGTATAAGGGTCAAAGTAAGATCAGAGCCCACGAAATATGGGCCGGATAAAACAGACAGCAGACACAAGCTGCTGTCTGAATAATGAGACCCTAAAATCAAATTCACGATTTGTTGGCTAAAACTATTAATCATGAAAACAGAGCAAATTTTGACCATGTGGATAATCAATCTCACTTTGTCACCACCATAATAAATGTGGTTAGATTTGATTTAACCCAAAACTACCCGCAATAAGGTTTACAAAACAAAATGGAAATAAATTGATAAACAAGCCTCTAAAATCGGCTAGGAATAACAAATCCACATCGCACACATTCATAAAAAAATAAACTCAAAACGTTTCTTTTAAAATCTTCAAATTTTCAGATTTTGAAGTCTTCCTGCCTTCAAATTTTCATGTTTTAATAAAAACAATGGGAAAATTTACAATCAACAAGTCCTAAAAAGGTTGCAACCTTCTATTTAGTGTCACAGATGGCTCAAAATTTTAAAGGCTATGTATAATAGCATTTTGAAAAATCCTTTTAATCATCTAATATCCTTCCAAAAATCAGTTCATTCTAAAATACTGTTCAAAAGTTATGCGAGTTCAAAGTAGAAACTCTCCTTCTTGTTTGCAAACTAACCACTGCATCTTCAAACGTTTATAACTTTTGTTCTATAGTTCCTACAAATAATTATGATATTAATTTGAGATAAAAATATAATTAAATATAATTCTTAAAAATTTTACTTCAAATTAAAACTTTGTTCATAAGTTATAACGAATCAAAGTTTGGGTCTCAATTTTTTAAAGAGTATCCAAATTTTCAACTTCTACACACTATAACTTTTTCAATAAAACTTCAAATAGAATGATTAATGACAATTTGGAAAGCTATGACAATAACTATCATTTTTAAAATTTTGAAAAGAAAACTTTATATTTTCGAAAAGTTGTAGCTCCTAAAAGTTTTGGCTTTCTCACAATAAAAAGACAGCTACTTTTAATCCTTCACTCCTCTATAACTTTCTTTTCCAAGCTTCAAATCACAAGTTTAAAGGCTTTTTAGAAAGATAAGACTAAGATAAACACAATTTTTAAATCTTGTTGCAAAATAACATATAGATTATAAACTATAGCTTGTCAAAGTCTTAGCCTTTTCTTATAGTTTGGCTTTTTGATTCCATAATTTAAACACTCATAATTTTTGTATCCTAACTTCAAATTAAAATTGCAAACTCATTTTGGAAAGGTAATCACACAAAAAACCACTCCTTAAAATTTCACTTCAAAATATTATATTTTGAAAAAGTCCTTACACACTAAAGTTTCAAATTTTTCCTCTTTTTTCAACCGACACTCATACACTAAATTTCAACATACTAAATTATCTCTCCTACTATATTTTGACCATATCCAAGGTAAGAGGGTGGGGCACTTCAGCCTATATCCATTTCCATCCTAACTCTACTACAAATGCTAAACCTTTCTCTTTTTACACTTCTCTAAATTATTTCTAAATCCTTAGTATTTTTATTCAAACAAAGGCAAAATATATGATCATTCCAAAGCATTTAGATTAATATATAAAAATGAATAAAAACAAGATAAACACTAATATAAAGTAGCACGTGCCATTGCAAACATATGATAGCGTCAAACGCTTGTTTTCAACCGTCAAGTTGTAAGTTTAGTTGACTGGAGAAACGGTTGTTTTTGGCCGCCCGCCGGACCAGATTTAAATTCAATTGGATTCGTTGAACGGTGATATCAACTCACGGTTTGGCACACTAGTGAGGCAAAAAATTGCTCCAACCACCATGCTATTTACTATCCTAAATTGTGCATATAATAAGACAGCACAGCGCCTTATAATCTATGGCCGCTGCGCTGTTATCAAATTGTGGTTTTCACCATGATCACTCATTTTATTTCGACTGTTGATTTATTGAAATCAACACAAACATAAATAAATAACGTACATCTACATGATGGAAACATCTCCATCATGATAACGTTCCCATATGACGTTTCCAAAGTTCCAATAAAGTTCCCAAAATTCTCTTATAATGTTCCAAAGATTCTCATATAATGTTTATAAAGTTCTCAATGAAATTTCCAAAGTTCCCAATAAAATTTCCAAAGTTTTCATATGTTGTTTCCAAAATTTCTAGTGAAATTCTCAAAATTCTCAATTTCCCACATGATGTTTCCAAAGTTCCCATATGACATTTTCAAAGTTCCATAGTTTTGGAAGAGGCAACAAAGAGTGGTGTGCATAAAAAATGCAATTCTTAATGCAAACTATTTAAAACTTGAAGTGAGTGAAGTTAAAGTGCAAGTAACATTATTGATATTATAATACTAAATACTATTATCAGTGTAGTGGCATACATAGATTTACTACTTTTCAATTTTTGAGAGAGATTAATTATAATAAATGTGTAGACTCCCTACAATTCTGCAAGTTGTTATTTTCGTGGTAGCACTAGACTACAAAAACCCGTATTTAAGTCCGTATGAAAAATATCAGGCAAGGATACGTTGCAAATCTTATATAACTTACTATAATTTTGGCGCTTGGCTCTTCATTAGGGGCATGCTTTGAAGTCAATGAAGTCTAGTATCTTGCACAATTGTGTACCAAAAATTTATCCACAAACAATTGTTTCATAGAGCTCTCTTCACTTGGTTAACACTTAACAGGGGTTTAAACAGCACCCATCGTGCCATGTTTTGCAACATACCACAACAATATTTATATGTGCAACGCATTTTTTGGTACAAGGTTACAACCATACTGATGTAATGTCTGATTTTCAGATACATTGCAGATGAAAACGACAAAATGAAACTAAACATCATATTCGAAGTTTGTTCTTCAGGAGTTCAGGGCTATTATACTCAAAGCCTATTTGAGAGCTTCTACCATTTCATATATCTACTGCTCATTACCCGCCCCTCAGTACCTGCTGAGATAAGTTCTAGTTAGGTCACGCTGTTTCCAAAAATGGCCACCTAGGAAATTGACAACCGGCTAAGAGGGTTGTAAATCCACCACCAAGCATTGGAGAGAGCACACCTTCCGCCCACTTAGATTCCTCTGTCCCAACTTCGGCACCTTTGCGTTGGGCACCTTTTGACCACAAATGCCACACTCAAGAATATGAAAGGGACTTGGACCAAAAATCCTCTTATATACATAATTCAACTCTTTGCCGTTGAACAAATATACCATAACCGTAGATGTATCCATGAACCTCGTCAGGTCTTCAACTCCTGCAAATGCACCGGGTTTGTATACCCTGAGCTGGTTGTGCCAGTGGTGGGGACCCTCAAATTGCCTTTTGCAAAGAGGCCCAACCCTACAAAAAATGCAAAAAAAATTTGCATAACATGGAGACCCTTGAATGCAGTAGTTGCAAGCTGTGAAGTATGTAGCCTGTGTAAACTTAGACCACATCCTGAAGTCAAATGGTTCCATCTAGACAGGATTTGCTTAAACTAACCACGTCAAAAATATTACAATGCAAACGCAAACGTGATAATAAAAAGAATCAAGAGTGTAAATGGATGAGACTTTAGAGGATAACTTTAAGAGAGTCAATGATTTACTCTGTGCTTGCACTAGATGAGGTACTGCCTAGTTCCTGCCTTGTAAGACTAGCGCATTGCAGTTTGCAGCATGAGAACCGAACTCAAAGGTGTACTCTCGATCCTCATAGAACAAAGTCTAGAACTCTAGATGGTCAAGATTTATTTCAATGAAAACTAGGAAACCAGAGATATCTGCGGGACAACAACAAATTCAAAATGGTATCAATCTCGATTAACAATATGATTGCACGATTGCGCAATGCAACTGAAGGTTTCCAAATCTGAAAAACTCTCAAAAGTACTCCGGTGAGCGCGGCTCACAATGTTGCACGGACCTCCTTGTGCATTGCTCCATTTTGCCTTGATTGCAATGTTGCACACTCCTTGTCGCGCTGCAGCTTCACTTCCCAGGCGGTAGGCGGCAAACTCATGCAAAGTCATGAAACACAGTAACTCGCAACCTTTCTTCACAGGTGGCAAAGTCATGAAATCAAGTAGCGTATTCTGAATCTCAACGTCCCCTTCCCAGTAAGCAATGGCTACTTAGTAAGTTTTAAATTATCTACACTATATACTGCGTTTAGGTTGCCCCACACTAATTTCTCGACATTTTACAATATATAAACTACTTGGTGAGTTAAAAATTATTAACACTATATATTGCATTCAAGTTGCCCCACACTAATTTCTTGACATTTTACACTATATAAATATATATGGTTGTTATAGAAATATTCATCAATAATAATTATTGCAGCAAACGATTTATAATAGTAGAGCTGCGGAAAAAATATATAGTTACATCCAAATTGTAAATTATGTGAAACCTAAATATTTAGAGAGTTGTATGTGCCTCCAAGTGGTCAAGTGATGAGTCATGACTCATAATGTAAATATCCAAGGTAAGGTAACCTAATTGTCAAGGCAACCTAAATGCAATATTTGGTGTAGTAAAAACCCGGTTAATTTCTTTTGAGATTTTTATCTATAGTATATTGCAGTACTTGTATAAAAACTTTACATGAAAAAATTGATGCATTCTAGTGAAATTTGGTTGAAACTAGTAAATACTAGATTTTATTTTTTCACCCAATGAAGCTAGAAGGGTAATGGCACGATTAGGGTATCCAAAAAGGACTGCTTAATTCTAATTTGGCCATACCCATGATACTTCTTCTATTTATTATGTCTTACTAGATAGTGCTATGCTCTTAATTTTTTGGCAAGAAGTTGCTTATACTTGTAGATTAGTAGGAAAAAAATGCATTTTTTCAAATGATGAATGTTATCATGTCCAAATGAGTGATTTTGTGAGAAGTTGTAGAATTGTCTCATTTCATAAAAATGAAGTAAAGGACTCATCCGGACTACAAATTTGGTTAGTGTAGGAATTAGTTTAATGCATTTATAGTTGTGCAAGCTTCTATGGTCCCTGAATTCAAAGTGTATTAGTCCATACATTATTAACAGTAGTTGTTATGAATTCTTTTAGGGACAGTTTCATGCAAGTTTTTCCACGCCTAATAAAGAACATTAAAAATTTGGATTTTTTTTAAAGTGGCAAAAACATGCACATATACTTATTTGTAGGTGCACATATGGCCAAAATTATTAAAATGTTAATATTTCATTTTAGGGAGCCATTACAAAGTACAAGTCAAAAAAAGTCCGAATCAGGACATTTGGGTTCTAATCACTTTTATGGTGGGAAAAAAATTAAGAAAGTCCTTTTGATGGAAGGAACACTTTCTAAATGAATGTCTAAATGTAAGGAATGCTTTAAAAAAATGTTTCATCACTTGCAAGTTCAAAATTTTCTCTAAACAAAAATTATCCAGACTAGTGAGGTAAGAGTCATATTTGAAGGTCCGGCAAGCTCTTTCAAGGGTACCCTGATCATGCCATCACCCAAAAGTTCTCCTTGAACAATGGTGGCAATTAGTGTCAGCTAATTGAAGTTGCAAAGAACTAGTTGAGAATTGAAATTATCAAATACAAACCTAATCATTTTTTTCCAAAAAATTTATATTATATTGTAGTAGAAAACTAGAAGTACATAAAATGCTATATTTGTTAATTTGGGAAAAAGCGTACAAAGTGGGATTTCTGGCTTTTTTGTTTTTTCCAACGTCATATTTATTGAATTGGGAGTCTGTTGACTGTTTTCAAATGAAATGAGATAATGTAAAGTCTTGGACATTAAGTTATAGTCCTTTTTTAAACCCCTCCGACACATTCAATTCTTCATCAAATTCAAAAGTGATTACATATTTGAAAAGTTAGCAGGGAGACAAAATGTATCAAATTTTGAAAAGTAGATTAGTATCATTTCATGCTTTTAATATATGTCAAATGCGGATTTGCACAAATGAGTGTGCCATATTTATCCACTTTTATCAACATCATCAACATCTTTGTGGCATTTAACTGCTTTTTAGAACTTGAAATTGTCTCAACTCAAGCAAGCATGTTGCACATTGAGAATAGATTGAAAATATACTAGTGATAAAACCTTGACAAACTTGTAGTGATTTTAAAAGCATTTAAATCATAATTAGATATTTTTTCCAAATGCTTTTATTTCTAACACTTCTCTTAATTAGATTTAAGTCAAACTTTAATAGAATTTGCTTCTTTTTCTAAGCTTTTCAAATATGTAATTAGTTTTAGATTTGATAAAGTATTAATTGCATGAGAAAATTATAAAAAAAGGACTTCAACTTTTTGTCCAAGACTCTATATATCTTCTAGAAATATGCTCTTTTTGGATAGAAAGTTCATTGACTTCTAAAATTTTGGACAGACAGTTCATTAACTAGGTTTAAGGTGACCTCCTTAATTGAATTAAGGTGACTATTTTGAATTAAGGTGAGGTACAAAATGGTACCCACTGTTTTTCCAAATTAACAAATATGATGTTATATTTTTCAGAGTATAAAACTGATGCATGCTAGTGAAAATCTAGTTGAGACTGGTAAATACTAGATTTCAGCAGGTGCAACAAAAATTTCTCCTTAGACATGCATTGCCAATATTTAGTATAAATAATGTCAGCCGGTTTAAATTGCAAAAGAACCAATTGTAATTTGAAATTATCAAATGAAAACCTGGTCAATTATTTCAAAAATCATTCCTAGAAGTATAGAATTTTATGAGAATAATCGGTGCATGCCTGCATACTAGTGAAAATCTGGTTGAGATTAGGAAATGTCAAATTTTTGCCAGTGAAGCTAGAATTTCTCCCCAAACAATGCTAGCAATTAGTATATTAGGGGGTTTCAAATATGTCTTTTACCACCAATTTTGTTCACATGAATGAAATTGGTGAATAAACCAGCCAAGCCACTCCATGAACAAGCCATGCCGACCTCCTAAGGTTGTTATAGCATATTCACTAGTGAACAAAAACTTGTTCACGACCATTCGTTCATTGTTTTTGTGAGATACCTGAAACCCCCTATTGTCAACTAGTTGAGATGCAAAAGAACCAGTTGAAATTTGAGATTTTCCAATAAAAACCAAGCCAAATTTTTCCAAAAACTTTACAGTATATTGCAGTAGAAGTTAGGGTTGTTACTTTGGTTAAGATTTGGATGTTGGACAATGTTACTTTGGGCGAGATTTGGATGCTAGACAATGTTACTTTGGGCAAGATTTGGATGTTGAACAATACATGTGGACACATAAAATAGACAGCACGTACAGATGTGTCCATCCTCTTGTGTTTTTAGGACATTTTTAGGGTTTTTGACTTGAAATAGGAAGAATCAAATCATTATTTTTCATTTTTAGTACTTGATATGGCTTTTTATCCATGTTTTGACTTCATTTTGACAACAATAGGGGGCTTCAAACATAAAATCTGGCCTTCAAACTTCTCACCTCACAGGATCTCCGCTCACAAGTGAATTGTTTTCATTGCCTTGCACGCGCAAAGTCTGAGGCACTCGTGAGGTTACGGAAGTTTTTGCAAAAGAAATTTCAAGGTTTGAGGACGCAAGTGCATGAGCCCCGGGAAGCCACAAGAGTGAGTTTCTGAAGTTCACTCCTCACGTGAATCATGTTAAGAGTGAAGTCCAAAGGTGAGTCATGTCACGAATCACTAGTGACTTCACAAAGGTGAGTCATGTCACGAATCACTAGTGACTTCACAAAGGTGAATTGCGACATGAGTCACCTAAAAAAATTTAAGATGAAGCCCCCTAATGAATGTCACCAACATGTACAAAGTAAGTCATTTTGTCATTTATTATTATTTTTTGAAATCAACTATGAGTTGTGGACGGACCACGAGCTCAATCAAACACTTTGTGCGTATGGGAAAGCAGTTAGACGGGCATTCCAGTCTTACAACCATAGTAGAAGTATAGAATTTATAGAGAATAAAACCAATGCATGCTACTGAAAATCTGGTTAAGAGTTCAGACTTAAGACTGGTAAATGCCAGATTTCAGCTCATGCAGCTAAAATTACTCCTCAAACATAGTCAATATTTAGTATAATGTTAGCCGATTGAAACAGCAAAAGAACCAATTGAAATTTAAATCATTGGATGAAAACCTAGTCAAAACTTTTCAAGAACCTTAACCCCTAAAGGTTCGAGTGTCTGTTTAACAGCCACTTGAGAACTTGAATAGGGTCATATGGAGTTGATTTTATTGAATGTCCTCAAAATTGTTACACAAAATGTAAATATGTATCCCCCAAGCTTGGGAAGGAAATAGGGGTATCCACAATTGGAGAATGTGACTTCTAGCAGTCGCGCCTTAGTCATTTTTGGTCATACATGACTAGGAGGCAATTGTTGGAAGTTAGATTCTCTAGTTGTGGATACCCCTATTTCCTTCTAGTGAATATAAATTTTTCCCCAATTCATTGGATGCTCAATTCAAAAGTTATACGACCTTAAAGAATTTGGGCAGCTTGGGTAGATTTGGCATCTTTGGAGAATCTTATGCTAAAACTCTCATCAACTTTTGAAATTTGGCAAATATGTAACTAAAAAGACATGGTGTACAATTGTCAAAATAAATAAATAAATAAATTGAGGTCTCACTTCACATTCCAAAGGGAGTCAAACTTTGTAACTATGTATGGCCAACTCCAAGAAAAAAATGTTTTCCTCTAACTTCAGGGCCTATTATCTTTCAATTTATAAATTCAAAGCTCTTAAATTTTTTTTTAAACATTTTGAACATTTGTCTCTAACTTCTCACCATTCATGTATTCCAAATAAAAGATGTCCTCCATGCACAAGAAATCATGATAGAATGACTAATGTATTGCCAATTCACTTAACCTCCTTATACTATAGGGCAATTTAGAGTAAGCTATATAGATTCATAATTTGCTCTTGAAACTTTTCATGAGTGTAACTAACAAGATTTAGATATCAGTGGAATTTTTTTTTTAATTCATGCCAACCAAATATTTGATTCCAAAGAGGCTCAAAAATCTGCTGACCCATTTGGGCAAGGACAAATTTTTTTTTAATAAATTTCAAATTCTAAAATCTTTCAATCCGTGTGGTCAAATCATCATATGGGCTGAATTTTTTTGCACTCAATACTAAAATGTTTCACTACAATTTTGTACGATTGATGTTCCAAAAATAGTTTTCAAATTAAAATACACATCAACATATTGAAAAAACACAAATTCGTGAAAACACCCCTTGGGCCTTAGGGGTTAATTATAGTATATTATAGTAGAAGTATATAATTTTTACAAGAAACAATCAGTGCATGGCTGCATGCTAGTGAAAATATGGTTGAGATTGGGAAATGCCAAATTTTTGCAGGTGAAACTAAAATTTCTCCCCAAACCATTACAAGGGATTTGGGCCCAAAATGGGCCCCTTCTCCAAAACCATGGGAACTTTGGGCCCATTCCCCCAATATATGGGAACACTTCCACATGGGCAGGCCAAGCTGGTCAAAGTCCGACCACGTCAAATGACATGATTAAAAATGATAATAATAATAATAATAATAATAAATATTTTCTAATGACTAGCAAGAGTTGGTTCCCAACATTGGGAACAACCAAACTCACAACCCTTTGGAGGGCTCAATTTCTTCCTAATGATGGCCTTTGTATTTTCTAGTTGCCATTAATCCACTTTAGAATGCACACTTCACTTTGGAATTGCGGCACTTGTTCACAAAAAGAAGTAGGGGTCCCAAGCATGCCACCTATTGCAACACGCAACTGCAGTGCCATTGCCTGCCAATGCTACTAAGGTAGTGTGCTCATAATTCATCCATGTAAGGGCTGAAACACGATTTTGGGAGGTGAAACTTCTTAAAAAAAATTTCAGGAAATTTTCCTTGAAAGAAAAGAGGAATTGGCATCTAAGCCAAGTTGTTTCATATTTTTTGGAGTTTTGTAAAATTAGTTATGAAATTTTAAAATGGAAAGACCATAGATCTCTAAAATTGCCCACCTCCTCAATTGTATGTTGTATAGACATTATTAAAAGGTTATGAAAAATAACATGTACTAGCAGAGGTCATTTGGGGAGGTAAGTGATTTTAGAACTTACGCGGTTTATGAGCACACTACCTTAGGGCAAGCAACTCCACAATCACAAGACTAACTAGCATATCAAGAACTTGTTGGAGCGCACATTCCATGAGTAATTCAAAAGCTGCATCTTTGTATTTTCAAGTACTTTCTAATGCATTCAAAAAGCTTGTTTTGCGCAGTCTATGAAAATAAATAAATAAATAAATAACGCATATACTTCTGTTAGGTATAGTTTCTCGTTGACTTCACTTCAGGGTTCAGGCATCCATTTCATTTATTTTTCCTTCAAATTAACAACTAATGCATTGTCTTTATTTTCATGATTTGAGAAATCGTTTTTTGCAAGTGAATCTTCAAAGAAAATCTATTAAGCAAAGCCAAGTTTGTTTGAATTCGGGTTATTAACACAATTTTAGGTGGTGCAAGACGTTGGAAGATCTTCCAACTTTTCGGCAAATTATTAAAACACTTCCCTGTATACAACCAAAATATGGGATGTCTTCTAGTATTTTACATATGTTTCTAAAAACATAAAAACCATATCATTATTTACATATATCGGACTAGTTATATTTTGTTGAATGTGATATATTAACTGCATCTATAGTATGTTGATGATTTTAAGGAATTTGGCTTCTTCTTTTTCATTTTTTTTCCAATTGCAAGCCTGTTGAGAGACAGAAATTATAGTGACTGTCAACAACAATTCAAGATTACCAAGGTTTTCAAGTTTGGCAAATCCATAAAATATTTTTAAAACTTTGAGTATATCAACCAATGTGTGTGTTTGTGCTTCTTTTGATTTTTTATTCTCAATTGATAACCTTAACCCTTTAGAGACCACCAAACCACAATTTGGTTCGGGAGAGTAGTTTTTGATCTATACAATAAAATCACTCAATAATTTGGAAAATGATCTTGAAGAACGCTTGTAATCACAAGAATTTTGCATCCAACCCAAGAAACGGCAATGGAATTGGATATGTGAGTTGGTAAATAATGGTGTTTATACATCATGGCCTCAAAATGCGTATCCATTTTTGGTCAAAGATGGATCAAAGCAACTACACAATACATCAAACATCCAAGAAGAATGCCACATTTCAATTGTGGAGTCTTAAAAATTTCAAATTGCTTAAGGAATATGCTTGTGTTGTTTCTCTATACGGTAGTAATACAATTGTAGTATTTGAGAATCCATTGAAATGATACTATCATTTTATTTTTCAAAAAAAAATCATCCTACATTTAAAGCCAATTCTTGATTGCTTTCACCAATTGGATTTTTGATAACAATCATCAAATTTCTTGTAGAAATTTTTTAGGGTGGCAAAGAAAATGGAATTTTTGACCCTTTTTGTCCACTCAGCTACACCTTGTGATTGCTATTTTTGTCTATTTTGTGTGAAACTAGTCTTGTTGAAAAAG
Source organism: Ulota crispa (assembly GCA_963920765.1). Lineage (NCBI taxonomy): Eukaryota > Viridiplantae > Streptophyta > Bryopsida > Orthotrichales > Orthotrichaceae > Ulota > Ulota crispa. The sequence goes on along the minus strand of OY987247.1, from coordinate 14,771,161 downwards.
TGGGAAACCCTGCTTTCTAGAAATATAAGGCTCTTCTCAACCAAAGCTTGCATGAAGCATTAACATTCAAAACCATACTAGCATGAAAAACTAAAGATTTTCCATATACAGCTCACTCAATCATTATAATATTTCACCTCCAACAATAGATCTAGCTGAAATTTTGACACATTGCAGCAAATTAGGTGTCCTTCACATTTGTATGGTTGGATTATTCAAATTGGGTCCATATTTGATTCAAATGCACATCTAGTTTTATTGCGCCGGTTTCTAGTGGATTTTGGAAAATTGTGTGTGGTCTTTAAAGGGTTAATATCATTAACAAAAACTTGCAATAACAATTCATATAACATGTCTTCATTGAGTGAATTATTTAGGTGAAAGATAGTCTTCATGATTCCTTAAAATTCATTGAGGTACAATATGTACTTCAAGATAAATATCCATTTGGAAATTAATCCTAGCAACAAAAAAATGTTCTATGCACCTAAATTACTGTCCAAATTCATAATCAATAACTAATATACATAATATTTCCAAAAATAAAATATAACAGTCTAATACTACTAATGTGCTTGCTGAAAGTGGTTGTCTTATATGTATGATGTAAATTACAAATCCTTGTAAATTTTAGGGTTAACCCCTAAATGACCATTGTCCATTTGGGGGATAAATGAGATTTTGGGTAGGTACCTAGAGCCTCATTTTTTGTCTTGGTTTTTTGAAACTTTTTTCGAAGATAGAAAAACACATTAGCTTTTGGGGAATGTAAATTTTATTCCAATCTATGGCCAAGAGCAAAAGTTATGTTCAAATAAGCACACACTTGGGGAGACTGGGTAGCATTTTTTTTTATAAAAACTCAAATTTTCTTTTCTTCTTTTTTTCTTTTCTTTTTTTATTTTCTTATAGGTTTTAGTTTTGTTTACATTTGAAGCTTTTATTCATTCCATTTGGACCAGTTATGAGAAGATTATGGACAATCTTGCTTTTTAGGCAATTCAAGCATCTTCATGAAAAAATAACTTATAAACTTCATTTTTGAATGCAGGTTTAACATTTTTTTACAAAAAAATGTTGGAAAGGGTGGAGCTTGCTTCCTAGAACAATCTCAACATTGGGATTATTCTATTTCAATTCCATTGCAAGGTTATTAACAATTTAAGTTTTTGTTCAATTTCAAACCTTCTTCTCTCAAATTTTTTTTTAAGAATGAAAATTAATTATTATTATTTTTAATTTCTTCACAAGATTCTCAACTCAACTTTCTACCATAAAAAAAAAAAACTCCAAACTTTGTGGAGCAAAAATTTTAAGTTAAAAAAGATCAAAATCAAATCATCTAGTCATACAAGGTGCAAAAACGTTTGTTTTTTACACTTTAAACACAAATACCTTGCAATTTGTGTAGTCAAAGTTTTTGAATTTTCTTTTTATACATTCCTATACTAGTCTAGTACAAGATCCTACGGTTAAGGTAACCGCACCCATAGCTGAGCATTTAAGGGTTTAAGGTACTTTAGAGTCTCAAAAAATTCAAGAATTTTTTTGTAGGCATTAGGAGAAATTTGAGCCCTCTAAAGGGCCCTTATGATTCCATGCTCAATGTGCATATAGAGAAAATTTCAGATGTCAAATTTGACCTCTGTCACACAGTCAGATCAGATGACACAATGTACAAACCATGTACAAACCAATAAAAAAAAAAACATCTTTTGATACATCCCAGGAATCTGGACATATTTCCGTACTTTTGCATGTCCTAGCATTTTCTAGATAATTGCATATACTAGCCTTGAAACTAGTATATTTTGAAACTCATACAATCACAGTAATTTCTTTAGAAGTTTAGCCTTTGAAACTCGGCACATGCCGTTACAAGATTGCGTGAGTATTATTGTTGTTGAGTCATAGCAGCAAGTGAGATATTCAAGCCCAAGGGGCAAGAGTTTTCTCAAAAAGACATGTATGAGGCATCGTGTTTATTATAGCTGATACATACATTCAACTTTTGAGCTATGTAATCCTGATGCATGAGATTTTCTCGTTAAAACTGACTATATTTACAATTTGCCCTATAATCCAGTTAAGACCTTGACTAAGCAGGTTATACATACCATTTTGTCACAAAGCTTGTTTCGTCTATTAAAAAATCACTTGTTTTCAGAATTTTTTGCATACATCACCGAGTAGTATTACCTCGAGGACAAGCCACAAATCTTTTGGGCAGGCACACGGTACTAGTTAGTTTTAGCTTGTAAATATTCCAAGCTAGCAGCATGGGAAATCATTTATATAAACCAACGCAATGCAGCTTGCTCTAAACTGGCTTATATGTTCAGATCCGGAGCTTTTCAATCTCAAAGCCTGAGACTATGCTCAATAAAAACAAACCCTAATATCCGTCTCAGATCATTACAAGGCTGAGCACGTATATTAGTGAGACAAAACTTGTCTTCAGAGTAATCAAATTCAAAGTATTTTGTATATCTCACAAAGTAGTAGTACTCAGAGAGTAAAAAAAGGCCATAAAAAGAAATTTTGTGTGTCCACATACGGTAGTTACAGCCAGAGAAACGATTCCACAGGTATCTCCATATCCTCAACAATCCATGATCCAAGGCACTCTAGTAAGCACTTTTCAAAACAAAGCTTTCTTGAAAAATTTGACAAGCAAGAGTTTGAGGTAAGTAGAGCTAATTTGGAGTTTGGCATAATATTCAAGAGGCTTTGGACCTCACTTGTGCCCATCCCAAAAATACGACAAACCAATGTAATGTTAGTGAGGATGTAACGGGTGTCAACAGTCCAAAACGTTTGTTATCACCTTCACAAGGACAACATGCTACTAAGCAAAAAAGCAACTACTAAAAACCTTCAAAATTCATAGAGAACCTGTGTAGCCGTAGGTTGTGTGAGCCATGCTTCAAAGAAATTTTCACCAGTATCCAAACGGTAGTGCACTCAGAACTACGAAGACTAAAGCTGTTGAGCGCAGCTGATGAGAACAAAGCAAAAAAGATAGAGTGTGCAGTAGACAGCAGAGACTGATCACAGCTAGTGTATTTTTTCAGTCTCGGTACATGGAGGAGCCACTGAGCCAGTTTCAAGTTATGGGCGGGAAGAAAGCTCAAGGGGCGTTTAACTCCCCAAGCTTGATTAGCTGATAGCCTGACACGTGGATATGAGCTCATGGGCTTCATAATTCCCAATTAGCTGTAGTCTGGTATGTTAAGAATGATAGCAGGATTAGTGACCTGCTAATCAAACTTTTGAAAAAAGGGACGTAGAAAAATGGTCCGAAAGCTAATCTCAAATCATAACCGTAAGCTCATTACTAATATTTGCTATTCAAGCAAAGTAGCTTGCGTAGACTTAGCTATGTAGCTACATAGTTTGATATGCTTGCAACATTTATAGTCTAGTCATAGTATAATAGGTAACTTGAAGAGTTACCTACTATGTTTAGTCATCATGAGTACTTTAATTACAAGATCTAGGGTTTAATAATTATATGTACTATATCTAAACAAGAAATTGGTATATGAACCATATTATATGTCATTTACTTATATGTAGCACTTTTAGGATTAAAGGATATAAACCATTTTCTGGCTACTACGCATAGTATAAGAACCTATATTATAATGCAAACAAGGCATTAGGCTAAGAGGTAATCTACATTGCTATTCTTGTGACAAAATTTCAACAAGTACAGTATTAAGAACCAATACTTGTATAGAAATCTTGAAAAAAGAAAAAGAGAAAAAAAAAAAGATTTTATTGTTTTCTTTCACCTCCATTATGTAGTGGGCATGCATTCATAAGGGCCTTTTGGAGGGCTTAGAATTTTGCTAATGGGCTAGCCTTTCAACAAGCTATCATGGAATGTAATTTTTGTGAAAATTTTTATTGTAGATTATTTTATATTAAAGGGCAAAGTTGCAGCTCATAGGTCCCTATTAGCAGCTCTAGACTACCCTTGAAACTACTTTGATGTGTTCCTATACATGTGCTTGACAATCCCAATCCCAACCATCTCACAACAACTTAGCAATTGACATGTGGCAAGATTTTCTTGTGCAAGTGACATTCAATTCTCCACTTTGGGTTCACAGTGAGTGGTGAACACTTCAAAAGTAGGGCTCCACTTTGGGTTCACAGTGAGTGGTGAACACTTCAAAAGTAGGGCTCCACTTTGGGTTCACAGTGAGTGGTGAACACTTCAAAAGTAGAGCTCCACTTTGGGGACTGCTCATGTATGGGTGTTGTTACCTTAGATATGCAAAAATACCAATTTTCAAACTTTTTACACTTTGCCATAGAAATGGTAGTTTTGAGTGTCTTTTGACAAAATAAAAGCCGCGGTCCTTTAGGGGTTAAATCTTCAAATTTGTGAAAATGTCACATTTGGATGTGATGCCAAACTTCACAATACACCGATCAAAAGTTACTTATGTACAACATAAACTTTCATTAATTGCAAGAGTGATGAATATTATGAAAGTTGACCTTTACATAATTAATAATGATGGATGGTACTGGTGGATAGTATTGGTGGTAATGTCATGGAGCTCCCATCACTTCTAGTGGACTCCAAATCTCTAAGCATGCCATTGTGACCAGTACAATACAGGGTATTTTTCTTGTATTTGGAATGAATTGACTACTTTATTACATTTTAAATCCACAAAAAAGTTAAAGAACATATCAATGTGGTCCTAGTGAGTTGTTTGAGATTCCAAATAAAAACTTCTTGAAGGTACTAAATGCCAATTATATGACAATTTATGTGCTAAGTATGCCCTAGGGGCAAGTGAGCAACCAAGGATTAATTATTGAGTGGCCTTGTTCATAGCATTGTCCCGTACACATCCATAAGCAATGGATAAGCAATGGAGGACATTAAATGTAGTGCCCAGTTATAACAGTTTTTAATAGAATTTGCAAAATAGTCCCTCGAAACATTGTTACATGCAATATGAATTAATTATGTGATGTTTTACAAACATTGTACTGTTGGTAGAATTTTTTTGCTTAGACATTTTACAATTCTAGGAATATGAGATTTATTAGCACGTTTCAACATAGTTTTGTTTTCAAAAACTGCAAAAAATGTTCAATTATATCAAAATTTTATTCAAATATACCAATTGAAACTGTTATGCTATATATAGAAATATGCAAATGAAATGTCAATTATATTCTATGTTATACATACTTTTTTGGATGCCATAAAAGGGTGTTATGTACTCTTTCTTTTGGGTACTTAACTGTAAAGTCCTTGGAAAGAAGTCTAAGTTTTCTCTTTCTTGCCATTCAACCTACTTGCATAGTATAGAACATAATTGGTTAAGGCATTATTGAAATTAAAGCCTTACATAATTTGGATCAAGCATGCTAAATTTCAATTCCAAAAAATTAAAACCCTATTTTTGGTGAAATATTTTCTGTAGTTTTCATATTTTACATGATTATTGAATGAATAAGTTGGTGATGAATTTTTGAAACTTGGTTGCAATGGTATGTAGGTAACATCCATACACACTACCTTTCTTTCAAGCATCTCCAAAAAAGCTTCAAAATTCCTTTTTTAGGGACTTCATTGTAGGGTGACTATGTCCAAATTTTGTAAAATGAATATTTCACTATGGAAATTAGATTTTGCTATTTGACTCTCAAACTATGATTAATTTTGTACCTATGAGCATGATAATATGTTTACTTTGCCAAAACTTAGTTTGAGTATAGAGATATATTTTACAAATTTTGGTCATGCCACACCTCACATTGAATTTTTCATAAATCATATATTTGTTATTGAATGGTATTTGTTCTAACACAAAAAATGTGCACATGGATGTTACCTACATATGTGTGCAATCAAATCTCAAAAATTCATCATCAATGTTTTTAATCAATTAGCATGTAATAATATGAATATTACAGAAACAATTTCACCAAAATTGAGGTTCTGGTTTTTTGGAATTGACATTTTATATGGTGGATTGAAATTGCATAAGGCTTTATTGTCAAAGACGTAAGACTAAAATTTTCCAATTGTGTTCCATCTTATGGAAGTCCTTTGAATTGCAGAAAAGGAAAAACTCACACTTCTTTGCGGGGATTGTAGAATAGCGTCCCAAAAGTTTTAGCCACCTCATTCTAGCGTTTAAAGAACTTTGCGCCATATTAAACCTAATTGGTGTTTTTTTTATATTTGAATCATATGTATTTGATTCTTACACAATCCCAATCAAGCAAACCAAAGTTTAATTCCTAAAAACTAAAATCCCATTTTTGATTCATGGTTTCACATCAACATTTGATGATGGATTTTTGAGCTTTGATTGCATGGACATGTATGCTAGAATAAGGTGACAGAAATCTTTTGGGACGGCACTATACAGTATCAGAAATTAAGTATACATAAACCCTGTAATGCCACTCAAAGAAGTTTGTATAATATACAATTATGGCATTATATTCTCATGTAAGTTTTGTAATTAACTCTTAGGCAATCCTAATCAAGCCTACCATATTTCACTCATTAAAAACTAAAACCCTATTTTTGGTGAATTATTTTATATAAAATTCACTATTTTCCTTTCACATGATACGAGATTAAAGAGCATTGATGATGAAATTTTGAAATCTGATTTCATGGATATAGGAAATATTCATATGCACATCTTTCTTTCTACAAAGCATCTTCAAAAAGTTTCAAAATTCCTTATGTAGAGATTTTAACGTTGGGTGATCATGACCAAATCTAGTAAAATATACGTCTTTATTTTTTAATTAGATTTTGGCAAAAGTAAACATCTCATCATTGATCATGCTTGAGAAGTAACAATTGAACCACAATATAGTTGCCAATGTCCATTAAAATTTTGATGAATTTATTGTGCCTAAAAATTTGTAGTGAAGCAATGAATCACATAACTACACAAACAACAACTATGGTTACACAACATATGTTTGTGTTGATAGCATTATTTTTCAATAACACAAACTTTGTCCATCTTTCTTAGGCAATTTACACTATTGATAATTTGATACGTGTTGGCAAGTCGATAATTAAGAGTACTTGCTTTGAAATATACAATCATACACCACTAATGAATGCATGTAGAAAACACACTATGTCAGTACAAGGGTACAACGCTAGCCAAAATCACAATTAGCAATTGAAATGAGTTTTTGCCAAAAGCAAAAACCTCATTGTTTTCAGAAACTTTGGCCTGGTAAGCTTATCAAACAATTAGCTCTTCTCACATGCATCATTTCTAATCGAACAACTCCCAAAAAGTTAACATAACCGTTGTACTAAAAAATCATCCTAAAACTTAAGAGTTTTAATTGCTTTATTTATAGAATAACCGAGTGTAATGCAATCTTACAAACTTTAGAATATTGACATAAACACTCCTGAAAACTAATGCTCACAACATATAACAAACATATTTTGTCTTACATTTGAAAGCATCCCATATATATTAAATATGGAATTTGCAAAGTCCATAAAGGATTTTAAAAAAAAAAGGAATCGATATAAGGACACCCTAGGTTTGTTATATGGACACAAGGGGGGGGGTAAATTTTAGTTATTTAGCATTAACAAGTTGAATTTGAAAAATATGCATTCAGAATTAGATTTAGAGACCTTGATTTAATCTAGAATCACATTAATCTAGAATCACAAGGAAGGTTATAATTGAACAACATCCACTTTGAAGTGCAATGCTGGAGATGCTCTTAGTCCAAGTAAAGTTAATGCTTTTACTGTAGAACACCTTTAACCCAATATTCATTAATTTGGGAAAAATTGTACATTTTGGGACTTTCAGAATTTGATATGAAGGTTTTAGATGATCTCCTAAAATCTACATGTGTCCTCATCTAAGAGGAGAAATTTGCGAGAGAATTTTTTTACTAGCTCAGACTGAATCTGCTACCTTCGAATTTGGTTTAAAGTAACTTGATGGGTTTCGGTGGAATACAAAGTGGGACACCTATTTTTCCCAAATTAACGAATATCGGGTTCTTTTGAGTTTTTACTTACTTGTACGGCTAGTTGCGTCCTGCCCAGCAATTTTCAGCCAGTCCTTGAACAACCGATTCCGAGGTTGCTCTTCTTCCGGGGATCCGCAGATAACTTCGGACAAGGATCATTGCAAGCAAACTAACTGTAGTGCTGTAGTGCAGTACCCAACATATCCAATGATACAGGTTTCTTGCGATCGTCACTAAATCATGCGATCTTAAGACGAAGTCTACTTACACTGCAACTTGCATAGCAAGTCGAGATTAGTAGAGCAAGCACGTTTGTTCTCCGGACAGGTTATTGACTTATTGTCTGAGTGAGTGAATGAGTGTGCATAAGCTCAGCCAGAATTACAAGATAGAATCAATACTGAAGTTACAGTGTTTGACTTAGCAAACTTGAGCGAGAGCCATAACCATGTCTAGATAGCAGCGTCGGGCCTTAGACAGTACTTAGCACTATTAAGACTGTCCCAGTTCAAATTTTCAGGATGAGCAGCACAACGGCGACGACAGGATTGCTAGACGAGACAGATGAGGTCACAGCAATCGAGAATTCGTTGCAGAAGGAGGGCTCCCGGTTCATCCCGGCAAGCCTGGTGCAGCCCAAGACGCACAGCATCCGAATGGTGCACGGGGCACTGGTGCTGGTGCAGCTCGGGTATGCGGGCTTGCAGATGTTCTCACGCGTGGCACTAGACGCCGGACTCAACCAGTTCTTGTTGTCCATGTACCGCAACATGATTGCCTTCGCCATCTTAGGCCCCGTTGCCTACCATTACGAAAGGTACCAGTAGCACAAACCCCAGTGGCCATAGCCACCGTATGGCATTTTTTAGCAGATCTTCAAGTCTTCCTCTGACAATTTTTGTCCTTGTGTCCTTTGCAGAGAAAAGAGGCCACCTATGAAGCTCAAAATCTTTGGTGCCTTGAATGTTCTTGCGCTGACTGGGTAAGCAAGCGTTTACCGGTGATCCATGTCGATATAGGAAAAATAGACTCCATTTAAGGGGGCAATATCGACTTTGAAACATGCTTGAAACTGCTGGTTTGTTCTGTTCAAATTGCTGTGGTAGAATCAACTGCTTTGGTAGATTAGGGTTTGTCAGAGTGCATAGTTTTAAAGGCAAAAGATTTGCTTTCTTAATTTCTTTTGAGCCTTAGTGATACTGAATCCCAACTTCTTGTTAGAAATTAGCTTTTATGTAGAGTTTACGAAGCCTTGGTTACTCGTGGCTTCTGTTTGCTAATCACAAGTATATCTTGCACTACACACAAGAACACCATATTCGCTAAAGGGGAAAACCATCGGTCCCATTTGTTTTCCACCTGAATCCAAAAAGCTCCCCTTAATTGAATTAAGCAGGTCACCTGAAACCTGCTTAATGGAACTTCTGTCCAAAATTCCAAACTTTCTATCCAAAAAGAGCGTGGATAATATATATCTCATTTCATTGGAAAATAGTCAACGGATACCAAATTCAATGAATATGGCGTTCTCAGAAAAAAAAAAAAAAAAAAAACCAAATGTGCCAATTAGTAAGAGTTGTACTCTTTTAACGAATATGGTGTTCAAGTTAGGATATGCTACTTCGGTACTTCAAACATGACAGTAGAATTAAACAAGTCTGGGATCTCTTTTGCCATCGATTGATATCCAAGCAATAGTAGTAGTACTCAAGGCAAGGAACTCTATGTTGCAAATCTATATGTGTTGGATGCAATTCTGATGCTCTTTCTTGCATGCAGAGTGGTGGGAAGCCAGCAACTGTTTCTGGCAGGTCTGCAACTCACGACTCCCTTGTTGGCTGCAGTGTCGCAGAACACGGTTCCTGTGTTCACATTCCTACTTGCAGCTGCACTGGGGTAATGTCACTCACAGCCTTTCATCTTCTGTCATGTCCCAGCCACGCTATTAGAAAAATCCATGGCCTAATCTATACGAGTATTTAGTTAACCCTTTAAACCCTGAGCGCCCGGAGTTTTTTGCCCCCTTCAGCAGTCCGGCGAGGGTCCTTCCCTTGGAACTCCAGTCATTTTTGTGTAGGTTCGCATCCACGCGAGTTGACCATTGAATGTGGTAGTTCACTGGGGTCTTTATCTCTGGCTTCAAATTTTTCGTGTTTTCACCGGCTCCTTCTTCAGATTATAATAGTCAAAGTCACGTTGACCATGGCTGAAGAGCAGTTTTTTCGGGTGCTTTCTCGTTTAGGGTCCGGGTAGAGTATGGAGTGGGTGGATGATGTGGCTGGTTTTTTTTTATGGGGGTTGGTCTTCAAGCTAGGGTTTAGCATGCCAAAATTCGGGATCATTTGATTCCCGCATCACCTTCAAAAAATTCATTGACGGAGTGTCACCCAGGGCCTTGCACTGACCTTCCACCGGTCAGGCTCGGAGAGGGACTAGCACGCTGGCACCCTGGCCCGTACGCTGCCTCATTGGGAGGCCACTTGCTCTCCCGCGTGTTGGGATTTTCTGCTCAAGGGTGACCGTTAGGTCTGCGCCAGCAGGCCTGTTGTTAGGGTTTAGGCTGCGATCGAATTCTAGAGAGTTTTAGGCTAGGCAGGTCACAAGCAGTGAAAATATTTTGGGTGAAGTAGCCTTAGCTTTTTTTCTAACTAAAAAATAGTTGAGTAGCAAAGTTGGCTACATTTTTTTAACAGATGTAAAGTTGGATGCTTCCAACCTTTCATCAAAGCTAAATCTCATGGTGGTTTTGTGAGAAATTAGGATATCGCACTGGTAGGATGAGGCAACATCAAGAGGAACCTTGAAAATCAAGCTCCTACACCCAAACCTGTGTATAAAATTTGGTTAAATATTTTACATTTTCTTAAAAAATACTATAGAACAATTGGGCATGCCAATTGTGGTGTAGCAAAAAGCAATAATTAGCACAAAAAATTTTCACCGACATTGACCAGTGAAAATCAACCTCAACACAAGGATATTTTTTCTTCTTGTGTTGAGGTGGGTTGAGCTCTACCTCAACCCTACCTCAACATAATTTTTTTTGCTTATTTTTTATTGTTTTGTTGAGGTGGTTTTGAGCTTTATCTCAAGGAGTGAAATTATTTTGGATGAAATTGCCTTAGTTTTTTTTTTTTATATCAAAAAATGGTTCAATAGCAAGAATGGTTACATCTCATGATAGTTTTGTGAGACATTAAAATATTGCATCAATAGGGTGAGGCGACATGAAGTGAAATCTTAAAAATTGGACTTCTACTTACAAACCCTTGTATAAAAGTTGGCTAAATATACTACATTTTTTCAAAAAAACACTATAGAACTATAGAACAATTAGCCACACCATTTTTGGTATAACAAAAAAGCGATAATTAGCACGAAACGTGTTCACTGGTCACAAGAAGGGGCTCTTTACGAGCACCGCAATATTGTTGGAACTCTGAGAATGGACTACATGCATTAAAAAAAAGGAATTATAAGAGGATCACCTTGTAACTTTGTAAATATTTTGGAAAACTGGAACATAGAAACTCAAATTACAAAGAACAACTCCTTGTAACTTTGAAAAAGGGTTTCATAGAGTATGAAAAAAATGACCTAATTATAGAAGAAGAATCCTTGTAATTCTGAAAGAAATCTGACAATGGGTACTGAAAAAGCTCAAGTTACAAAGAAAATGAACTCCGTAACTCCGAGAAATGTATAAAAGAGTAGAGTAATGAAACTCAAAACTGGAGGTCACCAGTCGCCCCCAGTAGCCAAGCTTGCAAAAACCACCAAAAACTCTACCATCCGCCCAATCGCGACCCACCCTCTACTAACCCTAACCCCCCAAGCCTGTAACACCACTCCGTCGACTCATGAACCCTCTCCCCTAAGCACGGCCCTAAATCCCAGGATCCTACACAAAAATTCAAGGACAAGAGAGTTGGTTTCCCAATTCGCAGCGTCAGGATCCTAGTTGTGGGGGCGCTCAGGGGTTAAGGACCAAATGTATGTGAAAATCACTGCACATCGACCACCTGCTAATCACGTGGTCTTTAAAGGGTTAAGTCACATCTAAAAAGACTGAGATGTGTAATTTTTCTTTTGCGGCAATAAATATTTGTTAATTTGGGAAAGGATCTTTCTCAAAACCAATTTTGATTGAATTTTACATTTGTGAGAACATTTTGGCGATTTAAAGTGAGTTTTTTGATAATTTCTTTAAGATATTTCATCATGAATGTAACGTCTTGAAGAAATCATCATGAAATTCACTCTATTTCACCAAAAATCTCTTAAAAGCATAAAAACTTACTATAAATCCAAAAGTTGCATTTTTTCCCAAATGAATATCACGTTTGCTTTGCTCTTACGGTCAAGAGGACTTTGATACAGGACGTCCTGTTTGATACTGTTCGATAATGTTTGATAATGTGTTCAATTTCAACCAATGTACGGGGAGAGCCCAAAAAAAAACAATAGAAAGTCAGTTAAATGAAATGTGCAAAAAATTGATTGAAATCTAAATAAACCAGCTAAGAACCGACTAAATTTTTGGAGAATTTATAATTGCAAATATATAGGCAATATCCGGTGCACACTCTAAAAAAAAGTCGGTTAAAAATGAAAAAAAAAGTAGGATTTTTGCAGAAAAGAGCTCAAAATCTCCCAGCAGTCTGGTTTCAACTGAAGGAGCAAAGTTACATAGCTCTCTCTCTCTAATCAGTTGCCACAAACTTTAAATAATTAAAACGAATCTTGGTGTGCAGATTAGAAGAAGTGAACTTGCAACGGAACGAGGGCATAGCCAAGGTAGTTGGCACAGCAGTTTGCATAACTGGAGCTGTAACCATGTCAGTGTACAAGGGCATAGCCGTGTGGGGTGGAGGAGGTGTGGGCACCCCTGGCTCAGGCTACACGCAGCCCTTTGCCAACCTGGGTGCCATCCTTCCAGCAGCCCTTGTGCAGTTCAGTGTAAATCAGTACAATCTGGGCATCTTCTTCCTTATCATGAACTGCATCTCTTGGGCTGTATACCTCATTTTCCAGGTGCAACACTACCTTCCCTTGCTACTGACCCTTGCATCTTCTCTATAATGGTGGTTGGATAAGGCCAACCTTTGTAAGAGAAACAAAACATTTGGATAGTGTCAAAGTTTCAATATTTTCTTTTTTGTGTTTGTAGTGTTTTGTTTACTATCAATGTTTGATTATGGTCAACTTTTTTTTCTTGGTTGAGGCATTGACCTTATACAAGCATCATTGTAATTGAGCTATTGCAAGAACGTTTGCTGTGACATAAGACAACATAAGACAATGTTCTTTTGTGAGCATGAAATGGTGAGCCATGAGCGGTGAGCCCAGGTTTTTGAGAGTGGGAGTCAATTTTGAGCTCAAAATCAATGGAAAAACTAAACAAACAACAAGCTTTTCAAGAGATGAAAGTTCAAAATACTCATTTATAAGGCTTTGTGTACTTTTAGTTATAGATGAAATTTAGTATTATGACCAAAAAAATTAGGCTCACGACTCACGCATCCCTGCTCACAGTATAGCATTCCTCAATAGTGTTGCAATGAGTTTCATGCTAAAACCATGAAAATTTTGGGGATCTTAGTTTTTTGAAGTCGGAGAATGCTGTTCACTCTGGTCCAATTCTAATGCAGCATGGATGCCTACCTTTAAGTTTTTGCAAAATAGTACAAGTGGCAGATGCAACTGCCCATTTTACAAGAGCTAAGGGTGAAGTGAGGCATTGTCTGCTTTGGATGGATGGATGGATGGGCAGGCTCCAGTGATGAAGATGTATCCAGCGCTTCTTAGTATGACAGCTGGCACATACTTGTTCGGTTTTGTTCAAGTGGGAGTGCTTGGAGTTATCAGCGCAGGCAAGCTCCACTTTGCAACGTTCAAACTCACGTCTGCGGCTCAGATTTTTGGGGTCTTGTACGCGGTGAGTGTTTCTTCTGAATCAAAACTCTAGGGTGGAGAATCAATTGAAGTGCTTAGGATTTTGCAATAACATCTTGTTAAAATAACCAAAAAACTTGGTTAGAAGGGACGACGCTAATTTGTGAGCATAAAATGGTGAGCCATTGGACCACACCATTTTGTGAACGTGAAACGGTGAGCCATGAGGGGTGAGTCAAGAAATTGTGAGCAAGAATCAACTTTGAGTTCAAAATCAATGAAATAACTTTTAAAACATCAAGTTTTTTAAAAGATGAAAGTTTAAAATGTATAATTATAGAGGGCCTATGTACACAGTTATAAGTGAAATTTAGTACTCTAACATCTCTGCACTGAAGTTTCACAAATTTGAGGCTTTTGGAACAAGCCATTTTCATAGATGTGAGAATTGATGTGAGTTTCAACCTCGTCAGAGACCCTATCCCTTCTTTGTATGGCATTTAGTCACAAACAAGTTTTGTCCTGAATTTATACACAATGTTACAATCTGACAAAGATATGAAAAGAAAAATCGGACCGTCAAACCTTTCTTGGTATCAAATAATTGCAAGTTTCATGGGAATGGATTTTATGATCTATGGCTATGACCAAATCATGTATAGGGTGCCTACTATGAACTACATCAACCCAGAGCTCTTGTCCTAAACTATATCTAGACTTAAATTCTATATCCGGAAAACTAAAATATTTTCTCAACAAGTTAAAATATCCAAAATGTGATTTGGCACTTGGTATTTGCAAAAATAAAAATAAACATGACACGGGTCCCTAAAATGTGGGTCTAGTATAGATTTAGTCAAGCAATCTGCAACTTCAGTTGATATTGATCCCATGTTTCAGATAAGCAACAATCAGAGTTCCTCAGAAATCTTCTAGTTTTTTGACAAGTATGGGTCTTTGATTTTGTTTGGTTGTACCATTCCATTTCTTGTGTAATTATTGCTTTGTTTTAGTTAAGAAGCATGATTAAGAGCATGTTCAAGGATTTATACTAAGAGCTGCTAATTTAAGGGCGACAAATCCCTTCTTGACCAAGATGATGTCTAACAATGGAATTTGGATATTGTATGCAAGTGCTCAAAATCTAGGTCATCTTCATATGACAAAATTTTCTAAAATCCAAGGTCTAATATCTTCTTATCCTTAGGATTGTAAGGGGCTGCGCTTTTACTTATGCAACAACACTAGTAGAAAACACTCAAGCTCTAGTATCTTCTTATTCTTCGGATTGTTAGGGGTTGGGCTTTTACTTATACAATTACACTAGTAAAAAACAGGGCCCAAATCAAGCGATGCTAAACAACACAAACACATCCTAATCAACATTCCAATGTTCAAAATGTGTTAATCAAAGACATCCAAATCAACACAATGTTTCGGATATGGGTCATGTTTTCTAGTAGCATAAGTCTAACGTGCGAGTGTGTGTGTGCAGGCACTGATTGCCTCAACCCTAAATTTGTTGCTGCAATCGTGGTGTGTGCAAAAGGGAGGTCCGTTCATTGTATCGTTGTACGTGCCCCTGCAGATGCTCATGGTGGCCATACTGTCGGTGCTTCTGCTCAAAGACACGCTTTACATGGGAATGTATGACTTTCTGCTTCATAACTTCGTCTTTTTCATCACTTTTCACATAACCAGTCCCAATGAGTTCATGGACCAAAATAAGACTTCAGATTATGCTTAAAAGTCTTGTGGTGTTCAAAATTCCTGCATAGACTCTCATCTTAGTAAGAGCATCCGCACACTTAAACACTCAGGGTCTCACACATGCAATACTTGGATGATAAGTGTTACCCCTCAAAGTGTTCTCTTATCATTCAAATTAAACATGTCAAGAAATGGCCCTTGAAATTATTATTCATCTGAAGTTTAGTGAACTTCATACTATACTCCCCTTGATGATTGGTCAATTGGCTATTTGTGAAGCACGTTTGAAGAGCAAAGATAGGTGAACAAGAATATTGAGGAATTTTCAAAATTGGATGTAAGCAATTTGACAAGTCAAATATTGCGCAAAAGGATGTGGACGCTCTTAGTAATGAGACTTTATTTTGGAATGTTAAACTTATTAGGGGAATTCAGCTTGTACCATCTACTACACAACAACATAGTCTCCCTCTAAACCTACACATTCTCTCTAATGTGCCAAGTTAGTCCAACGTTTCAAAAATATAAAATCTCCATACTCTTCTTTATCAAAGTATAATTCTTCAAAATCTTCATATCCTTCTTCTGAGTCTGAGTCTGATGACTCTGATCCCCAATCAGACTCTGATCCCCACTCCTCGTTGCCCTCTGGGACTTTTTCTTCTTCAAAGTTTGAGTCATCACTTGATTTTGTTATTGCGTTATCAAGCCAGGCACCAAATAGTTGTTGCTTCTTCAACTCTTGCTTATGCTTGTACTCCTGGGAAAGTTGGGTTGTAGACTTGAAAAAAAAGTCCTCGGTGCCTAGTACGGGTAACATCCTAGATTTCTTGCATGATTGTGCAGATGTGGCATATGACACCATGGGTGTCATATGTTCAATTCTCGTCACTAGCCCATTTACGACCTTTGCATTTGATAAAGCCTGCTTGATTACCACATCTTCTTCTTCTCCTTTGTACTTCTGCCTCAAAACCCTCCTAATTATTCCTTGAGTTGTTGTCCTTGCCAATGGTAAATTTGACATCTCACCCCAATATTTTTGAAGCTGACTCTCTAAAGCCATTCCAAAAAAGTTTAGCTTCTCGGGAGTTTTTGTGCACAAAGACTGGTAAAAAATAAAACAATAAATAAGAAAATAACAACTTTACTCTCTCAAAATATATACATATTCACAAACATAATAACTCACATAATAAAATTAAGCACTTTCCTTCCGACTTTTATACTCTTAATCTATTTTTATTGTTATATTTTTATCTTTTACTATTTTTTTGTTTTATTTCTAATTATACTTAACCATTTACTTAATTGTTATAAATAATAGGATACAACCTTTTCTATATATAGGAGAACATAACCAAGTATAGAATATGATCTTTTTCTATATTTCATCATCATATCATATATATAAAAGAATCTCATATTGGATGTAAAGTAAAATAGAGTAGAGTACAAGCTTAATTAAATTTGTAATTGGAATAAAGTAAAATTTGGGGCTCAAGGATAGAAGGCACAGGGATATGGGAGCGCAGGGATAGTGGCACGGGGATACGGAGCACAGGGATAGGGGGCACGAAGATAGGGGCCACAAGGATAGGGGGCACAAAGATAGAGGCACAAGGATAGGGGACATAGGGATAGGGGGCATAAGGATAGGGGACACTAGGGACATGGGGATAGGGGGCACGAGAATAAGGGCACATGTATAGGGGTCCAAGGATAGGATGTACAAGGATAGGGGGCACATGGATACGGGGCACATGGATACAGGGCACAAGGAATAGGGGGCACGAGAATAAGGGCACATGTATAGGGGTCCAAGGATAGGATGTACAAGGATAGGGGGCACATGGATACGGGGCACATGGATACAGGGCACAAGGAATAGGGGGCACATGGATAGAGGTGATGTAGCATAGAGGGTGATATGGCATAGAATTGATGCATCACCCTATCGACATGTTGGTATAACGGGTAGAGTACAAGCTTAACCAAAGTATAGAATTTGGACAAAAGTAAAAGTACAAAAGCTATAAATGAATCAAGTTGCTAGCATTTGTGAGTTAACCCTTAAAGGACCGCTCTACGTATTACATAGTAAATACGCTGTTGTATACTTGGCATTTGCTACCAATAAAAAGTTTTAATTTGGGATCTTGACTAGCTCACTAGAACCGCATTGATCTATATTCTAACTTCTTTGTTGATCTCAAATGTAGTAAAGGTGTGAATGCATTCCAAATACAAGAAAATACTAAATATTATATGAGCCGCAAAGGGCTCTTCAGTCCTTTAAGGGTTAAGATTGCATTTTTTCTTAGTTGACCACATTTTGTGATAAGATTGCTATTGCACCCATTGGTACAACAAGTGCCTATATTAGTTTCTATATAGAATAGAATTCAATGTTTTCCATATATAGGCAATCTTTTCTACTAAAAGAGTGCTATGGTGGAACTTCCAATTACTGCCTATGTTGGTTAAAAGTGAATTTAAAAATAGAATGTAAAAACTAAAGCACCTATTGGTACAACGGGTGCGTATATTAGTTATATTAATAATACTACTTTAACTACTTTTATAATGTGTACCATGGTACTACACAACACCATTGTGGCAAGTACAATACAAGAAATTTTTCTTGTGTTTGGAATTGATTCATACCTTGACTATATTTGAGATCAACAAAGGGGTTGGAATGTAGATCAATGTGGTCTTAGTGAACTACTCCTTCAGTCTCAAAAAAAGCTTGTTTTTTGACTTATTTTTTGTCTAAAAAAAAACCTATGTTTGTATGTTGACTTGATATTTGTCACAAAAAAAACCTATGCTTATCTCTAAAATAAATATTAACTACTTAGCATGTTTAGTGATATTTTTTGGGCATTTTATGCTCATTAATTGCTAATGTTAGCATTGCAAACTTGATTTAATGATTTTTGTTTGCAAATTTTGCTTATCATTAACCTAGAATCATCAATATTATCAACATTAAGATTTGATTTTTTGATAGATGGAACAACTTGGGCAATTAGGCTAATTTGTTCTTTACTTACAATTGCATTGACACACTTCATGTCAATCATTTTTCTAATTATCAGCAACAACAACAAAACACTTGAAATTTCAAAACTTTGGCACTAAATTCCTTTCCTTTATAGAAAACATTAACTCTTGAAAAAAATAAAATTGTGTTTTGAATAGTTTAAACCTAATATCCAATAACTTCTAGTTACAATTTGTTGGTGATATTTCTTAATCCCTCACAAATTCTCAAACATGGGTTTTTTTGTGAGACAAAGGGAGTGTTTGAGATCACAAACTAATATTTCTTGATGGTACTAAATGCCAATCTATTATGCCCAGGAGACGTATAAGGTTAAACAATCAAGTGTGTAGCGCCTCATTCCTATAAGTAACTACAATAGCTTAATCATTGTCCCTTTATACAATGTTGTCTTACAAGTTCTTGAGTTTTTTGAAACTTAGCTAACCATTATTTCAACTTCGTCAAATAATAACAAAGTCCCATAGCTCCACTATTTTTTTTTTCCATTAACACAAATTTGTAAACATATGGCTTGAGATTATTAGCAAATGCCCTTGTAGGATATTATCAATTCTAAAGTGTTTAATTGTTGTAGTTGCTGTTTACTTGAATTTCAAAATACTCAAGAACTTGTTGGAAGGCACTTTATATGCTTTTGTTGCAACAAAACAAAGGAAAGTAGGAAACAATTTAGCATTAGGGTTTCTTGCCATATCCTTCCCTAGTTGCGGACCATGTTTAAACCAAGACAATTACAATGATGCTTGGATGAGGATAAAGAACCTTTGTAAGAGAAAACATTTGCATAGTGTTAAGGTTCCACTTTCTCTCTCTTATGTTTTGTTGGGTCAAGTTAAATGAAGTATTTGTTTACAATCAATGCTTGGATATAGTCAAAGTGTTTTTCTTGCCCAAGGCATTGACCTTATCCAAGCATCACTCACTCTACCACAAACATCCACTTCCGAATTATTTTTGTGTGGTTGTCTTGGTATTAAGTTTCAGTTTCAGGCTCATTAGAATGTATCCATCTCATGTTAAGCACTTGGAAAGGCTTGACAAAACTCGAGTGATGTGCAGAGGTCATTCATTCCATGAGGAAATGTTGGTTAACCCTAATTGTGTGCAGAGTGTTGGGAGGCCTGTTGACAGTGGCAGGATTCTACCTGGTGGTATACGGGCAAGGGCTGGAGCGACGCCGCAAGCGCATCCTGTTTTCTCGTGTTTTGGAGCCCCAGCACGATGTCCACAAGCTTGACATCCGACAGATGTCCCTGGACCTCAAACAGCACCTCCTGGACCCTTGAATCCATCCTAGATTTGCCCTCAGATGAGCAGCATTAAGGTAGACAGATACATGAGCGTTTAAGGGTTTGGGTACCTCAAGGTATCAGAAAATTCAAGAAAAAAATCAGTAGGGTTAGCTTTTCAACAAGTTGTCCTAAAACGTAATTTTTGTGCAAAAAAGTATTGTAGATAACTTTACATAAAATGGTAAAGTTGCAATTCATAAGGTTCTTATTTAGCAACTCTAAATTAATCTTGAAATTGCTTGGGTGTGTTCCTATAATGGCACTTGACGGTCCCAATCTCAACCATCTCAAAGTAACTTAGCACCTGACATGTGACAAAATTTGCTTGTGCAAGAGACATTCATTGCTCCACTTTGGGTCCAACAATGGGTGGAGAAGCCCAAAAAAGTAGGGGTCGGAATTGGGGGACGCTCAGAGAACAAACACTCTACCTTACCTGAAGTTCAGCAACAGGTAGCTCCACTACTTCCATGGTATCCCTACTGTTTCTTAGGGTTACAAAAATCATGTATGCACTTCTGCACTACTCAAACAAAACAAGCAATGGAGCCTGCACTGTACATTGGAGCTCATCTGGCTTGCCAGACTTGCAGTACACACATATTGCCCACCATTGAATGTAAAAAACAACAGTGGATATTTGAAACAAACTGGCCAGATTTTCAAACAAAATATGAACTCTAGAAAAACGACAGGCAATATCTGGCATAGGTACCTGAAAACCGGTTGAAGACGGGAAATATAGGCAATTAGCCGGTGAAGCTCAAAAACCTGCCCAGGACCTTTCTAACAATCATTCAAAGTGTTTAGTATTATGTACATCTAGCATGGAGAAAATTAGGGAGAAAATCTAGCAGACCCTTTGCACTACTATCCATGCTAGACTTATCTCACATGCATGGCACCGGATTCGCTTTTCCTCTTCACCTGTTCATTGAAAATCTAACTTTTGACAACAAACAAAGTATAGAATATTCTACCTCTGATCATAAAACTGCAGGAGATTGTTTCCACTTGCTGAATAATGTGAATGTAGATTCCGTACAAACCTGAACTTTGGTTTGTGAAGTAACAATATTTTCGTTACAGTACTTGTTCCAACTAAAACACAAGAACATGTCGTGTATTTAGGGTTTAGATTGGTCATTCTGTTGTTGGTGAATAGCTCCGGTACCTGCTAATAAAAGTTCTCTTTTCGCTAGAAATAACATTTTCGTGGCAAAACTTTCGTCTCTTCACACTGAACTTGGCCTCTCAAGAAGTAAGAGGCATGTAAGAGAATCCAGATCGATCTAATCAGCTACCACAGAAGAGAAGAACTAGATTTGCAAAACAAATTGTGGTGAGGGAGGGCTATTATGTGGTCCTTGGCAAATCTGGAGATTGCCGAGGATGAGCTGCGAGAAGTGGTTGACTCAGGCCCTTCTCCATCTTGGGATATCTGTCCGTGTTCACTTGGGTTGCAATGGCGTCAACTCTCCCTTTCTGTACCGCTTCGTGTGCTTGCTTGGAGAGCCCCATGTGCTGTGAATCCAGATGAAAAAATTTAGTCAGGAATGTCTTTGCAAATGGAGACATGAGTGTTTGCAAACCAGCAGTGTGGAAGGCTTGGTAAGAAAAACTTACAATGTTTGGCACTGAGGCACGGCGACCTACTGAAGCACTTCTAACCATTTGTGCTGCTGCTGCTGCAACCACTCGAATCCTGAAGCCCCAGAAGACAGCGAGACAATATGAAGTCGGTCAAAAACAGGGCTAATTTGTACTATTGAGGACCCTAAGCATATAATAGGGTGTCTTCCTCAAAGCTTGATCCTTCAAAACTCATAAATAATAAATCCTACAAATCCTACAGAGTGAATTGAGTACAGTTTGTGATGAAGCAAGACCAGCTGCTAGGCTACACAGACCCATAGTGTTTTACAAAAAGGAGTCCCCATAAGGATTGATCTCATTGACTATTGGTATTTATGAAGACACTACAATCTTCTACACTTCAGGAAGGACTGTATTGCCTTCAACACTCTTTGGGACACCAAATCTGCACAACAAGTTCTTTGTACTACTTCGTACAAAAAAATCCGGAATAGGGACTCACCTCTTATGCACGTCTATGTACTCGTCCGTCTCATCCACAATCTCCTCCTGAAAAAAGCAGAACAGCAGAAAACTCGCCAGAATTAGCTCAGTGACAGTGCAAAGAGACAGCTTGGAGTTATACACAATCATACAACTGCTAAACAAGTGCTTTGAATAGGCTTCACCGTCCTTCATTGCTAATATGAGAATAGAGTCAAATGAGCTTGAAAATTTTGCTTCTCTAGGATTAGTTCCAGGAACTAAATCATATCGATCAAAATCAAACCACGAACCAATTAAGGAAGCATTTTCAAAAAAACAATAAATTAGTGGTCATAAACTAGAAAGCCGAGCAGAACTTTTAGGTCCAAGCATCATGGGAACAACATAGGAAGCATTTGACACAGCACAAACCTCTGCAACTTGCACCACTTCTGACAGCGGTTGCTTCTGAAAAGCTAACAAAACTTATATTTCTATCTTTGTAAAGGGATAAGAATAGGCACCTGCAAAAGCTCTTCCATCACATCCTCCATGGTGATGATGCCAATGACATCGCCTTGCTCGACATCAAGCTTATGCTGCTCAACAACTTCGTGAGTCATATGATCCGCCTCCTCTTTCAACTGCTCGTACTCTGAGTCGCTACCTGGATCAGAACCACCATTTTGGTGTGCATAAAATGGCTTCTCCGTGCCTTTCTCCACATCGGACTCCGCCACGTGGTACTCCTTCATGCCCTCCCTCTCTTCCTGAAAGCTCCGCCGAGAGAGTTTCCTCTTCTTCTGCTTGACTGCCACCACAGCAGCCATGTGGCTACCCCCTTTCTGAAACTCGTTCAGAATGTCGTACAGTGGCATGTCCTCGGGTACCCTGTATATTTCCAATATCGCCATATTCTCAAAACCGGTAATATCCACTGGAAAACCCGTCAAAAACACAGCAAGTAGGATTGATGATAAAACGCCGGAAAGCACAGGCAAGTCCTCTATGCTAATCCTGTATTTAGTAAAGGTCAACAGGTCATCTTTTAGGTGGGTTACCTAGGCATTCTTCGGATGGAAACAGCACTAACAGGGGTTTGCAACTCAGCGCGGACGGTCAACAGATTCTTCACCTGCACATGCCGTGGAACTAATCTCTTGACACACCGATTCTCACTAAAAAAAACTTGATTTAAAGTTTGGAAGATCATTTTTGCGACAAGCATACAAATCCTAGAATCGCCTCTGTGACTCCAAAAACCAGAATTGACTAGTAAAAAGTGTGGGATTCTGTCAAAGTCACAATAGCAACTCACCAGCAGTAAACCAACGATATTCTGTGGGCTGTCAGAGTAAACGGGTACACGGCTGTGTCCTCGTGCCATTATTCTCTGCAACGTTTCCCTGTGAACAACCCCTGGTTAGTACCTGCGGGCAATAATCAGAAACAAAGTGGAAGCAAGGCAACATTTAATATAGCATTTGCATAGTGTGTCATAAGCTTCTCACCCGTCTAACTTGGAGTTTATGTCCAACGAGAATGTTGACTCAATCGGTGTCATGGCTTCGGCTGCAGTCTGCGAGGAGAAACGAACAGGGCATGCTCAAGCCACATCCTCATCAATGCCAACAGAAAGGGTTGTGGCCATAGACTAACAAAAGAGATTCACGTACAAACTCAAAGCAAACAATGAAAAACACCTCGAGCTCTGCATTGACTGTACTACTAAGACAGTCGGAGCTCGTCTCTACAACCTCCCACTTTGAAACTGCTCAAGAAATTCAAGTATAGTGAAAAAGAAGTTGATTTCAATGCATTTGGCCCTCGTCTCCATAATGATTTCTCCATATGTGCAACTGACCTTCTCTGTCAAGTCTAAAGCTCCTGCGATGATTGTCGTCTCGTCAAGGGTTAGGTACCCTCCAGCCTGACATCCACGCACAATGAGTGTTGAAGATTTAGATTCTGACTGTGACTCAGTTCTTTGCACAAAACCAATGAACCCAGGCTTGAGAAGAACTACGCATAGAAGGAGCATAGTTACCTCTTTTCCATGAATCGAAACAAGAGCCTTCAGCTGTGCACGCCTGAACAAGGCCGAATCATCATGCCCGAGTAAGAAGTCCAACAGCTGCAAAACACAGAGGCCAGGCCAGCTATCAAATGAATGAAAAAACATTGCTAACAGATAAAGCAAGGAACTGAAAGTCTGAAAATCGCAGGCATACTCTGGATCTCTTAAAGAGAATCATTAATACAACTCCTTCGCAATACGTCGAGGATTGAATAAAAGCTTACTCGTCCAATAGGATATGCGATTGGCCAGCACAGCAGCATCATTATATCCACCAGCCAAACCATGTTTGCGCCTACAGCCAGCCCGTATCGAGAGCATATGGCTTGAGGGATGACCTGAACAAATACACCAAACATACCATACACACTTACTTCATGTCAAAAATCTCAATTTCATGGTGGTTCCTGCTACAGACATTGATTAGAACGATTCCATAAAGTGGACTCTCGACGAGACGCCATCATTTGAACTTTCATTACAGTGCACAAAGGCGCTGTGAGATCTAAAATTATTAGGGCCACTTTATGTTAAGGCCCAAGCCCACTCTGGAACTGGTCCAATTTTCAATCCACAGGACCATCAATTCTGGCATCAATTTCTTCATCGGTTTGGCCATTCCGCCATCAATTAGGTCAAAGTTTGGACACGGGGTTTATAATTGGGCACAAACCAGGCCTACGTTTGTCAAATTGAGTTTTCAATTGTGACAAGTAGTATTCTTTTGGCTTTAACCCAATTTTTGGTGCCAAACACTTGTCACATAAAAGGCCACGTTGTCAACAAAACGAATTGAGCCCGTCCTCAGTATAAGCCCCTTGGGACCCAATTGAATGCCACGAATTCCAAACTTTAAGCAGTTGTATTAGTTACTCTTGATGGTTTTGAAATTGGATCAACAACTGGGCTCTAACATAAAGTAGCCCAAACTCCAATCCTTCACAAAACGAAGAAATATCACAGACGAACATTTCACTGTAGATGCTTAGCTTTTAAACCAGCATCTGACATCTTATCGGTACAGTTTTGCAGGAGAATTTGGCATTCGGTGTGACATTCGGTATGAAGACTTTGTGCAAAGATTTACATGTAAAATTTACCTCTCCAAACGCAAGCACAAATGTGACTGATAGAATCACAGCCACCCACTCGTTGAACATCTTGTCGAGAAATATCGGCAGCGCCTGCAGGAATCATAAACTCCTTCAGGTTCCATTCACAAGCCCAATTTTTTTACCAATAGCACCAAAACCTTCCAGGATTTGAGAAATCATAAGTGTGGCCTGTTACTATCAAAGAGTGATGCACTGCAGGTTGTATTGGACATTTCCGGTGTTTCTAGGTTTGAAAATTTGTTACTAAGAGACTGAGTGTATTATCGCCCTCAAAATTTGATCTCCAGCTCAGATAGAAAAGTCTAAAGAAATTGCAGTCAAGCAGTGGCAAAAAAAACCGTGATAAAAAAGTACTCCCTCTGTCCATCTAAAAAGCTCCAAATCAGACACATTTCTTGCACCACTAAAAAGCTCCCTTTTGCTGATTTCAAACGCTGAGACAGCGTTTGCCATGTCCAATGATCTCAAGGGGGCAAGTTAAGCAATTAGAGAGCATTCCATTCCTAGCAGGCCAACGTACCACTGTTGCTACTATACTTTAAATCGTCAATAATGAGGAGCTGGCAACATGAACAAATATGGTACTTTTTGCATGGAATTTGGATGCTCAAAAGGCAACACCAAAGCTGGAGATTTTGCATAAATTTGGTAGATGGTATATTGATTCTAGAATGCATGTTTCACTAGCACAAAGACTCAAAACACAGTTAATCCCTTCCTTTGCAAGGAAACGTTTTATACGTTTTTAAAGGACAGAGGGAGTATAAAAAAAAGGTGAAAACAAGAAGTACGGTGTTGTGAGCATTGCAAACCTCCATTGCTGCGGCGTTGCAGAGAAGTAGTGTGACCAAGAGTTGGTGCTGCTTTGTCACAACTGGTGTGATAGCAGCTGTTTTTGCACAAAATTCAACAATGTCAGTGCCAAGAAACAATTGTTCAGCTAGTTGGTTTATCAGTATAAAAAAATGATAATAAAGTACAAATACTACTACTTACCGGCTTGTTTCTTCTCAACGTCGGTGCCGCTTCTTTGCAAAACCTCCAAGTCCATGAGACCCAGCGACATGAGGCCCAGGGTAAGGCCCGACATGATGCCCGCAAAGCAGACGAGAAACATCGAGATGCCGCCGTAGATCCACCACCGCAGCGACCCGATCTCCGCCGGATTCTCTCCGCCTCCTAACTGCAATTTGGAATGCACGGCGGCCATCACCGTCATCGTCACCATCGTGAGCTTCTCCATAGCCACCACGAACTCGACAACCCTATCAAAACCCTTCCAAACATGCCTCCTCCATGCTTGGCCTCAGTATCGTTCCACGCGATCAATTGCAAAGCTGAGTGCCAATACTGCAGTCGTTCGTGCAACCTCGGCCCAGCGAGATAACGCACCTGCAAAAGCTCTGGAAATAAACAAGGTGAAGTTTGATAAGGCTCTGCAGCACACCAGGCTTGTTGGGGACCATGGAATTGGTGCGGGAAGTGGATTCTGTGAAGGCGAGATGATTTGGCTGCGCCTTCACGCGCATGCTTCGGGGAATTTGGCGATTGCCAAGCGTGAGAGGACAAAAAGAGCCGTGCAAGGGAATTTGGTCCTAGCGCTGCCAAGCCAGAAGAGGAATCCAGAGGAATGAGAGTGGATGAAAAACGAGCGCAGCCTTGGATGAAACTGGCGGTTCTGTTACTGAATGAGGGGTTCGCAATTACGCATGTGCGGTTCAGTTTACTGCACATACGTCGATGTGGGGCCAGGGTGGAAAAGCATTACGGGCTTCAAACATCAACTTTTTTAGGTGATTCATGTTGCGATTTGAATTCACTAGTGAATCGTGAAGTGACTCACCTAAAAAGAACTTCACTCCTAACGTGATGCATGTGAGGAGTGAACTTCTGAAACTCACTTTTGTGATTTTGCCGGGCTCATTCACCTGCGTCCTCAAACCCGAAAACTTCTTTTGTAGAAACTTTTGCAAACTCATGGGTGTCTTAGACTTTGTGCGTGCGAGGGAACGAAAACAATTCACTAGAAGGCAGAGATCCTGTGAGGTGAGAAGTCCGAAGGCCAGATTTTATGTTTGAAACCCCATATTGTTTCTTCACTCACCACTCACCACTCACCAGAAGATTTGAGAGTTTAGATATTCACTAAGGTAGGAGAGTCATATATTCCACTCATGCTCTAAAACCGTTCACCTTCTCAAATGTATTTCTTGTGGACATGCTATTTTTCATAGGTTTCAAAAATATACAAGCATAGTACATTTGAGGACGTGAACCGTTTTAGAGCCCTATGGCCTTTTCACTTCAAAATTTTATTACTAATTCCACAAAGCTCCAAAAAATATGAAACAACTTGGCTTAGATGTCAATTCTTCTTGTCTTTAAAGGAAAATTTATTGAAAAATAGTTCAAGAAGTTTCACCTCCCAACATTTAGTTTCAGCCCTTAGATGGTCAGTTTATGTGCCTCCTACCTTACCGGGAGATTGAATTTGAGAATTTTGAATTTGTATATGGATTCAGAGACCCTGCTTTCATAACATTCAATAGCACTCAGCAAGCTTGCCCTCCCTCCAATTGAAGAGTGTAGAATATTCCACACTTATCAGTAGTTAAGAGGACACTTGGCTGAATTTTGTCAAAGAATTCATGAAAGAGAGGCTCAATTTAGTGCACATATGTCGATGTGGGGGCCAGCCATGGCAAAAAAATTTTTTTTTTTTTTTTTTTCATGATGAAGTTTATGGATGATACCTGAAGAGAGGAAAAGGCAACCTATCTTTAGGCTACTAAATGTTATGTTAGTGTGGAACCTTGAAAGAGGATAGAATTGAGAACAAACAAACAAAATAGGGGACAAATTATTACCAAGAAGTACCTTTGTTTGGAAAAATACTTGAGCTTTTCAGCCCTAGCCCCACATTGACGTAACTTATGTGCAGTAAATTGAGCCTGCATTTGCAGTTCAAGATTTTTGTGCCAGAATTGGTGGAGGGGGTTTGCAAGGACCAAGGACAAAAATAATAATAATAAATTAAGGGAAATGATATGTGTACCATACCCTTTGAACTACTACACCACATCCAAAGTAAATTTCAAATTTCTACCATCAAAAAGCTGAATTTGAGAATTTGGAATTCAGAGTTTATGTGCATGTTCTAGCCGCTTGGATGAGTTTACTTATTTATATTGCAATGGCTATCAGCAGTGTGTTATTCTTATTAACAAAACATCCGCTTTTTCAATTATTTTCCAAAAGCGGTGCCAAAATAGGTGCTTTGTTTACATTGTTTACCCTATTAACCGAGGGTTTTTGGGGTAAACCTATGTGGGGTACCTTTTGGGTGTGGACTTAGAGACCATGATTTAGTCTAGAACCATACAAAAAGTTACAAATCAACAACACCCAATGAAAAAATTTAGCTTGGGAGAAAAGTGTTACTTTTACTTTTGTTTGTAAAAAAAGATAAGCTTTTTCATTGGGTGTTGTTGAATTGCAACCTTTTTTATGGTTTTAGACTAAATTGTCTCTAAGTCCAAATTTGAATTCCAAATTCTCAAATTCAGCTTTTTGATTGTAGAAAGTTGAAATTTACCCCAGAGTGTGGTACAGTAGTTCAAAGGGTGTGGTACACATATCAATTCCCATAAGCTAATCTTATGCTGTTTTCAAAATTAGTGGAGTCTCATTTGTTTGGCTTGGTACAACTAAATGTGCAAGTGCACACACATATTTGTGGGATAAGGGTGGAAAAAGCTCAACTTTCCTTACAGCCCACAAACACGTACACTGAATATTGCGTTTAGGTTGCTCCAAACTAATTTCTCTATAATTTATACTATATAGATACATAATGTTGTTATTATAGTAATTTTCATCAGATAGATATTGTTGCAATAAACAAATTTTAAATGACCTGGCAACAATAAGTAGGTACAAAAAATAAACTAGATGCGTTCACATCGTAAACCATGTGAAATCTCAATATTTAAAGAGTTTTGTGCACCTCCAAGTGGTCCAGTGATGAGTCATGAGGTAACTTTCCAAGGTAAGGTAACCTAATTATTGAGGCAAACTAAATGCAATATTTATTGTATAGCATACGCCCTATCCCAAGCCTCTTTCTTTGATTTTTTGAAAATTTTGAGTGCAACATTAAAGGTAGTCACACCTTCTCCAAGAACAAAATTCTATGAAAAATGAGAAGTTGTGGAGTGGAAATAGGAGTCAATGGGAGCACTTCTCCATGAAGAAGGTGGGCTCTCCCTTAGTGGGCAATGGAGAATGGAGATTGAGTTTACCTCAAAAATGGTGATGCAGTAAGAAAGCAAGATGCATTCACACACTTAACTGAGGTCTCCGACTACAAGGATGGTGAAAGCAAGAAGAGCGAGATGAAAAAGAGACATGCATTAGTAAAACCTTCACATTCTAAAACTTCTTCACACCCATTCTTCTCCTCTATAGGTGAAAAGAAAACCTCTCAATCTTCAAAGAAGGGTAACTCCGCAAATGAAGAAGAGAGTGCCATGTCTACAATCTTTGAAGATTGAGAACAGGGTTTAGATGGTATGACTATTCTTACTGAAATCCCAGATCCCAAGTTTTATTAAAGAGAACTTTTAGATATTTTTTAGCATATGGAAGGAGTTGTTCATTGTAGGATCATCAACCTCAAAATATGGACAAATTTTTGGTAGAGTTTTGGCGAGGTCCAAGTAAAAAGACAAGTGATTTAGTCCTAACATTTTGTAGTTACAAGAACTGCAATGAAATGTTGTGGTACAACCATAATTCTTTTATGTTTGCAAGTCAAAGTATATGCATTTTTTTAAGGGGTTTTTTGTTCCAACACACCTGTGGTTGAGTTGTTTCAATCCCTATTTTGCATTTCAAGGGTCCATAATCTCAAAAATACAACTGAAGAATGTGAAACCGTAGGTAATCTTTCTCTTAACCTAAAGGAATATTACACTATCTTGATTAAAGGTAAGGCCTTGTAGTTATATTCAAAGAAATACAATTAACCCCTAAAGGATTGTTGTCCTTTTGGGGGACAAATGAGATTTTGGGCATGTACCTATGGCTAAACTACTTTGTGTAATTTTTTGAAATTTTTATAGGAGATGGGGAATTCCAATATCTACATAGGCATTTAATTTTTTCCACATTTAACATTTGACAAAGAAGTTATGCAAGAATTTTAGCAACCTAAGGAAGGAGGGCAATCCGGGCAGCCCAAAAACTTCTTTAAAATTTGTATTTTTAAAATATAAAAATCTGAAATTGGTTCTTTAGATTTGTTTAAATGTGGGAAGCTTTGAGTCATTTAATTTCAATCAATGACAAGAAAGTTATGAGGAGATTTTGTTTGCTGGCAGTTATGGAATCTCTACTCTAAAATAAACTTTTAGGTTCTTTATATTCCACAATTTTCTATATTTTGGAAAAAAAACTGAATTTAAGGAAGTCCATTGTTTGTTACAACATTATAACCTTTGGGATCTGCATTTTTCATTTCAATAATGAAATTCTTAACAATTTAGTGATTTGACTCATACTCTAGTTTTTTTTACTTGCTACTTTTTTCCCATGTGTTGTATAGTTCAAATTAATTTGAAAATTCTCCCACACATGCCTAACTTAGTCTTCTACATGGAAAAAATAAACCTCAACTTTGTGTAGAGCAATATTTTTCATGTAAGAGTGGTCAAAGGCTTTTGAATTTTTTGGACAGCATGGAAAAAAACTTTTTTTTTTCACTTTAGATGTAAATATCTCCCTCCTCTCCTTCTAGAATGATTTGGTTTTTTTCCCACAAGTATCTCTTCTTGTCTACGCTAAGATCCTACATCTGGATTTCCAAAAAAAAGAAAAAAGAAAACCTCCCTTCTTACTCATCCCCTAGAAGTGGTAGTTTTCAATGATTTTGACAGAAATAAGGGCTTGGTCCTTTAGGGGTTAATAGAATTTTTCTAATTGGTTTAGATGTTCTATAGCAAGGATTGTAAACTTTGACCATTTTCTACCCATATTGACTATGAGAGCCTTTTGGCTATAATTATTGATACTATATACTACAAGGAAACCATGGTTGAATTTACAAAAACTTAACAAAGATTGTGACCTAATCTACATTATATTGTAGATTATGTCACAATCTTTGTCAACTTTTTGTAAATTCAACCATGGTTTCCTTGTAATGATATGATGTGATTGCTTTTGCCAAATGTTACAAAAAAAACATTTTAATATTGTTTTTGGCTTGTGCATGGAAATAAAGTGAATGAGTTTATTGAAATATTTTATTCCATTTTAGTCCTATTTAACTATCTCCTGAGGTTAAAACTTATTAATCTAAGAGAGTAATTTATACTTGGTAGTTAGTTCCTTCTGCAATATTAATTCAAAATAGCAATATTCTGTAGTGACTGAGTTGTTAAAATGAGGAAACTCAAAAGCCTAAGGTAGGTATCCATAAAGGATTATTTTAAGTGTTAATTTCCTTTCACACCCTTCCAAGAACTTATTTTTTATGAATTTTTCATGAAAAACAAGAAGAAGCTGCATTTAGTCCAAGTTTTTTACAAAATATTCATCACACAACATCAAATCAATAGCTCTGAATGTCATAACTAGGTTTTGCAATTTGATGATACAATCATAAGAAGAAAACGTATAAAACAAACACAACTTTTCTTGCTTCCATCATTTTGCAAACCTATAAGTATTTGTGTACTCCATCATGCCCTTTATGAACACAGATTGCAAATTATCAATCCATGTAGTACATATTCTTGTACTATTTATAAGGTTTTTTAATGAAGAATAGAAGTAATTTTAGGATGCTGTCATAATTGTTTTAAAATTTATTTATGAATTAATCTGTGGAGAATCAAACCCAGATTGATTTCCAAATTTTTGAAATTGTCAAACACGATTTTTTATTTTGGCAACTTATTGTATTAATAAGTGAATTATGATGGTCCATTTTATACTGTGTACAATTCTCTTTAAACGTTGCACTCTTTAACTCTTTAAGGTCCGTGCATCCAAAAAGTGGATGCGGTTTGGTCAACCCTGATTGTAACTTTCAAAATATCAATTTTTGGTACGTGGATCAAACTAAGAATGAAGCTTGAGAAGTTTTCTTTCTATTCCGTTTAGTTTTTCAAAAAAATGTCAGAAATTGAAAGAGTTATTGCTATTGAAAGATCCAAGAGTTAAAATCCAAATAGCACAATATGGTATGTTTTTCATTCATATTTTATACTCTTTAAATGCATTTTAAACTTAAAATAAAATATATATTTATCATTCTACCATTCATGTATGGTGGAAATTAGAGATTTTTTTAATATGTATTCTAATTGATATGATTTTATTTCCACATTTAGCTTTAAGAAATCACAATAATTTGAATTTTCCATAAAACTTATTGAAGCAATCAAAAAAATAGAAAATTATGTGCTTTCTAGCGAAAAATATCAAAAATTTATACATTAATTAAATATAAGGATAAACTTAGTTTGATAGTCAAATTTGTCATTAAATTCTTTGTTGTGGCTATTTTGGGTGTAAAAAATAAAATAACCAATTAAAAAAAAATCACACTAATCTTTAATGCTGCTTGTACATCATGATAAAAATTCAATTAATTTGGATTGTTTTTGCTATTTTAACTTATTCATGTTCATTTTTTGAAAAAAAAAATGATAACAATTACTCCGTACAATTTTTCATGAAACAAATTGAAATATCTTGTAGTGATATACCATTCATAGTTTCAAGCAATAAAAATATAAAATTGTTATTTGGACACAATTTAAAAGGCAAAATTTAGCTTAGACATAAAGTGTGTCCATTTCAAAATGGATCAATTCCTTTAGGAGTTAACCTTAACTCCAAAAGGCCCAAGCCCTTTTTTTTTGTAAAAGTCACTAAAAACTGCCACTTTTGGAGGAATAAATAGAATAGTAGGAAAAAAAGTTTTTTTGGAAATCTAACTATAAGATTTTACCCTAGACTATGGGAGGTACTTGTGGGAAAAAAATCAGCTCATTCTAGATGAAGAGGAGTGAGATGTTGACATCTGAAGTGAAAAAAAAAATGTTTTTTTCCTTGCTGCCCAAAAATTTTACAAGCCTTTGACCACTCTTAAATCAAAAAAATTGCTCTATGCAAAATTGAGGTTTTTTTTTCCCATATAGAAGACCAAGTTAGGTATATGTGGGAGAATTTTCAAATGAATTGGAGGTGTGAATCATTCTTTGTAAAATCTTGCAATGTTGTAAGGCCATGAAATTTGCATATACACTAAGCAAAATTGGGGGATTTATATAAAAATTTAGAAATCTAAATTACTTTGATCCAAATGGTGAAAACCAAGGAATCTTAGTCTACTACAATTTGGGAAAAAAAATTCAAAAAAAAAATGCACAAATTGCTCAAAAATGTAAAGCACCAAAAATGTCATATTAGGTAAATTGGGAAAAACAAAGGTGCCATTTTGTACTCCACCTTAAACCCAAAAAGTTACATCAAACTAGTTTCAAAAGTATCAGATTCAGTTTGAGCCACTAAGATTTTTTCCTTCACAAATTCCTCCTCTCAGGTGAGGGCACATGTACCAAAATAAACAGAGGAGCTCGGTTTGGAGTGATCACCCCAAACCTTCAGAAGTCCCAAAATGAATGTTTTGACCCAATTTAATGAATATGGTGTTCAAATTTTGCAAGGGCCAAACAAAATGGAGGTTTGGGAATCCCATACCTACTTGCAAACTAAACTTCTCATAACACTCATTTTAATAATTGGAATTGAATGATTCAAAGCTTCCCACATATATATAAACCCAAAGAACCAATTTCAAACTTTTATTTTAAAAAAACACAATTTGTTTTTGGGCTGCCCGATTCTCCCCGTTTTTTAGTTATTCATGCATAACTTCTTCAATAAATGTTGGAATGAAGAATTTTTTTGATGCCCATGTAGATCTTTGAATTTTCCATCTTCCATAAAAGTTTCAAAAAATCACATAAACTAGTTTAGCTATAGGTACATGCCCAAAACCCCACTTGGCCCCTAACAGACCACTTGGGCCTTTAGGGGTTAAAACATAGCTAATAATATTCATCTCAATTGTACTAGTTAGTCGTCGCTAGAGACACTTCATATGGCTGGGGCTAGATGGCATGCCGTTTTGGCTAGGGCCCGCACCTAACTCCTTGCCTAGCCCCTGCTCGAACCATTTTCTCTCTCCTCTTGCACTCTAAACTCTAACCTTCACTTTTCAAAACTTGCGTTTGAGCCTCTTCACTTGCTATTGTGCTTCTTGAAACTTGATTAGTGACTAGGTCATGAGCACATCAGTGAAAGAACCAGCTACAAACCAAGTTTCAAGAAGCACAATAGCAAGTGAAGGGGCTCAAACACAAATTTTGAAAAGTGAAGATTAAAATTCAAAGTGCAAGAGGAGAGAGAAAATGGTTTGGACAGGAGCTGGGCAAGGACTGGATAGGGTATTAGGCGCGGACCACAACCAAAACGGCATGCCATCTAACCCCAGCCCACTTCATATGCATGAATCTGATGACACTATGAAGTATCTAGAATAGCTTTTGTTACTGCATATCTTCACCAGTTTTTCATTTTTTAAACTTTTGGTCGACATGGCACAAAAAGTTGGTTGAGGTGACCAATTATGAATTAATTTAAATAAGAGTATTTGTTTTAACTAGGTATGAACAATGCAAAACTCTACCTATCTATAACAGTTTTACGTCGTCAAATAGCTACGTGTTTATATCTTCCTACATGGAATTTCTAAAGATTGGAAGGGTGACCAACTATATTGATCAAATCCAGCAATATTTACCTCAAAAAAGAATGGACCAACGTTTACAATAAGCTCCCGTTCAATTTTCGAAGACACATTAGTGCACTACTCTTTAGAACAGCTCACTAAATATACATTCCTATATTCTTGGCTCATACATAATTAAAACTTGTGATAACCATCACTATAAGCGCAGAAAAAAAACTCTTTGAACCATCACAACAACATTTGAATTTGGAAATTGAGCAACCAATACAGAGCTTGTTGAAAGCAGGCTAAAAGTCACAAACATATGTGCCATTGCAAAAATGAATATCTATGAAAATGGCATGACAAATACTAAATTCACCTTGCCTATTCCTGAATTTTCTTTTTGTAATATAATTTGCAATAGTGTATTTATTTAAATATTTTAGCTTGCTTTCAATGAGCTATGTGTTGGTTGTTCAATATTCAAAATCAAATTTTATTGTGTTAGTTCAAAGAGCTTTTTTTTTTGTGCTTCTAGTGATGGTCAACATACGTTCTAATCATTCACCAACCAAAAGATAGTCATATGTATTTAGTACGTTATTTAGAGTGGTGCATTGATGATGCTCTCACAAAGTCACAATGCATTGAAATTTGTTCCAAAAATGTAAGACCAGCCTCAATGGCCGCTCCATGTGGACTTTGTATCAATAAAATGGAGGAAATAAGAAAAAAAAGGACCCAATCACTACAAGAAAAATTAGCCATAGTGACACGTTTGAATTGACCAAAACGTCCAAATTGGCAAAATTTTGACAAAAACATGTCCAAATTAACAGCAAAGTGTCTGAATTAGGGTGCCCTAATTGACAAAAAATGTCCAAATTGACACTGCTCCATTGTAGTTATTGGAAGTAGTAATCAACATATCTATTTGGAATGTGCACCAAAAGAGAGTTTTGAAGCATTTGCAGGTTGTTACTATGCTCACAAAATGAAGCAAAGACCCCACTCCATGTCAAAAGATAGCATGTGAGTTCTCCAAATTTTAAAGAGTGACCCCACCCCATGTCATAACTTTTGTGAAAGAACATGCACTTCTCTAATTTTAGCAAAGGCCCATGGATATCACATATTCTTTCAATTTGTGTGTTAGCTCTCATGTGTCAACTCTTGTGTCAGCTCCTATATTAGCTTTGTGTCAATGAACCAAGATTACCAAGCTCCATTTGGTGCTCTCACTCACAATTGGATGCAATTTAAATGGGACCTGGCTACAATTTTTTGTTCACGCATTCAAGTATAGCCTCACCATTGATCCCTGAGCGCCCCAGAGACAGAATACTGTCTTTGGGGATTAGAAATGCTTATTTGAGGAACCGGATCTACTTTTTTGATCTTGCTATAAACTACAATTACAAAGGCATTCAAGTTGTCCATGCTAATGGAGTAATGGCAAAGAAAGTCAAATGTTGTACAAGTGCTGCAAGAGATTTGATTAGGTGAAACACCATATGGGGCGTGGTGGCAAGCAGCATTTTACATGCTGCAACCAGTCAATATCCCTTGCAAGCTTCCTTTTGTGTGCTTTGAAGTAGCGAGAAAGTTGTTGGCAAGGGTTCAAGCATGTTCTAGACCCTTATTATGGCAACCATCAGCAACTATGCCAGTCATTGTTTTTTGTGCAATAGCAATTTGAAGCCCTAAAACTTGACATAAAAAGAAGTGCAATCTTCAATAATTTACAAGTGTGTGCATGCACATCTAATCTTGGTGCTCACAAAATTTGAAATGAATCCAAGGCTTATAGAATTTTGTAAAATCATCAAGTAGCAATTACCTCCCAAAAAATGAGATTTTGTCATCAAATGTTGTTTGATCAATTGTTATAATCTCCCATCTCCAACGGCCAATTGTTCCCAAAATTTGCAAGCCTTTTTCCAAGTGTTCCACTGTTTTCAATGGTCACTTTTTGTGGATCATCCAATTGATTGAGATATGATATATCAAAGTTGTAGGTCTCCAGAAACCCTCATTTTAGTGAAAAAACTCTGGGCGCTCAAGGGTTAAGGTTGCTCTAAGGCATGGAAAATGGGGAGCTATTTGATGTCATGAAGGTGCTAAGGGCATCTCCACCAATGGCTCAAACACGCTCAAAGTGGATGAAAAGTGTTGAGGCCCCTCTGAGACCCTCTTTAACACATTTTGTCCTACCATGTCTAGCAAGGGCCCTTCAAGACACTATTTGTCTTAATTTTAGTGAACTTTATCCTCTACTTTCCTTGATAAGTGGTCTACTAATTATTGATGGGGCCTGTTGGATTGCAAGGCCACCTTTTTGAAGAGCATGAGTGGAGATCAAGGGGCTTTAGGGCCGGCCAGAACAAATGGAAAACTTTGAAAGAGCCCAGACCGATGGAGTCATGGAGATGCTCTAAGGGCTTGGTGTATGTCAATGTGGGGTTGAGGTGGAAAAGTTCACCTTTATTACAAACAAAAAAAGTAGAATTAAAAATTTGCACCTGACGTTGTTCAATTATATCCTTTCCCATGGTTATAAGGTAGTGTGCTCATAAACCGTCCATCTAAGGGCTGAAATTGAATTTTGGGGAGGTGAAACTTCTTGAACTATTTTTCAATAAATTTTCATTGAAAGACAAGAAGAATTGACATCTAACCCGAGTTATTTCATAATTTTTGGAGTTTTGTGGAATTAGGTTTGAAATTTTGAAATGGAAAGGTCATAAGTCTCTAAAACCGCCTACCTCCTCAAATATACACTCCTTGTACATTTTGAAAACCCATGAAAAAAAGCATGTACATCAAGGAAACATTTCAAAAGGTGGGCAATTTTAATGCGTGAACGATTTATGAGCAAAGAACCTTGGACTGAAACAGAATCTCTGAATTCGAAAGTGATTTCAAAATTTCCCAAATTCAATCCTTTGAATGATAAATATCTGAACTCTTACAATTACTAGCTGGGTGAAAAATGCTGAGCTTTTCCAACCTGGCCCCACAGAGACGTAAGCTTATGTGCAGTAACCGAGCAGTGTGAAGGCACCATCAGTTGCCATTAGGGCATCATCAATCCAGCACTGGGTATTTGGCGGGGCCTGGGACTGCAAAAACACTGCTATTTTTTGACTAGAGTATAATTAGAAAATGAGATTACTATCATTGGAAGCGTATACAAAAACTCGTCAAACAAGTAAAATGACATATGGTATTGGAGATTGGACAAACAAACTAAACGTCCATTGAAAAAAATAGCTAAAGGACAAATAACACGGCAAACCATGCCTAATAAAGAATAATTAGACAGTGACACTCCAAATTCTGAAAATTTGGAGTGCCATTATCTAATTATTCTTTATTAGGCATGGTTTGCCATGTTGTTTGTCCTTTAGCTATTTTTTCAATGGACGTTTAGTTTGTTTGTCCAATCTCCAATACCATATGTCATTTTACTTGTTTGACGAGTTTTTGTATACGCTTCCAATGATAGTAATCTCATTTTCTAATTATACTCTAGTCAAAAAATAGCAGTGTTTTTGCAGTCCCAGGCCCCGCTAAATACCCAGTGCTGGATTGATGATGCCCTCGATCGTCACTTGCCAGCTGGATCCCGCACAGTGCCTATGAAGCTGCAGCTCAAATTCAGAGAACATTTGCAGGAAACATGGCCTAGGTTTCACAGAATTGAGTGAAATGTTGGATATCTGCATGATTGCTTTTTATTGGCTATAATAGCCAAAATTCGACTTAAAAAAATGTACTTCCAAAGAAAATAAACGTGAAAAAGAGTGTCTTTGTAGCCAATGTTCACTTCTAATGGATAACTGTATAGCCAGGTCTTCATTGAGGATCATATATGTATTCCCTTACCTCTTGATTGGCATTGCCAATCCAATTTTCAATCAAAATAATACAGGTGTCTTGCTCGCAACATATTTCAATTCTCACACTTTATTTGTAATATGCTTTCAAAAGTTGTGATCAATACACTTCATTTGCATCATTACTTCTTTAGCCATATGCTTAGCTATGTAGTCTATGAGTATGGCCACCTATTTGTTTACGGTTTTTAAGTTTTGTGATAGCTGCATGCAATTGTCTACTATATCTTTTGAAATCCTTAATTCCTTGTAGCCATCATTTGTGGAAAGTATAGTTTCGGTTTTTTTAAAAGTAGGAATGCTTGTTAGAAATACTAAATATATAGTCGTATGAGGACAAAGCGCAATTGAGATAGATACTAGACACGTGCTTATAGGAGAACGTTGCTTAGAAAGCCAATACTTGGACACTTTTGTTGCTCACATTGCCTTTTACATCTAGGCAAGTTGCTAATGCATTGCCACACTTCAGCAACTTAGTGGCAAAGATTGCCAAAAACTACTACATCTATATTACGATTGTGGCCAAATATATATTGTTACAAAATATGTTATATTGCCTCCTTACTTGTGTAATAAAAACCATCTATAGCCAATATTCTATACCTTTCTTCCTAAACAAAACATGCTTCTTGAAGTATTTTTCCAAAATAGATCTCTAAGTGAATTACCATCAAAAGATTTTGCCAATACTTTCAAAAGTTGATATCCTTAAAAAAAGCCCCAATTTGCTTGCTGGGCCAGCCCCACAACAGCTTGAAACCATGGTATTTTTTTTCGTCAGATTTGCACTCTAGAATGCACATAAGTAACAAAAAATTGGCTATAATAGGAATGAATGAACAACGTGTGCACGTTCATCCAATAATTTACTAATATAAGCTAATTTCATCCAAAATTTGGCAAATTGGGTGTTTGCATAAGGAAAAAGTTGGCAATTTCATCCACATTTTCACCCAAACTTATTAGTGTAACATTCTCCAATGTTAGTTGAAGGTAAGATTTAGGCAAAATTTGCCAAAAAAAAACCTACTTAGTAAATTGCGCACACATATTTGTGGGGCCTTCAAGCCATGGTTTGTTTTTATGTTTTGGTTAGGGTAGAGCAACCCGCACCCAAGAGTGTAAGTAGGTAAGAAAATATTGAATAGAATTAGACGGAAGCAACAATGTGTACACATTTGTTCATAGAACTTACTAGTAATAATTACTTTCATCTACATTTTGGCACACCTGGTGTTTGTTTGGGAGGAGAATTGGCAATTTCATCCACTTTTTCACCCAATTTTGTCACTGTAGTGGTAGCCAACATCAAATTGAGGTAGGATTTAGACAAGAATTTCCCAAGAAAAGAAATTTGGCCAAAGGGATCAAACTATTGCACTTAACTTGTTGTTATAGGGCCAAGGTGGAAAATCTTAGCTCTTTATAATAAATTAAGATAAAAGTGATAATTTGTCCCTTATTTTGATGTTGTTTAAATTTCCTCTTGCAAGATTCTAAACTAAATTAGAGTCTCTAAATCCAAATGTGATTTTAAAATCCTCAAATCCAATCTCCTAATGGTAGATATCTAAACTCATTCATTTTATGGCTCGTGAACTATCAAAGCTTTTCTAGCGTAGGCCCACATCAATGTATGTGCAATAAATTGAGCCGAGTTTAAGTGAAAATTTTCCAATTTTCACAGGTCAAGAAATCAATGAGTCTTGGAAATTTACCACCAAAAAGATTGAATTTGAAAATTGTCAACTCATATTTGAATTCTAGGACTCTTGGTTTACTTATGTTGTTGACATAGTGGAGGATAAAACTAATTAACTCCATCATTCGTGGTAGATTTTTGCTTTTATCCTTATACTTAAATAAAGGGAATTGCTAAATCCACCACACTTTCTGCTAAATACACCACAAGTCCCACCGCATACCCCACCCCACATCACAAGCCCCACCTCAGATTTTGAGCTTCTTGTACAAAATCCTACATTTCTCATTTCCATCCGGCTTTTTAATCCATACGCCAAAAAATAAAATATAAAATTGCGTTTTAACGAGTTGATTTTAGTTTCACTAGATTTTTTTCACATCTCATTTGACCAACTTTCAATTGCTTCTCGGTTCTCCCCATACATCATTTAGAAGTTCTTCAAAGAAAAAAAAAAGTGAATTGATATGGGCACACCCAGGGTTTGATATATGCACACCCTTGGGGGTAAATTTTAGATTTTCACCATCAAAAAGCTAAACTTGAAAACTTTGAATTCAAATTTGGACTTAGAGACCTTGATTTTGTCTAGAGCCATGAAGGAGATTACAATTGAATAACACGCAATGAAAAAGCTTGGCTAGGAAGGAAAGTATTACTTTAACTTTGGTTTGTTTAAAAAATCTAAGCTCTTTCATTGGGTGATGTTCAATTGTAACATCCTTCATGGCTCTAGACAAAATCAAGGTCTCTAAGTCCAAATTTGAATTCAAAGTTTTCAAGTTCAGCTTTTTGATGGTGAAAATCTAAAATTTACCCCCAAGGGTGTGCATATATCAAACCCTGGGTGTGCCCATATCAATTCACTTTTTTTTCTTTTCTTTGAGGAACTTCTAAATGATGTATGGGGAGAACCGAGAAGCAATTGAAAGTTGGTTAAATGAGATGTAAAAAAAATCTAGTGAAACTAAAATCAACTCGTTAAAACGCAATTTTATATTTTATTTTTTGGTGTATGGATTAAAAAGCCAAATGGAAATGAGAAATGTAGGATTTTGTACAAGAAGCTCAAAATTTGGGGTGGAGCATGTGGTGTGCGGTGGGACATGCGGTGGGACCTGTGGTGTATTTAACAAAAAGTGTGGTGGATTTAGCAATTCCCTAAATAAATGCCTATTATCCCACTCAAGCTCACAAATGTTGTGTGTACAATATATAAGGTAGAAGGCTTGAAAACCATCGAGACTTTAAAATTGCTCACCCTCCAAAATGTTCTCACTCTGTACATGTATTTTTTCACAGATTTTCAAAATGTACAAGTAGTGCACATTTGAGGAAATGAGCAGTTATAGAGCCCTATGCCACTTCATCTTCAAAATTTCATAACTAATTCTACAAAACTCCAAAAAATATGAAACAATTTAGGTTACATGTCAATTCTTCTTATCTTTCAAAGAAATTTTACTGAAAAATATTTCAAGAAGCTCTACCTCCCCAAAATTTAGTTTCAGTCTTTAGATGGTCGGTTTTCGAGCCTTCTACCTTAAGCCCTCCCACAACAAGTCTTTCAGAATACAAGGCCTCTGCCACCACACCATCACTACGCTTCCATGGTCCGCAATTGAATTAATCACAATAATAATTCATAAATCAAAACGAAATATAAACAAAGAGTCCAACCTCCACAACATAGAAGGAGAAACAAATACAAAGCAATGTTTCTCTTTATCCATGAACTCCATCTTCTATGAATGCCGATCCATTTAAAAAGTAAAATTGTCCCGTACATACACATCGGAATTAAAGTGTACTTTACGTGTTAAAGAGTTGTTATAGCTGAATATGTTTACAAAACAATATTAGGAGAAAACGACACTAGTCCTAAAAGGTTGTTGTGTTTACCTTATAAAAGACAAAGTCTTGTAATCAATGCAGTAACAAAAGGAATACAAAAACAATATTTTGAAGGACATCCGTGTGTAACTGCATTCTTTAACAAAAATTGACTTACTTCAAAATTTAAATCACTAACCTTTTAGAAGAGAATAGATGATTTATTTAATATGTTTATGTTGTTATAACAAGCAAGTATACAAAAAAATGTCACATTCATAGTTATTGATCAGTAAAGTAAACACTTGTCTTAAAAACTTGGTTTTTGGCAACTGTTAGTGTCCCAAATAATTGTTGAATGATTCAATTACAATCATTGTGGGCACTTGCACTTGTTATTTAGGACATACTTTTCTACCAAATCATAATTTGTTATAGTTTTTAAGATCACTAAGTGGTTATTATTTTTGTTTTGAAATTGACCTTGCCATGAAGTGAAGCAATTTTTTCAATCCAATGCAAATAGTTAAAGAATGCACACATGCTTGGGAATCTTGTAGGTGCATTGATGTCTATTTGTTGTCATAAACCCATATGAATGGAAGACTTTGAAAAATTGAAGACTTTAAGAATTATCTCTCAAACATCGACAATTGACACAAAAAAATTTCTTCATAGCTACAAATGCCGTGCTTACTCTAATACAACAATGTTCATTAGTTGCGGATGTTGCAATTCCATACTCAAGCATACAAATGAGAACATTGCACTCCAAAGTGAAAACTCCACACGGAAGCTCCATGGGCTTTGGGAGGCCGCTGGGCCTGCATTGCTGGGCACTAGGTGGCTTTGAAAGAGTAGGGGATGTATGGAATTTTGATTGAGGCGACTGGCAAAGCAAAGAGGAGCTAGCAACAAACCTACCTAGACTCAGCGACAAATGAAACTGCCACAAAAATTGAGTAACAGTGCTCCCAATCATACCTTGGGAGCCAAGAATGACGTACGCGCTGCTCGAGGACGCATGGGTCGGGGAAGATAACGGACAGGTGTTGCGCCACATATGCTTTATCACTCAGATAAACAGAGATAACCAATCGTTCACCGCAGTGCGATTCATGCTCCAAGCAGATTCAGGACTCCTCACACAAGAAGAGGGATACTACAGTATGCCACTAGGACAACGCTACCTACCGGTTAGGGTTACGGTGTGGTCCCCACAAAGTAAAAGCTTGCCGGAATCAACCCAAAGACCCTGCCGCGCACCAAAGCCCATACAATAGGCCCCAGTTTCATGCCTGACCTTCCTTGGGATCCAGGCGACTAGAACTGGAGTGAAATCCCCTCCCACAAACATCTTCCCTTCTTTGAGTATACTGTAAAGAGGGGGTACAAGATAGGCTTATTACACACACAACACTCCTCCAAAGTTACCCAAATCCTCCAAGATAATGGCCACAACCAACAAGACCAGAAGAAATTTCACAGCTTCCTCTGGCACCAATCTCGTCCTCGCAAGATAGCGACATTTCTATGGTCCTTTGTCAACAGAGGTGTGGCTACTGGGGCTTGGCTTTCACAAATTGGTATGCACAGTGCCCCTAAGTGTGATTTGTGCAAGGACAAACAGGAAGAGACTTATGGACACCTATTCTGGAGATGCACCTTTGCAACAAAGATATGGCGGCGATACCACCATGTGGCGCTCCTGCACAAGGGCCCAAGCTATGCGACA
The DNA here is from genome assembly GCA_963920765.1 of Ulota crispa. Lineage (NCBI taxonomy): Eukaryota > Viridiplantae > Streptophyta > Bryopsida > Orthotrichales > Orthotrichaceae > Ulota > Ulota crispa. The sequence goes on along the minus strand of OY987247.1, from coordinate 14,726,942 downwards.
TGGGAGAAGGCAATCCTCGAGAGATTTCAAGTTCCCATTAGAGGAGCGAAGGAGCTGCAGTTCATTTTTAGTCACCATCCTTGGGACATGCTTCGCTGCCACTTAATCTGGTTCATATGGGTGGAGCGCTGTTGCCGGCGCTTCAACGCCGACCCTCCAGCACTGGATAGAGTTATGAGGAGAGCCTGAACGGGCACTATACACAATGGCTTGGCAGCTTGGCGCGCCATACACCAATATCCCAAGGAAGACGACGCCCCCATAGCCGTAGAGTCTGCATTTCGAGCTGAGTGGGTTACAGATCCGCTTCTCTTCTGCACTCCTGACGGTAGCAGTATTAGCTGGCGATATGAGCCACCATCGTATTTTGTACCACATTAGAGCACGATATCTAAGTCCTCCCAAGCGTTGAGGCATCCGGTTTTCATCCCGCATTGGGGTTTCCAGGTTTTTTTTCCTTTCAAGGAGATTTTTCATGTATTCACCTACCTATAGTACATGAGTCTCCGGACGATCCGGTTTTTTTCCCCACGGGGGCTTTTTCAAAAGTGAAAACTCCAACCTCTCCAAAGCATCACATGTTGAACAACTTAAGAATCAAAGTGGCACATCGAATGTACAATTTTTAAAAACAACTTCCATTCATCCTAAAGCAACAATAAAGCTTTAAATGATTGTACATGGAAGAAGGGGCACATTAATTGCAAACCAAGTGCTCATACCAAGCTTCTGTTTGGTTTACTTGACCAATGAACGGGGAGAGCCGAAAAACAATAGAAAGTTAGCAGAATGAAATGTGCAAAAAATCAAATTAAATTTAAATAAATTGGCTAAAAACCAACTAAAATTTTGGAAAATTTCTAATTATAGTTTAGGTATATGGTGAATAATCGTTGCATTCACTGAAAAAATTGGATGAAATTGAGAAATGTATGCTTTTAACCGAAAAAGCTCAAAATCTCCCTACACATTGTACTTGACTACCTTTTGTTGCATTAGAAAGAATTTGAGCCCTCCAAGGGGTTGCAAGTTTGGTTGTTCCCAATGTTGAGAACCAGCCCCTGCTGGTTGTCAGAAAAGAGTAATTTTTTTTTAAACTTTTTAATTTGTATCATCCAACATGGTCAAGCTTCGACCAGGTCAATCTGCCATGTGGAAGTGTTTCCATGTTTTGGGGGAATGGGCCCAAAGTTCTCATGGTTTTAGGGAAGAGGCCCATTCTTGGGTCCAAATCCCTTGTAATGCTTGGGTGTTGATTTGTTGCTATTGTCAGAGTTCTTTACCAATGTTGCAAAGAACAATTTCTCATATTTTTCATACGTATCATGAAAAATTATCTTAATAAGACTTTGAGCTTCTTCACACCAAGTCTTTATAGAAAATCAAAATAGAAGAAAAGCTCACCAAAAAAATCCTTAAAACTTTAACAATTCTATTCCCATTCTTGTTAAAGAAATCTCATTATTATGTGTTAAGAGCATCTCTAGCATTGCACTTCAAACTTGACACTTCAAAAGATTACATCTATTTTTGAAAAGCCCTCAAAACCCTTGTTCTCCAACCTTGCACTTCACCTCAAAAATAATCATTTGGTCATTCACCATGGGGAATATAGGATAAACTCACTAAAATGAGGATGAATTATGTTTTGAAGGGGCATTGCTTGGCACATCAAGATGGAGTGCTATAAGAGTATTTTGAGGGGTCAAAACACTTAACATCCATGTTTTGAACTGTATCAAACCAAGGCAACATTGAAAATGCTCTTAAAAACCTTTGTAGCTCTTCCAATAGTGAAGAACAAAACTGCCCTTTTGTCCCCCAACTTACCTTTTTTGCATTGCACCAGTCATAACGTTCAATAGCTTGAAGAGAGGCTGCCTTTCCCTCTCTTCAGGCATCCACAAACTTCATGATGACAAAAAAAAAATTACTTTTTTATTTTTTATTTTTTATTTTTTATATTTTTTAAGATTCAATTATGCAAGGGCTAATTCTCAAAATAGGTTTCTTACAAAGATAGTTACAAGAACACAAATAGCAACTTTATGAACAAGCTTTCTTAAAAGCTCTTTCTTTGGAAACACTCACATAGTGGAGTTGCAAAAGTTCTTGACAAACACGTGTTGGATTAGCTTAAGTCTCATCATGTCATGTCTACACTAGTTGCAATATGTATTTTTGAGATACTCCTCTTATGCTAGTACTAGCAACATAAAAGCTTAGTTATATGGTTATGACACCATAACAACATCGAAGCTCATTATAAGACTTCTAGACCACAAATACACTCTTATGTGTTGATATATATAACTACATGAGTATTATATAAGGTTATTTCAAAAAAAGTCTCAACAACGGTTCCATTTGGGATGAGAAAGGATTATAAAACAATATAAAACAATGATATGCACTTTTGCTTCATTCTAAAGTAACAGACAATGATTCCAGCCTTCTCATGAAAAAATTTGTGATAAACAAACAGAGCAACCTGGATGATAGAATTCTAAAACACGTGTCTCAAGTCTAGTAGCATTGAATTCTTATATTCAAGCGCATATATATATATATATATGTATATATATATATATATATATATATATATATATATATATATATTCCAAAAAATACTACGGACTCACTATTAGTGTACTTTGGATTCTAATATGCTATTTCCTTATATAGCCCATATACACATTAATCACAGGCTAGGCTACTCATCCTCGTGATTAAGGTAGTCAGACACTTAATTAGACGGGTCACCTTCCTATTGTCTTTCCCAATTCACGTTTTGCTTACTCTGAAAGCGCACTTAGCGTTGGACAAGAGCTGTCCCACATACTATAAAGCTCTGCTATACACAAACCTCGCTATACACGGCTTGAGGCCTGCCACCATTGACCCAACTCAGACGTCGCGACCCTGCCTGAGGACTGTAGCTTACGGGCTACTTACGGAGCTCAGAATTAGTAGCACTAGTATGACCGGATGTTTGCTGATCACAGCATGGCTACTTTTCCATCAAGTTCCACACAGGTTTTATCTCTCAAGGGGTTATGTTCTTTTGAAGTATTTGTGATGCTTTTTTTGCTGTTTTTCTCTCCTTGTGAAAACTATAACACATGGCTTGGTCTGTTGACACTTGGTGCAACTTCTCTCAACTAATATTGGTTTGTTAAGTTGTTTGGGATGGGCACAAGTGAGGCCCAAGCCCTCTTGGAGACTATGATAATCCCAAGCACACTACTTACTACTTCTAAAACCGCTTATCTCCTCAAAACTCTGCTTTTTAGTTGATGCTATTTTCTTGATCATAGGACTAAAGTACCGAATGGAAAGGCTTTACATTGAGCATTATGTTCTTATTTTATCTTACTATAGTCTGCTATGTACTCTTACGGGATGAACCCCGTACTTTAAGCAGCTACATAGCATTACTGATGATATGCATGGACTAGTACAATACTAGTAAAACACGAATATTCATGTACTAGCTCAGTTCTAGTAAAACACCACAGCCTCTCACTGAATGATTTACTTTTTTCAAAAAAGGAATTTTTTCAAAAGTGACTCTTGCTCTCTCATACACCGGCCCATAGCCTGTTGAGATTCTGCATGATACACATGGGCTCTTTGATGCTGATGTACTGCACTGGGCTATGTAACGACCGAATAATACACCTGTAGATACTCTCAATTGCTCACGATCGATGCTCTCACTGACAACCAAAAAACTTTTGGTTTATTAGACTGGAATATAAAGACTCTGCAACTAAGAAGAGCTCTACTTTCATATTTCGATCTCTGCTATAGGATACCGACATGACCTACTATAGAAAAAGCAAAATATACCCTAAAAATGTCTCTGCTTTCTACAGGACATAATACTAACTCTGAAATGGTGGTATTGAGCTTCTCAAAAGTTCAGATAAGCGCCCAGCTTTGCTTGGGATGTACCGAAAACGCATTTTATTTTTTTTATTTTTTATTTTTTTCTAAATTTCTATTCAAGGTTAAGTCTCATGACTCCTTGCAAGACGTATCTAGGATACAAGCATTACACAAGTAGTGATACATATTTTCTTTAAAATAAATTTTTATTATAGAATTAAGTCTGGCAAAGAGAAACGCCAATATGACTAGCAGCACGCCAAATTTCTCTAATTGATTACTCTTGAGCCACCTTCTAAATATAGTGGTTCTATGGTTCCTTAATATAAATACAAAAGGTTCTTATACCTTGCTTTAGTAAGGGATTCACTACGTATAAGCAGTACATACTAGCCTCCTTGGTCCATGTGCTAAGATGAGCTAGTGTTTATAAAAAAATGGGTTTTAAAAAAAAAACTTGAGCTTTTGAAAGTATACTAGACCCTTGTCTACTATATACGTATAAGCAGTACATACTAGCCTCCTTGGTCCATGTGCTAAGATGAGCTAGTGTTTATAAAAAAATGGGTTTTAAAAAAAAAACTTGAGCTTTTGAAAGTATACTAGACCCTTGTCTACTATATACATATGCGTACAATAATTTCTCCTAGCTTAAATAACACTTCTTTGGGATATATGTGATAGTTCCTTTTGGATCTAAGTCCTAACTATCCAAGGCTTGAAGTTCCCCGGTGCCTTTTTATGATATTTCTATATACATGCCACATAGTGGCACTATTCATTGGTTTAGTCTAATCTAACCTATAGTAGAATTGCCTCTTTGACTAGCTAATATGACTATATGAGCTTATAGCATATAGTTGGTTATGCAACTTATTATACTCTAATTTCATGAAGATTAGACTTGTTGCTCTACTTAAAAATGCATATACTTTTAGAATCAAAACACTTTTCCATTATTATATGGTTGGTTTTATTCTTACCAAAGGTAAATGCCCCCTTGCTTTTTGACCAAGGTTTTACATAAGGCATCTAGCCAAATCTTTATACCTAATCGACATGATTTGATTGGAACAAAATACTTGATTTGGTACTGGCACCCAAGGATACAGTTAAGTGAATCACTAAGTCTTTGTGTGTTCCCTTGAATTAAAACTCAAATTAAGGGCAGTAAGTAGTTACGGCTACTGTCAGCCCTAGCTCTGTTTCAAAAAAAAATTTACCCGCCTTTCAATACACCAGCCCTTGCTCTTCCTGTGGCTGCATGTTGCTTGATATTCTGTGCACTACAAGTGGCTTCCGAGCTACACAAAACGCTCACTGATCTGCTCTCATGTTCACTATTTCTTTTTTCAATAGACTTTGGACTCTAGACTTGTACTTACTAGAGTAGTCCAAGTACACGCACTGATACTTGCTGTGGGTATGTAGTCCCTGCTACAAGCTCAAAGTTTTGTGAGCACAGACTAGTCACCATGAAAAAGCCCCCGTAGGGGAAACAGACTAGTCACCATGAGCTCCTCTCAGACAAACGCTACACATGTTCTATTGACTTTTGTTTAAATTTTCTGTGTAGAAATGGCAGTTGTCTTGCTTGGTAATATTTTCTCCTTGCAAAAGCAATAATACACGTATTGGGTTGAAGACACTTGGTGTATCCTCACTAACTCAACATTGACTTGTTTTGTTTTTGGGATGGGCACAGGTGAGGCCCAATTCCTCTTGGAGAGTTTGGCAACTTATGCTTCTCACTACTCTACTATTCTCTCCTACTTTTCTAGGATCATACTCTAAGATTAGTAGTTGTATGTCTTGACTTTTGAGTTCTCATGATTAAAAATCTGGAATATGTATTTCTTGTTTTGAGCACAATTCACCCAATTTGTATAAATTTGATATACTATATCCAATTCAGAAATTGGAGCCAATGTATACAACTTCCTAGACCTACATAGAGACTATTTTGGTAAAGTTCTTGAGTTGCCTTGCTTTGGCTACTTTTTTGCTTTGCAAAAACCATGAACTTTCATTGCTTTTTGGGGGTATGCACTTCATAAAGTGACATACAATAAGCTTTATCTTTTACAAATAAGTAAATGCTTTTTAGAAAATGACATGAAGCTTGATTCATTTTTGAATGATAAAAATAGATCTTTTTAAGATAATTTATGGGCTTATAAAAGAACAAGCAAGTGCCCAAGATTCCTTGGGATGTTCCAAAAAAGCGTTTTTTTGATATGGCCGGCCCCCACATTGACGTATGTGCACTAAACTGAGTCTCTCTGCATAAACTCTTTGACAAATTCAACCAAGTGTCCTCATAGCTACTGATGGGTGTGGAATATTCCACACTCTTCAGTTGGAGGGAGGGCAGGCCTGCTCAGTGCTACTGAATGTTATGATAGTCACATAAATCAGGCCTTCAAACTTCCATGTAGCAAAAAAAGCACAACACCCACTAGGGCATTTTTTTCAAATTGGCGACTCTTTGCTGTCCACATTCCATTGTATAAATAATAAAGGGACCAACCCGCCAACTAGTTTAAATTTGCCAAAACTACTAAAAACTAGCTTCATTTTGCCAAAAAAAAAACATGGATATCCATTGTCACTGTCTGGGAAATGTTTGAGTTTGACAAGTTGGTTTCTTTCAATTCCCATAATGAACCGATTTATTAAAGAACTACTTTGATGTAAATAAAGTTTGAAAGACTTTTAACTAGTTTATCTAACAATACGGGTAGTCACGGCTTCTAGGAGAATGAGAAGAGAATGGAGATTGAGAATTAGCTAAGTGAAAGTAGGAGCCAATAGGAGTTTGTTCTTTGTGAAAATGCTATGACAACCCATTTGTGTGTGATGGAGAGTGGAGAATGGAGAATGGTTTACTTAGAGAGAGGTAGTACGGCCAGTGATTGGGGGAGCAAAAAGAGTTAGGGTGAAAAGCAACTCACAAGCAAGGTAAATGAGCAAACCATGGTAAGAAGTTCACACGCTAACTCATTCTCCACTCCATTCTTCACCTTTAGAGGAGAATAATGGAGCTCTGAGAAGTTTAGCATGTTAAGCCAACTGCAAGCTCTGACAGCCTCCAGCAATGTGGCATGTCTGCATTCTCATTCTTCATACTCGCTCAAGAAAGTGTCGTGACTAAGGTAGAGACTCCCATTCCCAACCGGGGTTCTATTCCCAACCACTAGGGTGTTTTGGGTCCAACTGGCCTATTTCTAGGCCTTGGAATGTGAAATTTTTCCCTTTTTAAGATCAAGACATATGAGGTCATGACCTGTGTCTCAAAAGAAGATAGGAAGTAGTGAGCCAAAAGTGTTTTGGTTATGATCGGGATCATGAGAGTCTTAGTGATTGGGTATGGGTTTTGAACACTTTATGCACTTTCAAAAATTTGTATAAAACTCAATTTTGCTTGAAAAATTTTGAAAAAAGTTGTGTCGCAAAATTTTGTATGAAGCCACTATAGAAAAATTTGCGCCGCATTTTTGCTCTAATGTGCTGTTCTGTAGGAACTTAAATGACTGGGTAGGAGCGGCTCTACCTTACCCCTAATATTTATAAATTGCAAACACAACCGGCTAGTTTTGAACTAGCCGCCGGTTCTTCCCGGACGTTGGCCACCGTGTTCCGAGATTACATTCCGGTTCCGTGTATACGTTGAAGATGCTCTAAATAAGAACAGCGGCACTCCATAATGCATGCCACTTGCAGGCATGCTCTGATACACCACAATACTTCCGCTGCTTTGTTGCTCCCGTCGTCGAGTCGATCTCTGCCATTCCGAGGTTTCGAATTTCGTATTCAATCGCCAGCCAACGTCCAGAGAGATAAGGCTCATCTCTTTCTCTGATCGTTAGATCGACTGATTCAGCCTTTTCCTTCTGCTCAGATCCAACACCATGTCTGCTACGGCATCGCTCTTCCATCGGAAGCCTCTCCACAACCATGTTCCTCGTTGCAATGCCATGCCTCGAAATGCCACCCCACATTCTTTAGCAATAGCGAATCCACGAGTTGCGCCTTCTCTGCAGCTGGGTTCTCCTTGGCTTGGCGATTCCTGGAGACGTGGAAGCCCACTCTCGGGGTACCGGAGGAGGGAGACGGAAGTGAAGACGAAGAAGAAGACGAAGAAGAGCGAGATCTGTGCCGCCTTGACCACTCCGCTGATAGCTGCCACTGATACGTGGGGCACTTGGACTGTGCTGCTTGCTGCTGGCGCTTTCGGACTCTGGTGAGTTTCTTCTTCAAGGTTTGTTTTCTGGGAAAATTTCATGGATACCCCTGAAGTTTGTTTGCAGTAATTTCATAGATACCCTTGCTTTTTCAGAAATATCACAAAAGATTTAGGCATTTGTTTTGTTGTGCATGTCACTTCCTTCTCCCTATGTGCACAAACATACAAAAAGTAGTGTGTGCACAAAGGGAGAAGGAAGTGACATGCACAACAAAACAAATGCCTAAATTTTTTGTGATATTTCTGAAAAAGCAAGGGTATATCTATGAAATTACTGCAAACTAACTTCAGGGGTATCCATGAAATTTTCCTTTTTTTTTACATTCAAATCACAGCCTGCAAGATCACGAAGGCCCGATCCTCTTGGTGCCTGCGTGACTCATCCTCAATGGCGCTACGATTTGAACGTTCATGAACCAGATGTGTAACCCTAATCCTCGCCCCGCGTGCATTTATCCGTTTATATGGCCAGAAATGTGTGTTTATTGAAGTTTGTGTTTTATCGGTGAGAAAAGGGTGTATGAACGTGGGTTAACTAAATCTCAACCATTTTGTGAAAGAAAGTGAGTGCATAGTCCTTGTTCGTGCTTATGGAGGCATCTCCATTCCCTGACAAGAAATAAGGTAGGTAGTTCAAAAAGCGACACTTTTAAGAGCTGATCTGCCTTTTTCATGGGCATTTTAGACAAAGAATTTTTTTGTCTGATTTTCAGAGAAAGAAAAATGGATATCAAATGTAACACAATTTTTTGCATATTTTTTGAAGCATTATTGAGTTGTTGATGAATTTTCGAAGTTTATATAGTAGGCACCTGTTTGTGATTGTAAGTCTCCCATAAACAGTTCTCTTGCAACTTATAAAGAGATGAGGTGAAAATCAAGGAATGTGATTGCTCTTGCAATAGAATATATCTTTTCTTTTATGACTAAGGAGGGTCCATTCAATAACCACCTCATATCCATTCCTGAGCTACCTATGGGCCCCTTTATTTGAGAGGGGACGCAATTTGAGCTACTTACCTTAAGCAAATTGTGTGTAAAGAGCCCTCCATATCCATTCTGGGAACTGGAAGGTTTAAGCATGTCTAAAGAGGTAAAATTTGTCCGAGGTTTCAACACTGTATACCCCCCGTAGCACCTGGAAAACAACTAGATTTAATTCAAACATTTTTATGAGTCCTATGACCAAGTGCTGATTTGGTGAACTTTCTGTATACTCTGAAAGCTTATGTGTCCTTGAGCTTTGAAAAGTCGAAGTTTTGTAAATGGTGTAGCAGGTGTGAGTCACTCACTGCCTTGCCATTCTCTGTATGTTACCTCTACGTGCCTATCAGTGAATGGCTGGGAGTGTCATTTAATTCGACGTGGCATCTGGAAGGAATAATTATGTCCAGAACCGATGGTAATGTACGGTATTTGTGGTGGATGTGAAGGTCAGAAAAGACGCAATGGGGAAGTGCGCTCAGTGGGGCACTGGTAAGTACATTGGTGGGGTTGGCAGCAAGCAATCTGGGCGTCATTGCAGCAGATTCACCGACGTATACCATTGTGAACAGATTTCTTCTCCCCTTAGCAGTTCCACTTCTGCTCTTTGCAGCTGACATGCGACGAGTCTTGGCTTCCACCGGCCGTCTCCTCAGTGTCTTTTGCATTGGATCAGGTATTGTTCTACCCTCCTTGCCTTGCCAAGTTGGACAAATATTTCCTCACTATGACATTGTTGCAGTTTGTTTGGTTGGTTGGTTGGTTGGTTGTTGTGTTTGAGTGTCCCATGTGGCGTCTTTGTTTGTGTTGCAGGCAGTCGGTAACCAAGTGGTGATAATTCCATGAATTGGCAGTGGCTACTATTCTTGGCACTCTGGCAGCAATGGTGGTGGTGCCATTGAAATCCTTGGGCCCTGATGGCTGGAAAATTGCTGCTGCATTAATGAGTCGTCACATTGGAGGAGGTCAGATTCTTTTCTTTTACTTTGCTTTGCTTTGGAGCACATACACACACTAGCCTACAACTGGTTTTCCCGTAAAATTGGATTTATTTACGAACTTGATTCCGGAAAGCATCAGAAAAACAATTTTCATCATGAAGATCTTCCGTCATTGTTTGGAGGACTCCGCGTTTTACCATGGAGAGGGTCACTATTATCATAAGAAGACTCCTTATAAAATCATGGAAAGGATTTTTTTTTTATGTCTAAACGTTTCTGAAACAATCAATCTTTAATGAAATGTCCATTTTGTCCTATCATTTCCGTTGAGTCCAGGGATATGATTTCTCAACGAGATTGATGTGATTTACGAGTGAATTAGAAGGTGGTTTGCCCTCTTTTCTGTTGCTTTTAAATAAGCAAAAGAGTTGGGCGGATTCGTTAGTTTGGAATAGCTGGATGCTAATGTGGAGATTTTAATTGTTCTGCAGAGCGTTAGAGGTGGTGATACTTGATTGCCGTTACGAGATTTTGATGTGGGATTTGTAGTAGATGTTTTAGACAGGGGACTCCTCAGTAAGGGACGCTTCACACTACGTCCCACGTCTTATCTGTGCAAGTCCCACTTCGACGCAAAATCACAGCTTCGTTTCGTTGGGTTATTAAGGGGAAAAAAGTACTAAAGGAAGTCATGAATATTTTATACAACAATATTGGTGGGATTTGGGTTGAATAATTGGTTCTAGCAAAATGGTCAACCTGAGCCTTGAGTTAAGTCCCGGTAAAATCCAGTGAAGAATCAATTCAGTCTAAACTTTTGACTCTACACCAAGCAGATTGAAGCGCTCATTACACGAACACTCACAATCTCCAGAAATGAATATTTAATAAATTGGTTTCTGCCCTGCAGCTGTGAATTACGTGGCTGTGACTGAAGCGTTGGGAGCGTCTCCGTCCATAGTAGCAGCAGGTCTAGCAGCAGACAATCTTATCTGCGCTCTCTACTTCACCACCCTTTTTGCCTTGGCTTCTTCCATTCCTCCGGATTCTTCAGCAACTCCAGGTGTGCGTTCTTTTTAAATCCTGCATTTAATACATTATAGTGGAGTTCTGACATCTTGCTTCCATGAAGCAGGACAACATGGCCACTTGTTTAGGTGTTAGTACAAAACCTCAGACCTAAAGCAATAGAATGGTATAGAATTGGAACATTTTGGATAACCTCATTCTTCCTTGAACTAGCAGTTGGACCGGAGGTGCTTGCAGCTTTTTGCAAGAACATGTAGTACCGAATAATTTTATGCATATCCCTCCACTTTGATGATGATATTGGAAGTTGTTAGTACAATGCTCAGGCCACCGGGTAACTGGCACTTTTGTAATCCTTGGCGTCGTGATGTAGGGGCGGACGAGGAACCCGTGGAAGGGAGGGGCAAAATACAAGTCCTGGAGGGCTCCATAGCACTGGCTTTGTCTGCCACCATCTGTGCAACTGGGGTGTCTCTGGCAAAGTACTTGGGCTTTCAAGGAGGAAGCATTACGTGCATAACTGCCATCGTAGTCGTCTTGGCTACCCTGTTCCCGTCCTGGATTGGCTCTCTTGCTCCCTCTGGAGAAGGTCTAGCGAGCATTCTCATGCAGGTAATTACACTTTTGCTGTTTATTTTGAACAGGAGATGAATGTTGGGAACTCACTTTAAACCTTTTGATTGGTTTCCATTGTTATAATGAATTTGGTGAGTCTCGTCTAGTCTCCATTTATGAGAGGATTCCAACACCATTGCCATTGCCACACCTTAAACCTTTGAATATGTGTCATTTGGATACGTTGTGAATTGTTGAAGCTTGAAGTAGTTGAGTTCCAAGCATGAGCCTAGATATCCTTGCACCATGAGTATTGTATCTCACAAGCATATTATATCTTATGTCCAACTGGTCGTGTGTTTGGATGACACTTGCGTAACAAGCAGCAGCTTTGGTAAAAGAAGCTCAGTCTCTTTCATAGTACATCCACAAAAGCTAACAGCATAGTAGTAGTAGCACTGGCTCACCTTTTTTAAGCAACTTATCCACAATTATTGTAGATGTTGTAGCTTTTGTGAATGCAAGGCCAGGTCTCCACTTTGATGTAGAACCAATAAATGGGTGACTTTTTCAACCCGTGGGAAAGGGGCTTCGTGGAATTGAAAGGTGGCTTTGGAAGGATGGTGTCTAGCCAAGGGGAATGTTATACCGTGAGGTCTGTGGGGAATGTCATACCGTGAGGTCTGTGGGGAATGTCATACCGTGAGCAGGGATCTGTGGGGAATGTTATACCGTGAGCAGGGATCCGTGAGCTGTGAGCTTGGATTTTTTTTGTTAGAATACTAAATTTTACCTGTTATTGTGTACATAGGGCCCTATAATTGTGTATTTTAAACTTCCATCGCTTGTTATTTTTTTAGTTTTTTCATTGATTTTGAGTTTAGAATTGGTTTCTGCTCACAGAATCTTGGCTCACTGTTTTACGCTCACAAAATAGCGTCGTCCATGTAGCATGTTTGGACTTTGACAAGCTCTGAAATGTAATGGTGTGTGCAGATATTTTTTGCCACGGTGGGGGCCAATGGAAGTGTGCGCAACGTGATCCAGACAGCACCGGCGTTGTTCTTCTTCAGTTTGGCACAAATTACGGTACATTTGGGGATTGTGATTGGAGTGGGGAGGCTCTTCAAGTTTGAGATGCGTGAAATTCTGCTGGCGTCAAATGCCAACGTGGGTGGCCCTACAACCGCCGGAGGTATGGCCACGGCCAAGGGGTGGAGAACTTTGCTGGTTCCTTCCATTCTCGTTGGCATTTTTGGTATCGCCATTGCCACTTTTCTGGGGATTGCTATGGGCCTCTCAGTACTGAGTAAAATGTGATCCTTCTTTGCCGCAATTCTTCCTCCATTTTGCAGCATAACATAAAAGCAGCTAGTATATACGTATGCAAGTATGCAGAATCTAGATATTCATTGCAGACTGTTCAACACCAGTCATTGAAATCTGAATACAGATTTGGAGAATCTACCAAACTCTTGTAAGATTCAAATATTATACACTGATGGTTGGATAGTGTCAAGGTCCCACTTTTTTGTGTGTGTTCTGGGCCCAGTTACATGGAGTGTTTGTTTACACTCGATGCTTATATATGGTTGACATTTGTTTCTTGCCTAAGGCATTGATCTTATCCAAGCATCATCGTATTCAATAAACTGGGACAATGTTTATATCATAGGACTAAATGCAATTTGGTTCAAATTGAATGCAAACCACTCTAAAAAATTTTGAGGAAGGTTTTGCACAATTTCTTGTAAATGTGCAAACCTGTAAACTAAGCTCTTGTTTGATTGAATTGTAGAAAATTAAACAATAATGGTACAGTAGTGGAACTTGACATCAAATACTAAGGTAGCAGCACCCATAACCATCAAATTAAGGGTTTTGAACATGATGATTATTAATAAACATCTAGCAAATTATAGGATCCTATTAGCAAGAGAAAAATGATGAGTTGCACTTTTGAATGTATTATTTGGATATTGTGAGAATAAGTTGTGAATTTTTAAAGAGCCAATTGCAATTGCACCTAATACCAACACTAGGATTTCATGTTCACTTGTTGTACATCCTTGTAATTACATCTATTCACTTCCACCAGAGATTTTCCAAGATTTTAGGATTATTGGCACATATAACAAAATATTTTAAGTGAAACAGAGGGTAACTCTAAAGGTTCTCTTGTATTTATAGTGACAAACAAAATTGAGTACTATTTTTGAGAAGTGAACTTCAAAATACAATTACAAACAATCTACATAACATTTTTTAAAGCTATAAATTGTATTCATAAGCAAATAGAGTTGTGAACATGTATGCAAAACCATAAAATCAAATTAAAAACTATATAATTTCTTACAATCTAAAATCTACAACTATATACAAGTACTCAATATTGTTCAACTTACTTCTTGAACTTCAATAATCTGTCCGATAGCCTTTAGCAGCCAATACAGCAGCAACTCTTTGTGGCATGCTTTCATACAATGCCAAGCAATCCTCTTGACTAAAATTTGAGAAAATTGTACACACACGCTCCCACAATTCTTCAATTCCTCTTGGAGGCATAGAAAGCTCATTCAATTGCTGTTTCAAAAGAGCCCAAAAATGCTCTATGGGATTCAAGTTTGGAGATTGAGCATGCCATTGGAGAAGCTCAAATGGTTGCGATTTAAGCCATCCATGCACCAACTTGCTTGTGTGTTTTGGATCATTATCCTGCTGAAATACTAAGTTGTTTGGATCCATACTGTAATGCCGAATTGTAGACCACACAAGTTTTATAAAATAAATCTGTACTTATGCTGATCCATAATACCTTCAATCCTATACCAAGCTCCAGGTCCAAATGCTGTCATACAACCCCAAATCATGACATGCCCGCCACCATGTTTCACTGTTTCACAAACATGCTGCGATTGAACACATTCTCCATCTCTAATCCAACACGATGACCTACCATCTCAATTGAACCTATTTATCTTTGTCTCATTACTAAAGAAAACATGTTTCCAATCATGAATTGTCTAGTTTACATACCTTTGAGTAAACCTCAAATGTGCCAAAACGTGTCTCCATGCCAAAAAGGATTTCTTTTGTTGCACTTGTGCAACCAAACTTTCACCTCTCAAAGCGCGCCTCACGGTAATGTCAGACAAAATTTTACATGCCTTGTTTCAAAATTGTTTTGCTGTCTTTGACGCAATTCCTAGACAACCTTTAGTGAGGAGGGTTGCAAAACGTCGCCTCTCTCTTGCATTAAGATGCTTTGGACACCCTCCTTTTTATTTCTCCACCTCTCCCGCAATCTCCTTTTGCAATTGAGCCACCCACGATTGACTCATACCAACTGAAACAACTACTTTCCGTGTCAACAGACCGCTCCAAAGTTGAGACAAAGCAATGTTTCTCTTCATCTCAATTACAAGAGCCATACTCAAACAATAGAAAACCCTCACAATCCTCACAAAGTCCACAGACGTAAAATCGCAACACACCAACAACCTCTCCAAAACAAGGGCAAACACTCACGAAAACTAATTTTGAAGTGCAACTTCAAACATTACCGAGTACTAAAACCCTAAGTGGTTCAAACACTTGGTTCTAAAACACTTTATCACTTTTCCACCTTTGTTTTCACACATATGAGTGGAACAAGTTGTTTTCACACTTCTATCATTCACTTTAACAATTCATGTTATCAAGTGCCACATAAGTCTAGTTAAACTTAAGCTCTCTATATGAATATTGGAATACTCAGTTTTGTTCGTCACTGTATGGTGGCTTTTCATTATCTATATTGTGATATGTCTTTGTTGTTTTTATTATTTTGGAAGTCATTTTCTGTAAATCTATGGTCGTTCATGTACTGTACAAACACATCCATTGGACGTTTATGAATGAAAATAATACATAAGATGTCCATGAATGGAAATGACTCATTGAGTGTTTATGCAAAAACCATTTAGCAAGTGCACTCATTTATCCCTCTATGAGGTTGCAAAAGAAGTCAGTGTCATTATACTTAATTTCATAAATGGACTTTTGTTCAAGATGATATTCTTTCAAGGGAATTGTTATCGGTGCACACCTAGGGTTTGATATATGCACCCCCATAGGATAAATTTTAGATTTTTTTCATTCAAAAGTTGAACTTGAAAATTTTGAATTTAGATTTGGGCTTAGAGACCTTCATTTAGTCTAGAATTGTAAAGGAGGTTACAATTGAACAACACCTAATGAAAAAACTTATCTTTTTTTACAATCAAAAGCAAAAGTAATAGTTTGTAACTTACCTAAGCTTTTTCATTGGGTGTTGTTCAATTTTAACTCCCTTTAATGGTTGTAGACTAAAATAAGGTCTCTAAGTCCAAATCTGAATTCAAAATTTTCAAATTCAAATTTTTGATGGTAAAAATCTAAAATTTACCCCGTGGGGCACTTGGGGGTGTGCATATATCAAACCCTAGGTATGCACATATCAATTCCCTATTTCAATTTGCATTAGTTTAGTTGATTATAAATAGTGTATTTGGTAAATCATTGCCACGTTCATAATTTGGATGAATTATTGTAGCCTTCATCTTTTTATATATGTTATTACACAAGTAGAAACAAATTCATCTTGGTATAGTTTTGCTACATGGCATCATTTGGTAGGTTGGTATCACTAATAAGTGCATATATTCAATTATGTAAGAAAGAATGCCTTACTAGTTACCAAAGTATGATAATTGTACAAGTATGAATGCATCATTTATTCAATATCCTTCAAGCAATCTTCAAATATTCATATGCCTATGTTTGTGTTTAACACTAACTATAAAATCCAGTGTTTATTCAAACAACATTTCACAAAAAAATGGATATATGTAAGATTTTTTCCTTCTAGGCACTCTTCAAATAAAATGGACGTTTTAATGATGCAATTCTAGGTTCAATGTTGTTTAGAGTCCAATTGGTTGTCTATCATGAATTCATGATGAATAGTTGGAGACAATAGTAAGAATTATTTTCTGTAGTCAACAAAAAAAAAACACATTAGTTTCTACTTGACCATTTTTTGTTGTTTATATTATATATTTTGCACTTGTTGTAAATTTGGTAAAACTAGCTCACTTTTGTAAATTTTAAGTTGTTGAAGGGAAAAATTTGCATGGATGCTAAAACATACACCAAAATTGTAGTAATTACAATTTCACAGTTATTAGACATATATTTTGTGAGTTGCAAAATTTCTAAATTATAATCCTTTCTTTCACTTGCACATGTACTTAAGATGGAAGGCACCATCATATTTGTTAGCAATATCCGTAGTGATTACAAATTTTGGTGTCGCTGATTTTACTTTGGATGGTTATAGCTACTAATATAAGCAAGATTGTATAAAACAAACTAAAATATTTTATATTGGTAGGCAACTTGTATAGATTTGATTTTTTATCATGTGTACACAAAGTTATGGAATATACACTAATTGATACATTTAACATGTTAAGATTTCAATGTTAACATGTTGTTTATGCTCAAAACTTAAAAATTTATCACAAAGAATGATGTAAAAAAGCTATTGGTAGTAAGTATTCATAATTGAAGCATCATTTAATGGTGTAAACCATATTTGGATAGATAAATAGTGCCGTAAACCATTTCCTTGTCAATGTTTAAATACATTCTTGCAATTTTTGGACTTTGTCAAAGATTTTTTTTTTGAGTTTATCAAAATTTCTTGTTGATGCTTTATCTAAATGTGCAACAATAAACAAAAAGGTCCAATGAGGTGTATTTTTACCTTTCTTGTACTTTTGTATCAAAAAGTGTGGCAATTTGGAAGCCCGATTTTCAACCCAAATTTATTTTGAAAAGTTCAATGAAGGTTCAAATCATGAACATTGAATATAATTTTTGTTTTGTGTTTTAATTTATTTTCACTATTTCAGCTCAAAGCCCATATTGATATCTAATAGAGATTACTAAATGTACAATAAAAGTACTTAACAAAGAATATAAGTGTGTCTATGAGAGTTGTTCATTTTCTTCAAATCATCTTACTTTTTTGCAAACTTCGTAATAATTGAAGCAATTATATATCATAGCGAATCTACATTTGTGCATAGTTATTAACCCCTAATTCCTAAAGGATCAAGGTGTTTTTTGAGAAAATATCTCAGAAGCTGCCAACTTTGAGTGCATTGCCCAAAATCAGAAATATATATATTTTTTGAATTTCAACCATACAAAAGTGTGTAAGATAGATAAATTAATGTGTGCAAAAAAATTCAGCCCCATTTGGCAGCGGGATTGTAAGATTTTAACACTTGCAGTGAGAATAAAAACTTTCTTTCATTCTTGCAAAACAAGGTCAGCAAACTTTGAGCCTTCCTAGGGTAAAATTTGAGCATTTGTAAGTGTATGATGTTAGGTTTACTTATATAAATATTCAAAAGCAAATATAGAATCTAGCTTACACCTTGCAATGCAAGGAGGTTAAGTGAATTGGCAATACATTAGTCATTCTATCATGATTTCTTATGCCATGAGGAAGTTTTTATTTGAAATCTAGACAGTGAAAAGTTAGAGATTAACATTTGAAACATGTGAAAACAAAATCCAAGAGCTTTTGATTTATAGATTGAAAGATAATAGGGCCTTTGAAGTTAGAGGAAAATGTTTTTTCTTGAAACTGTCCGTACATAGTTAACAAAAATTAACTCCCTTCAAAATGTGATGTGAGAGCTCAATTTTTTTTTGACAATTGCACGCCATGTTTTATTTGTTATATACTTGCCAAATTTCAAAAGTCGATGAGGGTTTTAGCATAAAATTCTCCAAAAATGCCCAAATTGCCCAAGCTGCCCAAATTCTTTTGGGCAGCATAACTTTTGAACTAGGCATGTTCTCAACTGGCTGTTGAACTAACATTTGGTCCTTTAGGGGTTAAACGTGTAAGGATTACCAATTCTTATCCAATGATTTTCTTTTTTATTGCATCATTTACCATGCAGTGGAGGCGCCTTTTGTGAACAAAGCTATTGAAACAAGTGTAGACTGTTATTTCTGTTTGATGAACCTCAGATTTTGACAAATATACAATGGTTTACTTCTAGTAATTGCTTGCCAAAATTTTATTTAGTGGTTGAATATTAAGATAGGGCATCTAAAACCTACAGTGTACCAAAAAATAAGCTTGTATCCCAACTTGTGAGGCTTAACAAATCGAAATGAAAAACATAATTAAGCTCATTATAGAATGTTGGAAATTGACTTTTTGACACAAATTCAAAAAACCCACCAGTTGACTTTGGGATCTTATAATCTTTGCATGGTAGGTTTGAAAGTTGATTTTGAACCTCAATAATATTTTGTGGAAATTTATTGTGTGATTGAAAAACTACAACTCAGTAACAAAAAACATGGTATCATATAATTTTTCAATCATTTAATCAACCTGGCTTGACTTGCTTGCAAATCAACCTACTTTGCCCAGTTATAGATCCACCTCTTGTGGGATAGGCAGGCTATAATTGATTATGGAAAATAAATGGATATCAACATGTACTTATCTATATGATTAAAATTTTGAGTAACTATACAAAATATGTGTTACAAGTGATAAATTGCATATAAAAAATGTAAAATATTAAGAAGTCTATTACTTTAACTTAAACAATGCAAGAATGGAGAACTATCTAGGTTGTATGTTTGAGTTGAGGATAAAGACAAGTGTTTTAAAAATAAATTCATATTAAAGTGTTTTTGCATTGAATAAATATAGAATTGGATTGAAGAAGCATATGAGCTAGTAATAAGCTAGAGTAAATGTAATTCGAATGTAGTGCATTGTCCTAAAACTCAATAAAATTTAATTGATCATTATAATAAAAAGTTAAAGAGAACACAATTTACATATATTAAGGGTTGCAAAATTGAGAAAGAGAAGAATAAAGAAATGAAATTATAGAAAGAAGTAGATGGTCATTGTATTTTTTTGAAATACTATGGAATACTTGGAATTATAGGGGAGTATTTTATAGAAACTAGGATTCTTATATAGAACAACCGATGTATAAGATATGTTTATTTTTGAGAACTTAAATTATTAAGAGATCTTACTCAGTTACTCCTACTTATTATATTTTAGAGTATTGAGAAACAATGTTGCAGCATCAAAACATGTGTGAAAGAAATATTTCAAATAGAGTTATATGACTTGGAGTGGAGGAAGAATGCAAAAGATACTGAACAAAATAACCAATCAAGATAAGAAATCATTCTCGGCCTTTTTTAACACTCAAAGATTCAAGAAAAAGAAAAAGAAATTCATGCGCTTAATTAATAATTAGTTGGAGTTAATTAAGTGAATAACTAAAAAAGATAAGGCATAAATCATTTTCATATTGCTTGCATTATGCTAGTGGTGACCTATTGATCTCATGTCTATTTGACTCACATTATTTGCACCGCATGGAACTTGATCAAATAAATTTTCCAAAGGAAAATTGTTTGATTTTTGAATAAGATGGAGACCATCATTCAAACATAATTGCAAGCTTTGATATTAGACTTAAACTACTTATAGGTTAAAGCTTGAATCACTCCATAATTCCATATCCGGGGTGAGAGGTTGTCAACATTAAGAAATTATATATAAATTAAAATGTATTTTTACAAGGGGATCTTAGTAACTTAGTTGCTTGATAATAGAAAATATATTTCTTTCCCAAAAGCCTAAAAAAATATTGTTTGGCTTAAAAATATTTTTTGAACTCTTCAACACTATACGATTTGCCTTTTGCCTGACAAAGAGGATGGCAACTTCCTCTAGGAATTTTGAATGTCAAATGGAATTTCTGACAAGGTTTTTATTAATGTATTCTTTACTTTGTAAAATGTACTAAGTTGCCTAACCCTAATTTCAGATATTTTTAGTAGTTTTTTTTAAATAGTGCAATTCTATAATTCATTGGATTTTGAATGTGATTTTTGTTTCATAAAATTTGATCATTGTTCTTCCATGTGTGCCTTTGCATGTTTGAACACACTTAGATGCACTCATTTGTTGTGGTCTCTACTTTTCACTCTTTTACATTTTGAACTCAGTTGTAAGTTTTTTTTCATACCATAAGTTATAGATTTTTTCAAATTGACAGCTTTTGTCTGCTCAACGCAACTCGAGAAAATTTGAGAACTTGTACACCTGTTCACTCAAAATTGCACCTTACTTATTGGTTAAACTGATGATCTTCTATACAACTATATGTTAACTATTGTTTCACTTGATTATAAATATGAATTCTTGCCACACTCTTCAACTTTAAGGGCACAAGAAGCCTCAAAGTGGTACTTGAATGAATTCAAATGCAAATTTTTGATTGAAGAATTGCAAAATCTCATTCAATTTTTCTTTAAAAATTCTTTGATTGTATTTGTATTTTGTAGTGGATAGTGGTGGAAAGTCTTTGTTTGATGTTTAGTTGACTTCTTTATAATACAAGATGCTTTCTAAGTATATTTTGAAAATATGTACTTTTTTGCTCTAAAATTATATTTTTGTCACTATTATTATTTTTGAATTTCAACTTTTATAATGAAGCTAATTAAGTCTATTTTCTATTCTAATTTGAAGATTTGAAGATTTTCATAATCTGAATATCATTTCGCAATTTGAACTTCAGGCTTATAATCAAGAATAAATGGTTTCCAAAATGTAGGAGTATGCAGAATTTAGATTTAGATTGTGATGTTCTACACCATATCTTGCACCTGTGGTGAAATTTTCAACTTCTTTAAACTTATTTTTGTATTTGGTACGAATTTTTTTCACATTTTTTTAAGAAACTCTCAATAACTCCAATTTTTTCACAATCATTTTAAAATTTTTAAGAACACATAGTGGACATGGGATATTAGCTTTGAAAAACAAAATGAAACAATCTGCACTCATACATAGTGAAACTCTTAACGCCATATTTGTTAATTTGGGAAGAAATGCCCATTTTGGGAATAAACTAGGTTTAAGGTAATCACCTTAAACCAAGCTATAGGTTTTAGGCTTTCAGCAACAATTTTTTTGGTACACGTGCCCTTACTTGAGAGGAGGACTTTGCGAGGGA
Source organism: Ulota crispa (assembly GCA_963920765.1). NCBI lineage: Eukaryota > Viridiplantae > Streptophyta > Bryopsida > Orthotrichales > Orthotrichaceae > Ulota > Ulota crispa. The sequence goes on along the minus strand of OY987247.1, from coordinate 14,705,187 downwards.
CAAAATTTTAATGGCTCATACCAAATCTGATACCTTCAAATCTGACATTTAAACAATTTAAAGAGATTCGCTAAGTTTAAGGTGAAGTACAAATTGCGAATCTAGTTTTCCCAATTTAATGAATATGGCGTTTTTTGTGGATACATCATACATGGAAAGGAATGTTGAAATTGATTACAAGATACTACATACGGTGAATCTTTACGGGTTAACTCTTAAACAACCAACCGACCATAGTACATAGTATAATACAATATATTTTTCTTGTATTTGGAATGCATCCACACCTTTATTACATTTGAAATCAACCAAGAAGTTAGAATATAGATCAATGTGGTTCTAGTGAGGTAGTCAAGATCCCAAATGAAAACTTTTTGTTGGTAGCAAATGCCAATTACACAGCACCGTACATACCATGTCCTATGGTTGGTTGGTTGTTAAGGGTTAAAGTACTATTGTAGTTGTTTGGCTCAATTGTATACCAACCTGCAATTATGCTGCAAAAGCCGTTCATGATAAGAAATTTCTAAGCATGAGTGGGTTACAAGCTAGAGTGAACTAACCCCCTCATTGCCCTTTTTTTTAGATGAATGGGGCCGGGAGCTCAATCAAATGAGTCAATAATAAGTTTAGAAAGTTGTGATGCCAACATGAAAAAACAAAACTTTTTCACATTTAATTATTTTAAAAAGTTTGGACGTTTACCATCAAGAAATTGAATTTATTTGAAAATTTGATTTCATATTTAGATTTAGAACCCTGGTTTGGTCTAAAGCATGGGAGAAGTATGTGATTGAACATTATAAAAATAAGGGACGCATTATTACTTTTACTTGTACCTAAAAATTACAGAGTTTTATCACCCTAATCATATTTAGTGGTTAGTGGATGTGCAGTGGACCCATTCATTAAGGAAAGGGGCAATGAGGGGTTAGTCTTGCATATTTCTTAATAAAATCAAGATTTTTGAATCCAAATATGAATTTAAAATTTTCAAATTCAACATCTTAATCATAGATTTTCAAACTATCACAATTTTTAAAAAGTGAAAAAGTGGAGATTTTTCACACTTGTCTCACAAACTCATAAGTAGTTGATTAAGATTCCGGCCCCATTCATCCATGGATTGGCCAGGGGAGGGGGGGCAATGAGGGGGTCAATTCACCCCAGCTCCGGCCTAGTTTAACCCTAAAGGCCCATTGTCCCCTTGGGGGACAAATGGGATTTTGGATAGGTACCTATGGCTAAACTACTTTGTGTGATTTTCTGAAACTTTTATTGAAGATGGGGAATTATAAGATCTGTGTGGGAATCTAATTTATCCTTCATTCTGACAATTACTGAAGAAATTATGCATGAATAACTAAAAAACAGGGGAGAATTGGGCAATAAATTTTAAAAAAAAATTGCAATTTTTTTAAATAAAATTTCAAAATTGGTTCTTTAAATTTTTATGTATTTGGGAAGCTTTGAATCTTTCAATTCTTGATAGATGAGATGAAAGTTATGAGAAATTTTAGTTTGCAAGTAGGTAAGGGACTCCCAAACCTCCATTCCTTTCTCCCTTGTGAAACTTGTTGCTTTACTTTTTTGAGCTCTTTGTGAATTTGTTTTTTGACTTTTTTTTTTGCAAGTTGTAGTAGATTAAGATTCCTTGGTTTTCACCATTTGGATCAAAGTAATTTGGGTTTTTGAATTTTACATAAATCCTCCAAATTTGCGTAGTGTGTATGCAAATTTCATGACCTTACGGCATTGGAGGATTTTACAAAGTATGATCCACACCTCCGTTTCATTTGAAAATTCTCCCACATTTACCTAATTTGGTCTTCTACATGGGAAAAATAAACCTCAACTTCGCGTAGAGCAATTTTTTTGATATAGGAGGCCGTCAAAGGCTTCTGAAATTTTTGAGTAGTAGAGAAAAAAACTTTTGTTTTCACTTCATATGTCAATATCTCACTCCTCTACAACTAGAATGAGCTGATTTTTTTCCCACAAGTACCTCCCATAGTTTAGGGCAAGATCTTTTGGTTGGATTTCCAAAAAAAAAAAATTACATTTCTCCTCACTCCCCCAAAAGTGGCAGTTTTGAGTGATTTTCACAAAAAAAAAGGCTTGGGCCTTTAGGGGTTAAGGTGCAGCAAAGGCTTTTAGATAAGGTAGGAATATCATAAACCGTTAGAGCATCTCCTGCAACACGTTAAAACAGTCCTTTGCATTCAATCCGTAATGGCTTTTGCAATTCAAGTCTCCAACATCACTGTACTCATCAATGTGCAGGAGTGGGGCCTTTCAAGCTTGGCCACTTTCACGTCAAATTTGAGCTTTCTCTAGGCCCTCTTCACAATTTGTGTCAAGCACTATTCACGCATTGTTCACATTGCAACGCCAGACGTACCCTTACAATTTGATGTAATGCAAGTGTAGGCCCTCAAACCTTCTGGACTATAGGGAACACAATATTCATTAAAATGAGAGTTTTCCATTGAAATGATAGGTAATTTAAAAGAAATTCAACAAAAGGATTTATGTCAATTCAGCTCAAATCGAGCTAAATTGACATAAAACCTTTCAAATTTGACCTGAAATTGAAAGGTTTTAAGTCAATTCAAGCTAAAAACTCTCATTTTAATGGAAATTGTTGATTTAGGTCGAGATTAACATGGTTATTTTGAGAGGTCTCCAATCTCTCATTTTAATGAATATTGTGTTAGGGGAACTTCACGCCTTGTTGCGCTACTTGCTGCTCTTGTCCCCTCCAAACCTAGTTTTCAAGCGCTTCCTTAAACATTGCAATAGAAAAGCACCTTCTACCACCCGCCAAATGAAACCTCTAGAAACTAGATTTGGAGGAGGACAGAAGGGGGGGGGGGCAATGAGGGGGTCAATTCACCCCGGTCTGGGTTAAGGTGTAGCAAAGGCTTTCAAATAAGGTAGGAATACCATAAACCGTTAAAGCATCTCAGCTTGCCACTCGTCAAAAGAAGTCCCTAGAAACTAAGTTTGGAGGGGAACAGAAGCAACAAGTAGCCCAACAAAGGTGAAGTTCCCTTGCAGCTTGGAAGGTTACAAGGCTTGCACTTACATTACAACAAATCACACTCATACATTTGGCTACAGAGTGACGTCCCAGCTTTAACAGTGAGTGAATAGTGTGTGAATAGTGCTTGGTAGGGACCGTGAAGGGGGCCAAGAAAAAGCTCAAATTTGATGTGAAAGTGGCCAAGCCTGCAAGGCCCCACTCCTACACATTGAAAAGTGCAATGTTGTTGAAGACTTGATTTGCAGAAGCCATTACGGGTTGAACGCAAAGGGCTCATTTGGCAGGTGGCAGGAGATGCTCTTACCCCCTCTAATGGTAGAGTAGACTATTCTAAAACCATAGCTGGCTTTGAAAAAGATTTTGGAAAGATGTTATTTTCTTGCATTTGATTGGTTCACACCTGTTTCAAAACAAGGTTCTAGAGGTAACTGTTTAAAGTACATTTATGAAACAAGAATAAGTCCAAATGAAGGATCCACATTTATATTGCATAAAATATTCATTCTTGAGTATTTTTTTTTTTCACATTCTTCCTTATCCTTCTTTCTGCATAGATTGAGCTTAAATTTCTCAAGAAATTCCCCACATCTTACTAGCTAAGTGGCTTTATTTTAACCGTTTATGGTGTTTCTACCCTATGTCACGGAAACAGGGAGAATGAGGACGGCAGGCAAGCAAAGGACAGATGAGCCAATGAGAGCAGTAAGCTTACCGGTTGTTACAGGCTTGGCATCAATGTGCGGGAAAAATAGGCTGCTAGTTCATTGTTAACTGGTAGAATTGGGAAAAAAAACCAGTTGCATTTTGAAATTGCCAGCAAAAAACCTATTAAATTTTACCCAAAAATCTAAATATAGTATAGTACTATGTAAGTTTAGAAAAATATCTGGCACTGTCAAGCAAAAAAACCGGTTGAATACTGAAAATGCCGGTTTTTAGCTGGTGAAATCCAAAATTTTTCCCGAACACTGCTTGCAATACAGTGCCATACACTATACCGTAGTGCAATACAGTGCCATACATTATACCGTAGTGCTATACTGCACATGCGTATTTGAGGGCTACGGTGGAAGAGCTCAGATTTATTGGCTCGGTATCCTACGATAGTGCGAGCTTTTGTTTTTGTTTACCTGCAAGGATATAAGTAGAAACTCTGCCCCTATTTTGGAGTAAGTTAAATCGATCACATCTCCCTCCGTGCTTTTCTCCGTGCTTTCAGACCAAATCAGGGTATCTGCATCCAAATATGAATTCAAAATTCCTAAACCTTTCAGTAGTAAATTTCTAAATTTACTGTAGTGTTTCCCGCCAGGTGAAAATTCTGATCTTTAACATCCTGGTCCAGAAATACATGTGTGCAACAGTGCAGTATACTAAGCCAAGAGTCCCGAGGCAGCTAGGAATCATAATTACCGCGGCTCGTGGCAATCCATTAACGGCATCCGGCACCTTCTACAACAAGAAATTCCAAAGATAGTCGCTAGAGTAGCCACCGCTTTCAGCCCAATGAAAGTCAAGCAAGCTACCTTCAGTGTGGTCCTCGCTCTACAAAGCCCTACTCTACAGTCTACTCTATTCTCCTATTCTCTACTCCACACCTTTTTCACCGCCAATAAGTCAGAGATTAATGCGCAAAGAATTCGGTGGGGCCTTAGATGGCGGATTGTCCTGCTCCACGATATTGGTCAAACGGTGGAAGCTGCCTGCCACGTGCAAATCATATTGTCATAATTCATAAATCTATTAAAGCCTCAAAATATTATAATATCAAAGTACTGACGGTACCGGTGAACTGGCTGCCACCGACATGATGACAGTGTAACTAATTTCATCAATATTGGTGACACACGCATTTAGAGGCACCACTCCTGCACATGTCTTGAAGAATGAACTGATCAACTGTTTACTCACGTGGAGTTCAGAGTTTGAGAGTTGGTGGACTGAACCTGATTTTAGTCATGATGGCACAATATCAAGAGCCTAAATTGTGACGTTCAACTGCACAAAACCGCTGTAGACTTCTTTGTAAGGGTGCCTGTCATGAAAAGTGCTAGTACTATGAGTATCCACCAATTGAACAAAATTGGCGTTCATGAGCTGAGCGCATTTCGTAGTTAATAGCAATGTCTACTTGGCAATCGAAGTATGGACACTAAAGATGTTCAAAGTGAAACTTGATTTCTATTTCCTCCATTTGGGGCAATGATACAGTATGGAATTGAATTGATTGTGGCTGCTTTCACCTCGCCTGATCGAGCAAAGGATTGGCTAATCCTCTTGCTGGACACATGATATTTAACCAAGTACGTGTTCATCCTCATCCTTTTTTAGCATCGGTTCATCAAGGTTCAAAACTTACTACTCGTGCAAAATAACGGGTTTGGGCGTTTAGCATTTGAGTAAGCATTGACTGAATTGTGTTTGAACTTACTAGGGAATACGACAATCACCACTTGGAGTCTTCAAAGTTTCGCTGTTGGTGAGTTGTGAACTTGTGATAAGCCACTTCCTGGTTCAACCGACATCCATTCCTGAAAATTTTAAACACTACCGTTGTTGAAAAAAGCATAAAACATTAAAGACATGATAAAGTAGTATCCTTGACCACGTTGATACTACATTGAGAAAAAGAAACAACTTTAACACTTTTTCAAACGAGAATCTCAAAACTTAAATCTACACTGGTCAGTCCTAGTTGTCGGGCTCAACATCAATTACAGTTTTTGAGCTCATTATCAGTTTTAGTTTTCTTACCTCTGTGCAGCTGGGGGATGTTACGATTTTTGTGGATTATCAGAGTCCAAGTCCATTTTACGGCTTCACAGCATGTATACAGCACCAGCACTTCCCTATTCTAATTACTCGGCACTGGCAGTGGGATATTTGAGTCACCCATGACGGAGTCGCTATTCTTGCTTCTGGCAATGGCTTTGGTGACTTGAGATCAAAGCCTGCGCAATCCTCGTTCGCTTGCTTGTGGTGCCTGCTAAGAACAAGCCGAGGAACATGCATCATTACTGTTAAGTGACGCGTTCGTCGTTACTCGTGCACCAAATTAAAAGCCTCACAGATCTCATGAACGATAAGCCGAAAGACAGCAGACCTAAAGCAGAACCAGTCGAAAGCTCATGTCTGCCTAAGTAGATAATTGCGAGGTTCTTGCCTTTGCCTCTAAGCTTATAGTGAGGAAGGTCTCGAAACTTGATCGCAGGCTAATATCACATTTCAGAAGTACATAGCATTAAGTTTCAGAACTTCTGATTCTACCGAAGTACTTCACGTGAAAGTACTAGTGAGTGGATATGACACTAACAGGCACAGGCTGTAGTGGCGAAGCGTGTTCAGTTTCCAATCCACAACAAGACCCTATTTCAGGTTATGCCATGTTATCTGACACCTCATTGGATGGATCTTAACACCATATTAGAAAAATTGGGAAAAACAGTACATTTTGGGACTTCTAAGAATTAAGTTGATCAACTTAATTTGAGCTCTAGCATTTTTTTTGATACACGTGCCCTCCCCTGAGAGGAGGAATTTGGGAGAGAAAAAATCTTAGTGGTTCATACTGAATCTGATAGGTGACATTTTGGGTTTAAGATGGAGTACAAAATGGGACCCCTGTTTTTCGCAATTTATCTAATATGGTGTTTCTTGTTCTATCATGCTCAATGAGAGTCGTGAAAAAATTCCTAATAAGTACAGTATCACCATAATCGGAAAGGACTAAACTTATACTCTACTGTATATCCAATACACACGTGTTATCTTTATAGGAATGGGGTCCACTGTGGTTGTGATCGTGCATAAAGGTAAGTCCAAAATAGAAGTCACCTGTGCTCTAGTAAAAAGAAAAGCAATACAGCACACATATTACTAACAGGCAAGGCTGCCTAGAGTGTTCTGCTGAATGCTGAGTAAGATTACCTACTACGTCCTCTGGATCTCAGAACCCAGAAAGGTCGAAGATAAAGTTGGATCCAGTCGATTATGCAACTGTGTGTGGTAGACTTGCCGGCGCGCCGCTCCACCGGTTACCTGTACCAGTGACACAACAGTAGGAGATCGAACTGACAGCCATGAATGCTGCTATACATTTCACAGCAGATAATTTAAATCACTCCTGCTGGGGTTAAATCAGCATATTCCTAACAATAAGATGCAAAAGAGACAGTAGTCAGTTACTAGTATGTAGCTTCTAGCCAACTACAGTATACGCACAAAAACGTCAGTTTAGTTCAGATGGCGGCATACAGGCGCCACTTCAATAGGCCAGAAAAAGTGACAAAAAAGCGACAAGGGAAGAGAGGTCCCCAACGTGAATTTTAATCAATGTGGAGTTGGAAGTTATACATGGAGTGTATCTGGACCAAAACAATGTCCAGATACACTCCATATATAACTTACAACTCCACATTGATCAAAATTCACGTTCCTCGTTTTGAGCGGTTTTAGTAAACGTGCACAGTCATCACGATTTCTACTCCAACACTCTTTCCCGCCTCCCAAAATCTTTGGCGTTTTTTGACACTCTTCTAGGACCCTGCGCCATTATAATGGAATACGCCATTCCCGAGATTGATATTGAAAATTCCTCACACTGCTACACAGATGTCAGAGCTGTATTGTTCACCTGATATTGTGGCACAACTCCTTAGGTAAACCTCGTCTTCGCTAAAATTGCAGATGCAGGTGACGTCGCCAAACTTAGTTTCAGTTGCCCGATTGCAACGTCAGTTGAATACCAGTTTTTTGAACTCTGAGCACATGGACTTCACTCGCACTTAACGATTTTGGCGCCTTTCTCCCTATGAAACACGCCATTGTAAGTTTGTAGCCAACATGATCATTCAAGTAAGCAAGAAACTTGATCCTAGATTATTGTAAACTGAGGTGAGCGGCATGAGCCTGGTTCGATTTTATGAAATTGGCGGATTTTCGAGAAATAAATATAAGCATTGCATTCAAACTGGAAAAAAGGAATGAAATCTACAGCCTACGGTCAGTTGGTCACTGCGATAGCTCCTGAAGAACAAACTATTCTATCATCGGTCTTTGAAATAAACCCAAGTCAGTGTAACAAATCCTTCCGACGGATATAGATGGTCGAGATAGGAACCGGGAACGGACATTTAGGCACGTGGTGATTCAGGTTGCTCTCAAATTGTTGACATGAATAGCTACTCAGGAATCCTGACTTGCAAAGGTATAGATCGCCCCAATGAACAGCACGAGGACGGAGGACAGTATGAGTGCAAATCATGAAAGTAAGTAGTATATAGATATGATTATCAAAAATACTGTTACGTATTCTAAAAACCTCTACTTAAGCAATCACTCCGTACTATAATAAATACACAACCAATCCAAATCTATTGCTGATTTATGTTGTGAGATGGGAATATATTAGTGAAATGGCTACTGTACTAAGGGTCATCCTGCGATAACTAGACAATTTTCAACATAACAACACGTTGTCCTCGACTGTATAATAGTCAAATGTACACATTGGAAATATCCTAGAAATGACGATAAGGACCCGATTGAATGCCACTTAAGTGACCAGAGGTGAGCAACCGACTAGTTCCATCCATCAGATGTTAAGACTTATACTACTGAATTGGCTTCCTAGCCCATAACTGCAGTTAAATTAAAGAAAGCACGAAAATCATGGTCCATGATTGCAATATTGCTAACAACAACTATAAATTGTACACCAACAGTCTTGCAAGCCTTTTTTTTTTTTTTGCTATGGGTTAAACGAGGTAAGTCAGTGTACCTGGTTTTCCTCAAACTCGTAGTCTTGAGTCGATCGTAAGTATCTCCAATTCACATGGAAAGCCAAACATTGGTGGACATAGTGTCCAATTTAAAAGCCGCTTCGTAGAATAAAATTTCAAGGAACAGAATGAAACAAGAGAACAAAATGGTAAGGATCAGCTGGAGCAATCACTCAAAAGATCCAACAATGACCTGAACAACATGCACAACACTAGAAGAAAAGGGGAAGACGGAAAATGACTCCCTTGAAAATTTGTAATGATACTCCTTGAAAAGGGCGGTACTGTTATTCAGCGTCACCAGAAGTGGTTAGTACACGTCATTGTAGGGGTAGGATTATCGAGACAAACATCTGATGAGAAAGACTGCTGTGCCTTCAAATGGTTATATTCGTTATAATAGCATGTTTTAGAGCATCTAAATGTTGTCGCTCAGATCCAGAGCTCTGAAAATCTGATTGGTGTATATCTAAGGTTACAGTCTGAGTAGGGCAAGCCAACTCCACTGAAGTCTGTCACTTCTAGTGAACAGAAGGTCGTCGTACTTACACCAGCCCTGCAACCACTTGAAAGCACCAGATCATAAATGTTAACCAAGCTCACAGGAGTCTCACATGCAATTCCCGCAATTCTCTGTATGAATCTCAGTTTTCTCACTAATCTTCAAAATAAGACCTCTGTCCAGATCACCCGCCTGAAAGGTATGTTCAACATATGGCAAAGTTTAAGATCTTGAAATTCATAGGGAGATCTCAGACTCGCAGGGAACACATATTAACGCCATATTCGTTAATTTGGATTTGGGATGAAACCCCCGGTTTTGGGAATGAACTAGGTTTAAGGTGACCACCTTAAACCGAGCTCTTTAAGGTGAAGTACAACTTGGGAATCTGGTTTTCCCAATTTAATGAATATGGCGTTACATATAGAATCTCCAGAGGAAATCCAACATAAGGCGACCTTAAACACTGTTAGTATAAAAGCATTCCATATCATCTAGGTACTTTAACACAAATGGATCAGTAATGTCAAGGGATGCAAGAAGACTTACATAAACCATCTGCAACGACGTGACCCTCTTCAGGTTTGGAGACTACAAAACCGACCACCACCACCAGTACTCTTTCCATGTGCTCTGCTCGCAATCGGGCTCGGTAAAACCACACGTGAATATCAGCTAAATAGATTCGAGCTGAATTATTTCTGAATTTCTTCAGCATTCTCAATTTCACCGACCCTGGATGTCATTCCTGCACAGTGCACAAGCCAGGCTGGGTAATCTGCATGAAAACTAAAGCTGCTACACAATCCACATCCTCCTAGCATACTGACTTGTAAATAAGCCAAGCTACAAACGACTGAATTAACTTACATTTTATCAGAGAACGGTCAGCAATATATACAAATGGAAAACGACGAGTCTGTTATGCACAAATGTTGCGCTCACATTCCTATAGAGTTTTTACGGAGGAATACCAGCATCCACGGCATTGCACTGGCGCCCAAAGTCCATCGTCTCATGTACTGTACATCTGACGTACTTACGTCGCTTTCATTATTCTGACAGCTATTACTGACAGTGGTGCTCTATAAAGCGGGCTCATGGAAACATAAACCAATATCATTTCTCATTTTAAGCTTGCTGCAGTCAAGCGTTCCATATTTCGGCGCTAATGATAACGCCAACGTAACCGAATTGACGTTGTAATCAGCAGGACATCATGCCGTTGCATCTATAATAGAAGACGAAAATGGCGACTTGCTGAATTGTAAAATCATATTCTTAGATTCAATTGAATACAGCCAACTAGAAGTCCAAGTTGTGAACAAGGTTGTATTAGATACCTGAGCTTGGATCTTCAATTCTCAAGACGAATGACTCGATCACAGCTAGTTTGTATCTAATCCTCAGTGTGTGAATGGTACAAAGTGGTTACGAGGTCCTTATCTAGTGTAGGACCATGTACTACTTGTGTACGCTTTTCACGCCCGGGACTCAATGTGAGCTGGCTGTGAATCCGGTTTGATCATGCCACAACATCGTACGGCAATGTCACACCTCTTTCACGTTTCGTTTAGAAGAAACATAAGTTTCTGCATGTGTAATCTCAGCAGCAGAGGGTGCTCTGTCAACTAGCACAAGAAATGGACGCGTCCACGACTCCACGCAGATACGGGCACGGAATCCACGGGTAACTCCCAAAGTTCATGGATTTCCATAACCTGCAAACACACCCTCCAAATCATTCAGAAGTACACTGAAGTAATGTACAGTTGTACCCCACTCAAAAAAATCATGCTGGTATTACTACAAGTATTAGGCCGGACTTATAGGCCTTTGATTGGACCAGTTGTCAAGAATCCCATTCTAGCACTGCTGCTCTAGAAATGTGGGACGTAATGACACCCCAAGAATAATACTCAATCACTAATGACTCAGTGAGACTTGTAACTCAAATGAACAGCACAATGTCTCCTATTACTTTGATGTCATTTTCTGAGGTGTCATTGTAACTTATGACAGTATCCCATCTTTCTACCAGTACAGCTCTAACTACTGACAACCACGTACTGCAATCACTATGGGAACGAGTATTATATACTGAGAACAGCGGTTGCAAACCGGCACCTAGCTGCTTCAACCAGAAACTAAACACGAGAAAACAATAACAAGAAATCGGTGTGACACAACTCAACCATCCTCAATGGAACACTCTGCAAATGCACGTTCCATGTAAATCTTGTGCATCTGACATTTTTTGTAAACGTCTTCCACATGCCAGGTTGTGAACATATTTGACTGCATGAAAGCCCATTTTGTCCCCCAGGCAGTGTCGATAGAGAGGGTCGAGCGTAACTCATTACCAGAAAATAAGCATGCATATTAATTTCAAATCCACCCCACCAAAACGTCAACTACCTGTGTAAAATGAGGTCTGCACGAAAAATCTTGAGCTGAAACAACAGCACAGCCCCTAAAAACATTCAAAATAACACCATCCCTTTTAGCCAGGTGTGTCCGAACAACAGTTTGCGGTTGAAGTCATCCTAAGACGAATCACAAGCCAACGTTAATGCGCACGTCTGATAATGTGATTCCCTCAGGACTCAATGCTGTAGTACGCAATGTGTTGCAACTTCTTTACGAGAAGAGGTTCAGCTTCATTTCTGCACATGGTAAACAGACATGAATAGTTGAATACATTATCAATGTGGCATGACTGTCAAAGAGATTGATTTTTCATGCACAATCCAGAGACATGATCTCTTAACGCAGAAACTTCAATTCCTGCAGTTAATTAGAGCTCAAAAACAATGATCCGTACCTTTAGATATTTTGCCACCGCCAAGTTGAAGAAATAACTAGTTGCGGAACTAAACAGTCAGTTACGTTAAAGCTAAACATATGTTTGCTGAAAATTGCTAAGATCAGCTCATAACTTTAACTTAGAGGCAAATTATTAAAACCCGTTCATAAATCCAACTTACAGTAACTTGAACTTCATGTGTAACACAGCAGTGGGCTTCGATTTTAAGTTATCTGGTTTCTTGTTCTAACAAATGAATCTCATCACAGCTCGTGCAGTCACTTGTCAGCGACAGCAGTAGCTAGATAGAGCAGTAACCAATAACTTAAGGCGATATAAGCAAAGAGGTGTACTTAAACAACTAGTTTTCCAGAAAGCAAAAAACGCCAATCATCAGAAAAATTTGTGGCCAAGCTCTGAACTACATCGACGACCCATGCTTTTATCCACAAATAAAAATGCAAAGTTGCTCCAATGCTCCTCGTATTGCGCATGTTGCTTTGCTAAAAAAAAGTACAAAATTATTTTGCCACTGGCCTTGATGAGAACGACTCTACTTAACCTTGAGCACTGCAACGACTGTCAACTAGTCTGAATGAAAGTCGATCTACTTGCACATGGCTTCACTAAAAACTGGTTGCAATATCATCAAGTAATACCTTCAATTGAAGATATTGCAAAGGAGCATTGGCTTTAGAACCAAGCAACCGCTGCAACCTATAGAGAAGTCTACTTTAATTAAACTCTAGCAACTAATGTTTCGCTGCGCGACTCAAATTGTCAAACAGTCTTTGACAAACTTGACATGCTGTACATGTTTCCACATGCTCTCGGGAAGTACCGTTGAGCTTGAACGATTAGCGTAGTCAGTTTAGAGTAGTTGAGCCACGCAGCATTGATCCTCCAAAATGCAGTGAAAGCGTCACTCCACAATAATGCGCCTCAAGGCCCTGTCGGCCCTGTAGATGCTGTGGCTAGAGTAAGGTTGACAGGAAGGAACAATTATCCTAGAAAATAGAACATTAGAATGACGAAAAGAAGTCCAAAAGGCATTCAACCATAGACCTTATTCGTTCGTTACCTTAATCACAACGAAAGTGACCAACTGATCATATATTCGCTACAGAGTGAACAAATGCGAGGCTCCTTCATTGATGAGGTACGTCTTTAGGTGCAGAAATACTTGTGGTCTCGCTACTAGTCAAGAAAGCAATGAATGAACAGAGCCGAAAATTGTACAAATCGATCTTCTTCGGTCGTCAACCACAAATAGAAGATATCCCACTCAGGACTAGAAAAGAGAGAGAACAGCCCAATCAACCACGAATCAACGATATTGTGAAGGAAAGTGGCTTGGGCTGTGCTCTCTCTCTTCGAGTCCCGCCTTGGATGTAGAAAAGCTGTGTTTCTGATGTCCTTCGACAGATGATGCACTATGAAACACGCAGTAAGGTTCGTCAGTCGCTGCTTGAATTGAGCTTGCTGGTAGAACTTTGCAGAGTGAAACACCCAAGCTGGCACAAGAAGAGAGAGAGTACAGCCCATTCCAACTAAAAATTGGCTATCGGGCTGTACTCTCTCTCTTCTGATCCCAGCGTGAGTGAGGAAGTTGCAAAAAACAAGAAAGGTTGCTCCAGCTGACTTCGACTCCTTTCGAGGATGCTAAAACTTCACATCTGCACACGAACACACGATTTTGAATTAACTGAGTGGTTCAAAAACGAATTCATAGAGTTCTTAAGGTTGAGTGTGGTTGTGCAGAAAGGTTAGGATTTAATCTTCTACCCGGATACGAGGATAATAACGAGATTCAAAATCTCGAAGTTCATGACATAAAGGAGGCAGGCTTTTTACCTGTAATTTGTTCAGACTCCAACGATAATTTCACCGAGAATGCCTACCTTCATGTACAACACTTACTTGAACGGCTGTCAATTTAAAGAATCATGGTACCGTGATATTTTCTCCAATTCGTAGCATGAATCCCTTGAATCATAAAGAAAGTATTAAAGAAATCAAAGTTTTCGATGAGAATCAGGCGATCACTAAGCCTAGCAGGAGTGACAACGCACGCACCACTCAGAAGCACATATAAAAAAGCACGCAACTCTCATGTGTCAGGCCAAAAATGAGTGCTCAAACATTGAGAAAAATTGCTTCAATCTCTAAAAAAAAGCAAAAAACTGCACTACTCATGAGACTTCAAAATGCAGTAAAGCAAAACCTCAGTACAAAGAGTTACTCGACAAGATCTCCATACACAGAAGGAAGATCTTCTAACTCGTAAATCAATTCTCAACCACAGGGCACAATCACAAACCAGTGAACCACCACAACTTTGTGCACTAACGCAGCCCGAGAAAGAAGCCACACACACGAGAAGTTTCAAGAAAGTGGAGGAAGGGAGCGCCAGTGAGGCCAGTCGTCATCCTCGGCCTTCACACTACCATTCATCATGACGCCGCTCAAAGAATTTTTGAAACGACTGACGGCCTGCCTGCCTGCCTGCCCTGCCCTGCCCTGCCTGCCAGGCCGTTAGTTAGCCTGACGCGTCGCAGCAGCATCTCGAACGCTGAGCATGCAAATTGACCATCGTCATCACCACATGACGAAAATCAGCTTGAAATCTTCGCCTCTCCTCTAGAAAGTACCGACGAAGGGACGGTACCAGGCTACCAGCCAGCAACAGCAACAGCAGCAACAGCAGCAGCAGCAAGATAACGAGCAGTCAGAGTGCGCATGTCAGAGATGGACGGAAGCAGAGAGAGAGAGAGAGAGAGGGCCGAAGCGACAATGAGGAAGGCAGACGCAGATCCCTCGTTTACTCGATTCTTCACAAGGACGGCAGGAGGAGCTGGAGCCAGAAAGAAAGAAGGAAGGAAAAGAAAGAAAGACTGGATGTGACTGGCTTCTTTCCAGAGGGGCGCTCGAATTATGTACCGTATACCGGTAGCTGGGATGGGACGGGACCCGGGCGGGGCCCACGGGTCTGGTAAGGCCCGCCCGGGCCGGGCTGCGCCGGGCAGCCGTCGCCGTACCCAGACGGTCTTTTTCACCGCCGGTTGTTGCCGCCAGTCACGTCGCCGTTCGAGTGTCCCCGCGGTTTTGCCATGCACGCGTCATGGAGTGATGGCCCACTGAGCGGGCGCGGGGTGGCTCTGGTGCAGGTGTCCCTTTTGTCTTCGTCGCCTATGCCCGTGGCCTTGCCCTGCGTTGCCTTGCCAGCAGTTGCGCGGCTTGCCGTGCAATCCTTGGGACTCCACTCCACTGTCCTGGATCTCTCCAAAAGCAGGCGAGCCTGAAAAGCGGATCAATTCCCAAGGGACTCCTCAACCGCCCTTGTTTTCCTTGTGAGCAGTCATTCCTTGTAGATTGCACGGATTATTTAATGGGAAAAGTTCATGAGTACCCCTGAAGTTTGCAGTATTTTCATAGATAAGGTAAGACCACCCATTCCCGACCCTTTAGCAACCTGTTTCCAATTCTGACGTTCTGTAATTAAGGAGTATAATTTGTGATTAAAATGTATACAATAAGCACATTAATGGTCGGAATTGGGGACTGGTCGGGAATGGGTGGTCTCACCTTATCCTTGCTAATTCAGAAATATCGCAAATACCTTTGAACCAAAAAAATTATGCGTTTGTTTTGTTATGCATGCCACTTCCCTTCTATCTTTGTGCGCATGCATAACAAGAAAGAAATAGCGTGCACACAAAGGGAGAAGGAAGTGACATATATAACAAAAGAAATGCCTAAATTTTTTAATCCAAGGATATTTGTGATATTTCTGAAAAAGCAAGGATATCTATGAAAATACTACAAACTTCAAGGGTATCCATGAAATTTTCCCTTATTTAATTAGTTATAGAAGAAAAGACTTTTATTCCCAAGTGAAACATTTTGGATTAAACATGATATTTGCTAATTTGGGGAAGAAATACTTTCCCAAAACTAGTTTTGGGATATTAAATTTACCTTTGTGATAGTATTTTGGTGATTTCAAGTGATGTTTGTTTTTTTTATAACTCTTTCAAGATATTTCGTCTTTGATGTTGTAAGATCTTGAAGAAATCATCATAAATTTCACTGTGAATGACCTGAAAATTTTTTACAATAAAAAATTCAATAATCCCAAAATTGAGGTTTTTTCTCAAATTAACAAATATCGCGGTAATTGCCTCTAAAAGGATACGGCTCTTTCAATGTTAATGTAGAGTTGTAAACTTGCAAATAAAATTAAAATGTTTTGAAAATTGTCAAGTTGCAATAAATAAATAAATAAATAAGCTAAAGAAAACAAGCAAAAGTAAAGAAAATTAAAGAAAAGAAGGAGGAAAAATTTGACCCCTCAAGTTTGCAATATTTGTTTAGGTGTACTTGGTTTTTCAAAAGTTGCAAAAATATCCTTGATTCCTTGGACTGTAATTCTCAAGAGTTTGTTTTGCTATGCACGCCACTTCCTTTGTGTGCATGCCGCTTCTTTCTTGTAGCAGCAAGGAGCACAAAAGGAGAAGCAAATGACGTACTCAATAGAAAAACGCTTGAAAATTATGATTCAAGGGTACTTGTGCAATTTTTAGAAAACTAGGGGCATTTGTACAAATATCGCATATTTGAGGGCATGGTTGTCACATTGGACAAATTATTTGTCTACTTGCCCATCCTCCACATGCAACCAACTGACTTTTTGTTTGTCTTGTGTAGTAAACTTATAATGGACTTTTAAAAAATGTAGTTTGATTCTTACTTTTATAAGTTAGAAACCTGAAAATGTAATATTGGAAAATTGGACCAAAGTCACAAACCGCCTGTTTGTGCCGTCCACAGTCCATACCACCTATCTTGTCCTTTGACCAAAAATTGTCCAAAATAATGACCATGCTTCAAGGATATCCATCAAATTTCCCAAAAAATCATAGATAAAAAAGAAGAAAAAAAGAAAAAGAAAAAAAAAGCTAATTTCCATCTTGTAATGGCATAAGTTGCATAACAGCAAGTTTCATCCACATAAACATAACAAATTATAAAACAACAACACGTTGATAATTGATATGATCAATTTCAATCCATGGAAAAGACTCACAACAATATATGTCAATTTATGACATCAAAAAATGTTGGGTTAGTTATCATATGTTACTGTGTTAGTCATAATACAGTGTCATGCATCAAATTACAATACCTATTAATTTGGGAAATAAGGAAATATTGATTTTGGGACTTTTAATTTTTGCATTTGTGAGAGTTTTGTGATGATTTAGAGTGAATTTTATGATAATTCCCTCAAGATCTTATATATTAATGATGAAAAATCTTGGAGGAATTATCATAAAATTCACTCTAAATCACCAAAATACTTTGTCTCAAAATTGTTTGTTTTTCCCAAATTAACCAATATTGTGTTACTATCTAACTTATCTTTGTAGAGGAACATCAATAAATTGCTACAAAACACTAGTGGGAATTTTTGCTACAATATTTGAAAAGCATTTGCACCTTTATAATTATATGTTTTGACACATATTAATAATTGGATAACCGTGTAAGTTTTTGTGGTAACAACTAAAGATTTAGTAACCAAAAGTTCTTAATGATGAGATTTTGTATGCTTCAAGTTTCTAAAGGAATTAATAAACTAGAATTGAGCGATTGCAAGAAAAGCTTGGTACGTTGTTGTATTTTAAATTTTTTTTCACGGGGAAATTACAAATGAGGGCATGAAAATGAAACATGTTACAGATGTACAGTTTCAAAACAATGACAAATAGGGGCGTAATTTCAAAAGAATTTGTAAATTTTGTAAATTTTGTTGGTTTTAACATTGGTTGATTTAGGTATATCACGTTAAACATTAGTTAACCCCTAAAGGTCCATGCATCCAAAAAGTGGATGCGTCTTGGTCAACTCTGATTGTAATTTTCAAATTATCAATTTTTGGTACATTGCTCAAACTTAAAAAATGAAGCTTGATAAGTTTTCTTTCTAGTTCATATATTTGTTTTGAAAAGTGTCAAAAATTTGAAAAATGTCAAAAATTAGAAAAAGTTGTTGCCATTGAAAGCTCTAAGTGTTAGAATCCAAATAATACAATCTGGAGTGTTTTTTATTCATATTTTCTACTCTTTAAATGCATTTTAAATTTCAATTAAAAAACTATGTTTCTCATTCTACCATTCATTTATGGTAGAAAGTACATATTTTTTAATATATATTCTAATTGATATGATTTTATTTCCACATTTAGCTTTAAAAAATCACATGAATTTGAATTCTCCATTAAATTTATCAAAAATATATATATAAATAGAAAATGAATGTGTCTTCCAACAAAAATTATCAAAATTTTATAAATTAACTAAATATAAGAATAAACATGGTTTGATAGTCAAATTTGACAAAAAATTCTTTGTTGTGGCTGTTTTGGGTGTAAAAAATAAACTAACCAATTGAATTTTTTTTACACTAATTTTTAATGCTATTTGTACCCCTTGAAAAAAAATCAAGTAACTTGAATTTTTTCTTGCTGTTCTACCTTATTTATGTTCACTTTTTGAAAAAAAATGATAATTATTATTGAGACTTCTTGCAATTATATATCACTCATAGTTTCAAGCAATAAAAATATAAAATTGTTGTTTAAGCACACTTTAAAAGGAAAAATTTAGCCTAGACATGAAGTTTGACCATTTCAAAATGGATCAAGTCCTTTAGGGGTTAACCTCCCAAAACTTAATGGCAACTCTAAATTAAGTCCAAATAAATAATTTTTAGTAAAGGGGATGGCAATTTTAGGATAGATCTTTAAGTTTTCTGGAAGTTGGCTAACATTAAATGTGATATATCTAAACCAACCAATGTCCAAACCAAAAAAAAATTACAAATTTATAAGTTATTTTGAAATTGTACCCCTATTTACAATTATTTTGAAACTGTGCCTCTATCTATAATTTTTTTCATATTCATGCCCCTATTTGTAATTTCCCCTTTTTTCACTGTATATTTTAAGACTATGAAGTTTTAATTACTCGTTGTCAAAGCTTGTGCATAAAATTTGAGCTGCTTCTCATTGAATCAATTAATATCACACCCTTAGTAAGTAGTGTTGATAACTTTGTTATACCATGGGAAAATATTTCCTCAACAAAAACAAAACAAGTACCTTTATGTTTTGTTTATATTGAATGGGTAAAAATTCATAATCTAAATTGTGAAGCCACTTTTTATGATTTCACATCAATTGATGAATGGTATGGTACAAAAATAACTTGCAATACAAACTTTGAATTTTTCAAAAACAAAAGAAACAAACTCTGTAAATATCTAGGAGGAAACAAATTGGGCTATATATTATTAAAACCCCCCTTTTCAAGATGAGCAACCTCTCAAAACAACATCCTTCTTAAACTTGATTTGCAAACTCTTTACAATTGAGCACTCATTAGCACTTTTAGTTCCTAAATTATTTGAAAGTGTGACACATTTTCAAGACATAGTTTTTATGATATTAATAGAATTTATTGAAAGTATAGCATGTGTTCACAGTATTTGGAATTATTTATTCACCTTCACCATGAAGTTTGTTAATATAGGATGATTATTTACAAAGTTGTGCTTGAAGATTGTTCTAAATACGTAAAGTCTAATGTACATTAGTACATGACTCTCTTGCAAATGCTTAACCCTTAAAGGACTGAGCTACTATAATACATACTATGTACGGTGCTGTATAACTGGCATTTACTACCAACAAAAAGTTTTAATTTGGGATCTTGACTACCTCACTAGAACATTGATCATTGATCTATATTTGAACTTCTTTGTTGATCTCAAATGTAAAAAAAGTGTGGATGCACTCCAATTACAAGAAAAATACTCCGTGTTGTACTAGTTGCAAAGGGCTACTCGGTTGTTCAAGGGTTAATCAATACAAGAAAAACTTTGCTCATAGAGGGACTCTCACAAAAAACACCTTCATAATTCAAAAAAGTAGTCTATGTATGAACTCGTAAACTTTTATGTCCTATATGAGATATATTTCATATTCACATACATGCACTTTATTTTTAAACATGGAAATTAAGATACTTTATTCTAAATAAGGTTAATAATATTGTTTGATGGTAGCATTTGCAAAATGAAATAAGAATACTATTTTAAGTGAGCAAATGGAAAAGCTTCATTCACCTATAAAATATTTTTGATAATTGAATTTCACATATTACAATTTCAATGGTAAATTTTGTCAAAATTCAAATTTTAAAAACCATTTTGTGAAAGAAAAAAAATCAACATTTTGGATTGAAGTTCATTGAACTATGTTTTAACTCTAATCATAAACTGTTTCAATAAAAAAAGAAAACTATCACATCATAATCAAAGATAAGATGCAAAGTACTTCCAAACATTAGTACAGTGACCAACAAGATAGTTTCATTCATCCTATTTTTCTCCTCCAATTTTTTTGGCATTTTATAAAACATTTTAGAATCTTGTAGCATTATATTTAAATTTTTATTCAATCCCAATCAAGCATACCAAATTTTGAGTTTCAAAAAACTAAAGCCTTATTTTTGGTGAATTGTTTTACATAATAATCATGATTTTACATGATTAATGATTAAAATAATTGGTAATGAATTTTTGAGATTTGATTGCATGGATGCATAGGAAACATCCATACACACATCTTTCCTTCTAATAGATATCTCCAAAAAAATTACAATTCCTTCTATGTAGATTTTAATATTGGGATGATTACGACCAAATCTTGTAAATTAAATATTTCTTCAAAGTAATCAATTCTTTTGTTTGGCTTACACAATATAGTTAGGTTTGAATCTGTGAGCATAATGATATGGTTTTCTTATTATAAAGATATGTTTCAAAAATTGAAAATTGCATAGAAAGTTAGTTCTCTTACATGTTTGTTCATTTTGTTGTAGTGTGCACTTTGGGGTTTTAATGGAGGAAACACTGAATTTGGAAAACCTTATTTGGCAATTCAAGTTGATGTTCTTCATCAAACAGATATTGGGATATTTAAGATACTTGTTGGAATTTTGAGATCTATGGCAAGTGACACAAAAGAGCTTGATCAATGTCTTCTTGTCATAAAAAAAGAAGCACGTTATGCATATTACATATATTTATGTCTAGACTTACAATGAATTGTTCTCAATCTCAATGATATGGTTTTAGACGATATGATCATTTGTTGTCAATTACAATGATATGGCTTCTCATGATACATTTTATTTTTTGTGATGATGATACCAAGGTTCCAGGAACTAAAAAGGGAAGATACTTTGAATCCAATGCAAACTTTGGTAATTTCAAACATCAAGTAGTCATGCAGGTTCTTTCAATCTTATTTTGGAAGGACAATTTTGTATGTTGATTTCTTTCAATTATAATGACAATAATTTTTTATTTTCATTTTAGCATAGAATAGTGATCTTACTAATAACTTTATCTAATAGCATGCAAAAGTATTATTAGAAAATTGTGTGTTATTTTCAGGTGATTGTTATGTGTCTCATTGGGATCTATAAAGATAACATTGTCAAGGCCTTTGTGTTATTTTTGAAATGGTATATGGTTGCTATTCATAGTCCAGTACACACATGAGATTCATTGGTTGATATCAATAATCTAATGATAAGGTATGTTGTCAATTCAAATTTTATTCTACTTCAATTACTAATTTAAGTTTTTCAAAAATGTATGTTTGTATGTTATTGTTATCTTACAAATGAATGAATGTTTTACTCTAACATAATTTTTGGATAATTAGATATGTACAGGCTTTGAAGCAGGCTATGTCTAAATGGCAAAAGTCAAGATTTAATACGGTGAAAATACATGCCATGTCACATTTCAATGATTATATTTGTCAATTGGGACTTCCTTGGGAATATAGTACCAACATGTATGAACAAATGCACATAATATTGATGAAGGCTGGATATAGAGCTAGCAATAAGAGGCAAGCTACTCCTCAAATTGCTAGGCACAATCAAAGGCTAGGTGCCTTACGCAAGTTGCAAGACACTATGGAGGGTTTTGACATGAGGCAAAAAGAAAAGTACACTGCTATAGACCAAGTAAGTATTCAAACTAGATTATCTAGTTACTATGATAAGATTATTTTTTGGGTTGTGTGAAAGTTTTTGTCTAAATTTTGTTGTCACAAAGCTATAACCAAAAATGCCAAAATGGCTTTAGTTGAATATAAGTACATAGTAGATCTAACCTTTAGTTATTTGGTGTGATGTTTGTATGAAGGCTGTAGAAACAGGTCTTAATGTACTATGGGGAGCCAAAGTCAATTTGCAAAACTCATGGTTGGACCCTACATGTGGCTTCACATTTGACTCTACATAGTTTTTTGTATCCAAGAGCGCTCAAACCCTCATTTCTCAGCAACCAGAATTACAAACCTTCTTCCACAAAACTTTGAACATTTACAAAGCTGAGAATAATTTCACAAGTGGAGAGGTATGGTTTTCACGAGCTCAAGTTTCATAGTGCAACTTTGGTACAATTGGCAATCAATTTGAGTATGGTTGCCTGAGTTGCAATTAGTGTATACTACTTATATTCTATATAGAAGCAATAAGAAAGTCAATGCATACAAGTTGATAATCAATTCCGTGATTTGAACAGGTACTTCATGTCTTTACGAGCAGGTCCTGGTGAGCGCTTTGGTAATATGCCACAATATGCAAGGGCCACAAGCAACTTTTATGGTTCACCATGGTATAGTAGTGTTGCCATACAGATGGAGGCATCTAGTGAGCTTGAATTGACTTTCTATGGACAATTGCTGTTGATTTTTAAAATGTCTTTGAAAGATGAAGTACAAAATCTAGTTGTAAAAGATTTAGCATTCCTACAAATGTATCAAGAGGTTCCAGCTACTCAACTTAGTAGGTTAGTTCTATGCCCTTAGCTCACTTGGCAAACTATGAGTCCTCAGGTCTTTACATCTAAGGCCAAGCATGATAGAGGAATTTGTGATCCTTACATGGTTCTTGATGTTCAAAACATCATATGAACCTTTCAAGTGCTTCCAATTTTTTGTGAGGACGGCACTTATTTTATAAATGCTTTAAATTTTGAGTCAATATTTTAATGTTACAGCTTCAATGTGTGATTGATTTAGTACTAGTAGGTACATTTTTCAATCCCCTCTAATAAAAAGTGATCATTTAGTGCATTATCAAAAGTGATTGAAATAATATTGATAAGAAATGGATTGAAATTGTGTTGAGGTATTGTAAACTAGAAAAGCATTAAGTCAAGGTATGTTGACTCAATGAAAATTTCAAGTGTATTTAGACTTTGACTCAATACCAATTCAATTGATCATTGTTATGGCAATGAAATTTACTATTTGAGAGTTTGTGATGTAGAAGAAGGTATGAGATTGAACAAAAACTTAAATTGTTGATAACCCTACAATGGAATTGAAACGCAAGAATCCCAATGGTGAGATTGTTTTGAAAAGCAAACTTTGCCTTTTTTAAAAATTTAAAAAAAAATGTTAAACTTGCATTCTAAAATGAACTTTATAAGTTATTTTTTCAAGAAGATGCTTGAATTGACAAAAAAACAAGATTATTCATAACTTTCTCATATTTAGTCCAAATGGAATGAATCAAAGCTTCATGTGTAGAAAAAACTATAGCCTATGAGGAAATAAAATAAAATAAAAATAAAAAAGTTTGTAAAAAAATTTCGCTACCCAATCTCCATAAATTTTTGCTTATCTAGGCATAACTTTTGCTTTTGGGCATAGGATTGGAATAAAAATTATATTCCCCAAAAGCCTATGTGTTTTCCTATCTTCAAGAAAAATTTCAAAAAATGAAGAAAAATTTGAGGCCATAAGTACTTGCCCAAAATCTCATTTGTCCTTTGAATAGACAATAGTCTTTTAGGGGTTAATGACATCACCAAATGTAACTTTATCTGGACTATTTTTTAGTTTGAAATTCTTAAGTAAAAATGGATGACTTGGATAAGTCAAATCTCCAATTAGGAATGGTTATATTTGAGCACCGCAAACAACAATAAAAAGATTTTGTAAGATATTTTGTTGATGCAAATCTTAATAATAACTAGACTACACAAATTGCCGAGCATCATGTACATCACTTGGTTGTTCTATACAAATGTTCTAAAATGGTTTATTAGTATCACAAATTGTTTGGAGCACAAAATTGTGGAAATTGTTTCTACCTGAAAAAATCAACCAACGTGGCCATGATTTGAAAATTTAGCCTTCTTAACAATAAAATGTGGGTCTTATCAATTGTTATGCAAATATTTGAAATTCTTGGAATATTTCTAAATTTCTCTATAATGTTTTGCAATTTGTTACCAATATGTGTAGAAGTGAAATAACTAAATAACCCATCACAATTTGCTAATTCTTCACATATAATCATAGTATAATTTTGGATTGGTGAGATATTGCATCCATAAAAGTCATTCATTTTTCACAAGACATGTCGTGTGCTAATTGGTATATAACCAATTTCATGTCTTTGCGTACTAGTAAAGATGGTCTGCTACTAATAGCATGCGATATTATAGGTGCTAAAAATGGTGTTGATTTTGTAACTAGATTTTCAAATGTAAAAAATGTCATTTGAACGCATTCTTGTACTCTCTATTTAGCACATGTGGATTAATATGTCATATGTCATCTCATACAACATTGTGGTATACATATCGCTAAGGTTGGACATGCCAAAAGCCTCTTGGAAATCTCCTAGTCCATGCAGAAACAAATAGCAATAGCAAAAAAAAGTTTTCTAGACATTTCCTAGGTCTATTGGTGGTAGAGAATGTCTTTTAAGAGATGAAAGTGCTAAAAATATCATGAAACATGCTAGAAGGAGCAATAAAGTTTTATAAAAATTCATTGTATGAAAGAAAAATAAACTTAAAAAAAATAGAGTAAGAAGATTAAACAACAATGCAATAGATATGAAAAAGGCTAAAATGCCTTGGAGTGAATGGGCTAAACGGACTGTTGTTGAATACATATTGTGTTAGTATAATACACTGTCCAATGACATTGTATAATATTTATATATATATATATATATATATATATATATATATATATATATATATATATATATATAGAGGTGTGCCTAACCATAAAAATTAGCTTTGTTATTCAATAATGTCATTTGTACTCGCTTTTTCATAATGTAATAATGATACATTACAATTTCTACAATTTCAACATGATATCAGAGCAAGGTTGCCATAGAGTCATCATAACATCTTCTTCATGAAATTTTCATGAAAAATATTCCCTTCATTGAACCTAAAAATATAGCATAAAAACTTTAGTACATTTTTATTCATTTCTATGAAAACTTCAAGGATATCAAGAAAAAAGCTAGTATATTCTCAAATGATTCTTCAAACTTACAGCATTGAAATTAAAAATGAAACTTCTAAATCTAAAATTGAAGTATTTTTCTATGAAAAACACTACAAGAAAACAATGTTCAAATTGATTAAGCCTTTCCAATTTAAAAAATAATAATGTCCAAATTGACAAAAAAATGTCCAAATTGACAAAAAAACGTCCAAATTGACATCTCCAAATCTACAAAAAATGACCAAGTTGACAACGTTTTCTTGTACTAAATTGACAATCGTTTTGTAATACAATAACATTCAAAATGACACAAAAAATAATTTTATAAGCAAATTTTATGGATCATTTTTCAATATGAAGAAACATAGATTGACATTGACATTCAAAGCAAAAAAATTGTGGTCAATAGTAGATGGTGAAGAACCTTCACCAATGGAGCCAATTGCAGCTTAGATAGGTGTTGGAATACACCAAGCTTTACTGACTAAAAGAGCTGGATGTATAAGCAATTGGGTGGATAGAAATGCCACTTCAT
Organism: Ulota crispa; assembly: GCA_963920765.1. Classification (NCBI taxonomy): domain Eukaryota; kingdom Viridiplantae; phylum Streptophyta; class Bryopsida; order Orthotrichales; family Orthotrichaceae; genus Ulota; species Ulota crispa. The sequence continues at coordinate 14,679,110 of OY987247.1, read as the reverse complement.
TAACCATTATTACAAATTGCTTAAAAAATCACATAGTTCCACATGTACACTCCTGTTCCATAGCACATTAAGCAAGGACAACATTAACAATTATATTTGAATCACAAGATGTGATTACAAAAATGTATTGTAAAAATACATTACATATTCTTTAAATGAAAAAAATGAGAGTATTATAAAACATGATCATAAATTTAAATCATGTCTTTAACAACTACTAGCAGTTGCATTAACTGTCCAAGACAATGAAGCAATTCTTTCCTTAATGAGACCTCCAAGCTACACAACATTCATTTGTTCATATAAAAGACAACAAGGCATTACTATTCAAACATTGATCAATGATTTGATATAAGAATAAACTTTGATGAAAGACATAGGTTCTGCTTCAAAAAATACATCAACTCTTTATGTAGGTAAGAATTTTTTAATAAAGGCAAGAAGCTTTATTTAGCAAAAGGTTTAACAAGTTTCAAAAGGCGAAAGTAGCTATAAATCTTTTGAGAAAAAATATTTGCACTACTAAAAAGCGTTTTTATTGCAAAAATTGGGAAAAAGTTATTAAAAATTGTAAAATCAAAATAGTTGTTGAAAGAAGGACTAGACAAACCAATATTGTTACAACACCATATAGATTATATGTGGTGGCTTTGACAATAAAGGAAGACTCTATATCTACATGGTAGGTGGATTTTGGAGCTACACAATACATGTGTCATAAAAGAGATGCCTTCACTAATTATGAGCAATATACAAACCAACTTGTAAGTTGTTTACCTAGGAGATGACACAACATGTGATTAAATTCAAAAACAAAGAAATGTGTAGTAGGATTTAGGATAATTTGAATTAAAATAACTCTAGTCTATAGATGAGTTCAAACAAGGAGATTGGTTAATAGTTGTTGCTAATTTATTTCACTTTCCATTAAAACCCAAGTAAGGATAATTTCTTGCTAATCAAATCATGGCTATTAGACTCCTAATTACTATTAGGATGCTCATTGCTTTAACTCTTAAAAACCCCAAGTAGGTAAGTGAAGTTTAAATCTGGTTTTGCATCTTTTAATCTCCAACTTTTTTCAAGCTTTCTATCTTTTCCAGCTCTAAGTCGGAGTCTTTTTCCAAGTTGGCCTCAATCTTTATAAGTCAGCTTCATAGCTTCAAGTCTTTTTACTCCAATTAGGAATATTGAACTCACAATCGCTCAGCTTTTACTCTCCAAATAGGATTTTTTTACCTCATAGTCATTCAATATTGACTTTCCAAGTTGGCTTCTCATTTTTTCTCTTTATTCTCACTCTGTCCAACTCAGAATTTATTCAATCCTCAGCCTCTTCAAAGTCAACATTCCAACTTGGTTAGGATAATTTTCCTCTCCATACACTTTCTTTCCAAATTGGCTAGTTCACTCATGCTTTTTGCTCCAACTTGGAATTCCCTCACCAACTTGGTATTTGATTATTCACTCTTTTCCACTCAAATTGGCTTGCCTTACTTTTGGACTCTCTGCACTACTATGAATAATTTTCCCACTTGGATTCTCACTCATGAATTCACTCATATTGCAGAACTTGTACTTTCAAGCAAGACTACAATGACACCAAATTTGGCTGATTCTGTCAAATTAATAATCTCAAAATTCTCCTTTCTTAAAGAGTAAACTCAAACAAGAATTTCACACACATTCATTCAATCAAAATCCAATGGAATTTAATCAACTACTTGCAGTCTCACAAGCATACAATTCGCAAATACCATATATACCAATCACTCACAATTTCTTTTCATCATTCAAGTAGGACGCACTCTCTTTCCAAGTACTGTAATCTTTTTGCTTATTTACTCCAAATTAGAATCTTTCTCTCAGTATATAATTTGGAACATACTATATAAGCTATAATTTTGACTAACTTCTTACACACAAATATCTTTAAATCAATTCTCACAAATTGAACATTCAACAACTTGCACAATTAACTTTCACACAAAAGTACAACACAACAAATCACGCAAGTAGTAATATATTAATAAGCAAAAAGATACATGCAAAAACAGCCTACTTGGGCTAGACTCTATGCTCCACAAGCAATAGGTCCTCAACTTGTGACTTTTCTTCCAGCTTGTAGTTCTTTCCAAGCCTATTAGGATCTTCTTTCTAGTCTTTTTGTATGTAGAACCTATTGACTCTTGGCAAATTTGGTTCTTTTGCAATCTCTATGACCTAATTGGATCCTTTTAACCACTGATTTGCTCATAAACTGCTCCAAGTTAGGGAAATTGCACCTATTCGTTGAAATTTCACTTTTAAACACAACTAGGCATTCTACAAAATGTTAGAATAAAACTTTTAAATGGTATGGAGAGTATCATACTTGATGTACTTTACATTCTAGGACTTACCGTGAATTTGTTTTTTGCTAAACAATTAGATAAAGTTGGAGGAAAAGTTTGAATAAAGTCTAGGACTTTGATACTGCCTAATAAACTAAGATATGTAATTGCTAAATGCAATTTACATAATGACTTGTATTAATTGGGTGAATTAGTAATTCCTAATCAGCCAATAGTTGCTCTACCAACAATTACAAAGTTGAATAAAGCTAAATTATGGCATCTTAGACTAGGTCATATCAATTAGCAAATGTTGAAACAAATTCAACTAATATATTAAAAGGAATAGACAAATTTCCATTACAAGAACCATTTTTTTGTAAACCTTTCTTGAAGGCAAACAACACAAAGAAAAGTTTCCTCAAATGGGATCACAAAGATCCATAGAAATATTAGAATTTGTGTATTCAAATATATCATGTAGTCCAATGGAAATAAAGACACATGCAAGTTTCAAATATTTCATTACATTTATAAACAATTTAATTAGATATTTTTATGTTTATGTCGTGCGACAAAAATGTAAAGTCCTTAACAAGTTTATATACTATAATTATTTTGTAGAGAAACAAACATATCATAAAATTAAAATCTTATAGTTTGATTGTGGAAGGGAGTATACTTCTAACGACTTTGATATATTTTGTTCCCATGAAGGGATTAAAAAGGAATTTACAACAGCCTACATGCCACAACAATATGGTGTTTGTGAAAGGAAAAACATAACTTTAGTAGGGGCAGTTTTAGCAATGTTATGATATGCTAAACCACCCTAGGTATTTTAGGGTGAAGCAATTGTAATTACAAATTACCTTCAAAATAAGAGTCCTAAAAAAACTATTTTAGACCATAAGACACCTTTTGAATTATGGTTTGGATAGCAACCTAACTTATCTTATCTAAAAATCTTTGGGAGTAAGGCACAAGTTTTAATTCCATAAGAGACAAGACAAAAGTTGGATCCACATTCTATTGAAGCAATGTTTCTTGGCTATAGTGATAAATCCAAAGCCTACCGCCTAATGAATATCTCTAATCAAAAGATTTTGATATGTAGAGATGTCTTGTTTGATGAACATGTTCATTTTGACAAAAATATTGCTATACAAGAAGACAAGTAGGAGTACTTGATAGATTTTTATCTATTTCAAAATCCTACTATTTCCTCATAATCAACTACTAAGCTATACAACCAAATCAACAAGGCCAACTAAACCAAAGTAGTATAATAAATACTCAAGGTCCATATAATTGATCTTCTCATGATGATTTAAATTATGTATTTTCACAACTTTCATTAGAAACACCATATTCATTAAAATGGGAGATTGGGCACCTCCCAAAATACCAAAGGAGACATAAAATCTTTCAATTTTAGGTCAATTTTGAAAGGGTTTATTGCAATATAGGTCAAGTTGACCTAAATTGCAATAAAATCTACTAATTTTAGGTAAAATCCTAAAGATTTTATGTCAATTTAGCTCAAATTGAGTTGAATTGACATAAAACCTCTCATTGACTTTCCTTTACATTACCTCTCATTTCAATGGAAAACTCCCATTTTAATGAATATGAGGTTTAGAAAGTCCAGGACAAGATTTACCTCATGAAGAGATAGCTAGAAGTGACCTCCTATATTAACAATCAAAGTCTTCCTCCGAGCTCTTCTTGACCTTCCAAAACAATTCAGTCACCAAAACAATTGATTGAGTCAATTCAAAATAACCCTCCACCTAAAAGACCTTGTCCTTATCATCAAAGAAAACATCAAGCTAATGTAGCATTTTCCTTACGAGCTCTAAATTAATACACTTCAAGAAGCTTTGACAAGAACAAATGTTAGAAAATGACAAGCTGTTGTTTACGCAAAATATAATTCATTATTAAAGAACCAAACATGGAGATTAACCCCACTTCTTCCAAAACAAATAACAAGAACAAATACCAATAAGTTGTAAATAGATTTTCAAATCAAAACCCATTTTGATGGTAGTATAGATAAATATAAGGCCAAATTAGTGGTTAGGGGTTTTACTCAAATAAAAAGATTAGACTACACATAAACTTTTTTTTTCGATGTTAAAATTAATTTTGTCAAATTATTATTAGCATTAGCTAAGTAATATAATTTAATCCATTAATTAGATGTGAAAACAGTCTTTCTCTATGGCAACCTACAAGAAGAAATTTACATGAATATACCTAAGGACTGAAAGCTTATTTGAAATTATTTACATCAAAATTTCAAGTGGACCTAATTTAGTTTGCTTATTTCTAAAGAAAACTATATGGGTTTAAATAGTCCTTCCAACAGTGGTATCAATGCATAGATCAATTTTTACTTCTACATGGATTTCTAAGATAATTAGATGCAAACATCTAAATACAAAAGGATAATACTCATGATTTCTTAATCTTAGCCATTTATGTAGATGGTTGTCCATTATATATTGGAAAATACCATTTTACAAAACTAGCAAAAAAGCTGGTTGCTAATACATCAACAAAACTACTTAATCTCTAAACTTCAAGAATATAATATGTTAAATTGTAATCCACTAAGTACCAAGCTAAGTACTCCTATATCATTTGGTGTACAACTCAACAAAGATGATTTTCCTATAACTCAAGAGGAACAAAATTAGACCTAAAACCTCATATTCAATAAAATGGGAGTTTTCCGTTGAAATGAGAGGTAATGTAAAGGAAAGTCAATGAGAGGTTTTATGTCAATTCAACTCAATTTGAGCTAAATTGACATAAAATCTTTCATATTTTACTTAAAATTAGAAGGTTTTATTGCAATTTAGGTCGACTTGACCTAAATTGCAATAAACCATTTCAAAACTAATTTGAAATTGAAAAGTTTTATGTCTCCTTTGGTTATTTTGGGAGGTGCCCAATCTCCCATTTTAATGAATATGAGGTTCTAAGCATTTCTTCATTCTAATATTGTTGGCAATTTAATGTATGCAATCATCAATTCAAGACTAGATTGTGCTTAAGCAGTGTAGCTTAGCCCAATATCTTTCTAATCCTAATTATAGTCATTTTTAAACTTTAAAACGCACTATGGGATATATTAAAGGCACACTTTCCTTTGGCATTAAATATCAAAAACAAAAGAATGGAGAGATCTTATATGGTTTCTTTTTGTGCGGATTAGGCCAAAGATAAAGACACTTGTCATTTGACCTCTAGATATATTTTTCTTTTTGTTGGTGGCGTAATTTCCTAGGGCAGTAAAAGGCAACAATCATTTGCTCTATCTTCCACAAAATCCAAATACATGACATTATCAAAAGCAACTGCTGAAGCTGTGTGGTTAAGCCACTTGTTAAGTGAAATAGGTTTTCTATAATTAAATCCTACCATAAATTATTCTAGCAATCAAAGCGCTATTGCTCTTAGCAACAATCCTAAATATCATTCTTGCAGCAAACCCGTGGACACCCAATATCATTTCACAAGAGAAAAGATTCTTGCCAATGAAATTTAGCTGTATCATATTCCACCATCCGACATGACAATTGATATTTTAACTAAATCTTTTCCCAAGAAAAACACAATCAATGCATGCTCAAAATGGGTATGTGTTCAATATCCCAATCACATGACCAAAACAACCCTAAAATTCAAGCTTTAGTTTTTAGTGACCTATATATCATTTCCAAAATTTAAAATTCACCAATTTGATATATATGGGAGCCAACCTAGCTTATGTGAGAGCCCATCTTCCTAGTGTATTTATTGCTATTCTTTATCCTTTGATACAATTCTTATATCAATTTTGGATCTTTGCTAGCTACAACCATTCAAAATTCTCCTCATCTTGATTCCTCTTGGAGTGGGAGAAATCTAAAACAACAAATGTGTCAATTATCCAAGTAGACTCATCAATGTGACAATGTTTCAAAGACTAAACCTCAAATCATAAAAAACAATCAACTTTATAATAGACAAATTCAATACCAAGCAAAAAATAGACCATTGAAAATGAAAAACATGACTTTACCTTGAAAAACATAGTACCAGCAGACAATGTTGATCCAACATGATTCTATTTGTTTACAACATTGTGGACATCAAACTCCAAGATACTCCAAGTTGAAGTTGTCATCTTCAAGAGAAATCATTGTACTAAACCATTTGTATATCATCCAAAGCCCAATACTTCAATAGAATAAAAAGAAACTCAACTCATTTATAGTATTACTAGTGGACTTGTGCACTCACCATTTTGGCGGAAGGCTATCGTGCAAGAAAGTTTAAGCAGTTTGCCTCCTTCTCCCATGGCCACCCCCTATCCCCGTGTATACCACATCCCCGAGGTCAACCATAACTGCCATTTAATCTTCTTGGAGCACATACATCCAACTACCCAACTAATAGAATCAAGTCTATTATAGAAATAAGAAAGGAGCAATGGAGCAAGCTACTTACAAGCTACAAGTTCTCACAACATACCTAAACCTCAAAGTGCAGTATGATGGAGAGTTGAAGAGTATAGCAACTCAAACCAATGGTCCATCACCTCCAAGAAGAAATGCATGCCAAAATTGCACAAGCAGAACAACAAGTGACCAACTCTTTGTAGCAAGTCAAAAAGACCACTCATCAAAGAACCAATGTCACTCATCAAGCTATAAGCGCCACACACAAGAGCCGTATACTACAAACAACGGCACACAACTTCAAAACCTAAGGGGTAATGGCATGATTGGGATACCCTTAGTAAGATCATCCGGACTGCCCAAAAAGGACCCAAAAACCATCTAAACCCTCATTTTGAATACATATAATTTGTACACACAATATGAATTATTAACATTTTAGCAATTTGGCTCTACATGCACCTAGAAATTAGTAAGTGTGTATGTTTTTGCCACTTGAAAAGTAAAATTGAAATTCTTAAATGTCTTATATTGGGCGTGGAAAAACTCACTCTAAATTGTTGTTTAAATAATCCATAACAATTAGCTTTAGTACTTTATGGGTTAATACACTTTAAATATATGGACCATCCATGTTTATACAACTCTAATTCCATTTTCTCGAATCCTATCTTAAACAAATTTGTTGTCTAGATGAGTCCTTTGCTTCATTTTGTTGAAATGAGATAGATCTAGAATTTCTCACAAAAACACTAATCTAGACATGATAACATCCCTCATTTTTTTAAACATTTTTGTTTTCTACTAATCTACAAGGATAAGCAACTTTTTGTCAAAACATAAATATTGTAGCATTGTCTACTCTAGTGAGACTCAATAAATAGGAAAAGTATCATAGGTAAGGCCAAATTGCAGCTAAGGAGTCCTTTTGGGATACAATGCGATATTTGTTAAATTGGGAAAATGAGTACATTTTGGTACTTTTGAGAATTTTAGGTGATCACCTAAAACCGAGCTCAGGGAGTTTTTTTGGTACACGTGCCCTCACCTCAGAGGAGGAATTTGCAAGGGAGATAATCTTAGTGGCTCAGATTGAATTCAAATACCTTCAAATCTGGTTTAAGGTGGCTATTTTGGATTCAGGTGAGGTACAAAATGGTACCCATCATTTTCCCATTTTAATGAATATCACATTATACCCTCATTGTGCCATCTCTATAAAAACCTAAATGCAGATGTATGGATGGATTATTGAAACAAATGGAGGAAGCAAATGTGAACTACTAGTTGAATGGACTAGTGTAGTAGTGGGAGTGTTGAATACATACCATATCAATATAATACATTGTTCATTGATACAATATAACATAGATATACATCACCTTTTAATAAGAAGTGTGTTTGATTGTAAGAATTAGCTCTGATATTTAATACTAACATCTTGTAGATGTTTTTTCATAATGTGGTAATATTTATTACAATCTCTACAATCTAATTCAAACTTTACTAAGTAAATTGTTACAATAGTGCTTGGCTAAGATTAAGGATTCTAGATAGAAAAATGATTCTTCTTAGGAAAAAATTGATTGTAGCCAAGCTCCTCCAATATACAACAAGGACAACAAGTGAATGAGATAGGGACAATAAGCTTTATTCTTACAAGGGTTCATCTTAGCTAGGCACTATTGTAATTAGGGTTGTTACTTTGGGCGAGTTGAGGCTGTCGGACAACATGGATGGGCGGATGAATTGGACAGCACGGGTGGACAAATCAGATAGCACGGGCGGACAAATCAGATAGCACGGGCGGACAAATCGGACCAAACGGGCGGATTAGGGCATTTTTAGGGTTTTTGACCTAAAAATGGAAGAATCAAATTATAATTTTCATTTTTATTACGTGATATGGCTTTGAATCCACATTTTGACTTCATGTTGGCAACAACAAGTGTCACTAGCATGTACGAAGTAAGTTTTTTAATTTTTTGGATCATTTTTTAAACTCAACTATGAGTTGACTTCACCAGACAGACCATGACTTCAATTGGACACTTTGGGCGCACGGGCGGGTAGGTGGACGGGCGGTCCAATGGAATAACCATGACTGTAATACTACCACCTATATCAAAAGACTCTTGACCTCCGCATTAGAAATGCTTCAAATCCTTCCAACATGCATCAAAAAATGCTCTCAAATGTAAGACTACACTCTTTGAAATAAATACTACACTCTCTCAAATAAACATCACTCAAACATCACTCCTTTGAATGAATACCATAGGCTTTTAAAAAAAAACTGACTATGATACTACATTGGATGATTGAAGTGGCCTAAATCAACATACTTTCATAAAAGCACTTGTTTACAAGGTCACAATGTGAACAAGGTACACTCGGTGACGCGTGGTAAAATTTCTGTAAAGTAATTTCACCACAATAGCCATGCACATGTGCGGCTACTGCGGTTGCACAACCATTTACGACAATACGCGCATTTTGAATTGCAAATTTGTTCTTCCAGTTGGCAAATACCGCCTTGCCATGTATCACTTCATCCTAGCCGGCTGCATATTGCAGCTGCATGTGTGTGACCCTATTGTTACTAGCTTTTGTCCAACTTTAGCGCACCATTTGTTATTCGAGAGGTAATTGACAATTTTATCCATTGTTTCACTCACAAAGAATTCAACCAATTTCTTAGTGAAATTTATGTAGACAAGTACTCACTCTTGAAGTTTGGGTTAGTTTGACAACTAGACACCCCTCAAGTTTGGGTTAGTTTGACAACTAGACACCCCTAAAGTTTGGGTTAGTTTGCCATATTTGTATAGATATCCTTGGTTTTTAAAAAATTGCTCAAATATCCTTGACCCATAATTGTTAGGTGTTTTTTTTTGTTATGCATGTTATTGTCTTCTTTCATGACCAATGTTAACCCCTAAAGCCTTGAACACCCTTTTTTTTTGGCAACAAAGCGGATTTTGGACAACTCATTACTAATGGATTTTTTATTTATTTTTTGAAATTTTCTCACATGATGTGTCCAAGGACTAGCTTTAAGGTCCAACAAATTTCATAAGAATTTGACTTCATGTTAAAAAATTTATTGCATGATATGTTGTTTTCTTTGCTCAGCCGGCAGCCTGGGCCTTGGGCCCTGGGCAACTCAAGAAAACTTCTTGAAAATTTACATTTAATTTAATTTAATTTTTTTTGAAATTGGTCTTTTAAATTTATGTATACACATATGGGAAGCTTTGAATCCATTCAATTTCAATGAATGAGGTGAAAGTTATGAGGAGTTTTAGTTTGCGGGTAGGTATGGTTTTGAGAAACTCCATGCCTACTTAAAAACTAAAACTCCTCATAACTTTCACCTTATTTCGTTGAAATTGAATGGGTTCAAAGCTTCCCATGTATGTATAAATCTAAAAACCAATTTCAAAAAATAAAAATAAAAATAAAATGAAAATTTTCAAGAAATTTTCTTGAGCTGCCCAGGCTGCCCGCTAAGCAAAAGAAAACAACATATCATATAATAACTTTTGTAGCATGAAATCAAAAGTTATGAAAGTTGTTGGACCTTTAAGCTACTCCTTGGACACATCATGTGAGAAAATTTCAAAGAAAAAAAATGAAAAATCCATTAGTAATGAGCTGCCCAAAATCCGCTATGTTGCCAAAAAAAAGGGTGTAATGCCATATTCGTTAAATTGGGAAAAAGCGTACAAAGTGGGACTTTTGAAGGATTAAGATGGTCACCTTAATCTGAGCTCTATATTTTTTTTGATACATGTGACCTCTCTTGAGAGGAGGGATTTGCGTGGGAAAAAATCTTAGTGGCTCAAATTGAATTTGATACCTTTGAATCTGGTTTAAGGTGGTTGTTTTGGATTAAAGTGAGGTACAAATGGTACCCAATATTTTTCCAATTTAATGAATATGGCGTTGTGTTCAGGACTTTAGGGGTTAAAAAACAGGGAGTGCAATTTAATTGAAAAGAACCAACTTGTGCACAAGGGATATAAAAGTGGCATGTACTGTACAGTTGAATAAATGTTTGAAAATTATGGTCCAAAGGTATTAGTGCAATTTCTGAAAAAAACAAAAAACGCAGAGACATCTATACAAACATGGCAAACTTCAGGGGGATCCATAAAATTTCCCCTTTTATTTTTAGTGTTGAGGTATAGCCAGCGTCAATATGAAGCAAGATTTTTCTCAAAACGAAGATTCCTTAGTGGCTATCTGGCCTTCGATTTCTTCCCGGGACACTGAATTGATCAATCACCTCTAGCACAAAAATCAAACGAATTCCAGTGGTCTCCTACATTTCAAGCATCCAAGATCCCAAAGCAACGTAAGCTGCTGCTGGTGTAGTAGGAAACTAGGAGTAGGAGTGTAGGTAAGTGGAGTGTAAACAGGCGCTAAAAATGGTGGTCTGTTCTGTTACAGTCGTCGAGCGCATTAGACGCCTGCTTTTTCTAAATTTGCAATGGGACCATGCAGCCCCCAACGGAAATGGCGCAGAGGCGCAGTCCATGCGGTGGGAAGCCAGTTAGTCACGTCCAACGTGGAGGAACGCTCAAAGAATTAAATCTAGATCAGGTCTTGGTCACGGCAAGTTGTCATGCAGGGTAGGCAGGAGCAGTGTCTAGTGACTGGAAGTTTGGTCCAAGAGGGGAAAAAGGAAGGGGAAGGAGAGGGCGGGGGAGAGGGAGAGGAGGGGGAAAGGTTGGGTGGTATTGTTGACATTCCTGCTGGAGGCCCATCACTGATCACCCATGCCTTTGGCAGCCGAGACAGAAAGCAACCGACAAGAACGGAAACCCAGATGAAAACAGGGCAAAAGAATTGCCTGATTGTGTGCAGCTAGCTAGTAGCGGATGAGGATGCTGTGGATGGCGTTCACGGCGAGTCTGATATCAGGGTCCCTGGAGTGTAGCTCGTAGCATGTGGGATCAGGGAGTACAGTAGTGAGCTAGCTACAGCTTAATTAATAGCCTGACCAGATCTAGAGTCGACGCAGTCTAGGGGAAGGGCAGGGGAAGGGAGGGGATGGTGGCAACCAGGCAGGCAATCCATCCGGATCGAATTCCACAGGAAACTTTGCCGGCTCTTTTGTGTGCGTGATGTGGAGTGGAGGGCGGCAAGGGCGGCACCCTGGGTGGGTGAGTGGTGACGGAAGGCACTGTAGAATAGCATCTTGCTCCGTCGACCTTTCTCGATCCATTCTCCTCCAGGGCCAGGCTAGGCTATCCACATCGCTCCCTCCCTAGTGCCTCCCTCCCGCAGTGAGTGCTAGTAAGTTTCTCTGGACAGTCACTCTAGCGCAAGTTACTAGCCTCGAGGTGGTCGATACGCCATCCCCACGGGCAGGCCTATTTCCATTGCAGCACTCCTGAGTGGGTCCTCTCTCTCTCTCTTCCGTTAGGAAAGTCCCTAACTAGTAGTACCGGTGCTCCCTTTTCGGTTCGATATGGAAAATGATACTTGTTGAAATCATGTTCATTCAATAGGAGTAGTCACACCTTCTTCACCCCATTCTCAATTAGGGGTAGTCACAGCTTCTTTGAGATTGATTGTTCAGTGGAGATGAGAATTTATTGAGTGAAAGTAGGAGTCAGGGGGAGCAATTCTCATGGAGAAGGTGTGACACCCTTTTGTGGGTAATGAAGAATGGAGAATGGTGAAAGCAGGGAAGAGCACTTGCTTTACACAAAAAACAATAAACAAAAATACACCATGTTTGTTAAATTGGGAAAAATAATACATTTTGGGACTTTTGAAGATCACCTAAAACCGAGGTTGCAGAGTTTTTTTTGGTACATGTGTAGATGTGCCCTCACATGACAGGGAGAATTTGTGAGGGAAAAAATCTTAGTGGCTCGGACTAAATCTAATACCTTCAAATCTAGTTTAAGGTAACTTTTTAGGCTTAAGGTGGAGTATAAAATGGTACCTCCATTTTTCCCAATTTAACAAATATGGTGTTAAAAAAAAAAAAAACAAAGGTAAATCTAGAACTACAAGCAATGAAAACAAGAAGGCATGAGGAGAAAAGTGTGCACTCAAAGATTCTCTAGCCCGTTCTCCACCTATAAATGTGAAAAAAAAAACTTCTCCAACTTTGGAGAACAGAGCTCTTGCCCAACGCGATTGGCTTACCATGTCAGCATTCTGCAAAGATTGAGGATGCAGCCGAGAAGGTGTGACAGACAGACTAAGTGACAGAAAATGGTGTTGTGACAATCCATCTTTGATTTTTGAAAATCTCATTCTTTGAAGATTGAGAAGTTTTTCTCTTCACCTCTACAAATAAAGAATGGATTGAAGAAATCTTCATGTGTGAACTTTTATCCATGCTTGTCTCATTTTCACCCTAGTTGGTTTCCTTTACCATCACTTTCTATTTTTACTTTTAATAGCTGATTTTCCGTTTTTAGAAGTTGCTCATCTTGCTTTTTAGATAACTCCTATTTTCACCATTCTCTGTTCTTCGGCACCCACAAGGCCACAAGGATTGTGGTGCTCTAAGCATGAATTTGTACATGATAAATTTTTATATTAATCCTTGTTATGTCTATATGGAACCCACACTGGGAAAAATATTGATTTCTCGTTTATATAGGTCAATGTTGCTCAAATATTGATGTCATATTCTCGAGACTTTCGTCACGGTAGAATCAGCTGCGCATGAGATACGTTGAATGATACTATAGTAGTAATATAGTGCATGACACTTATAAGTTAAAATCAACAACTTCGGTTGGAACAATTGGGACAAGAAATACTAAAGCACAACATATATATTTAAACATATATATATTCATTACTTCAAAAGTAATTTCATTAGCAAGTAGAACAAAATTCAGGTTTCATTATGGCGTTCTCAAATTTTTGACCTGAACTTTTTTTGGACAAAGCAATAGATTGACCGCTCAAATTTGGGAGTTGCTGGTTATAAGCATCATACCCTATAGTACTTTAGTAAACAATAGCATCTCCAAAACTTCTAGATGGGCTTGGAGTATAACTATTTTGTTTTTCTTGCTTAGATAGTACACAAGTTATTTCAAGGGAAAATATCAAAAATAGGCTTGACAATTGGCCGTATTTTGAAAATAATCTTGACATTTCAGAAATTTAAAAAATAAGCCTCTTCTGGGTCCTAAGTTTTTGCAGTTGATTTCCTTCAATTCCTGAACTAGTTTATCAAGGAATTTTTTTCATTATTTTCTCAATTACATATTATAAATATTGAAAATTTAGATTTTCAACCAGCTTTTTAGCCAATGTTTACAAATTGCAAACGGTTTTTTCTCATTTTCACCGGCTAGCTTTGAACTAGTTGTTGGTTTTTCCTAGATTGCGTCATCATATATCAAAAGTAGGCCTTGCAACTAAGGTAACCAAAATTTTGTGCATGTTTATTTATGGGAATGGATTTGAACAGTTTGAGCACACCCGGGGTTTGATATAGGCATACAAGGAGAGGGGTAAAGTTTAGATATTTACCATCAACAAATTGAATTTGGAAATTTCAAATTAAGATTTGGATTTAGAGACCTTGATTTAGTTTAGAACCACAATGGAGGATATAATTGAACTATGCCCAATAGAAAAACTTAGATAGGGGGCAAATTATTACTTTTACCCTTGTTTGTAAAAAGAATTAAGCTTTTCCATTGGGTGTAGTTCAATTATAACCTCCATTGTGGTTCTAAACTAAATCAAGGTCTCTAAATCCAAATCTTAATTTGAAATTTCCAAATTCAATTTGTTGATGGTAAATATCTAAACTTTACCCCTCTCCTTGTGAGCCTATATCAAACCCCGGGTGTGCTCAAACTGCTCAAATCCATTCCCATAAATAAACATGCACAAAATTTTGGTTACCTTAGTTGCAAGGCCTACTTTTGATATATGATGACGCAATCTAGGAAAAACCAACAACTAGTTCAAAGCTAGCCGGTGAAAATGAGAAAAAACCGTTTGCAATTTGTAAACATTGGCTAAAAAGCTGGTTGAAACTCTAAATTTTCAATATTTATAATATATAATAAAGAAAGTAATGGAAAAAGTTTCTTGATAAACCAATTTGGGAATTGAAGGAATTCAACCACAAAAACTCAGGACCCAGATGAGGCCATGGTTGTCTTCCCCAACATGACAACAATTTGACAAACTTGACGTCACAAACGGACAAGAGACCCTCTGTCCATCTAGTAGAGTCAATTTTAAGGTTGACTTTTAAATAAAGCACTTTCTTTTTCCAATCTTGACATATTAATGTTTCATTTTATTATAGTATCTCAATTCAATATACACTTATTAGATTCTATATTTTAGGTCATATTTAAAGTAGATTTTCAAATAACCTTAACTGTTAAATAGGGCCTTATTAGACAAGATTGTCACTCATACTTGACACTTGTCATGTGCAACATCAGACGTTAGACAGACAACACGACGACCAAACCTCAAAACCTGTCCAACAAGACAACTCATCATGAGGCCTATTTTCAATATTTTTGAATTGTCAAGACTATTTTTGAAATATGACCAATTTTCAAGCCTATTTTTGATATTTCCCTTATTTCAATTAGTGCAAAACTCCCCTTTGCACTAACTTAGAGAAACTTGTAATTAATTAGGTATTATTAGTGAGAAAGCATTGCATGCCTCCCACCATTGCAGTACAAATAGGGTTTTGGACACAATCTTTTGTCACCCTCTGTAAATGACTTGGCGGCAGATTCTTTGTAGTGTGGCTTTCTTCACACGCACTTCTAGTTACATGCATGACCACAAAATTTTATCAGATTTTTTTTCAAAAAAATTGGCCAGTTTATCACAGAAATCAATCATTGATCACATCATTGATGCTTTTGTCCAAAAAGTTAATGTTGCAAATGGTAAAAGATTGCACACTACAGTTATAAACGTGTTGATATCGAGGTTGATATCAACAAGTTTGCATGTGAATTGCATTGTGTTGAAGGCAAGAACTTTTTTTTGTGACAAATAGTAGCAAGCAATTTATTCCTAACATTTGAAGGGCAAGGGATTTTAGGTTAGTGTTTAGGGTTAGGTATAACCATGATATCCGTCCAAGAGCCTTTGTATTTCTTTAAGTTTGATAAACTTCTTCAAAGCACACTGAAGTTCTAAATGATGAAAATTAGTGCAGCTCTCCAATTCACTTATTTTTTGAATTAGTGCAAGTTAATATTATTGGTGTGGGCAATTGAAATAAAATGGGTAGTAACACAATATTTGTTACTTTTGGAAAATACTTTCTCAAAACAGATTTTGGGATATTAAATTTGCATTTGTGAGAATATTTGGTGATTTAAAATGAGTTTTTTTGATAATTCTTTCAACGTGTTTCATCATTGATGTAGGGTATTGAAGAAATCATCATAAAACTAACTCTAACTCACCTAAAAACTCTTAAAAAAGAAAAATTCAAAAGTCCCAAAATTGGGATTTTTTCCCAAATTAATGAAATATTACGTTTTAGTGTTGTTTTCAATTTTGCACAAATTAAGATTATGAGTGCAAATGTTAGAAAGGCATGGATGGTGTACTATCTACTCTAAAGTTTATAGCTTAGAACTTTCAAGTGATTACGGCATCATCACATTTGCACCAAATGAAAGGCCAAAGATGCAAATGCTTACAAAAGAGTAAAGCTATACTTGTTAATCCAACACTTGACACAAATCACATCTCAACAACACAACCTTGACACCCTTGAAAGCAAGCAGATCAAACCCCAATCATAAGGACTTTGTCTAACGGAAATTCAAGTCCTATCCACCCCACCACCCCAAAATCAGTCATAACTTGATAACAACTCACTTCAAATGAAACTTCTTTCGTCATTATGCAGACATAAGCCCTCTGAGACTGTCATTGGCAAATTTTTGAGCCCTCTGAGACTATCATGCAACTCTTCATATCGAAGGATTTTACATGGTTTATAGCATCCATGTCACCAGTTTAGTCAAAATCAAGATTGTTACATCGGGCGAGATTTTGCTATCAGATAAGACAAGCGGACGGATAAGTCCAAATGGGGTGGTTGTCCACTCTAAAATCAAGAAGTGGATACTTTGGTGTAAGTGCAAGGTTGTGTTTAAACCCATACTAAAATAAAATACAAGAAAAAAAGGTATATGTGTCTGTGCTTTGACCATTTATATTTGCGTTAAACGGACGGGCGGGTTAGAATTGGTCCAATGTAACAACCATGGTCAAAACACCAATTTTCTTGAAATAGCAATATGCCATTACTTTTAAGGCTGCAGTGCCTAATCCCAAAATCTGAACCAATTCTAGTTTTTGGATTGGTAGTAGATCTTTGAAGATTATGTCACTATTTTTGACACATGATTATTGCCAATTTAACAAAATTGACCTTCTAATAATCAACACACAAGCATTGTAGAATGTCGTAGCACGGAAAACTGTCTTGATAATAAAGTCGAGCCTTGAAAAACATTTGCACATAGCTACTGTAATCAAGTGTCTCTCAACCCCGTGGGAAACTTTGGTTTAAACACCCTGAAGATTGCGAATGATGGTTCATCTTCAACAGGCTCAAGATTGTTGTGATGGCTTATTGTGCCATTATATTATGAAGTCACTCATCTAGATTCTAGGGTAGTTCTATGATTATGTTCGAACATTTCAAAGTCTTGGAAAATATGTAAAGTTGTAAGCACCTGCTCGCACTTGGTGCCGCTGATCTCCGGGTAGGGTCTCGTCGCTCGTGCTGTGAGGATGTAGAAATCTTCCAGCTGAGTTTTTGCTGTAGTCTACACTAAACAGTACATTTAGGTTGCCTTAACCCCTAAAGGCCCATGCACTTTACCGATTTACCGAGCATATCAGAATCTGTTCTTGGATGAACAAAATGTCAACATTTTGATAAGTTGCATTAATTTTTTAAAATTATAACCATACAAATTCAAACTATATATGTTAAAGATCACATAGGAAAGAAAACACAACAATATCACTTATAGATTGAAAGATTATAATATTTGATCAAGAGAGTGTTAAAATAATGAAAGTGATTTGAATTCTTTCAATTATCTTTTCAACATCTCAAATTTAAAATTGAGGGTACCAAAAAAATATGAGTATGTAAAGTACAACATGTGTCACCCTAGCTAATCATTTTACGGCTTCTTAAATTTTACTCTACAACTTTTTAAATTAAGTTTCTAATGTGATTAATTCTCCAAGTTCTAATGTACTTTAGGCTCATTTCCAAGAGCTCTCAACACTAGAAAGTGAAAATTTGCAATGGACACCCTTGCACAAAATCTTAAAAAGAAAAATCATAATTAATCATTTTCAAAATCAGATTTTTGATACCAAAACAAGACTTCAACAAGAACTTTTAAAAAAAAAATATGGTAATTAATCATGAAGAAAATATAAGCATCCCATACTACAAACACGGAGAGACAGTTTTGGTCCCCTTGGGCCTTGAGGAGTTAACAATTAATAAGTTACCTTACCTTGAAAAGTTGCCTCATGACATTGCTAATTTTTCTTTCTATATCTTTGCTGTTATTGCCAAGACCTTTAAGAGTTACTTATTGCAATAATTATTGCTGAAAATTATTGTAACTATTTAAATAATGCAAAATGTCAAGGAATTAGTGCGGGAAACCTAAATGCACTATTCTGTGTAGATGAAGAACAATGCGCCACAATCATTCCACCTCTCAAGTAAGTGGGAGTCGCAAAGCATAGTTCGATGCAAAAGAGAGGAATTGACTACATGGGGGTACTTACTCTTATCAGAGATTCAACCTTTGTAAGAACCGTGGAGTCCCAAACTCGAGAAAAAAAGGCAAACTCCGGTGACGGTGAATCACTTTCAGATATCCTATGGAAACCTCAAGTCTACACTGATCCTAGTTTTAAGGCACTGAAATGGCAGTCTTGAGACCTTGATACTTGTGTTCAATTTGTTATACTTCGTCTCATGCTTTTAAAGAAGGATCTTGTTGTTTTAGAAGCCTTATAACATTAATTCCAACGGCACGAAGGGCTTTGGCCGAGGGGAGACGCCATTTAGATTTTATTAGATGATGAAATTTCAATACAATGGCCCTCATTGTCCAAGGAAGTGTTCATGCCTGGGAGATCGTGACTTTATTTTCAACTTGGTACCCATCTTTTTTATGTGGTAGTTTGTCATAGGCTCTCTGATGGCACTATTCTTCACACTTTTTTGAAGGAACGTCATATTTGTTAATTTGGGCCAATGGGGTGTCCCACTTTGTACGTCACCTTAAACCCAAAAAGTTACCTTAGACCAAATTCGAAGGTATCAGATTCAGTATGAGCCACTAAGATTTTTTCACTCGCAAATTCCTCCTCTCATGTGAGGACACATGTACATAAAAAAATTGCTGAGCTCGATTTTAGGTAATCACCTAAAACCTTCCCTTCAAAATTTGAAAGTCCCAAAAAGTACCCTTTGGCCCAAATTAACAAATATGACGTTAAGAGCAACAAGCATGCTCGCAATTTAGCTTTCTCCAAAAATAATCAAAATGTAATATGGAAGACATTTAAATTGAACTTTGAAGCTAAATTTAGACTACAACTTCTCCAAAAAGAGAAAATAGAAAAAATTCAAACCTTGCCTTAAGGAAGGTTTTAAAGTTTCTTAAACACCAAAGTTTGGTGTCTTTTGCATTTAGGAGTTAACATTATGTTAAAAAAATTATCACATGATTCATTTGGCAAGAAAAAACAACTAGGCAATTTACATCATTTTGATCTTTCAAAGTACAAAAGTTGGACCTAGGTTTTAAATTTTCCCACATGATTTGCAAGAGTAGTGATACAATCTTGACTTGTACAATTTTAATTATTAGTGCTATAGAGAAGAAACTTTCTTGAAAACCAACCCATATCAAAGGATGTTGTGGTTGTTTGATCTTTGAATGGCTAAGATATGGAGTTTTAAAATTTTAGCTTTGTATGCAATTTTTGCAAACCTCTATGCTACATGTAATCTTTTTATTGTATGTACTACACTTCCAAAGACTTTGATATGTTTGAGGCAATAAACTAGCTTGGTTAGTAATAAAAATTCCAACAAGCTCAAACCATACAACCAATTTAAAATGTACCAAATTGCTTTTCAATTATAGTCGCCAAGAAAGTAGCACGTCCAAAAAAAATACATGTCATAATTTTCAACCTTATAATCTCTCATATTGAAGAGACTATGATGATGGAACTCTTGGGGTAGCTAATGATCATATGAGTCCAATGTCTTATGATTATGTTCCAGAAAAAGCTTGTCAAATTTGCCTACACCCCAATTTTAGCAAGTGCCCATTTTTGGCCAATTCCACATCATGAACAAAAAACGTCTTTAGGGGCCAAAAGCTAAGTATACAAATTTTGAATGATGAATGTATACACGGGGTGTGCACTCCTTTTTTTTTATATTGTGTTCGTGCAATCAAATGAAAGGTTATTATAATTGCCTTTGTTCTAAATTTTTGACATGTCTTCATAAAAAATAAGCATCATTGAAATAGGTGTGAGCACTTTATAAATAATGAAGGATAGGGTATAATAATGAGAATTACAATTTTTTTAATTGTACAATAGCCTTGCCAATATTCAAATAACTAAATCCACATCTTTATTGTATATATTTTAATTATTTGATGGTTAGCTAAAGTATCCCATGTTTTGAGTATGACAAAGTATCCCATGTTTGATCCTGTCTAAGTATCCAATGTCAGCTATATTCAGCAGTAGCTTAGAATCATAAGGTTAATAAATGATGTATAGGTAATGATACATGATTAGACATTTGGATGAAGCTTCCATTGTTGTTCATTTATGGGCTCGTGGCATGGGCTTAAGGTCGGGTTAGCGCGGGGTTTGAGGGTTGGGTTGTGCTTTAGCAACTCATGCTTGCATGCTTGCGTGCTTGCATGTTTTGTGGTTTTTATTGCACGGTTTATTTTAGATTCTTCAACAATTATTTTTGTTCACACGCGGTTTTTGGGCTTTGTAAGAGTTTAGGTGCAATGCTACCTTTACGCGTGGGTTCATTTTCCACACTTTCTCTAATTTCTTTGTGTGCTCAACTTAGAAGGGGTTTGTAATTGAAGTAGAATGGGTTTCACTACTTTTTCCTTTATCCTATATTGGATTCACAAATATGCTTTTAGGTATATTATATGCTTTTCCATGCTTTCTGTTTTCTCTCAAGTTTTTATTTGAAGTATTATGTGATTGGTTAAAATTTATGTTTTGAAGTGTTTGGTCTTTGATTACATGTGTGTGATTTTGTTTATGTCATTGTGTATTTATAAAGAATATAGGATATACAAAAATATCACAAGAATTTAATTCAAATGAAGCCTAGTGTACATGAAATTGTCAAAATTTAGAAATTTAGGTAAATATAGCCCTATAGAAATCAATTTTTTTACCTACATAGCCCACATCTTATAAGGGCTTAAATGCACGTTACCCACAAACATCATGTATAGTGTACTTCCCATGAATGTATACAAGGAATTCCATTTGCGTAGGATTTTTTATATTCATCCATCCATTTGTCCACTACAAGAAATTGTGTCCTAATTGACATGTCCAAATTGACTAAATGTGTCCAAAATGACAAAAAGATTGTCAAATTGGACAATTTCTGTAGATTTAGCCTTGTTGATTTGGACATATTTTTGTTAATTTGGACATATTAATGTTAATTTGGACAGTTTCCCTTGTAGTGGTCATAATATATTTGGTGTTTTGTTTTCTAGCATTCTGTGTTGCCTAGACTTCAAGAATTCCTTTACAAGCATTACAAGGGATTTGGACCCCCAAAGGGGCTGTGAGTTTTTCTGTTCTGGATGTTGGGAACCAGCCCCTGTTGGTTGTCTAAAATAAATTAATTAAAAAAAATCAAAAAATAAATAAATGTCTTAGAAAAAAATAAGAAATTTTTTGATTTTTTTTTGAAAAATGATAAAAAATAAAATAATACATGCTGACGTGGTCAACGTAATGCCAGCCTAGCCTACAGCACACTTCCCATGTAGAAAGTGTTCCCAAAGCTCCCATGAATTTGGGGAAAGTGGCCTCTTTGGGGGTCCAAAACCCTTATAATGTATAATGAGAGCACACGGCTTGTGTTTCAAGTCAAGAAGAAAACTCTCTAATAAAAACATGGTCTTTCAAAAATGCCTTTAAAAGTAAAAGCAATGGAAAGTTTTAAACACACCGCAACTAGAGCTTAACATCAAGAACTTAAAGGATGAAAAGATCATGAAAATCATTAATATTCTATTCATGATATTTTAGAACAATTACCTAATTACATATATCCCCGCTATTATCAAAAAACTTAGTCACAAGACTTGATGAATGCAATGACAAATCTAATTGTATAGGTGCGATTGATTGATCATAGTCCAAAAGAATACTTTAACATTTTTTTGGATTATTTTTTTAAATTGTACTTTATAACGCAACTTGGCATTTTTGGGAAGTTTTAATATTATGTATCCCTAAGGAGTTAATGAGTGAAACAAAGTAAAAACAAGGAGTTAATGAGTGAAACAAAGTAAAAACAAGGAGTTAATGAGTGAAACAAAGTAAAAACAAGCGATTTCAGTTATTGGATCTTACACTAAAAAATTTGACTTGCATTCAAGAAATATGTGAATTTACAAGGTGCATTAATGAGGTAGTTCATAGTAAATTTAGATGAATGTAATATAATGTGGATTGCAGTTTTTAAATACTATCTTATATGTTGAGAGTGTTTTCACAATCTTGATAAATATTTTGAACTACTAAATGGTTCAACGATGAATTGGCTAATAGCTTATAGTGGTTTTGCTTTAGATTTCACAATAAGGGGCGGCTTACACTGAAGTCCCACATCTCATCTCTATAAGTCCCATCAAAGTGCCAAATCTCAACTTGGCTGGATGCAAAAAAGAGTATTAAAGAAAGGAGGAATGCTATTTCATAAGCAGGGATTCATGAGTTGTGAGCTTTGAGCAAGGATTTTTTATTAAAATAATAGATTTCACTTATAATTGTGTACATAGGGTCCTATGATTGTGCATTTTAAACTAAAATCTCTTACAAAATTTGCTGTTCTTTTAGTAATTTCATTGATTTTGAGCTGAGAATCAATTTGTGCTCACAAAATTTTGAGTTCCCGCTCATGGCTCACCATTTTACGCTCACCAAATAGTATTGTCCTTAAAGAAAGTCATGAATATTTTATGCAAAACATTGGTGGAACTTGGGCTGAAAGTGGGGTCTAACAAAATGGTTGACCTAAACTTTGAGTGAAGTCCCATCTTCTTTGATGCCAAATTTTCAAAAAGTGTTGTCATGTAAGAGCATCTTCTACCACCCGCTAAATGAGCCCCGTGGGTTCAACCTATAACTGCTTCTTTGTTTCAAGTCTCCAATAGCACCATACTTGTCAATGTACAAGTGCGGGGCCTTTCAAGGTGAGCCACATTCACACTAAATTCTAGCTTTGTACATGACCCCTACACGGCCCTTGACACACACATGGAAACAAAAATGAGGAAATTAGGGCTGCAAGCTCCCCTGAGCTGTTGCAAGGGACTTCACCTCGGGTTGCAAATTAAAAGAACATCATGCCATGCTTCATTACTTTGTGCTATTGTCCCCTTGAAACCTTGTTTGGTGGGGTTAAGCGTTAGTGTCCCCATAATTATCGCCTCTAAAATCTTGAAAAATCTGTAGAAGAAAGTAGATGTAATTACAAAGATGTACAACATGTGAACATGAAACCGTAGTGTTGGTTATGGGTACAACAACAATTTTCTCTTCAAAAATTCACAACTTATACTCACAGTATCCAAATAATACATTCAAAAGGGCAAACTTATTATTGTTTTGTTGCTAACACAATCCTATAATTTTCTAGATGTTTATTAATAGTCAAAATGTTCAAAACCCTCAAACTAACGCTTACGGGTGCTCCTACCTTACACCAAACGGATTTTCAGATTTTAGTGGGACCTGGGACATAGATAGTTAGAGTGAACCGCCCCTAACTTAAAACAATGGTGGGTGGACTTACATCCACTGTAAGTGCAAACCGTGGACTTGTAAATCCGGACTGGGTCCAGGGTATAGGCCGGGCTTCAATCAAGGAGCCCTAAGAGGAACCCCTTAAGACCCCAGGCTAGCAATCTAGGGTTTCTCTTTCGTTTCGGGCTGTATCTCTACTCCACTTCGCTTGCTCCGAAGGCTCCATCGCTCTCGCTCGCCACAGCAGGCGGCGACCATGTTGATTCCGAAGAAGAACCGCGTGGAGGTGTACAAGTACCTCTTCAAGGAGGGCGTGCTGTACGCCAAGAAGGATTTCAATGCCCCGAAGCACCCCGAGATCGATGTGCCCAATCTGCAGGTCATCAAGCTCATGCAGAGCTTCAAGTCCAAGGAATACGTCAAGGAGTCCTTCGCCTGGCGCCACTTCTACTGGTGAGTTCAACTCACAGCTCATCCATTCGCATTGTTGCGATTACATGAGCTCTTCTTTCGCCTTAATAACAACTCTCGGGTGTACGGATTAGGGTTTAAGAATGCCGGTGCGGAATTTGCAAGTCTCTTCACAGAAAGCCTTATTCACACCTGTGATTGTTTGCCCTTGCTGGAAGGTCCTCGGTGCCTGAGCTCATTAAAATCATCCTGAACATTTGTCATCTCTATACTACTAAGTGACTACTAAGTGGGAGGATATCCCTACGTGCGCCCTTTTCTAGAACCTTCTAGAATTTTTGTTGTAAGTTGAAGCAACAAAGGACACCTAAGATATAGAACACCAAATGTTCTCCAATCATGTCATTTTCCAAAAATTTCTAAATATCTTTGGTAGAAGTTTGAAACAATAAAGGATGCCCCAAATACAAAACACCAAATACAAAACACCAAACGATGCCCCAAATACAAAACACCAAACGCCTTCCAAAATTACCCATATATGTCCAACTCATGTGAAGCGTGTGCTTGTATACTAGTATCATATATACGCTTGAGCGTGGAAAAATTCATGGTTTTGCTGTTCGTTAGGGTTTGAGAAGTGACTGGTCGTACAAGTTCGAAACTAGGTTGACTTTTTTTTAGTGTTCTGCTCAAGATCGTTCGGACGTAAAAAGTTCTTAATTTTCTTGTATTTCTTTTGCAACATTTGTGAAGCACTTGCGTTGCTGTCTCAATGTCGGATTGAAGTTACTTTTATGGTTTTGCACGGTTAGGCAAGATTGTTTGCATTGGTTGATTCTCTGCGTCAGGATATGGATTCCTTATAAGCGTCACTGATCTTAGTTTCTACTATTAGACTGGTGAAATTTGTATACGTTCTTATTGGAAAACCAAAGGGAATAGGAGTTCATTCAAGAATGTGCCATGTGGATTCTGTATGTAAACGTTGTGAAGTGTTAGATTCTGTTTAGGTCATCACTTAATACTGCCAGTTGATAATGTACATCCTTGTTATCAATATATACCTATTGTATGAGATTTTAAGGTGGTGCACTGGTGGTTTCGGGTGCTCATACCTTACATGCTGTCTCTGACAGAATTGGCACGTGCAACCAGGTACAATTCAAGGTGTTTTTCTTGCATTTGGAATAGATACACATCTTTACTACATTTGAGATCACCAAAAAAGTTGGAGAATATATCAAAGCGGTTCTAGGGAGCTACTTGAGATCCCAAATTAAAACTTCTTATTGGTAGCAAGTGCCAATTATACAGCAGCATATATACTATGCCCTATGGTCATTTAAGGGTTAACTGTGAATTTCTGAGGGGTGGCCTGATATACTCGATCGATCAGTTCGCATGGGGTTTACCTCAGGATTTGTAGTGAAGAATGTGCATTTGAATTCTGATCGTTCTGAACGTATGTGTTTGTCCAATATTGTTACAGGTACTTGACCAATGATGGCATCGAGCACCTTAGGACATACCTGAATCTCCCTTCTGAGATTGTTCCTGCGACTTTGAAGAAGTCTGCTCGTCCCCCAAGCAGGCCCATGGGAGGTCCTGGTGGAGACAGGCCACCTCGTGGTCCTCCTAGAGACGGCGACAGGCCCCGATTTGGTGACCGTGAAAGTTACAGGAGCAGTGGCCGTGGAGGACAGTCAGACGGGGGCTTTGGCGGAGACAAAGGTGGAGCCCCAGGCGAGTACAGACCCGAGTTTCGGGGTGGCCGAGGCGGCTTTGGTCGTGGAGGTGGAGGCTTTTCAGGGAGTGCTCCAGGTGCAATTACAGAGTAGCCGGTTGCACTTTTATGATACCTGCTTCTTCTTGAATATAGAGAAGAAGATAGAGCATTGGATCAGTTTCTGGATTTGTCAGATTCTCAGTGGAACTGGAAAGCCTTGTTCTGTCATGGCTTTGTTAATTTTGGTGAGATTTCAACTCTCTTTCATATTTTTCAGTCTTAATTGTTGCGAGCTGAGGGGGTTGCATAATATGTTACAGCTTTTTCTTCCATGGCATCGTGCTTCAACTTTTACAGCATACAGTATTTGTATGACCCATAAAAATGTTATCATAAGAATTCTAGCAAAGGTGTGTGACCTTAGTATTTAGGACACCTTTGCCTAGGTGGTGGTGATGCAATTACCAAAGGCATCTTTAATTGAGGCAAGGTAAGGGTCTTGGAAATGGCCAAAGGAGAGGGGGCCTTGTCATGTGTTCAATTCTCGTAACGACCTTCGACCTTCTGAGGAGTCTGCTACCCCAATGTGCAATTAGCTCTAGAATTGCCAAACTGCAAAGAATCAGCTGCACTTACCAACCAAGTGATGGGCAAGACCGCTCTTGTGCCAAGGCTGTAAGTATCACGTTTGGTTTTGTTGACGGCTTGGGGATGATTTTCTTAGGTTACGCTCGGATGCACCTCCATTATGATAGACCACAAGTAAAGCCTTGCTTGATATACGATACCACAAGTAAAGCAGATATTAGTGACCAATGCATATTAACAATAAATAAGGGGAATTGATATATGCACACCGGGGGTTGATATTTGCACATCCCCTTGGGGGTAAGTTTTAGATTTGTACCATCAAAAAGCTGAATTTGAGATATCTGAATTCAGATTTGGACTTACAGACCATGATTTAGTCTAGAACCATAAAAAAGTTGTAATTCAACAATACCTAATGAAAAAGTTTAGCTAGGAGAAAAAGTGTTACGTTTGAAAAAAGATAAGCTTTTTCATTGGGAATGGTTGAATTGCAACTTTTTTGTGTGGTTCTAGACTAAATCATGGCCTCTAAGTCCAAACCTGACTTCTCAAATTCAGCTTTTTGGCGGTAGAAATCTAAAACTTACCTCAGGGAGGTGTGCAAATATCAACCCGCGGTGTGCATATATCAGTTCCCTAAATAAGACTTTTATCAAAATCCATTATCCATATCTTATATGTAAAAGTATTTTAGTGTAACTGTTAGGGAAAAAGGGAAAAAAAATTTCTTGGCCCATGTAACAGTACTAATGCCATAAGGTAGAAGGCTTATAAATGGAGCATCTAAGGGCTGAAATTGAATTTTGGGTAGGTGAAACTCCTTGAAATGATTTTTAGTAAACTTTCCTTGAAAGACAAGAAGAATCTGCATTTAACCCAAGTTGTTTCATATGTTTTGGAACTTTGTGAAATTAATTACGAATATTTGAAGTGGAAAGGCCATAGGGCTCTATAATGGAGCACCTCCTCAAATGTACATGAGCTGTACATTGTTGAAGGGCTATGAAAAACAAGATGTACAGAAAGCGTACATTTAAGGAGGTGCTCCAAATTTGAGCCTCCTTCGAATTTGAGCCTCCTACCTTACCATTAATACTAGAAACCACAATTCCTACGAGCCTAAAGCCACATTCAAGAATGGTTTCCTACTTGGGCTTCACCTTGGATGATATTCTTTGCAACTTTGGTGCATGATTCTTTACAACTTTGGTACATAGTTAACGTCTACATTTTTTGTATATCAAACTTTGACGATTTTGTATGTGATTGGGAGTTAAAATTTAAATTAACTTTCACCCCTTTTCCATCCTTCCAAATGCAAATAGATTATGACTTCCCCAACCGATCTAAGATCATATCCATCATATCCATGGTTACACGCAAAAGATTTGACACGCATAATACTTGGATGATAAGTGCTCTGCATCCCTCAAAATATTCTCTTCACCCTTACACCTAGCATGTCAAGCAATAGTCCTTCAAAACACTATTCCTCCTAAGTTTATTGGGCTTTATCGGATAGTCCACATGATGATTGGTCAATTGACTATTTGTTGGACACATTTTGCAAGGATGGGAGACAAGAGTTTTTCTAGGTATTGAAGCATGCCAATGTGATTGAACAAATTGCCTTACATTATTGTGCTTTTGTTCAAATTTTACAATGTACGTGTACATTGAATTTAGTTATTGGCAAATCTATCATTAATGGTAGTCAAAAGCACAAGAGAAATCATCAAAATTGCATTTTTTATTGCACAATCCTTGCCCTTTCCTACATAAGTAAAAGGTAGAAGTACCCAATACCAACATTGTACCTAGTGGCATTATTCTCTACACAAGGTGGTCATTCTAGAACTTAAATCTAGGAAAGCCAATAAAGAGCTTATTGTTGTTGATCACAATGATAAACTATCTATGATATACCTAAATTCAAATTACGAAATGACCACCCTATGTAGAGAATAACGCCATTAGATATAATGTTGATATTGGGTGCTTCTACCTTAGTCTGGTTAGAGGTGAAAACTTGGACACAAACTGTAGGAATGCAATGTTTTTCTTGCTATGTGCAAACACATATCATGGAGTTTTTGAAACTTGGATTTGGCAAGCAAAAGTGCTGAACTATTATGGCATGTCAAGGTACCTTTGCTCTTTGATAAGTTAGAATAATACACGGCATGCTATGGACTGCTCTTGAATTGAATATCTAATGTACATTCAAAAACTTGAGAGCATGAATTAGTGAAAGAACACTAGAAAAGAATTATAATTTTAATTCCAATATCAACAATAATAAGGTCAAAGTTGTTCCTAAATCTTACATACACGCATTTCAAATAGGTAGGAACATTGGTCCTAGAGTTAAGAGTAGGATTTGGGTTCCAAATGACCATAAGCTTGTCCATCATTGTCCTTCCTATAAAGGTGTGTCTAAATTGTACACCATTTTAAGGCATTAACACCATCTTAACCCCTAAATGTTTGAGGCACCAAATTTTGGTGTCAATAATACTTTGAAGGTCAATAAACTTAATCAAGTTTCTATTTTTAATAGTTTATACTTATGAACTATTCTTTTTGAAATCTAGTTTTAGCATCAAAAATCTAGTTTTGAAAATGATGATTATGATTTTTCTATTCAAGATTTTGTGTAAGGTTCTTGACTTTCTAGAGTGTTGAGAGCTCTTGCCCCTCAAATACACAAGAAAAATTTACACTAGAAATTCATTTAAAAAATTGTAAAAGGTAATTTGAAAAACCATAAAGTGAATGGAGTTATGTATGTTATGTTCTTTAACCTTGTATTTTTTTGGTGACTAGTTTTTAAGATCCAACATGTGAAAAGGGGATTGAAAGAATTCAAGTAATTTTTGCAATTTTAACACCCTCATGATCAAACATTATAATCTTTCAATTTATAAGTGACATTGTTGTGTTTTCTTTTCTTGTGTGACTTCTAACATATGCAATTTGATTTTGTACGGTTATAGCTTTAAAAAAACTAATAAAACTTATCAAAATTTTGACTTTTTGTTAAAAAAACTAATACAACTTATCAAAATTTTGGCTTTTTGTTCAACTTAGAGCAAATCCCTAAAAGCTTTAAAAAGGCCTCAGGCAGTTAGGGGTTAACATTAAAGCTTGGGATCAATCTTGGATACACTTGTTGAGAATTTTAAAAGTAGAAATCATGCATACATATTTGTTGAAACAACATCACACGACTTTTCGATTAGTACCATTGAGAAAACTTCAAGCAAGACTACTAGATTGTTAAGCTATAAAATACTCTACTCAAAAAACCCATTGTAATTATCCACGCCAATTATTATTTTTAAATATAATTATACAAAATTTTAATGAAATTATTTTTAAAAAATCCTTATCATTGCCACATGAAATTCCTTTGACCTTATTTGTGTAAAGTTCAATCTATCACTTAATATTAATTTCATGTGAGAATTAAAGTAATTTTGTGGAAGTTGATGTTTCCTTAAAAAAGAGTTAAATCTTATAATTTATTGTGAACATTTCAATTCAAAAAGAGCTCTATCAAAACATTTGAATCTTGGTTATTGCAAAAAGTACTAAAATTTTTCTTTTATATTTTAACAAATACAACTACACTTGCCCAATTATCAACTACAATTGTTAATCAAGTATTAAAAAAATACAAGTACTCTAGATATGGATTTTGTTAGAAATCGAAAAAAACAAAAATCTAAAGCAAGATAACATAAAGGTAAGCTTGTATTAATTAACATGCTTTGATTAACATGCTTTAATTGATGAACATAGATATCATTTAACATTTATTTTTGGGAATTGATATGTCTCGAGTAATATGTGCACACATGGGGTTTGATATATGCACACATGGGGTTTGATATATGCACACATGGGGTTTGATAAACGCACACATGGGGTTTGATATATGCACACATGGGGTTTGATATATGCACACATGGGGTTTGATATATGCACACATGGGGTTTGATATATGCACACATGGGGTTTGATATATGCACACATGGGGTTTGATATATGCACACATGGGGTTTGATATATGCACACATGGGGTTTGATATATGCACACATGGGGTTTGATATATGCACACATGGGGTTTGATATATGCACACATGGGGTTTGATATATGCACACATGGGGTTTGATATATGCACACATGGGGTTTGATATATGCACACATGGGGTTTGATATATGCACACATGGGGTTTGATATATGCACACATGGGGTTTGATATATGCACACATGGGGTTTGATATATGCACACATGGGGTTTGATATATGCACACATGGGGTTTGATATATGCACACATGGGGTTTGATATATGCACACCCGGGGTTTGATATATGCACACCCGGGACTTGATATATGCACACCCGGGACTTGATATATGCACACCCGGGACTTGATATATGCACACCCGGGACTTGATATATGCACACCCGGGACTTGATATATGCACACCCGGGACTTGATATATGCACACCCGGGACTTGATATATGCACACCCGGGACTTGATATATGCACACCCGGGACTTGATATATGCACACCCGGGACTTGATATATGCACACAGGGGGTTTGATATATGCACACAGGGGGTTTGATATATGCACACATGGGGTTTGATATATGCACACCCGGGACTTGATATATGCACACCCGGGACTTGATATATGCACACCCGGGACTTGATATATGCACACCCGGGACTTGATATATGCACACCCGGGACTTGATATATGCACACATGGAGTTTGATATATGCACACATGGGGTTTGATATATGCACACCCGGGACTTGATATATGCACACCCGGGACTTGATATATGCACACCCGGGACTTGATATATGCACACCCGGGACTTGATATATGCACACCCGGGACTTGATATATGCACACCCGGGACTTGATATATGCACACCCGGGACTTGATATATGCACACCCGGGACTTGATATATGCACACCCGGGACTTGATATATGCACACCCGGGACTTGATATATGCACACCCGGGGGTTTGATATATGCACACCCGGGACTTGATATATGCACACTCGGGACTTGATATATGCACACCCGGGACTTGATATATGCACACATGGAGTTTGATATATGCACACATGGGGTTTGATATATGCACACCCGGGACTTGATATATGCACACCCGGGACTTGATATATGCACACCCGGGACTTGATATATGCACACCCGGGACTTGATATATGCACACCCGGGACTTGATATATGCATACCCGGGACTTGATATATGCACACCCGGGACTTGATATATGCACACCCGGGGGTTTGATATATGCACACCCGGGACTTGATATATGCACACCCGGGACTTGATATATGCACACCCGGGACATGATATATGCACACCCGGGGGTTTGATATATGCACACCCGGGACTTGATATATGCACACCCGGGACTTGATATATGCACACCCGGGACTTGATATATGCACACCCGGGACTTGATATATGCACACATGGAGTTTGATATATGCACACCCGGGACTTGATATATGCACACCCGGGGGTTTGATATATGCACACCCGGGACTTGATATATGCACACCCGGGGGTTTGATATATGCACACCCGGGACTTGATATATGCACACTCGGGACTTGATATATGCACACCCGGGACTTGATATATGCACACATGGAGTTTGATATATGCACACATGGGGTTTGATATATGCACACCCGGGACTTGATATATGCACACCCGGGACTTGATATATGCACACCCGGGACTTGATATATGCACACCCGGGACTTGATATATGCACACCCGGGACTTGATATATGCACACCCGGGACTTGATATATGCACACCCGGGACTTGATATATGCACACCCGGGACTTGATATATGCACACCCGGGACTTGATATATGCACACCCGGGACTTGATATATGCACACCCGGGGGTTTGATATATGCACACCCGGGACTTGATATATGCACACCCGGGACTTGATATATGCACACCCGGGACTTGATATATGCACACCCGGGACTTGATATATGCACACCCGGGACTTGATATATGCACACCCGGGACTTGATATATGCACACCCGGGACTTGATATATGCACACCCGGGACTTGATATATGCACACCCGGGACTTGATATATGCACACCCGGGACTTGATATATGCACACCCGGGACTTGATATATGCACACCCGGGACTTGATATATGCACACCCGGGGGTTTGATATATGCACACCCGGGACTTGATATATGCACACCCGGGACTTGATATATGCACACCCGGGACTTGATATATGCACACCCGGGACTTGATATATGCACACCCGGGACTTGATATATGCACACCCGGGACTTGATATATGCACACCCGGGACTTGATATATGCACACCCGGGACTTGATATATGCACACCCGGGGGTTTGATATATGCACACCCGGGGTTTGATATATGCACACCCGGGACTTGATATATGCATACCCGGGACTTGATATATGCACACCCGGGACTTGATATATGCACACCCGGGACTTGATATATGCACACCCGGGACTTGATATATGCACACCCGGGACTTGATATATGCACACCCGGGACTTGATATATGCACACCCGGGACTTGATATATGCACACCCGGGACTTGATATATGCACACCCGGGACTTGATATATGCACACCCGGGACTTGATATATGCACACCCGGGACTTGATATATGCACACCCGGGACTTGATATATGCACACCCGGGACTTGATATATGCACACCCGGGACTTGATATATGCACACCCGGGACTTGATATATGCACACCCGGGACTTGATATATGCACACCCGGGACTTGATATATGCACACCCGGGACTTGATATATGCACACCCGGGACTTGATATATGCACACCCGGGACTTGATATATGCACACCCGGGACTTGATATATGCACACCCGGGGGTTTGATATATGCACACCCGGAGCTTGATATATGCACACCCGGGGGCTTGATATATGCACACCCGGGAGCTTGATATATGCACACCCGGGGGCTTGATATATGCACACCCGGGGGTTTGATATATGCACACCCGGGGCTTGATATATGCACACCCGGGGGTTTGATATATGCACACCCGGGACTTGATATATGCATACCCGGGACTTGATATATGCACACCCGGGGGTTTGATATATGCACACCCGGGACTTGATATATGCACACCCGGGACTTGATATATGCACACCCGGGACTTGATATATGCACACCCGGGGCTTGATATATGCACACCCGGGGGTTTGATATATGCACACCCGGGACTTGATATATGCATACCCGGGACTTGATATATGCACACCCGGGACTTGATATATGCACACCCGGGACTTGATATATGCACACCCGGGACTTGATATATGCACACCCGGGACTTGATATATGCACACCCGGGACTTGATATATGCACACCCGGGACTTGATATATGCACACCCGGGGGTTTGATATATGCACACCCGGGACTTGATATATGCACACCCGGGACTTGATATATGCACACCCGGGACTTGATATATGCACACCCGGGGGTTTGATATATGCACACCCGGGACTTGATATATGCACACCCGGGGGTTTGATATATGCACACCCGGGACTTGATATATGCACACCCGGGACTTGATATATGCACACCCGGGACTTGATATATGCACACCCGGGACTTGATTTATGCACACCCGGGACTTGATATATGCACACCCGGGGGTTTGATATATGCACACCCGGGACTTGATATATGCACACCCGGGACTTGATATATGCACACCCGGGGGTTTGATATATGCACACCCGGGACTTGATATATGCACACCCGGGACTTGATATATGCACACCCGGGACTTGATATATGCACACCCGGGACTTGATATATGCACACCCGGGACTTGATATATGCACACCCGGGGGTTGATATATGCACACCCGGGACTTGATATATGCACACCCGGGACTTGATATATGCACACCCGGGACTTAATATATGCACACCCGGGACTTGATATATGCACACCCGGGACTTGATATATGCACACCCGGGACTTGATATATGCACACCCGGGACTTGATATATGCACACCCGGGACTTGATATATGCACACCCGGGACTTGATATATGCACACCCGGGGGTTTGATATATGCACACCCGGGACTTGATATATGCACACCCGGGACTTGATATATGCACACCCGGGACTTGATATATGCACACCCGGGACTTGATATATGCACACCCGGGACTTGATATATGCACACCCGGGACTTGATATATGCACACCCGGGGGTTTGATATATGCACACAGGGGACTTGATATATGCACACCCGGGACTTGATATATGCACACCCGGGACTTGATATATGCACACCCGGGACTTGATATATGCACACCCGGGACTTGATATATGCACACCCGGGACTTGATATATGCACACCCGGGACTTGATATATGCACACCCGGGACTTGATATATGCACACCCGGGACTTGATATATGCACACCCGGGACTTGATATATGCACACCCGGGACTTGATATATGCACACCCGGGACTTGATATATGCACACCCGGGACTTGATATATGCACACCCGGGACTTGATATATGCACACCCGGGACTTGATATATGCACACCCGGGACTTAATATATGCACACCCGGGACTTAATATATGCACACCCGGGACTTGATATATGCACACCCGGGGGTTGATATATGCACACCCGGGACTTGATATATGCACACCCGGGACTTGATATATGCACACCCGGGACTTGATATATGCACACCCGGGGGTTTGATATATGCACACCCGGGACTTGATATATGCACACCCGGGACTTGATATATGCACACCCGGGACTTGATATATGCACACCCGGGACTTGATATATGCACACCCGGGACTTGATATATGCACACCCGGGTCTTGATATATGCACACCCGGGGACTTGATATATGCACACCCGGGACTTGATATATGCACACCCGGGACTTGATATATGCACACCCGGGACTTGATATATGCACACCCGGGACTTGATATATGCACACCCGGGACTTGATATATGCACACCCGGGACTTGATATATGCACACCCGGGACTTGATATATGCACACCCGGGACTTGATATATGCACACCCGGGACTTGATATATGCACACCCGGGACTTGATATATGCACACCCGGGACTTGATATATGCACACCCGGGACTTGATATATGCACACCCGGGACTTGATATATGCACACCCGGGACTTGATATATGCACACCCGGGACTTGATATATGCACACCCGGGACTTGATATATGCACACCCGGGACTTGATATATGCACACCCGGGACTTGATATATGCACACCCGGGACTTGATATATGCACACCCGGGACTTGATATATGCACACCCGGGACTTGATATATGCACACCCGGGACTTGATATATGCACACCCGGGACTTGATATATGCACACCCGGGACTTGATATATGCACACCCGGGACTTGATATATGCACACCCGGGACTTGATATATGCACACCCGGGACTTGATATATGCACACCCGGGACTTGATATATGCACACCCGGGACTTGATATATGCACACCCGGGGGTTTGATATATGCACACCCGGGACTTGATATATGCACACCCGGGACTTGATATATGCACACCCGGGACTTGATATATGCACACCCGGGACTTGATATATGCACACCCGGGACTTGATATATGCACACCCGGGGGTTTGATATATGCACACCCGGGACTTGATATATGCACACTCGGGACTTGATATATGCACACCCGGGACTTGATATATGCACACATGGAGTTTGATATATGCACACATGGGGTTTGATATATGCACACCCGGGACTTGATATATGCACACCCGGGACTTGATATATGCACACCCGGGACTTGATATATGCACACCCGGGACTTGATATATGCACACCCGGGACTTGATATATGCACACCCGGGACTTGATATATGCACACCCGGGACTTGATATATGCACACCCGGGGGTTTGATATATGCACACCCGGGACTTGATATATGCACACCCGGGACTTGATATATGCACACCCGGGACTTGATATATGCACACCCGGGGGTTTGATATATGCACACCCGGGACTTGATATATGCACACCCGGGGGTTTGATATATGCACACCCGGGACTTGATATATGCACACTCGGGACTTGATATATGCACACCCGGGACTTGATATATGCACACATGGAGTTTGATATATGCACACATGGGGTTTGATATATGCACACCCGGGACTTGATATATGCACACCCGGGACTTGATATATGCACACCCGGGACTTGATATATGCACACCCGGGGCTTGATATATGCACACCCGGGGGTTTGATATATGCACACCCGGGACTTGATATATGCACACATGGAGTTTGATATATGCACACATGGGGTTTGATATATGCACACCCGGGACTTGATATATGCACACCCGGGACTTGATATATGCACACCCGGGACTTGATATATGCACACCCGGGGCTTGATATATGCACACCCGGGGGTTTGATATATGCACACCCGGGACTTGATATATGCATACCCGGGACTTGATATATGCACACCCGGGACTTGATATATGCACACCCGGGACTTGATATATGCACACCCGGGACTTGATATATGCACACCCGGGACTTGATATATGCACACCCGGGACTTGATATATGCACACCCGGGACTTGATATATGCACACCCGGGACTTGATATATGCACACCCGGGACTTGATATATGCACACCCGGGACTTGATATATGCACACCCGGGGGTTTGATATATGCACACCCGGGACTTGATATATGCACACCCGGGACTTGATATATGCACACCCGGGACTTGATATATGCACACCCGGGGGTTTGATATATGCACACCCGGGACTTGATATATGCACACCCGGGACTTGATATATGCACACCCGGGACTTGATATATGCACACCCGGGACTTGATATATGCACACCCGGGGGTTTGATATATGCACACCCGGGACTTGATATATGCACACCCGGGGGTTTGATATATGCACACCCGGGACTTGATATATGCACACCCGGGGGTTTGATATATGCACACCCGGGACTTGATATATGCACACCCGGGACTTGATATATGCACACCCGGGACTTGATATATGCACACCCGGGACTTGATATATGCACACCCGGGACTTGATATATGCACACCCGGGACTTGATATATGCACACCCGGGACTTGATATATGCACACCCGGGTCTTGATATATGCACACCCGGGGACTTGATATATGCACACCCGGGACTTGATATATGCACACCCGGGACTTGATATATGCACACCCGGGACTTGATATATGCACACCCGGGACTTGATATATGCACACCCGGGACTTGATATATGCACACCCGGGACTTGATATATGCACACCCGGGACTTGATATATGCACACCCGGGGGTTTGATATATGCACACCCGGGACTTGATATATGCACACCCGGGGGTTTGATATATGCACACCCGGGACTTGATATATGCACACCCGGGACTTGATATATGCACACCTGGGGACTTGATATATGCACACCCGGGACTTGATATATGCACACCCGGGGGTTTGATATATGCACACCCGGGACTTGATATATGCACACCCGGGACTTGATATATGCACACCTGGGGACTTGATATATGCACACCCGGGACTTGATATATGCACACCCGGGACTTGATATATGCACACCCGGGACTTGATATATGCACACCCGGGACTTGATATATGCACACCCGGGATTTGATATATGCACACCCGGGACTTGATATATGCACACCCGGGACTTGATATATGCACACCCGGGACTTGATATATGCACACCCGGGACTTGATATATGCACACCCGGGGGTTTGATATATGCACACCCGGGACTTGATATATGCACACCCGGGACTTGATATATGCACACCCGGGACTTGATATATGCACACCCGGGACTTGATATATGCACACCCGGGACTTGATATATGCACACCCGGGGGTTTGATATATGCACACCCGGGACTTGATATATGCACACTCGGGACTTGATATATGCACACCCGGGACTTGATATATGCACACATGGAGTTTGATATATGCACACATGGGGTTTGATATATGCACACCCGGGACTTGATATATGCACACCCGGGACTTGATATATGCACACCCGGGACTTGATATATGCACACCCGGGACTTGATATATGCACACCCGGGACTTGATATATGCACACCCGGGACTTGATATATGCACACCCGGGACTTGATATATGCACACCCGGGGGTTTGATATATGCACACCCGGGACTTGATATATGCACACCCGGGACTTGATATATGCACACCCGGGACTTGATATATGCACACCCGGGGGTTTGATATATGCACACCCGGGACTTGATATATGCACACCCGGGGGTTTGATATATGCACACCCGGGACTTGATATATGCACACTCGGGACTTGATATATGCACACCCGGGACTTGATATATGCACACATGGAGTTTGATATATGCACACATGGGGTTTGATATATGCACACCCGGGACTTGATATATGCACACCCGGGACTTGATATATGCACACCCGGGACTTGATATATGCACACCCGGGGCTTGATATATGCACACCCGGGGGTTTGATATATGCACACCCGGGACTTGATATATGCATACCCGGGACTTGATATATGCACACCCGGGACTTGATATATGCACACCCGGGACTTGATATATGCACACCCGGGACTTGATATATGCACACCCGGGGCTTGATATATGCACACCCGGGACTTGATATATGCACACCCGGGACTTGATATATGCACACCCGGGACTTGATATATGCACACCCGGGACTTGATATATGCACACCCGAGACTTGATATATGCACACCCGGGGGTTTGATATATGCACACCCGGGACTTGATATATGCACACCCGGGACTTGATATATGCACACCCGGGACTTGATATATGCACACCCGGGGGTTTGATATATGCACACCCGGGACTTGATATATGCACACCCGGGGGTTTGATATATGCACACCCGGGACTTGATATATGCACACTCGGGACTTGATATATGCACACCCGGGACTTGATATATGCACACATGGAGTTTGATATATGCACACATGGGGTTTGATATATGCACACCCGGGACTTGATATATGCACACCCGGGACTTGATATATGCACACCCGGGACTTGATATATGCACACCCGGGGCTTGATATATGCACACCCGGGGGTTTGATATATGCACACCCGGGACTTGATATATGCACACCCGGGACTTGATATATGCACACCCGGGACTTGATATATGCACACCCGGGACTTGATATATGCACACCCGGGACTTGATATATGCACACCCGGGACTTGATATATGCACACCCGGGACTTGATATATGCACACCCGGGACTTGATATATGCACACCCGGGACTTGATATATGCACACCCGGGACTTGATATATGCACACCCGGGACTTGATATATGCACACCCGGGACTTGATATATGCACACCCGGGACTTGATATATGCACACCCGGGACTTGATATATGCACACCCGGGACTTGATATATGCACACCCGGGACTTGATATATGCACACCCGGGACTTGATATATGCACACCCGGGACTTGATATATGCACACCCGGGACTTGATATATGCACACCCGGGACTTGATATATGCACACCCGGGACTTGATATATGCACACCCGGGACTTGATATATGCACACCCGGGGCTTGATATATGCACACCCGGGGGCTTGATATATGCACACCCGGGGGTTTGATATATGCACACCCGGGGCTTGATATATGCACACCCGGGGGTTTGATATATGCACACCCGGGACTTGATATATGCATACCCGGGACTTGATATATGCACACCCGGGGGTTTGATATATGCACACCCGGGACTTGATATATGCACACCCGGGACTTGATATATGCACACCCGGGACTTGATATATGCACACCCGGGGCTTGATATATGCACACCCGGGGGTTTGATATATGCACACCCGGGACTTGATATATGCATACCCGGGACTTGATATATGCACACCCGGGACTTGATATATGCACACCTGGGACTTGATATATGCACACCCGGGACTTGATATATGCACACCCGGGACTTGATATATGCACACCCGGGACTTGATATATGCACACCCGGGACTTGATATATGCACACCCGGGGGTTTGATATATGCACACCCGGGACTTGATATATGCACACCCGGGACTTGATATATGCACACCCGGGACTTGATATATGCACACCCGGGGGTTTGATATATGCACACCCGGGACTTGATATATGCACACCCGGGGGTTTGATATATGCACACCCGGGATTTGATATATGCACACCCGGGACTTGATATATGCACACCCGGGACTTGATATATGCACACCCGGGACTTGATATATGCACACCCGGGACTTGATTTATGCACACCCGGGACTTGATATATGCACACCCGGGGGTTTGATATATGCACACCCGGGACTTGATATATGCACACCCGGG
Source organism: Ulota crispa (assembly GCA_963920765.1). Classification (NCBI taxonomy): domain Eukaryota; kingdom Viridiplantae; phylum Streptophyta; class Bryopsida; order Orthotrichales; family Orthotrichaceae; genus Ulota; species Ulota crispa. The sequence goes on along the minus strand of OY987247.1, from coordinate 14,637,772 downwards.
ACTTGATATATGCACACCCGGGACTTGATATATGCACACCCGGGGGTTTGATATATGCACACCCGGGACTTGATATATGCACACCCGGGACTTGATATATGCACACCCGGGACTTGATATATGCACACCCGGGACTTGATATATGCACACCCGGGACTTGATATATGCACACCCGGGGGTTGATATATGCACACCCGGGACTTGATATATGCACACCCGGGACTTGATATATGCACACCCGGGACTTGATATATGCACACCCGGGGGTTTGATATATGCACACCCGGGACTTGATATATGCACACCCGGGACTTGATATATGCACACCCGGGACTTGATATATGCACACCCGGGACTTGATATATGCACACCCGGGACTTGATATATGCACACCCGGGACTTGATATATGCACACCCGGGGGTTTGATATATGCACACCCGGGACTTGATATATGCACACCCGGGACTTGATATATGCACACCCGGGACTTGATATATGCACACCCGGGACTTGATATATGCACACCCGGGACTTGATATATGCACACCCGGGGGTTTGATATATGCACACCCGGGACTTGATATATGCACACCCGGGGGTTTGATATATGCACACCCGGGACTTGATATATGCACACCCGGGGGTTTGATATATGCACACCCGGGACTTGATATATGCACACCCGGGACTTGATATATGCACACCCGGGACTTGATATATGCACACCCGGGACTTGATATATGCACACCCGGGACTTGATTTATGCACACCCGGGACTTGATATATGCACACCCGGGGGTTTGATATATGCACACCCGGGACTTGATATATGCACACCCGGGACTTGATATATGCACACCCGGGACTTGATATATGCACACCCGGGGGTTTGATATATGCACACCCGGGACTTGATATATGCACACCCGGGACTTGATATATGCACACCCGGGACTTAATATATGCACACCCGGGACTTGATATATGCACACCCGGGACTTGATATATGCACACCCGGGGGTTGATATATGCACACCCGGGACTTGATATATGCACACCCGGGACTTGATATATGCACACCCGGGACTTGATATATGCACACCCGGGGGTTTGATATATGCACACCCGGGACTTGATATATGCACACCCGGGACTTGATATATGCACACCCGGGACTTGATATATGCACACCCGGGACTTGATATATGCACACCCGGGACTTGATATATGCACACCCGGGACTTGATATATGCACACCCGGGGTTTGATATATGCACACAGGGGACTTGATATATGCACACCCGGGACTTGATATATGCACACCCGGGACTTGATATATGCACACCCGGGACTTGATATATGCACACCCGGGACTTGATATATGCACACCCGGGACTTGATATATGCACACCCGGGACTTGATATATGCACACCCGGGACTTGATATATGCACACCCGGGACTTGATATATGCACACCCGGGACTTGATATATGCACACCCGGGACTTGATATATGCACACCCGGGACTTGATATATGCACACCCGGGACTTGATATATGCACACCCGGGACTTGATATATGCACACCCGGGACTTGATATATGCACACCCGGGACTTGATATATGCACACCCGGGACTTGATATATGCACACCCGGGACTTGATATATGCACACCCGGGACTTGATATATGCACACCCGGGACTTGATATATGCACACCCGGGACTTGATATATGCACACCCGGGACTTGATATATGCACACCCGGGACTTGATATATGCACACCCGGGACTTGATATATGCACACCCGGGACTTGATATATGCACACCCGGGACTTGATATATGCACACCCGGGACTTGATATATGCACACCCGGGACTTGATATATGCACACCCGGGACTTGATATATGCACACCCGGGACTTGATATATGCACACCCGGGACTTGATATATGCACACCCGGGACTTGATATATGCACACCCGGGACTTGATATATGCACACCCGGGACTTGATATATGCACACCCGGGACTTGATATATGCACACCCGGGACTTGATATATGCACACCCGGGGTTTGATATATGCACACCCGGGACTTGATATATGCACACCCGGGACTTGATATATGCACACCCGGGACTTGATATATGCACACCCGGGACTTGATATATGCACACCCGGGGGTTTGATATATGCACACCCGGGACTTGATATATGCACACCCGGGGGTTTGATATATGCACACCCGGGATTTGATATATGCACACCCGGGACTTGATATATGCACACCCGGGACTTGATATATGCACACCCGGGACTTGATATATGCACACCCGGGACTTGATTTATGCACACCCGGGACTTGATATATGCACACCCGGGGGTTTGATATATGCACACCCGGGACTTGATATATGCACACCCGGGACTTGATATATGCACACCCGGGACTTGATATATGCACACCCGGGGGTTTGATATATGCACACCCGGGACTTGATATATGCACACCCGGGACTTGATATATGCACACCCGGGACTTGATATATGCACACCCGGGACTTGATATATGCACACCCGGGACTTGATATATGCACACCCGGGGGTTGATATATGCACACCCGGGACTTGATATATGCACACCCGGGACTTGATATATGCACACCCGGGACTTGATATATGCACACCCGGGGGTTTGATATATGCACACCCGGGACTTGATATATGCACACCCGGGACTTGATATATGCACACCCGGGACTTGATATATGCACACCCGGGACTTGATATATGCACACCCGGGACTTGATATATGCACACCCGGGACTTGATATATGCACACCCGGGGGTTTGATATATGCACACCCGGGACTTGATATATGCACACCCGGGACTTGATATATGCACACCCGGGACTTGATATATGCACACCCGGGACTTGATATATGCACACCCGGGACTTGATATATGCACACCCGGGGGTTTGATATATGCACACCCGGGACTTGATATATGCACACCCGGGGGTTTGATATATGCACACCCGGGACTTGATATATGCACACCCGGGGGTTTGATATATGCACACCCGGGACTTGATATATGCACACCCGGGACTTGATATATGCACACCCGGGACTTGATATATGCACACCCGGGACTTGATATATGCACACCCGGGACTTGATTTATGCACACCCGGGACTTGATATATGCACACCCGGGGGTTTGATATATGCACACCCGGGACTTGATATATGCACACCCGGGACTTGATATATGCACACCCGGGACTTGATATATGCACACCCGGGGGTTTGATATATGCACACCCGGGGCTTGATATATGCACACCCGGGGGCTTGATATATGCACACCCGGGGGTTTGATATATGCACACCCGGGGCTTGATATATGCACACCCGGGGGTTTGATATATGCACACCCGGGACTTGATATATGCATACCCGGGACTTGATATATGCACACCCGGGGGTTTGATATATGCACACCCGGGACTTGATATATGCACACCCGGGACTTGATATATGCACACCCGGGACTTGATATATGCACACCCGGGGCTTGATATATGCACACCCGGGGGTTTGATATATGCACACCCGGGACTTGATATATGCATACCCGGGACTTGATATATGCACACCCGGGACTTGATATATGCACACCTGGGACTTGATATATGCACACCCGGGACTTGATATATGCACACCCGGGACTTGATATATGCACACCCGGGACTTGATATATGCACACCCGGGACTTGATATATGCACACCCGGGGGTTTGATATATGCACACCCGGGACTTGATATATGCACACCCGGGACTTGATATATGCACACCCGGGACTTGATATATGCACACCCGGGGGTTTGATATATGCACACCCGGGACTTGATATATGCACACCCGGGGGTTTGATATATGCACACCCGGGATTTGATATATGCACACCCGGGACTTGATATATGCACACCCGGGACTTGATATATGCACACCCGGGACTTGATATATGCACACCCGGGACTTGATTTATGCACACCCGGGACTTGATATATGCACACCCGGGGGTTTGATATATGCACACCCGGGACTTGATATATGCACACCCGGGACTTGATATATGCACACCCGGGACTTGATATATGCACACCCGGGGGTTTGATATATGCACACCCGGGACTTGATATATGCACACCCGGGACTTGATATATGCACACCCGGGACTTGATATATGCACACCCGGGACTTGATATATGCACACCCGGGACTTGATATATGCACACCCGGGGGTTGATATATGCACACCCGGGACTTGATATATGCACACCCGGGACTTGATATATGCACACCCGGGACTTGATATATGCACACCCGGGGGTTTGATATATGCACACCCGGGACTTGATATATGCACACCCGGGACTTGATATATGCACACCCGGGACTTGATATATGCACACCCGGGACTTGATATATGCACACCCGGGACTTGATATATGCACACCCGGGACTTGATATATGCACACCCGGGGGTTTGATATATGCACACCCGGGACTTGATATATGCACACCCGGGACTTGATATATGCACACCCGGGACTTGATATATGCACACCCGGGACTTGATATATGCACACCCGGGACTTGATATATGCACACCCGGGGGTTTGATATATGCACACCCGGGACTTGATATATGCACACCCGGGGGTTTGATATATGCACACCCGGGACTTGATATATGCACACCCGGGGGTTTGATATATGCACACCCGGGACTTGATATATGCACACCCGGGACTTGATATATGCACACCCGGGACTTGATATATGCACACCCGGGACTTGATATATGCACACCCGGGACTTGATTTATGCACACCCGGGACTTGATATATGCACACCCGGGGGTTTGATATATGCACACCCGGGACTTGATATATGCACACCCGGGACTTGATATATGCACACCCGGGACTTGATATATGCACACCCGGGGGTTTGATATATGCACACCCGGGACTTGATATATGCACACCCGGGACTTGATATATGCACACCCGGGACTTAATATATGCACACCCGGGACTTGATATATGCACACCCGGGACTTGATATATGCACACCCGGGGGTTGATATATGCACACCCGGGACTTGATATATGCACACCCGGGACTTGATATATGCACACCCGGGACTTGATATATGCACACCCGGGGGTTTGATATATGCACACCCGGGACTTGATATATGCACACCCGGGACTTGATATATGCACACCCGGGACTTGATATATGCACACCCGGGACTTGATATATGCACACCCGGGACTTGATATATGCACACCCGGGACTTGATATATGCACACCCGGGGGTTTGATATATGCACACAGGGGACTTGATATATGCACACCCGGGACTTGATATATGCACACCCGGGACTTGATATATGCACACCCGGGACTTGATATATGCACACCCGGGACTTGATATATGCACACCCGGGACTTGATATATGCACACCCGGGACTTGATATATGCACACCCGGGACTTGATATATGCACACCCGGGACTTGATATATGCACACCCGGGACTTGATATATGCACACCCGGGACTTGATATATGCACACCCGGGACTTGATATATGCACACCCGGGACTTGATATATGCACACCCGGGACTTGATATATGCACACCCGGGACTTGATATATGCACACCCGGGACTTGATATATGCACACCCGGGACTTGATATATGCACACCCGGGACTTGATATATGCACACCCGGGACTTGATATATGCACACCCGGGACTTGATATATGCACACCCGGGACTTGATATATGCACACAGGGGACTTGATATATGCACACCCGGGACTTGATATATGCACACCCGGGACTTGATATATGCACACCCGGGACTTGATATATGCACACCCGGGACTTGATATATGCACACCCGGGACTTGATATATGCACACCCGGGACTTGATATATGCACACCCGGGACTTGATATATGCACACCCGGGACTTGATATATGCACACCCGGGACTTGATATATGCACACCCGGGACTTGATATATGCACACCCGGGACTTGATATATGCACACCCGGGACTTGATATATGCACACCCGGGACTTGATATATGCACACCCGGGACTTGATATATGCACACCCGGGGGTTTGATATATGCACACCCGGGACTTGATATATGCACACCCGGGACTTGATATATGCACACCCGGGACTTGATATATGCACACCCGGGACTTGATATATGCACACCCGGGGGTTTGATATATGCACACCCGGGACTTGATATATGCACACCCGGGGGTTTGATATATGCACACCCGGGATTTGATATATGCACACCCGGGACTTGATATATGCACACCCGGGACTTGATATATGCACACCCGGGACTTGATATATGCACACCCGGGACTTGATTTATGCACACCCGGGACTTGATATATGCACACCCGGGGGTTTGATATATGCACACCCGGGACTTGATATATGCACACCCGGGACTTGATATATGCACACCCGGGACTTGATATATGCACACCCGGGGGTTTGATATATGCACACCCGGGACTTGATATATGCACACCCGGGACTTGATATATGCACACCCGGGACTTGATATATGCACACCCGGGACTTGATATATGCACACCCGGGACTTGATATATGCACACCCGGGGGTTGATATATGCACACCCGGGACTTGATATATGCACACCCGGGACTTGATATATGCACACCCGGGACTTGATATATGCACACCCGGGGGTTTGATATATGCACACCCGGGACTTGATATATGCACACCCGGGACTTGATATATGCACACCCGGGACTTGATATATGCACACCCGGGACTTGATATATGCACACCCGGGACTTGATATATGCACACCCGGGACTTGATATATGCACACCCGGGGGTTTGATATATGCACACCCGGGACTTGATATATGCACACCCGGGACTTGATATATGCACACCCGGGACTTGATATATGCACACCCGGGACTTGATATATGCACACCCGGGACTTGATATATGCACACCCGGGGGTTTGATATATGCACACCCGGGACTTGATATATGCACACCCGGGGGTTTGATATATGCACACCCGGGACTTGATATATGCACACCCGGGGGTTTGATATATGCACACCCGGGACTTGATATATGCACACCCGGGACTTGATATATGCACACCCGGGACTTGATATATGCACACCCGGGACTTGATATATGCACACCCGGGACTTGATTTATGCACACCCGGGACTTGATATATGCACACCCGGGGGTTTGATATATGCACACCCGGGACTTGATATATGCACACCCGGGACTTGATATATGCACACCCGGGACTTGATATATGCACACCCGGGGGTTTGATATATGCACACCCGGGACTTGATATATGCACACCCGGGACTTGATATATGCACACCCGGGACTTAATATATGCACACCCGGGACTTGATATATGCACACCCGGGACTTGATATATGCACACCCGGGGGTTGATATATGCACACCCGGGACTTGATATATGCACACCCGGGACTTGATATATGCACACCCGGGACTTGATATATGCACACCCGGGGGTTTGATATATGCACACCCGGGACTTGATATATGCACACCCGGGACTTGATATATGCACACCCGGGACTTGATATATGCACACCCGGGACTTGATATATGCACACCCGGGACTTGATATATGCACACCCGGGACTTGATATATGCACACCCGGGGGTTTGATATATGCACACAGGGGACTTGATATATGCACACCCGGGACTTGATATATGCACACCCGGGACTTGATATATGCACACCCGGGACTTGATATATGCACACCCGGGACTTGATATATGCACACCCGGGACTTGATATATGCACACCCGGGACTTGATATATGCACACCCGGGACTTGATATATGCACACCCGGGACTTGATATATGCACACCCGGGACTTGATATATGCACACCCGGGACTTGATATATGCACACCCGGGACTTGATATATGCACACCCGGGACTTGATATATGCACACCCGGGACTTGATATATGCACACCCGGGACTTGATATATGCACACCCGGGACTTGATATATGCACACCCGGGACTTGATATATGCACACCCGGGACTTGATATATGCACACCCGGGACTTGATATATGCACACCCGGGACTTGATATATGCACACCCGGGACTTGATATATGCACACCCGGGACTTGATATATGCACACCCGGGACTTGATATATGCACACCCGGGACTTGATATATGCACACCCGGGACTTGATATATGCACACCCGGGACTTGATATATGCACACCCGGGACTTGATATATGCACACCCGGGACTTGATATATGCACACCCGGGGGTTTGATATATGCACACCCGGGACTTGATATATGCACACCCGGGACTTGATATATGCACACCCGGGACTTGATATATGCACACCCGGGACTTGATATATGCACACCCGGGACTTGATATATGCACACCCGGGGGTTTGATATATGCACACCCGGGACTTGATATATGCACACTCGGGACTTGATATATGCACACCCGGGACTTGATATATGCACACATGGAGTTTGATATATGCACACATGGGGTTTGATATATGCACACCCGGGACTTGATATATGCACACCCGGGACTTGATATATGCACACCCGGGACTTGATATATGCACACCCGGGACTTGATATATGCACACCCGGGACTTGATATATGCACACCCGGGACTTGATATATGCACACCCGGGACTTGATATATGCACACCCGGGGGTTTGATATATGCACACCCGGGACTTGATATATGCACACCCGGGACTTGATATATGCACACCCGGGACTTGATATATGCACACCCGGGGGTTTGATATATGCACACCCGGGACTTGATATATGCACACCCGGGGGTTTGATATATGCACACCCGGGACTTGATATATGCACACTCGGGACTTGATATATGCACACCCGGGACTTGATATATGCACACATGGAGTTTGATATATGCACACATGGGGTTTGATATATGCACACCCGGGACTTGATATATGCACACCCGGGACTTGATATATGCACACCCGGGACTTGATATATGCACACCCGGGGCTTGATATATGCACACCCGGGGGTTTGATATATGCACACCCGGGACTTGATATATGCACACATGGAGTTTGATATATGCACACATGGGGTTTGATATATGCACACCCGGGACTTGATATATGCACACCCGGGACTTGATATATGCACACCCGGGACTTGATATATGCACACCCGGGGCTTGATATATGCACACCCGGGGGTTTGATATATGCACACCCGGGACTTGATATATGCATACCCGGGACTTGATATATGCACACCCGGGACTTGATATATGCACACCCGGGACTTGATATATGCACACCCGGGACTTGATATATGCACACCCGGGACTTGATATATGCACACCCGGGACTTGATATATGCACACCCGGGACTTGATATATGCACACCCGGGACTTGATATATGCACACCCGGGACTTGATATATGCACACCCGGGACTTGATATATGCACACCCGGGGGTTTGATATATGCACACCCGGGACTTGATATATGCACACCCGGGACTTGATATATGCACACCCGGGACTTGATATATGCACACCCGGGGGTTTGATATATGCACACCCGGGACTTGATATATGCACACCCGGGACTTGATATATGCACACCCGGGACTTGATATATGCACACCCGGGACTTGATATATGCACACCCGGGGGTTTGATATATGCACACCCGGGACTTGATATATGCACACCCGGGGGTTTGATATATGCACACCCGGGACTTGATATATGCACACCCGGGGGTTTGATATATGCACACCCGGGACTTGATATATGCACACCCGGGACTTGATATATGCACACCCGGGACTTGATATATGCACACCCGGGACTTGATATATGCACACCCGGGACTTGATATATGCACACCCGGGACTTGATATATGCACACCCGGGACTTGATATATGCACACCCGGGTCTTGATATATGCACACCCGGGGACTTGATATATGCACACCCGGGACTTGATATATGCACACCCGGGACTTGATATATGCACACCCGGGACTTGATATATGCACACCCGGGACTTGATATATGCACACCCGGGACTTGATATATGCACACCCGGGACTTGATATATGCACACCCGGGACTTGATATATGCACACCCGGGACTTGATATATGCACACCAGGGATCAAGGTGGGTTTGGTTGTGGAGGCTTTTTGGGAGTGCTCCAGGTGCAATTACAGAGTAGCGTGTTGCACCTTTATGACACATGTTTTTTCATGGATATAAGGTAGTTGGCTCTAAAAGCATTTGGTCATTTTGAAATGTCCAAATAGAAGTCACTAAAATGGTGCATCAAGCCTTCTAAATGAATGACAGTTTCTTTATTCAAAAATTGTACTTGTGCATGCATGGTTTTAGAACCTCAAGAGGGTGACATGAGCTACCGTTAAGTCTGCTTATTGCCATAATTGTGTTGAGTTTTGTTTTTTAATAAAATATAGATGTATGTCATACTAAAATATATGAAAACATGTTCTCAATCATGATTTGAGTACTAGAATATGGAATGGGTGCTTGCATGCTTTAAATGCCTTATTGGAACATTCTTGGCTTTGTAGTGGTTGTTTTTAGGACTCATGTGCTCCATTTACAAGCCACCTTTGCATCCTAAATGCTACTACCTATGAACAAGAATAGATACCTATGCACCTTTTGCTTTGATAAATTGTAGTTAATTCATACCAACTCAGAAAATTTCAATTTAAATGGCCATAGAATTGTTTCTTCTTTGACTTTTCACTGGAAATATTTCCAGGTTGCTAATCTGAATTTATTTTAGTACAGACGTCATCTTTCCCTTGGATGGTCGGTTTACGAGTTGACTACCTTAGAGGAGATAGAGCATTGGATCTGTTTCTGGATTTGTCAGATTCTCAGTGGAACTGGAAAGCCTGATTTTGTAATGGCTTTGTTAATTTTGGTGGGATTTCAAACACATTTTCATATTTTTCAGTTTTGAACGCTACAAGCTGAGGTGGTTATATAATATCTTACACATTTCATGTCATGTCTTTTGATTGTTTTGATACTTAGTCATGCTGCTAGTCTAATTGACACTGTTTTTTTAGGTTTGAGTGGCTCATACTATGGAACATGTACTTTTCAATTGCTGTTGCATTGGAGTCATTTGTACTTTCAGAATCGCATGTATTTTGCACAAATACTCGTCTAAGCCCATGTTACAACAAACTCCATCCTCAGCAAAAGTACCAAGAACTGCTCGTTGCCATTAAGCACAGCACATTTCTAACATCAAGCTGTGAGGCTCATTGTCGCTGTTTATGAACTTGACTACAGTGTGCCTCCATAGGATGAACCTATGTAACAAAAATGCTTGCCTAACATGACTGTCCCTGTCCCAGTCAAGCCAGGAACACGTGTCCCAATCAAGCCAGGAACACGTGTTCTTTGCCTAGATAAGAAAAAATGTTTCCATAAGAAAAAAGCACCTATTGCATTAATGTCAGGGGCTGCTTTATGAACAAAACCTGTCTACGTAAGAGAAATTCGCCTGTCTAGAAGCATGGCTTTCCTTCTACGCATGGTGAGTTCTGCTACGGTGAATGCTTCCGTAAGATGAAAAAAAATTCTGTCCGGATGCCTTCACGTTAACCAGGCACTACTGTACCACAATTCTTGCTCAAAAACCAAAACTGTCGCACAATACATCCTGAAGCTTCCAAGCCTGACATTTTGTGCAGTTGAGCTCTCAAACTCGTAAAGAACCCCAGCTGGACCGTTTCTGAAAGAAGACCAAGCAGAGCGAGAGTTAAGAGGCTACAAAATACAAATCTAGAAATACACCGGTGTATAAAGCATTTGTTCATGAATGCAACAATTTCTCAAAAGTGTTCAAGGCTGGTTTTCCTCAGATTAACAACAGCTATGTGCTCGATCTAAAACTAGACAGCCCCCGTAGGAAGCTAATATTCAATAGCATTTTCCAAAACACTTTTCAACTATTGAAAAATGGAAGGTAAGATTTTTTTCTTTCTACTGGCCATTTAATTATCTTAGTTAAAGTTTCCTCAATGATTGATATCAACTCCTACAAATATGAAAGCAACTACTTTTGGCCATTTGGAGAGGAGTGTTATACTGGTTGCAATCAAGACCGTTTCAATTGGGTAATTAGTAAAATTAGACTTTTCAGTGCTTGTTTGGACACAAATCAGACGGAGATGCCAACAGAGCCATAGCAATTAAATAAATTTATCATAGGAAGACCTCCCCCATTCACTTCATTCCGTAATTGGAAAATTCGGAACAAAAAACAGATAGTGCTGTAAGGAACTTGCAATTAGGTGTAGATAGGTGATCATAGAAGAGGCCTCCCAATGAAAAATGGAGATAAAGAGGCTCACACATTTGAATTGCACCCATGCTTACCAACATCCCAGTGATGTTTTCTAAAGTTCTTGGAAAGAATCAAATTTACTGAGGAATATGTTATTTACATTACGATGAAATAGAGCGCAAAGAAAGTTACTTGAGATGCTGGTGCCGGTGTTGCTTTCTTTGGGCCTGCATCATCGTCGTCCTCGTCGTCGTCCTCCACATCGTCATCGATATAAGTTTTACGCGGTCCCCTGGCGCTGGATCCTGCTCCTCGTTTAGCAGCAGGAGCAGCGCTTTTTCTTCCCCTCGGGGATGCTTTCGCAGATGTTCGCTTCTGCACATTTAAAAGAAGCGCACTGATTCAATCCACTAACAAACAATTGACAATCTACAATCTATGCAGTAATACAAACCAGTCTTCGCCACAGTGATGCTTTGCTTACAATTTTAGATGCTGGTTCCTCGACCTCCTCATCACTGCCTTTGTCAGATTCAGAATCCTCATCATCACTAACACTTTTCATCCTTGGAGCAGCAGCAGCAGCAGGTCTGCGCACAATAACGAAAGCTATAATAAAACGAAAACAGAAAGTACATATTAACATGAACCGGATATTGTGACGAAGAAACTTTGACAGTAGAATTCGAAATCTATATAGAAATATCCACAATTCTTCAAGCCACTACTATCGTGTATGCTGGTTTACTTATGCAACCACAATAAGTAGATTTTCATGACATCAGGTGCCAAAGTTCTCAGTTCACCTTGAAATTATCAGATTTTTAGCACCAGGCCATTCTCAGGATGAGTTCTCAGAAAACACCTGACAACATCTGGCTTAAATTGGAATCACTTTTGATAGTATGCACACTTCTGTATTGATAACACGATGAAATCAATCTACTTTTAATCCGCATGAATGGACAATAGTATCACAAAATTGATGAATAGGAAGTGCTTATTTCATGTTCTCACCTTTTGGGAGGCCGAGGCGCTGCAATAACATTCAATGTTGTCTGCGTTAGACTTCCTTGGGACCCTCGACCTCTACCTCTTCCTCTACCTCGGCCACGGGGGCTATCCGTATCTTTCTGCGTAGCTCTTTTGGCAGGTGCTTTTCTTTTTGCTGCTGCTGTCGTTATCTCCCGGCCATCGTCATCACTAAAAGGCTTATCATCGTCATCATATCTGCTTGCACCCGCCTAATAGAAGGTTCACATATCCAACACCAGAATCAAGATGATTGAACATACTTGCACCTCATGTTAAAACATCTCGACATAACTGTGAAGAAAGGCAAACTTGTACACTAGTCAAGGCTACACATGTGACACGTTGTCACTACTTTAAAAAATCGATTTCGAAGAGCTACTCGCAAAACCTGTACCTGTGATGTGCGTTGCTCTAGCCCTGAAATACCATCATAGGAAGGATAGGAAGATGACGCCTCTTTATATCTGGGGATTGATGCTTTCTCCCGTTGCTGTGGATTCCACAAAAAGAAGGAAATTACAAAAACAATTAAAAATACTGTTGCAGAATGCATTAAGTCAATGATGTCACTGAAAGATAAAAAACGACATGAACTGCAAATTTATTTACTCATGTAGCAGAAATATTTAAAATAGACTATACCTGCATATGTTCGGTCACTTTCACAACCACATCGTCCTCTTGCAGTTTATCGGAAAGGGCTTCCTCCACCAGTTTGCTCTGCACTAACATCGTGTTGAATCAGCACAATAAAATTCAAACTGGATTGAAAGATCTGCTACCCAAGTCAGTACCTATAAAATCAACGCAAACATCGCTAAAATCTCAAGGACTCGCCAATCTATTTGAAAACAACAGATTCCAACTGTGTTGCCAGACTCAGGATTTCCTGCTGTGAATGGTAATCTAGCACGCAAATTGACATTCTTGAAAATAGGATCCTGCAACCGTTTTTAAAAGTTATGGAGCTGCCACCCTTGAATGTACATGAATGCAGTTGCAGTAAGGATATACCTGGGTATCATCCAAGGTTTCTTGAAGACAGTCGGTGAACGCAAGCTTATCATCCTTGTTCACAAATTTGTGCAGCGCCAAGCCTAGCTCTGAGACTGGCAGGATCTCCATTTTCTGCCACATTAACAACAAAACGGTATCAAAGTGATAGCAGTTCAGATATTTCGAACAACTGAGGCATAAACTGACCAATTATCAACCACAGTGAAGGTACAACTGCAAATCCTCTTGAAGTGCTACCGTTAAACAAAAAGGAATTACCAGTAAATCCTCACTGTAGAGACAGTCACGTTAATCTAAGAGCCACAAAAGAGACAAGGACTCACCAGGTTTGTCTCAGCAAGGAGAGCCTCAATATTCTGTTGGTTCAACTCTTCAGGACGTAGCTTTTCTTCCTCTTCAATTTTACCTGAATCCGTCCAGTCATATAAGTTCGTGAAACAGCTGCAATGGCCACAAGCACGACCTACAAATTTTCTCTCGTCCCGTACGTGAAAAGCATTCAGTAATCCTAAATATAAGTAATAATGTGGTCCTAATGGTAGCTCAGAGCAAACATCAGTACCATCTCCTAAGGAGCTTTTGATCGATAAAATTTTCACATCATATTATGATTCCATTAACTGACTCATCACTTCAACATACGTAGCAAATAATCTAGAACTAGTGCGTTTCGACCAAATATTTCGATTAACACTTGAAGCATCATTTTGCAGTCTAACAAGGCCAACAGATTTCTATGTATAGTCCATCAACCAAATACTTGCAAAAGTACAGTTGTTATCAATTGGATGGCATCTAGGACAATTCAACTCAAGAGCCTGAGAGGAACAGAACCAGACCGTCAGCATTAGTTCGCTTTTTTGGAGCTTTTGTAAAAAGAAGAATATCATGGGGATTAGCCACCTGTAAAACAAAAGGAAACTTTAGAGTATCCTGCTCATGTGAATATTAGAGCACCATGCGGTATACTGGACAGTAACATGGCAATAAAGTAAGGAAAAGAAGCTGATCAAATATATTCATGCACACGTTTAAACCACCAACCTTTCCAACAAATTTCTGTCCAAACCGTTGTGGATTG
Source organism: Ulota crispa (assembly GCA_963920765.1). NCBI lineage: Eukaryota > Viridiplantae > Streptophyta > Bryopsida > Orthotrichales > Orthotrichaceae > Ulota > Ulota crispa. The sequence continues at coordinate 14,622,082 of OY987247.1, read as the reverse complement.
ATTGTTGTGAAGCCTGTGTAGTCCACCTGCAACAAATGTAAAGCACACAAGTCAAAGCAACAGTCATGTTGAAGTACATACTCATGTCTCACCAGAAAAACCACAAACAGCAGTATCTTGTAAGGGTCGTGCTTGAAGAACATAGAGGCCCAACTTCGTCAACTTCCAAACATTTGTTTGCCAGTCCAATATACCAAGATTTGCGAATTCAACACTCATGCAACAGGTGAAAAAAACAGAAACGAAAATACTCACCCTCAAACGGACCAAGGGCAAAATGGGTTCAGGGCGAACATCCTCAGCAGCAGCTTCTGCTATTAGATCTTGCACCTACCAGCAGAATACACTCAAATTTTCCATTATCTCGTCACGATAGCTACTTATTGAAATTGAACCCAAATCTTGATAATAGCCGCATAATTTAGCAGTTGTGGAAAGATGAAAATAAGATGGCATATCTTCAAGCAACAGAGTACCCGACTCACCAATAAACCGAGGTACTCCAAAACTGCCGTTACGTCATTAGCGTCCAGATCAGCAGCATCCTGCAGAGAGACCTGATATAACACCACACATGTAGAGGTTAGAACAAATATTCCCTACCGAATAGGAAAGTACTCAACTTTGTAAAAATGATAACAATGTACAACGACTGTACTGTAGGAGTACAAGCAACGAATTTACCAACTCCTTAGGATTGACGTAGCGCCGTAATCAAGAAATTAAGAGTTTATAGTCTAAGCCAATTTAGCAGCTGAGAAGATCAACTCTGAGGTACTAGCTTCGCAATTACATGCAATATTCCAAGGCCAGTTCAAAAGCAAAGATGTGTTGAGACCCCACTTGCGACAAATACACAAGATGCCTGCACTCATCCACTCACATTCCTATATTTGAATGGTCTCACAGATTTGAGAGGGATCTTTGTTGGCCGGTACTGATTACCCTGCAGAAACCACGCTACCTTCACAGGAATCAGAATCATACACACTTACTGAGGAGCTCATCAACAAATTTTATCATGAAAAACAGTCCCAACACAAGACCGGGCAAACCTGAAATTGGGTATTCCACATTGTACTGACTAACAAAGAAAGAGGCAATAAAGATTTATTGACTTCTACAAGATGAAAACAAACGACCACCGCCACGAACCTTGATTTCTAAGAGAAGAACATGCTTAGCTTTAGACTCTCCATCAATAAGCGAGGTAGCCACTGACGATCCAGGTTGCGTGATATGGAAATCCATTCCCAGTACTTCCTGCACGCTACCACAACGTTCAAAAACTACAGCCCTGTCTGCCACAGATGTAAACATATATAATTAGCTGACTATCCGCTAGAATAGAAAACTGGACCTCATCAGAAGCGAGCGATTGGACATTTCTCACTTATGAAGCCCCTGACCTCCTTGATACACTTAGAAATCAACTCGAGAAAGCGTCCATTTTTCTAATGTCTTATGATAGGACCGACAATCTCAATAGTCTGATATGAGATTATAAAAGTACCTGTGGGTCCACGAGGCACTCGTGCTCATGGCCCCATACCACAAAATCCAAGAACTTGGCCAACATATGCTCATTGATAGCATTCTTTGGATTGGCCTTTACCCTGCATGAAATCCGTGTCATCCCACAGCAGATAAACAGAATGGTCTGAATGCAGGATCAAGTATAAAATTAATGCTCAAACTGGTAGATTTCTTACCTATTTTGATGAAGAACGAAAATGTTGAACCAGTCTGAACTAGGACAGTCTTCAGTGCTTTCAGGACGAATCCATTGCACAGCATGTGGAGTCTGCACTGAACCAATGGCAGTCGAAGCTAGCTAAGTAAATCAGCTGTAGAAATAATCAGATCAACTTTTGTGCAAGGGAGAATTCAAAAGTGATTAACAGATACTTTAATGTCCGCTACAGAGAACATGCAACTTTCTAGTATTTGCAACAAGTAGATGAATGACATATTCACCGAGCTTCCACCCCTCATTGAGATGAAAAGTACAAAAAAAATGTCCCTGTAACCGCTCCAAAAAGTATTCCGGGTATAGCAGACTGGCAAGTGCATAGGTGGCGATATCCTCCTACTTAAGACTGATATACCAGTATACAACTGAAATGCCAACTTTCAATAGACCTTAACTCACCTGAAACATACGATTGAGGCGCTCATCTCGAATGTTTCCAAGGCCATATAAGGCCACATTGGTGGAGCCCTGAACACACAATGTAACTATAAGCCAATCCCGATGCAGATCTTGATCAACATCGCACATCTAACAGGGCAACAGCATCGCACAGGAGTTGGACTGCTGAAGGCTGCAACTCACCTTTCGCAATAAGATAGGATGCAGGGTAATATTGCCTACGCCACTACCCCCAAGTGCTACTTTTCCAAAATAATTAACAAGATTGCAGGATGCCAGGATATCGATTGCAGACAAATTATCCTGCAATCGCAGGGAAAGATATGCATCAGAAGAGAGTAATTATACTAAAGATTATAAATGCCCAGAATAAGCATGTCGAACACAATCAACAGAATTAGGTCAACTCAAGTACCCGTGATAAGAAATGCTAACGAAAGAATAATTACACGGGAAACAACAACACGTGAAGATAGAAAATTGAAACATACTACACCAGCTGGATCATCATGGTTGCCATGAATAGTGAAAACCGGCAGCCCCACGTTAAAGTTTGGATCTTCATAGTTGACAAGTCCAAATCTAATACATCACCAGCACACACGTATCATACTGGATCCGTAATAACAATCTTCTTTGTTTAAACATAGTTCATCATTAATGCCGTCAACAATTTAACAATATTATTAATTATTGATTAATACCACTAGTCAGGTCAGTTCAATGATATGTAGTTGTAATAATCAATATCGCAAATATTTTGCACAAGGTACAAATTCACTAGTTGCTTCACTCCCAAGAAAGAATGAAGATGCCTCCATAAACTACGCAAACACAACAAGAGATAGTACGAAAATACAAAATAGCGAATGTCAAGTCACAAAAGACCCCTCCATTAGAATTAACGAAATTCTTAATGCTAATTGAACAGGCATTAGATTCATATATTCCTCATGTCAAATTAAATTACTAATTGTTAGGTTCATATAGTCCGTTTGCATTAGATTCACAAACGCAAAAAGGTGGTAATTTAATGTCACGTAAAATTGCAAACAATTTCATGTAAATGTTAAAGTGACGTCAGCATCATTAAAATTAGCTTAATATGACATCAACAACTTGTAAGTTAATACTAAGTCAAACTTAACTTGTAATTAAAATAAAATTACTTGAACAGTGATCTATTGTCATATTAGACTGACGTCAATGTACCAATGATAACTTTGCCTTTCTAACGGGCATGTTCTGAAATGTATGTTGGGCATAAGTGAAAAATAAATTTGCAAAACAGATCGTGGAAGTGGTACTGCAGGTGAGAAAGTTACTTATTGGGGAAGTTGATGGTCTGGTCGCTGACAACTTGGAATTGGATTGGCTTGTCATTCATGCAATATTTACGAAGAATTTCTATGGTGCGCACGAGGGTGGAGCGCGACGGCTTGTTTTCGTGAAACAAATCTCCTCCCAACAGTAAAAAATCCACCTAAAAATTGCAGCATCACCAATTGTTATTTTTCAGCATAACCTCTTCTACTCTCCCTGTAACTGCAAATTAGGACCAAGGTAGAGGATACAAAAAAAACCGCACGGGTACCTGATTCCGCCTCCTACATTGACCTCTGTTGAAAATTGATATATGATGTTACTAGGCTAAATGTCTATGGTCACTGATCTTTGAATGAAAATGAGGTTGTTTACAGTCACTTGCAGTGGACTAAAACTTTCCACATTGATATTGCATAAGAAACTAATACAAATTTATAGAAAACAAGCGGTTGGCGCTTGCTACGCTACGCATTCACCATTAGCATTTTATTAGAATTTTCACATGTTAGATAAAATGCAAGCTAATTTTTTTAGTAAGTCTTCAAATTGTATATATGTGATAATGTCACAAAGAGTGGAGGTATAATACTACAGAGGTCAAGATGTGATATTACAAAGGTCACTGTGATTGTATTCATAATATCATAGAGAGTGGAGATGTGATATTAAAGAGGTTAGGATGTGATATTACAGAGATAATTGTGATTTTAGTAGTATGATTGATGTCTACAGATCTCTTCACAGCTTTGTACTGATCTCTGGAAAGTCACAATTCCAAATATCCGTTAAAAATTGTTTAAAGTGACGCAAAGTGTATCCTCTACCTTAATTTTTTACACAAACATCAAAACGTGTCTAGTAACCAATGACTGCATTCTACAGGATACAATCTGACGAATCAATTGAAGGGATCGAAGCTGCAAACCTGACGCTGTGAGGCAATGGAGCATATCTCTTCAAAAGCATTAAACGAATCGTTCCGGCGAATCTCGTCACTCTCTAGATAGCCTACGTGGCAATCAGTCGCGACCAGAATGCGCAGGGTGTCGATGTCGGCCGCCCTGCACAAAAGAAACAAAACCTTGTCAGTACCGACAGTGAACGTATACATGTCATCTCGTAAGGTCAAATCTCGCTCCTCCACACCACCTATTTTCGAAAATGAAGCACTCCTCACTAAATGCTACTCTTAAACCCTAAACCTTCGTTCGAGTGGATTATTGCTCTAATTCATATCAAAGCCTAATTTAAACCTTCAAATTCTGCTAAGCTTGAATAAGGAGTATCGAAACCGCAACTTCAGCCCTAAATTTCACTAAACTCTAATTAACCGAATGATTATGAAGCACTACTCACTAAATGCTACTCTTAAACCCTAAACTTTCGTTCGAGTGAATTATTGCTCGAATTCATATCAAAGCCTAATTTAATCCTTCATGTCTGCTAAGCTTGAAAAAGAATATTGTAACCGCAACCTCAGCCCTAAATTTCACCGCCTGATTCTAAACTCTAATTAACCGAACATTTATACACAAAAGCCTCCCGACTGTTGCATGCATTGCGCTCTTCTTCAAAGCTTCAACGATATAATGCTGCTGGTTTATGCCACAATGCTGACATCAAGAACAAGGCAACAACAGCAACCAGGAAGGCAACAATCCATCCCGCAAAGAACTAATCTGCATGAGAAATTTTCAAATTCAAAGGAGTATTTGTAATTAGAACCTTATTGATTGAATGCAGCCAATTACAAAAGATTTAAAGGTAAGAAGAAACGTACATGACGATGCTGGGATTGGAGCTGCGAAGCTTGAATCATGCCCCGGACGAAATAACTAAGTTACGACTGCGATGAAGCCGAGGAGCGTGCAAGGGGAATGTGTTTTGCAGAACATAAATTCTGTACAGTACAGTTCTATGGTGTGAAAGGAACACTCGATTAACGAATGGAAGCGTTTACTTTTTTGGTTTTCTTGACAGCCCAGGGAAGAGCTTTTTGCTTTTTCATTCGATTTGTCCGTTCTCGCAAATTTATTAGCACGGCGTTTCCGTATCATTATTGCCCTAGTTGCACCATCTGTAACTCCTAAAGTCCCAAGGCCTTTTTCCCATCAATAACTACCCTAATTTGTCATTTCCATGGTAAGGAGAAATAAATAATAGCACTTTTTTTTTTTAAATTTAACTATAGACTAGTTTAACCCATAAACGATCAACCGACAATTGTACATAGTATGTAAGGTGCTGTATAATTGGCATTTGTTACCAACAAAAAGTTTTCATTTGGGATCTTGACTAGCTCACTAGAACTACATTGATTTATATTCTAACTTCTTTATTGATCTCAAATGTAGTAAAGGTGTGGATGCATTCCAAATACAAGAAAAATATATTGTATTATACTATGTATTATGATTGGATGGTTGTTTAAGAGTTAACCCCTAAATGCCCAAGGGGTAAGGATAAATCGTATATGCATTATAAAATGATACTTTTGTGACTTTAATGAAGTTTGCTTCAAAAGAGAAACAAGAATCAGGATGTTTAGTAATTATCCATACTGTCAAACATTCATGAATTTAGAAGCATTTACCATTTAATATTCATCAAAATTACAAATTTATTATTAGAATTTGAAATTTGGTATGATTGGCTAAAAATAGACATGCTATTCCAAAATTCAAAAATGGCATCTCTTTGAATGAGAGAACATCATTAGTTTCCCAAAATAATAAATTTATAACACTAGCAAACACTAAAATGTTTGTCTTTAGAAAATTCTCCTTGGTGGAGTGTACCTTGGATTAACATGACTCAAAATGGTTTGGATAGTAGATTTGCTTTCCTATTTGAAATTGTTTTTTATTTTGCAAAAACTATTTTTTTGACATCTCAAGAAGCCCACAAAAAAGGGCACTGACCATAACATGGTCAATTGAGCGCTTAGGGTTGAAGAAGTTGCTTACATGGAGCTATTAAAAATGATGGAAAGAATAGTAAAAAAATTAGTGGAAGAATTGAGACCAAAAAAAAATAGAGGAGGATTTTCAAGTAATTATAAGATTATCATATAAACAAAATAAGACTTTTTTAATGTACAATCAAATGATGACAAATACTGTGTCTAAAAGTGTTATCAATTCTTTAAAGTTCCTAAAGTTATGTAACTTGCCATTATTGATAGAGTGGTGGAGCTGTTTATATACTCAACATGTAGATTCATGATTTAAATTTCACTTATTGATCTCAATGCATGAACACCAAAAATTAGGTAAACTGACCATATTTTGGAAGAAAAAAAATAGTAGTATATGGCACTTGTATTTACTCAAAAATAAACTTATGCTTTGTACATGTTATTATTTAATTTTTTGTATAAATTGCAGCATTGCAAAAGATATATGAAAAAAACTGGTCAAAGAGTTCCTAAAAATCTTACACCAAGATTATTTTATGAAGTTTAGATCAATATTCTTTGAGAGTCACCAAAAACAATCTACAATAAATGCGAGGAGCAACAATAATGTATTGGACAAGACAATGTGGTACTTTTGGTTGTTTTGAAGGTACCTATACCAATATTGATGATCAAATTGATTTTTCCGCTGCCATTGCAACTCAATCCCTTCTCAAATTTTAAATTATTCAAACATAGAATGTTTTTCATTAGTTTAATCACTTCATGTAAATTTGTTTTCTGTTTTTTCCACAAAGTTTATTTGAATCTAACCATTCGTTCTTTTGAAACTCAAAACCTCAATCAGTATTAGATTTTTACACCGAAGATAGACTGTAAACTGAACATTAGCAATTTTTTCAAATAGCTGAAAGTATACAACTTTTACTGTTTTTATTTTTTATTTTTTATAAATTACTATTTACTAAAACCTTCCATTTGAATTTTTGAAAATAAAGAAAATCAGATTTCTTTGGTTGATATAACGCTTGCAAATAAATGGTATTAGAAATATCTATTTTTAGAAATCGTATATGTTAAAAATAGGGATACTAAAAGTTTGAATGTTAAAAAAGTTCTTCTTTGTTTTTATTTACAAAGAGTGAGTTCAAATCCATCCTTAAAAAATTTTAAAGCAAGGAGAATAAAAGCTAACTTTCACAAAATATGATGCATCTCTTGACACTCAACTGCAAAAAGATGAATGTTATCTAGCTTGTTGACCTACACCAAAGATTTGAAAACTTTTAGTCATCTTTATAGGATCTTGATGTGTTTAAAAAAAAATCATTTTGTGTCTTTTAAAAGACTTATAGTACCATTTTTTGTGTAGTGGTGTTTCTCAAGATCATGAACAATACATACTCATTGGTTGGAATCTTGTTTTTAACTATATAAATACAAGATGTATATATAGTAGATAAATGGTCATTTGAGTTGTATCCGCAATTATGAATTCAAATGCAACCATGATATTATCAAGAATTTGAGAATCATAATCCATATAACTATTAGAAATGCAATGGAGACAAGTACTAAGAGATTCATAAATACTCATAAAAGTTTATTTGAAATTAATAACAACTTATTTGAAACTTTTTTTCTAAGCAAGGCATAAGAATGCTTAGCTATAAAATTCACAAATATAAGGAAGGACTTTCTTTTGCAGAAGAAAATTCAAATGAAATGTAATACTATTTACAACTTACAATCAATTTAATGAAGATAAAAATCACAAAATCTTCACCAATTGCTACTTGAATTTCTACAATTTGTAAGAAGATAAAAATAAAAATAAATTCAAGTTCCTTATATTTTGTTATGAGAATCATGTTTATCTTAATTCATAAGTAGATAGCCTCAAATATTTAAAAATGATATATTGGGCACTATGGTTCCATTGTGGGCTTTTTTTTTTTTTTTTTTTTTAGTATTTTGGAAAACAATGTGAAGATGTTTGTTGAACTTCTTGTTTTCTACTCCGTATAAGTCAAGCAACAATCAAAAACATAAAAACAAGATCATGTTTCTTTACTATGTGCCATCCATTTGAAACATTGTAAATGCCAATTTGTGATGGTGTAAACACTACAAAATTAACACTAAAAATATGGAGGTCTCGATGGTGGTGGTCAACCATTCTACTAAAAATCAATTTTGTACTCAAATGCTTTTGAAAAAATCTAATTATTGCAAAATTTGACAAAATACTCATGCAATCTTAAACAAGATTAAATTACACAAAACACACAAATGAGTTAGGTTCTATCGCTAATAGAAATATTATGTCAACAACAATTATGGAAATTGTTTGAGAATGATTGAAAACTATCCAAAATGCCTCAACTACAATCATCGATTCAAAATGCACAATTTATATGGACATGTTTTTTTACCGCTGCATCAAAGATGCAATGGTGCAATTTAAAAACCGTAATTATCGAATTTGATAAAAATTGTCAAAATGTGCTTTCAAAAATTTGTAAATTATTTTTAATCCAAAATTCCCCATTGTCTTATGTGTCCAAAAATCCAATTCTTTTGAATATAGAAGAACGTGAATCAAAAACATATTTCGATCAATTTGAAGCTCCAATAAAAGGAGCTTTTGACTCCTAACTAAAAGAAGGTCTAAGCTAAAGTAATTGAAGACTAAAAATAAACAAGAATTTCCAAGTTTCATAAATTGGGTTTAATGGACCTATGTTTACAAATTTTGAAATTGCTTGTGCTTCACATGATTTTATAATTTATTTGAGATATGCCAAAAAAAAATGCCAAATATTCTTATGAAGTTTCCAAAAAAAGTTAAATTCCTTTTTGAAGAAGTTAGATCCATGATGTAAAATGTAAAAAGAACTAGGAGCTTAAAATAGCAGTAGGTTTCCATATGGCCAAATTTGACCAAGTTTGATGAATCAAAACAAGTCAAAATTCATCGAACAACAACTATGAGAGTAGTTTGTTGTCAAAACTTGTATAAGGTAGGAGCACCCATAAGCGTGAGTTTAAGGGATTTGAACATGATGACTATTAGTAAACGTTTAGCAAATTATAGGATCCTATTAGCAACAAAAAAATAATGAGTTTGCACTTTCAAATTTATTATTTGGATATTGTGAGAATAAGTTGTGAATCTTTAAAGAGCAAACTGCCATTGTATCCATAACCACTATTAAGATTTCATGTTCAGGTGTTGTACATCCTTGTAATTACATCTATCTACTTCCGTAGATTTTCCAAGATCTGAGAGGTCTTGCTTATGGAGACCCTCACGAGGATGGGTGCTCCTACCTTATGGTGTATTTTTGAAAAGCTCTAAAAATGTGTTTTAAATAACATACTACTGCCTACTAATTGAAAAACATGCAAAAATATGAATTCCTAAAGTTTGCTTACATTGTTTGAAGTGTTTGAGAGAATAGCAATAAGGATCTCCAAAACTGTTGAAGACTCATCTATAATTATAATAGAATTGGGTTTTTTTATATAATAAACCTTTATCTATTGATCAATCTATACCTATAATAGAATACTTATAATAGAATTGGGTTTTTGTTATAATTATCCTTTGTTTGTCGGCCAAGCAAGCGCTCAATTGCTCAAGTCCTAAATTAAGAGCTCAAGTGAGAGCTCAAGTTTTAATTGAGAGCTCAAGTGTCCATAGGACACGAGGCATACTAGTGGAACATAATACTCAAAGAACAAAGGAAACACAAAAAACAAAGCAAAGAGAAATGTAGAAAGAAAGGAAAAGAGAGACAAACCCTTTTAAAGGCCCCAATTTTTTTTGAGGAGATAGTTCTTTATATTCCTAAAGCACTCTTGCCATTGCAAGATTGTAAATTTTGGATAGTATGGTGAGGAAATAATTATGTATGCATGAAAGAAAACACCATATGTGAAGAGTTGCCTATCTTTGTCAAACAATCACAACTCCAATCTAACATTGACATATATATTTTTCTAAAAAAACACTAACACTTCAGATTTCCTTTTTATTTTAAGGTTTTTTTGTGTTCATTGAGGTTTTCCTCTTTACAATAAAACTAATAAATAGCACACTTTTTCTAAGCAAAAAAAAACACTCAAACATGTTGCCTTGTTAGCATTTGGGGTAGCCACACCTTCATGAAGAATAAAACTTCTATGAAGAATGAGAAGTTGTGAAGTGGAAATAAAAGCCAATGGGAGCAATTTTCCATGAAGAAGGTGTGACTCCCCTTTTGTAGTTGGTGGAAAATGAAGAACAAGTTCACCTAAAAGATGATGATGCAATAAGAAAGCAAGTTGCATTCGCATACTCAACCAAGATCTCCAATTACAAGGAGGATAAAAGCAAGAAAAGCGGGATGAAAAAGAAACATGAATTGGTAAAAACTTAGCGTACAAAAATTTCTTCACACTCATTCTTCTCCTTTACAATTGAAAAAAATTAACTTCCTAATCTTCAAAGAATAAAACCTCCACAAATCAAGGAAATACGCAAAATCCTCATTCTTTGAAGATTAAGAATGGAGTGAAAAAGGTGTGACTACTACCCCTATTGATGGTACTTCCTTTATCTATAAGTTTCTCTAATTGAAAGGACAAACATGCCCTTTTCACATATACTCACAACTTCACAAATTGTGCTATAAATATACAATGACAAAATATGTGGCAACTTGCATCCAAGAATCCAAGCAAGTAAGGAATTTTTTCTAAAATTGGAAAGAGTGATGGACTGATGGATGTGTGCACATTCGTCCAATAAATTTATTAATACCATCTACTTTCATCCAAAATATGACAAATCAGATGTTTGCATGGGGAAGAATTTGCCAATTTCATCCACTTTTCCACTTGAATTTCTCGGTGTAATGATAGCCAGTGTTAGTTTGAGGTAAGGTAGGAGGCTCACAAATGGAGCATCTAAGGGCTGAAATTGAATTTTGGGTAGGTGAAACTTCTTGAAATACACTTTTCAGTAAATTTTCCTTGAAAGACAAGAGGAATTGGCATCTATCCCAAGTTGTTTCATATTTTTTGAAACTTTGTGGAATTAGTTATAAAATTTTGAAGAGGAAAGGCCACAAGGCTCTAAAATGGAGCACCTCCTCAAATGTACATTGCACGTACATTGTTGAAGGGTTCTGAAATACAACATGTACAAACATAATACATTTGAGGAGGTGCTCCATTTTAGAGCATGCTCCAAGTTAGAGCCTCCTACCTTAGCCCCTAAATGTCTAAGCGTGCTCCTCCGAAAAGTAGAATATAATATGTTTTGTTGTATTTGGAATAAATTCACACCTTTACTACATTTGAGATCAACAAAGAAATTGAAGAATATATCAAAGTGGTTCTAGTGAGCCACTTAAGATCCCAAAATACTACTTCTGATTAATAGCAAATGTCAATTATACAGCAGCAAAATATACTATGCCCCCTATGGTCATTTAAGGGTTAAGGTTTAGGCAAAAATCCGCCAAGAAAAAAGAACCCTGCCCCCCAAGCACAAAGCCAAGCAGCGAAACCATTTATGGAGTTGGAGGGGTTGGAAGCTTTTACTTTTTTCTGGGCAGACCAGCGGAGGCCTTTCCTTTGTTGTTGTCGCATGGCAATCTCGACCGGGAGTCGACGACGCTGCTGTTTGCCTCCAAACCCTAATTCTGCGTCTGTGGGAAGTTTTTGTTCTTCACGGTGGTGGTGGGAGACAGAGAGAGAGACAGAGAGTGTGTGTGATTTTGCTGCCGAAGTCAGTTCACGATGCCATGCCTTGATTGTTCGTGTAGATTTCCCTTCCTCGTCGAATGTTTTTCTTTGACGTAGCTCTGGAGGTCGTGGAGTGAGGAACTGGAGGTACAGTAATGGCGTCGCTGCAGGGCAACAAGCGCAAGCGCGACCACGCAGATGGAGTTCTCAATGGCACGACTGCCAATGGGAGCATCGGCAGCCTCGATGACGCAGACATGGCGGTGCAGCTGGAGGTTTCCGGTGATGTGGTGGAGGTCATCGACGTGCGCCGTTTGAAGAAGCTGGTTCTTGGATTCGAACGCAAGCTTCGGGACAATCTGGAGGCGCGAATGAAGTTCGTCGATCAGCCTGAGAAGTTCATGGAGTCGGAAGTGGACCTTGACGAGGAGGTGAAGAAATTGCACGCTCTGGCAGCCAATCCCGACCTGTACCCGGAGCTCGTCCGTCTCGGATCAGTTCCCTCGGTTTTAGGGTTACTCAGCCACGACAACACGGACATTGCGATGTCGGTTGTGACGTTGTTAAGCGATTTGACAGATGAGGATGTGATTGGAGAGAGTGATGAGCCGGCGTTAGTGTTGGTGGATGCGCTCGTTGAGAACAATGCTTTGGAGCTCCTGGTGCAGAACCTCTACCGGATGGATGAGACCGACAGCGACGAGGCGGCAGCCGTTTTTAACACCCTGTCCATCATCGAGAACATGACGGAAGTGAAACCTGCGGTCGCTGAGCTTGCGTGTGAGAGGACGAAACTGTTGAGATGGATTTTGAATCGAATCAAGCTGCGGGAATTTGATAGCAACAAGTTCTATGCGAGTGAGATTTTGGCTATTTTGCTGCAAAGTAGCGTGGCAAATCAGAAGCGATTGGGACAGCTCAATGGTGTGGACACGTTACTTCAAGCTGTAGCGTTTTATAAGTCGAGGGACCCTAAGACTGCTGAAGAAGAAGAGATGCTTGAAAACTTGTTCAATAGTCTTTGTAGTGTGGTAATGCCGATGGAGAACAAGGACCGGTTTGTGAAAGCTGAAGGCGTTGAACTTATGATCATTATCATGAAGCAAAAGAGGCTTGCGTATGGGGCTGCTATGAAGGCGCTGGACTTTGCCATGACAAGGTGCCCTGCCGCCTGTGAACGGTTTGTCGATGTCTTGGGGCTGAAAACGCTCTTCGCTGCTTTCATGGGAAAGGTAATTGATCAGCCTTCTATTTGGAAGAAATCTCCTGTTCCGGAGAGAAGTTCTATCTTCTCTTCTCGATCTGTTTCATAGAGTTTTACTTTTCGGTTTTGTTTACCTAAACAACGATTAATTGTTACTTAAGCTGAGTGAAACTTTCGCTGAATTGAACGTTTTGAAAGCCTATCCATGGTGTTGGCACTGCATGCGTTTTCTTGCATATGATGTACAATATTTCATACTGGGCAGGAAGATGGAGAATGAAAACCAGGATCCTTGTATGAGGTCGCGTTGTCTCTTATGCTTTGCATTTGAATTGTTTTAGATACCTGTGAAAGGAAAACACAGAGGAGACAGAAATCAGGGGGAGATCGAGGAGCGTGTGATCTCAATAATTTCTTCTCTTTTTGGTGAGAAGGCTCTCATGATTCTTTGTTTTTTTAATTCCAAATTAAAGGCATGTCTCGATTTTCTTAGAATTTAGTTCAATCCACCTTCCATCTCTCGTCTCATTGCGGACAGCTCGTTGTCTGATTTATTGGTGATACACGTCTATGGCATCTCGAGACCAATAATGGTCTATCGGTACTGGTATGAACAGCTGTTCACGTTAGGCTTTCACGAAGTTCTCGTAAGTATATTGCACGTTGTTCTCGCAGGTGGTCTCACACGAGGTTCAAGACGAGAACGGTTGTTGAGCAAATTTGTTGAGAGCGAGTTCGAAAAAATTGACCGGCTGATGGAGCTTTATCTTAGGTGAGTTTGTAAGTGTTTACAATCTGTAATCTTTGCCAATGCGATTCGTGCATGGAGCTTGGGCTGTTAGCGTCTCTTTTCTACCAAAGCTGTTTTTGGGCGTCCGTTGTAAGGCGTTCATGTAAATGCGATATATTTGATTATCTTGCTGTGGTCACCATAGGCTATCATCTTGACGCCCAAGAGTTGTTGACTTTTTGGTTACTGGTTCTGTACATAATGGGGAAACAGATATGCCGATCGTGTCAAAGCCGAGTCGAAAAGGCTTGACGAACTCAATGCTGATGAAGATATCGAGGTCTGTCGTTGCTATATCTTTCATGTTTTCATGAATTTCCTCTGTTTTTCTTGGTTAGATCGTTTCATACTTCGCAGGGTATAAGTGTCAGTGCTATACCGGATATCTTGAATCCTTTTGGGAACTATTGAAATCTGGTATTACAGTGAACAATTTTTCTCCTTGGCATTTAGTTATGGGCTGACAACTAGTCAATCCTTTGAGTGCAGATGGATGAGGATGAGAAATATCTTGCTAAACTGGAGGCAGGCCTTTACACTCTCCAGGTAAGCTACAATTTCTAATTGTAGAATACTTGACTCCTCCGTTTTATTTGCTAGATTTCCGGCGGTTGACTTTGTAGCAGTCTTACATGTATTCACCAAAGTATGTATCATTGGGTTTTTCCTTGTGATCCAACGTTGCTATCTGAAATTCTCTTGCATGTGTTCTAAGCATTTGTTGTTGTAAATGCAGCTACTTGCTCTTGCGATGGCACATATATGGGCATCAGAGTAAGTATACCATAAGTTCAATCTCCGTGTGTACCTTTTATAATGCCTTGAATCATCTGATGTTCCTTGCATATTTCAGCTTTTACACGGTCGACCGTTTGCTTTGTCCTCCAGAAACGCTGGCATGCGAGAAAGACTAGGACTCTTGTTGAAACAACGTCGGCTTTCAAGGGATGATATTAAAGCTGTTTTACAGGTTAGGATAACAGCAATTTCCTTACATCCTGAAGTATAGTAGGAATAATGGTGAAATTTCAATACATGGCATTCTTTCATAACCGAAGATTATACAAGTTCATAAACGTTGGATGATACAGGAGTACCACGATAATATCGGAGACATGGAGGGAGCAGAGGAGCGAGAAAAACGAAGAGGGAAGATTCAGAGGCTAATTAGTTCTATGTGATGAGGTCTGGAAACATTCCAGCATTATGTATTCTAAGGTTTTGTAGAGTTCAGGTCATTGTACATTTATCTTACCTTCTCATCATGAGATGGGTTTTCATGGTGTTCAACCATTTTCTGCAGGGTTTTGAGTGAACTGCAGATGCATTCTTTTCCTCTGGAATTTTCTGTGTTTGGAAGAATGTCGTGCTTAAACCGGTAAAAAAGTCTTGTCGTGGGTCCAACTTGGACTTAATCTATTGTATTTGTGAGCAAGGTCAGTAGTGATTTTTGACAAGCACCTCAACTAGTTTTGACTTGTTCCTCAAATATGAAAATGTCCTGTGACGTGCACTTCTAAAATATACTCTGCCCCAAAAAGAACTCGTGGTTTAGTGTATAACTCTTGAAGGAAACCACTGCTTTTATTTGGGACAGAGTACTAGTGGTGTTTTGGACGTTCAAAAATGAGATATGACGGGTTGTAACAATATTTGATTCCAAATTACTCAAATCGAATGGAAAAGCTTACAAGATATCATTAGAGATGTTGAATCCTTCATATTCTTCCACAATCACGACAACATTTCAATCATTGCTATGTACAAGAATATTTGAACAAGAGATACTCATCAATAGATCTAAAATCTCTAATTGCAATTTAACCCCTAAATGTTTGAGGGTGTGTTTTGTTTTGAAATTTTTGAATTGTCTTTTTAAGATTATTGTTACGCTTTAAAACAAAATTGTAACCGTAGGATCCTAAACTTCAAGGCTTTTAGATGGTGCTACCAAAAAAATCTCCAAAAAGGGCATGTGGATCTTAAGATATTTGTGATCATATGCGGATGAGAAAATAATTTTTTGGTTTCTTTTTAGCCGCTCAAAATTTCTAGTGCAAAAATGGCGACGTTTGTGTACAAAAATGAAAAACAACCACTTATGATAATTTAGCATGTGTTGTTATTTCAAAACTATTGATCCCTTCCAAATCTATGACCATGATTTCACAAATGAGCTTGCAATATTGCAATTGTTAAAAAGTTACCACTTAGTACAAAGATATTTTTTAACTCCACTTATTGACCAAATATCATTATGAATGAAAGAGAAGTCAATGGTGAATGAACTGTAATTTTTATAACAAAATGATTCCAAGTGAAATTAGCCCAAAAACACATTTGGATTTTATTAGATGATGAATTTTCAATGGAAGGGCCCTCAATGCCTAGGGGAGTGCC
Organism: Ulota crispa; assembly: GCA_963920765.1. Classification (NCBI taxonomy): domain Eukaryota; kingdom Viridiplantae; phylum Streptophyta; class Bryopsida; order Orthotrichales; family Orthotrichaceae; genus Ulota; species Ulota crispa. Next base: position 14,605,557 of record OY987247.1, on the reverse strand, counting down.
AAAGGGAAATTTTCACTTTATTCTTAACTTGCTACCACATTTTTTAATGTGATAGCTTGTCATAAGCTCTTTAATGACACTATTCATCATACTTTTTGGTGCGCAAGAGGTATCCTTGCAATTTTGCTTCCACCAAAAACAATTGGAATAAGGTATGAAGGTCATTAAAATTGAACAACAAAGCTAATTTCAACCCCCAACTTCTCCAAAAAAAACCTTAAAAAAATGATTTTTTTGCCTTCAACAGGATTTCAAAGTTTCTTGAACACCAAAATTTGGCGCCTTGGGCACTTGGGGGTTAAGATGCAAGTGACTCTTTATCAGATTTTGCTTAAGAAATCCCTTTTCATACACTTTTACTTGAAGATATTATTACCACATTTCTCCAAAGAATGTGCAACCTTGGCCAATTTGTAAACCACTTTATAGTTGTGCTTGCAAAATCCTATGTTTCCTACAAAGATTTGATGGTTACCATCTCTTTCAACATCTCTACCATCTCCATTTGCCTTGGCATCTTGTGGTCCATTTTAGAGAGATCGAACTTGTTGCAAAGCCTCTCCAACCAATACTCCAAGTGTAAAGTTGTCTTACCAACATTTGCATGACAAAAAGTAGGGTTTAAAAGTTTTCATGCATTGTATACATGGAAGTTAGAGAATTATTTGTTCAAACAATTTATAACTCTTTTTACATACTCATCACTAGTAGTTCAAAAATTTGTCCTTGCACGGCTCTCCAACACCCTATTGTACAGCACTTGTGCTTTACTTTGCCTACATTGATCTTTCTAGTTTGACTTTGCCATGTTGTTTGTTGATAGCGTTTACTATAACCACATTAAGTGATTATAGTTAGTTTGTACATGCACGTTCAAAAAATTAAAATTTTCAAGTTCCTACATTTTAGTCAAATAAACGTTCTTATATTTGATTTTTTTTAAAAAGTAGAAATAAATATTTTCAAAATATGTTGTACTTAAAAAAATATACAAGGTGCACTTTAAAAATTTATCTTGAATCACATTAAGCAAAATCACATGTTTAACACAAGTATGCTAAAATTTGTACACAATGATTTCTTTTAAAATTTGTATAGAATTGTTTTTAACCCTTATAACCTTATAATTTTTTTATAAAATGCATACATTTTAGATTCCACATTTTAAAAAATCCTTAAAAAATCAACTTATATTGCATGTATCATTTTCAACTCACAAAATCCAGTATTATCCTAGCACAAGACTCTATCTTTTAAATTTATGTATTTCAAAAAGTATGAGATTTCAGAAATTTGTAATGATGTATTAAAGTTTTAGATTTATTTTCAAATTGATGTGTTCAAATTTTTTTTATACAAATTTTAAAATAAATAAAATGACCAAATATAAATATGTGAATATGTTTTCATATTTATTTTTTTTATAAAATCTTTGAATTGTTTTTTTTTAGTTTAAAAAATGCAATGTTAAAATTATTATATATAAAATTGCGTGTAACAAAGATTTTAATTAACAATTAGGATGAGTTATTGTGAATACTTCAAATCTCAAATAGTTTTGCCATTGAAGAATTAATTGTAATTGGATTTTTGTTATTTTGAATTAATTGTAACCTTATTGGTTTAGCGTGCTTTTGTAATAGCCAAAGTTAGAAAGGTGATATTTAGCATTTTTACCTAATAGTTCAAAGCTCTTTGTTTTACTATTTTTGAGTTATGACTCATGAATATCAATCTCTATAAGCAAAACATCACAATAATAAAATCAATAATACAAAATATTGGTCTACTATAATTGAAAGTAATTTCATATGTTGTAGGGCGCATAGATCTAGATATGTATTGTTGTGTTTAGTACCTACTATATGTAAAAATTTAGTTGTGTATTGTACATAAATATTTAAACGACAAAATTAGCTGCAAAGTCTAGAAAAAATTACCCATTCTAAGAAAATGAATGTACTACTTTGCTGCGCCCCAAAAACTCTCAACATCAATAACTCATGGTTTATTTATTGAAGAACACTTTGCAATAGGTACAATTGTTGTTTTATATATTCATTTTAGAAGTTTATAGATCACGGTGGTTGGAGATCTAATAGACACTCAATGAAACAAACTTAAAGACTTTTCAAATTGTTTTTCATCAAAATTAGTAATTTCACATTTGACACAATCTTCCTATAAGCGCACCACATGAGAATAGATGTAACATACACCTCTAGCTCTTCACGTAGTGCACTATCTACCCATTGAAGAAATATTGCATGACACTTGAAGTGTCTAGTAATTTGCCAAAATTAGCACGCCTCACTATGGTACTAAATTTTAAAATTTGAAGAATTTAGGGTCCCAATAAGAATCAAAATATCTAATTTAGCTATGGCTCTACAAGCTTGCCATTTAATGATATAGGTTCCTTTGGAATACTGATAAGAATTTTCAAAAGTAGACAAACTAGTTCTATACTTCTATTAAAAATTTAATATCATAATAGCTTGTATCAAATGTTGTATTGTAATTTAAAAGCAAAATTGGCTTTCAATCATCAACTAGACCTCATATTTTTGAAAATTTGGCATTTTATAGTTTTGAACATCACACTTATGAACATAATCACGATTGCACTACGCTCATTAGAAAGGACTACGAATTGGGAGAGGATGTTTCCGGCGGTTGGCAGTTTGAAAGTTTACAATTGGTTATGGCTTAATAACCAAAAGGCATTTAATGGAGCATACCTTCTGGCCAAGAAGATTCTCTGCTGCTAAGGACACTGATGTAGCTTTCGGAACTCGGATTTCACAAGAGTAGCAATAAAGATTACTAGGTGATGATACCACCCTCCTCTTGACTTGGTTCATGATATGTTGATTGAAAGAATACTTCATCACATTAGAAGTATTCAACCCCTAAGTGACAGACCTATGACCAGTGCTTTTCATCTTTAGTGCTTATCACTTAATTTGTTATCATTTGGCAACTAGATTTGAATGAAAAAATTTAAATTTATTTTTCAAGGATGAAACTACATGTTCTCTATACTTTGCAAAAAAAAATTAATTAATTTGTGTAAATTTTTTTTTTTGAGAATTTTTGAAGAAAAAGTGAAGAAAAATCACATCAAATAGAAAATCATTTCAAAAAATCTGAAAATTTCACCATGTGTGTGTATTACAATGACAAACATCATGGTGTAAACTCAATTTCCATGTCATTTTATAATTAGAAAATAATAGACATTGAAAACACATTTAAAGTTCAAATTGCAATAAACTACTCAATATTAGGAAATTTTCCAAAATTCAAATTGGAGTAGAAACTAGAATAGATGTCCTTCATTTTGTTAGTTGAGCTCAAATTCAAAAAATATCATTTTTTTGGAGAAATTTCAGATCTAGAGCAAGGAGCAACAATTTCCCAAAATACACTAAAATTTCATATTTTGTGATCCAATTTTATACTAACTTCTCATTTACTTAAAGAAAAACACTAACAAAACTACAAGTTCAACTACAAACTCTTTACAATCCAACATGATAGATTAGCAACAACTCCTCATAACCCAATATCAACAAAATATGGATGAAAAATGGCTTCTCATCCATTCAAACGCCACTAAGTGGCGCCCTTGGCGTTCTTGGGTTAACAATCCCACCAAATCTACCTCCACCTCCCTAACTATGATATCAAGTTTATAAACTTGAAGACTCCTATGATTGAAGTGAGTATCCCTGGCCCTAAAGTCCTTTGCGCGTAAGTTCACTTTCTTGCACATCATGCAAAAATGTTTTCTGTAGCCAAGGCCTGTGGTGTTATCTTAAAACTTTACGCTTGTAACTTTAATCCAAATTTCCCTATCCACCATCGACTGTGCAACCATTGTACAGTACCCCTCAATATGCTTATATTTGGGCTCATTTTGCCATTCAAGAAACTTTGCATAAAATAGAGTATAATTGTGTTTTCTTGCCTTGTATCACGGATTTGTGATTCTTATGCAATGTCAATCAAGCATACCAAATTTTAGTTCCAAAAATTCAAAACCCTATTTTTGGTAAAAAAAATTGTATTAAAATTCATAGTTTATATGAAAATTAATTGAAGAAAATTGGTGATGAATCTTTGAGATTTGATTTCATGGATATGTAAAAAACATGCATATGCACATCTTCCATGCTAAAGAAAACCCCCTTAAGTAACAAAAATTTGGTCTACAAAAGATTCACTAAAACTTGTGATATGCCCAAATTTTGTAAAATACATATTTCTAAATTTTAACTAGCCTTTCATGAAGTAAAAGATATATCATGTGTAGAGATACAAACCTAGTTTCAACATTTGAGTCAAACAGCAAAATTTAATTTTCATAGAATAATATCTATTTTACAAAATTTGGGTGTATCACAAGTTTTAGTGAATCTTTTGTAGACCAAATTTTTGTTACTTAAGGGGGTTTTCTTTAGCATGGAAGATGTGCATATGCATGTTTTCTACACATCCATGAAATCAAATCTCAAAAATTCATCACCAATTTCTTCAATCAATTTTCATATAAATTATGAATTTTAATACAATTTTTTAAAATTAAAAATAGGGTTTTGAATTTTTGGAACTAAAATTTAGTATGCTTGATTGACATTGCATAAAAATCACAAAACCTTAATATAAGGCAAGAGAACACAATTATACTCTAGTTTATGTAAAGTTTTTTGAACGACAAAATAAGCTTGAACAAATAAGCTCAAACGAAAATATACTGAGGGGTACTGTACAGTGCTCTTCTACGAAGATACCCGCCTGCACAATTACAACTCAAACAAGGTTTTGTAATTAGTGCAAAAGTAAGAATTGTAACCAATTCAATACCAGAAAAAATAAGCTGAGCTTAACTTCGTTAGCTCCAAGCTTATGCTGCAATGTGGTGAAGAATTAAAAAAAAAATGTTGTGTAACAAATTAGATAGAGCAAGCTACTCACCTTATTAACATGACATTTGACGTCATCATTTTTTTGATAATGGCTTTGATTAGCAAACTAATGTATTATATCCTCTTGTCCTTTTCGATGCTAGCTATAATCACTCAGAAATTGCTCTATTACAATCTTCAGGTTCCTTCTAACTTTGTACAATCCTCATGTCCCTTCTGATGCTAGCTTTTATCACTGGCAAACTACCATGTTACAATCCTATGTCCATTCCTATGCAAACTTTGATAAATGGCAAACTGTAGGGTTAAAATTCTCAAATTGCAAAGGTGCGGGCATGCTCTAGAGATGTGGAATGAACGCACTGAAAGTGTCTAATCTCGGGGACATGGCTTAATAAGTTATTACACTTGCTGGACCCCTGATTTCAAGTACTTAGCCGTTGGAAGTTGAAACAAAGTCCATGTTTTTTAATTGCTAGGTAAGGTAGTATTCTTAAAAATTGTTACACTAAGGGCTGAGTGGCATATTTGGATTCATTAACATGAAGATTTTTTTGTCTAATTTTCAGATATGGAGAAATAGATGTCAAATATAACACAATTTTTTCATGTTTTTTAAATGTATTATTGAATTGTTGATGAATTTTCAAAGTTTTTTATAGTAGACACTTATTTGTAACTTGTAGGTCTCCCAAAATTTGTACCCTTGCAGCTTGTAAAGAGATAGGTAAAACAAAAGAGTCTAATTGGTTCTTGCAATAGAATATAGAGAAATAATCAAAAATAGGTCTAACAATTGGTCATATTTTGAAAAAAACCTTCACAATTAAAAAATACAAAAATAGACCTCATCAAATGTCAAAATCACTACAAGGGAAACTCACCTTTTTGACAAGTCTAAATTGACTAAAATGTCCAAATTGACATAAATTTGACAAAAAAATGTCCAAATTGACACTGCTCCCTTATAGTCAAAGTAAGCCTTGCAACTAAAGTGACCAAAATTTTGCGCATGTTTATTTATGGGATTTGATATATGCGCATGGAGGGGGAGGGGGAAGAATTTTAGATATTTATCATCAAAAAGCTGAAATTAGAAAAATTGAATTCAAATTTGGATTTAGAGACCTTCATTTAGTCCAGAACCACAAGTGAGGTTACAACTGAACAATGCCCAATGGAAAAACTTAGCTAGGGGGCAGATTATTACTTTTATTTTTGTTTGTAAAAAAACTAAGCTTTTCCATTGGGCATTGTTCATTTGCAACCTCTGTGGTTCTTTTTGATAATAAACATCTAAAATTTATCCCCTCTAGGTGTGTTGCATATACTAAACCACTACAAGAAAACGCTATCAATTTGGTCATTTTTTGTAGATTTGGAAGTTTCAATTCAGACATTTATTTGTCAATTTGGATATGTCAATTTAGACATGGTTTTCTTTTAGTTAACCCCCAATGTGCATATATCAATTCCCCTAAATAAACATGCACAATGTTTTGGTCACCTTAGTTGCAAGGCCTACTACTGATATATGATGAGGCCTATTTTTTATATTTCTTAATTGTTAGGGTTATTTTCAAAATATGGCCAATTCTCAAGCCTATTTTCAATATTTTCCCTAGAATATATCCTTTGTTCAATCCACTCAATTGCTAAAGAGGGTCCATTTAACCCATAAATGCTTCATGCATCGTACCACATTTTTGGTGTCTACAATACTTTGAAGTTCAATAAAACCTAGCTAAGTTACTATTTTTAGTACTTTATATTTTTGAGCTGTTCTTTTTGAAGTCTAGTTTTAGCATCAAAAATCTGATTTTGAAAATGAATAATTAGGATATTTCTATTCAAGATTTTGTGCAAGAGGGTTCACTGCAATCTTGACTTTTTTTTAATGTTGAGAGCTCTTGGAAATGAGCCTCAAATATACTAGATCTTGGAGAAAAATCCACACTAAAAATTTGTTTTCAAAAATAGTAGAAGAGATTTTGAAATGCCCTAAATTGATTAAAGTTATGTATGTTATGTCCCTTAACCCTTTAGGGCCAAGGGTGCCCCCAACTCAAGGTAACTGTGAGCACTTTGATTTTAAAACTAGATACGCTTAGCAGATTGCTACCAACAAAATTATGAAGTTATTTTTTTCTAAAACTTTACAATATTATTTTTAAAAATTTTAACTTTTTACTAGTGTTTTTAGCCACGTGAGGTAAAATTGAAAATCATATTTGAGATCATTGGGTAATAGCCTTTTTTCATCTTTTCTCAATAAATGGCCAAATTTTGTTGAGATCTATCCATATAGATGGAATACATACTATTGAATCTATTACTTGGTCAAATCTTGCAAGCTTAGCCCAAATGACCACAAAGATTATAACACATCCATGCTAGGTTAAGGGCGTCATTATTTCTAAAATCATATATGGTGTTGTGAGGTCAAATTTGTGTCTTTTTAGAGCCCAAATGTGAATTTGAAAAACTATAATTTGGTACATGACCTTCATACTAAGCATATGAAAATTATTTCAAATGAATATGAGTTTGGACAAGAATTTCAAGCATTGCAAAGTGAGGGGGTCTTTGTACAGTTTTTACTCACAATTCTTGAGCTAGACTCACTTCAATCCAAGCTTCTAGATTCATTATAAATCCAATAACAATGTACATGGGCTTGTTTGATCCAAAATTCTTGTGCCCTCCAACTTTGTTTACATGTCACTTGTAACCGTGGCATGCTTAAAAAGTTCTTTCAAAAATAGTGTTTCAATCAACCAAAACTTGCTCTCTCGGCCCTAAAGGGTTAACCCCTAAAGGACCAAGCAAAGTTTTCACCAACAACTCTTCAAAACTACCATTTTTAGAGCATCAACCAAACTTGAAAACAAAAACATTTTTATGCATATGTGACCATAGGATCTTGTAGAAAATGGTTTTAGAAGATGTGGAAAAAAATTCAGAGTTTTCCACCATGTTGATTAGAAGTTAGAATGGTTTGAATATTCAAAAACGTCTTATGAAAAATCAGGCAGCTACCCTTCAGAAGGTGAAATTCCTAAGCAAAAAAGGCCATGTGGGTGGTGCTTCTCTAAATTCCTTATTCCACCTAAGTAAAGTACATGTCAAAAAAGTTTCAAATCATTTGGAGTTGTATAAATATAGAAAAAAATCAGTAAGTAAAATGAAGTAGAGAATGATTTAAAACACTAAATTGTCAAGAATTTAATTATGGAAACAAAAAATGCCAATCCCAATGGTCATAATGTTGTCATAAACAATGTTCATTCTTTGGTTTTGTTTTTTTTTCAGAATGTTGAAAATTGAGTAAAATAAAGGACTTCAAAGTTTATTTTGGAGTAGAGAATCCATAACTGCCCGCAAACAAAAAATCCTCATAACTTTCATCTCATTGATCCAAATAGAATGATTCAAAGCTTCCTACATTCACATAAATCTCCTAAACCAATTTAAATTTTTTGTTTTTGAAAAAAGTGTTTTTTTTTAAATCTGCCCAAGCTGCCTGCCAAACTTAAAAAAACAACAATTAGGCTATAACTTTTTACTCATAATTCCAAATGTCATGAAATTTAGTGCATATGAAAGATAAACCTTGTCCCCATATTTTGTTAAGATTTCAGCCTAAAATATGAAAAGCTCCAATCATAAGTACCTGCCCAAAATCACTATATTTCTAAAAGAGGGGGTCTGGTCCTTTAAGAGTTAACCTCATATTTTGTTGGTAACCAATTTTTTAGTTCTGGCATGTGAAAAGAGGATGGAAAGACTTCAAGTAATTTTTCCAATTTTAACACCCTCATGATCAATCATTATAATCTTTCAATCTATAAGTGACATTGTTATGTATTCTTTTCCTATGTGAAATATAAGATATCAAGTTTGAATTTTTATGGTTACGATTTTAAAAAATTAATATAAATTTTCAAAATGTTGGCTCATTGTTCAATTTAGAACAAATTCTTAGAAGCTCAAAAACAGCCTCATGCATTTAGGGATTAACCCCTGAGTGGCCTGAAAGCCCTTTGTGGCCGTATGTACCATTGTATGTATAGACGTATTTGAGATGCTATGAGGGCTTTCCAATTTTTTTTATGAACCCACCATCATACAACCTTTCAATATGTATGGTTGTAACACTTAATTTCTAGCTGGTTCAAAATTCTGAATATTGGTTGCAACCATATTTGGTACCATATCTCTAGAGCCCAAGGGCCCTTCAAGGATTAATGACTATTTTATAGTACAGAGGGGTGCACTTGGCTTACAAAAAATTTGAAGGGAACCTTTCAAAAAATTCAAGAACTTCCGGAGGCCATAACTTCCTCAAAAATTGTCCGTTTTTAAAACCAAAAATTGCATTGGAATCCTACTGAAGGGTAGTATATGATTTGATTAAAAAAAATCTAAAAGATTACAAATGAAAAAAAATTGGCTACTTCCAATAGTGTCCAACATTCCTCTTATTGAAATCACCGCTTGAACTCAATTGGGCTATGCCAACACCAATGGCCAAAAGAACAAGCAAGAAATGATACATATCATTCAAAGAGTATCATTAGGAAAAATATGGGGCCCCAATAAGGCCTTGAGTTTGGGGGGTCCCTAGCCATGGGAACCCAATTCCCAATAAAATCATGCGCAGGCTGACATGGCACTATTGGTGCCACGTCAGCTTTTTTGATTTTTTTAATTAAAAAAAATCAAAAAGTTTCTTAATTTTTTCTAAGACTTTTTTTTTTGATTTTTTTGATTTTTTTAATTATTTTTTTATGGCCTTCTGTAGGGGTTGGTTCCCCACATCGGGAACAAAACATATGGAGGGCTGGATTTGTTTATAAAGGCCTTATGGAGGCCCCATATTTTTCCTAATGGGGATGAGGTATCCATGGAGCAATTACAAATTCTTATTGCAAGTATGCCCAATCAAATTGAAGAGGTGATTCTGGCACAAGGTCAAAGTACTAGATGGTAGACACAGTATAGGATATAGCCAAACTATTTTTATTATTTGTAAAATTTTAGATTTTTTTATATCAAGTCATGTAGTGCCATTTAGTAAGATTCCAACGCAATTTTTGGTTTAAAAAAAGGTCAAATTTTGAGGAAATTATGGGTTTTGAAAGTTCCTAAACTTTTTGTTGCAGGTTCCTTGCAAAAAAATTCATAAGCCAAATGTACCCTCTATACATCCATTCCCAAGCTAATTATAGGAACGCTTCTTGTGAGAGGGTCGCAATTCAAGCTCACTATCCTATGCACTTTGGAAAGTACAATTTGAAAGCTAAAATTATATTGGTTGTCAACAACAATTCAGAATCACCAAGGTTTTCAAATTTGGCAAAATCCATAAAACATTTTTAAAACATTCAATATATCAACAAATGTGTGTGTTTGTGTTTATTTTAATTTTCAAGTGATAACCTTAATTTCTTCAACAAAAACTTAGAATAACAACTCTTGTAACATATGTTCATTAAGTGAATTTATTTGGGTGCAAGGTAGTCTTCATTATTCCCTAAAATTCGTTGAGGTATGATATGTATTTCAAGGCAAATATCCATTTGGAAATTAGCCCTAGCAAGAAAAAAATGTCCTATGCACGTGAACTATGAAAATTGGCCATTTTATAAATAAAATTGGTGGATAGTATTGGTGGTAGTGCCATGGAGTTCCTATCACTTCTAGTGGACTTTAACCTTTAAACATCTGAGTGTGTCGTTTCGACCAATACAAAATAAGGTTTTTTTCTTGTATTTGGAATGGATTCACAACTTTGCTACATTTTAGATCCACAAAATAGTTGAAGAATAGATCAATGCAATCCTAGTGAGCTATTTGAGATCCCAATTTAAAACTCCTTGATGGTACTAAATGACTATGTATCTATTAAGTATGTCCTAGGAACAACTAAGGGTTACGTAAACTTGTTCATAGCATTGTCCCATTGACATCTATAAGCAATGGAGGACGCTAAATGTAATGCCCAATTGTAGCAATGCTAAATAAGAGTTGCAAATTAGTCCCTCAAAACATTGTTACATGCAATGTGATTCATGTGATGTTTTACAAATATTGAGTTGTTGGTAGAATTGTTTTTTTTAGAATTTGTACAATTCTAGAAACAACAACTACAAGCGTATGAGATTTATTAGCAGATTTAAACATGTTTCTTTTTACAAAAACTTCAAAAAATGTTCAATTATATAAAATTTCTGTTCAAACATACCAAAATTGTTATGCCATACATAGAAATGTGCATATTTTATAAAGGTCATAAATTTAAAATATTTCCATCTTCAATGACCAAAACAACAATGGGAATTAGAACTATTTCCATTTTTTGAGATTTAAGCATTTAATGGTAAACAATTATCTATAAATGAACGTGTTATGAGTCATTGCTATAAGAATTGTGCATTTAGGTTTCCACACTTATTTCTTGAAATTTTACACTACACTAATAAATATTGCTACTATCGTTATTTTCATGAGTAATTGTTGTGAAAAACAAAAATTCAAAAAGTCTTGCAACAAAAACAAAGCTGCAAAACAACAAGCTAGTCACATTCATGTCATAAACCATGTGAAATTCTAATATCCAAAGAGTTGCATGCGTCTCCAAGTGGTCAAGCAATCAATCATGAGGAAATTTTCCATTTAACCCATAAAGGCCCAAGCCCTTTTTCTTGTGAAAGTCACTGAAAATTGCCACTTTTGGAGGAATGAGTAGAATGGTAGGGAAATAAGTATTTTTTGGAAATCCAGCCCTAGTATCTTGCCCTAAACTATGGGAGGTACTTGTGGGAAATAAATCAGCTCATTCTAGATGTAGAGGAGTGAGATATTGACATTTAAGGTATGTACACCCATAAGCGTCAAACTAAGGGTTTTGAACATGATGAGTATCAAAAAAATAGCTAGCAAATTATAGGATCCTATTAGGAACAAAAAAATAATGAGTTTGCACTTTCAAATGTATTATTTGGATACTATGAGAAGAAGTTGTGAATTTTTAAAGAGCAAATTGCCATTGCAGCCATAACCACTTTTAAGATTTCATGTTCACATGTTGTACATCCTTGTCATTATATCTATTCACTTTTATAGATTTTCCAAGATTTCAAAGGTGATGGTTATGGGGACAATGGTGCTTATGGGTGTAGATACCTTAAAGTGAAAAAAAAAAGTTTTTTCCCTTGCTGCCCAAAAATTTCAAAAGCCTTTGATAGCTCTTATATCAAAAAAATTGCTCTACACAAAGATGAGGTTTCTTTTTCCCATATAGAAGACCAAGTTAGGTAAGTGTGGGAGAATTTTCAAATGGATTGAAGGTGTGAATCATACTTTATAAAATCCTGCAATGTTGTAAGGCCATGAAATTTGCATATACACTTGGCAAATTTGGAGGATTAACCCCTAAAGGACCATTGTCCCTACAAGGGACAAATGGGATTTTGGGCAAGTACCTACGGCCTCAATTGTTTTCCTAATTTTTTGAAACTTTTCTGAAAGTAGGAAAACACATTAGCTTTTGGGTAATCTAGTTTTTATTCCAATTGATGCTAGGGAGCAAACGTCTTGCCCAAATAAGCACAAATTTGGGGAATCCGGGCAACAAGTTTTTTTTACAAAAACTTGAAATACTTTTATTTTATTTTTTCTTGTAGATTACATTTTGTTTTACATCTGAAGCTTTTGACTCATTCCATTTAAACTAATTATGAGAAAGTTATGGACAATCTTACTTTTTGGGCAATTCAAGCATCCTCTTGAAAAAATACCTTATAAAATTCATTTTTGAATGCAAAATTAACATTTTTTCAAATTTTTTTTGGAGGGGGTGAAGTTTGCTTTCTAGAACAACCTCACCATTGGGATTATTGAGTTTCAATTCCATTGCAAGGTTATTAGCAATTTAAGTTTTTGTTCAATCTCATACCTTCTTCTACCTAATATTTTTTTAAAGAATGAAAATTAAGTGTTTTTTGTACTAGTTTTTTTCCCAAGATTCCCAACTCAACTTCCTACCACAAAAAAATAAAGTTCCAAACTTTGTAGTGCAAAAATTTCAAGTTAAAAAAGTTCAAAGTCAAATGACCTAGTCATGCAAGGTGCAAAATAACATGTTCTTTACACTTTAAATGCAAAATCTTCCAATTTGTTTGGTTAAAGTTCTTGAGTTTTGTACGATACATTCCTAAACTAGTCTAGTACAAGATCCTTTGATTAAATATGCAAAAGACCAATTTTCAAACTTTTTTACTCTTTGGCATAGAAGGGGCAATTTTGAGTGTCTTTTGACAAAATAAAGGCCATGGTCCTTTAGGAGATAATGTAAAATTGAGAAATCTAAATTACTTTGATCCAAATGGTGAAAACCAAGAAATTTTAGTCTACTAAAACTTGGAAAAAAAATAGTAAAAAAATAAAACACAAATCGCTCAAAAATTTAAAACGCCAAATTTTACAAGAGGCAAAAGGAATGGAGGCTTGGGAATCCCAAACCTACCCGCAAACTAAAACTTCTCATAACTTTCATGTCATTAATCAAAACTGAATGGTTCAAAGCTTCCCACATATACATAAATCTAAAGAACCAATTTCCAAATTTTATTTTGAAAAAATGCAATTTTTTTTGGTTGCCCCCTTCTCCCCTGTTTTTCAAGGTATTCAATCATGCATAATTTCTTCAATAAATGTTGGTATGAAGGAAAAACTTAGATGCTCACAAAGATCTTTGAATTCCCCATCTTCCATGAAAGTCTAAAAAAATCACACAAACTAGTTTGGCTATAGGTATTGTGGAGTTAGATTTGGTATACTTTGATGGTAAACCTAGTCTAGGGATGAGTTCGATCATGGGAGACTTTTTCCATAGGATTGCAAGACTCTTTCAATTTTATACCTAAACCCAAGTAAGAAGTTCCTTAAATTGGATTATTGACCATGCTCCTAATTGCTATTATGATGCTCACTTTTATTCAATTACCCAAGTAGAGTTAGAAGAACTTAAATGTAATTTCTTTCTTTTATTTTTCTTTAATCTCCAATGTCTTGAAGCTTTCTTTCTCCATTCTTGGTCTTTTCCTCCACTTGTCCAAATCCTTTGCTTTTTGCTCTTAGCCTTCAATTGGCTGCAGTACTCTTCAAGTTGACCTCACAGCTTTGGTCTTCTCTTTTTACTCCAAGGTGTAAATATAAAACTCACAATCACTTGGCTTTTACTCACAAGTAGGAATTTTTACCTCATGGCCTCTCATTTTCTCTCTCTAGTTTGGAATATTCTTTATTCTCACTCTCCTTGATTTCCATTCCTTATCCAACTCTGATCATTTTTAATCACTCTCCAAAGTTGATTATGATATTTTCTCTCTTTCTTACTCTCCAACTAGGTTGGTGTAATTGGTACTTTCACTATGCACCACTCAAAATTATCTCACCAACAAGGAATTAATTCTTTCAGTCTCCTCAGCTTCCAACTTGACTAATGACATTTTTAACTTTCAAGTTACTAATTTAGTCTCACCTACTTGGTATGAATTACTAAATCACTCCCATTAGGTGAATTCATTCAAGTAAGCAAAGGACTCAATTGTTTTAACTCATAGATTCTCTCCAAATTGCATTATTGGATTTTGTTCAATTCCTACTTGAGAATTTGCTCACACTTGGTTCCACTCTCAATTTGGAACTACAATAACACTAAAATAAATCAACTGAATAAACAAGGATCTTTCCAAATCTTTCCCACTTAGCATACTCAACTCAATTAGTAGTTTAATACACACACATGCACAAGGCATTCAAACCAATTTGAGTAATTAACTTGCAGCCATACAAGCTCCCAATTGCTACTCACATTAATCAATTCTCCATACACATTATCTCTCAGTAGGAATTTCAAAAACTCTCACTCAAGTTCCAATTCAATCTTCTCTCAGAACTACAACTTTGATCCAAACTCTCAATTGGAAATCAAATTAAATCACATTCAATCACACATTCAAATAGCATCACACACATGAACACATACTCAAACACAACAAGTAGTAACATATACTATATTGATAAGAACAAGCAAAAACAAATAGAATTTACACAGCCAACTAGGGCCAGGACTCTCACGCTCTTGAAGGCTGTGGGTATTTTCCTACTTGAAAATCACTACTAAAAAAGGGCCCTTTTATGACTCAGTGCATATAAATCTTGATTGTCATCCAAAATTAGTCATATTTGGAGAGCATATAATTTACACTATATATGAATCTATTATATGACTCTCCAAAATATGACTAATTTTGGATGACAATCAAGAGTTATATGCAGTGAGTCATAAAAGGGCCCTTTTCTAGTAGTGAATCTTTCCTTTTATAATCTTTTCCCCACCTATTTGGATCTCTACCTTAGCCTCTTCATGAATTCCATGGAATCTTAGTCTTTTTAGCATCTTTTGAATCCCTATGACCTAATTGTATTCCTTTAACCAACTGGTTGCACAAAAACTGCCAAAATGTAGGAAAAGGACACCTATTTGTTAAATTTTACCTTTCTACACAAACTAGGCATTCTACAGGTACATGCCCAAAATCCCACTTGGCCCTCGAGGGACCACTTGGGCCTTTAATCCCTAAAAGCCCACCTATCTCCCGAGGGACAAATGGATTTTGGGCATGTACTTCTAGCTAATCTAGTTTTTGTAATTTTATAAAACTTTTATGGAAGGTGGGGAATTCCAAGACCTACACGGGCATCTAATTTTTTTGTCATTCTAACATTTGATGAGAAGTTATGCAAGACTTTATGCACCCCAAGGGAGGGAGGGCAATTTGAGCAGCCTAGAAACTTCTTAAAAATTTGTATTTTCTAAAAATAGAAATTTGAAACTGGTTCTTTAGATTTTTTCATATGCGGGAAGCTTTTAATCATTCAACTTCAATCAGTGAGATGAAAGTTATGAGGTGTTTTAGTTTGTGGGCAGTTACGGATTCTCTACTCTAAAATAAACTTTGAAGTTCTTTATTTTCCACAATTTTCAATGTTTTGGAAAAAAAACTAAACCTAAGGAAGTAGATTGTTTATTGCATTATAAACGTTGGGATTTGCATTTTGCATCTCAATGATTCAATTCTTAACAATTTAGTGATTTGACTCATTCTCTACTTTTTTTTTACTTACTATTTTCCCCCATGTGTCGTACAGTTCCAATTGATTTGAAAATTCTCCCACACATACCTAACTTGGTCTTCTATATGGAAAAAATAAACCTCAACTTTGTGTAGAGTAATTTTTTCATATAAGAGTGGTCAAAGGCTTCTAAAATTTACTAGCAGTAAGGAAAAAAACCTTTCCCTTTCACCTTAGATGTAAATATCTCCCTCCTCTCCATCTAGAATGACCCAATTTTTTCCCACAAGTACCTCTTCTAATCTAAGGCAAGATCCTACGGTTGGATATGCAAAACAAATTTTTATTTCCTACTTTTTTTACTCATTCCCCCCAAAGTGGCAGTTAACAGTTACTTTCACTAGAAAAAAGGGCTTGGATCTTTAGGGGTTAAGGGTTAAGGCAACCTAATTGTCAAGGCAATCTAAAATTCTAAATGCAATATTAAGTGTAGAGATCAATTCTGGATTGAAATTGTGCTTAAGATTTGTTTAGAATCAAGTTGTGGTTCTGTTTTTCAATTCTTTTTCTCATAAATCCATCAGATAAAAGTTCTTCAACTTCAATCTTTCATCATACATGTCATTCTATAAAAGTTTCTAGTGTAGAAATGCATTTGATTAGAGCAATTTCAATCTTAAAATGAATTTCTAATTCTATATGTACAAAAAATGTGGTCAAGGTTTATGAACATAAAGATTTTGTATGCTAAACCAGGCATATAGTAATCCATCAATTTAATAAAAAGGACATTTTCGGAAATTAATAAATCAGGCACAAAAGAAAGTGATTGGATACTGTAGCTAATTTGTCATATTATTCTCCAAATATTAGCAGCATGCAGTTTTGTTTTGTTTTTCTTTTTTCAACCGATGTTTTGGATGGATAAATTTTTCTCAAGTAGTCATGTGATAAGTAAATTTTCAAACTAACGGTATTTAGGACAGGCTCAAAAAATTGCCCCTCATTGGAGGTTTTTTGAGGCATGACTACCGGTAGCAAGTTTCCTTTTGTTACAAATCAACCTCGAACATAGTTTAGCCAAAATAGTCGAAATGAAGGTATTCCGAAATATTTAGGAAAGTTGAGATTCCAAATGCCAGAAATACGAAAATACTATCCTTCTCTCCGATGAATCATTTACCAGTACAGTAATAGTTTTATATCCGTACTATGGCAACAGTATTACATAATTTTGATATTGTTATCTTAACCCCTAAAGGACTTGATCCATTTTGAAATGGTCAAACTTCATGTCTAAGCTCAATTTTGTCTTTTAAATTGTGTTCAAACAAAAAATTTATATTTTTATTGCTTAAAACTATGAATAATATATCACTACAAGAAATTTCAATTAGTTTCATGAGAAATTGTAATTGTTATCATTTTTTTTTTAAAAATGAAAATAAATAAGTTAAGATAGCAAAAAATATCCAAATTACTTGAAATTTTTTCAAGAGGTACAAGCAGCATTAAAGATTAGTGTGAAAAAGATTTAACAAGTTATTTTTTTTTTTACACCCAAAACAACCTCAACAAAGAATTTAAAGTCAAATTTGACTATCAAACCAAGTTTATCCTTATATTTAATTAATTTATAGAATTTGATATTTGTGGCTAGAAGACACGTTCATTTTATAATTTTGATATTTTTTTCAATAAATTTGATGGAAATTTTGAATCATTGTGATTTTTTAAAGCTAAATGTGGAAATAAAATCACATGAATTAGAATATGTATTACAAAAATTTTATAGTTTCTACTATAAATGAATGGTAGAATGAGAAACATACTTTTGTAGTTTAATTTTAAAATGCATTTAAAGAGTAGAAAATATGAATGAAAAATACACCATATTGTGTTATTTGGATTCTAACACTTGGAGCTTTCAATGGCAATAACTCTTTTGATTTTTGGCATTTTTCTAAAAAAAATCAATGGAATAGAAAGGAAACTTGTCAAGCTTTATTTTCTTGGTTTGAATCATGCACCAAAAATTGATATTTTGAAAGTTACAATCAAGGTTGACCAAGACGCATCCACTTTTTGGATGCATGGACCTTTAAGGGTTAACCCTTAACCCTTGAGCGCCGAGAGTTGAAACAAAAAAAGCTTGACTTGTGTGCAATCAAAATGCCCTTGGGGAGTGAAAAATATAATCCACAAGATTTAACCATATGAATTGTTAGTAGAAAGCGTCTCCATTATGTTGGACTAGATTGGAAGTGGTTTCACCGAACGTGCAATGATATTATAATGGTCAAAATTGAGTTGACCCATTTGTTTGAGAGACATTATAATGTCTCTTGGGCGCTCAGGGGTTAAATGTCCCAAGGGCATCATAGATAGGTTGCTGTATAATTGATATTTGCTACCAACAAGAAATTTAAACTTGGGATCTCAAATAGCTCACTAGTACTGCGTTTGTCAATATTCCAACTTCTTTGTTGATCTCAAATGTAGTAGAGGTGTGGATCCATTCCAAATACAAGAAAAATACCCCATTGTATTGGTCGCTCACTGGTCGCAAAGGGCCTTTAGGACGTTTAAGGGTTGAACACTAAAAACATTGGCTGAAAAAATGGATGAATCACCAACTTTCTCTCAAAGAATATCAAGTGCACCAAATTTTGGATGAGATTTATTAATATTAGCTAGTTCTATTGATGAACATGTACGCATGGATGATTCTATCCAGGTATTCCTTATGTGAATGCATTTGAGTATGCATGTCACTCAACTAATGATAACAAAAAAAACTCCCTTTCCTCAACCTTCTTATAATAAGAGAAAATTTGGGGAATACAAACCTTTCTTGGTGTGTATTTTTTCTAAATGCATATAGATCTAACAACTTTGCCATTTGGTGTAGGGTAAGGGGCAAGTTTTACATTATTACAGATTTTCAAGGTCTACTTCAATGCTCTCCAACAAGTTCTTGAGTGTTTGAAACATAACTAGTCATTATTTCAACTTGGTCAAACAATAACAAGTCCCATAACTTTGCTATTAATTTTTTTCATTAATATGATTTGTAAATACCATATGTGACTTGAGATTGCTAACATGCCGTCTTGTGAGATATTATAAATTTCAAAGTATTTAATTAATATTTTTCACAAGGGGTTGCTATTGAGCTTTGAAAAACTCAAGAATTTGTTGGAGGACATTGTACATTGGATAACATATTAAGGGAATTGATGTGTGCACACCTAGGGTTTGATATATGCACACGGAGTAAATTTTAGATATTTATCATCAACAAGTTGAATTTGAAAAGTTTGAATTCACATTTGGAATTAGAAATCTTGATTGTCTAGAACCACAAAGAAAGTTACAATTGAACAACACCTAGTGAAAAAATTAGTTTTTTTTTACAAGCAAAGATAAAAGTTATAATTTGTCCCCTAGCTAAGCTTTTCCACTAGGTGTTGTTCAATAGTAACCTCCTTTGTAGTTTTAAACAAAATTAAGGTTTATAAATCCAAAGTTGAATTCAAACTTTCCAAATTCAATTTGTTAATGGTAAATATCTAAAATTTGCCCCCTCCCCGTGTGCATATATCAAACCTTGGGTGTGCACATATCAATTCCCCATATCAAAGATGGTAACATTTTGAAGCATCTCTAAGAAAATGCTTTTACAAAGAATGAGAATGGTGGGAAGAACAATTGAACAATTACTTTACTTGGAGTGGATTATGACATGCTTAAGGAAATCTTTCCATTATCATGGATTGTTTCAATTACGAGGGTAGCTTAAGATTAAGCTTGAAGTAAAAAACTGTATAACAATTGAAGTATCAGTGCCTACTTACACTTATTATATCTTACTAAAATTGTAGACAAGGTCTTTTGTTTTTTCTTTTCTTTTTAAATCTTATTTTATTTATAAACAATAAGCATAATATTCATTAAATTGAGAAAAATCTTAATTTTGGGACTTTTAGGATTCAAGTTCTTGAAAATTTATTCAGTAAATACTGTTTTGAGGATGTAAAAACTCAAAAGTCCCAAAATCAAGTTTTTATAAATTAATGAATGTTGTGCTAATAACGCTATCAACATCTCAAGTCTATGCTTGTAAAAAAAATTATTTGAACGATTCACACAAGTAGATTATATTTTATGTTTATTTGATCAAATGAAAATGTTCATAGAATAAAAATAATTACATGTGAAAGTTGTTTGAAACCTTCATGCTTAGTTGTAATTCGTATCAAGAAAAGAAAAAAGAAGCTGTTTGAAAAAGTAGAAAATTACAGTGTTTTGTAAAGAATGAGGTACGTAAGAATTAAACAAAAGTAGCATGTCATGACTAAATAAAATTGTAACATGTGGGCACTGTATTAGTAACACCTATTGATAGGATTTACATAAAATCAACAAGCCAAATACTTGCAAGTGGCAATCATGCTTTTTGGAAACTGATTACTAATCATACATTCTGAATGTTTCTAAGTACAAGTCGGGTACAGGGTGGTTACAAATTGTCAATTCTAGCTGCTGAGTTTTTTGGTGAAACATGGCTTACATTTGGTATGTTTTTGTCAAATTTTTTATCATTGCATTTTTATGCCATATCAAGCAAATATGTTAAATTTCAGCTCCTAAAATCCAAAACTCCATTTTTGGTGCATGATTTTGTAAGAAATTCATGGTTTTACATGATAATTGAGTGAAAGATATTGGTGATGAATTTTTGAGATATGATTCCACGGATATGTAGGAAATATCCATACGCACATCATCCATGCTAAAAAACCCCCCTTAAGTAACAAAACTTTGAGCTACAAAAGATTCAATGAAACTTGTGATAGGCTCAAATTTTGTAAAATGTATATTTTTCTATGAAATCAAATTTTGTTGTTTGACTCAAATATTGTAACTAAGTTTGTATCTCTAAACATGATACTTTGTTTACTTGCTAAAAAGTTAGTTAAAAACAAAAATATACATTTTACAAAATTTGGGCCTATCACAAGTTTCATTGAATCTTTTGTAGCTCAAAGTTTTGTTACTTAAGGGGGGTTTTTTAGCATGGATGATGTGCGTATGGATATTTCCTACATATCCGTGGAATCATATCTCAAAAATTCATCACCAATATCTTTCACTCAATTATCATGTAAAACCATGAATTTCTTACAAAATCATGCACCAAAAATGGAGTTTTGGATTTTAGGAGCTGAAATTTAACATATTTGCTTGATATTGCATAAAAATGCAATGATAAAATATTTGACAAAAACATACCAAATGTAAGCCATGTTTCACCAAAAAAACTCAGCAACTAGAATGGACAATTTGTAACCACCCTGTACCCAACTGTACAATGTTTGTCCATCAACATTGAGAAACCTCCTCATCCTTTGCACATAGTTTCTAAGTTTTTTTTCTAAATTGTTGTTGCTAGACTTTGAAAAATACAATAATCAGATAACCCCTAAAGGACCAACTGTCCCATTGGGGGACAAATGGGCCTTAGGCATGTATTTATGACTAAACCAATTTTATGAAAAAATTGAAACTTTTGAGGGTGGTGGGAAATTCAAAGATGTATGTGAACATCTAATTTTTTCTTCATTCCAACATTTATTGAAGAAGTTATGCATGAAATTCTAAAATATGGGGGAGGGTAGGCAATCTGGGCAACCCAAAAAAGTTCTTGAAGATTTGCATTTAAAAAAAACAAAAATGTGAATTTGATTCTTTAGATTTTTATATATGTGGGAAGCTTTGAATCATTCCATTTTGATTGATGAGTGAGAAGTTTTAGTTTGAGGGCAAGTATGGGACTCCCAAACCTCCATTCTTTTTCCTCTTGTAAAATCAGGTGCATTAATTTTATTTTTTATTTTTTTTCTGTGTTGTAGTAGACTAAGATTTCTTGATTTTTAGCATTTGAATCAAAGTAATTCAAATTTCTCAATTTACATAAATCCTCAAATTTTGCCTAGTGTATATGCAAATTTCATGGCCTTACAACATTGCAAGATTTTACAAAGTATGATTCACACCTCCAATTCATTTGAAAATTCTCCCATACTTACATAACTTGGTCTTCTACATGGGAAAAATAAACCTCAAATTGCATAGAGCAATTTTTTTGATATTGGAGCAATCAAAGGCTTCTAAAATTTTTGGACATCAGGGAAAAAACTTTATTTTGCACTTCAGATGTCAATATCTCACTCTTCTACAACTAGAATGAGCTGATTTTTTTCCCACAAGTACCTCCCATAATCTAGGACAAAATCCCAATAGTTGAATTTCCAAAAAAAATTTATTTTCCTACCTTTCTACTAATTCCTCAAAAGTGGCAGTTTTCAGAAAATTTCACAAAAAATGGGCTTGGTCCTATAGGGGTTAAACACGGCTATCGTGGATCCCAATCCACAATTCCATACTTGCCACCACAGTCTGGATAAACTTTCAGTAAACTTTGGACAACAGGCCTTAAGGTAACCAACAAATTTCAAACTTTATTGAGAAAACCAACGTTTTATTATGAGAGAACAAAAAATTCCATGTAAAAAAATTAAGAAGCAAAATATGCAATTTATTATTATTTTTAGTTGATTAGCTATTTCTTCTCATTTTCACTCATTGGTGAATTTCGGTTACTCCTGTATTTTCCTTTTTGAGATCCATTGGTTTCAAAAATCTAATCAATAAACGTCAGGCTAGTCACTGTAATTGCTCCTCTACAATAACTCTGTGGAGATGTGGCAAGTCCATAATACTATCTCAAGTCCATAATACTGTCTCCAAAAGTTGTAGTAATCAACAGTGCATGCTGTCCCCATGAACATTGCAAGAAGAGCAACATGAAACCTAACATTGAGAATGAGAATCTTCTTACACTTTGAATTACCTAAAAATATGAGTACACTTGGTGAGGTTATATTTTGCCTTCCATCATGGACCATGTAACTAAAATCACTTCTAAATAAAATTAAATGAAAAATGATATCTTTGCATCCTATAGAGTATATTTTTTGGTATCAAGGGACAAATAACGCCCTCTTGCTATGAGGGGTTAAGGGTTAAGTGGTGCCAAGGGTGGAGTTCAGGTATTTCCATTCTAGGTCATTTTTGAAGGACATTTTCAAGTGCGTACCCACACCATAAGTGTTTGAGCCACTACGAATAAGGGCAGAGATGATGGTTCTAGAGAACGAGTCAAGGATTCACAAGCAAGTACCATGCCATACAAGTAGTCCAGAAGCAGTCATCATGAAACTAAAATCCTCCTGAATCCATTTGAAAGGTCTGAGACTCTGAGTTGTACTGTACAGAATCAAGAAGCCGGAGACCATATTCCACAACATGATCTCATCTTCACCAATTCAATCCCTTGTCTGCAACAAATCTTCAGTGCAAAACTCACGCACGAAGCAGAAAAAATCGGTGTGAGATTGCACGAGATGACATCTTCCATAGTTGCAAACGCAGCTTCAGAAGACACCATCTCCATGCCATGCTGAAAATACCGGTGCAAGTTCTGAATTGTTGTTACCAATCCTCTCAAAACCAACAAGTTGGGGCAGGCAGCGGTTAGCAATACAGGCTCGTGATGCAGGTGCACTCTAACCCTTTAGTGACCGGTCGACCATCTGGTGGTCGTTTTTTTTTTTTTTTTTTTTTTTTTTTTTTTTTTTTTTTTTTTTTTTTTTTTTTTTTTTTTTGCCTTTTATGCTTGTTTGAAGGTGAAGTACATGGAATTTGGATAAAATCAGAAAGGGACGAAGTTAGAGCATATTCTCTTGCACATCCTGGGTCAAATTTTGGCTCAATCAGAGCTAAGATGCACCAGCTGTAAGGAATTTAGTGATGGTCACATGACATTGAAAGTAGTTCACGGAAAAAGAAATATAGTGGGATACGGAGAACTTGGCTTCAAGTCTTGTGTGAATGGGGTGCATAGGGAATAGGGAACACTCTAGGGTGCAAGAACTGCAAGAGTTTGCTTGAAAGATTAGGTGCCGAGTGTGGGTGATATGCAAAAGATGCGCAAAGTATTTGTACTTGGCCCACCTCGTATGTGAGCATGTTTGGTTCTGTATTCCACTAGATATGTCGTTGTTGCACCGTTCGATTGCAAATATGAAGGCGCCGCTGAATTTATGCACATACTTTAGAGAGGTTGAACCGATTTGATTCCTCATGTCACTAGTCCAAGAAAGTCCAATTTGTTGTATTTGTGTGGCTACCTCTGTATACATGACAACTGATCCCTCTAAAAAAATGCCATGAACTTGACAAGGAAGCGCAAAGGTTGCAATTTTTGGGTAAAATTCATAAGTAGACATGTTGAACATGCCAAGTGCAAACCCTATCTTGGAGGAAGTGCTGAAAGCAAAAGATTTTGCAGCATGTGCAGGGCACTATAGAGTTGAGAATCTTTTTAGTTTTTGTTCACCCCTCTCTTCAAGGAAGTTGCACTTCTACTCTAAAACCTTGATTCTCATTTTTTCTTCTTCAACTAGATGCCACAATTTATTGCAACATTTAAACCGGTTGGATCAAATTGCTTTCACTGTGAGGTCCCGTGCCATGGTAGTTTCTGCTATATACAAGCAAACATGGCGCTCCCCCGAAATCAACCACGGTCACTAAAGGGTTAACGTTCCTGTAATGAAGTGATATCAAATTCCATTTCATGTCAAAACCTCCAACAGCGCCAGTCAAAAGCACTTTCTTACGACTAATTCGTTGAAAGCTTTGTTCAAGGGCTTTGCTGTGGAAACCACAAACATGAGCAAAGAAATTCAATAAAACCGGATTTCAGACTGCTATTCCTGCAGGTAACGAGCTCAATCTCTGTTCCTTCAAATATGACTCTATTGTAATGAGCAGGGGAGCCAAAGAACGAAGGTAGCATGAGGGTTTCCGCAATACCCTTCCGCACCTGGCTATTTATGTCTTAGATCCCCAGCTTGAGATAGAGATTAGAAAATACTTAAAACAGCAGTTTGGGACCTGATCTAATCTCCTGTACTAACCCCGTTACCGACGGCAACTCATCTATCCATAACTTGGTTCAACTCGTTAGCAACAGGTGTAAGTTGGACCTGCTGATTCGTACATAGTGATGACAATTTGATCTCAGAGGATTGGCTCTTGCACCCAAAGATCTCTCCACAACTCTATACACCTCCCAAAAATCACTCCATCAACTTGTAACTTACTGTGTCGCAAAAAGTTTTCTCTAACCTTACATCAAGCTTAACTTTCTTGAGTATTACCAATGTAACGAAAATCCATGCACCCAAGGTTCCATGTCCCTGTGAAGAGCGCGCTACATAACTCCCTTCAGTAACATCTCTGGAAAACACAGAGACGTCCTCTGCTGCATCAGCCAGGCCGGCGAGAGCCAAGCAGACGGTTGTGTAAAGCTGGTTCGCTCTCTGGCGCAGATGCACCACCACACAGACCGCAGATGAGGATCCCATGTGACTGGATAATCGGTTCGCAGCTCCACTCACGAGGTATTCATCTGCGACAGTCAACGTCTTCAACTGCGGCCACCTGTTTGGAACCAGCCGCCTCTTACAATGAGTCACTTTGATTCAGGCCATCGAACAAAAGCAATTCGAGCATGCTCCTTGAGTCCTTGTACTTTCTGCAGCATAGAAGAACCAAGTCCTTCCCTGCCTTTGTCTTCTGTTCTTGAACCTCTTGACAACGCTACCTTACGAACATCGTCAACTTGCTCTGCCCAAAACTACGCAAAACCTGAGAAGGTATGCTGCATTTTCATGTCATCTAACGATCTTAAATCTTGTCATGTGCAGAGACATAGGAGATCCCTGACACCCCACCTTGTAAGCCAAGAGCGCAGCCAAGGATGCAAGCAGGAGCAAATCGAGCTAAGGGCTACAGCGAAGGGAGCTCCAGGTCATGCCAATTCCCAGATTACAAGGATAAGTAATTGACCAACAGAATGGTGTACCACATTCTAAAAGATATCCAGAAACAAAACCCTCCTTGCTGTAGTCTCGTTCAGAAAAAGGACCTCAAAGCATGGAGGTCAAGACCTGAAAAAGTGAAGGGTTTTTGAGGGATGTGGCAGATCCATGTGACAAATGCTACGAACGGATGCAAATTCATGCTCCAGCTCTTCCCCTCTCGAGCTCGCGAGCCTCGCGTTCTGACTCCCGCCTGATGACATCTTCCCATGCACCTTGGTTCACAAAATCGATAGGCACCCCGGTGCCCACTCGTAACCCTAATTGCACCAATCCTTCACTGGTCACGACTCGGCACTCAACATGAGGATTCAATATTGTATCCTGCACTTCCTCTGAAAACTTTTCCTCCAGTTCCTCCCACGAGAACAAGAGCGGAAGAGTCGAGCCTCCCCACGTATTGAAATCCATCAACTTCACCTTGTTATCTTTCGTGACATACACGTCAAAGGAGTAATCCCCACCGCCAAACTCATCCTTGAGATTCTCCAAGAAGAACTCCAAAATCATATCAGCGAGCTCCTCTTCTCGCCCGAGCAGCGTTTCGTAAAACCCTGTGAGTCAGTGATCCCAAACATGATTATCACTTTTAGCTCCAGTGGCTAAAAACACTGCTAAAAAGCTAAAACTTCAAAGTTAATACTGTAAAGTCCACATTTTTTTTTGCTGCACAAAAAATCTGGTAGCAATCCTGCGAAATTTAGCCAGTTTAAAGATCGTTACCTGTGACTTCTCTCTGGCAGACCCCGAGAAGAGCATTCTTGCACACAAAACCACGGAACTCCATCTCGGGTCTCATGTCGTACCACTTCCGCAACGCCAGCACCACTTGCAAGGGTCTGTCCATGCTCTTGTCATCACACGAATCGAATGCGTGACACAGGTCATGGACGACGTTGTCGGACGCCTTGAGCAGCAGCGCTACCTCTCCAAAGTTCTCGCACTTCATGCTCCCTATGGTTGCAATCCAGGGTGAGTTCAGATAAGGTAGCAGCACCCATAAGCGTGAAACTAAGGATTTTGGAGTAGGATGAACTTTGGAAAAAATACTGTCAAGTTAGGAAGAGGAAACCAAAAACATTGGCATCAATTTCAAGACTCCAATTGCAAGCATTTGTTCACAAAGATTTTTCAAAGTCCAAAATCACTAAAATTGTATATATGTGTGCAGGAGATGCTAAAAACAATGCTTATTGGTTCTTAAATAGTGAGATGGGCACTCAAAATTGTCATGCTAGTCACCCAAAACCATCACTTTGTCACCCATAACCATCACTTTGTCACTCATAACCATTTTTTCAATGACAGTGCCTAGGTGACGCCCATGGGGACAGTGACGTAGATGAGTGTTGCTACCTTAGATTCTGCCCATCGCATATCACAAAATAAACGAGTTCAAGGAGGTGTGAAAAATCACCTGTGGTGGCAATCCAGGCCGTGTCCTTGGGCGCACTCCAATTGAGCTTGGGCATCACGGCCCCTCCCAACTTTGCAATCATAGTCTCCACCTCTGCTGCTAACTCGGGAAACGTGGGCACCGGAGGAGTGTCTGCATCATCATCATCATCGTCCTCCTCCCACTCGGAATAGCCCTCCGCTTCAAGCTGCGGCACCCGCACCTGCGTCCTCCGTGGCATTGCATCGCTGTCCTCCGGAAGATACAATCCATCCTCCAGAAGATAGCTCACAAACTCCTCCGGTAAAGGAACGATCTGCGTCCGTATTGACCGCGTTCGGAACTTGGGATACCACTCCTGTATCTGGCATCGCAAAACGTCCGATTCCTTCATGTTGTGCTGCGGTCCGGCCAGCTTCAAACTTACCCTAACCCTAAATAAAAATTCTATGAACTGAAGCGCTCTCACATTCCCACGCCTACAAAGAACATCGTTTCCTAAATGCACAAATGTCGGTGTTCTTCCAATCTCACATCGCCGCCCATCCGTAGCAACCCTATGCAACAGAGACCGTGAGCTGCCCTTTGCGAAAGATTAATCAATGCGCCATCGCCTCACCTGGACTCATCAACAAAAGTGCTTTAGGCTTACAAATGTGCTTACAAATGTGCTTTAGGGTTTAGGGTTTAGGGCCGCAAGTTCGGGTTCAGGAGCCAAAGCGGCAGAAGACAGAGTTTGGATCAGCGTTCGGGGAGAAATTTTAGGGTTTGAGGCAACCGGTTTTAAGACGAGGTAAGACTCCAGCAAAATTCGTCCCAAATAAAATAGGGAAAATTTCATGCATACCCCTGAAGTTTGCAATAATTTCATAGATACCCCTGCTTTTTAAGAAATTTTACAGATACCCTGAACCAAAATTTTCAGGTGTTTTTTTGTTGTGCATGTCACTTCCCTTCTTCCTTTGTGCGCATGCATAACAAGAAAGAAGTAGTGTGCGCACAAAGGCAGAAGGGAAGTGGCATGTACAACAAAAAAATACTTCAAAATTTTGGTGCAGGGAGTATCTGTGAAATTTCTGAAAGAGCAGGGGTATTTATGAAATTATTGCAAATTTCAGGGGTATCCATGAAATTTTCCCAATAAAATACTACCAAGGTCAATTCCTTCAACGGCTAAGCTTACCAGGTGCGGAACCATGCCAGCTACGTTTACTTCGCAACTACCATCGAC
Organism: Ulota crispa; assembly: GCA_963920765.1. NCBI lineage: Eukaryota > Viridiplantae > Streptophyta > Bryopsida > Orthotrichales > Orthotrichaceae > Ulota > Ulota crispa. The sequence continues at coordinate 14,576,841 of OY987247.1, read as the reverse complement.
AAAATACAAAAGAAAGTGCATGCCATAAAATTGGACGTGTGCAACAACTACGGCTTGCTCATGGGGAGAAACAATGACCACATTTTAATTAACCCAAGCAAGCAATCGACGTTACCTGGAGGTGCGGGTGGTACTCTGGTGCGCGCAGAAGGACTCTCTAGTCGAGTGCAATCCAAAGTCACCACGGAGCAAAGACGACAACCTAAACCCTAAACCAGCCAGGCTTCGTGCTGGACCTGCCCTTGACCCCGGCGAGTGGCAGTGCAGGAAAGGTGCAAACTTTAAAAACGCTCCCTTCGTCGAGTACACTTCCTGGAGGGGTAACAAAAATGGCTTTGCTCAAAGCGGGAGAACAGTCCACGGCGACGAGGAACATAACTTCCCGCGACTACATCGACATGCAAATTCGAGAAATTTTGTAAAATTTTGTATGACACGCGGCGAGCCCTCAGAAAAGCGCTACTATTGTTGTGAGGGGGTGACCAACAAATCAATCCACGGTGACAAGTTCGTGCCTTCATGGCTCATGAAACTCGGAATGCGAGAGATGCATGCGGCCATAGGGGTGTGTGCAGGGTTTGATTTTTGGTTTTTCCCTGTAGAGCGACACGCACCCTAAAGTATAAATACCATAAACGGTTAAAATAAGCCACTTTAGCCTGTAAGGTATGGGGAATTTTGTGAGAAATTAAGCTCAATCTGTGGAGAAACAAAGATAAGGGAAGAATGCAAAAAAAAATTTACTCAAGAATGAATATTTTATGCAATATAAATGTGGATTTAGGGTTTGGATCAATTTTGGTTTCATAAGTGTATCTTAAATGGCTGCCTTTAGAACCTTGATTTGAAACAAGTTTGAACCAATCAAATGCAAGGAAATAGCATCTTTTCAAAATCTTTTTCAAAACTAGCTCTTGTTAGTTTTAGAACAGTTTACGTTGCCATTATTAGGGGAGTAATCGTTTATGGTATATCTACTTTACCATGTGAGCAGGTAAGGAAAAGTTGGACAAAGTTGGATAGAATCAACAACGTGTGTACATCCATCTAGTAAATCTGCTAATATTAGTAGTTTTCATCCAAAAGCTAGCGAATCTGGTGCAAATCTAGGGAGGGATTAGACAAATTCATCCCTTTTTCCCATAAATTTGTCTAGTGTTACAATTGCCACTTAAATTTTGAGTAAGGTTTAAGCAAATTTTTGTCAAGAGTTTTTTTGTTGGGTGTGTGTTGTGCGACAAGGCAACCATTGAAGATAGCCAGTCACGCGACTTTGCATGGGGCTCAGTTTACTACACATTCAGTTTAACCCCTAAATGCCAAATGGTGTTTTCTTGTTAGGAATAGAAAACGCAACAAAGATACAAAGAGATATATAACCAAAGTATACGAGAAGAAAGAAGTTAGAAGATAAGAAGATGCTTATTCCAAGTAGGTTTTCACATATATACTAAGGAGAGGATATAAAGTAAAAAGTCCTCCTCTAATATTGGACCATGAGTTACTTTGTCTAAAGTAAACTCTAATGAACTCTAATTAATTAACTATATTGGAGAGCGTATTAATATAATACTTATCCTAACATTTTTCTTGTTTTTGGAAGGCAATTTTGAAGTTTTTGAATTGTTTTTGAAGTTTTTGAATTGTCTTTGTCCAATAATTATTAAATGTCAAAACAAACTTGTAACCATAGAATCTTGAACTTCAAGGCTTCTAGATGGCGCTACCCAAAAAAATCCAAAAAGGCCACACAAATTTTAAGATATTTGTGATTGAATATGGATGAGTATATATATTTTTCTTTTTTTTGGAGTTGCCCAAAATTTCTAATGCAAATTGACAACTTTTGGATCAAAAATTGGGAAATTGACCACTAAGGATGCTTTAGTGTTTATTGTTGTTACTTGAAAACTAATGACCCCCCTTCCAAATCCATGACCACAATTTCACAAATGAGCCTGCAATGCAACTGTGAGAGCACAACCACCTGATACAACAAAATTTCTTAGCTTCCATTATTGACCAAAAATCATTATAAATGAAAGAAAATTCAATAGTGAAAGAATTCTAATTTTCATAATAAAGATGTTCCAAATGATATTAGTCCAAAAGCACTTAACACCATATTTGTTAAATTGGGAAAAAGAGAGGTACCATTTTGTACTCCACCTTAACCCCAAAAGGCCCAAACAAAGTTTTTTGGCAACATAGCGATTTTGGGCAGCTCACTACAAGTGGATTTTTTATTTTTTTCTTCAAAGTTTTCACACATGATGTGTCCAAGGAGTAGCTTTAAGGCCCAATAAATTTCATAACTTTTGACTTCATGGTTCAAAAGCTATTGCATGATATGTAGTTTTCTTTATATGGGGGGCAATTCAGGCAGCTCAAAAAACTTCTTTAAAAATTACATTTTATGAATTTTGTTATTTGAAATGGGTTCTTTAGACTTGTATATACTTGGGAAGCTTTGAATCATTCAATTTTCATCAATGAGATGAAAGTTATGAGGAGATTTTGTTTGCGGGCAGTTATGGATTTCCTACTCTAAAAAAAACTTTTAAGTCCTATGTTTTACTCAATTTTTAATATTTTGGAAAAAAAATAAAGCCAAAGTATGTAGATTGTTTGTTACAACATTTTGACCATTAGGATTGGAATTTTTGTTTTTCATAATTAAATTCTTAACAATTTAGTGTTTTGTATCATTCTCTACTTCTTTTTACTTACTATTTTTTTCCTTTATGTTGTACATTTCTAAATGATTTGAAAATTTTCAAGTATGTACCTGACTTGCCTTGAAGAATGAATACAAAAAATTACAACCATTTTGAAGCTTTATTCATACAAATATGACCTTGTGAAGTGCAACTGCCCGGATTTTTGCAGGGACAAAAATTGACTTTTTGTCAATTCAAACTCAATAACCTAACAATCCACATGGCAGAAATTTCTGGATTTTTTTCCACATCTTTAGATACTAGTGTACTACAGGATCTTATGGTTAGATGTGTCCAAAAATAACTTTTATCTAAAATTTGATACTTGCACTACAAATGGCAGTTTTGGGAGAGTTTTGATGAAAACATAGTCAAAAGCCTTTAGGGGTTAAACCCAAAAAGTTACTTTAAACCAGATTTGAAGGTATCAGATTTAGTCTAAGCCACTAAGACTTTTTCCCTTGCAAATTCCTCCTTTCAGGTGAGGGCACATGCACCAAAAAAAACGCTATGAGCTTAGTTTTAGGTGGCCACCTAAAACTTTCAAAAGTCCCAAAATGTATTGTTTTTCCCAATTCAACAAATACAGTGTTACTTTTAGATTTTGTTAGATAATAAAATTTCAATAAAAGGGCCCTTATTGCCCAAGGGAGTGCCCAAGCAAAATCTTCATTTTTTTCTCAATTGGATGCTTGTCTTTTCAATGTGGCAACTTGCCATAGGCTTTATGACACTATTCATGACACAAAATGTATGCTTGCAATTTACCTTCCACCATAAACAATTGAAATAAGATATGGAGCAAACTAAAATTGAACGTTGAAGCTAACTTTAGCCCACAACTTTCCCAAAAAAAAACCTTAAAACAATCAAATCTGTGCCTTCAACATCATCTCAAAGTTTCCTAAAAATTTTGAACACCAAAATCTAGTGCCTTGGGCATTTAGGGGATAAGGTAGTGTGCTTGAATTGCAACCTTCTCATGTAAACTCCCATGCATATGTAACTCAAGAATTGATATAAAGTGGTTCTTGAATGGACCTCTTTAAGACATGTTCCATTTGTTCCTCTAAAAACCTCCAAAAAATTTCCCTATGAGGAATTAATTGTTTTTTTCAGTTTTTAAGCTATAACAACATGTGCATTCAAAAATCAATAACCCATTTACCAAATTTATGCAAAATCTCCAACTTTGACATCACCATTTTGGCACCCAAATTCCATACAAAAAGTACCACATTTGTACATAGTTTGTAAATGCTACCAGAGTGCCAGCTCATTGTTATTGATGATTTAAAGATTAGTGGCAACATTGGTACCTCATATGGGCAAGACCAACCTTGCTAAGAGAGGAATGCTACCTAATTTCTTAACTTCCGCCATGAGATCATTGAGCATGACAAACGCATTCTCAGCATTGGAAATCAGCAAAAGGGAGCTTTTTAGTGGTACAGAAACTGTGCCTGATTTGGAGCTTTTTAGAGAGACAGAGGGAGTATTTGTTAGGAGCAGTAATTGCAGTGTTTTGAGAAAAACAATGAGATGGGTATTGCGATGTTTCACTTGGGAATCAGTCCTGAAGAAATTCAGGGCATCAATGCAGCTCAAAACCATGTCTTGAGAAACAGGGGATTTGCGCCAGCAGTTTGCATACCTGCTCAAAGTGAGGTTACATTCCATAGCCATGTTTTTCATGCAACCGCTGCATTCCAGTCGTCCTTCACACCACACTTGCTCAGTAACCTGTCTCCAAGGCTCTCAAGAGACGGTTACGTAGTTCAAACTTCGTAACGGAAAAAAAGCAGGATTTGAACAAGTGTTACTTTAAAGAGTATTCTCAATCATCTAAACCTCAACTGCACAAAAGCAATGAAGAATGTAACGATCTCTTTCAATCTATTGTACCTTCCAATCAATTACCACAATTGATCCAGTTCAATTTCAAGCTCAGTTATATCATGTACATGTTCATTAGAAGCTGCACTCATGTAAATCATCAGGTCAGAGAAGGCTATTTTGTGGTTATTCAATAGCGTAGCCAAAATGAGATTTTTGGATCTACTTTTTTAGGCTGCCATATACAATGAAAAAAAGGTGAGTTACAGACGAAGAACATTGAGAATGCACGCTGCACAAAATACTGCAACATGCTAAGCAAGCAAAATAGACAAGCGTCAAACAATTTGGAACGGTAGCACAGGCTACCTTGGATCCACACAAAGTAACTACCTAATCAGGAATACGGTACAACCATGGATGGCACATGAAACACAACATCCCAACACTTTGCTAAGAGTAGAATCCCGTACCTCCATTGAAAGCCTAAAAGTGGTAGTAGACTAGGTTTTGATGTCCACGAAACAGGCACATGAGACATGAGCGTCGCAACAAAAAAGCTCTCAATATCCTCCGTGCACAGTCCCCTACTTTTCATGATTTCAGCCACATTGTAATCATGTCTGCAGGCGTCCGGGGGACCTCCAAACTTCAATTCACAACCAAATTCTCATCAAACAAGTGGTCGGTGGGGAAGTTTGTCACTAACTCCTCCATGGTTGTTACATTGGACCACCTGTTTGTTTGCTTACCTGTACGCTCAAAGTGTCCAATTGAGCTCATGGTCAGTCTAATGTAGTTAACTCATAGTTGATTTCAAAAAAAGATAAAAAATAATTTTAAAAAAACTAACTTTGTACATGTTGGTGACACTCATTGTTGTCAACGTGAAATCAAAACATGGATATGAAGCCATATCATGTAGTAAAAGTGAAAAAAAGTAATTTGATTCTTCCTTTTCTAGGTCAACAACCCTAAAAATGCCCTAAAAACAAGAGTAAACACATATGTCTGTCCATCTGTTGTATTGTCCATGTTGTCTGTATTGTGCGGCCGCTTGTGTTGTCCATTTTGTGCATTTGCTTGTGCTGTTTGACAACCAAATCTTGCCCAAAGTAACAACCATGACTAACTCTAAAAGATTCAAAAAGTGAAAACATTAAAATAAAAAAATGTGATGAGTGGAACTATGCGGTGTAACTAAAGCATCTCCTCTCATCAAGAGACATATTAAACGACAGTTGTTGGCAAAGTCTCTTTGCTACTTCAACAACCAGTGAGTCCAGTTTCAACGTACGTTAATTCCTCTTGAAGGAACAGAAGAAGCGGCATTCTGACGCACAGACGAGTCCTAGAAGTAGAAGCAAAAAAGTTTGTTACATGCAGGGAGACATCATTCTCTGGGCGTTGCGAGCGTTGAATAAAAAGGATATTTTTGTGTCTGGAATTGAGGAGACGCCACGGAGCTGGCCACACCCATCCCCCTACCAGAGATCAACTGCAGCTATAAATTGCACCCGAAATCATTTGCTACAATGATGGAGCAAAAACAACGTCGTGCACCACCATGACCATGGCTACGTACACCACTCTCTAACTCTAGATGCACCGTGTTCTGCGGAGTGTTCAACTGCAACGGTTGCCAAAATTCAATATGGCCCAGACATTAAGAGCTGCTGTAAAGCTACGTTTGCAGGCTCAAAAATGATATACCAATTCTGATATATATATGTATGATTGCAGCCTCTCGCAGTTACTACTTCGGTGGTCTTCGTTGTAGAAACCATTGAGGAGCTTCTTGAAATTTGGAATGGGAATGTAAGTAAAAACATGACAGCTCATGAGTGACTAACCCTAAAACCAGTGCTGTAACAATCTTGTAAGAAACCTGTTTTTCGACAAGAAGGTCAATCAAGGTAGGACAATGACGACACAGCCATCATGATTGACTTGAATGCTAAACCAGAACAACACATACACACTAGAAACATCTGCACTGTGAAAGGCATTTTCTTCATTTTCACCCAAAATTTGGTGTCTAATCCACAAGATCCAATCGTAGATTTTTAAGATTCAATAGACAGTCTAGGATTCTGATATGCTTGAATTTGACCTCAAGTCACCATGCGCACATCATTCTCTACAACAACGCTCAAATCCTAACAAATTGTCCACAGAAAAGAAGTCTGGCACAGGAGTAAGAGCATCTCCACCCTTCCTAGCCACACAGCCAAGTAATGGGCTCTGCTTCAACCGGTTTGCAAATGGGCTTGCAAATTGGGATCTAGCGGGAGCTAATTAAACGCGGAAAATTGGAAGGTCTCAATTAACTTCATTTGTAAGGCATCAAATTTCAAAACTTCAAACTCCAATGTTGTTTTCAAATTTTAACATGCTTGATTGTTGCTTCTATTCTTGCATGCTAATCATTTTTTGTAAGGTGTCCCGTGATTGTTGTGGCATGTAGCAAGGACAAGTTTGTTTGCTCTTTGTGCTTCTTCATTTGTTGTACCAAATGAACGGTCTTACTAGCATCCCTTGACCGTCAAGAAAATCAGTGCACTTCAAACCCTTCTTTGAGTGCTAGGTGTAACAAGGAAGGGTGGAGATGCTCTAAAATAGAGCAGAATTGCTCTGCACTTCAAACAACAGCACAGATAAAATAGAAGCCTCACTCTTCCGGAACCATGAGCCGTTGCAACACTCTAAGGATTCTTGCTTGATGTGTACATATAGATTGATAATTTGTAACAAATCAGTGGTCGCAAAAGAGGGCTAGTATAATAGCCAAACTTCAATCAAGTTCCTTTCAAAATAAGAAGAACAAATGTAAACATGGCAAATAGGAATTTTTAGCTCAGTGCTTAGCTCAGTTAGCATTGTTATTAGGCACTTGAGCCAAAAAAGACAAACATCACAGTTGGGATCACTTGTGAGGTAAGGTAGGTACACCCAATACCACTAGTGTACCTAAAAATGTCACTCTCTACACAAGGTTGAAACTTAAATCTAAGTACCCCATAGATAATTTATTGTTTGTTGACCAACTCACCAAAGGATAAGTACCTAGATTTAAGTTCTAGAATAATCACTTTGTGTAGAGAGTAACGCCATTAAACACATTGTTGGTATTGGGTGTGCTTCTACTTAAATGCATGATCAAGTGAACTTGACAAGTGATAATGGACAAGAAGAAGCTTAGCCTTGCCCTCAAGGTTGGGGAAGAATTGACATTTAGTGTATTGTCAATTGGTTAAAATTGCAAAAGAACCAATTGACCCTTGGAACTACCAAATAAAAAACTAGTCCTTTTTTTCAAAAACAATAGTTGTAGTATATCACAATATAAATACATAATAATTGTAAAAAATACCCATTGCATGCTTGTGAAAAATTGGTTGAAAATGGAAAATTTTGAATTTCAAGAGGCAAAAATAAAATTTCTCCCAAGCTTTGCCCAGTCCAATGTCCACAATAGCATGTGGTGTAATGTCAACTAGTTCAAATTGCAAAAAAAAATGGATAAATGTGAAATTATAAGCAAAAAAAATTGGTCGAATTTTACAAAAGAACAAAATACAGTATACCATAGTGCAAATATAGAAAATTTCTAGAAAACAACTAAGGCATGCAGGGAGTGCTAAACTGTGAGTGGGGATCAACGTGAGTTGTGAGCTGCAAGCCTAGATTTTTTTTGTCAAAATATTAAATTTCACATATCATCTCTTGAAAATCTTGCTATTTTTTAAGTTTTTCCATTAGTTTTGAACTCAAAATAGGTTCATGCTCATTAAATCTTGGCTCACCCCTCATGGACTCACCGTTAAGATCAAGGAGGCGTATTTTGCTCGGTTTAAGCTAGATTAATTTCCAAAATCAAACCTCCTCAGCAGGCCTTGCCAATTATGCTCCGCCAAATATGCCCACCCTCAATCGTAAGTCTTAACCCCTGAGCGCCCGAGCGACAATATACTGTCGCTCAAAAAGTTAGGTCAACTCAATTTTGACCGTTATAATCTCATTGCATGTCCAGTGAAACGATTTTCAATCAAACCCAACATTATGGAGACTCTTTCCACTAACAATTCATATGATAGGATCTTGTGGACCATATTTTTCAATCCACAAGTAGCACTTTGATTGCACACAAGTCAGACTTCTATTGTTCCAACTCTAGACGCTCAGGGGTTAACGCTAGAGAGCAGATAGGGTCTTGCTGATTTTGAAAAATAGCTTGCCTTCTGGCTAGCCCTACGGGCTCGCCTCAAGGCTTACTATTTTCCAAAATCAGCAGGACCTTGACTGCTCTCTAGTACGTTTTACACTCACGAGACAGCGTCGTCCACGCTGGACCTGCCTTCTCTTCTCTTCTCTTCTCTTGCATGTCAGTCATGCTATAAGTGCAACCGACTGGTGTTGATGAAGGTACACGAATCAATGCAGTCGTTTCAATACCAAGGCATGCTCCCATGTACCTGCACCCTCCAATACATCCTCTGCAATAGATCACCCTCCTGATCTCCGCTGTTGTAGGGGTTTGGCTTGGAGCCTTTGTCTCCCTCGCTCCTCATGCTCCCATGGCCTCGTGAAACCTCTGAGAAACCATGGGTGCCCATTCCCAACTGTTTGGACTTTTAGGCTTCAGCATTTGTCTACGCTAAGGTTGGTGACCCATCCCCGACCATGCTCCCAATTCAGACCATATGTCCTCGGGGTTGTCATTTCAGTACATAGGGTCTAAATTGGGAGCATGGTCGGGGATGGGTCACCTACCTTAGTGACGAAAATTTCTATACTCGAGGTGCTTTTGCATGTTGCTGATTGTGCAACAGAGCTAACAACAACCTAAAGGATGTTACCTACCAAAAGTGTTTGTTGTATTCATATAAGGATTGTTTAACTACGTTGTTACTTTGAGCAAGTTGAGGCTATCAAACAGCACGGACAAGCAAACAAGTTGGACTAGACAGGCGGACACGTCCGTCTGCTCACGTTTTTAGGGCATTTTTAGGATTTTTGACCTAAAAATGGAAGAATCAAATTATAAAATTTCATTTTTATTATGTGATATGACTTTGAATCAACGTTTTGACTTCATGTTGGCAACAATGAATTGTGCTAGCAAATATGAAGTAAGTTTTTTTTATTTTTTTGCACCATTTTTTAAAGTTAACTATGAGTTGACTTTACTAGACGGACCATGACCTCAATTGGGCACTTCAGGCGTACAAGCGGGCAAGCAGACAGGCGGCCAATGTGACAACCATGCCGTTTAGTACTTGAAAAAATGGCTTTATGGTAAATATTTAAAAGAATTCAAAAAATCCTAGCTGATTGGTAGTATGTTTGTGACTTGACTTAAAATTTACAGCTTCAATGGGGTTCATGTGCTAGTACCCAAATACCCCATATGTATACAACACAAGAGAGCATATACAATACAACAACATTCTTTAGGGATTAATGCACTTAAAAATAGCTCCATTGTACAATAGGTTACCAAAAAAAATTGTTTGTCTCCAATTTCACTACTTTGTTTCCTCCTTTGCCAAAAAAATTTGGAGCTTCAATCTTAACAATAAATTTTTGTGAGAGTTTGTAGATGTTGAACACGAAAAGGATCCAACAAGTTTGGATTGTACAATATAATGACAATATTTGTTTCCTAGTTTTTTTTGTTGAAATATCCACAAAAGTGGTGAGAGACCAAAAAAAAATTGGAACGCTATTGTACTACCAAGCATACAAAGAGCCGCTTCCTCCATCACACAAGCAAAAGCAAATGCCAAGTTGAGCTTGGCACAACAAGACCTATATCTGCGCACAAGGCAAAACATGCAACTCTCTGCACGCTTTGAAGCATTACATGTGAGACTGAGGGGCTTATTCAACCTAGCAATAATTGGTCCTGTTTCTGAATTGGTCCCTATTAGCAAAATTGGTACTTGCTACAGGTTTTGCAAGTTAGTAACAACTCAAAAACATCAAAATTAGCCCATTTGGCTTTTAACGTTAAAAAAGTAAAATTGACTCCATTTTCTATAAAATAGTCTAGTGCTATTACAAATTATGTAAGATTATCATTTCAAACGCATTTTCTCAACTCGGTGTTCCACTTGATAAAAACATTGGTTGTTGTAGTAGATGCGGTATTAAGTTGAGGCTGTAGTCAAATTCAGACCATTAAACATAGACCGTAAATCCTAAGACTTGAAATCTCCAATTCCAAATCCTTACTTGCTTGGATGCAAACCTCCATCCTTTGTAAAACACATGCGCCTTGAAAAATACCGTAAGGTAGCCATATTACATTTAAACTCTTAAAACCTTTGTGTAAGAGAAATTTTGTGACGCTGATTCTATTAGATAGATAAGGGGGTCTTTTAAGCATCTTTGACGTCAAGTTCAATATTTTTGTAGTGTTTATTGGGATAAATAACCCTACATGATACTACAACTGGCATACTTTAACAAACACCTTTCATGGTAAAAGTGCACAAGCAATGAGAAATAGATATGCAACCATTGTAAAAAACAAAGGTATCAACACATACTACCCCCTTTCAGAAAGAATTACTAAAAAATTTACAAAATAATTGCCAGTTGCAAACCCCTCGTTACAAGGTTTTAATTGGATAATGATTTATTTTCTTTCAAAGGCGTATAAAATTTCAATTTTTGAATGCCGGGTTGGTCACCGTGGCTGTCCCATTTTGAAGTGCTACATTGGTGTGGCAAGTGCCCACCCATTACAATTTTTTTTTCAAAAGTTGCAGTATCAATAATGTATGTTGCCCACTTGAAAATTGCAAAAAGGGTAGCATGGAACCTAACATTTTGTCTATGAATCTTCTCACAATTTGGGTCATTTAAAAAAAACGTGTGCACTCCATGAGGTTGTTTTTTGCTTTCTATGACAAACTATGTCTTTGTGATCACTTCTAAATAAATCAAATGAAAATGATTTTTCTCCATCATACAAAATATTTTTTGATATTTGATTGACAAACCTGTTTGCCTTGCCATTTAGGGGTTAAAATCCACAAAACCATGCAAGCATAGCATTTGCCAATCATCAACCTATCTTTTGCAAGAAGATTGTATTGTAATCGCTTTAGAAGCATCATGGGCACTTTGAATGGAAATTATGTTAGCCCTTTAGGGCCAAGGAAGCCAATTTTGGTTGACTTTAGCACTATTCATGAAATAGTTTTCTTAGGCATGCCACAATTGTTAGTGACATCTAAATGACATTGGAGCCTTAGAGGGCACAAGAATTTTGGATTGAGGAAGCTCATGTACAGTGTTGTTGGAAGAGTTGAGAAAATAGGGAAAAAGGCCAGTGACATCTTGAATTGAGCGACTTGATCTAGTCATCTAGGGCACCCTTGGCCCTAAAGGGTTAACAAACAATGTATCTTTTCCATGCATAGTAGAACTTGTCTAAGCTAACACTACATAAACTAATATCCTCTCCAAGCTAATATTAGATGTCAAACCCAACACAACCCCATCCTTTCCACCACATTGTCTAAACTAATGGCCTTCATAAGAATAGTCTCAATGGCAAGATTGTATATGTATAAGAGCAATAATAAGGTTTAGGGGTTGGTTTAGTGGGCTCCTAATTATGGGTAGGGTATTGTATTTTAGGTGGAGGGACCCAACAGCCTATTTGTCCATGAGTAACGTGTTGGCACATATGAAAGGCTAGCTTAGCAAGCTAGCAATGGATTTGACTTTATCCTTGACATAGCAAGCTAGCACCAAGAAATTGACAAGATCCTTGACACAAGGGTGAGGACACTCTAAGAGGTTTGAAAAAAGAGATTCCTGATTCTTCCCTTTTCTTTCTCAGATAGGTCCAATTGTCATCATGATGCTATTGACCACTCCTTTCTCCTTCACTTAGCGTATGCAATAATCAATTGTAAAATATCATTTCAAAACTCTCTTTGATACGCACTCCAACTAGATGTGTTTATTATCATTCCCATTGAGTCCCTTTTTTGCTTGTCACCTCCATCTTATTGATACAAGTCCTAAATGATGCAACTATTGAAATTATTCTAAACTAAGATCGACCACTTGGTTCCAAGCATATTAGTCTACATAGGTTTTACTGTATTGGTAGATATTAGCCTTAACGTGATATTCATTAAAAGGGGAAAAAGCTTACAAAGTGGGACTTTTGTAGGATTAGGGTGGTCACCCTAATTTGAGCTCTAGCATTTTTTTGGTACACATGGCCTCACATGAGAGGAAGAATTTGTGAGGGAAAAAATCTTAGTGACTCAGACTGAATTTGATACCTTCAAATCTAGTTCAAGGTGGCTATTTGGGATGAAGGTGAAATACAAAATGGTACGCATGTTTTTCCCTTTTAACGAATATCGCGTTCCTTACCCTTTTTGGTGGTTGACATCTCTAGTGGAGCATTTGCATCTCGAGTTTCCAGGTAGAATCGCTCCCTTTTTTAAAAGCGCGATGGTTTGTTTGGTGGACATTGGTGGGATGTGTCATGTGGCCAAAGGCTTCTGGACTGGAGCTTGAGTCAGAGTATGTTGTGCCTTTTGAGGCATGAGATCTGGCATTTGCTAGACACGCACTAAATAATTCCTCTGAGTGCTCATGCCTCCCAAGCCTAGTAAGTACACATGAATTGCATGATCATCCTGGCTTTGCTTTGGAACGTACACCACCATAGCTGGCAACACTTCATACCAAAGTTGCCAAAAACGAAAAAAACTATTCTTTGACAAACGGAATAGAGTCTAGAGAGACACTTTTGTATTTGAGAAACTGGAGTCTTTTTTGCAAATGTTGTGTTCTTCTTTGGGCGGTTCACGTTATGTCCCACTTCCCATCTCTCATTTGTGCAAGTCCCACGTCCATTTGTGCAAGTCCCACGTCCATTTGTGCAAGTCCCACGTCCATTTGTGCAAGTTCCACGTCCCGTTTGTGAAGTTCCACGTCCCATTTGTGCAAGTTTCAAGTCCCATTTACGCAAGTCAAACATCCCATTTGTACAAGTCCCACGTCCCATTTGTACAAGTCCCACATCCCATTTGTGTAAGTCTCACATCTCCTTTGTGCAAGTCCCGTGTCGCATTTGTGTATGCCCCCCCTCAATGCAAGAATCCACCTTCATTGGGTTAGTATGGGCAAATAAAAGTCCTAAAGAAAGTCATAAATATTTTGTGCAAAATTATTGGTGGGACTTGGGCTAAAACTTGGATTTAGCAAAATGGTCAACGGAAACCTTGAGTGAAAACAGTAGATATTGGATTTTCAGAGGAAAAATTGGTGAAAATGGTGAAATGGATTGGAATCATGTCAAGAGAAAAAAATCCAGGTGAGCAAACATTGTAGCCAAACTCAAAATTGTATTTGGATTGTCTTAACCCTTTACAACCATGGTCAATTTTGGGGGTGGGCAATCTTTTGTATTTCCATTTGGTAAACATTTTAGGGTCATTGAATACAGATGTCTATCACAAATCTGATTGTATAGATGGAAGTATCTTGCAGCGTTTTGTGTTATGCATCATGAATTATGCTCACTCTTTAGTTGTTATGGCCATCTTTTGCATTTATTAGTGTATTTTCAGCCAATACTCTTTTAATTTTTTCAACCCTATAGCCACATGCCACCTCAAATTGGCATGGTTATTGTCCTAAACTCTTCACTTTCCAATTCTCCACTCCTGTCCCCTTTGCCATGTCATCAAATTCCTTAACATGCTCTTTTTACAAACTGAAAAGAGTTAAAATCAATTAGGAATTGGTTGACTAGTCCTTAATGGGTCAACAATTAGGTTGCCTTATCCTGAAAAATTACCTCATTTCCCATTACTTGGTCATTTGGAGGTGCATGTAGTTATCTAAATTCATATGATTTACAATTTGAACGCTGTTATTTTGCTGCTTTATAGCTTTGCTGTTATTGCCAAACTCCTTCAAATTTGTTTATTGCCGTAATTATTGAAAAATCAATTTGTAGTATCAATAAGTATTAGCATGGTATAAAATATCAAGAAATTAGTGTGCAACAACTTAAACGCATCATTTCGTGTAGGTAAGCTCTAAATATGGCAGATTTTCAATGGCTTTCTTTCAACATATTTAGATATTTTCAAGTTACTTCATATTGAAGCCACAATGGGGATTTTCTAAACCTAGTGGGGGTTTGGAGGGACAATGCTATTTTTTGAGCATAAAATGGTGAATCATAAGCACTAAATCAAGATTTTGGGATTGAGGAATCTATTATAAACTCAAAATCAATGAACAAATTAAGAAAAAGGTAAGTTTTTCAAAAAATGAAAGTTTAAAATGCACAATTATAGGGCTCTATGTTTGTGCAATTATAGGTGGAATTTAGTATTTTGACAAAAAATTTAAGCTCACAAATCATAAATACCCACTCACAATATAGCAATCCCCAGGTTTGGAGTTGTGGGTTGAACTAAGGTAGGTTGACTCAATTCCAACTATGTACCTAATGCCACCCATATACTTGGCGTGGTCATTCAATCTTGAAATCTAGGTATGTCACAGATACCTTATCTTCTGTGACACATAATGCATTATTTGTTAAATTGGGGAAAAGCTTACATTTTGGGACTTTTGAAGGTTTCAAGAGGCCTCTTGAAATCTAGCTCATCTTTTTTTTTGGTACATTTGTCCTCACTTGAGAGGAGGAATTTGCGAGGGAAAAAATACTAGTGGCTGAAACTGAATTTGATACCTTTGAATCTGGTTTAAGAGGAATTTTTGAGTTCAAGGGGGAATACAAAATAGTACCTCCATTTTTCCCAATTTAACAAATCACGCGTTACATTAAATAAGGTACTTGTGACATACCTAGATTTCAGAATTGAAATGACCACGGCAGGTACATATGGGCGGCATTACGTACATAGTCGGAATTGGGTCAACCTAACTTAGTGGTTTAGGATTCTGTTTGAAAACAACTTTGAATCCAAAACTTCAGCATCTTTTCATTTTTTCTTTTGCTAACCTTCGAGGTGGAAGGATCCCAAGTCAAGAATTGGTTTACACATGTCACATAATTAGAGCCAATAACTTTAAACAACAAATCTAGTGAGGAGTGTTATAGGAAATCCTAATGATGTGTCCCTTTCTAGCTTCTTTAGTTATTGCAACAAAAGCATCTCTAGAGGGATATAGATTGAGATGGTTACTTGTAGAGATGGGCTTGGACATTTGATTCTTGTTAAGAACATGACCAACCTTGTGTTCTATATCTCACATGCAAAAATTTCAATTTGACAAACGACACAACTTTATTTTTTTCATTTTACAAATTAAACGGTGTAAGTCACATCAGCACAGTTTTGAAGCCCTCAAGGAGCCTTACGAAGTCTCTAAAAGGGTCTTACATTACGTACTTATTGCAACAAATAAATCACTAATCTCCTATTTTTGTTCACCCTTTGAATTCAGTGCAATTATGAAGATTATATTATTATGTTATCCATATTAGACAAAAACTACGGGTACAAATGTACAATAGGATCATAAACTATACTTTACTCTATTTGAATAGATGAGTGAAGTATTTGGGTAGTGAGTAGTAAGTACATTCACATATTTTGAGTACAATGCTTTTTTTATCGTTTTGAGTTGTGCATGTGGCTTACACTACAACAAAATGGGCATTTTATAACTCTAACTTATGACTGTCATGAGTCATTTAGAATTATGAATGACTCACAACAATCATAATTTAAAGCATGGTTGTTACATCAGGCAACTTTTGGATGTCGGACAGGAGAATTGGGCAGACAAAAAAGACACGACGGGCAGACATGTGTGTCCTCTCGTAGTTTTATGACCGTTTTTAGGGTTTTTGACCTAAAAATGGAAGAATCAAATTATTATTTTTCATTTTTATCACATAATATGGCTTTCAATCCACATTTTGACTTCATGTTGGCAACAATGAGTATCACCAACATGTACAAAGTAAGTTTTTTTTTATCATTTTGTACTTTTTTGAAGTCAACTATGAGTTGACCACATCAGATGAACATGAGCTCAATTGAGCACTCTGACGGACGGACGGGCAGGCGGACAGGCAGACACGCGGCCCAATGTAACAACCATGACTTAGAGTCATAAAATGCGCATTTTGTTGTATTGTTAATTACGTCCTTCATACAAGGTAGCAATGGGTATGAGTGCCCTTTTCTTGTACTCACGCTAGCCAAATTAATAACTGGATTTGTCAAACCTTAAGGGGCACTTGGAGGGCTCAAAACTTTGCAAATGCATAGCAAATGACCTAATAAAAAGTAATGTAGGTATAGATACCCAATATTGACCATGTACCTAATGGAGTCACTATGAACACAAAGTGATCATTTGAAACTCAAATTTAGGTAAGCTATCTATGATGTACCTTGATTTGAGTTTTCAAATGATCCCTTTGTGTTCATAGTGAGTCCATTAGGTACATGGTTGGTATTGGTAATACCTATTGAAATACCTACCCTATAAGATAAGAATTTGTTGTATCTTCTTTTTTTGACAAGAAACAAACTAAAATTTGATTTAGACATTTTTTTCTGAACACATTTGAATTTTAGCTTTGAAAGATGTTTTAAAGAGACAACACTATTTTGTGAGTGTAAAAGGGTGAGCCAAGATCAAAATCAATGAAAAAACTAAAAATATAGCAAGTGTTTCAAGAGATAAAAGTTCAAATGCACTATTTCATGGTCCTATGTACATAGTTATAGGTGAAATTTAAAATTTTGGCAAAAAAAGAAAAACTAGGCTGCTGCTCTTGAATCCCCGCTCACAAAATAGCATTCCCATGTTTGAAAGTGTCTTAACTAACTCACGAGTCTGTTTTGGATGCACATGTCAAATCTTCTCCCATGTAAGGGAAGCTTGACTTGTAGGTTTGTATCTAATTGAGCAATTATAAAGTACAAGGTGCTCAAACTAACCCCAACAGTAAACATAGGTCGTAAGTAACTCACACTTGCAAGGTGATATTGTATTTCTTAAATGTATCAACATTGAAAACTTGTAGCAAATACATTGTTAGCAATTTTTCATTTCAACTTCAACATTTTGTAAGGATTCATGAGAGTTCAGCAACTACAATTGATTCTTTGTGTTTATAAAAGTTCCACATGGCGGGATGGCATGTACAAATGACATAAGTGACGTTTTTGAAAGTTCAAAACAAACAAGACATAATTTGCGATAAATAAGAAGTGCATCTAAAGTATGTTTATGTCGGAATTATCTATTAATTTAAACAAAGAAAGAACTGACCAAATCCATCATCTACAAAGCCAAACTTTGACTAGGGTTCAAACAACAGGCACATTGGAACATGATTGAGAGTTTCACCAAAAGGACAAGGTAAGGAACTCCCCAAGGGCTTATGGACCCCTTATCTCACATCATGAACACGTTTTCAAAGTCTTGTTTATGCAAGTTTGTAGCACTCTAAAAGCCCTTATAACGTGGCTGAATTAAGAATGTGTTGCATGTTTGTTGTTTCCTGTGCAGCTTTGTACGGTCGTGGATGCCTGTCTACCACTCTTTGTGTTCTTGGTTTGGGAAAAAAAATTGTGTAGAATAGGGACTTCACACAAGGGTATTCTTATGTTTGAGTCATTGGGAATGGGGACAAAGCCCAAGTAATTAGTGACATAAAAAGGTGAGATTGCCCGTGCATGAGGCCCTTAGCATGCATAAACATTACTTGAAAAAAAAATTGTTACATGTGACAACAGTAAAATTACGTAACATGACATCCCTTTGTAAATTTTTGATTACATTTCATTGCATAATTCACCTCCTTGAGGGAGGTAGTTAGGACTCACATGTATAAGATATCCAAAATGCAAAGGATTTTGTTCTAGCAGCGTTTTACAAAACCAAATAAAGATTTTTGTGAGGCCACCTATAGGAACTAAATATTTGGTGCTAGATTTACAAGCAAGGCTACTTGTTTGTCTATCCGTTAACTAAAATGGAAGTCTGCTAGTGTAGAAGAGCAACAAAAAAAATCAAAACATTATCAATTAGTCTTCTTGTCAATTGTAGAAAAAATATCAGTACTTGCAAGAGTTTATGTCCTTGGCCAACTTGCTAATTTAGAGGGGGAAGATTTATGTGACAATGCTTTCAATATGAATTTTTCTTTCATCCAATAGTTGCAAATGCAATGATTTGTTTAGAGTACTGCTACAACCATGAAATTGACAATTTGTTTAACCCTTAAAAGACCATAGGGCATAGTATATACGATGCTGTATAATCGGTATTTGCTACCAATAAGAAATTTTAATTTGGGATCTCAAGTAGCTCACTATAACCTCTTTGATCTATTCTCCAACTTCTTTGTTGATCTCAAATGTAGTAAAGGTGTGGATTCATTCCAAATACAAGAAAAATACCCCATATTGCCCTGGTTGCAACGGTACGCTCAGCCCTTTAGGGGTTAAGATATTGCTATTGCCACCACAATTGTTGCTATTGCCACCCAACAAGTAGTTTTTGCAAGTGCCACCACACATTGCATATCCACTACTCTCTTCACCCATTTCTATTTGATGGATTTTTCTTATGGAGGTTGAGATTGTTAGCACCTTTGCAAGTGGTGACATTTTGCGTACCTATCTTCTAAAAGGCAAACATGTCTTTAAGTTAAGCAATTGCAACTAAATGTTCCAACTTCTTTTGCAACCACCTTTAGTTGGATTGTGACTATGATAGCTGTTACACAAAGCATAGTTGCAGTTGTAAAAAATTGCATCATAAGGTAAGAGCCTCTAATTGTGTTATGGCTCTAATTGCGTTCGCGTCTAGGAATGTGTGACATTTGAGTTAAAGTATCTATGATTATCATTGATGAGTTAGGTAAGCTTAGCATATTGCTAAGCTTTCCTAACTCATCAATCACAATCATAGATACTTTAACTCAAATGTCACACGTTCCTAGACACGGATGCAATTAGAGCCTCTTACCTTAGTGGGTAGCAAGTTGTGATGATAATAGCAAAGTAGTAAAAACTATGACAACATTCACAACATCCTTTGTTTATTATCCAGAATTTGGTTAGAGACAAGTCTAAGAAACTGGAGTGTGCTAGTAGAATGTTACTAAGTATTCCTCACAATGAGTTTAGATTAAGAAGGTCAATCATAAGGCCCTAATCACGTTCGTAACAAAAAGGTTGAACTCTCTTTGGTTAAAGTCCATATTAGTTCCTATTTACGTGTGCTAAATTTCTATTATCTTTTTTTATCATATCATTTTTTGTGGGCAGATAACTTTGAGAGGGGGAATAAGGTCCCCAATCCTCTGCACTTGCACTAAACTGCTGACGTGGACAGTTGGTACCAGTAGTTGAACAAGCAGTGTTAGCAGTATTGCAGTGGACTAAGTTATTGACCATGTCCCTTGGCCTCATTAATTGATCAATATTTTATTATGGCCCTTGCACTTTCCAAACCTCCCATTCATTAGTTCTGGCTTTTCTTACGTAGCATCGTGCTTCAACTTTTACAATATAAGTTGCCATATTTGTGGGGCCCAGAAGAATGCTAGCAAAGGTGTGACCGCGGTATTTACGACACCTTTGCCTAGGTGGTGGTGCTGCAATAACTAAGGGCATCTTCAATTGAGGCAAGAGTCTTGAAGGGAGGGCCTTGTCACGTGTTCAGTTCTTGTAACAACCTTTGAAGCAGTTGGTTTTCTGACCAATGGCTGTATGGCATTCTTTGGAAATGGTTTGTACCTTGCAGGTTCCATCCTATTTTGGTTGTGGTTGAAGGTGGCCCTTATGCATGGATATTTGCAGCATCATGGGATTTTTTTTTGTAGGCAAAAAATATTCATTGGTCTTTTTTGAAAATATCCAATTAACTATTTGCATTACTTAATTATTGCATGAAATTGGATTAGACAATATCTCAAATAATTCTACAATGATGGCAACAATTTTCAATTTGATAAGAATTTTATGAAAGTCTAGGGTGCAATGCAATTTTCATTTTTGCAATTTGGCATTTTTCAAAAAAAAATCCCCATTTTTTTTCTTCTGTAGGCTTGAAGCTCACCTTCTTATTTGAGGCAATTGGGCCTTAAATTGCCCAAAAAAAAACCTTGCTTTGAAGGATGCTACAACTCCAATGTGCAATTAGCTTTAAAGTTGCAAGGGATGTGGGAGTATATGGTTGGAAAGGATGATTGCAAGATAGATGGAAGAATTTCAAAAGGATTCGTCAAAGAATCAACTACACTTACCAATCAAAATGCAACAAGGAGTTCTCAAAATTTTGAAATTTCCCTCCAAGTGATGGGCTAACTAGACTGCTCTTGTGCCAAGGCCGTGAGCATCCTGTTTAATTTTTGTTGACATATTGAACAATTTTCTCTTGTTACGCTTGAATCCACCTCCATTATACTATTATATCCTCATCCCAACCAATTTAAGGATGCTTTAAGGGGGCCTTGTTTGATAGACCACAAGTAAGGTAGTATGCTCAAAAACCGTTTGCTCATTTTGAACCACCCAGTAGCTTGTTGTGAAATGGTGCACTGGTGGTTCTTACATTAGCCTCTTACAACTCATTGAATGCATGGAAGAAAATTTGTTTTTAATTGCAAGAGCCAATCATTCTCCTTGCTTCCTCAAATCTCTTCACAACTTGCCAGTGAGCAGTTCTTGGAATGTCTAAGGTTAATAATAGGTACCTATGACACATGCACTTTGAGAATTCATAAGTAACTCAAAAATGCTTCAAAAATTATGAAACTACTTGTATTACATTTAGCATCTATCTTTATCTGAAAATGAACTAAAAATCCTTCTATCCACAAAAGACCATGAAAAAGAGGGATGAGCCCTTAGATGGGCGGTTTTCAAGCGTACTACCTTATAGCAGATATTAGTGACCAATGTATCTTTGAAATGTATTGACTATATCAATGAATAAGACTTTTATTGAAATTCATATCTTAAATATGTAATATTATATTTTAGTATGATTTTTGGGGAAAACAAAATCTATGCCCGTATAACAATACCAAATCCATACTGTTAACCCCTGAACGTCACAAAAGCCCTTTGCGGCCATATGTATGGCCATATTTATAGACGTATTTGAGCTGCTCTGAAGGCTTTCCAATTTTTTTTAAACACCTACCATCATACAACCCTTCAATATGTATGGTTGTAACACTTAATTTCCAATTGATTCAAACTTTTGAATATTGGTTGCGACCATATCAGGTACTATACTTCTAGAGCCCAAGGGCCCTTCAGGGATTAATAATAGAAATTGTAATTCATAGGAGCCTGCAGGCACATTCAAAAATGGTTTTCCTACTTGGCTTTACCTTAGATGATATACTTTGCAACTTTGGTGAATATTTAACCTCTAGATTTTTTTAAATCTAACTTTGTTGATTTTATATGTGTTTGGTAGTTGACTTCACCCCTTTTCCATCCATCCAAATGCTAATTGATTATAACTTCCCAACTAGTCTAAGAGTATCTGCACTTTTGCACGTAAAGAGTTTCACACATGTATTACTTAGATGATAAGTGCCATGGGCCCCTCAAAATATTCTCTTGACCCTTACACCTATCATGTCAAGCAATGGCCCTTCAAAATCCTAAACTTAGTGAGCTTAATTGAATACTCCACTTAACCTCATATTCAGTAAAATGGGAGATTGGGCACCTCCCAAAATATCCAAAGGAGACATAAAACTGTTCAATTTTAGGTTAGTTTTGAAAGGTTTTATTGCAATTTAGGTTGAGTCGACCTAAATTGCAGTAAAACCTTGTAATTTTTGATAAAATTTGAAAAGTTTTATGTCAATTCAACTCAAATCAAGTTGAATTGACATAAAACCATTCATTGACTTTCTTTTACATTACCTCTCATTTCAATGGAAAACTCCCATTTTACTAAATATGAGGTTACTTGATGATTGGTCAATTGGTTATATGTGGAACACATATGAAGAGCAAGGGTGAGAAACAAAAAAATTGAGGGCTCTTTGAAAATAAAAGTAAACACTTAGCAAGTCACATTTGATTGCATGTGATGGTGCCAATACTTTAAGCAAAGCCAAAATTCAAAAACCAAGTTTCGAGAAGTGCAAGGTTTTGCATAAATGGCAAACACATGGATTGCTATGATTGTGACATCTTTGTGGAAGAGGAACTTTTAAAATAGTGTAAGGTTCTTAACAACTAAATATTAAAGGCATCAAATTCTAATGTATAAAACAGTAACATTTGGTGTCTTGAGCATTTAGGGGTTAATTTCCACGGCCGATGACAAAGCTATGAGCATTAGGTGCACTTAACACATAAAATAATTGTTTCATCCTAAATAAACTTTTAGCTATTCTAAAAGTATATTTTAATCTAACAGTATCTTTAGAAATTTCAATACATTGAAGGTAAGATTGTTATTGAAGGCAAATTTTGGCCAAATAATTAGATAGGTGGGTAAGTGGTTTGCCCTGCACAAGTAGACGTGTTTGTCTAATGTTTCATTTTAGGGTCTTTGACCTAAAAAAGGAAGAATTAAATTTGTTGATTTTATCTATACTAAGTGACATGACTTTAAATTTTCAAATACTAACTTCATGTTAGAACCATGTGTAACCAACATTTACAAGGTAAGTTCTTTTGCTATTTCATGAAATCAACTATGAGTTAACTACATTTGATAAGCGAGAGGTCATTAAAAGCAATTTGCAAACAAGTAAGCAAACAAGCAAATTATTCAATGTGACAACCATGATTGATGATAGAACATTTCTTTGGGTAGGGATGCCTTTAGCTTCCATTCTAGTTACCTAGATACTCTATGATAATTTACTATCGTTATTCCTTAGGACCATGTTAAGTTGTTAACTAGATGACATTACAAATAGTATGTTTTTGCTAGGCTTTAGATAAAAGAAGAAAAATATGAGTTTGTACATCGTGATTGAAAGGTAACTATTGTTGCTATAAGCAACTAAAATGCCACATCCGCTTTCAGGGTAAATTTGACTTAAGAAGCTACTTTAGGTTTATTTGAGATCTTAGTAGGATATTGGCTATAGCAATTGATAGAGTCCTTTGGTAACAAGTCGGTATATTTATTGCTTAAGCTTATATCCAAATGGGGATCACAAAATAGATTACTCACAATACCCCTTCATCATTAATATTATTCTTGTTTATTGAAGAACAAATAACTATTTTATTGTCCCCACCAACCAGCGTTGTTACTTTCGGCAAGTTGAGGCCATCAAATAACACAAGCGGACAAACAAATTGGACCAAGTGGGCGGACACGTTTGTCTGCTCATGTTTTTAGGACATTTGTAGGGTTTTTTACCTAAAAATGGAAGAATTAAATAACTATTTTTCATTTTTACTATACAATATGGATTTAAACTTACATTTTGACTTCATATAGGCAACATTGAGTGTCACCAAAATGTAGGAAGTAATTTTCTTTGATAATGTTTTATTCTTTTTTGAAATCAACTATGAGTCAACTACATTGGACAAACATGATTGGACGGACATGAGCTCAATCAGGCACTTTGGACAGACGGGCGGTCCAATGTGACAACCATGCCTCCAACAATAAGAATCCAACCAAAATGCTTGTCAAGGCATGAAATGGCTCTCTAATCTCAAAACATAAATATAATAGAACCTCATGATGCAAGGACATAAACAAATAGGAATGATACTTTACTGTAGCTTTTCTTTATGTTAACCCCTAAGCGCCCACGCCATATTCACTCAAATTTCTACCCTTGTATACTTAATCCAATAAAAGTATCACCTAAGTAGACTCAAATAGCTTGAATTTTTTTTGAGTGGTAGTAGACACATATCTAGAAGTACATGAAAAAGTACAAGTCCTTTGACTTTACCATTAAGAAGAGGATAAGAGTCAAACATGCACATTTTTCAAAACTAAGCGACCATTATGTGGTCACTAGGGAGCTTAGGGTTAAGCTCCTAAATGTTTAATTTGAAAGTGCTTTCGCTACCAATACAATAAAAGGTATTCTTCTTTTACTTGATATGGATAGCTACCGATTTACGTTTGAGGCAAATGCCAATTATCCGGCAACATATCTATTATTTTCATGGGACGTTTAGGGGTTAGGGGTTAACGGCAACATATCTATTATCTTCATGGGACGTTCATGGGACGTTTAGGGGTTAGGGGTTAACAGAAACTTTTAAAAGTATCTTTTTAATTTCATACAAAAAATGAAATTCAAGCCCCCAACATTTTCTTTGATGATTTTCAAAAAGTAAGTTACTGAACGTATTTTTTCCAAAAAAAAACCAAGCTTATTGTTTTATTTATGATATTATGTCAATCTGACAATTGATTAGGAGAATGTTCTAAATTCCATGCAACCCTTTGAAAACTGACATCAGCAGCGCTTATGAAAGGACGCTGCCTTACGAACACCGCACCTCTGAAGAGGTAGTGCACAAAACCTTTACGATACGTCAGACCAAACTCTGATTGAGCAACCACTGACTGGTGTATGAAGAAATATATATTTGATATCAAGCAAACGACGAGCCAACAACCTTAAAAAAAGTTCAAAATTTTATTTTGTATAACACCCAGAACAAATGGGTAGTGAGAAGAAAAAAGACCAAAACAGGAATTTCTAAGCTGCAGGTAACATGCTCATTGCCCCCCTCCCTAGTCAGTTGTTTCATGTTCCTGCAATCACCACAAGCCCACACATGCCTCTCTTGTAGTACTAAACAAAGACATTCTTCAGCGCTTTCAAATTTATAAAAAGCTAGCAGATTTCTGGTTGCAATTGCCAAAACTGAGTTACTTAAAGGAGTATTCTTCCGTCTAGTCCCACTCAAATACGTGAAAATTTTCAGTCCGGAAGGAAGTATTTGAGCTTAACCAAGTGTTCATTCTTTTCCTCTTTCAGAGCTTTCTAGAAATGTGTAGATTAACCGAATTGATCAGTTCTGAGAAGACCTCTAGTTTTGAGTAGGATATCAGAAAAGGGAGCTCAAGGAAACAGGACTTACCAGAACTAACAAGAGTAGTAGAAATCAGTATCATGGACGCTCCGTCTCTTCCGAAATACGTGTGTACAATGAAAAGCAGCTCCGCTCTTTGTTTCTTGGGAGGTGCAAAAGTTTCTCTATAAATATACAGGAAAAAACATGTTGACTGTTGTTGCTAATTTATACTACTTACCCTTGCGAGCCTGCCCTTGAGCCACCTTTTAGGAGCCTCAATCCCGGCCTTGCCAGCCGGTCACAGACCAAGTAATATGTAATAAACCAGCGTAATTGGCAGTGCCACCAGCATCCCAAATATCACCCTGCCATACACCACAGAATATCCTCCAAACTTGTCAATACCAAATTCGAAAACACTCATGCAAACTCTGCGGATACACTTGCAAGTTAAATCTATTCGAACTTCACCAGCTCGGGGCTTTAGTGATTAGTCAGAACATAAGCTTGCTCAAGACTTCGGAAAATGTTCAAGTTGAAGAAAATATGCAGAGACGATGATGCTTACGCTGTGCTGAGTATTTCTGGATGCACGTTGTACTCCTTCGCAAACACAAATGGTACAATTCCTTGCGGCAATGCAGCCTGCTCGCCAGGTGATTCCAGTTTTGAGAAATGCATATCAGTGCTTGAACTAGTGCAGAAACAAAACTAGAAGGAGCAATCAGCATGTGCTTGAAAATGGTTTATTCGTGAGGGAAATTTTGATGGATACCCCTGAAGTTGGTGATATTTGTGTAGATGCCCCTAATTTTTCAGAAATTGCACAAATACCCTTGGACCATAATTTTCAAATGTTTTTTTTGTTGTGCATTTCACTTCCTTCACCCTTTGTGCTCATAAAAAATAGGAAAAAGGAGGTTCAAAGGAAAAGGAAGTGGAGTGCACAACAAGAACAAACAATTGCAAATTATGGTCCAAGAGTATTTGTGCAATTTCGGAAAAAGCAGGGGTATCTATACAAATATCACAAACTTCAGGGGTATCCATCAAATTTTCCCTATTCTGAGTCAGGTCAGAGTGTAGAAGGGCGACGTTACCTGGACTATCGACACGTTGAGGCTCACGCCACGTAGGCCCACCATAAATGAAGCAGCAGCAAACACGGCTGGACCGACAAGGAACCGAAGCACCATTCCGAAGACTGCGAGCTTGGTCCCGCAGACAATGATCCGGTCTCCCAACCCCATAAACAAGCCTGAAACAATATTGCAACATCCAAACCCTCAAGTGTCAGAAAACACAATATAGCACAAGTCTGTAGTACAGACTTTTTTAAACTGACTAAATTTCACAGGAGTGCAACCAACAAAATCATGCAGCTAAATAAACTTGTGAGATTTGAAATGTTTATCTCTTTAGCAGTGTTTTCAGCCACTTGAGTTTAAAGTGAAAATCATATTTGGGATCACTGGACTCTGTACATTCTGCAAGGTTTACAAAAACAGGTACAGCAATCGAGACTTACCGAGACTGAACATCGCCATCCCAAGACCTGCGTCTGAAAGAATGTGCACAGACTTGAAAAGAATCGTCGGCATCGCGAAGTGCCACCTTCACGACACGTCACCCACGCAAACAAACACACGTCAGCAAAAGGGCGAAACTTAAACCTCCAAGACTCAGCGTTCTTTAAACTGGCTAAATTTCGGAGGATTGCTTAACAAAATTTTCATGCGAATTAAAAAAATGTAAACTTTCCAGTGCTAAATTTGAAAATTTTAGCTTTCAAATCATTTTTGGGATCACTGCAAAAAAATCTCTGCTGATGTATATATACTCAACCAGCACTAACTACGAGATCAGAGAGAGAGGTTGTGAGAGCAAAAACACTCACCGGTATGCGAGCAATGACCAGATCACCCCAAGTAAACTGGAGTAAGTATTGGGATTCCAGAGCAGTTTTCTGAAGGTCATGACCGCAATCAGCTTCACCATCACCGTCGACGGCGGCATGCTCTTCGACACTTCGTCCTCTGGCAGCTTTGGTGTCAACTCGGCAGTCGACGTGGACCCGAACTTGTTGTCGAGTCTGGGTCCGTCCTTGTCAATGTCCTCCAGTTTCAAGTCGTTCCTGTTTCCAAAGCTGAAATCTTCTCGCGTGTACTCGTCGTACGTTCTAGGGTTCCCTGCACCACACATCCAACAAAACCATAGCTTAAGCAACACTCACTACAAATTACCCCCAAACAAATGTCATAATATTGGGATCCATAGCGAAAGGAAACAATTTTGCCTAATATTGCTTCCATACTAGTGGCCATGGCCGCTTCCTTTGCATAAGATACACATACATGATTACATGGTAGTAAATATTTGATGTTAAGAGATCTGAAAACAGTGATATCTCCATAGCTCAGTCTTTCAAAAATAATACTCGTGACGCAAATAGAGTTTAGTGTTGGGAGTGATTTTGGTACCTGGGGTGAGGCCATGGTCGGAGTGGGGGTGCACAAGCATTCTGACTTCTTTGGGGTCAAAACTTTGTTGCACGTTCATGCCAGCATGGTCATTGCCACCGAAGACATGCAACCCACCTTCAGAGGCAGGGGAAGCATTAGCACTCCACACGAACATATGCAGCTCCTTGGCGTCTTCGTCCGTTTTCGGTGAAGCTCTAGGATCTCTCACTTTCTTCGCAATCTGAGATGCTCGTGGCGAAAACACCGGGTTTGTGGCAAGGGTGGGATTCACGACCGTGTTGTTGTTGTTGTTGTGCCCGGTGGCTATGGTGGTGGTGGACGTCGGGTTAATACCAGGGAAGACAGTGCGACCATCAGGTCCCATGCCGTGCTCGGCACCCACTGATCCACCACCAAGCCCAGATCTTGGCATGAACAGCCTCCCTCCAGCACCAGCACCAGCGTTCCGGTACAAGGGCGGCACGAATCTCGGTGAAGAATTCACGTTCAACCCGCGCATATGTGTGTGCACATCCTTAGAATTCTCCTCGTTGAAGTTGGAACTGCGAGGAGTGGGACCGCGTGACGATTGCAGCGAGTACACATCGCTGGTGTCGAAGTTCGATTGCCGGTGCGGGGAGCGTTGCGACATCATGGAGTAGAATTCGCCCTGGTTGAAACTAGAGTCACGAGGGGTGAGGTTCACCGAAGAGTGCATGGAGTAAATCTCGGCGCCTGTGAGATTTGACGGACGCGGCGTCAACGCTTTGGAACTCGGCATGGAATGATGCGCGGAGTGCATCCCTTGCGACCGTGACGAGATCGACCGTCGCACCTTCACGTGCAGCTTGCCGTCATCCCCGATCTCCGCTTCGGTGAGCACGGGCTCTCGTCCGTCGAGCGACATCACATCCGAGTCCACTTTGAAGGAGACGATGGACGCCGCATTCTCCGGGAACTGCTGCGTGATGAGAATCCTCGCCGCTCGGTACTCGTACATAATGAGCAGCAGCGTGTACCAGATGATGCACTGCAACACGACTGCTTGCACCGTGAGCGACCCCGGGCCGGAGCCATACATGGCGGCTAACAAGGGTGTCCCCATAACCAGCGTGTTGGGGATGGTGATGAGCACGAACAACGTGATCATCCACTCCAAGCTCCCTCGCTTGGAATACCTTACCCACAAACCCAAACAAAACAGCACGAAGACCTTCGACACCGCATCCGCTGCTATGAACCGAAAATTCATCTCATACGGGTTGTTGCCTGAAATGAACTGAAACGACAGCAGCGGCACCGCGAATATCGACACGAATCTGTTGATCCCACCGCATTGCGAGGGTGTCAAGATCCCCCACCACTTCACCGACCCGTAGGCTAATATCATCGCCACGTACAGCGGCACCATCGCACTCAGCACGCTGTAAAAATCCTTGCCCGTTATCATCTTGCCCAGCCCAAAATCCCTGTCGCCGGCCGACTACCTTAAGGGTTTCACTGCCTTCGAAATCCTCGGCACTTCTGACCTATCCAAGCAGACGATTCATTCACAACGAAAGGCCGGCATGATGACCAAGTGACCTCATCAAGCCTTCGTCAAACCCAAGTGGGGAAGAGAGAACACAAACAACTGACGATATGTCCCTCATGGGCCGACGAGGCGAATCCGTAATATCGGCTGTACTTAAAAGCCTAAATTCCTATTCAAAGGCCTTTCCATAAAAGAAAAGGGCAATTTGACCGCTTCCTGGAGCCGTCAACGAAATGCTCGTCCACCCAAAGCTGGGTCTCTCTCTCTCTCCCTCTAATGGCTCTTTTCGTTACCGCACGTGATGATCGACTCCCTCACTCCTTCAGTTAGTGATCCCACTGGATCGGAAAGACGGCGCAATGGACAGTCATGTGAGCAGTAATAGTAGCAGTAATAGCAGTAGTAGTGGTAGTAGTATTGCTCCCATGCACATACAGCGGAATACCTGCGGGTTCGCGCGCAAGACTGTGCGAATCTCAACGCCTCAACTCTCTCCCTCTCCCTGAAAGTACATGAAAGAAGAATCCACGGCCGGATCCATTCAGTCAAACCCGGTTCAAAAAATCCAAAAATATATCCAAAAAATAAACCCTCAATAAAAAAATATACCAAAATGTGTTCTGAGTGAACCCTGGCTAAGTAGCTTTTGTAAATGTAAAGCTCAAATCTCGACTCAAGCTTTACAAGCAATCAATGCCGATCACGTACTCACTCACTGTGGCGAAGCGGCTATGTCAGCAACAACTACACTATAGGTTCAAAATCCCAGATTCGGCAATCCCAGCCCCACCATCTCGCATCTCCGAAGCTTGGAGTTGCAACAACACCGAAAAGCATTCTCTACGGTGGAGCTGAAGCTGCGAAACTAAGTTAGCTGCAGCAGGTTTGGAATCCAAGCTCAGTCATTTAGGCACCAAACTTGGAAAGGCGGGGTTTTCTGAGGAGGTTGGGATTGTGAGTGTGTGATTGATGAGGTCTACTGCGGAATGGATGGGGGGATGAGGCGGGGGAGTATGATGGAAGGGTGGAGGGGGGAGAGGGAGAGGGGGAGGGGGAGTGATGCGGCGAAGGCTTTGATGCTTTGGCGATGGGGTGAAGAGTGACTTGGATTCGTACTGCAGGCAATGGCTGTGGACGGCGTCTGGCGGTCGTCCGGGGAGTTGTCCGTCCGACCGGCAGCCTTCCCTTTTGTCAGTTTGCCGGTAAGAATTTTCTGGGCTAAAATAAAACGTCTGTCAATCAGAATCAGTTGGTGATTCCTGGCATCAGCTGTGTGCGTGATTTATTAGAAAAGGGCTTGGGGTCTGTACCTTAACTCGAGGGTAATTTGGATTTTGGACCAGTGTTTGGGAATTTTTTTTGGCCTTCACCAGCTAAAAACCTGCATTTTTTGTATTCAACCAGTTTTCTTCTACACTATGCTAGATATTTTTCTAAATGTATATAGTAATATGCTATATTAAAAAAAATTAGTAAAATCTACCTAGTTTTTTTGCCGGCAATTTCAAAATGCAACCAATTTTTTTCTCAATTCCACCGGCTAATAATGAACTAGCAATTAGTTTTTCCCACACATAGATTTGGACACGAAGTAATTATTTTGAGAAGAAAAGTGTCACATGTTATCACTATAACCATTTATTGTGTTTCATATCATATTCATTAATTTGAAGTTATTAGTTTTTGACATAAAATGAATGAAAATCCATTGAGAGGAGTATAATTTAAACAAAAATCGAGATGGAAATGGCCTTAAAGAGTTAAAGGGTCAAAGAGATACAAAAAAGAAAATAGCAAGATCGGTTTAAGATACTCACTACTAGCTTATCACAAGGTTAACATCAAATCGAACACTTCACTCATCAACCAAAGCAACAATAGAAGGGTCATGGCCATTTGATCTAGAGAAGATTTGATGGATACTCCTCAAAATCGCAGTATTTTTATAGATTTTTCAGAAATTGCACAAATATCCTTGGAAATAAATTTTTGGGTAAATGTTTTGTTATGAACTTTACTCCCTTTTTCCTTTGAGTGCACGTTAATTTTTTCTTGTTTTGTTGCACTTCTTGCTTTGAAATTGGTCATGACAAATCCCACTCCAGCACAATAAACTTTTGTACTTGCTCTTATGGAAGTTGCTTTACAAGTTGAATAATGTTTTTCCTTAACTCAAGAACTTTGTCAGCATGTTTTGAGGGTAGTGATAATAGCAAAGAAAGCAATAGAACAAGAAAGAAACAATATGCGCACAAAAGTAGATGGAAGTAGTGTGCATAACAAAACAAACCCTAATCCAAGGATATTTGTGCAGTTTCTAAAAAATCAAGAGTATTTATACAAATATTACAACAAAATTCAAGGGGTATCCATAAAATTTTCCCATAGCTTTTGGGGAGAATGTGACCGATTTTAGCCGGTAATTTCAAATTCAACCGGCTCACTTGCAATTTGGACCGGCTGAAACAATACACTAAATGCCAGTTCTCCCTGGACATTGCAGTTGAGTTTAGCCAGGATGGAGAACAGCACGGGAACAGAACGTGGGAACAGGGTGGATTCAGGGTCAGGGGCCAGCTCGGACGCCCAGTCTGTGTCTGTCTGTCTATGTGGGTGACTGGGAGAAACACCATCAGTGTTCTGCAGCAGCTTCTGCTCAGCTGCCTCTCTTGCTAGGCTGCGGCTTTTCTGGCTCCCTGTCTCTAACTAATGCATTTTCTGCTATTTATTCTGGGTCCCTTTTTTTGGTCCTTTTTCCGGTCCTTTTCTTTAGTCCCTTTATTTGGTCCTTTTTTTGGGCCCTTTTGTTTAGTCCTTTTTCACCTGCAAAGTATTTACACCAGTTTTACACTCAGTTTTGTCGCCCTCCGAACCATCAATATGTCCCCACCATGGCAATCATATTATTGAGGGGGGGGTAAGCCTGAAGTCTGAAGGCTGGAATGCTGGATGATTCGAATCGCCCCTGTGAAAGCTCCTTGGGCACTTGCCTCCAAACCTAAGCAACCCTTCGCCTTCGTCCAGGCCCGGGCCCCTTGACAACAATGTCTACCAACAAATATTGGTTGTTGATTCGCTATGGAATATTATGCATTTTGTACTCTTTTAGTCTGGTCCACACTTTTTATAATGAGGTAGAAGAGTAGGTTATCCAAGTTATTCTTCGTTTTTTTGTTACACTCTCCACGTCAGCAATAAAACCCTCACATGCACGCATACAGAGCAAGGAGATCCGAAAAAACAACAAGTCAGCCAAATGAAACGTCACAAAAATTCGTTGCAATTTGAAGCAACCTGACAAAAACCGACTAGTTTTTTAGAATCTAAGTGGGAGCCTAACCCTTATTGACTATGTGTGCTTTTCTAGAACTTTCTAAAAATTATTAGTGGAAG
Source organism: Ulota crispa (assembly GCA_963920765.1). Taxonomy (NCBI): domain Eukaryota; kingdom Viridiplantae; phylum Streptophyta; class Bryopsida; order Orthotrichales; family Orthotrichaceae; genus Ulota; species Ulota crispa. The sequence goes on along the minus strand of OY987247.1, from coordinate 14,543,861 downwards.
TTGCAGCAATTAAAGATGCTTTAGATATAGAACACCAAGCACCCTCCAACTATGTCAATTTTCAAAATCTTTTAGAACTTTTTGGTGGAGGTTGAAACAATAAAGGATGCTTGAAATATTGAACACCAAACGCCCTCCAACCATGTTTTAGAAAACTAACAAATCACCAATCGCCCCCTAGCAAAGTATATAAAAGTAGCATTGTGATGAAGACAATGACTATTCTTGATTTCAAAAAAGGACCAAAATGACAATTTTATCAAGGTTGGATTTGAACCAATTATAAGAGATTTTTTATTTTGCACATTAGGATTAGATTTTAGACCAATTAATTTATGAGATGTTATTTTTTTGTAAAATTGAATGTTACATTACCCAAACATGTCCAACTCATGCAAAACGTGTGCCTCTATACTAATTAGAGTATAAATATAAAGGCAATACACTGTGCATGCACTAAAAAAACTGGTTGAAAATGAGAAGTATATAGGATTTTACCGAGGAAGCTCAAAATCTCCCCCAAATATTGTGTGTGAGTGTTTGTGTGTGAAATTATTAAAGGATCTTTTGTTGCAATGACCTTTAATTTTTGAAACAAAGAACTGGAAGAAAAAAAAATCTCAAATTCATTGTAAATTGATATCAATGATTTTTATTAAGTAAATTTGTATTTGTAGAAACTTTGTGTTTGAAGATGGTAGGATTTTGAAGGGCCTGTCATCGTGAATATGGTTTGAAGTGCCTCTTTTCTACGATTTAGTTTTTATATTTCTACTTTTCATAGTCTAGAATTATTTTTCCTATTTTGTGTTTATTGAGGTTGTTTACAAGGGCAAGTTTTTCACCATGGGTCCAAATCAAGCAATCCTCCAACATAAGCATGTCCTAATAAACGTAAATTTGTTCAAAATGTTCAAAATAAGACATCCAAATCAATAAAATAATGTTGCCTTGGGGAACTATTTTCGAAGAGTGTTCGACCTAAAGAAAAACAAAGTTTAGGAAAGAAGATGCTTACACTCTTCAAGAATGCTTGCTAAATGTAGATTTTGGAGGTTTGTATGATAGAAATGACAAAAACAACATTCATGACAACATTCGTGAGACATGTCTTGTAAGGCAAAACACGGATATTGGGGAAATTAGGGATTAATGCAGTTGCTTTGGAATTTTCATTTAACCCCTAAAAGACCAACTATCCCTTCGGGGGACAAGTGGTACTTTGGGCATGTACCTTTGGATAAACTACTTTTTGTAATTTTTTGAAACTTTTAACAAATGTGGGGAATTTAAAAACCTACGTGGGCATATAGTTTTTTTTTTTTTTTTTTCATTCCAACATTTGACAAAGAAGTTACGCATGAATTTCTGAAAATTTGGGGACAATTGCCCGTCTAGGCAGCCCAAAAAACTTTTTTAAAAATTACATTTTTTAAAAGTAAAAATTTTAAATTGGTTCTTTAGATTTGTTTATATCTGGGAAGCTTTGCATCATTCTATTTCAATCAATGAGATAAATTTATGAGGAGTTTTTGTTTGCAAGCAATTATAGATTTTCTACTCTAAAATAAACTTTGAATTCCTTAATTTTACTCAATTTTCAGCATTTTGGAAACAAAATTAAACCCACAAAAGTAGAATGTTTATTATAACATTATAACTGTTGGGATTTTCATTTTTCATTTCAATACTTAAATTCTTAACAATTTAGTATTTTGACTCATTATCTAGTTATTTTTACTTATTATTTTTTTCCTATGTGTTGTATAGTTCCAATTGATTTGAAAATTCTCCCACATATACCTAACTTGATCTCCTACGTGGGAGAATAAAAGCTCAACTTTAGGTAGAGCAATTTTTGTTATGTAAAGGTGGTCAAAGGCTTTTGAAATTTATTGACTCCAACAAAAAAAACTTTTTTTTTCTCACTTCAAATGTAAATATCTCCCTCCTTCCCATTTAGAATGACCTGAACACCATATTAGGTAAATTGGGAAAAAGATTACTTTTTGGGACTTTTGAAGGTTTTAGATGATCACCTAAAAACAAGCTTAGTTTTTTTTTGGTACACGTGTTGTCACCCGAGAAGAGGAATTTGAGAGGGAAAAAATCTTAGTGGCTTATACTAAATTTGATACCTTCAAATTTGGTATAAGGTGACTTCTTTAGATCCAGGTGACGTACAAATTGGGACCCCTGTTTTCCCAATTTACCTAATATGGTGTTCCTGACTTTTTTCACACAGTTGACAGTTTTCAGTGATTTTGCCAAAAAAAAAAAAAATTGGTTGTTTAGACTTATAATTTGTATTTACAAATCAAAGTAGTTTCCAAACTTTCACATTGGTGATTTGTGTCATCTTATATATCATGGATTCTTACGACCTCATTATTTGATATTTTTGAAATTTTTCTGGTATGCATTCAACACTATATGAGAGCTCTTTAAGAATTCATGTTGTATTCAAACGCAAAACATTAGACATCAAAATCACTTATTTTTACTACAACTGTGATTCTTCAAATATAAAGTGGTGAACTCACATTTCTTGTTCACGCAAAAGGATATTTCATTGCCTTGAACCTATTTTCTTGGGTATTCAACACTATATTTAAGACCATACTACCTTAGTACGGGCACTTCTTACTATGCCCCAAGTCCCAAGTCCACTTGAGATATCAAAATTTAGCTTGGTCAAGACGTTAGAATTTGGGACATATAGCTTCACACTATAGGTATGTCTCAAGTTCCAATTTAATTAGAAATTCCTCTCCACAACAGTTTTCTTTAAAAGTTTGGCGCCAAGAAAATAAAGCATTTTTTCTTCCAAAAATACAGCTGAGAAAAAATAAAATCCCATTTAAAGAGCCAAGTCCTAACAAATTCTTAACATAGAACACTCAAACAAGCTATTCGTGTTCTTCATTTTGCCCTTTACTCATTTGAATATGTCGTTATAATTATGGAGTTGAATTGAGATTTATAGAGTTGAACTAGAACTAAGGGAACATCATATTCATTAAATTGGGGAAACCAGATTCCCAAATTGCAACCTAATGGTCGGTTTAAGTTGGTCACATTAAATCTAAAATGTTACAAAATTCCCAATTTAATGAATATAGTGTTATGGATGGATTAGACTATGTCTCACGTCCCAAGTCCCACTGAAATCTAATGAAATCTAAGAATCTGATTGGCGGAAAGGCAAAAAATGGGACTTTGCATTTCAAACTATGCCTCAAGTCCCACATCCCACTTGCTTACATGGAGCCTACATGGTAGCACTTTTACAAGTTTTAGTGCCAAAAATAGTGGGACTTCACTCCAAGATTGAGTCGAGCATTTTGGTAAACCCATCTTTCAGCCCAAGTCCCATCTTTTCCCATCTTTTTCGGCCTACAAAGATGGGATATTGCACTCCCGTGGAACTTTGTCACATGGTACATGGGACGTAGTTTGAGCCGCCCCTTGAGACATGGAACTATGAGTATGTTGCATCCTTTTGTATAAAAAAGGTTTGGATAGACATTGCTTTGCATTACAATATTCTAATGGATATCCTTGATTTTCTTGGAAATTGTGGGACATCCTTGAGAGCACTAGTGGGTGTCAAACCTTTCATTTCTAGATAATTCTATCTTGAAATTCATACACGGTTATCAAGTGGTTGCTTGTGTAGCAACCCATAGAGTTGTCACCCTCACAAAGCTTCAAAACACACTTAATAACAATGATTGCTTCCTTACATAACTCCTTCCCCTCTTTCCTATCCCATCATTGCTCCCCAATCCACACACAATTGTGCCCTACCCGTCACAACGCAATTTGCTCATTAAGTAGGTTGTAGCTAGAGGCGCTTCCCCACGTGCTTGTTGATAAGCAGTTATAGGTCACCTTGCTAGAAGAGAGGGACCTCAACAAGATCACCTAATAACTTTCTGTAAGAATAATCATAACTTGTTTAAATGTGGGGCACTTCCTAAGGTGCATGATAGAATTATCATACCTAATAACTTATAAAAGTTGTTGAGTTATGGGATGAAGTCACCCAAAGTTATTGGATGAAAAACACCAAGATTTGACACCCACTACTAGGATTGCTAAGATTCCAAGTAACAAATTGCTTCCAAGTTTGGTAATCTCATCCTTGGCTAGTGTTGTTACTTACTTTCCATTGACATAAAACATTGTTGGCACAAGCACATCAAAGTGTCAAAGTTACATTCTTTGTGCAAGCAAGCGTTAAACATTGCTTGTTTTGTGGCAAATGGTGTAACTCAAGCAATCCATGCAACCACACCATGCACGTTTTGCAACATCACCATCACATATACAAGCAACTTTTTTTGTGACAAATAAGAGTATTGACAATTGTCCCCTCTCCAAAACCCCTCAAGCAATTCTTGCACACTCCAAAAAAGTAAAGGCATCATCAAAGCATCCCTAAATGTAAGGTTTTTGTCAAGTTTTTATATATATAACAATGTGAAATAGGATTCAAAGAGAATCAAGATCTAGTGTATTGTCTTTTGGTTGAAATTGCAAACCAGCAAGTTGAAACTTGAAACAACCAAATTTGATACCAACCAATCTTTTCAAATGAATAATATAAAATCACAGTATGTTGCAAAATAAATATAAATGTATAGAAAACAACCACTGCCAATGCATGCTTGTGGAAATCTATCCAAATATAGAAAATGCCGAATTTTAACCATTGAAATTAAATTGGTTTTTTTTCCAAATCCTAGTATAGATTGTAAACCTTATTTCAATAAAATTCTTAGCATTTTTGATTGCCCTTATTTGTGAATATAACAACAAAATTTACAAAGTGGTGTCACATTGCATGATGCCACTCTTGCCAATAGAAAGGACACATGCTGATATTTTCTTGAAGCAACATTTACGCAAAAAGGTCTCACACGCAAACAATCTCATTTTTGTGCCATGGATTGAGGTAGTGTGCTTTTAAAACAACAGTTTGAGGGCTATTTTATCTTTTCATGGGCTTTCCAAGATATAGAAAGATTTTTTTGTCAAGTGTTTAGACAACAAGAATTAGATGCCAAATTTAACATAAATTTTTTCATATATATTGAAGCATTATTGAATTGTTGATGAACTTTCAATTTTTTTTTGTAGTATGCACCTGTTTGTGGCTTGTAGGTCTCCCATAAGCAACGTTGTCTTATCGGACATATTTTGGAGTCTATTTATTGTATTGCATGTTTGACATTTGATGTTGCGCATGACAAATGTCAATTATGAGTGACATTTTTATCTAATAAGGTCATGTTTAACACCTGAGATAATTTGAGAATCTACTTTAAATATGACCCAAATAAGTGCGTATTGAATTGAGATACTTTAATAAAAGGAAACATTAATATATCAAGATTGGAAATAGAGAGTGCTTTATTTAAAAGTCAACTTTGAGATTGACTTTACTAGACAGACGGAAAGGCTCTTGTTTGTTAGTGACGTTGTGTGTGTTGAGTTGTCGCCATGTCAGGGAAGACAACACTGCTCATAAGCAGTTCCCTTGCAACTTGTAAAGAGATGAAGTGAAATTGAGGAATATGATTAGCTCTTGCAATAGAATACACCTTTCTTTTATGACTAAAGTGGTCTATTCAAGGAACACTTCATATCCATTCCTAAGCTATCTACAGGCTACAGGGATGCTTTATATGGGAGGGTTGCATTTCCAGCACACTATCTTACTCAATCTCACCCTTGTTCCCAATGGCTTAAACCTTAGAATGCCCTTAGAGCATCTCTAGCTTTCTTTGCCACTTAGATGGCCAAATATTGGGCCTTGGAAACAAGGTTCAGCGGGGCTTTGTCACACATAAATTTTTCAAAGGTCTCACAAAAAATATCCTTTGAGGCTTTGACACAACAAGTTGGAGTATCTTCTCCAAGCTCTAATAAGCTTAAATCTCACATCTTTTCTAGAATGTTGATCTTCTCCCTCCCAAATACCATAAGAAAACAAGAATCACTTTTGTTTGCCTATGAGCCCCCTTGAGACACTCAATCTCAAGGAACAAGGACTCAATTTAGGTCACAATTGCTACAAGCCCTAGGATTTGAACCCAAAGTCGCCCTTGTGAAGTAAATTACCGCACTCCAAGCCTTGTTTGGCATACTCCAAGCCCTTTTTGGCACCCTCAGTGTGGCCAGCAAACAGCAGATGCTCATACCCTACACATTCAGAACAGCACGTAAAAGCCACAGACATGCAAGCAAAAAATGACCAAACTTGAAACTTGAAACTGTCTGGCAATACAGTACAAGAGCTGAAAGCGTGTGACTGTATGCAAAGAATCTCCTAAAGCAGATTTGTGCAAGGTTGGGATTACAAGAGTGAATTATGGATGGAGGGGATAGATTTGCAAGCAGTAACCAAAACTCGGCCGAGGAGACGGACCCAGGGCTCAGGACCCAGGACCCAGGACCAGGACGTACTACAACTGGGCTGTACAGTACAGTACTGTGCGGGTACAGGGCTACAGGCTGCTGCTGGTGTGATGTGTGAGCCGAAATGAAGGGAACTAATGACTCGCAGTAGATGCAGGCTCACATCGGTCCCTCGGTCCCTCCCCCCTCGCCGGGGACGATGTGATGTGTTGGAGGGGTCATGGTCCTCAGGAACCCCTTGTCAGCTCACGATGGAGATGCATTCTTATTGTTTAGACCAGTAGGTGGTGCTTGGTATGTTACGCATTTATCATTAGTCAAAATCTTATTAGAATTTTCATATGTTTGATAGAATGTAAAGTACTAATTTTAGTATTTAAGGTAGTTAGCTCAAAAATCGACCATCTAAGGGTTCATTCCCCCTTTTCAAGGTTTTCTGTGGATGGGAGGACTTTTGATTCATTTTTCAGACATAGAGAAATAGATGTGGAATGTAACATAAGTCATTTCATATTTTTTGAAGAATTTTTGAATTGTTTATGAAATTTTAAAGTGCATGTGTCATAGGTTTATCTCTATTTATAAACCTAGACCTTCCAAGATCTATTCACTATTAAGTTGTGAAGAGATTTGGGAAAGCAAGGAGAATGATTGGCTCCTGCAATAAAAAACTTTTTTTTTTCATGCATTCAATGACTGTAAGAGGACACTTTAAGAACCACCTCATTTCCATTTTAGTACAATCTACATGGGTAGTTTGAAATAACCAAATAGTTTTAAAACTGACTATCTTATGTAATAATGTCACAAAGAGTGGAGATAGGATATTACAGAGGTCATGGTGTACATAATACTACGAAAATCAATGTGATTTTTAGTAGTATTGAGATGTGACACAACTAAGGTCAAGGTGATTGTTTCTATAACATCACAAAGGTAAGGATGTGATATTACAAAAATCTTTGTGATTTTAGTAGTATGATATTAGCGTTTACATTTTAGCCCTTTGTTTTCCTTTTCTTTTTTTCCTTCTTTTTCCTTTCTTTTTTGCTATGTTGGATTGGAGTTTTTGCAATGAAGCTCCTCCTACTCTCCTAGGTGACACATGGTATAAAGATAAGTTACTAGCACCACTAAGGATGCCTTGTTTTTGGGTTGGCTTCTTTTTGAGATCTAAGGGCTGCTTCACACTATGACCAGCCAAGTCAAGAGGCTGTCAAATTGAGTGGCCAAACTTTGCCGAGAGGCCAAGAAAATCTGCTGAAAATGGACAATAGATGCTGAAAGTGACTGCAATAAATGCTAAAACTGATGGCCTCTCGCCCATAGTTTGGGTCTCCATTTTTGCTAGACCCAAACTTCCCTTTGAGGGGCCATCAACTTTGGATGATAAAGTGCTGCCATGTAGGCAAATGGGAGATGACAGCCTTTGGAGTTTGACCTTTAGTGTGAAGGGTTGAGGAACTGAACTCTCAATTTTGTGCAATCCAATTGGTGCAGACTGACGGCCTCTTGACCTTCGACCATAGTATGAAGCCGCCCTAATATAATGCATGACAATGATGACACTTCTAATCAACTAAGTTGCCGCGACCACAAGAAATTTCAAAGCATAACACATACACCCATTGGTTCAAAAACAATTTCAGTGGTAAGAAGAACAAAACCAAGGCTTCAGTGGTCTTGAATTTTGTGATAATTATATAAATAAATAAAGTCAAAGTAGAAGAGTGGCCACTCAAATTCAAGAGTTGATAGCTACGAGGGTCATGCATCGTATGTTTGGGAACGCTTCGAGAGTGAGATGTTTCGGGGGTTTAACAGTGTAATTGTTCAAGAGCAAGAGCAGGGAAGGGTTGTTGTTAACCTCTGAGTGCCCAACCCATATTCATCAAAATCTAGACCCACTCACACTCAATCCAACCAAATTGTTATCACAAACAAGATTCACAAAATCTAGCCGTATTGAATGGTAGGTGAGACAAGCTCCAAAGTAAAAGAAAAAAGACAAATGATTTGACCGTACCAATAGAAAGATTACTAGTATACAGGCACATGCTTTACATGAATTGAACATGTATGGGTAATGCAACATTCAATTTTACAAAAAAGTAACATCTCATAAATCAATTGGTCTGAAGTCTAATCCTAATGTACATTAAAAAAAAGGTGAATATCTCATAATTGGTTTAGAATCTAACCTTGATGCACCATCATTTTGGTTCTTTTTGGAAACCAAAAGTAGTAACTACCCTCATCACAATGCTCTTATTTTATACTTTGCTAGGGGGCGATTGATGATTTGTTGTTTTTCTAACACATGGTTGAAGGGTGTTTGGTGTTCCATATTTGAGGCATCCTTTATGTTTCAAATTCCAGCAAAAAGTTCTAGAAGATTTTGGAGAGAAGAGCATGGCTAGAGGGTGCTTGGTGTTTTGTATCTAAGGCATTTTTATAACTTCAACTTCCACCAAAAAATTTTAAAAGGTCCTACAAAAGAACGCGAAGTCAATAAGGGTTATGCTACCACCTAGTAATATAGATAAATAACAAGTCAAACAAGAACTTTTTCATTTGTAAGCACCCCATTTTGAGGTGTTGGGGCGCTCATGGGTTAAAGGCTTTTTTGCTTTATTTGTGAGTCACGGTACATAAAATTTGAGAGTAGATGGAAAATACTATAAAAGGTCGCCTAAGTGAACTCGTTTCATAGATTTTAATTTCCTGAACAAGTGGTCATGTTTCTAGACTCCAAATATCCCTGGTTAGCAAATTAGTCAAGAAGACTAGGTCAATTAACCAGTTATAAATTTTTCATGTCTTGCCATCTGTATATTCTGATCTTGAAAGTCATATGTAGTGTGGACCGATGAGCGGTGAGATCCAAAAACAATAGAAAAGACAGCCCAATGAAATGAAAAAAAAAATAGACCGGTTAAAATTTAAATCACCAACTTAAAATTAGGTGGATATTGGGAAAATTCAAACTTTCATACAATTACATAGGCAATATCCAGTGCATGTAATCCAAAAAACTAGTACAAAATGAGAAGTGTAAGATCTTTACCACAAAAAAAAAACTCAAAATTTCCCCGGACCCTAGTTTGGACTTCAAAGCCATTATATCTTGGTGTTGACTATTTACTTTGCATCACAGTTTAGTTGGGAGTGGTGTGGTCTTGCAAATTAAAGCTGTGATGGCTTATGCAGCTCATGTGAATGAAGAGTTCATTTATTTATTCGATTAAGACCACCCTTTTCTGTGGAATGGAATAATTGAAGTTTTGAACTTGGGGTCTAACTTGGGCAAGAAGAAAGAAAGAAAAAGAAGCCAGTGTCTTTAAATCGTAAATGTTGATGCAAGCGTTTTCTTGTCCAATGGATGACAAAAAGATAGTCTGTCGGATGTAGGAAAACTAATATTTATATATTTTTTATACAAGTGATCATGTAGACATGATCCATCATGGAGGGCAAAAATGAACCTCACTCAACGTACACATATTTTTAGATATTTCAAATTGTGAGAAGATCCTTTTTATAATTTCTATGAAGGCCGCATTGCATGTCAACATATGTAACTTTTGAAAACAGTATTAAATTTTACTCACACTTTGTCACACCACTATAGCAGGCAACCAATGTGCTCAGCTTGTTGTTTAAGGGTTAAACATTAGGCAAAAAAAAGGCAACCAAAGATGGCAACTAAAAAATTTATTTTACGTTTGATCTTACATACAATAATCTTCATAAATTTCTTCATAAATTTCTGATGGTGAATGCATAGCATAGCAAGTGCCAACCGATAGTGATTTCTGTAAAATAGCTCAAGCTGGTACAAACCATAGCAAATGTACTGAATATTAATTCAAATGTACCACTGGGGTTTGCACAGTTTTTCAGCTCTTGAGAGAGCTTAGGCTAGAGTTAGCCACATTTGAGAACACTGGACGGCAGTTACCATTTCAATCATAACCTGGACCTCAGTATCAATATAGGTCACCTTATGTATCAGTTACGCCCTGTTGAGAGTTTTCCCTGGGCGCCCAGGCCGTTTCACCAAAATCAGGGTTTTGGGAGACCGACAACTTTGATGCATCGTTCAATCGGATGATCCACAAAAAGTGACCATTGAAAAAAATGGGTTGCAAATTTTGGGAACAACTGGTCGTGGGAGATGCGAGATTATAACATTTGATCAAACAACATGTGATGGCAAAATCTCATTTTTTGGTAGGTAGTAGCTATTTGATGATTTCTACAAAAATTCTATGAGCCCTTGATTCATCTTAGGTTTTGTGAGTAGCAAGATTAGATGTGAATGCACGCATTTGTAAATTATTGAAAATTGCACTTCTTTTTATGTCAAGTTTTAGGGCTTCAAATTGCTATTGTACAAAAAACAATGACCGGCACAATCGGTGGCAGTTGCCATAATAAAAATCTAGAACATGCTTGAACCCTTGCCAACAAATTTCCCACTACCACAAAGCACACACAAGGGAAGCTTGCAAGGGATTTTGACCAGTTGGAGCTTGTAAAATGTTGCTTGCCACCATGCCCCATATGGTGTTTCACCCAATCAAATCTCTTGCAGCACTTGTACAACATTTGGCTCTCCTCGCCATTACTCCATTGGGATGAACAACTTGAATGCCTTAATAATTGTAGTTTATAGCAAGATCAAAAACTTAGATCTGATGCCTCAAACAAGCCTTTGAAATCATCAACGACCAAATTTTGGTCGCTGAGGCGCTCAAGGGTTAACTCCCCACCACTTGCCCACCATGCCCAGCCATGGGCTAGGGACCAAGGACTACCCCCAACATGGCATATGGTAGCAGCATCCATAAGCGTTGTGTCCCCATGGCCATCACCTGACAATGGCAGGGGCTAATCAATAAAAAACAAATGGTTGTGGGTGATTGGGTGATGGTTATGGGTGATGAAGTGATGGTTGTGGGTAACTAGCATGAGGTTTTGAGTACCCATTTCACTATTTAAGAACCAACAAGCATTGTTTTTAGCATCTCTTACACATGATTCTTACAATTTTAGTGATTTTGGACTTTGAAAAATCTTTGTGAACAAATGCTTGCAATTGGAACCTTGAAATTGATGCCAATATTTTTGGTTTCCACTTCCTAACTTACAATATTTTTTTCAAAGTTAGTCAATTGTTTTACCTACTCAGAAACCCTTATTTCCATGCTTATGGGTGCACCTACCTTAGGACAAGTTTTTTTTGCAAGTGCGCCCAATTTTCAGAGGGGTAAGTTTGTGTCAAGTTTGCATGAACAAGGAGTTTGTTTGGAGCTTGGAGTTCATTGGTGAAGGAACTTTTTTGCAAAACAAGTCACAACCAAAACACTTGTTACACTTGGAGTTTCAAATGTGATAGAGATGCATTAATCAAAACTGACTAATTTAGTTAGTCTACTTTAATGATAAGATTTAGGAATTAATAGTTGCCAAAAATTAACTTCTTTGTTTAGCAAAGACCACAGCCTCTTGACCCGTAACATAGTGGAGGGTCCCAACTAATCAAGCCCTCCTCAATATAAGAAGCCCTAAGCAATTGCTCTCTTGTGGGTATTTTACAACCCTATAGTGGTAATGTTCTCATAAAATATGACAAAAGCATTATCACCAAATGTGGCTAAATCGAGCACAACTTCTACCCACAAAAAGAAGTATCCTACAAAAAAAAAGTGAATATAGATGTCAATTTTGAAAAGAAGCTACAATTTTCTCTTTGTAAGAACACCCATAAGCATTAGTGTCCCCATAACCGTCACCTCTAAAATTTTGGAAAATTTGTGGAAATAAATAGATGTAATTACAAGGATGTACAACATGTGAATATAAAACCTTAGTGTTGTTGGTTATGGGTGCAATGGTAATTTGCTCTTTAAAAATTCATAACTTATTCTCACAATATCCAAATAATATATTCAAAAGTGCAAACTCATGATTTTTTTGTTGCTAGCAAGATCTTATAATTTGCTAGATGTTTATTAATAGTCAATATGTTCAAAACCCTTAAACTAACGCTTATGAGTATTCCTACCTTAAATCTTCACCTCCTTGAGAACTAAAAGGTAGAAAACAAGACTCAAATCAACAATATTGCGTTGATTTGGATGTCTTGATTAGGACATTTTGAACATAGTAATGTTGATTAGAAAATGTTTGTATTGCTTAGGAGTGCATGATCTATGCCCTATTTTTTACTTGTTTCAATTGAAACACGAAGTACATATTATAAAGTGTGCTCTAGAAAAAGAAGAATTGAATGGTACTATTGAAACAAAAGTTGTAGACTATGATTCATAAATTGCGTCCGTACAATTGGGTTTGTCATTGCATGCACTTGCGTTCTTTAGTAAACCTTGAAACACAAGTTCCTTCTAATATCAATTATGAATTGAAGACTAAGGTTTTTGCCCTAGAGTTTTTGTTCTAGATTTGTGATGTGAAATTACAATAGTGGGGATTTGTTGAGATTTTTGTTGTCTGCTGTGCTTACTTTTTGAAACTATTTTGAGGGGTCCTTTTTTATTAAGTGAAATGGTTTTTCTTTGAATTAAAACATGCCTATATGTTTTGAACAAAAAATATTACCAAGATAAGTTTTGGTTGCAAATAGCAGAAAAATCTAATGTGGATGGATGAAAAAACCAGAAGTTAGTCTAAGCGGAATTCATTTACACTTTATCATTGTTCAAAGTTTGAATACTTGGCTGTATAGGAATGGAGGTTTAACCCTTGAAGGGTCTTAGGGTCTAGAATTAAGGTACTAAATATGGTCACAATTAATATTTAGAAGTTTGAATCAGTTATATTTAGAAGTTTGAATCAGCTAGAAATTAAATGTTACAATCATACATATTGAAAGGGTTGTATGATGGTGGACCGTGCATAAATTTTTTTGGAAAGCCCTGAGAGCAGCTTTGTACATATGACCATACATACGGCTGCAAAGGGTTTTGTGACGTTCAGGGCTTAACGAACTTATTATTCCACTCACTAGTATTTATAAAAGAAATTGAGATTTTTAGTTCAACGTACCATCTATAATTGGTTATGGACTGAAAACTTAGAATTCATAAGATTTTTTTTAATCTTTAGGTTTATACTGTTAAGTCCTAATAATTGCCAATTCTTTTGAGATCTATTTAACATACTTATTCTTTTGGACTTGTTATCAGAAGTCTACTTTTAAAAATGAAACATAATTGCATTTTTGGAATTACAGGATATTTATAGAGAAACTTTTTTTGGAACCCATATTGCACAAATGTTCAAAAACCAACTTAAGATTCAAAGTTATTGTATACATTATACATGAGGTCTATTTACATTCATTCATTGTTCACACTTTGAATGTATACTTCCTAAGAAATTAAGGCGTGTTTTTACTTGGTGTTAAGAACGCTGAACATTTTCAAAACAATTTTAGGTATACTTTTAGAATGGATTCAATGTAACATGACATACATTAATCTAGGGAAAACCTAATTTTGGGAATTTTGGATTTTATATCTGTGAAAAAATATTTAGTAAAAATTCTTTTGAGGATGTAGAAACTCAAAAGTCCCAAAATTGGGCTCTTCCCAAATTAATGAAAGTTGTGTTCTACTCTCACACTGCCTCTAACAGTAAGGTAGCAGCATCCATAAGCGTTGCATCCCCATGCCCGTCACTTGACAATGGCAGGGCTAATCAATAAAAAATAAATGGTTGTGGATGATTGGGTGATGGTTATGGATGATGAAGTGATGGTTGTGGGTGACTAGCATGAGGTTTTGAGTACCCATTGCACTATTTAAGAACCAACAAACCTTATGGTTAGCATCTCTTACACATGGTTCTTACAATTTTAGTGATTTTGGACTTTGAAATTTTTTTGTGAACAAATACTTGTAGTTAGAACCTTGAAATTGATGCCAATATTTTTGGTTTCCATTTCCTGACACACAGTATTTTTTGCAAAGTTAGTTAATTATTTTACCTACTCAGAAACCCTTATTTCCACGCTTATGGGTGCGCCTACCTTAAAGGCAACCGCATTGCTTATTCATATAAAAATTGGTGTGTGAAATCATTTGTCTTTACCTCTAATTCCACATGGTCCATTTTTTGGATTGTGAACATGCTTTGTGTTAGTCTCTCAAATTCCAAAAGAAACACAATTTTCATTCATCAAAATTGCTTGGTCCTTATACTAGTTGATTAACACATCAGTGAAGTAGACTCCTCAACTACTTTCCACTAATATTCTATAAATTTGAGCAAACAAATATGTCAAGCTCAAATCTCATCTAGAAATGGGTGTTCCAAGAGCAACTTCGAATGACCCATGGATGTTGAATTTAATGATTCTATTTTAAATCGTGTTGAGTGTTTTACAATCATAAGTCCATTTCTACTGGTTTCCTCGAAAATTCTCAATATCTGTCATATATCATTTGTAAAGTGATTTTGAATTTTCATTTAAAAATGATTGATGATAGCAATAAAATAACACATATAAATGTACCCAAAAAACAAAGAAAAATTAGAACATTTGTTTTAAAACTTGGTACCAAATGATTAATCCGAATAGGAATTCACACGGGAAATGTGATGGACGCCCCTAAAGTTTTTGATATTTGAACAAATGACCCTAATTTTTCAAAATTTGCACAAACACCTTTTGATTCAAAATTCAGGCATGTATTTTGTTGTGCAAATTACTTCCTTCTTCCTTTGTGTACATATTGATTCATTTAGGTTCTCTTTCATTCCTTATTTCAACACTATTCATAACATATCCCACACACGCACAACAAAACCTTGTGCTTACTCTTATGGAAATTGCTTTACAATTTGACTAGCACATTTTTTTGATGCAAGAATGTTGTCAACATGTTATGATGGTGGCTGTTGACACAAAGAGTACAATAAAATGAGAAAGAAGCAATGTGCGTACAAAGGGAGAAGGAAGTGACATGCACAACAAATCTAATGTTTGAAATTTATGATTTGAGGGTTTTTGTGCAAATTTGAAAAACTACAAACATTCATACAAATATTGCAAACTTCAAGGTCTCAAGAGTAGGGTTTCTTTTTGGGTAATTTAAGGTCCAATTACCTCAAAAATAAAGTTGAGCTTCAAGCCTATAGAAAAAAATGGGGGAAAAAATTCAAAAAATGCCATATTGCAAGAATGAAAATTGCATTGCAGCCTAGGCTTTCATAAAATTCTCATCAAATTGAAAATTGATGTCATCATTTTAAAATTATTTGAGGCATTGTCTAATCTAGTTCCATGCAATAATTAAGTATTGTCTATGGTTAATTGAATGTTTAAAAAATAAATGCCAGTGAATACTTTTTGCCTACAAAACAAAATCCCATAAGGACATCCCCAATCCAACTGTAAACAGGCCCTCTAAAACCAAGTTTGACATATTAGTAGCCATCAGATCATGATTTGATGGCTACTAATATGGCAAACTCGGTTTAACCCCTAAAGGACCATTGTCCCTACAGGGGACAAATGGGATTTTGGGCAGGTACCTACGGCCTCAATTTTTGTCCTAATTTTTTGAAACTTTTTTTGAAGATAGAAAAACACATTAGCTTTTGGGGAATCTAATTTTTATTCCAATTGATGGCAGGGAGCAAAAGTTGTGCCCAAATAAGCTCAAATTTGGGGACTAGGGGCAGCAAAAAAAAATCTTATAAAAACTTGAAAAAAAATTTATTTTTGTTTTCTTATACATTATATCTTTTTCTACATTTGAAGCTTTGATTCATTCCATTTGGACTAGTTATGAGAAAGTTATGGACAATCTTATTTTTTGGACAACTCAAGCATCTTCTTGAAAAAATAACTTATAAACTTCATTTTTGAATGCAATTTTAACATTTTTTCAAAAAAAATTGTCGGAGAGGGTGAAGTTTGCTTTCTAGAACAATCTCACCATTGGAATTATTGCGTTTCAATTCCATTGCAGGGTTACTAGCAATTTAAGTTTTTGTTCAATCTCATACCTTCTTCTACCTAAGGTTTGTTTTAAAGAATGAAAATTAATTATTTTTTGTTGTTTTTTTTTCCCAAGATTATTAACTCAACTTCCCACCATGCAAAAATAGAATTCCAAACTCTGCGGTGCAAAAATTTTAAGTTAGAATAGTTCAAAGTCAAATAATCTAGTTAGGCAAGGTGCAAAAAAAGGTGCTTTTTTACACTTAAATGCAAATATCTTGCAATCTCTACGGTCAAAGTTCTTGAGTTTTGTATGACACATTCTTACAATAGTCTAGCACAAGATCCTATGATTAGATATGTAAAATGCTTGATTTTCAAACTTTTTTACTCTTTGCCATAGAGGTGGCAGTTTTGAGTGTCTTTTGACAAACTAAAGGCCATGGTCCTTTAGGGGTTAAGGAGGCCCGTTTACCGCTGGATTGGAAATGCCGTAATACCATAAAAAATCCATACATAGAGACCACCTTCAACTCCAACTAAAATAGGGATGGAGCCCACAACACAAACCATTTTCAAATAAAGCCACATAGCCATTGGTCAGAAAACAAAACAAAAAAACCCCTGCTCAGGGGTATCCATCAAAATTTCTCTTATTTATAATGCATCTTTGCAGAACCCTGAAGTCAAAAGATGAGTCAACTGAAGGCTGGCTAGAAATGTCGGGATTAATAATTTTTTACAAACACATTCTTCAGGTACACGCCTGCCGCTTCGGAATGGAGGCAGAGTTACGGCTAAATTCTCTTTACTTACAAACCTTTTCAGTTCTGTCAGCTTCAAAGTTTCTGTATACTAAGGATACGGTTAGCAAAGATAAATAAAACCTTTAAATACATGCCCATTTTTTTGGGAAATCAGGGTTTTCAAAAAATAACTTTCTACAAGCATAGATAAAAATAGGCAGTTGGTTTTTTAAGGGTTATTACATTCTTTATACTGAAAAAAAAATCTGACAGATAAATTACAAACTTCTGGAAAGAATCTCATAAAATGTTTGTCAATTTGGCACCTGTTCAACCTGGTTTTTTTATGTTACAAAATAAATAACTGGCAAGGGTGTGAGATCCTTGGACCTCTGCAGTAGTCTACAATGGGATGGAGTAAAAGCCTAAGTACGCACATAGGGTTCACATCCCCAGACAGGTCAATGACAGCTCGGTAACAAAGATTTGTGAAAAGAGGAGATTAGATGTAATTTTAGTGATAAACATCAATCCCCTTAGGGCATCTCCATCGCTTGAAGGCATTGTTCATGGTTGCAATCTTCACCGGTGACACTCCCAGTGTCAAATTTTCAACTGACTCGTTAGACAAGGCTGCGGGCACGGTGAGTTGCTGGGATCGAGAGTATTCTCAACGCACTTGAAACTTGGTCCTCCAACAGACCATAACTGATGCCCTCCACCTATAAGCTGTCAGCAAGCCCTCCATTGATGATGTGTCCCAGGACCCATGCGCGTACCCCAATCGCCATGGAATTGTGCAACCAAATTTAACCCTAGTGGATTCTTTGGCGTGTCAAAGGAGCTGGGAAGGGTGGAGATCCCAATGTTTGCTAGGACATGCTTGTTGCTCAGGGGCCTCTCGACCACCTTCAGCAAGTCCTTGAAAGTGCTAACCAATGGAGATGCCCTTAGCCCCTAAAGGATCAAGCAATGTTTTTTCCAAAAACTCTCCAAAACTGCCATTTGATGAGCATCAACCAAATTTGAAAACAAAAACATTTTTATGCATGTGAAACCATAGGATCTTGTAGTAGGATAGTTTGGGAAGACTTGGAAAAAAAATTCAAAATTTTCCACCATGTGTACTGGAAGATACAATGATTTGAATATTCAAAAACGTCTTGTGAAAAAGCAAGCAGCTATCCGTCAGAAGGTGAAATTCCTAAAGAAAAAAGGTCATGTGGGTGGTGCTTCTTTAGATTCCTTATTTTGGCTAAGTAGGGTACTTGTCAAAAAAGTTTCAAATCATTTGGAATTACAGAACACATGGAAAAAAAATAGTAAGTAAAAAGAAATAAAGAATGATTCAAAACACTAAATTGTTGAGAACTTATTTATGGAAATAAGTAATGCCATTCCCAACAATTATAATGTTGTTAATTAACAATTTACATCCTTTAATTTTGGTTTTTTTCCAAAATATTGAAAATTGAGTAAAATAAAGGACTTCAAAGTTTAATTTATAGTAGAGAATCCAAAACTGCCCTCAAACAAAAACTCCTCATAACTTTCATCTCATTGATCAAATTGGAATGATTCAAAGCTCTCCACATTCACATGAATCTCCTAAACCAACTTCAATTTTTGTTTTTGAAAAAAATATTTTTAAAAATTATGTTTGGATTGCTTGCTGAGTAAAAAAAAAAAAAAAAACATTTTAGGCTATATCTTCTTATCCATGATTCCAAATGTCATGAAATTTAGTGCATATAAAAGATATACCTTGTTCCCACATTCTATTAAAATTTCAACTGAAAATGTGAAGATCTCCAATCATAGGTACTTGCTCAAAATTGCTATGTTGCTTAAAAAAGGGGGCTTGGTCTTTTAGGGGTAAACCCCTAAAGGACTAAGCCATTTTTTCAGTGAAAATCATTTAAACCTGCCACTTTTGGGGGGGTTAAAAAAAAGGTAACTTTTTAAAAAAAACTTGGGAAATCCAATGTAAAGTCTTGCCCTAGACTGGATTAGGTACTTGTAGAAAAAAAATCACGTCATTCCAGACGGACATGAGTGAGATATTTACATCTAAAGTGAAAAAAAAAGTTTTTTTTCATGCTGCCCCAAATATTCAAAAGCCTTTGACCACTCTTATAACAAAAAAGTGCTCTACCCAACTTTATGCTTTATTTTTCCTATGTAGGAGATCAAGTTAGCTATGTGTGGGAGAATTTTCAAATCAATTGGAACTACACAACGCATGGGAAATATCAGTAAGTAAAAAGAAGTAAAGAATGAGTCAAATCACTAAATTGTTAAGAATTCAATTATGGAAATGAAAAATGCTAATCCCAACGGCAATAATGTTGTGATCAACAATCTACTTCCTTTGATTTAATTTTTTTTCCAAAATATTGAATATTGAGTAAAATAAAGGACTTCAAAGTTTATTTTAGAGTAGAGAATCCCTAACTGCCCGCAAACAAAAACTCCTCATAACTTTCATCTCATTGATTGAAATTGAATGATTCAAAGCTGCTCACCTATTAAAAAATCTAAAGAACCAATTTCAAATTTTAATTTTAAAAAAATTAAATTTTAAAAAAGTTTTTGGGCTGCCTAGGTGGGCAGTCCTCCCCAACTTTTCAAAAATTCTTGTGTAACTTCTTCAATAATTGTTGGAATGAGAAAAAAATTAGATGGCCGCTTAGATCTTTGAATTTGCCACCTTCAATAAAAGTTTCAAATAATCATACAAAGCAGCTTATCCAAAGGTACATGCCCAAACTCCCACTTGTCCCCCAAAGGGACAATAATCCTTTTGGGGCAAAGATAATACAAAAGAGAAACAATCATTTTTTGTCATACAAATTTTCTAGTGTTGCTAATGCTTCATTACTTGTAATTGTCTCATGAAAAGTTTTCTAAATAGTTACTCTTGCATGCAATGCGGCTACAATTGGAGGGCAGGGTTTCTTTTTTGTGCAATTTTTTGTGCTTTTTCTTAAGAGAATAACTAGTGTTATCCTCTTCCTTTTGTCAATGGATGAAATCAATTAACCCCTAAAGGCCCATTGTCCCTTCGAGGGACAATTGGAATTTTGGGCATGTACCTATGGCTAAACTACTTTGCATGATTTTTTGAAACTTTTATTGAAGGTGAGGAATTCAAAGATCTCTGGGAATAAAAAAAAAACTTCATTCCGACATTTATTGAAGAAGTTAAAAATTAAAAATTAAAAAATAAGGGACTTTGGGCAGCCCTAAAACTTCTTTAAAAATGTGTTTTTTTCAAATAAAAATCTGAAATAGGTTCTTTAGACTTGTATAGACATGGAGAGCTTTGAATCATTCAATTTTGATAGATGAGATGAAAGTTATGAGAAGTTTTAGTTTGCAAGTAGGTGCGGTTTCTCTCGAAATCACACCTACCCGCAAACTAAAACTTCTCATAACTTTCATCTCATCTATCAAAATTGAATGATTCAAAGCTCTCCATGTCTATATAAGTCTAAAGAACCTATTTCAGATTTTTATTTGAAAAAACACAATTTTTACAGAAGTTTTAGGGCTGCCCAAAGTCCTTTATTTTTTAATTTTTAATTTTTAACTTCTTCAATAAATGTTGGAATGAAGATTTTTTTTTTTTTAATTCCCACATAGATCTTTGAGTTCCTCACCTTTGATAAAAGTTTCAAAAAATCACGCAAAGTAGTTTAGCCATAGGTACATGCCCAAAAATTGCATTTGTCCCCCAAAAAGGCCCTTGGACCTTTAGGGGTTAAATGTTCCACAATCTTGAGATGGTGTTACTCTTTTTTTTTATGAATGTGCACTATTTTTGAAAAGGAAAATTATGGGTACCTTTGAAGTTTGCCATATTTGTATAGATACCCTTGGTTTTTCAAAAATTGCACGAACACCCTTGGCCATAATTTTTGGCGTTTAATTTGCTATGCTTGTAACTTCCTTCATGACCAATGTTAAAGCAAGGAGTGCAATACAACAAAAAAGAAGCAACATGTGCACTTGGGAGAAAGAGATAACATGCACAATAGAACAAATGTCTGAAAATTATGGTCCAAAGATATTTGTGCAATTTCTGAAAAACTGGGGGTATCTATACAAACATGACAAACTTCATGGTATCCATAAATAAATTCCCTTTTGAAAACAAGATTAGTTTTCATTTTTTTTGTGATATGGCATCTATTGATATGGGATGTAAACAACTTTGTCACTGTAGTAACTTAACCCTTAAATGACCAAAAGGCCCTTCACAACTAGTACAATATGGGGTGTTTTTCTTGTATTTGGAATGCATCCACACCTCTACTACATTTGAGACCAACAAAAAAGTTGGAGAATAGATCAATGTGGTTCTAGTGAGCTACTTGAGATCCCAAATTTTTTTTTTTATTGGTAGCAAATGACAATTATATGTCAATGTATGTACTATGCCCTATGGTCATTTAACCCATGAATGTCACAAAAGCCCTTTGCGGCCATACATATGGCTATATATACAGACATATGCTTTGAGAGCTTTCAAAAAAAATTTATGCACCCACCATCATACATCCCTTCAATATGTATGGTTTTAACACTTAATTTCTAGCTAATTCAAACTTTTGAATATTGGTTGCGATTGTATTTGGTACCGCAGCTCCAGAGCCCAAGGGCCCTTTAGGGGCTAAGGTTAAGGATCCCTTGCTGCGCTGCCAAGGGTTAAAGAAGAAGAAAAACTTTGTGCAAAGGGTCTGTGTCCCACTAACTTGAAAAGATTATCTCCTTGGAATTTGACATTATGGGGCTTCAAACATGAAATCTGGCCTTTGAACGTCTCACCTCATGGATCTACGCTCACTAGTGAATTGTTTTTGTTCCCTTGCACGTGCAAAGTCTAAGACACCCATGAGTTTGTGGAAGTTTATGTGAAAGAAATTTCAGGGTTTGAGGACGCATGTGAATGAGCCCCACAAAGCCACGAAAGTGAGTTTTTGAAGTTCACTCCTCACGTGAATCACATTAGGAATGAAGTCCAGAGGTGAGTCATGTCAAGGTTCACTAATGAATTCACAGAGATGAATTGCGACGTGAGTCAGCAAAAAAAGTTGATGTTTGAAGCCCCCTATTGTCAACTTTGCCTTTGCCCTTGTCTTTGGCCTTGCTTTTCCCTCACTCATGATTCAACGAAGTGAACATAGAAATGGCATGGTTCTAATCAATGATGACGTGGATGCCCTATTTGTATGTATATGGATTTGCATACTCTGTTCACCTACTTATGTTTTTACTTAAGGTAGGCACACCCATAGGCATCACCTCCCCATGAGCGTGACCTGCTATTTCACCCACCTCCACTACTATTTGTCCCTTTTTAGTCATAACAAGGCCAGAATAGGGAAACATGCCAGTGCTTGGTGGTTTTAGATTGACCAATTTGTGGGTATCAATGCTTTGATTTTTATAACAATTGAAGGCAATAAGAGGCTCCATGATGCATGGTTTAAGCTCACTCTGTCAACGCCCATGGGTAAGAAACTATTTAGCACTTTGAATAAATTGCACAAATAAATGGTTGTGTAAACAAGTCTTTTAACATATCCAATGATTTTTATTTCCATTTCCTAACTTAAGAATATTAATTTTAAGCCTATTTCATAACCTCAAATACCCTAAAATAGAAAGTTTCTTGGTTACAGGTGCTCCCACCTTACAGTCTGCAGCAAAAGCATAATTATGTGTGAGGAGAGTTGTTTTTTTCCATAACCCCTCGTTGTTGGCAATTCTCAAATAAGACGGGAATTGGGGTCAAAATTTTCCGTTTAAGCAATGAAGGGTTAATTGTTCAATGCACTTGAGTATTACATAAAAGTGTAATATTGTAAGTACATTTTCTTGACTCCTCACCATATCATTACTAACAATGTTATGTTGGAGTCCCCGTCTATCTATATAAAAGAATATGATTTACCTGCATGGCGATCTTTTCATTCTTTTACCGCATGGATAAATAAACCTGCATGGATAAAAAAAAATTTGGATAAAAACTTTGCATAGGTGAAAATCTGCATAGTTAAAAATCTGGGTGAGAAAACAAAACTATGGGTATAAAATTGTATGTATTAAAAAATGTATGGTTAAATATGAAAAAATGTAACAAAATTACATGGGTAAAAATAAAAACATGAAAAATCTTGAGAATAATTACTACATGGGTAAAATTTTGTGTGGATGAAAAGTAAATTATATTTTTCTACATGAGAAAACAATGACATTATTTTTACTATGTGAGTAAAAAACTCTATGGGTATAGAACAAAAGATGCTTTATTGCAAGGGAATGTTTTGTAAACAAATACAAATGATTTATTGCATGGGTAAAGTTGAAAATTGGAATGTGCGGATAAAAGTAAAAATTAGTTTCTTGCGGGGGAAATGTTTTGCATAATTGGGCTTGAAATTATTTTGCGTGTTGTCGGATTGATGAGAGCTTATACTACTTGTACAATAAAAACATCTACATACAATCAAATGCTCTTGCACATGAAAAACAAGACGGTTGAATAGAAACAAAAGCTACAGTATCCATAAACATGGATCTAAATGGCCTCACTTCAATCACTCTTCTACTAATTTTTTTTGTATTATTGTTTAAAAAATAAGAATACATGTAGTACTACAAGAGAGGACAACATGATATCAACAAAGTCTAAAATGTGACACACTTTCATCTCAATTGATCAATTGGTCTACAATGGAAAAAGAAACCCACTTTTGAAGTGATAAAATACAAAGCTAAGGGTCACTTTACACTATGGCCAATCAAGTTGAGAAGTTCTAAGATTGAGTGTCCAAACCTTGCTGAGAGGTCAAAAGAATTGATTGAAATTAGGCAATAAGATATTGTTTTTGAAACCTTTGGTTGAACATAGTGTGAAGCTTCCAAAGGCCTAGTTCAAAATCCAAACACTTAGCAAAGAACTTCCATAACCTCTTGACTTGAACAAGTTTAGTGTAAATCCTCCAAAGACCAAGTCCAAAGTCCAAATCCATCACATTTATTAAGCCTTCCAATGTACATCCAAGATCTTGTCATATTTTGATTATTATATGAAAAAAATGACATCCTCTTGACCATAGTGTGGGTCTCCATTTTTGCTTGACCCAAACTTCTTTTAAGAGGTTGTTGCTTTAGCTGAAAAAGTGATACCATGTAGACAATTTAGAATAACTAACTTCAAACTTTGTCTCCTACACCAAATAGTGCATTTAGGTTGCTGTATACTAATCACTCAACATTTTACACTATTTGATTATTTACCAAGACTACAATAACTTTATTAATAATTACTATGACAAAAATTGAAGAAAGCAAGTAGAGGTTGGGTGCAACAACAAGAGCAACAGTCAAGGAGCAAGGAAACTAGAACTTTACACAAAACCAAGAATTACTGTAGCAAAAAGAGAGTTGCATGTCCCTCCACGTGGCCAAGTGTGAGACATGAGGTAACTCTGCCAAGGTAAGACAACCTAGATGCATTATTATTTGGTGTAATGTGAAGGATCCAAATGATAAAATCTTGAATTCTTACAAATTAATTGGTAAAAAATTGACAACCTCTCAATCTTTGACCCATAGTGTGAACTGGCCCCAAGAGAGAAATCACTGATAATGTCATCCCCCACCGCCGTGACGGAAGTGGGTTACTGGGTTATATATAATTTCACTTGATAGTCTTTCAAGGGAAATTGCATGATTTGGACGTTTTCGAATGTACAACCAAGTTGAACACCCTAGATCAGCGCTAAGGACTCTTCGGCTCAAAGAAGGACACTTTTACGGACGCCCTCACCTTACCATTGCAGAATGAATGATGAAAAGTTGATGCCACCCCAGCACAAAAGCAGGAAACCTAGAAATGGGGCCAAAAACAAACCCAAAAAAAAAAGAAAAAAAAAAGACTGCAGCACATGAGGCAACTGAACGCAGAGCCAATGGAAAGGGAGGGTGATGCCAGAACAGTTCGTTGCCATTTGGTGTGTGAACAGTCCCTGGAGGAGGTGCCAGTCCGGGGAGGGAGCCTGCCTGCAGGCAAAGAAGGGGGCGCAGGGCAGGGCCTGGGTCTGGGTCCCTTGGGGGTAGAGCTGGGACCGAAGGCTCTGCGGCTGCAGGTGCTGGTGCTGGAGCCGGAGCTGGCTGGAGCTGGAGCTGCTGGGGCCTGCACAGCTGCACTGAGAAGCTCGCACTGAGTTACATAGGGGATGGTTTGATGTCACAAAGTGTGTGGGCACATGTCGTGCCAGCCTTTGCACATGCTCTGGCCCCTGCCCCCCACTTGCCCCGTCCCTCCCTCGTCCCCCTTGGGGATCCATCCCATCATCCGCACGCTCCATGGCTGCTGTTCAGTGCTCTCCATGATCTCCTGTGCCCCCTCCCCTTGTCTTTCCTATCTTCAATCTGCTTTGAGTGGCTTCCAGAGTCTTTTGCATACAAACTGCATACCGTTGGGTATAGCAGTTTTCCATCCATATGTCACAACAGCAAATTTTCATCCATCCATACATCCATCCATACATCCATCCAAACCATCCACCTATCCATCCAAAGCCATCCATCCAAAGTCATCCATTCATCTATCCATCCAAAGCCGTCCATCCATCTATCCATCCAAAGTTATCCATCCAAAGCCACCCATCCCAATTCCTAAGCCGTTAGCCGTCCATCCAAAGCCATCCACCTAATTGGGGATTTCTCGCACATTCATCCAAAGCCACCCATCTAAATGGGGATTTACCGCTCATTCGTCCAAAGCCACCCATCCAAAATTCCAAAGCTGTCCATCCGAAGCCGTCCATTCAAAGCCATGCATTTAAAGTCGTCCATGCAAAGCCACCCATCTAAATGCATGGGGTCTTTTTTAAAAAATTTGATGGATACCCCTGAAGTTTGCAATATCTGCATAGATACTCTAGGTTTTTCAGGAATTGTACATATACCCTTGGACCATAAATTTTAGGCATTTACTGGTTGTGCTAAACGGAATGTAATGAAATCACAAAGAAGCAACATGCACACAAAGGAAGAAGAGAAGTGGCATGCACAACAAAATAAACGTTTGAAAGCTATGGTCCAAGGGTATTTGTACAATTTTTGAAAAACCTAGAGTATCTATGTAATATTGCAAACTTCAGGAGTATCCATCAAATTTTCCCCTTTCTTTTGCCCATCCATCCAAATGGGAATTTCACATCCATCCATGTTTATCCATTTTCCATCTGTCTATTTTCTATTCATCTATGGTAATGAATTTTCTGTGCATCCAATCAAAATGGGAATGCATGTTGAGCATGAAATTCGTAAGCAGCTACCTTTGGGGTCCTTTGCAGAAATATTTGGATTTGAGTATATCCAACACCTCCACAAAAGAGGACATAAAACAAGCATTCAAATTTTTGAACTTTCTTTAATAGGTTCGATGAGGTATTAATTTGTTTTTCAAGTGTAAAGGATTCCTAAACCTTGAAACTACTATGAACCTTAGAAATTAGGGATAAATTCTTATCACATCAAAGAAATGTGCAAGGAACAAGGTAACTACAAAAGAACAATGATACTTTTACTTTTACAAACTAAACTCCAAACTTGTTGTTAATTTGGATTAAGTGGTTTATTTGGAAATTAGGATTGATGCATTTCATGTAACATGTAAAAAAATTCACTTGATGGAAATGATCCTTTACATGTAAAATAAAACTTCTAGTAAACAAAACTGATTCTTGAGTACATGTTCATTTAATGTGATTTTAATAAACATT
This sequence comes from Ulota crispa, assembly GCA_963920765.1. NCBI lineage: Eukaryota > Viridiplantae > Streptophyta > Bryopsida > Orthotrichales > Orthotrichaceae > Ulota > Ulota crispa. The sequence goes on along the minus strand of OY987247.1, from coordinate 14,516,910 downwards.
AGATTGCACTGTTGTTACATGAATATAATTGCATAGAGACATTATCTAAACTCCCAAACTCTTTTCTCACTTTGCAAAAAAAAGTGTAGTCAATGATAGTCTTAGAAAGGTCTTTTTCTTAAGAAAATGGGTAGAAGGTGATCACAAAAATTGACCATAAAATCCAAAGGTATACTTCCTTGTTATTTACTTTAACAAAATCAACTAATGGGATATTTTATGGCTCTTTAACCATCAAAGCTGTATCTTTCATGGACTGTTAGGGCTAACTTTATATTCAGTATTCTCCAATTTTCAATATTGAATTTTACCTTGGGATTTAAATAAAACTACAATTGCAAAATCCAATTATACATAATTTTTAACATCACAAAAAAAATAAACAAAAAATGATGAAACAAAAAAATGCAAAACAATTACTACTTTTTAAGGTCACCATGGCATTCTAAGGTGTTTCAAGGCATGTCAAAGGAAGAATTACCATGTAAATAGTAGTATAGACACCCATTGGTCCAACTGGAAGCAAAATAATCTCAAGCCCAATTACAAAAAAATGTTTTTTCCACAAGAAAATAATTCTTGTTTTTTATTTGCGCATTCCAATTTCAAACTTTACTCATGCATTAAAATATTTTTCTTTGTTTATGAAATGTTCCTTTGTAGTAAAGCATTTTTTGTTCTATACATATAGTATTTTACCCACGCAATAAAAGGAAGGTCATTTTTGTTTCACCTGGAGAAATAATTTTTATTTTCTACCTACAATTTTTTTACACGCATAGTAATTATTCTTGCAACTTTTTAATGTACTTTTGTTTTTTACCCACGCAATTTTGTTAAATTTTTTATAATTTACCCACAAATTTTTACACGTACAAATTTTTTGCCCATACATTTTATAACACATATAAATTTTACCCATACATTTTTATTTCATGTTTTTACCCAAGCAAGTATTTGCCCTTGCAAGTCTGTTTACCCATGCAATAAATTGATCGCAATAAAAGGATTGCGATAAAAGGATTGCCAGATGGGTAAACTATATTATGTTATATAGATAGATAAACATGAATAAATGCATTAAAAAGTTTGGAAGCTTTCCACTTTTGAGAACAACCTCGCACTTTGTATTAAAAAAATAGTTCAGTACCTCCTAATCATATGCTTCATATTACTAGTAAAAACAAAAAATGGTATGTGAGAATGTCATAAGTGTTTTTCTTTTGCAAATTCAATATACTACCATCAAAAGTATGCATTAAATTGAATGTTATTAAGTGTTTAGTATTTATGGATGATGATGTGGAACGGTCAAACTACAATGTATGTTGTTTACAAAAAAAAGGTGTAAGAATGCCATGAATGGTTCATGGATGCATGGAACTATTCACCAATAATATTCATGAGAAAGATCACAGTTCATAACATTGTTTGTGCTTATAAGTAATGAAAATTTATTTTGTAATATAAGGAGCCTAATCCATTGGTGTAGCCTAAAGTTTGGTTGGCCTTAAAAAAATAATGTTGCATGCCAATATGACGTTTTCACACATAAACAATTTAGAAAAGAAAACAATAGAAAGTAGCATGAAGGAACCCTATTATAACCCTTTAAGAAACTTTGACCAAGGAGACTAACACAATTGCATTAAACATTTTATCTAGCAGTGGAAGTTAAAATCAATAAATTTTCACATAAAAAGAATGTTAAGAAACCCATTAGAGAGGTGTCACAATTAGGATTTGAAGAGAAAGACGCAATTTAGGTTTTTCAAAAGAAAGTCTCTTTTTAAGATCAACCACCTACAATGCCAAAAGACAAGAACTTTTGAATTTTTTGAAAATGCCTTGCTTGCTAGGTTTTGGAAATTGTTCCATTTTGAGAATATATTTTTCAAGTGCAAGCCACGGGTAACAATCAACGGCGTTGTGTCCCCCTTCAACTCTAACTCCTTTTGTACCACATGACCAAGCTTCTAAACTAACCATGCAAAGATCTTCAAAGACAAGAATACAATTAGCCAATGCTTTTGGGTTGACAACCAAAATGGAAAAGGGGGGCTGCGGAGTGGGTAAGATGCACCATTTTATAAGGCACAATTGGAGTTGGGAATGGATGAAGATCCTTCTCGCTTAGAAACAATATGGGGTAATTGCGGCAAAGGCATGAATGATGATACAAGAATGCGCACAAACCAAATGAATGTAATTGTAAGGGTCCTAACAACGGTATGGATAACATTGTCAGAAGCTTCAAAAGTGCATGGGAATGGGCTGAGCGTCTCGCTCTCCAGAAGGATGAGAAACTTGAATGGGAGGCCATGAGCTTGTCTGGTCTGGATGGATTGCTTGCACCCTAGTGCCCCCAACCCCTTAATGAAGCCCCAAGCATGATTTGGGGTGCAGAAGGGCTAGGGCTTGGGTTTAGGGCCAGGGCCAGGGTTTGCAGATTTGAAGATCTCCCTAGGGGGTGAGGGCTCCCATTCCCAGGCGGCCTAGTCACTGGACTCCTCTCCAGCGATCTTTAACCCCTAAAGCTCGAAGGGTATTGCAGAGAAAAATAAGATCAAAACTGCCATTTTTTGATGATTAACTTTAAATTCAAAATAAAAAATTTTCTTTGAGATTCAAAAATGTAATATACAAGTAAGGCAATGTGTGAAAAAAATTCAGCCCATTTGATCACTTAGATTGTAAGGGTATAATGTTTGAAGTGAGAATAACAACTTTTTTTCATTCTTGCAAAATAAGGTCAGCAAACTTTGAGCTTTCCTAAAGTGAAATTTTTACTCTACAAAAAATCAATTTTTTTACCATTCACAAGTACATGATGTTAGGTTCACTAGTAAAAAACTTCAGAAGCAAATATTGAATCTAGCTTATTCTAAATCACCTTGTAATGCAAGGAGGTTTAGTGAATTGGCAATACACTAGTCATTTTTTCATGATTTCTTGTGCAATAAGGAAATTTTTTATTTTTTATTTGGATAGTGAAGAGCTAGAGACAAACATTAGGAATATGCCAAAAAAAAAAATTACAAGTTTTGGATAGATAGATTAAAAGATAATAGGGCCTAAAGTTAGAAGGAAATATTTTTTCTTGAAATGTCTAAACCTAGTCAACAAAGTTAGACTCCTCTTAGAATATGATGTGAGAGGTTTTTTTTTTTTTTTTTTTTTTTTTTTTGGACAGTTGTGTACCATATTTTATTAGTTACATACATGCCAAGTTTCAAAAGTTGATGAGAGTTTTAATTAGTGTAAAATTCTCCAAAGATGCCCACATTGCCTAAGGTGCCCAAATTATTTTGGGTAGCATAATTTTTTACTTGAGCATCTGATTAGAGTTTTTTTTTCACATGCAAAGGTATTCATTGTGTGCACCAAAAACATCCGCCAAAAATTGACTTCATAGGAACCTACCCAAACTTTCAATTGACTGTTGAACAAATTTTGTGGTTTAGGGGTTAAACTGGCTAAATTTTGCAAGATTGCTACCAAGAATTTCATACAACTAAAAAATATATGAACTAAGATAGTGTGCTCTAAAAGCAACATTTTAAGGGTTGATCTGCCTTTTTCACGGGTTTTCTAAACATGAAGATTTTTTGTCTAATTTTCAAACAAAGAGAAACAGATGTCAAATACAACACAATTTTCAATTTTTTTTAAAGAATAATTGAATCGCTAATGAATTTTCAATATTTTTGGTATTAGGCACTTGTTTGTGACTTGTAGATCATCCAAAATTTGTTCACTTGCAACTTGTAAAGAGATGAGGGGAAACCAAAGAATATGATTGGCCCTTGCAATAAAATACACCTTTTCTTTTATGGCTAAAGAGGTCTATTCAAGGACCACTTCATATCCATTATTGAGCTAATTATATGGATGCTTCACATGAGGTTACAATTTGAGAACACTTCTTTATATAGTGTCAAATCTGAAATTTTAGCTTTTGAGCAGTGTTTCTAGCTCCTTGAGCTAAAAGTGAAAATCATGTTTGGGATCACAACTCCTCTCTTTGAGTGTGTGCTAAGGTAGGAGGCTTGAATTTAGAGTGAGCATTTTGAAGGGGCCATATAGAGCCTCTAAATTCTTAAATGGGTCACATTTTCTATGTTCAGAAATTGTACTTGTGTATGCACGGTGTTAGGAACTTAACCCCTAAAGCCTTGAGCACCCTTTTTTGGCAACATAGCAATTTTGGGCAGCTCACTATCAATGGGTTTTTCATTTTTTTTCTTTGAAACTTTCACACATGATGTGTCCAAGGAGTAGCTTTATGGTTCAACAAATTTCATAACTTTTGACATCATGGTTCATAAGTTAGTGCATGGTATGTTGTTTTCTTTGCTCGGCAGGCAGCCCAAGCAGCTCACAAAAACTTCTTCAAAAGTTAGATTTTTTTGAATTTATTTTTTGAAATTAGTTTTTTAGATTTATGTATACTTGCCAAGCTTTGATTCATTCAATTTTAATTAATGAGATGAAAGTTATGAGGAGTTTTAGTTTGCTAGTAGGTATGGTTATGAGATACTCCATGCCTACTAGCAAACTAAAACTCCTCATAACTTTCATCTCATTAATTAAAATTGAATGATTCAAAGCTTCCCATGTATATATAAATCTAAAAAACTAATTCAAAAAAATCTAATTTTTGAAGAAGTTTTTGTGAGCTGCTTGGGCTGCCTGCCAAGCAAAGAAAACAACGTATCATGCACTAACTTATGAACCATGATGTCAAAAGTTATGAAATTTGTTGGACCATAAAGCTACTCCTTGGACACATCATGTGTGAAAGTTTCAAAGAAAAAAAATGAAAAACCCATTGATAGTGAGCTGCCCAAAATTGCTATGTTGCCAAAAAAGGGAGCTCAAGGCTTTAGGGGTTAAGAGAGTGACATGAGCCATTGTTGAGTGTGCATATTGATCATAATTATATGTTCAAATTTGTCTTTTAATAAAATATAGATATATGTCATACTAAAATAAATGAAAACCTATTCTCAATCATAATTTGAGTATTAGAATATGGAATGGGTGCTTGCACGCTTTAAGAGCTTTATTGGAACATTCTTGACTTTGTAGTGGTTGTTTTTGGGATGCTTCATTTACAAACTGTCTTTGCATCATGAATGCGACCACCTGTGATCAAGAATAGCTACCTATGCACCTTTTGCTTTGATAAATTGTAGTTAATTCATACTAACTCAAAAAAATTCAAGTCAAACGGCCACAGAACTGTCACTTCTGTGGCTTTCTACCAAAAACATTTCCGTTTCACCAAGCTGCCCTGATATTTGCACAGAAACGCACTTTTGCTTAGATGGTCCATTCGTTTATCAATAACTCAATAAGGTTCAGCTTAGCCCCATATTGTTGGCTCAATTCTTAGCTTCATACCCACTCCAAACCTCAAGTGAGCTTTAGATATTTTTCATGATAATTTTGGTATTACTTACAAATTTCGAATCAACCAGATTTAGAGCTTATAAAGCTAAAATATATGTTAAGTTGCTCTCTCACCAGTTGGTTTAAGGTCTTTTAAAAATAGACCAATTGCTTCTGATTGATTGTTTAGCCATTTTCACTTGTTCCGATTATGTTTTTCTATAGTACGTGACATTCAGAAACAACAACTCCAAAATTTGAGCGACCGTTGGGTTATTTTGTTAGAAAAAAAAAAGCTATCTAAAATTTGATCTTCTTATTGGTGTAACTGCTTTTGAGTTAAGGAAAAATTTCATAGACACTGCTGAAGTTTGCAATATTTGTATAGATACCCCTCCTTTTTCAGAAATTGCACAAGCACCTCTGGACCAAAATCTTTGAACATTTATTTTGTTGTGCATGTCACTTCCTTGCTTCCTTTGTGCGCATGTTGCTTCTCTTTTATTTCACTACATTCCCTTCTTCAACATTGATCATAAAAGAAGTACAAGCACAACCAATAAATGCTTAAAAATTATGGTCCAAGGATATTTGTGCAATCTCTGAAAAAGCAGAGGTATCTATGCAAATATTGCAAACTTCAGGGGTATCCATGAAATTTTCCCTTGAGTTGGGTGTATGTGTTGTGCTTTAGTTTATCTTGTGGCAGCAATTTAGTTGGTTAAAAATTTCATGCATTATATCACACAAAGTTTCTATCTTGATAATTGGGAAGAGGGGATCCGCATACAACAAGATTCATAGATTATGAGTAATCAAACAAATCATGACATGGAATAAATCCTCAATAAAAGTACTAATCTAGGGGAATCCACTTTACGAGTACAAGTATTAAAGTGTAAATTGTTTTAGGTTTGTAAGACAAACACACAAAAATATCTCTCCAACTAATAAAAACCGCTGAGAAGTTGGAAACAAAATTCGGAATCATGTGGGAGCTACAGTTTGGAAGATCAAGGAACTAACCTCACTTGTGCCAAAGTGCAACATCAAACCCTAAACTCTAAAGCTAATTTCTGCAAATAGCAATATGGAACTTAGAATGCAAGCAATAATTTTGGTAAGTTTTTGTACACAACAACCATGGTCGACAATTTAAATTCGAACAAAAATAATTGACATTATAAACTTCTCAATAATCTTTTGCACGAAAGATTTTATTAAAAAAATCAACACTAGTATCATGAAATCAATGCAAATACTAAGAATTCCTTATCTACCTTTGGCCTCGGTCAAAATGTTGTATACAGTAAGTATTTTATCCTAATAAAAGCAATACTTGGAACGGTTTGTGTGTGTGCACTTGCAAAGTTACTAAGCCCCCTTTCACTTAGAACTTTTACTAAAAGACCAAAATCCATTAAACTATATGTTCTTTTGTAAGTAGTCCTTCTTTCAGTTGAGTTTTTCAAATAGCGACTCCGAAGCATTATCGCGATATTTGTTAATTTGGGGAAAAACCCCGATTTTGGGACTTCTGAATTATTGAATTTTAAGAGGTTCAAGGTGATTTAGTGAATTTTATGATAATTTCTTCAAGACTTTACATCAATGATGAAATATCTTGAAGAAATTATCAATAAACTCACTTTAAATCACCAAAATATTCTCATAAATGTAAAACTCAACATCCCAAAATCCGTTTTGGGAAAGTGTTCTTCAGCCCTAAAGGACCGTTGGCCCTTTTGGGGGACAAATGAGATTTTGGGCATATACTTACAACTAAACTACTTTGTGTGATTTTTTGAAACTTTTACAAAAGAAAGGGAAATTCAAAGATCTAGGTAGGCGTTTAGTTTTTTCTTCATTCCAACATTTATTGAGGAAGTTAAAAACAAATTTTTGGAAAACAAAAGAGGGCAAGCAGCCCAAAAGTTTCTTCAAAAAGTGTATTTTCAAAAAATAAAAATACAAAATAGGCTCTTTAGACTTATATACACATAGGGAGCTTTTTATCATTCAATTTTGATTGACGAGATGAAATTCATGAGAAGTTTTAGTTTGCTAGTAGATATGGTTTCTCTCAAAACCAACCCACAAACTAAAAGTGCTCATGACTTTCATCTCATCAATCAAAATTGAATGATTAAAAGCTCCCCATGTGTAGATTAGTCTAAAGAACCTTTTCTGTATTTTTATTTTTAAAAATACAATTCTTGAAGAAGTTTTTGGGTTGCTTACCTTCCTAGAATTTTATTTTAAACTTTTTAATAAATGTTGGAATGAAGGAAAAATTAGATGCCCACATAGATCTTTGGATTCCCCATTGTCCATAAAAGTTTCAGAAAATCACAAAAAATAATTTTGCCATAGGTACATACCCAAAATCCCATTTGTCCCCATTTTGGGACAATGGTCCTTTAGGGGTTAACAAATATTGTGTTATTTGTATTCGGTACTGATTCTAGTAAATTTTCTACAATATTTATTTAGAAAAGAAAGTGCAATTTTTTGAGATTCATAGCAAATTTCATTAGAAATTCGGAGCAAAGATTACCAACTCTTTTAACAACTCAACGTTCAAATTTAAAATTCAAAAAAGGAAAAAATCAATTGAAAAAATATCAATCAAATCATGAAACTTTCAAAATACGTTTCTACCATTTAAAATTGTTGAATATGATTTGTTCTTTCCGTTGGAACAAGTCCTACCTTCTCCATGTGCTAAAAATATAAGGGTAACGGCAATAAAATAAAAAACAACAAATCAAAGGTGAAAATGCCTAGATCTTGTAGCTAGATCAGTTCATGCCTACCAAAACTTAGCAATCTTTAGCTAAATACAAACAATCATAACATAAGGCTCTTCTACCTAAAACTATCCAAACACGCATTTGAACATGGCTTTGAGTTACTAGACCTTCTTACACCTTCTAAAATTAAAATAGCATCTAGTTGGCAATAGAAAGAGGATTCCATATCTATATGAAACCTTTCCTGAAAACCTTATGTCATCAACAGCATAAAAATATACCAAAATTGCCACAATACTAAGGTGGAAGCACCCATAACCGATAACTTAAGCGATTTTGCAAAAAATTACAAATAATTTGAGGCAAAAAAATATTTTTGCCATGTCGGAAGATAAGAAATATTGGGATTACAAATTTTTCATAATTTTATTTGCTAAACTGAAATTATTGTGAATTTTGGGAGTCAAAAAGTGTTCCACACCCATTGCCAATGTTTAGATGTATGCAATTCCCATACTAGCCAAACTAATTTCAGCTCATTACCTCCTATTTCACTTTGGGACATGTGGCATGACTTAAGTGGCCCCAACCTTGAAAAAGTCAGAAAAACGCATTCCAAAGCACCTATCCTTATTCATGGTGGAAATAGCACCCTCCTACTAGTTAGGAATGGGGCATTATCAATTATGGGTGCTTCCACCTTATGATGTTCAAATGATGTACAATCTAAGCAAAACTCTATAAAGATTTCTCCAAGACTAGTTACCAAAATGCCCAGCCATGCTTTTGTGTAGCTCAAAAGTGTTCTTTATTACTTTAGGTTGTTAACAAATTGGCATAAAATAATTCCCCAAAATTTTGCCTAATTATTCTACAAATTAATCCCCAAAAATGCCCAATATCAAACAAATCAAAAAATTGAAATGTCAAAGATTATGAAAGTCATTAAGCTTAACTAACAATAGAAGATCAAGGTTGACTCCAAGAGGGCTCAATCTATTACAAATTTTATACCAAAGACTAATTTTAGAAAGTGAAAGTTGCTTAGAAAAAGGCTTAGTCTACTAAAAAAATTGGTTGAAGGTCAAATAGTAACAACTTTTTTTGAAAGTGCCTAATCTTGTTTAATTACAAAATTTGTTGCCGAATTGGTTTTTCCTGAAAAATTAATCAATTTGGCACATACCTGCCAAATCTACTACCAACCTACAATACGGATAGTTAGAACTTCAATCAATGTTCTTTAACCCTTAAACCACAAAAGTTCATTCAACAGTTGGTTGAAAGTTTGGGTAGGTTCCTATGAAATCAATTTTTGGCAAATGTTTTTGAAATTTGAAGACAAGGAGCACACAATGAATAATTTGTGTTAAAAAAAAACTCCAATCAGATGCTTGAGTAAAAAGGTATGCTGTCCAAAAGAATTTGGGCATCTTGGCTAGTTTAAGCATTTTGGGCATCTTTGGAGAATCTTATGCTAAAACTCTCATCAATTTTTGAAACTTGGCATGTATGATAACATATAATAAAAAATTGTAAAAAAAACAAAAAAAAAATGATCTCACAAATGACAACCTAAGAGGAGTCAAACTTTGTTAACTATGTTTAGGTGGTTTCAAGAAATAATAGTTTCTTCTAACTTCAAGCCCTATTATCTTGCATTCCATAAATTCATAGTTCTTGAAACTTTTTTCACATGTTTCAAATGTTTACGTCTAACTTTTTTGCAATTTGGATTTCAAATTAAAGACTTCCTCATTGTACAAGAAATCATGAAAAAATGACTAATGCATTGCCAATTCACTGAACCTCCTTGCATTGCAAGGTGATTTAGAATAAGCTAGATTCTATATTTGCTTTTGAAAATTTTCATGAGTGAGCTTGATATCATATACTTGTGAATGGTGAAAAATCTTATTTTTGTGTAGAGCAAAAATTTCACCTTCGGAGGGCTCAAAATTTGCTAGCCTTGCTTTGCAAGAATGAAAAAAGTTGTTTTTCTCCCTTCAAACATTATAACCTTACAATCTACGCGGTCAAATGGGCTGAATTTTTTTTCACACATTTCTTTACTTGTATATTAAACTTTTGTATGGTTGGAACTATAAACTAAAATTTAAAAAAAAAATGATTATCAAAAAATGACGATTTTGATCTAAATTCTCTCTACAACACCCTTTAGGCTTTAGGGGTTGAACTGGCTAAATTTAACAAGATTTCTAACAAAATTTTCATAAATATAAAAAAGTGTAAGCTTTCCAGTGTAAATTAAAAATTTTGACTTTTTAGCAGTGTTTTTAGCCAGTGTTTTTAGCCACTTGTGCTAAAAGTGAAAATCATATTTGGGATCACTAGTTAGAAGAGGGTTATTCTACAGAAAGACCCCCCAAGATCAACCCGAAAGTACATCACCAACACAAACCTCTGTCATGACTTGGCATTATCAGGCTTAATAAAATCATTGGGTCTCTTCTCTATCTAATTATCCTTTGTGTATCGTGGAAATCGTGTCACTAAAATTATGTGGTTAATTGTTTGACTCAATGATTCCCAGACCTCTCTAGTCATTTGTATGAGCAAAGTTGTGGGTTCTCAGGGTGGGGTTTTGCAAGCCAATTTTCACTACAAGAAAATGGAACCCTAATCACACTACTTTATTATTAACCCTTCAAGGCCCATGCACTTTCCCAAGTATCTCAGAATTTGTTCTTAGATGGACAAAATCTCAATGATAAGGTGCATCAATTTTTTAAAATTGTAACTGTACAAACTCAAACTAGATATGTTAAAGGTCACATAGAAAAAGAAAATACAACAACATCACTTATGGATTGGAAGATTATAACATTTGATCAAGAGGATGTTAAAATTGTGAAAGTGATTTGAAGTCTTTCAATCCTCTTTTCACATCTCAAATTTAAAATTGAGGATGCCAAAAAAATATGAGTATGTAAAGTCCCACATGTGTAACCCCAATCAATTTACGGCTTCTCAAAATCTACTCTACAACTTTTTAAATTAAGTTACTAATGTGATTGTTTCTCCAAGTTCTAGGGTACTTTAGGCTCATTTCCAAGAGCTCTCAACACTAGAAAGTGAAGATTTGCAAAGGACACCCTTGCACAAAATCTTGAATAGACAAAATCATAATTAGTCACCTTCAAAATCAAACTTTTGATACCAAAACAAGACTTCAACAAAAAATTTAAAAAAATAACAATCATTGTAATTAATCATGAAGAAAACTTAGGCATCCCAAATTACAAACAAGGAGGCACAGTTTTGGTCCCCTTGGGCCTTGAGGGGTTAAGATGTTTTGACTAGACATTTTGAACACATTTGTGTTAGTTTAGGACATATTTATGTTGGTTAAGAACGCTTAATTTGGGCCTTGTTTTCTACTATTGTTTGGGCTATATATTGGGATGCTTGAGGTCATGTAAGGTGGAAACACCCATACCCAATAACTTAAGCAATTTTGCAACAAACTACAAATAGTTTGAGGCAACAAATATTTTTTCTGTGTAGGAAGATAAGAAATATTGAGATTGCAAATTTTTCATGATTTTATTTGCAAAACTAAAATTACTCCTATTTTTGGGAGTCAAAAAGTGCTTTGAACCCATTGGCAACCTCTAGACTCATGCAATTCTAATAATAACCAAATAGGTTTTTGCTCATTACTTCGTACTTCACTTTTGGGACACATTGCATGACTTAAGTGGTCCCAACCTTGAAAAGAACAAAAAAACACATGCCAAAGCACCTATCCCTACTAAGTGTGGAAATAAGGCACCCTATTGGTTAGGGCATCCTCAATCCAGACCCTCCATTAGGGCTTGGCAACGGCAATTGTAGAGCTTTTTTTTGTGGCCTTGAGCAAAGTAGGCAACACACTAGCTCCTCCAACCCAATGCACACTTGTAAAGAGGAATGTAAATTTTGTTTTTGTTAGGTTTTTTTGACAAGATTGCTATCTTTGACTTGCAAAATAGTCATCAATCTTTGACAACAATATACAAAGCATTTTGAAGGACTCTTGAGGGCTGCTAAAACCATTAGGTGTGGGCTAGATTTTGTTATCCCCTTTACGATCACGTCCCACATACAAGGTACGTTGGACAAGGTTTGCAATTCTCAAACTAGGACTCATTGTGAGAGTGCTATTACAAAGTCAACATACTTGCTAGACTGAGGATGCTCTTAGGTTTGTGGCGTTGTTGGCTAAGGTAATTTGCTCATATTCCGCTCAAGCTCTAAAACTGCTCACCTCACCAAATGTACCCTGCTGGTACATGTTGTTTTTCATAACCTTTCAACAATGTACAGGTATTGTACATTTGAGGATTGGAGGTGGGCGGTTTTAGAGACCTATGGCCTTTCCACTTCAAAATTTCATAACTAATTCCGCAAAGCTCCAAAAAATATGAAACAACTTGGATTAGATGTCAATTCTTCTTGTCTTTCTAGGAAAATTTATTGAAAAATAGTTCAAGAAGTTTTACCTCCCCAAAATTCAATTTCAACCCTTAGATAGATGGTTTATGAGCACACTACCTTATAGGTGCTTCCACCTTAGTCCTCAACTCATTTGAAATGGAAGGAATCAACATGAGCAACTAGCTACCGTCTTGTGGGAATGACTCAAATGAGTGACTAGCATGATCATAGCATAGCCATGGGGACTAGGGAGGGGAGGGGGCTGGCCTTGCGGGACCGAGGTGTCGGAACTCACTCTGTAGGGATGGGCTGGGACGGGCCATGCCCCAGCCTGCAGGGTCTGACTAACTTAGTGACTAATAAGTATGTGGGGGTGGTAATTTGCTGCCCATGCCTAAAGTGCCTTGAGCTGCCCAACAAGGTGGTTACTAGCATGAGCCAGTGGCACCCCTTCCAGTTCAAATTCCAATTCCAGTTCCACCACCCCAGATCCCATGCCAAAGCAAATTTTGCACCAAATCCAACTCTTCCATTGAAAACAGAGTTTGAACCATTTCTGAAATTTTATGCAAAAAAAGAGTCCAAACCATTGCAGAGTTGGTGCTTGGACGACGCTATTTGGTGAGCGTAAATTGGAGATTCATGAGCAAGGATTCAAGATTTTGTGAGTAGTAACAAATTTTCAACTCAAAATCAATGGAATAACTAAAAAAATAACAAGTTTTTTCAAGAAGTGATAGTTTAAAAATGCACAATAGTAGGGCTTTATGTAAACGGTTATAGGTGGAGTTTATTATTTTGACAAAAATATTTTGGTTCATGGCTCACGGCTTTCCCCATTCATGCTCCATATCCATTACATCTTTGTCATACATGGCACCCTCTTGGGCAGCCTACAACCATAAAACACATGACACTATTAGAAAATGGAACCCAAATCAATTTTATTTTGTTGATTTGGATGTCTTGATTTGGCTATTTTAAAATAAAGTTGTGTTGATTAGGGTGTGTTTGTGTTGGTTGGAATTGCTTAATTTGGGCCTTGTTTTCTACTAGTGACATATTACGTAAACCACAAGTTTGCCTAGTTTAAATTAGGGTTGGTGAATTGTTATGTTACCACTTGCCTTTCTGTTTCATTTTCATGTATTGGTGATGTACTGTACATTCTAGAAAAAAATGTGCAGTACATAGGCAGATTTAATTATAACACTCAAAAACCATTATCATAAATTCTTTTAGAGAAAATTGCCCCTTGTTGCTTTGATTATACACATGTTTAGGTATGTAGGATTTACAAAAAAAACATGTTGTAAAGAAAGAAAATAAGATTGAGCAATATTTTGGCTTTGCAATTAAAAAAGAAACAAACAAAAAAAATGTAGCTCTTTATGATAAATGAGTGAAGGAGGGGTGGAGGAGGGGGGAGTGGAAAGCTACTCTTTCTCCTTTCAATTTTTTTTCCTTCAATCGAGTCCCTTTATGACTACAAGAACTATATAACCTTGTTCCAAATGAGGATCTTTCCAAAACAATCACCTCCTACTCCCATATTGACATCTTCACTCTCAATATACCACTTTGTTGTATGTTATTGTATTGCTTTTTTCATTCAAAATGCAAAGATATGTCTAAATATAAAGTAAAGACAACTTTGTGAGTTTGAAATGGAATATAAAAAATGCTTATTTTAAGCAGGGCTTACGCTTGTTAAACTTCATGGTGTGTTTTGGATTGGTTTTGATGAACATGTCAATACTAGTCATACTTTGAAATGATTCTTAATCAAGATTGCAAAAGCAAGACACTTTAATTTGCAAGGATTGACTATGGAGCTAGTAAGTTTTTTATGCAAAAAAAGAACCCTCATAATTTGTTCATACACCAAAACACTCTTGAAGTAGAACGGCATGAGTTGGTGAGCTTGAAATTGAGTTGGTACCATGTAGTTAGAATTGCATAAATTGATATTCTACACTAAGTAGTGCGTTTAGGTTGCCCCACACTGATTTATTGGTATTTTACAATAGGTGAATACTTACTATTATTATAATAATTTTCTTCAACTATTACTACAATAAACAAATTCTAAGAACAAGGACTTGGCAACAACAACAATGTTGTAAAAAAACAAACTAGCGCTATCCATGCCGTAAACCATGTGAAATCAAAAAATTTAGAGAGTTACATACACCTCCAAGTGGCCAAACAATGAGGCATGAGGTACTAGGGTAAAGCAATTGAATTGTTAAGGCAACCTAAAGGCACTATTTAGTGTAATTTATAAAACACATAAACAATATCAAGTCTCTTGGCATGGTAACTAAAAGACAACACCATTTGGTATTACAATAGTAGAGAACACAAAGTCAATGCATTCAAAGCAATGGATCTTCAATTGAAGTTGGAGAGAAATTTTGGAAATTAGGATTTCAATTTCAAGCAAAAAGGAGTTTGTGATTTGTAGATATTGCATTATGTTGTAGTAGAGGGACTCTACTTTTTAATAAGCCAAATTTTTGATTCTATTTTTCAAAAAAGATTGTTTTATAGATTTTACCTTTTAGGTTTACTAGCTACAAGCATGACAAAACACTTACAAATTGTAATTGAATCATTGAGGCAATTGAATCAAGGGTACAAGATACAAATTTAAAGTTATTACATAGATTGAAGCAAAACTGAACAACTTTAGCACGCAGGTGCTAAAGTAGAGCTACATGCACACTAGTCAAAAGTAGATGTATAAAATAAGCGTAAACTTTGTTACAATGTAGGAAATAGACTTTGAATAATTGAAGCTTTACCATTATTATTAAAGCAATCTTGTTAATGCAATTTTTTGATATTTATTTAAAGAAAATTCTAAATGCTAAAGTATCAAATGCCACTTGCTTAACCCCAAAAGGGTGTTGTTTTTCGTATAGGCTCACTTGTGTTGTATATAAACAAGGCACTTAGTAACACATGAATCTCATTGGAGTTGTAAATTTCAAACCAAGTCACATAGTAATGACCAACTACGATTTTTTGGGGAACTTTTGACATTTGTCATAAAGCCAATTCTTCAAGTACTAAATGGTCCTCATATGAATACAACCAACACTTTTGGTAGGTAACCACCTGTAGGGCTTAACCCCAGGGCACCCCACAAGCAATATATGGGGCACTCAAAATGCTCAAATTCCGAAATTTGTTCCATTTGATGCGGACCCTACCTCTTCCCATTTTCCAGCAGTGAGATTGCCCCAATTTTCTTTCTCAGGAAGCAGCGCCACTTCATCAAGACAGCCTTCGAAAATCCCACAAGCTACTTGACAATCACCAAGTATGAAGGCAATGGTACTTTCATATAGTAGTTAGGTCTATGAAAATCTTGGTTATACGTAACAACCATTCCAACATCCAAAGCTAACACCAGTTAATACGTGAAATCATTCCAATGGGTGACATGGGATTCTAAAATGCAGTTAATGACCTGCGACTAGATTTCTTAGTCCTCTTGAGGTACAGTCACAGTGATCTGTACTCTCCAAAGCTGTGAGTTCCCATGTAGCCTCCACCCCCAAGGACACAGAGCCAATAACCGACATGCATCTGCCATTCAAGCTCTGAAACATTCGTACTTGGCTGACTGATGGTAAAAAGCATATATCAAACATAACTGCAAGATAGACTTGTACGAGTACCCGAAAGTTCAGGACGATCATGACTTACTTACCAGCTTTCCATCAACAGGTACCTAGTTAGTCACAGGTGCAATCACAGCACTTCGCAATCACTCTTCAGTCACACATCAAGTAGAGCTAAGCTACGAGTAGAAAATACTTGAGGTACACGGAGTATGAGATTGCACAATAGACCAGTGTAATAACAAACCTAGAAGCCATAACAAACCATAGCTCTGCCAACAAACTAACAGGAACAAACCAAACACAAACGGTGTTATTCAGTGCCAAAACCCCCGGTTAGGTTCAAAATTACAAAATTTAACAAAAAAAACCGAACATCTCACCAGGTAACTAGGCATTATGCTGATGAACAGGTGCTTGCAAGAGCGCAAGTTCTATCCAGACTCCACAAACAGAGATTACAACTGTTCCGAAAGCATCAGAACCTGGAAGCTGTTGTAGCAAAACAAAGCAAAGACGGTGAGCTCCGCCAAGCGCCCCTCCAGCTCCATCACCCGTGAACAGGTCATAAGCCTCTCAGGGAATAGCATAAGGCCTGTTACGCCTGGTGGCAGTCTCGAAGACTACACGGATTAAAGTTACGAGTACAAGTGTAAGCACGATGACACCCTCTCACTCTTTCCCCCCCCCCCCCAATTAAAAAGCCCGACTGTTGGCAAAGTTCTCAAATGAACTACGTCCTATTGACAAGCCTCCGTAACCTTTTCCAGTTTCAATACAAAGTTGAATGTACAAACCTGCTAGTTCTGAAACCAAGGCACATACCCTCTACACTAAAAGGCTCGATGGGAACACATAACTCTGTCCAAAAGGAAAACCCTACCCAGATCATTTACTCACTGCCACGCTCCGGCTCGACTTCTTCGTGCTCCGGGTCCTCCAATTATCCTGTCAGCTTCAACCAAGACTCCGTGACTTGAGGAAACAAGAGTACATTTCGCAAAATCAGAATCGCACGTCCTCTCATATGATACCAAAGAACATGAGTACTTCCCATAACAGAAAGCACATGCCAGTAGCTACATGTGGACATCACTCCAAACGCAACATACGAATTAACAACAGCAAAAGAGATGATAAACCATTAGTATAAAGCGTACATGGAAAAAAAATTTAAACATACCAAGGGCTCATCATCTTCCGCATGTCCTGCAGCTTTTTCCTTCGCAGGTTGGTTTTGTAACGTCTCTTTGGCACTTTCGGTTCCTGAATCTTTGGATGTGCTTATAGCTTTCTCAGTCTTCCCTTGTTTCCCACCTGAAGCTGCTTCCAAGTAGTACTTAAGAATAAGACTATGATCAAGGAATTTGTAAGCTTTGAAGTTCCAAATCTCCTCGCTATCTATTGACGTCTAATAGTCTTTTGCCCATGAGTATAAACAGAAGGACAAGAAGAATCTAATCAGGATGGAGAAACCAGTGAAATGGTATACATGCACAACAAAAGGTCTACATGGTACCTTTCACCGCTGACGAGGTTTTCTGCTTCTTAGCTGCAGGTTCATCCACTTCATCGAACTCAAATGCACTTGCTGCTTGTTCTTTGGCTGAAACAGATTTTGATGCTTTCGGAGTTTTCTCTGCCGGCTTGGTTGACTTGGGAGTAGTTGCAGCCTTCGCCGACTTAGGAGTAGTTGCAGCCTTCGCCGACTTAGGAGTAGTTGCAGCCTTCGCCGACTTAGGAGTAGTTGCTGCCTTCGCCGACTTTGCTGATGCAACTTCTTTTCTGCAAAAATATTACAGCGATCTGGAATGAGTGGCCACCTGGGATAACTTTGAAACGCTTAAAAGAATGTATACTAACAATGATGTCCTAAGTACAGTAAACAGTAAAGTACATCCCAAAATGGGCTAAATCAGATCAACATGGATTTGAAAAGAAAGGTCAACGACAAATTATAGTGGGAAAACGCAGCGGCATGCTATAATAAAGTAAGGCAATAGCATCAAGAAAGCAGGAGGGAAAAGAATAATTACGGAATATCAGATTCTTTAACTGACTCGTCTTTCTGTGATGGCGGTGTCCTGCTAGTCACCTTTAACCTCTTTGGCTCCGGGCTGGCAAGAAAATCATATGGTCTTAGTGGCTGATCCTGAGCATTCCTACTTCAAAATGGTCCGAAGTTGTATAACTGACACGAGATTCTTGAAAAAACCAAAACTGATATCCAAGCTTGCAGCGACAAATATGAACGCTGTATGAACATAACATCAAACAGGAATGAGAGGCACGAGGCATACTATTTTGTTCCCGAGAGAGTTGTTGCAGTAGCAGCGGTTGGTGTCTGAAACAAATAGAGTGGAGTGTTAATATAGGTCCCCTAAGATGAATCGCAAGTCAAATACGGCATGAAAATTGAGCATTCCAGAATATTTTTAAGAAGATATTGAGGTAAACAGTTTCCGCAGCTATACCTTCTCCTTTTTTGCAGATGTCTTGCCCGGTTTGCCAACAACCTCCCACCGCTCCTTCGCCAAGTTGAGTAGCTCTTGTTCTCCATCGTCATACAAGATCTATCAGAATGCGCAGCAAGGTCAAGACAGGTTAGAAGAAGATTCAAAGATCAAACCTTTTTATTACAGAAAATGGGAGACATAAAAATTCAATAGCTGACATGTTTTGTAAGATCAACAGCTTGCATAACAACACACATAAATGGCTCAATCCCATGCATAGCAAACATGCCCTATGCCTAACCTTGTGCTTCTTCTTCTTGGAATCATATTCCACAATCGCCCCTTTGTAGAACCTGCTCACAAGCCAGTGTCATGTCAGTCAAATGCTAAAAAATAATCTTCAGCTTGAAATCAATAACAAGCTGAGCTAAATTATAAATCTTTTTTGTAATGCTTCCAAAACTTGCGTATCACATCAAATTCAGGTACTCACTTCTTATCCAATGGCCACCACACTCTGATGCCAGAGCCCACAAGAGACTCATCTCCACCTCTTTCGCCTTCATTCTTCCAGGCTGGGCTCTTTTCAGCAGCAGGTGCTTTTTTGGCAGATTTCTCAGGAGTAGAAATAATCGACGCCTTCCAGAAAAAAAATCGTTAAAAAACTACTTAAACCAGAGTCAAGTCACGATTCACGGAGACTTGCGTCGTTATTTACAGGGAAAAGGGACAGAAGCATCCCATTATATCCTATTCGTGCTTAAAAATCAGATTCTAAGAGATTTTGGCAGCCTAACCAAGCAGATATTACAAATAGCAAATACCTTCTCTTTCTTCTGAGCACTTTTCTCCTTCGTATCCTCCTCGGATTTAGCTTTGGTCGAACGCCCAGACGTCCTCTTGCCAGAATCTGTTAACGTGCGTTGGTCACTAGTGGCGGGCTTTCCTTTCTTGACTGACGTACTAGGTGTAGTATCTGACGACGGCCCTGCCATTTCATCCCCACTACCCTCATCCTTCTTGCCAGACGACTTTGGCCGACCACGCTTGCGCTTGGCAGGAGTCATACCATCTACGTCCTCTTCAAGTTCGTTTTCCAGTTCAGGCTTCTTTTCAGTTTTCTTCCCAGATTCAGTTTTGTCTACCGACTTTCTACCACCTCGCGAAGGTCCCTTTATTATAACTCCTGTTCCAGTAGATGCAGCGCCTTTTGCTGGCTTATTATGGTCGAATTTTCCCTTTTTAGGGGTGGGCTCGCCTTGCTCTAATTCCACGTCTGCATTTGAAACAGCATCTCCGTTGTCGATTCGTTTCCCTCGTTTGCGACCTCTAGGGCTGGAAGGCTATGATTAAACAGCAGGAGACAGATAACAATAAACTGATCATTAGCGCCTTACTTGGAATGTTTGTATACAAAAAGAGAATCTCCGCTTCACAATTAGACTGCAAGCATGTCCTTGTAAAGATTCAGAACTAACAAGTTGTACTGTAAAAGAAATATGGGCTTTCAACACATCCACGCGTCGAATTAATTTCACGGTAGAAAAAACAGAGCCATTTTCGCCGACATAACCAGAGAACTCCCGTCATACGAACAGTACGTACCTTCTCAGATTTTAAGGAAGTTCCAAGCTTGAATCTTGCTAAAACATCCTTGTTTGTAAAGCAGGATGGCAAATGACTACCGTCAACCTGCAAAAATTGGGTCTTGACATTTAAAGGTACTGATTGCAAACCTAAATAAAGATCATGAAAAAAGCTATTAAGAAAAATCTCCCCTTTAAAAGAACCACAGAGCTGAATAGAACAGGGTCTGCAATGCAATAAAATTTAAATAGAAAAATTGCAAAATACAGGTATCCGGGGATAACAATATCACCTTCGAAGTTTCCTCCACTGATTTCTTTCCTTCCGTCACTCCAGTCTTCTCGTCCCCTTCAAATGGAGTTGTTACACCCGATTCGGGAGCTTTGAGTGCAGAATCGTTAAACTCATGGACCTTCGTCCCATTCGTATCAGGTGCTTTCAATACAATTGGTTCAGGTACAGTGGACTCAATAGGCTCGGTTACCTTGATTCCGTTTGTTTCAGCTGCCTTGGACTCGATTGTTTCAAGAACCACTGCTTCCCCGGACTCAGGTGCATTAATTACGACTACTTCAGCCGTGGATTCGCTGAGCTCAGGTGCTTTAATTTCCTCTGCTTCGACCATAGGTTCGTTGGACTCGGGAGCTTTAGATTCGTCTGCTTCGGCCGTGGGTTTGCTGGACTCAGGTGCTTTAATCTCCTCTGCTTCGGCCATGGGTTCATCTCCCTCAAGTGCCTTCGTATTGTTAGCTTCCACCATGGGTTCATCTGCCTCAGGTGCCTTCGTGTTGTTAGCTTCCGCCATGGGTTCGTCCAATTCAGGTACCTTGGAATCATTAGGTTCAGGTACCTTGGGTTCGTTCGGTTCAGCTGCGTTGGATTCAGGTGCCTTAGATTCTGCAGCCTCGGACTCAGAAACATGTGGCTCAGGAACCGTCGTGTCAGCTTCAATTGGCTCAGCAGCCTTCAAAACAGTCGCATCAGCCTCAGCTGCCGTTGATTCAGAAGCCTTTGACTCAACCACATTTGACTCACCAACCTTCTCCTCAACCGCACTTATCTCATCAGCCTTCTCCTCAGCCACCTCTGGTTGAGGAGTCTTTGCATCAGCTGTCTCCGCTTCAGGAGCCTTTATCTCAGCTGCCTGTGGTTCAGGAACCGTCGCCTCTGCGACCTTTAGTTCAGCAGAACTCGCTTCAGGTACATTAGGTTCAAGTACCTTGTACACAGAAGTTGGAAGTGGAATGACACCTGAGTACGTCTCCACGAGATTCTTCTTATGCGCTATGTCCTTCGTAATCAAAATAGCAATGTCGCATATTTCATATAAGGTCTGGAAGACACAAACCCACAATTAGAGTCACTACAAATTATCTGCCAGCACTGCATCGACACAAGATTCCGAGCGTCTATCTATCACCAGACGTCAGTAAAGCTCCAAACAGCTGGAGTCGGTCTCTGTTCTAAATTCTTGGCCATATTTGCCCACTCCCTCTGACACCTCGTAGACATTTTCAAACATACTAAGCACTGCAAGTAACACCCAAATAAAATGTAGCACATTCAAAAAAAAACGACCGTGAGCAGGAAATTTGAGCATATTAGATACATGGACACCAGTAATCAAGTTTCAGATCACAAAAGGGATTCAAACAAACCTCAGTCTTCGTTTTGTCAACGGCATTTTCATATCCTTTGATAGTACGTAGAATTGCAAGAATCAAAGGCACATTTTGTCCCTCGTCTTTCTTTCCAGCTTCATTTTGCCCATCTGGTACTTGGTGAATGAGCGCCCGTAGAAAGAACACTAATTCTCTGTCATTCATGCCACAAAGCAAGATTAGGTGCTTTAAATCTATTCTCCTTTGCATAGACACCTTGCCTAGAATTGTAAGTCATGCAGTAATAGACAAATCAGTTTCGCCTTGTTCTAGTATATGAATATCAAAGACATCCTATGATCACGACACACGTAGTACCACAAGCTTCATAACCGAACCTAAAAGACTGGAGAATGAAAGCACGCACTCAAGAATATTCTAAGTTTAAAATGACAGTAAACGTTAATAGCAAGCATACCAATATATATCCACCACATTCTACACAAGATGCGATACAATGTTGCACCTCTAATTCAGATCAAACAGCAAATCCAGACTGCATCACCATCCCAACTCTTATAAACGACTCAAACCATGAAACACGCACCTGAAGAATGGTTCATATGTTGCTGGGTCTAGCTCAACGTCTCCAGAAACTACAGGATAGTTAGGATGGTGAGCCAAAACATGAACAAGGTACACAAGAGCATATTCTGGGAGCGCCGTAAGAGTAGTTTTCTCAGCTTGTCCATTGTCTGCTTTGTGAGCTTCTTTACGATAGTCATCCACAAAGTCGGTCAGAAACTGCCGAGCCTGGATTCGTCACGCATTCAAGGTTACAACACGTAAGATGCGGATGAACATGCAACTTAAGTAAACTAAACACTTCTGAATAATGCAGTATTCCCCTGCTAGAGTAGCAGAAACCCTCAAAAAGACATAATGGAATAGACGACACAATCACAACCACAACTACACTGGCCAAAGTAAAGAATAGCAAAGAGTTTACCTCCAGTGCAATCTCTTTCACGGTGTCCACTGCACAAAGTGCGTAGGCAGTAGCATACTTCAGATTCAGTGACCGATCCCCAAGATAATGGTGGATTTTTCTCAAGAGAGCAAGCCGGACATGCATTGCTTGATCCTGCAGACACCAAACTTGATACATCAAAGACAGAAGTTGCATATGCAAATGTAGAATATACAAATAACTGCTCCCTAATATAACTAGTCAACAAGCATTTGGTATGTGCTCTGAAACCAAGTGAAACAAACCTGCACTGTCATAACCACCATGTGAAAGACGTCTATGGGAATCTGACTATCCCAACGCCTTGCCAATCGCAATACACCTTTTGCAGCTGCCAGGCGTAGATGAGCTTTATCCGTGTCACTGAGAGACAAGAACAGAAAAGATTACACACAATCTTATTATAATAGCATATCCTCGCATTTTACAAACAAAATTCAGAGAAACGGTCACCAGTTCACTTCATCTCGTATATGATATGACAAACACAATCCTCAACATCAAAAAAGGGCACCTTGTTTTCATGTCGTCCGATATTTCTCCACAGGCAAGAATCTTCACAAGTACTTTGAGAAGCCCTGGAAGCCGTGTTCTTTGATGTGCGTTCATTTTTGGAAGAAAACTCTTCACCAATGCTTTTAGAGCATAGATCTGCAAAGTAATCATATTCAAAACGACATTAACAAGCATCCAAGTCAGATCGATGTTTGAGGTAAGTCACCAAGTTTTGGGCAACAACGTTAAAACTAGTTTCTAAGAAATCTCGTACACACAGGTGCTTCACAAAATTGATACTAACCTTCAGAAGCACATTGTCATTTGGAACATCACCGTCAGGGACATAATCGACCACTTCCTGCCAAAAATATAATAGAGTCAAATCATAATTGACAATCTAATGCTTAACCTCTAAACGCTCAACCACCCACTAGGTGGATGATGAGTACTTCAAAAGGTCCATATCGCCCAATTGATATTCACTGAAGAAGCATCAAGGAAGACTATAATATATCAATAGAAAGAGGAAAAAACACTTTGAGGTGCACAATCATTTCGGAGACGTCGCTATTTTTAGTGCGATATTTTAAAATCGACGTATTATTTCTAATCCGAGCTCTTTGGGTTTAATAAAGTCCAGATCATTGACAGAACCTAGCATAGCAATTCAAGTAGCCTACACATCTTTATCCTTAAGCTGGCTAGCCACCCACGTAAAATTCTCACCTGTGGATTTGTTCGCCTAAGAACATTCCGAACAACAAACTTGATAATGTCATCCTCTCTCGTTTCAAAGATGGGCATTGCATTTTGAGCAATGCAGCCCAAGGACTGCAAAACGGTGGGAAGATGCGTGTTGTCTTCCAACTTATCAACTAACCTCTGCCACGCCCATGAAACCCATAAACAGTTAAATACAAAATTACACCAATTGACCCCAACAACTACCAGCTAGTTTTATCTGGCATTAATAAACAGGCACGTAATTGAGTAAGAGAAATCATAGCATACCCCGTAGAGCACCGAGAGTGCCATCAGTCCCGAGTCACCACTCATAGCTGCAATAGCAGAGACTGCATATTTGGCTTGCTTGCGGTTCCCTTCCAAACACAATTGCTCCAGTATCAAGTTAACATTGCTGCAAAAACATCACAACGGTGAACACAACACTAAGCATCGTTCACTCGTACAACACTTACAACTATATAATGTAATACATACCGGATTAGAACCAGTTTCATGGAAATCATCTGAAAGAAAAACCGTGGACTGGCTTCCTACCTCCTTCCCTCGGTTGATGACCCTTTGTTTCTGAAGAATGCACCAGCTTTGGACATCAGGTGCACAACAACTTCTTTGATGGACTCATCAGGTTCCTTCAATAATGTCAACAAGTCTTCCTCGGCATCAGCCAGCAACTCTGGGCAATATATTGCAATCTCCTGCAGAAATTAGAAGTTAAAGAAGGTAAGCTTTCCGTAAAAAAGGGAACAACAGGCATTTGCTTATTTGATAACAGCCATATTACAATGCATTTAATCCACCCCGTGTACTGATTCAAAATATTCAAGACCATACCCTCTACGAACTCTGGCTGATTTACAAAATTCAATCAACATGGACAAAATATTATTAGCAAACGGACTTTTAAAATAGAAACAGCTACAAGTGTTCAGCAGACTACTTCTCTATACAACCCAAAAGAACGTCATTTCACGCCAAAACATTTTGGCCACGGTCATTCAGCATGATGGTATATGGAATACTCCACTCACCACAAGTAGCGACAGGCTCGACACAACAAGGTGCCTGTTTTCATCAGAATCTTTATAAACAAGAACTACTTTCGTAATAGCATTAACATGCTCTTTGCTGAAGAAAAAATAGCCGCATTTGCTAGCAAGGTTCTTCAGGAAGCTGTACTGTACATGATTCTCCCCCATTTCCTTTAACAAGCCCTCCTACACACCATCCAGAATCTCACAAATAAGATAAAGCCAAGTTTTGCATTTACAATCTACAATAAATACATCAGCCCTAATTCATGAGTTCAACCGTGTCTGCTTCGCAATTACCATCACGTTCTGAAACTGTAACATGGTAACATAAACTATTTCCTTCCCAGAAAGCTCACTCAAATATTGGCAGAATGATCACAAACAAGATACGTTTCTCTTGCATCGAGAAATCGGTAAGAGCAAGATCAAATTTCTACGCAAAGAAACTTCGATTTTGAAACTCCAACGGATGAACATTGTAGTAGACAGAAAATACATGTCACGAGCTAAGGAGAAAAGCATACAACATGACCAGAGCCACTATCCCTGCCTGATCAAGATAGAGGCGTAAGAAAATTATACCGATTTATATGCAAGGAAAAATGATACTCGAACATAATAACTGAAAGAAAGCCGGTGTAACATATAAGAAGTCACAATCGCCATGAACAGTCAAACTTACCCTAACTGTGGTAGCCTGATCAATGGATGTATATGGATCAAGCAATGTGGACAAAGCAGTAAACACATTTTCATCCTTCATTTCATGAATTTTTTGCAGATTATCCTCAGCCTCTTGAGGGTCTACAAAATGATTGCTGATGCCCTTGAAGCTGCTCTGTAATTTCTTCTCAATCTCTGGAGTATCTTCCTCCTGCAATACATATTGACTTGCCGTTTGAATTATAGGGAACACATAATAGAAGAAAACTGACTGGGCATAGAACGCACAATGAGCACTTGTACATAGCCAGAAACAAATCAAGAGCAAGGCAGACTTTTATAGAGCAGCACTGTGATGACACGAAGTCTGCAGCTTACCTTAGCTTTCTGACGAGTGGCCAAGTAGATCTGCACCTCCTGCTGCAGCCTGAAGAGGAACATCCAAGCAAAAAAATCATTAAGTGCTAATTAAGTGACACATAAATCATTGTCATCCTTCGTCCATTACTCATAAGTAATCAGCAAATCCTAATGTGATGCACGTTGGTCTTGCACACCGGTGATGGAAAGAGCAAGGACAACATGTCTACTGTGACTCATTGAGAACCAGTGTACGTATGTACCATTAAAGTCATGACATGACCTCAACAGAGTAAAGAAAGTAGGAACTAAATTTATGGCATGCCAACCAAAATGTGGCAAATATAGATATCCAACTAGTCTACAACTGCTGGGATGCGACAAAAGCTCATCGTCTCACGATATCTATTATGTATGTTGTAACTAAATTAAAAATCTTGACCAGAGCCTAAGCTAGCAAACAAACTGTACATTAGCATAGAACGACCCTTGAAAGCTAAAACACGTGCAGATTAGAACGCTTACCTTTGTTTCTGGAAAAGTATGAACTGAAGTGCTTTCTTCTCATTCTCATCGAAAGTGGAGAAAGAAAACGCCCAGTGTTGCGCCTGCTGCTCCACAGGAATTGCAACTGGAAAAAGTTGCTCAGTAAGAATAATCTCCAAGCCATGAGTTCTGTCAAAACAAACCACAGTCAACGGGATTGTCCTAGGATGCTCATATTAGTCCAGGTTCAAGTCAATATTATCACTTGAAAAGCTCTAACGTCTTGTATGTTCAGGCACCTCAACCATCAAAAAACGAGTGAAATTTCCACCTTCTTCTACTACATAGAATGATCTAGTATAATGTCGGAATTTATATCGGTACACAAAAAGCTCAAGTGAACAACGTACTCCTTGTCATTGCAACATCGTGCAATCTTGCCGGGAATCCATTCATACTCCTTGTTAAGAGCAACAGAGCCTTCAAAGCACTTAGTGCAATAGGATTTATACAATTCCAGCAACTTCAATAAGGCCGCCTTTCGAGCAACGACCTGTGGACATGAGGATCTTAAAACGTGAGCTTCGCATCACTGAAATTACCAACAGCTCATCCTACTATGGCTAAGAACGCATGTACCAGACATTTTTAAAAGAATTGGCTAAGGCAAAACCATGTTAATGAGTTTTGCCAACATTGTAAAAGGCCAATTATGAAACATGCTTAATAGAGCATGCTGAAGAATCATGAGGCAAACAACTTCAACATCACAAGCTGCGTAACCTGGCTACACACAACATCAAAAGATAGCAGATATTAAACCTAAACACGCACCTTCTTGTCTTGAAGACGGTCGGCGACTTTGTGCAACACGTCAGCGGAAACCAACTCCACACCAGATATAACCAGGTCACAGAAAGCATGGACCACAGCTATCCGTACTTTTTCATCAGAATCCAAAAGCCGATCTTTCAACGCCACTACAAATCCAACCAAGAAATTCACAAACAAGTTAAAAGACTAGCCATAGGACTGTCGCAGAGCATATCACGTATCTACTAGCCACTACGGACTAAATATCCATGACTGCAAAACTGAAGTCCAACATTTCATGGTAGTCAAAAGCATGGTGCTAAGAGAAATACACACCAACTATGACGACATAACCTGCTAGCAATTGCATTAGAGTTAATTTAAGTCTACACCTTCCTTGTTCTCAACCTTTAAGTGGACTTGATAGTCAAGGAAGTGTCGCTAGACTTGCAAATATATGATTGAAGGGGTCTTCTTACATCTACCTGCATCTTCTAATCATGCTCTAGATAAAGCAAAACTCTGCACCAAGTCTCAGCCAGTATTATCCTGACAGATCAAAGTACTATCTAGGGAAGTTGTTTGAAACTCACCAAAAATCTGGGTAGCTTGCTCGTCAGTAGAATTTGCATCCAAGAAAGCTTTCGCAGTATTGATCACTGCAACTCGAACCTCACCTACTTTATCATTAAACCGCTTCAAGAACTCTGAAAACAAGGGTGGATACTCTTGTGCAAACTGACGGCCTGGAAGAGCAAACAGCCGCCCTAACAGTTGAACTGCTTTCAAACGCACATTCATTTTATCTTTCTGCAATTGAATAAGAACAGGCATTTAGATATGATGGATAAATCCGCAGATTCCAAAAACGTCTTGCAACAATCTCAAAAGAGCCTCAATATATTAAAATTTATTAACAACAATAAAAACATAACAAAGCATGTCATCGAAAAACAGAGCATGGTACTAGAGTTGTACCGCAAGTTCGGATTTGAAGCTGAGCATGACGCCTGAAAGCAACTTAGGAGCACAGCCATAAAGCTCAAATATAATTTCATGTTGATCATGGGGAATTCCACTCTTTAAGCTCTTCCCCTCCGCCACAAAAGATAATAAATAGCTTCGCAAGTAAGGTTCCAGTTTCTCGGCACAGTTATCTACAACAGCGATTGCCAACTTGCGTGCAGCTGACCCCTCCTGCTAATAACAACGATGAGAAAACGTCAAGTACGGTGGAAACAACACATGCTCCAAGAAAAAACTTGGTTTCCTGAGATAACATGACATTAAACAAGGCTGAAACAGTCAACTATGACAGAGAGAGAAACTGGAAAAAATATGGTCTATGATGTTTTTCGCATTACGCGGTTGCCACAAGACAATGATCTGCGGGAAGTGGTCTACTTAAGTCCAGCCGTAAACCTACGTGGGTGACTCAAACGCCATCAAGTGACGTAATCAACATGATAATGATTCCCGACGAGCCTACCTTGTTCGTCTTTAACAAATTCTGGAGGAAATTTTCCATCATATCAGTCGGAATGCTTTCGCTCTCTTCCACCACAAGACTCAAGATATTTCTCATTGCCACAAAAACGTTGTGAGGTTGCTCATCACTGCCAAATCCCACACAACGAACAGCTTTGTTTCATTTACAAATATTTTCATCAGTCTCATCAAAGCAAGCTTTTTGAGGAACTAGTTTATAGAAGATAAAAGGAATAGAGTAGGCAGAATACTATCAATATGTTAATGTATTCAAAATCTGATTTACTCGGGCTATTGATGCACACCTTGCGGTGTCAAAAAAGGTCTCGACCATCTCCAAAATGAGATTATCGCATTCTAGATCCAGCATCACCACACATGACCTAACTTTGGCGACCGTCTCCAAAATATTCACTCTCCGTGGAAATGAAGGACTATTAACATCATCAAGCCCTTTGAAACTAGTAACAATAAGCTTGAATATCTCCTGCAAAATGATCAACCAGAAGAGCAACGTTAACAAAGCTCCAAAGAACGACAGTTTACAATGCAAGGCATTACCATGGAGAGAATCGATCCACAGCGAATTCCTAGATTGCTGCTATTAATGCATCACACTCAAATGCTTAATGCAATAAAATGATGCAAGGTAGATGAGGTAAACAAAAAAGAGAAACTACCTTCAGCGTGTTATCACTGTAAGGAGCGTCAGGAGCCACAATTCTCATAATTTCACTGATGCAAATGGCAACGAGCAACCTAACGTCCTTGTCCTTGTGTTTCAATAGAGCATTCGACACCAGAGCTTCTGAACACCCTTTCATGGCATCGTGGGTGCTCTGTGGAGGAGATTGATCCAACTCTGCAAGCAAAGTAGACGCTTGCTGCACATACGAAACACGATTCAGCGAACGTCGCTGATAAGCAAAATAGAAATATGCAATCTGAACCTGCTAGCACAAAGACTATAGTTGATATTACACAAAATCAGCAGGCAAGTTTCATAACAATTTCAGCACCAGCACAAGAACCTGAGTGCATGAATAATAACAAAATACAGCCAGAGTGACGATCTAAAAATTCCGGAAGCAGTCGAACAAGCATATCCTGTCGAAAATAAATACCGGCTGACTGGAGAAAGTATCTGCGACCTCTTTTGAGGAAGAGAAAATTTCCTAAAGAACACATGGCCACAGTACCAAGAAAACTAGCCAATAGAACTAGAAAAACATATCCATCAGCCTGACAATGTTCAGAGAAAAAAGTCCACAAAATACCGAATGAAAGGGCGAAGGTCAACCTCCACATCCTAACCCTAAAGATTGATATTTCTTGAAGTGAGCTGATAAAAGGATAGCGAGAGTAGGCGTAGAAATAAGTACTGTCGTTCAAAAATCGAGAATGCATAAAAATTACGACACAAATTCGCAACTATCGGGAGATGACTGGCAAAACAAATTTAACAAGGCCAAAAGAAAAGGATTAAATTGCATACATCTAGACACTATACTTAGGCAGTCAACATATCCAGTTTCCGATGATGAATCATAGTAAGCAACTGTTCCGGTGACCAGTCCGAAATACAAGCAAAGAGTAAAACACTTCTCCATAGACCAGCAGTGCCAGCAGCATCACTCACGCGTCAAATATGCAATCTAGAGTCCAGCCTACTACTGATCTCGCAATATATGGCCTAACGCAGGAGGATGTATTTTATATTCAATATCTTTAATTTGTTAAAAACCTACACTGGTACTAGTAACAAAACCGAGCCCAGCAGTATTCCAACTATTGCATCACAGATTCCACAAAACCAGTCGCTTGACAATATTGCACTCCCCGTCTTAATATCCTCCAGAGTGCATGGTTTGAAATTTTAAGAAGCATTTCCTCCAACGGCATTTTTTCGGTTCTGCAGAGTATTCCACCGGAACTTGGGAAGTATTGATGGCCACTTTTACTCTCAGGCTAATGCGTCACTCAACGTTACCCTGATTCTTTTTGCTCAAGCTTTCTGTCCACGCGTAAAACCACCTGGTTTCCGTTTTTCAAAATTCTTCCTTGTTATTAAAGCGGGACAAATTTTGAGGATATTCGGACGTAAAGTGTGGGAATACTGTACTCTTTACTACCGAAAAAGAAGCGAGACGCGCGCAGGACTCTCGAGTGAGCAGTAACAACGGAGCTGAAAATATTTGTTCTACAGAAATCATGTAATATTCGACGTTTTGGAAAATACGTACCAGCAACAACTTGACGAGCGCATCCTTCGACTGCGATTTCCCGAGCTTCTTGCCAACGTCGCTCAGCTCTGTCTCCTTCAACCTGAGCTTCGACATGATTGCTGCAATAATAATAGCACTACTCTATCTCTCTCGCAACCACAGCGGCCTTCTCGAGGCCGGCAAAGACCGCTCCGGCCTATACACACCTGCTCGCACACCTCTGAGCAAAATACTTTAAAAAAAAAAAAAGGCTTACTTATCTCTCCACTCTGCCAATTCGATAGATAACCAAAATTCCTCCACCCCGCCCTAAAATCTCTGCTCCTCCTCAAACCCTGATTCCCACCACATCGCTCCAATGACGATAATACTACTTCCACGAGTTCGTCGTATTGCATTCGCCGGGGGAACTGCACTTGTAAGTTAATGCTACTCTCTGTCGAAACCCCAGGCTCCTCCGCTCAAAGTAAAAAAAAGAGCTCCCGGCACTGCCAAAAACCCCCGAAATATGAACAGAAAAACCCCGGCTCTTCACCAGAAGAGAAGCGGCAAAAAAGAAAAGAAAAAATACAGAGGGCGCTGGCAATCAAAAGCAACGCAGAGTGCCGTCACGCGGGAGGGCGACGAGCGCTAGCTAAGAGCGGCAGAGACGACGACGGCATGGCGAACTCTCGAGCACACCAACTTCAAAACGCACCAAAACTGCGGGCCGAGCTTCCCCGCCCTGTCTTGTCTTCGCAGACAGCGGTCACCCGTGCCCGCGCACGTGCCCCGAAGCTCGTGCCGTAACCGCGGTCGCTTCTCGGGCATTCCCGCCCTAATTCCGTGCCTTGCGGCACTTCCCGGAGCGTTCCCGATGGTTTTCAATGCGTTCGCTCGAGGTTCCCGGGGAGTTCTCGTGGGGTTCTAGTGGGGTTCCCGAGGTGTCCCTAGTTTTGAGGACGCAGTGTGCTCATGAGGGGAATCTGGGAGCTGTTGAGGGACGATGGATTTGGGTAATTGATGTGGGTTGCTCAGCCTTGGGGCTCCCCAGTGTGCCCAGACTTCAGTTCCCCTTGTTGAAGGTATTTTATACCTCTTCATCATTCAGGGTCCCTCCTTTTCCAGGTCCAAGGGTTTGGTTGACTCCAATTTCATCCATCCATTCAACCTTTCTTGGGGAACGGCTTTGCTTAGAGCATCTCCAATGGTGCTCCCAAGGTTTGACACAAGCTCAAAGTGGATGAAAAGTGTTGAGGGCCCTTTCAAAATCCTCACAAGACACTTTGTTCTATTTTTTTAACAAGGGTCCTTCAAAACATTATTCATTACTCTCATTTTAAGTTGAGTGAATTTTGTCCTCTGTGTTTCTTGATAAGTTGTCAAATGATTATTTGTAAGGCATGTTGAAGTGCAAGGCCACCTTCTTGAAAAGCATGGGCGGAGATCAAGGAGCTTGAGGGCCCTTCAAAAATAGATGGAAACCTTTGGACAAGCTAGGATCAGTGGAGATGCCCTTTGGGCCTCTTTCCATGTGAGGGGGAGGCGATGGGGATGGTTTGGTAAAAGCTAGATCAGTTGTGGGTGGAGGATCTTGGGTAAAGTTAGTATGCTCAAAAAGCAACATTTAAAGAGTTGGTTTGGCTTTTCATGGGTTCTCTAAGATGGGAAGATTTTTTGTCAGTTTTTCAGAAAAGGAAATATAGGTTTAAAATGTAACATAGTTTTTTTCATATTTTTGACTTATTTTCTTCTATCACTACAAGGAAATTGTGGTTGAATCTACTAAAAAGTTGACAACAATTGTGACCTAATCTATAGTATATTGTAGATTAGGTTACAATCTTTGTCAACTTTTTTGTAAATTCAACCATGGTTTCTTTGTGAATATATCCACTCAATGGCTAAAGAGGTTCATTAAAGGACCACTTCATATCCATTCTTGAGCTAATTATAGAGATGCTTTTTAAGAGAGGGTTGCAATTTGAGCATTCAATCTTAGAACAACTTTGTTTTTGTGTTTGACATTTCCATGTGGAATTGGTGGTGCAAATAGCCCTCTCTAATGATTGACACAAATAAGAAAATAATGAACTTAACCCTTCAATGACCATAGAGCAAAGTATATACATTGCTGTATAATTGGCATTTCTTACCAATAAGAAGTTTTAATTTTGGATCTTAAGTAGCTTACTAGAATTGCTTTAATATATTCTCCAACTTCTTTGTTAGTTTCAAATGTAGTAAAGGTGTGAATCTATTCCAAATACAAGAAAAACACCTTGTATTGTATTGGTCACAGCAGCACGCTCTGACATTCAAGAGTTAAGCTCAAAAGTCACAAATACATTGGTATTTTTTATTGAACAAGCTTAATCCTAAATCTACTTTTTTGAGCACCAATCAAGCGAACTGTTGTCATCTAGCACTTCTCCTAATCACTAATTCAGCACAGAAGGACGCCCTTGGCTCTAGTGATTAATTTGTACAATCTGCATGCAAGAAATTTCGAAATTCAAGGTTTTCCTTTTTCATTCAAAATATCAGCATTTTCTTCCAAATTAAAATCCAAAGATGTTGATATTGTCAATTTGAAGGACATATGTGGGATTGTCATTTTAACTTAATCAATAACTTGAGACTTTTTCTTTCCAAATTTTTCTCGATCTATCATGGAAATTATCTCAATTGAATTTAAATGATTGATCAATTGACTCCGACAAATAACTTAGCCCACACCTTCTCCTCTCTTGTGAGCAAAGCTTCCAGGATCTTCATGCAAAAGTTTCTATTGGCAAGTTTTGCTACTGTATTTGTGTGCTTGTACAAATTAAAAACTCAAGCATTCAAATTGCATTAACAAAAAAAAAACAAAACTAGATCTACCGCCTTGATTTTTATACCGCCTTGATTTTTATTGTTTCTTTCATGAAGATGTGCCATTGAAGTTAAGTGATTCAACCCCAACCACAAACACACCCCACACCTCTTTTTTGTGTGAGCAAATCTACCTAATCATATTGGTAAGATTTGCTATTTTTTTCCTTTAACAAGTTATAATAAAAGCATTTCAAAATTTTCAACAAAAATAAACCAAAATGATACTCATTATAATTTATTGTACAATACATAAGAAATCAAAAACTGTAATCTTGTTGGTTAAGAATATATTAGGTGGGTTTGTCATAAACAAAATGACTTGTACATTGTTATAAAAAAAAAGATAGTATTTTATATACAACTACTATATAGCCCGTCGTACCAATGGGAATATGTCCCCCATAGTCCCCATGACCTCATGACCGCATACCCCCTCCTTGTCGTACCAACAGGATCACATCACCTTCTATCCCCATGCCCCCTATCCATATGTCCCTCTATCCTCGTGACTCCCTATTCCCATGCCCCTCAAATTTTACTTTATTCTATTTATAACTTTGGTTAAACTTGAACTCTGCTCTATTTTTAAGTGGAACTAAAAATGGACTTTGCAAAATTGTCCTCCTCACCTATGGAACCATTGAGAGCAACCATTGTTGCCAATTCAATTATATAAGTAGAATATAACATAAAAAGAACCTTGAAGAATATGTTTATTTTGCTCATTTATATGTCATATGATAATAGTAAACATGTGATGTTGTAATAAATTGGACTAGAGAACCTTTAACCCCTTAGGCCCACCTGGTCTCCAAGTTAGTTGTTCTATTGGAAAAGCAAATTGCTTTGGGCTTTTTAGCAATTAAGTCAAATGTAAAAAGCAAAATCCAACCATATCAATGTAAATTGCGGTCTTGGAAGATAAGCATGTAATAATTTTGAACCGATTGGCTTATGATATGTGTTGCATTAGTGAAGTGAAAGGTTGTGCATTAGATTAAGTTTGGATTTATAAGTTGTATGAATGGCTCCTATGAGCAACTACTATAGAATCAGATTTTAAAAGTGTGGACTTTTCTTAAATGTGATATGTTGAAGGGCTAGAACTTCGGATTTTGGGAAAAACCTGTACCATCTGCCATATTTAGAGAAGGAAAGGCATGGGTGGTTAGAGTGCAAAAATTGTGAAAAAGATCATGAAATTTTGATCATTTTTAGACACATAAGATTTGTGTGGTCAAAAATTCCAATAGAACAAATTATTTGAATAGTTTTTATCTATGACCATGTATTTTTTCAAAAGAAGTGTGACAATATATAAGTGATTTTGATTGTGCAAATTTGAAAGGACTAAAGAGCTTGGATAGGGGGTACAAAGTCAAAGAATAATCAAGTTAGTTGCTACCGTGGCACTATTTACCTGGTCCTTAAAGACGTCAAGTGATGTCATCCTCTTGTTGATGTTTTGGTGAGCAATTTGTACTAGACAGTCAAGTTCCGAGTACCCTTCCAATGAATCACTCTTTGTAGAACAACTTGTAATTCCAAACTTTGATCAAACAAGTGAGCTTGAAAATAGACTTCATTCAATTCCCTACATGTTTGTAATTGGTCAACCCATGATTCAAAAATGGTGGCACACCCGAAATTTCATTTCAAAGCAATTTTTGTCTCCTCCGGCCCTAAGGGGTTCATAACCCCGAGATGCACCAACATTTACAATTGTCATTTTCATATGAGAACTCTGAGTTTTTGAACTCTCAATCATGTTTTTTTATTAGTTGAATATTTTATGCATGTTAATTGAAGGTTTTAATGTTTTGTTAAGATGTAGATGTTTAAATACCTAGAACAAAAAAACCATCTCATTGGGTGGATGATAACAATTTGCTTTGTTGTTGTAAAAATAAAATTGTATTGTAATGAAAACTTGTGATACTATAACCACAAACAAAAATTGTTTGTGGTTCTTGATTAAAATCTAAGCATTAAAAGTGCTCAACATATTTTCAATTGATCAATGTTCTAATTTCTGTCACTCTAGCTTAAAAATCTCATTCTATGCAATCAAATGGTGTTTTGTAAACGTTTATACAAGTACCTTGGTTAACCTCCAAAGAAAAGATAGTATCAATTTTGCCCATAATTTGACATTGTAAGAGATTGTAACTTCTCACAAGTGTATAAATGATTAATCCTATAATTAAAATTTGAAACTCAAATTTAAGAATAATTTTTTAAAAGTATAAATCAATGTAACAATCTAATGATTATAGTGTAGTTGTGCATATACTATTTAGGAAGAACTTACCTAATGATACCTACTTCTCATTCAAAGCTATTCATATAGATCACTCCTTACCAAATTTAGAAGAGCCCAAGAATTGAAAGTTAAAAAAGGGGGACAAAAGCTATTAAAAATTTGAGGAGTAGAGTACTACTCCACATATATGTAATGTATGTCAAGAGCAGTCTTACACCCATATGTATGTCATGTTCTTTAACCCATTAATCCTTGAACGCTTGTCGGGCTAGTTATATACGGCTTTGTATCTCACAAATACGGTGAGGGTGGGAATTCCAAGGAGACGCACTTTGACGTGTAGGGGCGGTTTCAACCGATCCGATTGCCTTCTCAACGGCAGTAGGTGTTGCTGAAATTTTGGCGATGCGCGTGGAAGCCGGTGTGCACAAAAATTTTACAAAATTGGGGGGGAATGTTGCTGTGCAGTCTTATGAGTCAAGTTTTATTTTCCGGAAAAATTGGCTTCACACTTGTTGGAAAATCGCTTTGGTGAAGTGCTTCCCAATGATGACAAGGATGCTCCAAAAAATTTCTAGACGAACTCCGCAGTGGTTTTGCAATTGTGGGATTTCTTGGCGTCGTCTACGCAAGGGCCAAGGTGCCTGGAGCTCTAGCAGGTGGAATCCAGGTACGATGAGTGTTGGCATCCAAGTCTGGGTATTGGGATGGTACAGCGGGCTTATGTGGACAACCTTACTGACGACAACAAGGCTTGGTGCCGAGGCGCAAAGGTATCTTCTTTTCCCAGGAAATCTTGCTAGCAAAGCTTGCGCGCGTTGGGGCTTCCGTGTCTATTTCATGCTTCACGTAATAGTAACATTGGACATCAACGTAGTAACTAGCACAGATAACCCTTGCAATTGAAAGGATACAAGTGCAATACAATTGCAATTCTCATGAAAGGAAGAATAGGCCAACATGTGGAGTCTTACAATTCAAAATCACACCCGATGAAACAATGTCTGACATAGCTAGTGCACAAGCTGCACTTTTCAGCTACATAATCTTGGCAACCGCTTTGTAAATTGGGGCAAACAAAATTACAAGTCCTGAAACTCTTACCCTAGTTGGCACCTAGCTACGACTGAATTACTTCAACATAATGCCTCGCAATACTGCCGCCATTGATGCGTTGTCTGTTGGCAAAACAACGTCTTTTGACAAAACATCAACACTGCCGTGCAAATGAAAACAAGATTCGGCATTGACCAAGACATCAAAACTGCTCAAGGGCTAAACTACAAAAAAACAACAAAATGGCAGACATGAAAACTGCCCTGCACCTCACTGGTCAGTAAGGGGAATGGGTGCCTGTGACACAATAATATCAAACCCCTATCTAGAACCAAATACTGTGGCCGACAGTGCCAAAATTGCAAAGTCATCCTCCTCCTATGTTTGAAACGTAGCCCCACTAGGTGTGTGCAGTTCAATAGCAAGCGCCCTCACATAGATACTTCCCATTGCACCCAGTGCACATCCGTTGAGTCTTGCTCTTGCACACTACACACCAATGGCAAAGCCGAGGGTGACCAGAGTTGAAATGCAGGCCACCTAGAGCCAGGTTCCGTAGCGGCCCACGAATGCGATTGACGGCACTCTTTGGGTGGATGAGGTTTTCGGCTAACTTGTAGTGCCATGCCAACCGTGTGTCCACCGATAGCCCCAACTCACAATGATCACATGTATACAAAATATAGGAATTCAACAACCTTGAATCCAATACAAACATAAAGATCCTATGCCACCACTTGTGGAAGTGCAGTTGCATGGTATACTCCTAGCACTACTGAACGACTAGGTCAACGCCGCGCATCCCTGCTTGGTACTGAATCAATATGGGTGACATTGGAAATTGCACGTGCTCTCTTCCAATCCACCATCCCACAAGGAAACCCTGTCCAATGGGATGACATGCTGTAGACAACATGAACACCAGCTTCGCATCCATCCAACAAATTGCAGCTATGTTGCGGCTTTGGTGCATCTTTGCCACCAAATGACCTTGCTCGGGTTGGTCCGTGTTTGAGAACCCAGAGAGGCTTGCAGGAAACCCCTTCTTTGTCTTTTGACAAGCACCCATCGCCCAGAAGCCACAATGCATGAGCTCCATGAAGAAGCGAGGTGACGTGAAAAAGTTGTCGGTTATTATGACATGCCAACGGCCCTCAAGTTCTGCCACGGCTGTCAACACTGCGTCCTCTTCAACGAAGTCCCCTCTGACCTCACACCAGCAGCGCCCAAGTAGACAATATGTTCAAAACATATCTGCACGTCCAAATGAAGCTTACAATTCCATACACTCTCTCCTGCAAAATGGCAGCATGCAAAGAACCCTAAACCAAAACTACACTGACTAAATAATGGTTCAAAACTGCTGCAGTAAATAAAAGAAATTGCACATGGGGAAGAAATGAAACACAACAATTGTCACTTGCATCACATGATTGAAAGGAATGGAAATGAAAAGATCACGTACCTACTCTTCGAGTTTGCCAACGCCCACACCTTGACACCAAACTTGACAGGCTTAGACTTCATGTACTACCAAATGTTGCAAAATCGGTCCTTGTATGGGATCATGATCTCATCGACGGTGAAAAATCGTTCATTGTTGTAGAGACCCTATGATATTGCAGCAAAGGAATTGTAGACCCAGCAAACCTTACCCAATTTGTCATAAACTAGGTCACTTCGATCACTCACAATCGTGTCCCTATTCACCAAGTGCACACATCTGATAATTGCCTCAAACCGGTCCCGTGGCATGGTTTCCGAGATGAGTGGACAGTTGTAAAAAGGCCGCCAATCCCAGTAACAACGAATGTGTGGAAATTCTTTCAGCCCCATCAATATGAGGATGCCAAACCACACAAGGAGCTCTTCGACATCAATCGGCACCCAACCAGGACGTCCATTTGTCACTGCTGCGTTTCCGTGCGTTGGCTACGTAGCATATTTACATGCCCCGACGTCAAAAAGAGTGGTGTTACACATCACCAGCAAAGATCAAACATTGAACATCACTATACAGGAATACCTTGATAACTCTGTTTCCAAAGGTGGAACAGCTTCCACAAATCAGAAGTGAAGCGGCAGCAACAAATCAGAATAGAGAAGAAATATACACCCAAACAAGAAAAACTAGAAAGGACTGATGTCAAACATGTTTGTCTCCATCACGATGCGTTCCAGGTTCTTGGGAGGCCAAAACCGTAAGAAATATTTGATCGGACGCAATGCAATGGCCGAGGTAGGCCCTAGTGTAGGGCCTGCAAAGTTGTCTATATTCTGCACCAAAGCAATTGCTGACTCTTGGCACTGGTCATTGGAAAACACCCTGTCAAAAGCCCAACCACTCACATCTTCTTCAAAATTATACAATCCCAATTCTCACATGGGGTCCTCTCTATAAGGGTCTAGATCACCCTTGGATCCGCTACCACCTTCCGATTCCTATCAATGGAAATCTTGGTACTCCGCAGTCTAATCTGGATCCTCTTTGAAACCCTCGTCAAAGACTTCATCGGTTGCTGGCTCTAGTCTTGCTGAACCATCATCTCCGTTGTTCTTAAGGTAACTTGGAAACAGTGTGTGCTGGGTACTTTGAAAAATGCCTGCAATGCCCGCAATGCAATCAAAGACTGGGAATGACGTATTGCCAGGGTGTGGCGGTTTTGGCCGTGGGAAAGTAGAGCTTGCGTTGAAACAACACATGTCGTGCATGACATTACCTGTAGACTCGGCTGACCATTCTTGCAAGCTTGACATTGTAAGTGTTGTTGCTTGCAACTAGAAAGGAGCATCGGTTGCCATTGAATCCGCTAGATTTTGACTGGCACCAGGAGAAGTAGGTATGTTTCCAAACATGCAAATCCTTGTCTGCATTGGGATTGGACTCCTGCCTCCGAGATCAATTTGCAGAGGCTCCCACTTTGGAAGGTGCAACTGCCAAATCTTGCCGCTGCGCCATCTGAGTGCAGCCCCAACTGACCCCTCCGCGTGGACGTTGCGCCCCCCCCCCCCACATTCTCCGCGCGTTGTACTATTGGCCTTCACATCTGGCAAAGGATTGTCCGAACGCCGCTTCAGTAGGCCTTGCCCTCTTTGCTTGTGAGGAAGTTTCTCCCAAATGGCCTGCTCCAATTGTCTCCGGTTGACGACGGCATTGGGGAGGTCACGGCACATTGGCAATGACTGAGGCATTGGTCTTAGATGCAGAACAAAAAACCCGGACACTTTACCATTCACAGGAGATGTCTCCTCCCAAGTGTATGCCGAGTTTAGAGAGGTATGTGGTGGGGTTACCGGACTCTCCTGGCTCTCGATCTGAGGAGCCTTGCCCATCACCTTGGCAAGGTGCATTCTCGTCTGGCAGGCCATGGGAGACATCAGATTTGCATGGGGCAAGATCGTCACATTTTGTAGCATTGAAGTCATGAGGTCGTCGCCAAGCAGATCCTGCACTTCTTTGTCGTTGCAAATTGTCTTGGCATCTGTGGCTGACCCCCCTGCTACTTCTGCACGACGTGACGCCGCGCGTTTCCTCGCCTTTGATCCTAGGCGCGGCATTGCTACAAGCGTCGGGGTCGGGAAATAACTTTTCCCAGATGATGTTGTTGACGTGGCTTCCAAAACCATCTGGGTCGTTCTCTTCTTGCCTTGTTGTCCACCCCAAAATAAATTGTATGTGTCTTTGAAAGAGGTATTGGAGCCATTGATGTTGCAGAGTACCAGGCGTTCTTCCAATGCGTGGAGGGAGCGGAAGGTTGCACAGCCACCCCACATCCAATAGAGCTGTACTGCAAGCCTTTTTTCTGGAGGTTGCGCCTCGCATATTTGCCCAAGCTTGCAAAACATTTGCTTCATCTCGTAAATGTGGAGGCGCCTTCGGCAAAAGCATTTTGCCGTTGCCAAAGATACACCCAAATCCAACCTGTCCTTGCACACGACAAAGAAATTGCCCACCAGATGGTTCATTCATCAATTGCAAAGACCTTGAACAGGAAAAAATTGTCCATTGCAACGCTCATTTATCAATCAAGCCAATTCGCGCCAGAGATATCGCAAACCGCAATGCTCAATCAGCACTTGCGCCGCCTCGCCCCAGAGGAATATCTGCCACCAAAACGTTGAACCACCATCCAAAACCATCTAAAAACACAAGTACGGAATTCCACTAATTCTAGTGATTGGTGAACCCTGCGTCTTGCCCAATAGCGAGAGAAACCCCAAATCCCTAAATCCATCACCCTATCCTAAATGCAGTACAAGCAAACAACGCGATCATCGAAAATGTCACCGTGAATCCAACTACCATATCACCACTCAAATCTCTTATTGAATCTAAACGCCTACTTGAATCGCAGTGGAATCCAAAGCTTCATCTCCCGCCACGAAAACCCGCTCTTCCGCCATGAAAACCTGCTCTCCCGCCTCTCATTCCAACAGATACAAACACGTATGCACTGCGTGACCCGCAAAAGAAACGGGTACCCTAGCATCTCGCTTGGATATGTGCTGGCAATGCGTATATAGATACATACGGCCAGAGAGGGCCGCTCCGTTGTTCAGGGGTTAACGCTTGTGGTTGATTCTAGGGGTGGACAATCCTTTGTATGGCTATTCTGGGGCAAATTTTAGAACTATTGAATACAGATATCTACCACAAATCTGGCCGTACAGATGGAAGTATCTTGCAGGGTTTAGTGTTATGCATCATGACATATGCTCACTCTTTAGTTGTTATGGCCATCATTTTGCATTTATTGGTGTATTTTCAGCCTATATTCTTTTAGTTTTTTCAACCCTCTAGCCATATGCCACCTCAGATTGGCCTGATTATTGTTCTAAACTATTCGCTTTTCAATTCCCCAGTCCCGTCCCCTTTGCCACGTCATCAAATTCCTTGACATGCTCTTTCTACAAACTGAAAAGAGTCAAAATCGACCAGGAAATGGTCGACCAGACGTTAACCCCTCATTGCCCAAGGGGCCCAAATTAGGCCCCTTTGAATTTTATTCAGAGATGAGTAA
The DNA here is from genome assembly GCA_963920765.1 of Ulota crispa. NCBI lineage: Eukaryota > Viridiplantae > Streptophyta > Bryopsida > Orthotrichales > Orthotrichaceae > Ulota > Ulota crispa. The sequence continues at coordinate 14,474,507 of OY987247.1, read as the reverse complement.
CATTTTTCCAATATTTTTTTAGTGATTATTATTATTTTTAAATTCTTATTGAAGTCTAGTTTCAGCATCAGGAGTTTGATTTTGAAAATGAGTTTAAGTGATTTGTCTATTCAAGATTTTGTGCAAGGGTGTCCGTTGTAAATTTTCACTTTCTAATGTTGAAGGCTCTTGGAAATAAGCCTCAAGTACACTAGAACTTGGAGAAAGAATCACATTAAAAATTCAATTAAAAAAATTGTAGAAGAGATTTTGAGAAGCCGTAAGTTGATTGGGGTTATACATGTTATACTTTACATACATATGTTTTTTTGGTACCCTCAGATTTAGGTTTGAGATGCAAAAAGAGGATTGAAAGACTTCAAATCACTTTTGCAATTTTAACACCCTCATGATTAAACATTATAATCTTTCAATCCACAAGTGATATTGTTATGATTTCTTTTCCTATGTGACCTATAACATGTCTACTTTGAAACTGTATGGTTGTGCTTCAAAGAAAATTAATAAGATTGATCAAAAAACCAGCATTTTGTTCACTTTCAAGCAAATTCTGAGATACTCAAAAATACCATGTGCGGTGAGGGGTTAATGGGTTAATATCCGTTAACACCTTTTTGGCTTCAAACCAGTGTTTAGAGTTTGAAAAATAAGCTAAACTCAAGCCAACGTGTGGCAGATTGAGAAATATTTGGTAGTAGATTTGTGATGGATTTGTAGTGACTCTAAGATCAGTATGCTAACGGTGATCTTATTTTTTTTTCCAAACTTGTTTTACTGCCACTTCTCTTTATTTGATACATCTCAATTTTTTATGATTTTTGTATCTCATTCTCACTTTACAAAATATATAGTTGATTTAATAATTTGGACAAGAATCGAGTAGATGGAAGGGGTGTCAAGAAAGAAATTTATTTATTTGTACCCAATTATTCATTATATCAATGCATTAATTGATACTAATTCCTAACCATTTTATTGTGTATAATCTGCATAAAGATAGTTTCAAACACGTTTTTCCATGTTCATCCTAAAGCTTGCTGCTTCCATCAGTAAAATGCATTTTAAGAACCTTACTGTTTGCTTTCTAAAACATGTTGATGTAGATGTCTAAAATTTACTTTTATATAAATGTTTATTGGTACTACAATAATTTTCATCAATGATTATTGTAATAATAATAAGGGCTTGGGAACAACAACAAGGCGGAAAAAATTAACTTGTGAAGTAAAAACTATAAACCATGTGAAACCCTAGTGTTAGAGAGTTGTATGCCCCTCCAAGTGACCAATTAGTGAGTCATTAAATAATTTTCAAGGGTAAGGCAACCTAATTGTTAAAACAACCTAGGTTTAAAATTAGCTTTCAACCTAAGTGGCTGATTTTGGTGTTATTGAAAAGGCCTTTATTGATTCTGCACAAACCTTTTGCTTTTGTTAGTTGCTTGGAATGTTTGCCTTGCTGGTACAAGTAAGGTTTAAGGCTCATGAATGGACCATCTAAGAGCTGAAATTGAATTTTGGGGAGGTGGAACTTCTTAGAATATTTTCAACAAATTTTTCTTGAATTAAAAACAGGAGGAATTGGCATCTAACCCAAGTTGTTTCATATTTTTTGAAGCTTTGTAGAATTGGTTATGAAATTCAAAGTTGAAGTTGAAATGGCATAGGGCTCTAAAATGGATCACCTCCTCAAATGTACATTGTCTGTACATTGTTGAAGGGCTATGAAAAACAACATGTATTTGTAAAACACATTTGAAAAGGTGCGCCATTGTAGAGCCTGCACGCGTTTAGAACCTCCCACCATAGATGAGATAATTTAATAAATCCAAGGCTTTGCAAGTTGCGCTTCACACACTATCCCCTCTATAGACAAGACAAGGATGTTTATAAAATAGTATCTAGGGCACAAATGTTTGAAGATCTAAGATCTAGGTTTCATTGGGTCCCCTTCGAGAATTTGAGAATTCACTTGTGGTCTTTAAAACAGAATTTCTCAAATTCAAATGGTCAGATAATTCTAAAAAAAAATGTTATACTGGTATTCCCAATTCAATTACACATGAAGGGATAAAGCCAAGTGTCTACAAATTAATTACAAATGAAGGGAAATGCAAGCATTTAAACATCTGTTTGGTTTTTTTAAAGCGTAAAGTGGGAACATAACAACCTTTGAAGAAAACACAACCATGTGTTCGTATTTTTTTTACCATATTCTTGATGCTTCTTATGCAACGCACAGTGAAGGAGGGATGCTCACAGTTTCAATTTGTTTTACTTTGTATTATGCATGAATAAAAACCTTTGTTACACAACATAATTAATTTGGTTATTTGTGCCTTGCACTAATAGTGATAACACTGCACTAACTCAGAAAAATAAGTGAATTTGCAAGATGCACTAATAAAATAAAGTAGTTCACAATCATTTAGTTTCATCCAATAAACTATAGGTTACCATATCCAAACACTACCACACATAATGTGACCTAAGTGACCCAGATTTCAAAGAGGTCTTGCAATTAGAGAATGTGTGAAGAATGCCAAATTATTAAAGTTATGTCATCAAGTCACCATTTGATGGGGCACAAAAACTTGTGGCTAATGTCCTACTTGAAAAACAAGGGCAATATGCATGTTACACCTTTGCACTAATTAGACAAAACTCACCCAAATAGTGTGAAGGAATTTAGCATTAATCACACTAGTAAAAAAATAGAAAAAAACGACTGCATTTTAGTGGTTTATGGCATGAAACTACTTAGGTACAACTAGACGGACTACATTTTAGTGGTTTATGGCATGAAACTACTTAGGTACAACTAGTCGGACTGCAGTTGTACTTTAGTTGCCCTTAGTTGCATGTTAGTGATAGTGAACCTGTCACTTTTGCCAACCACTCAAAAACAGCTGCAACCTTTTCATCCATTGTCCCTCCTAAATTTTGGTAATAACCTGCCTCCTTTGCCCTTCTTTCTTCTTTGTTAGAAGATATCTTTCTCTCTAATCCCAATGTCTCCATTAATGCACATCTGACACTTAAATGACCAGGTGCCACTTGTCATATTCATAGAGGTTTTGGTTAAATTAAGGCAATTTCATGAAATGTGAAATTGATTATCTACAATGACACGTGTCCCTTGCAGTCGTAAAGCAGTTGTAATTTGGTGGTAAAGTAGTTGCTTTGCAGCTGTTTATATTATTTTAGTAGAAAAATGGTTTACCTAGACATTCAGTTATACATTAGTCATTTTTCAATTGCCATACAGTCAATTTATAGTCAAGTTCAGGACACAAGTGACTCTTCACTATCTTTTGGTACTATAGTACAACTGCAATGTACAGTAGATTGACAGTAATAGTTGCAATCTGGTTGTAACTAAGTTAACCTCACAATTTACATGCCAAGCTGCCAACCATGCAGTTGCAAGACAATTGTATCTCAGTGGCTCCAGTGGCTTTGTTATCATTGATCAGTTGCACCACAGTTCTCACTTAGTAGGGACAAAGTTGTATTTTAGTTGCATACTTGTTGCAATAGAGTTGCAAATTAGTCATAAACATGACTCATTCTAGTCATGATTGGGTTGTAGTGCAGTTGCCACAAGTTGTAATCTAGTTGCACAGTAGTGGCAAAGAAGTTGTACATTGGTTGCACCTTAGTGATTGAATAGTATATTGCAATAAGGATTCAAATGTCCATGAACAAGGTAAAATACCTATTTCAAGGGCCAGTTGCAATGTAGTTGCACATTGGGCTTCTCTTTTGCTACATGATTACATCATAATATAGTTTAGGGCAATACAAAATATGGGGCCGATCTCCGTGTACTTCATCTTCTAATAAGTGTTGGTCTTTAGACCTTCTAAACTGCTACAAAAATCATATCTAAACATCAAAGATCAATGACAAGTAAGCTAACTTCAATGATACATATAAGCCCTTCTAAACTCCTCTAAATACCATAAAAGCAACACCAAATTTCAATGTTAAACAACCTAACTTCAACTACAGAAATCAGCCTTTCTAAACACCTATGAACACCATAAAAGCAACAACAAAGCTCAATGCAAAACAACCTAACTTCTACTATAAAAAATAACCCTTCTACACTCCTCTAAAAATCCTGATATCAACATCAAAAGCTCAATGGCAAGCAATTTATCTTCAATGAAGCAAATTGGCACTTTTGAACACCTTTAAACACCATAAAAGCAACCACATATCTCAATGTTAAACAACCTATCTTGAATGATAAAGTTCGGCACTTCTAAACACCTTCAAACACCATAAAAGCAACAACAAAGCTCAATGCAAAATAACCCAACTTCTACTATAAAAATCAGCATGTCTACACTCCCCTAAAAACCTTGAAACCAACATCAAAGCTCAATGGTAAGCAACTTATCTTTAATGAAGCAAGTCAACCCTTATAAACTCCTCTAAACACTCTAAAATCAATACCAAAGCTCAATGCTAAACAACCTAACTTCACTAATGCAAATTAGCCTCCTCTAAGCGTTCATACACACCACGAGTAAACACCAAAGTTCAATGCCAAATAACCTAAGTTCAATAATGCAAGTTAATCCCTTCTAAGCACTCATAGACACCACAAATAAACAGCAAATCTCATTACCAAACAACCTAACCTCAATGATGCAATTCAACCTCTTTCTAAGGATTTCCAAATACCATAGCTCATATGGGCCAAGTGCAAAGTGAGATATGGACTGCACTGCCTTGAAGAAGTCAAGGTTTCCACGTTGACTACTACAACTGTAATACAACTACAAACTAACTAAAAAACAACTAAATCATCACTCAAGAACAACTGAACAACGACTACCCCACTAAAATACAAATGACTCCGTCCAACACTACTATTGCATTTATTGCTTAGGTATTGCATGGCGGCAACAAAAAACAATTGAAAAATTACTAAAAAACAACTAGAAAACAACTATGTGACTCAAATACAGTTGATGTCGTTCAGCACTTTAGCATTTATTTCTTAATTAGTGCATGGCAGCAAAGACTATGACATGAACTACATTGAAAAAAGCAAAATTGGTTACAGTTCCCCACTTATGACCTGCAATGACACAAATTTAGAAGCAAGCTCAACAACTCTTGCATTCTTAAGTAATTTGTAAGTATGTTCTCTCCTTCTCTATTGTGCTTGTGGTTTGCAATTGCTAGATTGACTGCAAGTTTAGAAACTGAATCTAGATCCTTCATTTGACACAAACAATAATGAGCTTGCAGATTCCAGTAAAGGAAGAGTACAAATAGTAGAGGAACCATAGAAGAGAAACACACCTATTCAAAATTATGTTGCTATTGTCCACGCAAATTTGCTTAGAAGTAGAGAAAAAACAATAACGACAAGTAAGATGTCTTAGATATCCAAAGTTCAAGAACAATTGACTTCTTCAGTTGTATAACAATCATTTTTACTATTACCATACATTTGTCAATTATATAGTAGTTGTATGTTAGTTGTTACGCAGTTAGTTATATCTAACATGTCATATTGTAGTGAGGTAGGAGTTGTTTTATAGTCACACTACAGTTATACTCCACAAATAAAAGCTAACAACACTCTAAGTCTAAATTGAATACAAATTCAGTAATTGTTGGTTCTTTCTATATGTAAATAGAACATGGAAGTCTATGAGCTGCCCATTTTTAATGCACATAGGATACGTTTGAGGGACAAAATTAATGCTGTGGACTAGAGAAATTAGAAGAGGATTGCTCTTGTACACAGAGCGCTTCTACTAACCTTGTTGTGTGTGCAGAGGGAGGATGAAGTGCCTATTGAGAATAGTGAAGAAGCAACAGAGTGATCATGGTAAATAACTTAAATTCAAGGTTTGGAGGAGATTGGGTGAACGAGATGCCTCCAACAATGAATGGAAAGAATTGCTGCAAAGACTTGTTGTATTGACGGAGGTCAAAATAGAGTGTACAAGATTCTTTTGGGAACATTGTGTATCAATGCAGCAGAATGATATTTTGAGATTTTTTTTGCTTTGTACAAATCACAAACTGCAATCATTTTTTGAACTTTGAAGTATCAACTTGCATTGCACATTCAAATAAAGTTTAACTCCTATTTATTGTCATAAATAAATTAATTGCAATTGTCAGGTAGTTGTATCCTCAAAAAAAACAATTGTACATTGAAAATACAACTGCAGTATGACTAAAGAATTAACCCCCAAGATCAACTACAAATTGAGTGAGGTCAAATACAAAGAACTGAGATTCAACTACAACAAAACTACCCTATTATAATGCATTCACATAATAATCATGAAGGGTAATAGCAACACATCTAACAACATATGAGAGTAAAAGAAATGAGGCAAATGCTAGATTCTTAAAAAAGAAACCGTATCTCCAAACCCTATTGGAAGCAGTCACATAATAGTTGTTTTGTAGTAGTAAATCAGTTGTGTCCTATCCAAAAACAACTAATTTGCAACTTTTTTACAACAGCAATAATTTACCCTATTCACACTAACGGCTATGGAAGTAATTTTAGTCCACTAAACCGCCCAAGGCTAGAAAGAGGGTCTTGGGCATTGTGATTAGTGGAGTCCGTATGAATGGATAGCATCCATGACTAGATTGAAAGTTGATGATGATAAAATTTTATGTCCTCATTAGTTATTTAGCTAGTTTTTGCAGTAGTGCAGACAACTACAATACAACTTTGAGTTATTTCGGGACGCCTTTTTGTTGTTGGACTGTTTTTTTGAGTGACCATGTGATTTTCTAGTTGTTTTCTAGTTGTACCACGGCTTAGTTGCATTTCAATTGGATAATTGTAGTTGTATGTTGCAGTTTTTCTTCTAGTGTCAAATCTCACACCAATTGAGATGATTTTTGTAGTACTTTACCAAAATTGGTTGACTTGTAGCTGCACTATTCATAAACATACATTGTTTCTTCTTTGCAAGAGGCCTTTTTTATTTTTACAAGGTGCAAGGGCAACTAGATGTCATGTAAATTGAATTGTACCATTTGTAATTTTGTAATGAGTCATGCAAGGATCATTCTATTTAAATGGAACCCAAGTCAACATTAGTTTGTTGATTTGAATGTCTTGAATTGAAAATTTTGAACAAAATTGTGTTATTTAGAACATGATGGTGGTTTAGACTACTTGATTTGAACCCATTTTCTACTAATAATGTTGATCAAAATCAAAGAAGGTTTTGAGTCAAACATACAACATTTATGAAAATTACAACAAAACATATAAATGACATTCACAAAATCATTTCACCTTTTACAATGGCTAATCGTACATTTTCATTGACAATGCTATGCTTCATACAATCTTTGGGCATCTTTTTTTTTATTTCATTTTCTTGCTAAAGGACTTCAATGGCACCTCTATTCTATCATTTTCTAACTCACAATTAGCTTTTTCATCCATTTAACGTGATTTTTCTAATTACTTTTGCTATAACCCTATTTCTAATTAAGCTTTCTTTTTAAAGTGTTACAGAGCCCCTCAAAGCACGCATAGGTCATACTGTGGTTCATTTAGGGAATAGAATAGCATTTAGTAAAATCTCAACAATAACGTACAGAAGTTAGTTCACCAAAATCATTAGGGGTTTCAAACATGAAATCTAGCCCTCGAACTTCTTACCTCATAGGATCTTTGGCACCAGCGAATTGTTTTTGTTCCCTCGCACGTGCAAAGCTTGAGACACCCGTGAGTTTGTGGAAATTTCTACAAGAGAAGTTTCAGGGTTTGAGGATGCACGTGAATGAGCTGCGAGAAGCCATGAAGATGAGTTTCTGAAATTTACACCTCACGTGCATCACGTTAGGAGTGAAGTCCAGAGGTGAGTCACGGCGAAGTTCACGAGTGAATTCACAGAAGTGAATCGTAACGTGAGTCACCTCAAAACATTGATGTTTGAAGCCCCCTATTATATACTATCAGCAAGTAATTATTGTGGGTTCATGTTTATTCAAGTTCAAAATACTTTTGTCTAGTGCTACAATTCATTATGACAAGAAAAACCACAGATTCTAACACTCGTGGCGCTAATAAACTTGAATTCGCTTTTGAGCTATATAGAAACAATGTTTTTTTGAACAATTTTAATTCACAAAAAACCGCACAGATAAGAATTAATAATATTTGTCAAAAATAGTATGGTCCACATCATATTGCAATCTTGATGTAGTGTAGAATAATATGCAGAACAAAAAGGAAAATTATGCAGTTAGGCTTTAGATGTATTGTAGATGAAGATAAAGACTATATGAAGTTCAAGGCAGACAAACATGAGGATGAATTGTGGTGGAAGAAACTTAGATGATAATTTATTTAGGGGTGGAGTCATCATTGATGGAAGGAGTGATTGTTGAAACACTTATTCCTTTCATAGTCTCCTTAATTTTTCTTTGTAAGGTAGTGTGCTCAAATTGCAACACTCTCACACATAAAGTGTCCTTATAATTATCACAAGAATGGATATGAAGTGATCTTTTAGTGAATCTCTTTAGTTATTGAAGAATTTTTTTATTCTATTGCAAGAGTCAATTATATTTCTTGATTTCACCACATCTCTTTACAAGTTGCAAGTGAACAAATTTTGGGAGACCTATGTGTCACAAATAGGCGCCTACTATAGAAAACTTAAAAAATTCAATAATAACAATGCTTCAAAAAAGATGAAGAAAATTCTATTACATTTGGCATCTATTTCTCTTTGTTTGAAAATTAGAAAAAAATCTTATTGTCTTGGAAAGCCCATGAAAAGGCAAACCATCCCTTAAAATGTTGCTTTTAGAGCACACTACCTTAGCAGGTTTTTCTCTCTCCTTCAATTGTATGAAGAAGATAGAGGGCCATTTGCATTGATTGAGTGTTTTGATATGGTTTATAAATCCTTGTAATCATTTGCGGTTTTTGTTATTGCAAGTGTGGGTAATATTGTTTTGATGGCTGTTGTTGTTGCCGCATTTATTAACCCCTAAAGGACCAAGACCCCTTTTTTTTGGCAACATAGCAATTTTGGGCAAGTACATCTAATTGGAGATTTTCATATTTTAGGCTGAAATTTTATAAAATGTGAAAACAAGGTTTATCTTTTGTATGGATTAAATTTTATGACATTTGGAAGTATGAATAAGAAGTTATAGCCTAATATGTTGTTATTTTCACTTGGCGAGCAACCTAGGCAGATTTTTTAAAAAATCTTTTTTCAAAAATAAAATTTTTAAATTGGTTTAGGAGATTTATGTGAAAGTGGAAAGCTTTGCATCATTCCGTTTTGGACAATGAAATGAAAGATATGAGGAGTTTTTGTTTGAGGGCAAGTATGGATTCCCTAATCTAAAATAAACTTTGAAGCCCTTTATTTTACTCAATTTTCATTGTTTTGGAAAAAAAAATGCAACCAAAGGATGTAAAGTGTTTATTACAACATTACAACTATTGGGGTTGATATTTTTCATTTTTGTAATTAAGTTCTTAACAATTTTGTGTTTTTAATAATTCTCTACTTCTTTTTATTTACTCTTTTTTGTCCATATGTTGTATAATTCCAAATGATTTGAAACTATTTTGACATGTACCCTACCTAGGTGGAATAAGGAATCTAGAGAGGCACCACCCACATAGCTTTTTTTCTTAGGAATTTCACCTTTTGAAGGGTAGCTATCCGATTTTTCACAAGACGTTTTTGAATATTCAAACCCTTCTATCTTCTAATTCACACGGTGAAGATTTTTGATTTTTTTCTAAATCTTCTAAAACTATCCAACTACAAGATTCTATGGTTACATATGCATAAAAATGTTTTAATTTTAAAATTTGGTTGATGCTCTAAAAATAGCAGTTTTGGAGAATTTTTGGTGAAATCGATGCTTGGTCCTTTAGCGGTTAAGTTGGATTTGACACTTGAAGCTTGATATCCTATGATTAAATGATTAAATCTAAAGAAATAAGATGATTAATGCTATAGCTTTATTCTCGGTTGAAAAACAAAATGGTGTAATAAGAGGTTATCCTTCTTACATATATTTTGAGATCACCATTTTTGTATTGAGTTTTACATTAGGGTTGGTCCTACCAAATAATCTCCAAACACATTGTCTACTTCAGTTGATCAGCAATTTAAAACGCAATTTAATTTCATTTAAGCCTTTGGTATTAACTATCTACCGCACAAAATACATGCAATTGTTTTGAGTTTTGAGTTTTCGTTTCCGTGTAGTTTTTGTCTCTCACTTTTAGTGAACTCATGTTTTTGCACAAAATAGAATTTGTGCTCGATGTACAATGAATATTTTAAGTTGTAATTATAAATTTTATGATTTTCGTGATTTACTTGTTTAATATATATCAACATGTAGAAAGTTCATTGCAAGGAGGCTAATTAAGGTCACAGATCTCATCAATCATATTGTGGAATATGATACTTTCCTTCTAAAGGAACGTCTACCATGACAATACTGTTATTGCACAACTCTTGTTTAGAGATCCTTTTGTTTGAATACATGGAGAATATGTAAATGATAAATTTTGGCATTAGTATGACCAAAATATATAAACGATAAAATTTTGGCATTACTGTGACCAACTAAACGACAAATTGCTACCTTAACCCTTTAAAGACCACACACATTTTCTCAAAACCCACTAAAAATAAGAGCTGTGAACTTAGATGAGCAATTTAATCAAATCTAGACCCAATTTGAATAATATGACTGTACAAATGGGAAGAACACCTTGTTTATTGTAAAGTAGGAAGATTTCAACTAGATTTACCTTTGGAAATGAAACATTATAATGATTGAGTAAGTCATAAGTGAAAAGTTTGTAGTTTTCATGCTTATGTGATTTTGGATGTTATTACTTCATGTGAGCTTTGCTTGAGAAGAGCCTTATATTTTTAGAAAAAAATGCTTCCACACCTTTTCAATGAGACTAGTTTCATGGATAAAAATAGCAATCACAAGGTGTAGCTAAGTGGACAAAAAGGGTCCACTTTAGTTGCCATCTAAAAACAATTCTATAATTTTTTTGATAAATGCCATGGAGATCTGATTGGTGAAAACAATGAAGAATTGGCCTTACATATAGGGTGACAAATCTTAGAGATGAAATGACATCACCATTTTGATAGATATTCAAATATTACAATTATACTAGTACCATAGAGAGAAACTATACGAGCATATTTCTTAAGGAATTTGAATTTTTTAGGATTTTGCAATTGAGACATGAAATCCTTTTTAGATGTTTGAGGTATTGTATAGTTGCTTAGATTCATTGACATATTTTGAGGTTGTGCCGTATAAACACCATTATTTGTTAACTCACATACCCAATTCCATTGTTGTTTTTTTAGTTGGGTGCAAGATTCTTGTGCTCACATGCATTCTTCAAGACCAATTTTCAAATTGTTGAGTAATTTTATTCTATAGACCAAAAACCACTCTCCTAAACCAAAATATGGTTTGGTGGTCTCTAAAGGGTTAAACAATTCCTTCCCAAGTACTCCCTTTATCCCTCTAAAAATGTCCAAATCAGACACATTTCTTGTAACATTAAAAAGATCCCTTTTGCTAATCTCAAATGTTGAGAAAGCGTTTGCCATGTTCAATGATCTCATGGGGCCAAGTTAAGCAATTAGAGAGCATTTCTCTTCTAGCAAGCTTACCTATGCCCATATGAGGTACCATTGTTGCCACTACTGTAATCTTTAAATCATCAACAATGAGGAGCTAGCACTACAAGAAATTGTGTCCTAAATGACATGTCCATAATTGACTAAATGTGTCAAAAATAACAAAAAGACTATCAAATTGGACAACTTCTATAGATTTAGCCATGCTGATTTGGACATATTTTTGTCATTTTGGATAGTTTCCCTTATAGTGTAGCAACATGCACAAATATGACACTTTTTGCATGGAATTTGAATGCCCAAACAATAACATTAAAAACTAGAGATTTTGCATACACTTGGTAGATGATATATTGATTCTAGAATGCATGTGTCACTAGCACAAAGACTTAAAATACAATTAATCTTTTGCAAGGAAACTTTCTGAACGTTTTTAGATGGACAGAGGGAGTAAGAGGGTTTTCAAAACAAAATCTCATACAAATTCAACCCCCTTCTAAACTTCACTTGAAGACATTAAATGCACTTATACAAATATCTTTGAGCATGATTACCACAGAGAACATGTACTGACATTAGATTTTGAGTTGTGGCATAACAAAAATACCAAAAGATTGCTATTTTTGAATTGAAATTTGTGTTTTTGAAGGAAAAGTTTCATTTAACTTAGGTTTTTTTACTGTCAAATTATGACAAGTTTAGGAATGTCGATTTAAATCTTGACACTTTCCTTGAATTTATTTTCATTTTTTTAACACATCTATTATATTAAATGTAAAGTGTCAGGAGGGCACCATGCAGTTGACTTTTTCAACTTTTTGAAGCTATACTACTAGTGCCCATGTGCAAAATACTGTAGAGTGCTACATGCAAGGCAAGCTACGGCGATCCATCCGTCCTTTAAGGGTTAATCTTAAAAATGAAAAGAACAAATAATTTAACTCTTGACCATATCACAAATGAGACATATTTGTTATATGTTTACAACGCTTGCAAATGCAAATGTACTCTAAAATATTGTTTAAGGGGAAATTACAAATAGGGGCAAAAAATGAAATATATTACAAATAAGGGCTCAGTTTCAAAATAATTACAAATAGGGGCGCAATTTCAAAATAATTTGTAAAATTTTGTAGATTTTTTTGGTTTGGACATTCATTGATTTAGATATATCACATCACATGTTAGCTAACTTTCAAAAAACTTAAAGGCCTCTCCAAATCAAGGCTTAATAAAGAATTTTTAGCAAAGGGGATGGCAATTTTTAGAAAGACCTCCCAAGTTTTTTGGAAGTTAGTTGACATTTGATATGACATATCTAAATCAACCAATGTCAAAACCAAAAAAATACAAAAACTTAAAAATTATTTTGAAACTGTGCCCCTATTTGTAATATTTTTCATTTTTGTGCCCCTATTTGTAATTTCCCTTGTTTTAATTTTATTTCATATTTCAACAAAATATAATCTCAAATCTAATAGGTTGAGCTATAAGGGTGTTTCCTTAGCAACTCGGGGTGTCTCCCTAGCAACTAGGGGTGTCTCCCAAGTCATTCCCATTATCTATCGGCACCTCATCCGTCAGTTCTTCATCCATCCATACCGCATCGAGCCACACTTCATCCATACCGCATCGAGCCACACTTCGTCCATACCGCATCGAGCCACACTTCATCCATACCGCATCGAGCCACACTTCATCCATACCGCATCGAGCCACACTTCATCCATCCACACATCGTCTTGCTCTTTGCTTCGATTGCAACCCTAAACCTCCGCTTGGCATCGCCACTCCTCTGCATCGCAAACTTCAACGCATCGTCGTAGGCAGGGGGATCTTCTCGAAGCCAGCGATAAAAATGTATTAATCAAAGTTTCCATAGGTACATTTCCGCCGAAGAAATTTTAGATAAAGTGTTTGTGCCTGTATGTTGAGGAAATTTTTGGATTCCGACGGGCCTCATTTTTAGAAAAGAGAGGATTGTCCGATCCATTTGTGGTGAGAAGTGATGGCGGAGAGTGGAGGTGCAGGCGGTGAGAAGGTAGGGGAGATGATGAGCGAGCAAGCGGTGGCAGGGAAATGGAACTTCATGCGTTCCGAGCTTAATCAGTTGTACAGCAAGATCAACGAGCTAGAGCAGGAGCTGAACGAGCACCAGCTGGTGATCAACGCCATTCAACCCCTGGACTCCGGGCGGAAGTGTTTCCGCATGATCGGCGGTGTTTTGGTGGAGCGCACAGTGGGAGAGGTCCTTCCTGCCGTGAATCGAAACAAGGAGGGTCTGCAAGAAGTGATTACGCGGCTCATGGAAGCGCTGGAGAAGAAGACGAAGGAGTTCGCCGCGTTTGAGGCCAAATACAAGATCAAGGTGCGGGGAAAAGGTGATGATGTCGGTGTGCCTGAGAAGGCTGCAAAAGAGAGCACTGCTCAAGGTGTTTTGGTTTAGGTCCCTGCATCATCGTCAAGTATTTTTCTCTTTCAATTACTCCATCTCCTTTTCTAGGGTTTCAAGGACAGGGAATACAATTTGCGTCACTTTGAAGTGCTTAAAACATTTTTAGGAGTGTGCTTGTGGGAGATGTACAGTACAGAGCTGCAGAGAGATGTCAAATTTTGATTATTATGTAGTCAAGTGTTTTTCCCTTTCCACTACTCGACGTTCTTTTGTAGGGTTTCAAGGGCAGGGAAAATAGTTTGCGTCACTTTGAATTGTTTAAAACATTTTTAGGAGTGTGCTTGTGGGAGATGTACAGTACAGAGCTGCAGAGAGATATCAAAATTTGATTGTTATGTACGAAGTTCTTATGCAATTTCAGAGTGGGAAGTGACAATACTTTTTCCTATTCAAAGCTCAGTGGCTATAGACATTCAAGCGTGACATGTCTGCAAAGCTGGAGATGAAATAAGGTCTATAACTATTTTATTATCTACCATCTTACTGGGCAAAGAGAATCTCTATAGCGAAAGTGCTGGAATTTATGTAATCGTTTTACATTGACATTACGTAAAATTTTGTTTACCGAATCCAGTATTTTGGCATGATCAACGTTGGAATGAAGAAGTTAAGGAAATTAAACCTTGAACTTGAAATGACATTGGATGATGATGTCCTTCAAGTTTTGCTGCTTATTATGCTCTAAGCTGCGTAGGGGTTCAAACAATTTCAAATTTAGCATGGGAAATTTTATGAAGGGTGATGGTGGTCATTTTCCCACTTTCAATAGTTTTCACAGTTTTGCAGTTTTTCCATCAGGCGATAGGTAGGAAGTTGTGTACAGGATATATACTGCCAAAGTCTTTGCTATTAGGGCTGACCATGACTGTGCAATCAGCCCTGTTTGGATTTCTGATGTGGTGCAGTACATGGCTCAAATTGCAATAATTTGGTGATCATGTTGGTGGTTGAGGTTTTGCAACTTTGGATGCAACAGTTTCTTCAATAGACACACTTCTTGTGTTTGGTGTTTAGGCAGTTTGGTGGGCAAGGTATGTATGTGGCAACTTTGGATCAACATGCATCAGTTCTACCAAACCTTCCGAGTACTACGAAAAGAAATTGGAATTACTGTTTGCCAAAAAAAATCTATATTGGCATTCAAAGTTGGCAATTTGACATTTTGGCCAATAATTTGTAATTTGTTGATTTATGGTGTTTTGCACTATAGTAATGTTTATCTCAATTTCACAGTGTATTATCATCAAAATGACTCATTTTTGAATGCACATAGGAAATCTCACTTCAGTTAGAGCATCATCTACTTAGCACTAGGAATGATTTGCCAAAAGTATTATTGTTTTTTTATTGGTGTATAATTAGAAAATGTAATTACTATCATTGGAAGCCTGTACAAAAACTCTTTAAATAAACGAAATAATACATGGAATTGGAAATTGGACAATAAAAATAAAGCCAATTGAAAGCAAGCTAAAAGATAAACAACATGGCAAATCATGCCTAACAAAGAAAAAGGTAATGGCACATCAAATTTTCAAAATTTGGTGTGCCATTACCATAAATTCTCTTCTAAAATTTGATTTGCGGCCTTGTTTGTCCTTTAGCTTGCTTTCAATGGGCTTTATTTTGATTGTCCAACTTCTAATTCCATGTATTATTCTATTTATTTGAAGAGTTTCTGTATACACTTCCAATTATAACAATCACACTTCCTAATTATATGCCAATTAAGAAATAGTAATATTTTTGGTGAGTTGTTCCCAATGCTGAATTGATGATGCTCTTACTTGCTACAGGTGGGCATGGTAAATAATGAACTTCTTATTTGGTGTAGACACTAGGTCACAGACGGTCTTTAGATTGGTATATAGTGGATTTGCCATATCCTAGAACATGGACACATTCAACCATTCTTAGAATGTTCAACAACCATTCCTAATTCTAATCCTTTCAGAGTGTCCAAACGTTCCTTACATCTTTTTGTATATCATCAAAATTATGAAAGTCACAAATGTGCAAATATATCCAATTTTGATTATGATCATCAATGAGTATAAGATTAGTATCTTATACTACTCATAATTAGAATGAAGAGTCAAAAATTTACAAGAAGAGAATGTATTCTCCCATGGTTTCAAAGATTCTAGCATGGCATCTTTACCCACTATTGATTCACCCATGCCCAAATACAACTAAAAGTTCTCTACATCACTTCTAAGTTCTTGTTGTGAATACTTTCACCTCTAAGAACAATATAATAGGGGGCTTCAAACATCAACTTTTTAGGTGGCTCACGTTCTAATTCACCACTGTGAATGCATTAGTGAATCGTGAGGTGACTCACCTCTGCAATTCACTCCTACTGTGATTCATGTGAGGAGTGAATTTCAGAAACTCACTTTCATGGTTTCACAGGGCTCATGCACCTGCATCCTCAAACCCCAAAATTTCTTTCGCAAAAACTTCCGCAAACTCACGGGTGTCTTAGGCTTTGTGCGTGCGAGGGAACAAAAACAATTCACTAGTGTGCGGAGATCCTATGAGGTGAGAAATTCAAAGGCCAGATTTTATGTTTGAAGCCCCCTAATAGGAGCTTCAAACATAGAATCTAGTCTATGAGTTTCTCACCTCAGAGGTTTCCTGCTCACTAGTGAATCATTTTTGTTCACTCCTACGCCACAAGTCTGACACACCCATGAATTTGTGATTAGGATTTTGTGCGCAAGTAGGGGATCTAAGCATCTAGGACACTCGTGTGGATGAGACTCGTGAAAGTGAGTTTTTGAAATTTAGTCCTCACATGAATCACGTTAGGAGTGAATTCCACAAGTGAGTCACCTCCATGTTCACTAGTAAATTCACATAGGTGAATCGCTACGTGAGTTACCTGAAAAAATTTAAGTTTGAAGCCCCTAATATTAAGGTTTGTTGATGTGATCATCAACCTCAAACAAAACATATATAATACAAAACAACTCAAAGCAAGTTTATATGGTAAAGCGTACCCTCCAAAATCTAGAAGGAAAATTGAAACTCCTTTGCATAGTGTCCAACTCTAAACCATTGCAAGTAAAGGCACAATATTAGAAAATCTACCGACTTGACTTTGACCGCTTTTAATATTTGAACATCATTATCATTTGATGCATGACACTTATAACCAACAACTATTTTTAATGACAAGAAATATTAAAGCACATCACATATATCTATTAGCTCAAAATAATTCCAGTGATAAGCAAGAAGAATAAAACTCATATTTCTCAAATATTTGATAGCTTTTTTTTTGTCAGAACATTAGATTTACCAGATTACAAATAAGGTAGGAGCATCCATGAGCGTCACTGACAAAGTTAGAAAGTGATATAAAGAAAAGATCTTGGTACTGTCACCCCCTTTTTTCATATTGCCACCCTCTTCTTTTACAACATTGTTCAATTCTTAGTTGTTTTTGGGGACAATTTTTTTTAATTTAGAATTAAATATGTATAAAACCAAGTCATATTTTGTTGGTGTTTTTCAAAATGATAAATTGCAATCAAATTTTTTTATAAGAAGAGACAACACTCTATTGTCTTTTTTTATAGAAAATTTTATTTGCAATTTATCATTTTGAAAAACACCAACAAAATATCACTTGGTTTTATACATATTTAATTCTAAATTAAAAAAAATTGTCCCCAAAAACAACTAAGAATTGAACAATGTTGTAAAAGAAGGGGGTGGCAATATCAAAAAGGGGGGTGGTAGTATCAAGATCCTAAAGAAAAGCAAGTGGTTGTGGGTGACTAATTGATAGTTATGGGTGACAAAGTGATGGTTGTGGGTAACTGGCATGATGGTTTTGAGTACCCATCTCACTATTTAAGAACCAACAAGCCTTGTTTTTAGCATCTCTTACACACGGTTCCTACAATTTCAGTGATTTTGGACTTTGAAAAATCTTTGTGAACATATGCTTGCAGTTGGGACCTTGAAATTGATGCCAATATTTTTGGTTTCCACTTCCTGACTTACCATAATTTTTTCAAAGTTAGTCAATTGTTTTACCTACTCCAAAACCCTTATTTCCACGCTTATGGGTGCGCCTACCTTAATTTAGACCTCACTAACAAGTGATATGGGTTGTCAAGAAAATTTGCTTGGTACTAGATCATCCTACCATAACCCCTAAAGGACCAAGCCCTTTTTTCTACCAAAATCACTAAAAATTGCCACTTTTAGGAGGTTTAGAAAAAAGGGATTTTATGTTTTGTTTTTAGGAAATCCAACCATAGGATCTTGTCCTAGATTGGAAGAGGTACTTGTGGGAAAAAAATCAGCTCATTCCAAATGGAGAGGAGCGAGATATTTACATCTAAAGTGAAAAAAAAAGTTTTTCATGATGCCCAA
This sequence comes from Ulota crispa, assembly GCA_963920765.1. Lineage (NCBI taxonomy): Eukaryota > Viridiplantae > Streptophyta > Bryopsida > Orthotrichales > Orthotrichaceae > Ulota > Ulota crispa. The sequence continues at coordinate 14,455,989 of OY987247.1, read as the reverse complement.
AAATTTCAGAAGCCTTTGACCACTCTTATAACAAAAAAATTGCTCTACCCAAAGTTGCGCTTTATTTTTTCCATCTAGGAGATCAAATTAGGTCTGTGTGGGAGAATTTTCAAATCAATTGGAACTTTACAAGACATGGGAAAAAATAGTAAGTAAAGAGAAGTAGAGAATGATTCAAAACACTAAATTGAAAAGAAATTTAATTATGGAAATGAAAAATGCAAATCCCAATGGTGATAATGATGTGATAAACAATCTGCTTCCTTTTGTTGAATATTTTTTCCAAAATACTGAAATTTTGAGTAAAATAAAGGACTTCAAAGTTTATTTTAGAGTAGAGATTCCATAACTGCCTGCAAACAAAAACTCCTCATAACTTTCATGTCATTGATTGAAATTGAGCAATTCAAAGTTTCTCATGAATAATAAAATCTAAAGAACCAATTTCAAATTTGTGTTTCAAAAAGAAGTAATTTTTAAAGAAGTGTTTGGACTACCCATATGGGCAGCCTTCCCCACATTTTCACAAATCCATGCATAACTTCTTTGTCAAATGTTGGAATGAAGAAAAAAGTAGATGCCCACTTAGATCTTTGAATTCCCCACCTTTAGTAAAAGTTTAAAAAAATCACACAAAGTAGGTTAAAAACAGGTACATGCCCAAAGTTTAGCTTGTCCCTCAAAGGGACAACGGTCCTTTAGGGGTTAATGCAGAAACACTCATTCTGAAATTGTTCATCATTGCAATACCACTGTGCCTTGACCCCTAAATGCCCAAGTGTGTTTTTCTTGTTTTCAGAAGGTAGTTTTGAAGTTTTTGAATTGTCTTTGAAAGATCATTATTAAACATCAAAACAAAATTGTAACCGTTGAATCTTGAACTTCAAGGTTTCTAAATGGCACTACCCAAAAAGAATCCAAAATGTCCGCGCGGATTTTAAGACATTTGTGATTGAATGATGATGAGTATGGAATTTTTTGCTTTTTTTTGAGCTGCCCGAAACTTCTAATTCAAATTGGCAACTTTTGGATACAAAATTGGGAGACAACCACTTGCTTTAGTGTTTATTGTTGTTACTTCAAAACCAATTGCCCCTCTTCCAAATCCATGACCACAATTTCACAAATGAGCTTGCAACGCAACTATCAAAATGCAACTGTCTAATACAAAGAAATTTCCAACTTCAATTATTGACCAAAAATCATTACGAATGAAAGAAATTTCAACAGTGAAAAAATCCTAATTTCTATAACAAAGACATTCCAAGTGAAATTAGTCCAAAAGCACTTTTAGATTTTGTTAAATGTCAAAATTTCAATAAAAAAGCCCTTATTGCCCAAAGAAGTGCCCAAGGGAAATCTTCACCTTTTGCTCAACTTGATGCCCGTCTTTTCAATGTGGCAACTTCTCATAGGCTCTATGACACTATTCACGACACTATTCATAACACTATTCACAACAAAAAATGTAAGCTTGTAGTTAACCTTCCACCAAAAACAAATGGAATAAAATATGGAAGAAGTTGAATTTGACCGGTGAAGCTAACTTCAATGCGCAACTTTTCCACAAAAAAAAACCTCAAAATAATAAAATCTGTAACTTCAACAAGGTTTCAAAGTTTCCTGAAATTTTTTGGACACCAGAATCTGGTACCGAAGCAGGTAACATTTAGAAGTAAGAAAAGTGAGAACATCGTGATTGGTACACAGACGCCAGAAGGAAGAGCACCCAACAACCATCAAGTTTCCCTACGAATTCAAACTCAGGCTCAAGTTACATGTAGAAAATAGAACGCTATTTTGTGAGCGAAAAACAATGAGTCATGAGTAGTGAGCCAAGATATCTATGAACCCATGAGCGGTGAACAAAGACTTCTATGAACCATGAGCGGTGAGCAAAGACTTCTATGAACCATGAGCGGTGAGCCAAGATTTTTATGAGCAAGAACCAATTCAAAGCTCAAAATTAATGAAAAAACTAAAAAACAACATGTTTTTGAAGAGGTGAAAGTTTAAAATGCACAATTAAAGGGCTAAATATGCACAATTATAGGGCCCTATGTACAATTATAAACCAAATTTAATGCTTTGAAAAAAAAATCAAAGCTCACGCTTCACTACTCACAAATCCCGGCTCAATGGTAAAGCATTCCTCGTTAAGTTACATATACACACTATACCTCCTCCGGGGCTGAGAAACTAGCTACAGTTTGGAGGAGGAGGCGAGGGAGTACTGGTTCAGGAAACCAAGCAGGAGCTCATTCACCTTTACAGGCTGCTCTTGCTGGATAAAGTGGCCGCCCTTGAGCGTCACGACGTCCTGAAGATTCGGCACAAACGACTTAAAAGTCCGGCTCACGTACGCCTTCACGCCAGGGAACCCCATCACCAGATCCTTGTCGCCGGCGATGAACAACGCCGGGGTCTTGACACCCACGTTCGTCCAGGGAGCTTTCAACTCCCAGCTCCTCTCCATGGCACGGTACACGTTCAGCGGCCCCGTCCACCCGGACTTCTCATAAGTCTGCGCGTAGAAGCGGAGATCCGCGTCGGAGATGTGGGGAGGGAGCTTCTTGGGCATGGGAATGGAATCCATGAGCTCTTTGTCTCGTGGCGCCGTGAAGCTGTTCCGTGGCGGGAACAGCAGCTTCGACAGCGTGGCCGTCGTGCCTATTCTTGCGAAGTCTCTCTCTGCTCGCCCTGGTTTCTGGAATCTGCACATCACGAATACCCTAATCAGACACCATCGATTAAACGCTGAGGATCAGGGTTCTTTTTTCTGGCTTCTTGCAGCCAGATTTGCATTTCTTTTATTCTATATCGCCAATGCATTTGCGTCTCTCTACAATTCCTCCATTCCTGGACGCGCACAGAGGCTTCTTCCTGTTCATCTACAATGCGAAAAAAAAAACCTTCTGAGGATCAGACCATGGGGGAATGGCTTGGCAGCAGCACATTATCCATAGCTTTCTAATCACGAGGATCTCGCGTGGGCGTGCAATTCCCTAACATGACAATCGTCGAGCTTTTCTGTGTTCAAAGCAAGTTGCCCCAAAGCAGGTGATTCTCGAGAGTTGTCCAGTTTTGTGGCACCAAGGGAACAGGGGAGCCCTCGTGAACATGATACCACTTGCGTGATTTAACCTAGAAACGAGCTTCAAAAACAGGAAAAGGAAAACTGTTGAGCTCGCCGTGAATTGCGTGCTGGACTGGAGAGGTAGGTTATGACTCATGAAAAGCGCATTTTCAGCGTAGGTTTGAGCGGTTTTTCACTTCTATGTTGTTGAAAATGTTCTAATTGGGAGTTGAGTAAGAATTTTCAGTTGCCAGGGGGGTTTGTACCCGCAACTGTGATGTAAGAGCATCCGCACCCTTGCACGCAACTTACAGCTCTCAAAAGCAAGTGTCCAAGGTGCATCCACTACCAAGAGCTCGCTCACAACTCCAATGAGAGCTCTCAAAAGTAGGTGTCCAGGGTGCATCCATTACCAAGGACCTGCTCAAATTTCCAACGAGAGCTCTCAAAAGTAGGTGTCCAAGGTGCATCCACTATCAAGGGCTTGCTCAAATCTTCAATGCCCCATCCTTGCTCAAGGGTACAAGCAAGCACTGAGAACGTATGAGGGGAGGTGTCAAGCTTCAATCATGGGCCTCTTGTGTCGATCAATCAACGAGTTTTGACTATCCTAAATTTGGGCGCGCTAAAGATTTATTATCAAACCTTGACCGTTCCAATGTTTGAGCTACAATTGAGCGAGCCTTGCGGTGAGGTGCGCCAAGGAAAGCTGCCTCTCCAATGTTATTGAGAACTTGTTTAGCGTACAAGGGTGCGGATGCTCTAATCCAGAGAGCAGACGGGGGATAAAACGAGGCATGAAAAAAGGGGAATTCGGAATGCGTTTAGGTTGGTGCTCTCACCTGCACATGTAAAACCCTTCGCCAACGCTCTCGTAGTAGCCACGAATGGCGCTGCCCTTGGGACTCCGGGGGAAGAACGGCACGCTCAAGCACACGACGGCCTTGACACAATCGGGGCGCAAGAGGCACAAGTCCCAGGCAACCATGGCGCCCCAATCGTGCCCCACCACGAACACCCGCTTCTCCTCCAACGCATCCAGCAACCCCACCAAGTCGCCCACGAGATGGCACGACGTGTAGAGCTGCGAGCTCTTGGGCGCCTCCGACTGCCCGTAGCCTCGCAAGTCCGGCGCTACGACGTGGTACCCCGCCTCCGCCAGCGCGGGGATCTGGAAGCGCCACGAGTACCAAAACTCCGGGAACCCGTGCAGGAGTAGCACCATCGGTCCCGCCCCTTGCTCCACCACGTGCATGCTGATACCGTTCGTCTTCACTGTTCGGTGCCGTATGTCCGGCAGCTTGCCGCTCGGCACCTCCATCGCCCAAGCAACTCTTGCTGGAACCCTAAACCTAACAACTCCACTTCCAACTATCCTTCTTCCAAAACCCCCTCAATCGCTCGAATTGCTCGAATTGCTCGATTTGCTCGAATTGCTCGAATTGCTCGAGTATTTCAAGCTCCACTCAGTAAGCCATGAGACGCACATCACACCACCACCGACGAAAGCTTGAAAGTGCGAAAAATTAGGTCCAAGAGACGTCGAAGCGTTACAATAATAATTCAGCTCTGAAAACTCGCTCTCAATTCTGCCCAAACTTCAAGAAACCCTTACTAACTTCGAAACCCTAATTCCTCCTTCGTTTATCCAATCCGTCGTCGTCAACTCTTGCTGGAACCCTAGATCTAACAACTCCACTTCTAACTATCCTTCTTGCTAAAACCCCCTCAATCGCTCAAATTGCTCGAATTGCTCGAGTATTTCAAGCTCCACTCACTAAGCCATGAGACACACATCACACCATCGACGAAGGCTTGAAAGTGCGAAAATTAGGTCCAAGAGACGTCGAAGCACAACAATAGTAATTCAACTCTGAAAACTCGCTCTCAATTCTGCCAAAGGTCAAGAAATCCTTACCAACTTCAAAACCCTAATTCCTCCTTCGTCTATCCAATCCGTCGTCGCTTCCCCCTAAAATCTAAATCCTTCAAGTTCTCGAGTTTCTTGAAAATTCTCGGGTGTGTGTGTCTGAACAAGCCCGTGTACCAGAAGATGAGTATCGAGAGACTGTGGAAAGATTGGAATGGCAATAGAATTAGGTCAGAGAGTATATCCGTCTCCTTTGACGGTGATTGTCAAAGCGGTGCCTGCCGTGAAACGTAAAGTGTGAGGAACATGCGTAAGTGCGAATTGTTATGATGATGGTGAAGAAGGAGCTGCCACATCAGGAAAGTCGATCATATTGGAGAATTGCAAGAGCGTGCGAGAATTTCTAGACACATTGCGAGGTTCAGCCCTGCAAGTGCACGGCGATCTCTAGACCAGCCACTTTCAACAAAAACTTTGCGATTCTCTAGATTCAGCGGAAAATCGGTAGATCTAGGGAAGCAAATGCGGCGTTTCTTGAACCTACATCGGCTCTTCAGCATGGTCTTCTCATGCGAAATGCTAAATTGTGAGCTGGGATCCATGAGCTTTGAGCCGCAAAATGTAGATTTCTTTTGTTGCAGTATAAAATTTCACATATAATTGTGTACACACAGACTTAAAATCATGAAATCATGCATTGTAAATATTCATTTTTTGAAAAACATGTTGTTTGTTTTAGTTTTTTCATTGATTTTGAGTTCAAAATTTGTTATTGCTCACAAATTTTGGCTCACTGCTCATGGGCTCACCCTTTTACGCTCACAAAATAGCGTTGTCCCTCTTCTTATTGCTTGCCATTCTCTTGATCCTTCCTGCTAGAATAGTAGGAAAAAGGCTTATTGTGCTATTTTTGTGTTGTTTTTTAATCAAAGAATCTCTAACATGAACCTATTTTGTAAATAAGTATCAATTACTGCGTGGCAAAATAAGCCCCTTTCACTTTTAACGTTTCAAAGAGGGCAAAGAAATGTGTGTAGGGCCCTATGCACAATTACAAGTCTTGCCTTGCCAAACTCAACTTGCAATCTCTTGTGTGGCAAAACGTGCGGCTCTTTGCACGCTCTCTAGTATGTAGCAAGGTTTGGATGCATCTTTTTATTCTCTCCTAATAATGTCATGCTACCAACAAAGTTCACCAAAAACTTTGAAATAACATTCTCTTTTGCAGTGAGTGGCAAGGTTGAACTTTGAGCCAATGACATCATTAGAACTCTTAGAACTTTGATACCTTTTTGACATTTTTTGTGCACCATTAGAGGGTGCCAAGATTGGAACTTCTTGCAAGAAGATTGAGGAAAACAAGATTCTCAATAGTAAGCTTAGTCACCAAGTAATTGATTGCAGATTTCTTATTTGAGTTATCCTAAAAAATCAAGAGGAGAAGTTGGATTTAGAGAATCTTTGAGAATTTTGGAATCTTAATTTTTTGTTACGCCTCATCTCGTCACCAAAAGAAAATAAACTTACTTGTAATTATAATATGGATGTCAAATTTTGCTTTTAGTATTCTTTTTGGATGCAACACCTTTTATCTGAGAGTCTAATTGATCACAAACCTTTCTATAATGTATGCCCTTCCTTCAATGATAGTTTTTTGTACTTTGGTTTTGTTTAACCCCTAAATGCCCAAGGCACATAATTTTGGCGTTTACAAAACTTTGAAGATGAGTAAAACCTTATCAAATTACTATTTTTAATTGTTTTTCAATACAAGTTTGTTTTGGAGTCTATTTTCAACATCTAAAATCTAATTTTGAAAATAAATGTTGATGATTTTTCTACTCAAGATTTTGTACAAGGGTGTCCTCTGCAATCTTGAGTTTTCTAGTGTTGGAAAATCTTAAATATGAGCCTCAAATACACTAGATCTTGGAGAAAAATCCACATTAGAAATTTATTTAAAAAAAATACAGAAGTAGATTTCAAAAGCCATGAATTGATGAAAGTTAAATATGTAATGATCTTAAACGTCATATTTTTTTGGATGACCAACTTTTTAGATTTGACATGTGAAATAAGGATTAGAAGACTTCAAGTCACTTTTGTAGTTTTAACACCCTCATGTTCAAATAATACAATCTTTCAAATTATAAGTGATATTGTTGTGTTTTCTTTTTCTATGTAATCTCTACCATGTTTAGTTTAAATTTTTACGGTTATGATTCAAAAAACTTGATAAAATTTATGAAAAGGTGGTTGATTGTTCAATTTCATGAGAATTCCAAGAAACTCATATAGACCTTTGGGCATTTAGGGGTTAACAAATGTTCTGAAAGAAATTTTTTATTTTATTTTATTTTAATTTACACCCGAGAAGTGAGGGCCAATTTTCATGCTTCATTGAACTTAGAGAGCCGTTGAAACAACAAAGGCTTTACTTAAGCATGCATGGAAGTGTGTTGAGAAATTAAACAACAGGAATTTGGAAATGGTGTTCTTGTAAGTTTCTTACAAAAAGCACCTAAATATTCAATATTTGAGTTATCTTAAGCTGGAAAACCTTGATTATCATGGCCAATTCGAATGCAACATGGAAGTTTTGCCCTCAACCAGTCAACCCTCTAACAACAAGGGTTGTGAAAATGAATTAGGAACCGACCACTTTTTAGTTGCCTTATGGTTGAAGGATTGATCCTTGAAGATTGATAAAACTAAAAAGTGGCTTACTAATGAATTCTATACTACCAAAAAATATAATGCCTAAGAGTATCACTATTATTATCATTAGTTACTTTTGCAATAATTTTGCTAAATAATTGAACAATACCAGTATTTTTTATTATAGAAGGATCTAGTTTTATTAATAAAAAATTAATTAATTCTTGCTTATTGAGGGGTATCCTTGGATCCACCATTGGCAATTTAATTCCAGAAGTTTGTGAAAAGTGGAAGCAAGGTATAGTGAGACACTACCAAAAGGGATGATAAATTGCAAGTTTTCATCCAAGTTTTTGTGTACAGCTTTTTCAATAATTATATCTGCATCACTAATTTAAATTCAATTCATGTTGGACGTCCAATGTCTTTATACAAAGTATTATGCAAAATAAAAGTGGGATACATGTATGGTTTACTTTTGCAGAATTAGCGTTTGTTAATAAGGCTTGAATTCAAAACAATTCCCATTCCTTTGAGCAAACTCAACAATGGTTGTCACTTCAAGCAAGATTTGACTATTAAATAAGATATGCATATAAGCAATTTGGATAGCTCAAACAAATGCGTTCATCCAATATTGTGTTTTAGGTGTTTTTAGGGTTTTTGACCTTAAAAAGTAAGAATCAAATTACTAATTTTAATTCTATTGCATGATATGGCTTTTAATCTAGATTTTGGATTGCATGTTGGTAACAATGAATGTCACTAGCATGTACAAAGTAAACTTGTTTTATCATTTATGTAGTCATTTATGAGCTCACTACATTGGACAGACATGAGTTCAATTAGGCACTAAAGTTATGGGCTGACCGACGGGCAAGCAGACAGTATGCCAAATAGGATAACCATGAACCCAACCAAACAAAGCTTTTGTAGTGTAGTTTCTTTCTCCACTTGAAAGTTTTGAAGCTCCGCTAAAATTGATTATCTTCATTTCCATTTAAAAATTGAGATACGTAATCCCCTGAAGGTTTGACTTTGACTATTAATGTGAGATCCTACAGTATACACTTATGGAAAATTTTGAGACCTTCTTTTTAGCAAAATTTGACTATAGTGTAATTTTTTTCTTTAAAACATTTACACGAATTCAAATATTCACAAAAACGTTGGAAAACTTTGTAATTAATAAAGGACATAGAATTCCATCATTAAAGAATTTTAACCCAAAAAATCATTGATGTACAGTACCCAAAAGAAAGAGTACATAACAACCTTTTATGGCATCCAAAGAAGTATGCATAACAAAGAATATAACTGATATTTCATTCTCACGTTTTTCATATAAGATCCTCATGCAATCTTGATCAAGCATATCAAATTTCAATTACTAAAATCCAAAATTCTATTTTTGGTAAATGGTTTAGTGTCAAAATCATGGTTTTACAAGAAAGTTGATTAATAAATAGTGGTGATGAATTTTTGAGATTTGATTGCACGGACATGTAGGAGACATCCATACGCACATCTCCATTTCAAACAAACATTTCCAAAAAAATTCAATATTCCTTCTGTAGAGATTTTAATGTCATAGTGATTATGACCAAATTTAGTGAAATACATATTTCTTCATGGAAATTAGTTTTTGGCAAAAAAAATATATCATCATGTTTAAAAGTACAAATTTAGTCACAATGTTTGAGTCAAATAACAAAAACTAATTTCCATGAAGAAATATGTATTTCACTAAATTTGGTCATAATCACTATGACATTAAAATCTCTATAGAAGGAATATTGAATTTTTTTGGAAATGTTTGTTTGAAATGGAGATGTGCGTATGGATGTCTCCTACATGTCCGTGCAATCAAATCTCAAAAATTCATCACCACTATTTATTAATCAACTTTCTTGTAAAACCATGATTTTGACACTAAACCATTTACCAAAAATAGAATTTTGGATTTTAGTAATTGAAATTTGATATGCTTGATCAAGATTGCATGAGGATCTTATATGAAAAACGTGAGAATGAAATATCAGTTATATTCTTTGTTATACATACTTCTTTGGATGCCATAAAAGGGTGTTATGTACTCTTTCTTTTGGGTACTGTACAATGGCAAAATGACACATACATAGTGTTCTGAATTTCAAGAATAAATATCTGATTAAGAAAAGTTTTCAACTAATAAAAAACAGTGTCAAAATTTAAGAAAATTATCACACAAAGTGTAGAGTAGTTTTGCACTTTAGTTATGAATTTCAAGTTCATCTAGGTGAAATGCCAAAGTTGTGGCAATGGGTGATGAAATTAGTAGAACTGTTTCAATCAAAATCTTCTTTCAAACAAATATTCCAAGAAGAACTTTTCTTCTTAACCTTGTCAATTTTGGATGTTTTGTAGTCTTATCTTGTAGACCCTTCATGATACATGTAATCTTTGTTAAAACTTTGCATGATATTTTGGACTTCCATTCTTAATTGGAAGGGTTGACTCTTCTTGTTGAATTTTTATAGTTTCGTTTTTTTGATTCAAAAAAAAAAACAAACAAAAAAAAATCCCTTAAATAATTATCCTAGTTGTTTATTAAGATGCAAACATTGCTTGAACAAAATTCTTTGCATTTTTGGTTGCCCTTTCACTTGTGAACATAATGACAAAAATTGTAAAGTGGTCTCATGTTCTGTAATGTCACTCCTACTAGCAAAAATACATGTGACAATATGTGACTCAAAAAAGTTTCAAAAAAAGTTTATGTAAGGTAAGTGTTACACACGGGCAATTGCACATTTGTGCCATTGATTACTTGAGCCCCGCCCTTATTCCAAGTGACTTTAACATGAGAATGCCCTTTTGTCAAGCCCTTATTCCATACACTCGTAGTTTCATACCAGCATTTTCTGATTAGCAACATATTCCTTTATATTACGGACTGCTACATGATGGTCTTCCTTGTGGAGTTTGTTGTCGGAAAATGAAAAGCTCTGCTTCGTACCGAATCATGACTTCAAAACTTTGTTGGGGTGGACTGGTGGACTGGTGGAGTGGTGGAGGGGGGGCCAAATGATATACCAATTTTTAAATTTCAAAACATGAGGAGCAGAGGTTCATCATCACTTATATTATTCGCTGGCAAAGGGAAAAAACAAAAGACTGTCATAAATCTAACATGCCAGGGGCAGAGTACATCACTGTATCCAGACTCATGCACACAGCTCTCTGCTCATTGACATTGAGAGCTTTCGGGCAACAACGTGGAGTAAGAGCAGCGTTAAGCACTGTACAGCCTTGTTTTGTTTTATAGAAAAGTGAACCCTATTATATGGAGCATAAAGTATCCGTAATAGTGCGTGGCATTGTAAAATAAAATCTCACAAAATTGGGTATGTTCACACTTGGTGTTGAGAGAGCTATTATGTTAGGAGAGCTATTAGCAATATGAATGTAGTTTAAAGGTGTTTTCAAATGCATTTATTTTTCCTTGGCTACCACCCCTCTTAACACCAAGTGTGAATAGACCTTTAAGGGATGTTAGCAAACAGCTACTAGCATGCTTAACACAATGGGAGGCATTCCCCCCAAAGGCCTCCCACTATACATCAATGGCAGCTTCGTGCAAGAGTTGTAGTAGTAAGGTGGAAGCACCCATGGTCCCATACCCTATAACTTAAGTAATTTTGCAACAACTACAAAGAGTTTGAGTAACAAGTATTTTTCCTGTGTACGAAGGTACAAAATATTGGGATTGCAAATTTTTCATAATTTTATTTGCAAAATTGAAATTACTATGAATTTTGTAAGTCAAAAAGTGCTTTGAACCCATAGCCAAACTCTAGACTCATGCAATTCCAATAATGGTTAAACTACTTTCTGCTCATTACTTCCTATTTCACTTTAGAACACGTGGCATGACTTAAGTGATCCCAACTTTGATCAAAACAAAAGAATGCATTCCAAAGCACTTGTCTCTATTGAGATTGGAAACAGTGCACTGTATTGGTTGGCTATGGGTGCTTCCACCTTATTATGGAGGTGGCAATTTGGGTTTGTAAAAACAAGGAACCAAACAAGAATAGTAAACAATGTTTGTGGTTGGAATGCACACCTTTAAAGAACCTTGAAATAATGTTTTGCAACTTGTTGTTGCGCACAGCAAGTGAGGCAATGAAGCGCAGTTAATAACATCATGGCAACAATGAGGCTTGTGTGAGGGTGTTGGTTGAACCAACAATGTCAATTCCTCCATTTGACAAACCTAATACACCTAAGGTAGGAACACCAAACACCCATAAGCGTTAGTGTCCCCATAACTGTCACCTCTGAAATCTTGGAAAATCTGTGAAAATGAATAGATGTAATTACAAGGATATACAACATGTGAACATAAAACCTTAGTATTGGTTATGGGTGCAATGGCAGTTTGCTTTTTAAAAATTCACAACTTATTCTCACAGTATCCAAATAATACATTCAAAAGTCCAAACTTATTTTTTTCTGTTCCTAACAAAATCCTATAATTTGCTAATTGTTATTAATACTCATCATGTTCAAAACCCTTAGTTTGGTGTTTATGGGTGCTCCTACCCTATACCGTTTGATCCCTCCATCCCTATTATTACACCTCAAGTTAATGATGCGAAGATTTCAATCCTACAAACCTTTTACTACGTCCATATACCATCTTGCCACTAAAGCTGCTCCAAAGGTAAAGTAGAGCAATGAGCGGGGAGATCCAAAAAGCAATAAAAATCCAACTAAATGAAATGTCCAAATAAATTAGTTGATTTGACTAAAATTGATTAGATTTTTGGAAAAATTCTAATTGTATAAGTACATAGGCAATGCCCAATACATGCACTAAAAATTGATTAAAAATGTGAAATGTAGAATTTTACTGAAGGAGCTCAATACCACGTCCCAGCACTGAGGTGTGGGTATGCATCACATGTCTTTCCGAGCGTCGATCTGAATTTTCATAACCAGTTTGGGTATCATCTTGCAAATATATTTTCACAAAAGAGGAGTAGAATTTGTGTTTGATTTATTTTTATTCACGTTTTTTGGACTCTTGCTGAATTCTTCACAGCTTTTTGCAGTTAAAAATGCCTGCTCCAGAAGCTTTTCCTAAAATGTCCATCAAGTATAAATTTGAAAACACCAACATGCCAAGCTTTTATTGAGTAAGGCTTCAACACAAATATGTTAGAATTAGGGTGGAAGCACCCATATCTAATAATTTAAGCAATTTTGTAATAAACTACAAAGAGTTTGAGACAACAAATCTTTTTCTCATACAAGAAGATAAGAAATATTGGGATTGCAATTTTTTCATAATTTTATTTGCAAAACTGAAATTATTATGAATTTTGGGAGTCAAAAAGTGTTTCGCGCCCATGGCCAATGTCTAGATGAATGCAATTCCACCAATAGCCAAATCATTTTTAGCTCATTACTTCCTACCTCACTTTGGGACATGTGGCATAACTTAAGTGGCTCTAACTTTGAAAAGGAATGAACAATGCATTCCAAAGCACCTATCCTTGCTCATGGTGGAAATAGCACACCCTACTAGTTGGATTAGGGGCGTTGGTGGAAATGGGTGCTTCCATCTTAGAAAAGGCATATACAATTTTAAATTATGTCCATGGTGGTAGTCATTGATAATTCCATAACTAAGGACAACCATTTTGTAACTAAATTATGGGGATGGGAGGGCATGATGTTTTGAAATTAAATTATGGAGATTGGGACATGCAGATGGGGGGCATGGGTATGGAGGGCACGGGGAATGGGGGATATGGGAATGGAGGATATGGGAATGGGGGATGTGGGAATGGGGGGTATGGGAGGCACATGAATGGAGAGCGTAAAGATGAAGTGCAGAAGCATGGAAGGACATGGAGGGCATGGAGATTGGAGGGATGAGGATGGAAGACACAAGGATGGGGGGGCATGGGGATGGGGGCATGGGATTGGGTAGCATGGGGATGGGAGGTATGAAATGTGAAAAACTACTCAGATCGTTAAAAGTTTTGAAAAAGTTTCAAACTTGATACTTTAAAGCATTATGAGTTTGAGGTTCTCTACAGTATAGTATTGGGTGTTTGTACATTTCTCAAATTTTAGAATTCAAGGACTAAGAAGAGAGAGGAAAAATGTAGGGAAAAGAGAACAATTTGTATGGAGGTTCTTTTTTTAAACTGCAAGCATTACCATGTTGGTATGACAAATAAAAAATACTTGTCAAATATATCACAATGTTGTACAATGCCTTCCAAAAATGTTCAAACACTTGCATGACACGAAACCAAATGCCCATCTTGAAGTGACTTTTGGCAATTTTGTAATTTCAAGCCAAGTCAACTAGAAGTCAAATTAAGAAACTAATGTACTTCATTGGACACTTGGAAGTGCATGCACTTCTCCATGTGGAAGGCAAATAGCCAAATGTCTCTTTTGAACCAAGCTTTTGAACACTTTTAGAACTCCACATGAAGGAGTCAAAGGGACATTTTGTGCACCGATTTTGTTTTTGAATATGTAGGGCCTTTGTCATTTTTTTTTGTATTTGTTTTTAAATTGTGTTTGTAGGTTTACTTGGGCTTCATTGGAGTTGTTTGGAATTTTTTTGTTTCAATTTTTACAACTAGACAAAATGCTTAAAGCATTGCCACTTGAGTAAAGAGAGAATGTCATTTCTATGATAAAGAAGGTGGGGATTGAGAGAAATCTAGAGAATTTTGCATGTAAGCTTAAGTAGTGCTTATACCAGTCAACGGGCATATGTTCTCAAAACAAAACTTGGATGTAAAGGTAGACCACATGTGATGACTAGAGCTATGGAAAGATCATGTATACTAAAAATTACTAGAGGAAAGTTGTGTACTGCAATAGATACATATGATAAACCAAAAAACTTTGTAGTTAACGTAAGTGTAAATATAGTAAGGCACACTCTTTGTAGATATACTTTGAATGCACAAGTGAAAAAAAAGATGCTTCAATATTTTAGAAAAATAAAAAAATTGTTCAAAATTTGCTAAAACACACTAGCATTGGATTATAGATTATTGGAGCCAAGATATATTTTTAAATGATTATAAGATTAAGTACTCTTGTTCAGATGGAATGTCTTGGTGTTGGATGTGTACTTCAAACCTTCCAATCAAACATTTGTGGGCAATTTTCAAAAACTAGCATTGAATATATAATTGCACACAAAATCAAATGGTTGAATTACATATGGAATCAAACATTAGAAATTTTCCATTCTCTCACTTTGCTTGATTGTAGGAAACTTATAGAAAGCACACCACACTAAATTGCTTCTATAATAAAAGCAAAAGGAAAGTGGACAAAATAATTAGTGATCTATTCACATCTTACAATTCCAAAAATGTTCAAAATATAGGCAAAGTTTGGAAATTTTTAACATTTTTCTTGAAGCTATACTTTGAAATTTTCTTTTTGCAAAATACGTGAGATACTTCAAATAGTTTTCCAAAAAAGTCACAATTTGTAAGTTTATGCATTTATTTTCTCTTTATGATTGAATGATTGATAAGTTTTCAAGTTTCTGAATTTTTTGGAATGTACTCTGTTAGAAAATAGAAATGCTAAAACAAATAGTTGTTTCTGGAGCATTGCAACGTCCGCTGGTAATAATCATAAATTAAAGAAGAATGGGTTATAAAACACCAATATGTACTGTTGTGTTAGATAGAGCATTAACCCTTTAAAGACCACACATATTTTCCCAAAATCCATTAGAAACTGGGGCAATAAAACTAGATGTGCATTTGAATCAAATATAAATCTAGTTTGAATAATCCAAACGTATAAATGTGAAGGATGCCTAATTTGTTGTAATGTATCAAAATTTCAACTAGATCTATCATTGAAGGTGAAATATTATAATGATTGAGTGAGCCGTATATGAAAAATCTCTAGTGTTTCATGCTTGTGTGGTTTTGAATGTTAATGCCTCATGCAAGTTTTGGTTGAGAAGAGCCTTACATTTCTAGAAAGCAAGGTTTCTTGCCTTTCCAACAAGACTAGTTTCACACAAAATAGACAAAAATAGCAATCACAAGGTGTAGCTAAGTGGACAAAAAGGGTCAAATTTTACATTTTCTTTGCTACCCTAAAACAGTTCTACAAGAAATTTGATAATTGTTTTGGGAAATCCAATTGGTGAAAGCAATCAAAAATTGGCCTTGAATGTAGGATGAAAATTTTAAAAAATAAAATGATAGTATCATTTCAATGGATTCTCAAATAATACAATTATACTACTACTATATAGAGAAACAATACAAGCGTATTTCTTAAGCAATTTGAATTTTTTTAAGAGTGCACAATTGAAATGTGGCATTCTTCTTGGATGTTTGATGTATTGTGTTATTGCTTTGATCCATCTTTGACCAGATATGGATACGTATTTTGAGATCATGATGTATAAACACCATTATTTATCAACTCACATATCCAATTCCATTGTCGTTTCTTGGCTTGGATGCAAAATTCTTGTGATCACAAGCATTCTTCAAGATCATTTTCCAAATTGTTAAGCGATTATACTGTATAGGCCAAAAACTACTCTCTCGAACCAAAATATGGTTTGGTGGTCTCTACAAGGTTAAAGCACATGCAGCTTAGACATACCTTACTTTTATGATGGATACTCTCCACCAAAGACTTGGGTTTTTTCCCATTGTTGACAAATTGATTAGACTAAATATTGTATTTAGGTTGCCCCACACTAATTTTTTGACATTTTTCTACTTACTATTATTAAGTGATTTTTATCAACAATTATTGCAATAAATTTTTTTCAAAAGGTTTGGTAACAACAATAAATTTGCAACAAAACAAACTATCAACGTTCATGTTGTAAACCATGTGAAATCCTAAAACATAGAAAGTTGCATGTCTCTCCAAGTGATTAAACTATGAGTCATGAGGTAAATATCCACAGTAAGGCTGCCTAAATGCAATATTTAGAGTAATTTGAGGTATAAAAGTGCTACATTATGAGGAGAACATGAGTGAGATACTTTATAGGATGATTTGTCCTCTCTCAAGGTTTTGAGTGCAATTTTTGAAAATAAATAAAATATAAATAAGAAGTAG
This sequence comes from Ulota crispa, assembly GCA_963920765.1. Classification (NCBI taxonomy): domain Eukaryota; kingdom Viridiplantae; phylum Streptophyta; class Bryopsida; order Orthotrichales; family Orthotrichaceae; genus Ulota; species Ulota crispa. Next base: position 14,439,250 of record OY987247.1, on the reverse strand, counting down.
ACGATTGAAGGAATGCCAATGAGATACATGGTACTTTTGAGATTAATTGACGATTGAAAGAACATAAGGTGCGTCTCATTACTATTCACTTGTACTTATTGCTATTTGTAATATTAAAAAAGGTTGGGAAACCAAAAAGGTATATTTAATACTAATATCAAAGTGGAATATATTCAATGACTCAGCAAATGGTTTTAAATGTGCATTCTGGATTTTTAAGTATATACAAGCTACATGAACATAAAAAATAAGAAATTGGTAAAGTAAGCTCAAGCACATATATAAACATATATAAAAGAAACAAGGCATCACAACTGCATAATTGTCTTTGAGGGGGAGAAGAAATAGGAGGGAGGAGGGAAAAAAACTTTTGATAATTTCAAGATGTCAACAAATATTAGAAGATCATTTGTTAAAAACCCTACATCAAAATTCACAAGATCAAGGAAGTTTACACAAGAATGTAAAATAAGAATTCAAAGCTTTGTACTCTATCTACTCAATTTGGATACCAATAGCTTGAAGAGAGGCTGCCTTTCCCTCTTTTTAGGTATCATCCATGAACTTCATCTTGCCAAAAAAGAAAAAAAAAGGTTTTTTTTTTTTTTTTTTTTTTTTTTTTTTTTTTTTCTTTTGACATGGTTGAGCCCCCCAAATTGACTTATATTCTCTAAATTGAGCCAATCTTTCATAAACTCTCTGACAAATTCAACCAAGTGTCCCCATAGCTAAAGATGGGTGTGGAATACTCCACACCATTTTATCCAATCATCCCATCCCATGGATGGAATGGTGTGGAATATTCCACACCTTCTAAGGCAACTCACAGTCATGCTATTGAATGTTATGACACAAACCTAATATAATTCCTAAACACACTTTGAATAAATTACTTAATACATTCAAAATGCTTAACTATGATTTGTTAACCCCTAAAGGACTAAGAGTGCCGCTGCGACTAGTACAATACGGGGTATTTTCCTTGTATTTGGAATGGATCCACACCTCTACTACATTTGAGATCAACAAGGATGTTGGAGAATAGATCCATTAGGAGAAATTTGAGCCCTCTAGAGGGCCCTTACGATTCCATACCCAATGTGTATATAGAGGTAATTTCAAAGGTCAAATCTGACCTCTGTCACGTAGTCAAATCAGATGACACAATGTACAAACCATGTACAAACTAATTTTATATATATATATATATATATATATATATATATATATATATTTGTTTTTCTTCATCTCCCTTATGTAGCAGGCACGCATTCATAAGGGCCTTCTAGAGGACTTAGAATTTTGCTAATGAAAGCGGTTCTAGTGTGCTATTTGAGATTCCAAATTAAAACTTTTTATTGGTTGCAAATATCAATTATATGGCAGCGTATATACTATGCCCTATGGTCCTTTAAGGATTAAGGTAGGAACATCCATAAGCGTGGAACTAAGGATTTTGGAGTAGGAAAACTAGTTGATGAACTTTGAAAGAAATAATGTAAGTCAAGAAGAGGAAATAAAAAAGATTGGCATCAATTGAAGTTCTAATTGCAAGCATTTGCTCACAAAGATTTTTCAAAGTCCAAATTCATTGAAAATGTAAAGTGTGTGTAGGAGATGTCTTTTGTGTGCTCACACGCTCATAATACTAACTTGAGGAGTACTTAAATAGTGAGATGGGGCACTCAAAACTATCATGCCAATCACCCAAAACCTAAACTCTAAATCACCCAAAACCTAAACTCTAAATCACCCAAAACCTAAACTCTAAATCACCCAAAACCATCACTTTGTCACCCATAACCAATTTTTATTTAGGGGTCAGTCACTGACATCACTCACACTAACACTAACACTGACACGCATAGGTCTTAGGGATGGGAACACCCATGGAGGGGGGTATTCCTACCTTAGTGTGTTACCCACTATATGGCTAGTGATACTATTTAGTTGTCCAACATTGTTAAATCAATATTTTTGATACATACTTTTTAGGGTCTAATACCCTACCAAGGGTAGTTTAGTATTAAGCTCATGGATCATAACTCATGAATCATTTAATGTTGATTCAATGGTAAATATAAATTTTCAAAATTATTGATTGTTGATTTGCATTTGGAAAAATACAAATACAGCATTGATGATGATCACAAGTTTTTTAGTCTTTATTTGAAATAAAACAATAAAATAAAATAAAATTACAAAGATAAAATCACTATTATAATCATTTTGTATCATTTTTCGATTGCTGTGGACAAAATTTTTCTAGTTGCGTTTGAAACAACTTTAAGTCAATGCTGATGCTTAGATTTATGGTGACCTAAGTAGATTATTGGTGCAGCATGTTTTGGTACGACATGCACCCCATATTTTGGTACAACATGCACTCCATATTTTGGTACAACATGCACCCCATATTTTGGAACATATTGTAGCTTGGCAATTTGGGGTTATTAAGGCATGGAAAAAATCACTTTGTTACAAGTTGTTTTATTAGCAACATACACAACATGCATGAGATAAATTTATAAAAAAAAGAAGCCCCTTACTTCAAAAGTAATAGACGTGTTAAAAAATCATAACACATAGATTTTGAAATAAAGGAACAATTATACAAATAGATTCTTTTATAACACTACGTGTAGAGGATGCTATTGATGCAAAGCAAAAAGTTTTTTTGAAATCAAGTATACTTGCTCATAGTGCAATCTATAAAGCTAAATGCGGAAGCAACTAAGTTCCTAATGTGAAAAGTCATGTTTAAAAATTTTAAGTTCAAATTCTATCAATTTAAGTTTACATTGAGAATTTTGTAACATTTTGGGATTAAGTTGACAAACTTAAATTGAGAATTAGGGTACAACTTAGGAATTTGGTTTTCCCAATTTAATGAATATGGTGTTTTACATCCTAATTTCATCAACTTGATTTCACATTATATGTAGTCTAGCTAGTATCACTATACAAGTATATCACAGCTTAGGCCCAAGATGTAGCTTTTGTGATGGCATGATACTAGCTATTGTGATTTTTTCTTTTTTCTTTTTAAAATTGACTTCTAAAATGGCATTGCCATTATCAATTCACATGTCAAAATTTTCATGTGTAAGGAATTCAAATATTCAATGTAAATATTTGAGTTTCTTGTTAAATATAAAAAAGAGACAACGTCAAACCAATTCCAATTTTTGGTATCCACTTCACATTGTATGCTAATTGTTGTGATCTACTCAATGTGATCAATGGCTTTCTGTATTATGTTGGAAAGGAAAGCATTTTTTAACAATTTTATACAAAGTTAGTGTATGATATGAACTTGATAATTTGGAACCAAGGTATCAAAGAGTGTTGCAGTGCTTCTCTTTTGATCCCATATGCTCCTACAATAATATTTATATCCCATTCCATGTCTATTATTGACGCATATAATCCTTATGCTACATTCTTGATTACTTATATTTTGATGTTCAATTGTTTACATAACCAATAAAATGCTACTTGAAGGCTACTTTGGTGAATCAAGGTTTAGTAGAGGAAGAGGTTCTAATTGCTAGAACCAAAACATGATGAATGTAGAATGTATACCTAAAGGTGGTTTGTGTATTCTATGGCAACAACCTTGCCAACATCAATATCCATGATGACAATGACCCTAGTATGGATTTGAAAAGTCAGCTTGAAACTTTGCTATTAGCACCCTCTAGTGTAGAATTTTGCAAATGCCAACTCTATCCTTTTGGCATCTTTGATCCATTTGGAGGGAGATCATGCAAATGCTCTTGAGGTGGTATGTATCCATTGGTACATAGTATGTTTTTTGCTAGTAGTTTGTCAAAACCAAAAATTTACATTAATCAATTAAATTAATGTTTGTTTAGCTAATAACATTGATTATAGCTCATTCATGAATATGTGAATCTACTAAGAACACTAGTAAGGTTGCATACAATAATTCACATGAGTTTGGCACATAGTGGGCTAGTTATAGTAATTAAATAATATCTCAAGTATTGCTACTATTGTCTATGATGATTGTGATAAGAGTTTTGATCAACCAATCAACTCAATAATGAAGTGTCTAAAAGTTAATAACATTTGGTGGCCACAATGATTGTGATAAGCACTTTGAATTGCCAATGAGTTCAATCACAGAGTGCTCAAAATCCTCAAGATATTTGGTGAGCATGCATTGCATTGTGGATGGCTCGTCAAGGATGTGGCAATATGGAGGTTGAGCTACCAAGTCAAGTAGTAAAGGGGCCTTGACAATTTGGGCACTACTTGAAATTTTTGGAGGTTGAGTTGCATAATCAATACTTTTACCCTTGAATGACCGAGCAACCCTTTGCAACTAGTACAATACGGAGTATAATTCTTGTATTTGGAATGCATCCACACCTTTATTACATTTGAGATCATTAAAGAAGTTAGAATATAGATCAATGTTGTTATAGTGAGGTAGTGAAGATCCCAAATAAAACTTTTTGTTGGTAGCAAATGCTAGTTATACAATAGCATACATAGTATGTATTATAGTAGCTTGGATCTTTAAGGGTTAAAAGCCATGACAAAAGATATTGGCCAAGTATCTACTTCAAAAACCAAAAGTGGAGGCATTCTATCCAAACTTTCAAACAAATAGACCTTCTTGATACCAAATACACTCAAATTAACATGAAGGAATGAAAGTTTATTCAAACTCTTGCACTATTGGACCTTGCACTTACAGTGAATTAACTTGTTCATTGGTTTCAACCTAAGTCTTGGTGGTAATGTAATAATTTTTAATCGTCAAAAAGTGGTTTTAGTATGTTCAAAGTGACAAAGCACTTTTGCTTTTATCTAAATGGGAGTGATTTTGGGTGGTTCTAGACTATAGAAGTGCTACTCTAAACTGGTTGTAGATGGTTTAATGACTTTCCAATCCAAAGGTGTGCATTTTTTTGTTTTAAATCAAAATCTCATTATTACCACTGAAGTGTCAAAATATCATGCTTAAAAACCCTATAAGTGTATTGATAGTAAAAAAATTGTTAATTTTATATTAGAATTATTGTTATCAAACTGCAAATTTCTTATTGGCTCAACTTTCTGGACCAATTTTGTACAATATTCTTTAAACTTTTTGAAAATATCAAGGTACACTTAGTTTGTTTTAATTTAATAGAGTGACATGAGTGCAAAATATTTGAATGTCTGTAGGGTATTCCAAACTTTATCCCTTAACAATGTTCAAGATTAATGTCAATATGCAACTTTATTTGATGGATTACATTTTTATTTTTTATTCTTGTCATCTCTACTTTAAATTCTGACCTTCGTGGTTTCGCAATTTCATGTCCGTCTATGGATGCTGTTTTTCTAACTTTTCATCTTGCTTAACTATTTGTTATTTTAATCTTACTTCAATGATTTCTACTGGTTTGGAATTTGTTTGTTGGGTTCACCTATCAAATATAACAAAATTTTATTGAATCCGTATTTTTCACATAGCTTTACAAATGACCTCTAAGCATTCATTCAAAATTTCATTTGGCCTTGACTTTGTCAATTTGAAATCATTCACCAAAGATCTCATCCATGAATGTGGTTATGCAATATTGGTCTAAAATACTGATCATTGCATAGGCCAAACCAAGAGTACCGAACTACTATGCAAGTTGAATTCTTCAATAACCGTATGCAAACTACCAATTCAAATCTAACTCATCAACAAACAACTGTCTTGATTTTCTCACCTCAAAATTTTCATGAAAGTCACTACTGAATGCATTAGAAGCGCAATGTTAAATGCTCAGTTGCTACAAAAGAGAATATTAAGGTTTGTGAAAACAAATACTCAAGAGTATCTCAAAAATATCTCAAGAGAGTCTCAAAATAATGCAATAACTCCATAGTAGATTCTAGACACACCATTTGATCAATTTTAGTACTTTGTGGTAGACTTCTTTTGTTTTGGTTAGGGTAGAGCGGCCAGCACCCAAGAAAGCAAGTAGGTATGGAAAAATTGGATAGAATCAATGATGTGTATATGTTCATCCAAAAATAAAAATATTAGTTACTTTCATCCAATTTTTGGCAAACTTGGTGTTTGCTAAGGAAGGGGTTTGGCAAAATTTATCCACATTTTCACTCCATTTTCTTAGTGTAACATGAGCCAATACTATATTGAGGTAAGATTTAGGCTAAAATTGCCAATAAAAAGAACCCTTGCCTTGTGGAGCAATGCATTATTTATTACAATTTGCAATGTAACTAATTTTTCTTGTTACACAACACATAGTTTTGTACACTTGTCTTACAATCAATCATGCACATAAAACATACTTGCCAATTTTACACTAGAAAATTGTGTCCTATACAAATGGTTCACAATGAGTGTAAGTATCAATAATGATTATAATTAAGCTGTTAACAATGGCTGGGGACATTTAATAGTGAGTGTGGGCATTTACAATTGTTGTAAATTACGTGTTTGGGACATGATCTTTTACTAGTATAATCCCAACTTGAAAAAAAGAAAACTTGTTTACAACATGATGGCTTATGCACTTGCAAATCAAATTAGTGCAAAACTTGTTCAAAAAGTACGTGAAACATTTGAACTGGAAAACGTCTTCATTGTTAGTGGACAACATGTTGGACAAGGGATGTCCACGTGTACACATGATGACTTGGCAAGATTGGGCATGCAAATTGGGATTAGAGCATTTGCACCCTTACAAGTAATACATGACTTGCTAATTATTTACATCTATTTTGAAAAGCCCTTCCCAAATTTGTTCTTCAAATGTGCCCCACAATTAGTCAAGGGACAGATTAGGGAGACACCCCTAGTTGCTAGGGAGCCACACCCCTATAATCCAACTTATTAAATTTGAGATTATTTTTATGTTGAAATAAGAAATAAAATCAAAAAAATATTTTAGCAAACATGTGCATCTACAAGCATTGCAAACATATAACAAATATGTTTCATTTGTGACATGGTCAAGAGTTAAAACTAGTCATTCCTTTTGTTTGTAAGTTTAACTCTTGACCATGTCACAAATGAAACATATTTGTTATATGTTTGCAATGCTTGTAGATGCACATGTTTGCTAAAATATTTTTTTGATTTTATTTCTTATTTCAACATAAAAAATAATCTCAAATTTAATAAGTTGGATTATAGGGGTGTGGCTCCCTAGCAACTGGGGGTGTCTCCCTAATCTGTCCCTTAGTCAATTGATCCATCATCAAGTGGAGTATAGAATAGAACTCACTAAACCTAAGATGAATAGCGGATTTTAAGGGCCATTGCTTGACATATTTTGTTTAAGAGTCAAGATAACATTTTGAGATTTAACACATATCATTTGATTATTTTGCGTCAAACTATGAGGGTGTATGATGCTCATGCTCTTGTAATGAAGATTGGGAAAGTACTAAATTGAAAGCCTCTCTTTGCCCTCCTTTTGTCCTCATTGAATTCCAAGAGTTATACAAGGTAGTCTATAATGCTTTTTATAGATGAAAACCTTGTGTTTAAAATTTTTGTACCTTGCTTCTTGCAACATGAGAGAACATGCTAAGGTGGAAGTACCCATAGCTGATAACGCCCCATTCCTAACTAGTAGGGGGTGCTATTTCCACCATGAGCAAGTATAGGTGCTTTGGAATGGGTTTTTTTGACTTTTTCAAGGTTGGGGCTAATCAAGTCATGCCACATGTCCCAAAGTGAGGTAGAAAGTAATGAGCTGAAATTAGTTTGGCTAGTATCGGAATTGCATATATTTAGATATTGGCAATGGGTGAAAAACATTTTTTGACTCTCAAAATTCACAATAATTAGTTTTGCAAATAAAATTATGAAAATATTGCAATCCCAATATTTCTTATCTTCCTACATGGGAAAAATATTTTTGGCCTCAAACTCTTTGTATTTTTTTGCAGAATTCCTTAAGTTATCGGTTATGGGTGCTTCCACCTTATTGAAAATATAGAATCCAACACCTCTATCCTTTGGAATCATTAAAAAAAATATTGAAGACATGACATTGTCATAGGAAAAAGAGATTAGTACAAACTTCTTTCTAATTTGGTTAATACAAGGAATATCCAAAACTTGTTTGAATGTTGGACCGTATATATAATTACAACATGTTATGATTTTTTTTTTCTCTATTGAAGCAAATTTCATTAAAAATTACAAAAGTATTATTTTATAACGCATCTGTGTTTTGCCCTTACTCCCTTGGGCATTTAGGGGTTAAGAATTAATAAGCAAGAAGAGAGCTTTGGTCCGTTCCTTGGATCTACTTGTTTGTTTGAGAGTCTCAAACATTTTTTTTTTGACAAAATGAAACCAAATTAGCAACACTTTTGACAAACAAGGGTGAATGTGGGCTAGTTCCTCCAATTATCATCAAATGAAATGCGGACATCTGTGATCTGGCTAAAACGGTCACAGCCAAAAGAAGAAGATAAAATGCCCTATTGAAACCCAACCCCACACTAAAGTACACCAAATTATACCAAAATATCTTGCTGAGAACCAGAATACAGTGCTAAGGGCATCTCCACTAGTGGCTCAAACACTCTCAAAGTGGGTGAAAAGTGTTGCGGCCCCTCTCAAAACCCTCTCTAGACACTTGGCCTTACCGTTTCTAGGAAGGGCCCTTCAAACCACTGTTCATGCAAGACACTTGGTCCTACCATGTCTAGGAAAGGCCCTTCAAACCACTGTTCATGCACTATTCATTCACTATTCACCCTAAATTTAGTGAGCTTTACCCTCTACTTTCCTTGATAAGTGGTCAACTAGGACGTGTTGGAGAGTATAATGCCACCTTTTTGAAGAGCATGGGTGGAGATCAAGGGGCTTGAGGGCCAACCAAAATAGATGGAAAACTTTGAAAGAGCCCGGACCGGTGGAGATGCTTTGAGAACCAAAACACCGTGCTGCAAACCAAAATACTTTCTTGAGAACCAAAAAAACCGTGCTGAGAACCAAAATACCGTGCTGAGAACCAAAATACCGTGCTGAGAACCAAAATACCGTGCTGAGAACCAGAATACCGTGCTCAAAAGCAGAATACTGTGCTCAGAACCAGAATACCGTGCTGCGAACCAAAATGCCGTGCTACAAACCAGAATACAGTGCTGCGCACCATAACACCGCGCTGCGCACCATAACACCGCACTGCGCACCATAATACCGTGCTGAGAACTAAAAAAAACAGGGCTGAGAACCAGGATACCGTGCAGGGGCGTTCACGTCATGTGAAGGAAACGTGAAGCAACCCGAGCCACCTCAGGACCAATCGCTGCGGGTGCGGCAGTGGCAGTGCCGCGCCGCGCCGTCCCCCGCCCAAACGACGTTGCTGGCACCACGCCAACGCCGCTGGCCTTGCCGAGGCGCCATTGCACTTCGCAGCACGCGCGCGGCGATGGCGTCCTCAGTCTCTCTCTCGCCCCTTCTTCTGGTGCTCCTGGTCCTCCTGCTGGTCCTGCTCTCCGTCCGCTTGGATGGCTGCGACGCCGACAGCAGCAGCGGCACCTCCGATGGCACCGAGCAGTGGGGCTACATTGACGTCCGCCCCGGTATGCGTCCCTTTATTCTCCCCCGTCTCTCGCATTTCCCTCTCCACGTTCTTCTTTCTTTTCCAAGCTGTCTTCAATCACGGTTAGCTGAGATTCTTCACAGTTCCTCTGTTGTTGCATCTCACTCCTGTTGAGCGAATCTGGATTGGCTTGAATTCAACAACTCAAAACCTCTGTGCTGGAGCGCGAGGCGAATTCCGTTGTGAATACGAGGCCAGTGACTGTGTGAATAATATAAAGCTTCCGTGCTTGAATGCTTAGCGATTTCAAAAACTCAGAACCTTAGAACTTCTGTATTGGAGTGCGAGGCGAATTCCGTTGTGAATACGAGGCTGGTGACTGTGTGAACAATAAAAAGGCTTCCGTGCTTGAATGCTTAGCGATTTTTCCAGTTGCATTTTGATTTCAACCTCATTACCATAATCTCATTTTAAATGAACATTCTGGAAACATCTTACAAGCCATAACCTCCTCCACGTTCTTCTTTCTTTTCCAAGCGGTCTCCAATCACGATTAGCTGAGATGTTTCACAGTTCCTCTGTTGCATCTCACGCCTGATGAGCGATTCCCGGACCGGCTTGAATTCAAAAACTCGAAACATCTGGATTGGAGCGCGAGGCAAATTCTATTGTGAATACGAAGCTGGTGACTGTGTGAACAACATAAAGCTTCCGTGCTTGAATGCTTAGCGCTTTTTCCAATTGCATTCTGATTTTCAATCTCTTTACCATAATCTTCTTCTAAATGAACAATCTGGAAACATCTTACACACTTGCCACATATTCAAATTACGTCATGTTTATTGTTTCGGAATTCATGCAAGGAATTATTACGATTTTGTATTTCTTTTACAGAATCCGGTTAATAGAACTAGAATTGTCGAGTTTAGAATGCTTTATATAAATTACACTTTTTCAAAAACTTCAAATTTTGTTGTGAAGACGGAGCTGGTGATTGTGTGAACAATACAAAGCTTCCGCGCTTGAATGCTTAGCAATTTTTCAAATTGCATTCCGATTTTCAACCTCTTTACCATAATCTTCTTTAAACAAACATTCTGAAAACATCTTAGACACTTGCTACATATTCAAATTATTTCACGTTTATTGTTTCGGAATTCATGCAAGCAATTAACATAACTTTATATTTCTGTTTCAGAATCCAGTCAATCGAATTAGAATTGTCGAGTTTAGAGTGTTTTGTTTAGATTACACTTTTTCAATGGTTTTTGGACATGATTTAATGTGCAATGAGAGGATTGGCACGCTTCGCTTGGCTTAATCGTTATTGAATAATGCGGTATTATCGAATAACTCTTGAAATAATCTAATAACACTGAAAATTGCATTGAAAAATGTTCGGAAAGGGAGTTTAGGGTTTGGAAACGTATTGAATAGCTAGAGAGGTATTAAAGCTGAGCTTTGATGCAGTGTGGACTTCTGTTTTTGCAGGAGCGCACATGTTTTGGTGGTTGTATTGCAGCAAACAAGCGGTGACGTCCAGTAATAAACCCCTCATCTTGTGGCTCCAGGGTGGTCCTGTAAGTCTTTCAAACTTTCTGTTAGATTTGGTCTATACAGAACTCTTTTCCTTTTTCTCAATTTTCTTACTTTTAATTTTGATTTAGTGTATGATCAACATTTGCGATGTTTTTCACTGCTTCTAGTGGTATAATAAAAAGATTTTTCTACATTTTGTTTTTCACAGCATGATTAAACGAATTGAGTCATTTTTTAAATTGTGAAGCTTTGTAAAATTGTATTGATTTTTGTTTGTGCAGGGTGCGTCTGGGGTTGGATATGGAAATTTTCACGAAGTAGGGCCTCTGACTGAGGATTTGCAGCCTCGGAGCAGCACATGGCTGAACGTGGCTCACTTGCTCTTTGTGGTAAGATTTTGGTCTTTTCTTATAAACCTTTTAATAAGCCACTTGTATTTTAAGCTCCCTCTTGCCTCTTCCATCGTGTCCTGGGATTAAAAAACAGGGTTTTTCCAATGAAATTAGGTTGTCATCAGAACTTCGGAGAACATCACAAAGTCTAGAGTCCCTGACAGAAGTTTCATTTTTACTGAAAATAAACACACAAATTTAAACTTTATGTTACCAAAATTCTGGAAAACCTCTTTTAATTCGTTCATGTTTGATCTTGCAATGCATGCTTGATTTTACTGATTTCTAGGGAAGAGCATCTTCTTGGAAGCCTGTGCTCTGGAGGTATTAAGTTTGCTGTTGTGGTGACGTGGTATTGCTGTATCTGGCTCCGCAATTCAGGACAACCCTGTGGGTACAGGTATCAATCACCTTTCCCTACCTTTCTTTTTTTATAAGTCTGCTAAATTTCTGATATTTGGCATTGCTGCATTTTCGTTATGAAGGGGTTGAAGTTGAAAGGTTTTTTAGTAAATCGTGTGATCGTTTCAAGAACTCTTGGACAACTCTGTTTCTCTTCTCCATGATTCATGAGGAGATTTCCCTATGGCTACAATGATAATATAGAAGCTTTTTTCATATATATGGAGGCCTCTGTGTGATGTAATTGATTGTAGAGAGATCTCTGGAGAAGGTACTTTTTATGATATTGTCTTCCAGTCCTTGAAAAACCTAGTGTTTATGAAAACTCTTTTAGTTATGTGCAGCCTTTGAATCTTGTTTAAGATGCCGTTTTTTTGGCTGGCCAGGTTTCAGTTATGTGGAAAATTCGACCCTTCTTACAAGGAACAACAAGCAGGCCACAGTAGACTTGGTAGCTTTTTTGGGGAAGTTTTTTGGTTCGCATCACTCGCTTGAGAAAACTCCTTTCTACGTCGTTGCTGAGTCGTATGGAGGCAAATTTGCAACTGAGTTGGGGGTTGCTCTCAAAGAGAAAATTGATTCAGGCTCTCTCAACATCAACTTCAAAGGTAAAATCATCTGTGATACAACCTGTAATGGCTACCATTTTGTTCGCGTTCTAGTTACCAGTAATTTTTCTGAGGAAATAGGGTATTTGAATGAACTTCGAGAGGTTTTTTTTTTCTGCACAGCATTATCCCTCATTTTTAATTGAACTGTGATATCAATCTGCAGGCATTGCGCTCGGAGATACCTGGATCTCACCCATTGACTTTTTGGTACGTAAGGAAATAGCAAGTCCCCTGTTTTTTTGGAATACGGAGGAACCTTAATACTGGTTAACAATGTTTTGGTTTTACTCATGAGTTGTTTCCTTGGCAGTTTTCTTTTCTAATTTACTCCCGCATGTTTGGATTGTCAATTTTAAGGTTCAACACGGTGCCCTTTCTCATGCTTGAAAAAGGTGTTTATTTGAACATAGAACTTTGCATTTTTTCAACAATGTACTGATTTTGAGTTTAACGCTGTGTTCAACTTTTTGTTTTGCGCAGTATGCATGGCCTCCGCTTTTGCAAGCTTTCTCGCTGATTGATGAAGCAGGAACAAAATCTCTACTTAGGTATGCCAGCTTCACGTCAAATTAATAAACCCAGTTTGTGGAATCAGAAAGGTTAACTCTTGGGGCAATTTCTATGGAAACGGTTACCATGATTGTGCTTGAAATTGGTCTTTCTGTGCTTTCCCTATTCTAGTTTTCATGAACACTATGAAATGAAAGTGAGTTGAAATGTTGGATGCGTCTTTCTAGATATGCTGATTCAGCACAACATGAAATGAAAAAGGGGAATTTTTTAAATGCGACCATGATCTGGGCCGATATGGAGGAGGCTGTGTTGAAATTTGCAGACGACGTGGTATGTAAAAACCTCTTCTTTTTAATCATTCTGCTATTCTTGGTCTTAATTGTTAATATAAGAGACACAAGGTAGTATGGATCTATCCAACATTAGTACTATTCCTCTCAATCGCTCTTCTTCTTCTTAAGAATGGCACTTTCCATTCAGTAATGATCATGATTATTCTTAATAGTGTTGCCTTTTGAATGTTGCTACCCTTGTTACATGGCATAGATTGCGAGACTTTGTCATATTCTCTTCAACAATAATGAATTGGAATCTGCTGGGATTTTGGAGAGCAGGATTTTTACAACATGTTGAATCATGAGAAGAGCGAGGATTTGTCCACAAATGTACATGGGCTGGCTAGAATGGCTGCTCGACATCTCCAGATCACTCAAACTGCAGATCTGAAACAAGTGATGAACGGGCCTATCCGAAAAAAGCTAAATATTATTCCGACTAATATCAGGTCAGTAGCTAGTTATTACTGTTTTTGATTGTTAGCAGCTCTCTTTTCTTTTCTTTTTTTCTATTTTTGATTATTATTTTCTCTTTCAGTTTCGGGCCACTTGGTTAAAATGTGCATTTGTTGCTGAACTAAATGTCTTGCATGTTAACAGTTGGTCAGAATCTTCCGGTTCTGTCTTTGATGCTCTTTCTGAAGACTTCATGAAGGACACTATAAAGCAGGTGATGACAAGAAGTTTCACACAAATCCCATGTCTCCCTTTTGTTTATTGAAATCTAGTTTTTGTAATGATGTTGGCTAGGGTATCTACACTGTTTCTAATTTCTTCACAACTGATTTTATTACTTCAAACGAATTTTCACGAATTTTTTATTACAATGTGACCAAGCGACTCAGTTCATATAGGACTTGGAGATGATATTCAACTCACCTTGTTTCTGCTTTTTTGTACAGGTTGATGAATTATTGGCTGCAGGAGTGAATGTGACCATATACAGTGGACAAGTGAGCGAAACCCTAAACCTTATCAGGCTTTTATGTTCTTCTTTCTTTGATTTTTCTGTTCATATTTAAGACATCTTTGGGGAACCATAATTAGAGTAGTTGCGGAAGAAACTTACAACCCTTTCTGTTGCAGCTGGATCTGATTTGCTGCACCACGGGTACAGAGGCTTGGGTTCAGAAGTTGAAGTAAGTTATGATCTATGTAATTAAGTTATCAGTGCGAAAGTTTTATTCTCAATGTGGGTGCTGAACGAGTCTTTTGTTGAAAACTTTGATTTGGTTTCTGATTCTTGCGATTGCAAATAATCCCACCCTATTGGATTGGCAAAGTTATCAATGATAAGCTAATGTTAGCTCAGTATTAAAATAACTTTGTTCTAATAATTAGTAAGTGTTAGAGTTATCATAGAGTGAACACCATTTGCATTTTCATGAACTTAAATATTTGTGTTAATTGCAGATGGCCCGGTCTTCGGGGATTCCAGGCTGCTAAGCGGTCTCCTCTGTATTGTGACAATGTTCAAGAGACGGGAGCGTTTGTGAAGAGGCACAAGAATCTCAGCTTCTATTGGATTATGAATGCTGGGCACATGGTAACCTAAGCCCAGAACCCTAAACCCTAAGCCTAATATCCTCTGCTGTAACTCCAATCGTCTCTTTTTGTCTGCTCATGTCGGATTTTAAACCCCCTGCAACACGTGGCTTAGAAACCCTCAAAACATGAACATGTGTTGTTACAGCGACAACGTTATTATTTGATGTGAGGTTGGGGGTCTGGTTTGGTGAACAAAACATTTTAACTTTTTAATGTTTGTAGAATGATAGAGCCACATACCTGGTTTTTGATGCTTTCTACTTTTTGAGGAGAATTCTCGGCCGTTAAGGTGGCAAAAAGCATTTGCTTCCATATCTGTAGGGGTTGACATATATCACTTGGCTTGTAGGAAGGTAACAAAACAGACCAGTAAATAAAATATACCAATAAGAAAAAGAGAAGCATTTCCTATATTTCATGTTTGTTTTGGAAGGTACTGTAATTGGCTGCAAGCTTTGTAGATGCACTTTTCTATTTTGAGCCAAGGCACCGGAGGGCTAGTATTCATCAGTTTTATGGTTAAAGAGTATTAATTTCTGGACGTTTGGAGTATGATTTCTTTTTGGTCTTTACTTTTATTTCTTTTGCCACTTTTTTTTGTTGTTTTCTGTTTTTGGATGGGTCAATAACGAGAAAATCCAGTAATCTATTCATGACACTCACCTTTGATGTGTACTGATCATTTAGGTACCCTCTGATAATCCGTGCATGGCGCTCAAGATGCTGAAGCTCATTACTGGACAAACAGATTCTGGTGCAAGAGTTTTCTCTGAAAGGTAATTATAAACTGGAGGCAGGCTTTTTTTCCTCTCTCCAGGAGTCCGGGGGGGGGCGGGTCTGCCAATGCTGGCAGGTGCAATCTATTTTATGTATCCATAAAGTAGGATAACCCAAAAAAGGCACTTTTTGAAACCTACTCAACTTCCTCAGGGTAGCTTCTGTCTATGTCCGTGCAAAGCCTCCTCCCTTGCGGTTTAGAGCTAATAAATCTAGATACTGAATGCAGAATGTTCAATATAACAGTTTGCTCCAATTGTTGCCCTTGCAAACCCATCCTCCTCCTCTCTGTACAGTACACCACATGGTGAAATATGGTTGTAAGGTGACCTGAAACTATTTTCTTGTACCTAAAGGTGATCTAAAATGATTTATTAATGTAAGGTTCTAGATTTGTGTGGAATTCAATATGGATATAAGCTTTTTCAGATGATGCAATTAGGTGTTCTTTTTCATTTCAATAGCGGTAGTGTTTGCCAATTCTGGTCTTATAACCTACGAGTTTGTTTCTCTGTGGCCTTACTTCAAAAATCTAGTCTTGTTGCATTGATTTTTTGATGATGAGATTATTTGTAGTAAAATTTTGCACCTAGAATTTTGCAAAACTAAACGTAATGTTTCATTGTTGTGTGCATTGTTTATAGTGCAAGTTATTTTTTTGTGCAACTTTTTGCTCTTTTTGATTGACTGAGTGAACTATTGTCTATTGTCATAAGTAATTTGCTTAGGTCTTTTGGATTTAGAATTCATAGTTTGTTCATTCTACCTGTACAAATATGGTAATTCATTATGAAAAGAAAAAAATAGCTAAAAGTTGGAAAACGAGTGTACCAAAAACAAGAACAAGATAAAAATTAGGGAATTGATACATATACCACCCCTTCTTGACTATTCTATCACACCCTACTATACATGGTTAATATTCACAATATTAAAATAGGTGTGAACCACAAGAAAAAACATCACTGCTTTGTAAATACAACTTGACATAGAAGATACAATTTTATTTTTATTTTTCAGCGCTTAATCCCGCTTGCAGTATTAGTTTTAAAATCTAAATTAAGTTTGGTTTAATTCATTTTTTTAAAATTGATACTATGAGCAAGATTAAGAGCTGAAAAATAAAAATAAAAATAAAAATGTATCTTCTATGTCAAGTTGTATTTTCAAATTAGTGATGTTTTTTCTTGTGGTTCACACCTATTTTAATATTGTGAATATTGACTATGTATAGTAGGGTCTGATAGAATAGTCAAGAAGGGGTGATATATGTATCAATTCCCTAATCACAATTAGAATATCCAAAATGGTGAGTAGTAGAAGGATAACAAAATGTGGAGTTAATGGCCATTTTTAGTAGTAAAATAATTTATTTATGGTGATGTGAAACTAAGTGCCTTGAAAGGAGTAAATTTTTATAGTCTTTTTTAGTTAAATTTTTGTTTGAGCAATGTATAGTACCCAGACTAAATTTTTTGCCACCCCCCTTTTAGCATTTCTATTAGTGACGGAATTTAGTATTTTATAAAATTTAAATGGCGTTTTTTTACTTTGCATTAACCATGGTTGATTGTTACTAGCAATCCCAATCAAGCATACTAAAAATCAACTTCAAAAAATTAAAATCTGGTTTTGGTGAATTGTTTAGTATAATAACCATGGTTTTGCAAGAAAATTGATTGAAAAAAAATGGGTGATGGATTTTTGAGATTTGATTGCATGAGTATGTAAGAAACATCCATACGCAAACTTTCCATACTAAAACAGTACCCCTTAAGTAACAAAATTTTGATCTACAAAAAAATCAATGCCACCTTTGATATGGCCAAATTTTGTAAAATAGACATTTTTTTATAATAATCAAATTTTGCTATTTGATTCATACATTGTGAATAAGTTTGTACTTTCAAACATGATATTATTTTTACTTAGTGAAAAGCTAAGTAAAATATAAAAATTTAAATTTAACAAAATTTGGGCATATTAAAGGTGGCATTGATTTTGTTGTAGATCAAAATTTTGTTACTTAAGGGGTTCTTTTTTAGTATGGAAAGTTTGTGTATGGATGTTTCCTACATACTCATGCAATCAAATCTCAAAATCCATCACCCATTTTTTTTTTAATCAATTTTCTTGCAAAACCATGGTTATTATACTAAACAATTCACCAAAACCAGATTTTAATTTTTTGAAGTTGATTTTTAGTATGCTTGATTGGGATTGCTAGTAACAATCAACCATGGTTAATGTAAAGTAAAAGAACGCCATTTAAATTTTATAAAATACTAAATTCCATCACTAATAGAAATGCTAAAAGGGGGGCGACAAAAAATTTAGTCTGGGTACTATACAATACCCTCAAGAAAGTCTTGCAACCCCTTTATGAAGCCTTGCAAATTTTCTCCTTTTGTTTCCATTGTAAAAGTGATTCTATCAAAACTATCCTGTCAAATGTATTGCTTTATAGGACCTTCACCAACATATGAAATTTCAATGTCTAAAAATAAAAACTCAATTTTTGGTGAACTATTTTAAATTATTTTCTTGACTTCAAATAAAAATTGATTGAAAAATATATGTGATGATTTTTTAACATTTGATTGCACAAATATATAGGAAATGTCATTGTTCACATCTTTTGTATATCAAAGATGTACACTATGTAGGTAGAATTTTCCTCTAGGTGGCTATAAAGCTTATGACGTGTTTTCCAATTTTCTTTCATAGAAATTTAAGGCTAAAGAAGTCAAAGTCATGTTATAGTAGGCTTCTACATTTCTATAGCTTTCTAATGATACCTTATTTGACTATGTTTGTTCAATTTTTAGCCTACTATAACATGAGTTTGATTTCTTTAGCCTCAAATTTGTATGAAAGAAAATTAGAAAACTCATTATAGCCACCTAGAGGAAAATTCTACCTACATAGTGTGCATCTTTGATATACAAAAGATGTGAACAATGACATTTCCTATATATTTGTGCAATCAAATGTTAAAAAATCATCACATATATTTTTCAATCAATTTTTATTTGAAGTCAAGAAAATAATTTAAAATAGTTCACCAAAAATTGAGTTTTTATTTTTAGACATTGAAATTTCATATGTTGGTGAAGGTCCTATAAAGCAATACATTTGACAGGATAGTTTTGATAGAATCACTTTTACAATGGAAACAAAGGAAAAATTTGCAAGGCTTCATAAAGGGGTTGCAAGACTTTCTTGAGGATATTGTACAACAAGGGAATTGATATATATACCACCCCTTTTCAATTGTTCTACCACACCTACTATATATGGTCAATATTTACAATATTAAAGGAGGTGTTGACCACATGCAAAATATCACTAATTTGAAAATACAACTTGGCATGAAAGTTGCAGCATTAATTTTTTTTTCAGCTTTAGATCCTCCTCATAGTATAAATTTTAAAAATCTATATTAAAGGAAGCATAATTTTAAAAAATTAACTCACATTATGGGCAAGATCCGGAGTTTTATAAAATTAAAGTTGCAACTACTATGTCAAGTTGTACTTTTGAGTTAGTGATGTTTTTCCAATGGTCCACACCTTTTTTAACATTGTAAATATTGCCCATATCTATCTATCTATACTACTAAGTGGGAGCCTAACCCTCACTAACTCAACGCCCTTTTCTAGAACCGTCTAGAAATTTTTGGTGGAAGTTGAAGCAATAAAAAATGCCCTAGATGCAAAACACCAAGCACCCTCCAACCTTGTTCTTTTCCAAAATCTTCTAGAACTTTTTGGTGGAAGTTGAAACAATAAATGATGCCTCAAATGTAGGACACCAAATACACTCCATACATGTGTTAGAAAACCAACAAAATGCCAAATGCCCCCTAGCAAAGTATAAAAGAGTAGCATTGTGATGAGGACAATTACTAATTTTGGTTTCTAAAAAGAACCAAAATGATGGTGCATCAAGGTTAGATTCTAAACCAATTGTGAGATATTGACTTTTTGTAAAATACATTAGGATTAGACTCTAGACCAATTGATTTGTGAGATGTTATTTTTTTGTAAAATGGAATATTGCATTATCCATACATGTCCAATTCATGCAAAGCATATGCCTGTATACTAGTATAGTAGATGTGGCAGGATAGTTGAAAAAGGGTGGTATGTATATCAATTTATGTACAGTGCCCCTTAGTATGTTTATGTTCGGGCTCATTTTGCCCTTCAAAGAACTTTGGGTAAAATAGAGTGTAATTTGCATCTTTGAAACTTGAATCATGGTTTTGTAAATCTTATGCACTCTCAATCAAGCATACCAAATTTTAGTTTCAAAAAATCAAAACCCCATTTTTGGTAAATTGTTTTGTATTAAAATTGCGGTTTTACATGAAAATTAATTGAAGAAAATTGGTGATGAATTTTTGAGATTTGATTGCATGGGTATGTAGGAAACATCCATACACACCCTTTTCATGTTGAGAAAACATTATTAAGTAGCACAAACATGATCTACAAAGAAATCAATGTCAAATCAACATGGGGTGTGGTAGGACCACAATTTGTAAAATAGATATCTCTATTTTTTAACTAGCTTTTGGCTAAGTGAATATATTGTCATGCTCATAGGTACATATTTAATCATAGCATATGAGTCAAACATCAAAATATGACTAAAACAAAGAAAAATCTATTTTACAAATTGTGGTCCTACCACACCCCATGTTGATTTGACATTGATTTCTTTGTAGCTCATGTTTGTGTTACTTAATAATGTTTTCTCAACATGAAAAGGGTGTGTATGGATGTTTCCTACATACCCATGCAATCAAATCTCAAAAATTCATCACCAATTTTCTTCAATTAATTTTCATGTAAAACCATGACTTTAATACAAAACAATTTACCAAAAATGGGGTTTTAATTTCTTGGCACTAAAATTTGGTATGCTTGGTTGAGAGTGTATAAGATTTACAAAACCATGGTTCAAGTAAAAAAAATACAAATTACACTCTATTTTACCCAAAGTTCTATGAAGGGCAAAATGAGCCCAAACGTAAACATACTAAGGGACACTGTACAATAAATGTCCTTCTTAGTGTACATTTCATTGACTTTGGATTCATTGAATTCTACTTATAGTCTTCTAGAACCTCATACTTGTCACCTTTGAAAATTCATAAACAGTTCATTGTGCCTCAAAAGTACAATTGCAACCATTTGCATTTTGCTTCATATGCATTTGGGATTGTTTAACCCATTAACGACCAAAGAATCCCCAAATACACTGGGAATCAACCACATATTGGTGGCTTGGTTGTTAATGGGTTAAAAGAACTGTCTAGTCTCTTGCATGATTGCAATGCCTTGAGGTTTTTTTAGTCAATTTTTGTAGCAATTCTTTAAAAGAGAATATTTTTTGAAAAATAGACATCCAACATCATAACAATAGGTCATACTGAACATCAACTATGCAGTAGAACCTGCAAGGATGTTTTAGTTCAAAATAGTCACTTTAATTCAATTTCAATACATCATAACACCATATTCAAAGGTTTGTATTTTTTATGTTTTTAGTGTAATCAATGCTAACAATGGACTTGTCATTGTACTATTTCTTTCATTCAAATAAAGCTGATACAATTACATTGATTGGTCAACTTAGCATTAAAGAACCATCTAAATTGTTTTTGTTTACAATTCCTTCATTTATGTGCTAAAGCTTCTTTACAAAACTCAAATTTTTAAAAGAGGATTCATACTTCTTATAAATACCTTTATTTTTAGAATATAATGAGATATTAGGTAAATTGGGCAAAAGTGGACATATTGGGACTTCTGGATTTGGGGTGATCACCCCAAACCAAGCTCACGTGTTTTTTTTTGTGTGCACGTGCCCTCACCTAAAAGGAGGAATTTGTGAGGGAAAAAATCTTAGACGTTTAGATTGAATTTGATACTTTTGAATGTGGTTTGAGGTAACTATTTGGGTTTGAGGTAGAGTACA
This sequence comes from Ulota crispa, assembly GCA_963920765.1. Taxonomy (NCBI): domain Eukaryota; kingdom Viridiplantae; phylum Streptophyta; class Bryopsida; order Orthotrichales; family Orthotrichaceae; genus Ulota; species Ulota crispa. The sequence continues at coordinate 14,417,600 of OY987247.1, read as the reverse complement.
ATATTGTACCTTTGTTTTTCCCAATTTACCTAATATGACGTTATATTCAATTCCCAATTTACTCTTCTTGTGTCTTCATATTTTTCAATGTTGGTTCAGTGTTGACAACATTTTTACTAAGCACATGAGTTTTGCCTACACACGTAGTATAAAAAGGTCTCCATTATTGAAAGCACATTCATTGTTCAATTTGCATTTCAAGTATATTGAAATTAGACCGCAAGCCATCTTATGTCTTCCATAACTTCAATTGGTCTCTCTTGAATTGACCCCATAATAGATTTGTTTTCAAAGTTTACAACGTATGTGTATAGCATTTTTTGTTTTGAATCAGGTGACAATAATGAAATAGGTTCAAGGCATGAGGTCCAGTTACCTAGGCCTTTCCATTATTTGATTTACCAAATAGATGAGACCCTTTGAAAATGACAAAATTGCCAACATGGGCTCCAACCTCCACCAAGGAACAGTGCCTTTGCATTTCAAAAACAACAGCTATTTGTAAACTTTGATTCCAAGTTTTTTAAATTTGCAAAAAGAGAAAATATATTATTTTCTAAACTATTTAATTGAAACCATACACATTACATGTGTTAACTTAATCTAGAGGAAGAGATGGAATTCTAACATTGCAGAGTTAAGTTTTTTTGCAATTTGATCCTCAAATATGCTATAGCTTTGGCAATATTAGCAATAATACGTTTTATGGGCAGCTTGATTGCTATATATGTAAGATTAACCCTAGACCACCCACGGACATTCTCTAGTGTTTCAGAATGTGCTCTTGGATGAACACCATGGCAACATTTTGATAAGTTACATCATTTTTTTACAAATTGTAACTGTACAAATTCAAACTAGATATGTTAGAGATCACATAGGAAAAGAAAACACAACAATATCACTTATGGATTGAAAAATTATAATATTTGATGAAGAGGGTGTTAAAACTGTGAAAGTGATTTGAAGTCTTTCAATCCTCTTTTCACATCTCAAATTTAAAATTGAGGATGTCAAAAAAAATATGAGTATGTAAAGTACAACATGTGTAACCCTAATCAATTTACAGCTCCTTAAAATCTACTCTACAACTTTTTAAATTAAATTTCTAATGTGATTGTTTCTCCAAGTTCTAATGTACTTGAGGCTCATCCCAAGAGCTCTCAACACTAGAAAGTGAAGATTTGCAATGGACACCCTTGCACAAAATCTTGAATAGACAAGTCATAGTCATTCATTTTCAAAATCAGATTTTTGATACTAAAACAAGACTTTAATACAAATAATTTATAAAATAACCACTTAAATTAATTTTCAATAGAAGTCAAAAAATTCAAATTAAAATGCACAGTGGCCATATTCCGTCCCCTTGGACAGTCTAGGGTTAAAGACTTTTTGGCTCCAAATTTTGAAACATTATAGACCTTTCAAAGCCTTCCTGTGCGCAACCAAGTGCCACTCCACAAAAAAAATAACCCAATACAAGATATCTTCTAGCCAGTTGCCTACAATCTTATGAATGAATGAGTGCCTCAATCTTTGTTTGTGAATAAACCGACACCAAAATTTCATGTGTCTTTGATAAAACTTGAAAGAACTCTACTGACCAATCTTGCATTCAAAGTCCACATCCAGATGTTCTTCATTACTTGAGTTTAACCCCTAAAATTCTTTTGTGTTTAGAGGCCCAAAACTGCTTCAAAATACTAGTCCCCAAACAAGGGTCTAAATTTTCATTGAAACTTATTTTTTAACAAATTTAACTGTAGGATCCTTTGGTTGACTTGCACAAGTACATTGTCCCAAAATTTTAGAATGAATTTCCCCAACAATTGCAAGATCAATGTGCCTAAACTTCAAAATGTAGGCTTTTCTAGTCCTTCCAAAAAGTGAAGTTTTGATTTTCAAACTTTTTAGAAAAATACACATATGTTGTATTTCTTGTGCAATTTTTGCAATATGTCAGAAAATGGGTTGAAAGCATATGTAAAAAAAATTAACCAAAAAAAAATTTGGATTCATTTTTACAAAAATAGTAAAGTGAAAGGTATTGATGAATGAAAGATATAACTAATATGCTAATAAGTTTTGGAAGAATTTGAAAATTGTTAATCCCAATGGTGAGAATGCTCTAACAAACAATTAGTAACTTTATTTTTCATTTTCATTTGTAATTTTTCAAAATTGAGAGTAAAAGATAACTTTATATGTTTTTTCTACCCTCTTCCTACCTTCATTGCCCGCAAAAGAAAAAGTCCTTGTAACTTACCTCATTATTTAGAATTGAGTGATTCAATTTTTTTTGAGTAGGTATCCATTTATACAATTCTATAAAAAAAATTAGAATATATATTTTTGCTGCCCGGTTCGACATTGGAATTGAAAAAACCTTCTAATTTTTGAATTACTTATTGGATTGACATGAAGTAAAACTCCACTTGTAGATTATGATGAGTAGCATCCATCCTAAAAATTTCATGAAAATATTCCAAATTATGAAGTCAATAGAGCCTGCCCGAGTTCTCATAAAGCCCAACGTGGGTTCCTTGGGCCTTTAGGGGTTAAGCAATTATCTTATGTACATTTGTCAAAGTCATATATCAATGCTCTCTCCATCTTTTGATTGTATATATGTGTGTTATTTGTTTTTGGTGAATCTTCAAAACAAACTGTAAAAAATTTCCCTTAAATTCTGATTTTTTTACAACTGGATATAAATAATGGCTCATAAAACTCTTGGAAGTACCAAAAAGTTGCATAATACGCAACAAGCGGGCTTCTATTTAATTACTTAATTACAAAAGGTGGTCACATGCATCAATGATCCTATGGGGTGTTTCTGATTACTTCAATCTATGCCCTTACTTGTGATTTTGTGCCTATAGTTGTAATTTCTCAAACAAATTATTTGTTATTTTGGGAAAAACTCTTTCCCAGAACTGATTTTGAGAATACTAAATTTTTCATTTTTGAGAATATTTTGGTGATTTAAAATGAATATTTAATATTTCCTTCAACATATTTTATCATTAAGGTATTGAAAAAAACCATCATAAAATTCACTCTAAATCACCAAAATTATCTTAAAACAGAAAAATCTAAAAGTCCAAAATTTCGTTTTTCCCTCCAAATTAACAAATATTACATTCTCAACATACAAATGATAGCGGTAGTCACTTGGTCTGAGATTGAGATTTCCATGAAGATTGAGAAATGGTTGAGTGAATGTAGGAGCCAATGGAAGCACTTCTTCATGAAAGGAGGTGTGACACCCCTTTTGTGGGTGATGGAGAATGAAGAATGAAGAATGGAGAATGTTTACTTAAAGGAAGGCAACATAGCCACCAATTGGAAGAGCAAAAAAAATAAGGGTGAAAAGCAACTCACGAGCGAGAAAACAGTGGACCATGGCAAGAATTCTCACGCAAATAATATTCTCAAACCATTTTCTCCACGCTTGGGGGACTATAATTTTTTTTTCTCCATCTTCACAGAATTGGCCTTGCTCCACTTACAAACAGTGCGGCACGTCACATTTCCGTGAAGATTGAGAACGACAAAAACAAACTGTGACTACCCTTAATCAAACAAAGTCAAAGTAAACTAATACAAGTAAATGCTGGTCAAATGCACAAAGAAGATGCCACTTGGTCACACCTAATCACCCAATGACCTAAGGGCCTCCTTCCATGCTGGATTGGTATCAGGCAAAATTAAATATAACTGGCCAATAATTGGTTGGATTCGGTTCCAGGTTTTCTGAATCCCAATCCAACCGATTATCGGTTGACTACATATAATTTTACATATAATTTTGCCTGGTACCGATCCAGCATGGAAGGAAGCCCTAATAGTGTCAGCGCCAACCATTGTCGCTCAACCCGCCCAACAATCCGACATCACTGGTCCACGTGTTAAACGAAGCAACGAGCAGGCGCATTGCGAACGTGATCCAGGCCCTTCGTCATGCAGTGCATAATTATCTCATTTCTCATGCACTCCATATCACCTTCATATTTCACTCTTCACCCTCAGCTCCGCCCTGCTGCCGGCGCCATGCGTCGCTCCGTTCCTCGCCCGCCGCCCCGACCCCTCCACCTCAGCTCATGCATCCTGCCATCCTGGGACCCAGCTTTAACTTAATATCAGCCCCTCTGCGCACGACATAAATGCCCACTGCAGTCCCCGGATCATCATATATATCATTATATCTCAGCCGCCATGCATGCCACCGACTGCCTTGTCCGCGCTTAACTAAAGCTTATATCTCCCCCTTCTCCCCTTTCTCTTCGCAGAGTTGTTAAGTCCACTGCTCCCCATTCAATTGCAAGGTATGTGTCTAAAGCTTACGTAATTACATTGCATTTCGCATTGTTCTCCCTGGTGCTTGCTAGCCTTGGTGATCGAGCCAGATTCCAGTCTTGTACGTCAATAGGAGCTTGTTCTGCAATGCGTTGGCAAGCTAGGTCAGTGACTGACGAGAGAGCGAGGTTTAGGTTTGGTCATGTTCGTCACAGCCAGAACTGTGCCAGAAATTAATCTGCCAGTTTGTCGAGGAGTGCGATTTGGTTAATTCCGAAGCGAGATCAAGGGAGACGGGAGTGAGCTAGAGCCTGTACGAGAGGCTTGGGAATTAGAGGCTTTGAGTGTGAGATCAAATGCATGATTCAGTACAACTAAAAGTTTCAATCGTTTCATCTTCTTCTTTGTGATCTAAGTTAGAGTGCGTTTAGAATGCGGACGTTGTGATCAAGAGTATAGCAATTTTATTTTTATTTTTTTATAGCTTTGGAAATATCTCGTGTTCTCGTCGGTGAAAGGTTACGGCCGTACCTAGTTTCAGAGCTCAATCGATCGCCGACACTGTTACAGACCGGTCTGAGGTTCCAGACTTAATTGCCGACCTCTTAGAAATGTCACCCCATTAAAACATATTCGACAACTGAAGGCCTAACTTTGGTTAATTTTAGTAGTGAGAGATGTCGTCGTGAGTCCGATCGTGAACAAAAAAGGGCGGGGATTGAGCCTAAGCTTGCAGGAGTGACGCAACTCGAGCCCTAATGACGAATGTCTGACTGTTGTGCTGTGAAGGAATTGAGCGGGAACGAGATCGAGCGGGTGGCATGGGAGATTGCTAACACAATCGTGCGAGTGAGATCGTGACCAATGGCGGGAGTGTGGTACTTCAAGGACGGGGTGATCAGGTGCAGTGTGCGGAGAGATTTGGAGCTTTTTCAGCTAAAAGCCTACATTTCTCATTTTCATCCGGTTCTTTCAATGAATGCACCGGCTATTCTTCATATACCTACACTGTAATTGGAATTTTTTCAAAAACTTAGTCGATTTTTAACCGATTTATTATGATTTCAATCGGTTTTTTGCACATTTCATTCGGCTGACTTTCTATTGTTTTTCGGCTCTCCCCGTTCATTGATCAGGTGTGTAGCGGACCCCTTCGACTGCAGCTTATTGCGAGACGAGCCGTATGAAATGGTCAAGCGGCATCGCAAGATTCTGGTGCACTGCCCTAGTAATGAGATCATGACCAACTTTGAGCAGCTGGATGAGAAGCTATTGGGCCTGGGCTGGCACCCCTACGACAACGGTGGCGACAACAACAGTAGCAGCGCACAGCCACGTCGTCAATACCATATGTGCGCCCGCTCTGCTGACCTCCTCACCTTGCCTGCCAAGTTCACCGGCTTGCGCACCACTCACATGTACGACATTGTGGTGAGGACGCACTCAACCTTTCAAGTCCGCGACGCTGCTTGAGCCGAGCCGGCGTCGTGATGCTCGCTCGCCATGGAAGCCGCCGCCGCGCAAGTTTTGTCAGCGCCGGCGTCATCGGCGTCGTCGTCGTCGTCGTCAGCGTTCCCCGTGCAAACAACGAACGTTTTTCGTCCTGTGAGACTTCGCGTTCCCAAGTTCTCTACGGCAATTTTTCCAATATTTTTTGTAGCTAGTAACTTATTACTCCCGTCTTGTACAAAGAGTCTGCTTTGGTTTGGGTTTTTTGGGCCTCGTGAGGTAACCCTGTTAGAAATTCAGGCAATGCGCCTGCCTCCTTCAGTGAGCTCTTGAATCATTTCTAGGTGTGCACGCACTTGATGTTAGAAGGAAAGAAAAGAAAAAAACAATGGTTTAGGTCATTTTTATTTACGATGTAAAGTTTTACTCTTTGTAACTCCTTATAAGGTAGACAGACTCGTACCCCGAGCGTTTAAGGGTTTGGGGGTACTGCAAGGTCTCTAAAAGTTCAAGAGAAAAGTCTTTGGGTTTTCAACAAGGTATCACGGAACGTCGCTAATTTTGTGGAAAACTGGGTTGTAGAATGTTTTATAGTAAAGGATAAAGTTACACCTCATAGGGTTCCCTAAAAGCAGCTGTAGATTAACCCTGAAACCGTTCGGATGGGATCCTATAACGCCACTGGACAATTGCAATCTCAACCCTCCCACACTTGCTTATCAATTGACTTATGGCAAGATTTGCTTGTGGAAGTAGCATTCACTGCTCCATTTTGGGTTCAAGATTGTGTAGTGATCACCTCAAATGTAGGGTGCAAAATTGAGAATTGCTCAAGAATGGGTATGTCTACCTTATGCCCTATACCACCACATTTTGATGTCAGTAAAGATAAATAAAATCTTGCCAAATTATGCCTTTTAGTTTTTCTTAGTAGAAGAACTCCTTGTCAAACGATCTTTTTCAAAGAAAAAAACACTAGTGAATTTTCCATTCAAGTATTTTGTACAAGGTGTTCATAGCATAAGCATAGTTGATTTAAAAGGTAAACAGTGTGGTTTTCTAGTTTTGACGGTTGTTGGAGTTGAGTGTCAAAGGAGCCTAAGTGCTGAGAAAGACTAAGTTGTACATTATTTAAATATCTTTTAGAGGAGAGTTTGAGGTGGGGAAAACTGCTTATAGTTATGTCCTTTTAAGCTTGTTTTTGTTCACAGGACCATAATCTTAGACATGTACATAGCGGATTGCAAAGGCTAAAATAAATTTTGCATTTTTCAAACTTCCGCAAGGTCAGGACTCAGGAGTAATGTTTTATTTATTTGGGTATGGTATATTAGTAAGTGTTTCCTTTTTCTATATGCTCCATGAAACATCTAGTTTAAGATCCTGCAGTTACAAATTTTCAAAGAATTTGTCTAAACTTTAGCTTTTTGTTTTGTTTAGAAAATTCTTCCAAAAGCACTTGGGCAGTTAGACTTAGATGACTGCTTATATAATTAAGTATTTTGAATTTTAACACCCTTTCTGCATCTCAGAGTGAAGCAAATATTAATTACTTGCAGTTCATCAAATTGTCATAAAGGAGATTTTTTTTTTTTTGAAGATGCAAGCTCATTACTTTAGGTGAGTGAGAAGTTGTTTAGATAGAACGAAACTCCCGAAACACCATTTCTATTGTCCAGGAGATGCACTTCCATTATGCTTAGAGGTAGAAACTTTTGCAGCCGGTAAGATCACATGAGCAAGTTATTGTGATTAATGACAGCTTGCTGTTTGTTCTTCTGCAAATTACGGAACTAATCAGCCCAGCCCTGTTAAGCTGTTATCAGACAAGGCGACAAACTCGAAGTGGTCAAGACGGTATCCCAGCTTACAAATGTGTGCTCTGTGCATCCAATTCACAACTACCAAAATTGTAGGAACTAATTCTGTGAAATAGTAACTGATAGAATCTCTGCTGATAAGAAATATCAGAATATCAACAGCATCTCACCCCTTGAGAAAGTCTTCAGATATGGAAACCAGTATCAAACTAGTACAATTGAAAAGTAAAAGTAGTATATCAAACCGAATCAATTATGTTGCTGGAATGCTGTCTATCACTAGCATCGTCAAGTAGTCTAGCCACCAGTAACAGGCAAATCTTTATCATACTATAAGCTCATACAAGCTCAACTCTGTCGGTGCAACGGAGCTCGATGTATCAACAACAACGCTGGGCGCGCATCCTTGCAGCATGTCACGAGTCTCGGACGCTGAATGCATTGGGGATCTTCACCACGATGTCATAAAGGTGCATGGTTTTGATATAAGCGAAGGATTTGGGCAAAGAGATGAGGTCGCTGGTGCAGTCGCTCCTGTGGTACTGACGCAGGTTGCAGTCGCCGGCGTAGTATCGACTCCAGCCTTGCTCGCTCAGCTTGTGCTCCAGCTGGTCATAACTCGTGATGGCTTCGTTGGTGGCGATGTGCACCAGCACCTTTCGCCGCACGCCGGTCATGTTGGTCCCTCCCATGGGCTCCGCCAGTGGATTCTCGACCAGCCTCGTGACTCCATCCTTGAACATCCACACCCCACCCATCCGATTCACTTCACCTCGCCCTGCATGCAACAACGTCGTCTCAGTGAAAGCTCACAAACACCATTGTCATCGTTGTGCATTAGCTGGTTGGTTATACTTCAAAACACATCATATCCCATTACTGCAGTGATGTACAACAGCTGATTTGGACATGACAGGCTGGAACTTGTGCATGTACAAGATCTTAATTGAGAACATGCATTCCTGGGCTCAAGATCCAAGCTCAGCAATGTAATTCCGAGTGTTTGAAATCTGCAAGCATGCTTGTAGTTTCAGTAAGAGTTGCCCATAAGAACAACCAGTACCCAGTTCATATAGGCATCATTCAAGTCCATCCGTACATTACAGAAAAAGTACGCCGGCAGAGCCAAGGTTAGTAGTGTTCTCAGTACTATTGCAGCACATCCTAGATAAAGAAGTTATATGCCAAATTGGGCAAACAAGCATCATGTTGCTCTCATCGGTTAGCGACTGCCGTCCATTACACAACAACCCTGAAGAAATTATAACGAGACAAAAGGGCAGCAAGAAATTCACCTCCGGAGCCTCCTCTGCAACGGACTTGGTCTTACAACAAGCAACGTACGAACGCACACGATGTGCACACCTCAGGGAATTAATGCTCTGTAGCTTACAGCACCAGAGCAACGCGCGAGAAAGCAAGTGGCGCTGGTCGTGAGTATGGTGTCGGTATCTCCCAATCGATTCAAGCGGTGGCGAGGATGACGATCACATGGCCGCGCGCCAGCTGCTCGTTCTGCTGGCAAGCACTCGCGCCAAGCTCCAGCGCAGATGGCAACTATGGACAGCAACCCAGCCTATATGACCCCTCGGCCACACGAACAGCAAGATGACGACAGAAAGACAGAAAGAGAGAGAGAATTAGAGGGAAAGAAAGTAAGAAAAACGAGCACTTTACTGCAAACCCATGCCAGATTCGGAACCCAGATTCGTGCGTGATTGCTCCTAACTGGCTCTCATCTAGTGCTCCATGGGTCTACCAGGCCACGAAAGATCACACCCAACGCATGGCGGTGCGATTCTTCCCCTAAATTTAAGCACATGCATCGCCCTGGGGGGGCAGAGGTCGGGCACTGGGGCCGGTGGTCGTCTACCCTAATTACACGGTGTCAGAATTCCATAGTCGAGACTACTCTCCAGGGCAGGTGGAGGGGGCAGCTGATAATCGGGTGACGATGAAGAAGAAGAAGAAGAAGAAGAAGAAGAAGAAGCACCAGCAGTGCAAGCGCGAGCACCAGCCAGCCATTCAGTTAACTTAGCAGCTTGCGTGCCGGGCCCTGGCGATGTCCGGGACACGCAAAATTCCCTTCCGGGGAGACGCACATCCATTCCAAGCCCACGGAGTTGAAAAAGTCCGGATGGGATACCTTCTCCAGATCGCTGAGTGGCCCTCGCCGCGACTTGCATGTGGTTGCAACCAATGGCAGCGCAGCAAAATATTAAACCCACCGCCTACAGTGCAAATTTCCGCATAAGAAAATCAACAGTCCGGCGTGAATCCGGCGTGAATCTGCGCGAGCTCTCGATTCTCACTATTCCTAAGCCAAATTTTCCCCTCGATCAAGTACCGGCGCCGGATTGGGCACGGCTCGTACTTTTGAGCTCGGACGACTGAACGACTGCCCGAGGAGGCAGAACGGATGAGCAGCACGGATGAAAGACATCCGAAGGGTGGATGAGGGGGGATGAGGGAGGGATGGGGGTGGATGAGAGATGCTGAGATGCTTACATGGCACTGCATGTTTGTATGCAACTGGTTGTCCTTTCCATGCAGCCAATGGCGTGTAGCCTCTTGCTCAGTTCTGCGCCACCTAGTGTTCAGATTCTTATCTGCATGAGCTGAACTCCACCGCCTTTGCTTTCTTTGCCTTCCGTTTTCCCTTTTTCTACTTTCTAGGTGCCCTGGTGGCCTGGTCCATGGGTTTCTGTACAATTAAGTTCACTGACTTTTCCCCATTCTGCCTACGGCCTACCTACTTGCATAGGCGGAAAGTACGAGCCTGCCTTGACTATGAACAGCTCCAGCCTTGCTCGTCAGACGGAGAAGCTCCGGGCCCGGGCTAGCGAAGATGCGGAATGCGTACCCAGACCCAGCGAGGACACGTCAAACTAGAAATTCTTCCCGGCCTCACCAAACTTCTCTTCTGAGACGTTAATTTTCAGTGCATTTAGGAAATTTGACGTGTTCTTGTTTTGGAAGCTTGTTTGCTGCTGTGGCACTACCCGGTGCCAGCACATATCACTTTCGACGATTCCGGACAGTGGTCCCATAATTTTCTATTTTCATCCTTGTTTTGGCAAGTCAGGCTAGACCCCCCGCCTAGAGCTGCACCCTGCACAAGGAAAGTCACACAAAATTTTTTGTTTCCAGTCCTTTGTTTGGAGAGAAAGGCTGGAGAAGCTCTATGGTGGTACATGCCAAGCTCAATAGTAAGCTTACTCCCAAGCTTTGTCCTTGCTACAGCCTTGCCAAACAATTTGGCAAAGCACGTAGCAACAGGTGTTTTCTTTTTGGTTTTGTGACCAATTATGGTTGTGTGACATTTTTTGAAAATGGGTTGGTTGGCTACATCCCTATTTTTGGTTGGAGTTGAAGGTGGCCCCTATGCATGGATTTTTGCAGTATCATGGCTATTAATAATTATGAAATTAAGGAGAGTTGGCATAGTCATTTTTTTTGACAATTTTTTTTGGATATGTCTTATTGTAAAACAATGGCATCAATTCTTAGTATGATAAAAATTTCATGAAAACTTAGGTTGCAATGCAATTTTCATGACTATGGCATTTTTTGAATTTTTTTCTCCTTTCTTCTATAAGCTTGAAGCTAGCTTTTTTTTTTGGAGGCAATTGGGCCTTAAATTGCCCAAAATAAAAACCCTGCATAGCAAGCAGGGTCATAGAGGGAAGCAACCTATAGTAAAATCATTCCTCTTATTTTTTAATCAACTCAGGGCAAGTCAAGTTGAACAAAGGAAAATTCTTTGTATATATTTTTTAAAATTTATCAACTTAAAACCACAACATAATTTCATTCATTCTAAGCAAGAGTTTAAGTATGGCAAGGTTTTGAATAGATCAACATTACTTCATGTTGATTTGAGTGTATTTGGTACCAACAATGTGTAATTGGTTTCAAAGGTTTGGGTGAAATGCCTCTTACCTTAGTTTAATAATTTTTTCAAGATCGAGCAATCAAAAAGTGGTTAATTCTCAATAAATTTACTATGCATTTGGTCTATAAAGGGCTAAAGTAGAGAGATGTGGTCAAGAGTTTTGTCACAACTTTTAAGGAATTGAGTAGGCAACTCAACCAAGATTGTTTTTTTGACAAACAATAAATCTAGTTTCTATGTATCAAACAAACGTGTCTACATTTGTGGCCGTTGGTGGTTTTCATTTTACTATAGCACTATAATTACAAAGCATACAATTATCACAAGTCTCACTAAACAAGAAAGAACGGTCAAGCTCAGTTTCCAAGGTTGAACAAAGTGGCTAGCCTTTTCTTCCACCTTTGCCTCAAAGTTGGTCACATTACGAGAAAAGCAAATTACTTTGACTAAGTCTAGGTTCTTACCACAAGAGAGGGACAAATAAGAGTTGCAAAGTTGTTTCTTCTACTCCAAGGTGCAAGCCAAATCAAAAGGGGATAGTGCACACAAGTTCAATTCTATAAGTTTCAATCCAATGTCAAGTTCTAACTTTTTTAGATAAAAATAATTTGAAATGTAATACAATATAATAATGATATAAAAATTGATTTTAATTAAGAGTTTTCATTTAAAATGGATCAATTTTATTTACAACCATTAGAACTATTCACAAGAAGAAGAAATTTTTGGTAAGTTATCTACTGCTATTATTATCCAAAATGAAGATATGGTCTTTACAACAAGCTAGGCTCTTCTTTATTGCTACTTTTTGGGCTAAAGTTTTAGTAACTACAACCAACTAAGCCTTTTCTACTTATAAACCTTAGATCAAATATTGATTGTGTTTTTGTAATTTTGAGTTTTTATATGCATTTTCATTCACATTGTGATGTAGTTCATTGGTAGTTGATTCCCCACCTATAGTAAATAAGTTTACATTTTTTATAACTTGGTAGATTGGATTACAATCTACAAGTACAAAACATTTGTGACATTTCTTCAATGAGAGGATAAGCAAATGGAGTTGGTAGAAATGGGGTCAAAAATATTTTTTCATTTCATCTTGTAAGCAGTTTACAAAACTAGTTAGACTATTGCAATTTTGCCCTTCTTATGTAAAAAAACAACTTGTTGTGTTTTAGTACATCCATAACAACTTGCATGTGAGTGACTTGTGGCTACCAACATTTGGCAAATACTAAATGTTTTGACAACCTCATTTTTGAAGCTTCCAAAACAGCTAGCCTAATTATAATGACATCCTAACCATAATTGTGTTTTCAAGCAACTTGGCATGTAAAATGAATTGTTTGAATTTTCATTATGTTTTTATTTGTCTCTTTTTCATGTAAATGAAATTTTTATTTGTGTGAAAAGGTATTTTACATTTATAGAATTTTCAACGTCACTTTACACTTTATCTTGTGTTCTTTTTTCAAGATTGCTAACTCTAACCTTTTGTCTTTACTTTTAGAATGAATATTTAAAATTGCAATGAGTTTTGGAATGTTGAATAGTATTCATGCATTAAGTTATTTGAACCTAATCTTCTTTTGAAGACATTGAGTTGACATTGGATAAAATTTGTGATCTTGATTTCAATTGAGCCTCAATTTGGAACCTGTAAATTTGATTTGCTACAAGATCTATAGCACAAGTAGTTTTCCAATGTCTCTAAATGTCTAAATATGCATCAAATTGAATCTTTATTTATTTCTCAAAATTATAATCTTCCAATTTTATGATACAAACTAAAATATTGTAAATTTGTATGTTAGAAGATTTGATCTAATCTTGTGGCGTGAGTGGAATGCACCCACATATAACCTCACAACAAAAAAAATCTTAACATTGTGAGCCATGCTCAAAGTAGAACCAAGAATGGTGCAATGGAGTTCTTGATGGGAATTTTGGAGAGTTAGCTTGAAACTTTGTTTTTGGCACCATGTAGTGCACAGTTTCACAAGGTGAACTCTACCATTTGGCATTTTTGGTCCATTTTCAAAGAGACCACACAAGTGCTCTTGAGGTGGTATACATGTATCCATTGGTACATTGTGTGTTTTTCATTAGTTGTCTGTCAAAACCAAAAATTGACATTAATCAATTAAATTCTTGTTTGCGACTTAGCTAATAACACTAGTTTGCAATCATTCATGAACTATGTAAATTTGCTAAGCCCACCAGTAAGGTTGCTTACAATAAATCACTTGAGTTTGCCGCATAGTGGGCTAGCTATAGTAATTGAATACCATCTCAAGTATAGCTACTAATGTCTCTCATGATTGTGATAAGCACTTTGAATAACCAATCAACTCCGAATAATGAAGTGTCTAAGACTTAACAACATTTGGTGACCACTATGATTGTGATAGGCACTTTGAATTGCCAATAAGTGCAATCATAGAGTGCTCAAAATCTTCAAAATTTTTGGTGAGCAAGCATTGCACTGTGGATGGTGCGTCAAGGGTATGGCAATATGGACACTGAGCTGACAAGTTAAATAGTAAAAGGTCCGTGATAGTTTGGGCAATGCTTGATGTTTTATGGAGGTTGAGTTGCCAAACCAATGCTTTAAGAGCCATGAGAAAAGGTCTTGGCCAAGTATGAGCTTTAAAAACTAAGAGATGAGGCATTCCATCCAAACCTTCAAATTAATTAGACGTTCTTGGCACCAAACACACTCAAATTGATGTGAAGAAACGCAAATTTTAATTCAAACTCTTGCACTACTGAACCTTGCACTCACAAATTGAACAAACTCCTTCATTGGTTTCAAGTTTTCAACCTATGCTATGGTGGTAATCTAATAATTGTAAATGTCAAAAAGTGGTTTTAATATGTTCAAAGTGACAAAGCACTTTGCTTTTTTTGAATGGGACTAATTTTGGGTGGTTCTAGTCAATAGAAGTGGTGCGCTAAACTAGTTGTAGATGGTTTAATGACCTTCCAAAGGTGTGCGTTTTTCTTGTTTTAAATCAAAATCTCATTATTGCCAAACTTGTTGTCAAATGTCAAAATACCATATGCTCAAAAAATTTATAAGTGTGAAAAAATGTTCACTTAAGGTTAGAGTCATGGTTATCTAATTGCAAAATTCTTATTGGCTTAAGTTTTTGGACTAACTTTGAACAAGATTCTTTAAACTTTTTGAAAATATTAAGGTATTTTGAGTTGGTTTTAATTTAATAGTGTGACAAGAGTGCAATATAATTGAATGCCTTCAAGGTATTGCAAACTTCATCCCTTAACAGTGTTTAAGTTTAATGTCAAAATGCAACTTTATTTGATGGGTTATAATTTTATTTATTTATTCTTGGCATCTCTATTTTAAACTCCAACTTAACTTTCATGGTTTTGTAAATTCATGTCCATCTATGGATGTGTTTTTCCGACTCTTCATCTAGCTTTATTCTTTGTTATTTTGATCTTCCTTCATGATTTTTACTAGTTTGAAATTTGCTTGATGCATTCTATCAATTGTAACAAAAAGTTATTGAATCTAAATTATTCAGGCACCTTTACAAATGACCTCTAAAATTTCATATAAAACTTTATTTGACCTTAACTTGTCAATTTGAAATCATTCACCATAGATCTCATTCATAAATGTGGTCATGTAATTTTGGTCTCAAATATTGTTCATTGCGTAGGCCAAACCACTATGCAAGTTGAATTTTGCAACTACCATATGCAAATAACCACTTCAAATCCAACTCATCAACAAACAACTTAGTCTTATTTTTCTCACCTCAAAAATCACATGAAGAATCACTCCTCAACGCATTAGAAGGGCAATGCTAAATGCTCAATCACTACAAAAAGAGAATATTAAGATTTGTGAAAACAAATACTCAAGGGTATCTCAAAAGTATCTCAAGAGAGTCTCAGAGCAATGCAGTAACTCAAGAGTAGACTCAAGACACGTCATTTGATCAATTTTAGTACTTTGTGGTAGAGTTTTACTTGGTTTGGTCATGGTAGAGCAGCCAGCACCCAAGAAAGTAAGCAAGTAAGGAAAAATTAGATAGAATCAATGATGTATAAAGGTTCACCCAAACAAAACTAACACTAGTTACTCTCTTGGTGTTTGTTGAGGGAGAGATTTGGTAATTTCATCCACATTTTTACTCAATTTTCTTCATATAATGGTGGCCAATGCCAAACTGAGGTATGATTTAGACAAAAAATTGTTAACAAAAAGAACCTTTGCTTTGCAAATTAATGCACTATTACAATTAGCAATGCTTAACCTTATTTCATAACACATGGTTTTATATACTTCCCTTGCAAGAAAATATGCACATAGAACATACTTGCTAATTTTACTAGTAGAAAAATGTGTCCTATACCAATGGTTCACAATGACTGTAAGTATCAACAATGATTGTAAATGATTATAATTAAGTTGTTAACAATGGCTGTGGACATTTGATAGTCAATGTCAACATTTACAATTGTTTTAGACCACTTGCTTGGATCAAGTTTTTTTTACTTATATAATCTCAATGTAAAGAAAGACTCAACCTACAACATGACATCTTGTGCACTTGCAATCAAATTAGCCAAAACGTGTTCAAAAAGTACAAGGAACATTTGAATAAGAAAACATGTTCATTGTTGGTGGGCCACAAACATGTTGGACAATGTCCACGTGTACAAATGATCACTTGGCAAGTTTGAGTAGGCAAATTGAGATCAAAGCATTTGCACCCTTACAAACAATATTTGACTCACCAAGTGTTTATATTTACTTAAAAAAAATCATCAATTTTTTTGTATCTCTTAAACTTGTTCTTCAAACAGTTGCCTCAAAATTAGTCAATTGATTAATCATCAAGTGGACTATAGGATAAAGCTCAATAAAAATAGGATGAATAATGGTTTCAAGGGCCATTGCTTGACATGCTCTACTTAAGTGTCAAGATAACATTTTGAAAGACCCTTAACACTTATCATCCTAGTATTGTGTGTCAAGTCATGAACTTGTAGGATGCAAATGCTCTTGTGATGAAGATTGGGAAAGTAGTAAAATTGAAGGACATCTTCTCTTGACCCTCTCTTTGTTCTAATTGAATTCCAAGAGTTATATAAGGTGATCTAGAATGCTTTTTATAAATGAAAAACTTGTGCTTAAATTTTTTGTGCCTTGCTTCTTGCAACATTATAGAGCATGCTATTGAGAGTATAGATTTTGATAGCTCTATTCTTTGGAATCATTAAAAAAAACATTGAAGGCTTTACAATGTCATAAGAAAGAGACTAATACAAATTTCTACTTATATGGGTAATAAATGATATAACAAAATCACTTTACAAAAATTGATGTCTCTTTTATATGTTAAAAATATCCAAAAAAAGCAACTATGAAATTCTTGGAGCCCAAGACATCACATTTATCTTTGAATTTTTGTTTTTTTACAATTGCGTGATTTTTGATTTAAAAACCAAGGATATTGTTTGTTTTAATTTCATTTCCTACTCATAGAAGAATATGGAATCTAATCCTTATCTTGTAAGAGTGAATCCTAAAAGTATAGCACATCGAGAGGGACAAAAAAAAACTACATATGAAATGTTGTTTAAATTCAAGCTCGCATTCAAGGCAATCTTTCTACGCACTTGCATGAAAATTTTCAATTAAGATGTAATAATGTTAACACATCACTGCACGTCCAATCTGATTTACAATGTATTAGTTAAATTTCTTAGAGATTAAAACACAGTAGATAAATAAATAAAAATCTAAATTCCATCCTTCTTAATGCTAGATCTTACACAAAAATGAATTATCCAAAATTTATAAGATGTAGTTTTGAGGTTCCTTTGCTTTGCATATCATAGGGAGATACTTACCTTGAGGAGTCACTTTTAGAGAACTTAAGGTACTCACATAATAAACTAGAGTAATTTATTGGGCCCTATGTATGTGTATATTTTGGCATTTAAATCCCTTTGAGAATATATTTTTTCTATGTTGATGAATAAAAGATACCTAGTAATATTTATTTTGACATAAGAAATATTCCAAATACCCTATCATGTATTTATGCATCTTAAGATTTTTAAACTCAAAAAATAAAACTCACTCATAACATCTCATTTGGTTTTTAGGTTTGATGCCAATGATCCCTCCCCTCCCCAAAGGTACTTACAATACATTCAAAGATACTTGCAAAAAAATGAGACATATGTTTAAACTAGAAAACAAGCAAAACTTGGACATTAGTGGAAAAGTCTCTAATGTTTAAGGACACACAAAATCCGTATTTACATGAGGGTAGTTGCAAGAATGACCTACCAATTTTGTCTCAAACACCCATAAGATTGGTAGTACTATGTAGTACTATGAGCTTTTGAAATAATAATTTTTTAAATTAAATAAAATATGGAAAATTTGTATAGCACTGAAAATAGCATACTCATGAAAATTCAAATCTAGCAAAAAATTATTCTAAAAGTTATGCACAAAAATAGAGGGATAGAAATTACCAATAAAAAGCCAATTTCTTTCTTGCTTTTTAGAAAATAGCAAAATAATTCAATAAACTAAAATAAAAATAATCCATTTGAGAACCCATTAAACACATTTACATAGTACAATTGCTTTGCTAAGGAATTTCTTTGTATTTTGCCAATGAAGGGAGATAGGATGCCCACTTAGAAACAATGTAGATGCCATGGAATTTATAATTTTGCAAAACCCTTCTACAAATGCATGTAAGCACGCTGCATAAACAACATCCCTTATTTATAACCCTAGAAAAGTTTTTTTGGACCCAAAATAGTACTAAAAACCCCCAAAATGGCTAGGGCAGACACCTATTTTGGGATTGCTTATAAATAGCAAAATAATTTTAAAAAATACCAAAAAATCATTAAATGCCAATAACTTGCATGTTCAAGTTACCCTAAAAGGACAAGTCAATATGAATTCTTTTGCAAAAGTTACAAGCAAAAAACAAGTTGCAACAAGTGAGGGGAACACATTGTAGTACAGGTCATTCTTGCAATCACCCATGAGTAGACAAGTGGTACATAACTAGTTCAATGAGTCATCCTTATAGGGCCAAGATGAACCAAAGGTTTGTTTTGTTTACTATTCTACGTTACAAATAATTAATATAACTGGACTGAAACCAACTTGGTCTTGTCAATATCAAAGAATCAGAGGTATGCTTAACCCTTGGACGTCCTACTGTGCCGCCGTGGCCAAATTTGGCTGTATTTGAAGTATTTAAGGGTGCTGTGGTGGTTGGATTGCATTATATTTTCGTGGGGCTTGTAGCAGCACCTTCCTTGTACATTTGCAATATTCCGCATGTTGTGAAGATTCTTTTTTTTGGCTTCTATGGGTTGTTATATGGTTCCCTACATACGCCGTATGTATAATATATTGCATCAAGACCATCCGCCCATTCGCAAACTTTGCAACCAATTTCTTTGAAAAATCCCTCGTCAAAATTGCTACCTTGAAACAAAGTCATCGTGCGGTTCGATTGTAAAATTACCCCCCGGTTCCACCGGCCAAGCAAGAAAACACAACCGCATCAGTATCACTACAATACGCCCCGCCACATACAAAGCCCTCTGATCGTCCATGGGTTAAGTTTAATGGATCTCTTAAATGGAATATTGGACTAAGTTTCTGTTATGGAACATTTCATATAAACACGGTTATAGTGATTAGAATGAATCTGTTTAGAGTCTATTCATTGCTACAATTCATTTGTTGGAGATCTAAACTAAATAAGCAATATACTTGGTATAAAATCAAAAGAAATTCCTGTATTTTCTTTAATATATATTAAGATGATTTATGAATAAATAAATAAAATTTGTTGAGATCAAATAACGTTCAATGAAAAAAAATGGGAAGTTTTTTTAGGCCATAGCTAATTTTGTGCAGAAGTTGAGCCCATAATGAAGTTTGCAAATCAGATAGCAATTTCAACTTAACCCTTAAAGGACGGATGGATCACCGTGGCTTGCCCTGCCTATAGCATTCTACAGTGTTTGGCACATGGGCACCAGTAGTATTGCTTCAAAAGGTTGGAAATGTGAACAGTGCATGGTGCCCTCATGAAAATTGCAAGAAGGGCAGCTTGGGAGCTAACACCATGTTTCTGAATCTTATCACAATTTGAGTTGCAAAAAATATTGAATGCATTTCAAGAGGTAATATTTTGTCTTCCATGATGGACCATGTGTTTATGGTCACTTCTAAAAAAAAATTAGATGAAAAATGACTATTTTCTGAATCACAGAATCTTTTTTCAGAGCCGGAGGACGTTTTTTGTCCTCCTCAATGTTTAGGGGTTAAAAAAAGAAACTTGATTTTGTTTTTAAAAAGCGCCTTTGAATTTTTGAGATGTTTTAGAATATGGTCAAGAAGGAATTTAAGTAAAGTGTTTAGCAAGAATTAGTTTTGAGCAAATCTTGCTTCAACTTTCCTTTAGACAAAGTATTGTATTCAAAAATTTAAAACCTTGTGTGAGGTCCCCCAACAAGGTCTTTTTGGATTTAGTCAAAATAGCTCAATTGTCAAAAACATGTGCACATTGATTTTAGTAGACAATACCTTTATTAAATTTTAGTTCTTATTAAACCAACAAGTTTAATTAGTAATCCATTTATTGATTCAAAAGTAGTGATAAGCTACAATAGTCATAATCCTTGATAGTAGTCCTTCATTTAATGTTCTTTTAGGAACTTGTTGCCTTCATTTTTCCTTTTTTAGAACCTTGAATACAGTCTCAAATTTCTTGGCATTGGAACTTGGTCATTGTGTCAAAATTAGCTTGAGGCTAGTACGGATGTCCACTTCTTAATCCAATTTCTTCTTGTACAATTGCTCAAAGAACCCATGATAATGGGCGGGTTCAAACTAGATTCCAAGTTCTTCTAATTTGTTTAAACTTAGTTCTTCAAAAGGTTCCAAATCAAGAGAAGTAAATATACTTTTTGTATTAAGTACCAAGTCTCACTTCACTGATGTGCATGCTTTAAAGCATCTTTTAGAAATTTTGACACTAAAAAAGTGAGCTTTTATTCCAAAAGTTAGATCCATGAGAAATAAACCTAACTCACAAGCCAATTGCCAATGACTTCTTTTGCAGAAAATAGTAAAGAGTATTTTTGTTGCCTTGTTACAATACAAAAGGTTGGAATATGGGATTAAAAAGATTTGTAGAATTGAGACGTGGGAGACAACATGAACTCTTTCCTTTACAATCCATGAACTCAATACAAAAGTGGAGTAAAAATGTCTTCAACAAAGGCCAGAAATGGGGCTCAAGTGCAAAAAAAAAACCTTTTGCAATTCAGTCAAAAGGGGATGTCAATTCAACAAGGGAGTGTTGCATGCTTTCTACGTTACAAAACTAGTTTACAGAACATTTGACCAATCACACAACATTGTTCAGCAGCAAAAACAATCTGTTTTTAAAACTCATATTCACATTAGAATGTGAAACAAACAAAATACGCATACAAAGAACTTCCACTCTGCATTTTCAACTACTTCAATGCCCCATTAGCTCTGTAATTGCCTATACCTTTAAGTGGAACCTACCAAACTATACATCAATGTTTCTGCATAAGAAATGTTGCACAACCTCACTGGTTCCAGATTTGCTTTAAACTACATAGAAATCTACAGCTGAGAATTCAAAAAGCTCTCGAATTCATTACAATCATTGATACTAACATCACAGTTTTACCTTGTTGGTTGTTGTTTTGCTTCACCACGTTTTTGTATCTACACATAGAATAATGATGTACAAGAGAGCACTTGCCAGGATCCACTTCTACTGACAAAAAGGGGGTAGAAAGTTAAATACTCTGACAAAAAAACAAGGGTGTCAAATGGCATTACTGCCAACTGGTTTTGCCTTTGCTGGCTTTCTCTTTTGCTCTTTGAGAACTCTGCAAAAAATGACAAAACAAAAGTCCATTTCTTCATTCTTGAAGGAATTTGCTAAATCCTACACCATTTATAACTAACTAAAAAACATCCTGCTCCTTAGGGTGGTTAACTGAGAATAATAAGAATATGTTGGCTAAATATGCCACTTGAATTCTTGTGCTACAATTTGGATCGTAGCTGACCAATTCTAATGTTTTATTAAACATGTGCATTGCCGGAACAACATATTAAATGTTACCAATACAAATGGAGTCCTTAGCATAGCTAATAGCCATATTTAATTAAATATGAACTACTCATGTAATTTTGGACTTTGTTCAAGAAAGGAGATATGATGTTGAATTGCATAAATCTCCCAATGTTTTGCATCAAGAGATCTCTCAATGTTTTGCATATAGATTATTATTTCTGGACTTTTTATAGTTCATAAGTAGTTAAATATGTCATCTATCTTTCAAGTCCTTTCTAAGTGCTTTCCCTTTCAAGCCTTCACAATAGTAAAGTTGCAACAAAATCAAAAGGCACAAAGTTGGAAACCACATCATTGCTATACCATGAACTGAGTTGTTTTGCAGTCAAGGCTTATCCAAGTAGAGATACTTTCTATTTTCTACTATTGTGTATCTGTGCTACTATAAAACATTATATGAAGGCACAGATACAATGGTATTTACCGCTCCAAGTGTTTGAGTGAAAAATCAATTTTCAAGCCCAATGAAGAATTTTAGGAGTAAGTGAGACAAAATGAGAAGGGGTGCCAAAGTGCAATAGATTTACAATGATGGGCAAGGTGTTGTGTTTGGTAGCATGACGCTTGGCCCACGCATCCACAACCACACATGCATTGGCGCCGCCCCAGACATTCACCGTGGTGTGAACCATGCCCAGCAGCCAATCCACCGAGTACAATACAGCCACGTCTGGGATGTACTCTTGCAACCCTAGTGCCTCCACCCCCCCCCCCTAGGCACAACCATTCCTTTTAACCCTTTATCATTCATACTCTTGGATGTGCAGTGCCCTCCAACAAGTTTTTGAGTTCTTTGAAGTTCAGCTAGCCACTTTTTAGACTTTGTCAAACAATAACAAGTTTCACAACCCTGCTAGTACTATTTATAGTGATATGATTTGGAGATACGTGGCTTGAGATTGCTAATATACGACCTCATGGAATTTTATTGCTTTTAAAATGTTTAGTTGCTATTTTTTACCAAGAGTTAGTGTCTAGCTGATTTTCAAAGAACTCAAGAACTTATTGGAGGGCATTATACAAATGGTAACATGTTTAGCTGCAAGATATAGTCTAGCAAATACTAGAACAACATTTACAAATCCAACACATTGGATTGGCAATTTTTTTAGCATCCCAACTTTAGATTGATCTACTATCTACTTTCAGAATTGTTTTTTGATTATGCCAAGGGTTAAGCTTGAGATATGACAAAGTGAAACAGATGAAACTAGCTTTTGTCAACACAAAGCCTCTGACCCCATTGATTGGTGCAAAGGAAAACAAAAGCAAGGCGTAGTGATATGAAGGAGAAGAGAATGATAGAAGTGTTGTGAGCTAGGGGAGTGAACTTGCAGGATGGTAATCATGGACACCAGATCGGAGTTGGGAATGGAAGCAGAGCCGATGGCTGTCAATGTGGCCGTTAAGGCCACCACTACCACGCTACCAACTAACAACGATAACCCATGAGCCTACACCCACCATTCACGTCAATTAACAACATACAAACAAAATTTGTTAAAAGACAAGAACTGTATTGAAAGACCACAAAAGACCATAGCTGCGCATTTACATTTACATTCAAAAATCATTTTCCACTGGAGAATAAGAAAACAACCTGTAGGTTGCATCTAGTCTTGCCCAACTATTGTCGCAAACAATGTCTTGCCTACACTTGTACACTTGCTCTAGTAAAAAAACACAACTTCAACGACTGTTTCACAACAATTGTAAATGCTCACAACTACTTTACATGAATTGATTACAATCATTAGGGGCTAGTTGCTATAAACATCATGATTGTCACATTGGACCAACCCTACATTGCTTGCTTGTCTAGCACAAATGCAAATGATCCAAGTGTGAACGCAACCAATTTATTTTTTGTTTTTTAAGTTAGGACACAATTGCAACTTGCATCCTCCTCTCCTAACATTGCACCCTAATCTCAGCATGAATAGCCATGTTGCCAAGTGCAGACCGCCCACCTGCTTATCGATCTTGGCCTAAACTTGCCCAAAATAACAACCACAATGGACACGTTGGGAGTAAGTGTGAGGCTGCAGATTTGGGTACCAGGGTTTTTTTTTTCATTTTTTAAGAAGTGTCAAAGTAGCGATTTAAAATTTTATAGTGGTGCTCCAAATTTCAACATTCATCCACATATTGGATAGAAAATATCACATTAGTACATATTACATGTCTATAATTTTGTTTAAAAAATAAACACTATTGGGTACCTGACAGATAAACATGACTAAAACTGCTTTGTAGAGAGCAGTGCCATCACGATTGATGTTGGTGGCCATGGGAATGACAAAGCAAACTATGACAAAGCAAACTATGTTGCTAGCGCATCCATAGTCCTCCCCACACGCCATGGCCACCGGCATACTCGCAGCACTAGACAACACTCCAAATGCCAAAAGCAGCGCTGGAGTGAACTTTCTCTCACAAACAACACCCCATGTGTCAACAAAACACCCCACTTGGATTGTAAAACCTTGTGTATGTGTAAACATTGCAAGGACAAAGTCTTTTGTGTTTTCAATTGCCCTTATTCTTGTAGAAATAACAAACAAAAATCCCAACATGGTGCTACATTGCGTAACATAATTCCAAATATTGTGAAACGGTGTTACATTGATGAACTGATTTAGAAGAAATTTGGTGCTTACAAGAAAGCACACGTGACATGATTTTGAGAACTTTGTCCAAGTGACGTATACGTAGGGTAAGCACCTCATGCTCAAGGATTCAAAACTCAAGCTTTGCCCTTGCTTCCAATGGCTTAAACATTAGAATCCCTTTGCATGAGACGCCTATCCTACACATGAATAGCTTTCTAAACAATTGCAAAAGGGGCTTTTGATGGAATCATGCACTTGAAAATGTTGAAAGGGTTTTGCTCAGCAAGGATAACCACAAAAAAGTGCAAGCCAAATCCTAGAAGAAAAAGCTTGTCCTACACAATTGGTTTACACGGATTAACACAATATTCATTAAATTGGGAAAAAACGGTCATTTTGGGAATTTTGGCCCTTTTTTGTCAAGTGTGCACTTGATTATTTTTCATTGAAATGAGATAAATATCTTACAGAAATACGGTCTTTGTTACCCAAGAAGTTGAGAATTTTCCAAAAATACGCTCTTTATTACCCAAAAAGCTAAAAATCTTCCAAAAATATGCTCTTTATTACCAAAAACCAAGAACAAGACCTATTTGTTCCACAAAAGAATAATATTTTTGTAATTTTGGACACAAAGTTCATTAACTGCGTGTAAGTTGACCTCCTTAAACATTTCAGTTGACCTCCTTAAAAGTTTCAGTTAACTTCAGAAGTTTTAGGTGAAATACAATTTGGGAATTTTTTTTCCAATTTAATGAATATTGTGTTGATTATAAATGTCATAAACAACTTTACAATGACTCAATTACAGCCATTTAGGACATTTGCAGTCGTTGTGTGGATTGGTTGTTCAGGACACACATTTTTCTTCTAGTAAAAAAAGGGGGGCTTTTGTTGAAGGAATAATGCACCTAAAAACGTTAAAAGGGTTTTGCCGAGAAAGCAAGAACACGATGGTAGGGATGACCACACAAGAGTGCAGGCCAAACCCTAGAATCACATTGACAATGTACAACGCCAATGCTTTGATCAGCTCCAACAAACTACTGGACTTCAGTATGGTGCTTGCTAGCAGTGACGCCACTACTACTGGTGTCATAGCAATCACCATATAAATCTGCCCACACGTTTGAGAGGGACAAATCATTTTGTAAGCGTAAAACGGTGAGCCAAGATTTTATGAGTGGGAACCAATTTTGAGCTCAAAATCAATGGAAAAACTAAAACAACAAACCAACAAGTTTTTCAAGAGATGAAAGTTTTAAATGCACAATTATAAAACTCTATGTACACGGTTATAGATGAAATGTAATATTTTGACCAAAAAATTCAAACCCACCACTCCCAAATCCCCACTCACAAAATAGCATTCTCCCATTCAAGATCACGGTCATCTCCTTGAAATGGAACCCACAAAGATTAGCACACAAAACTAGGTTGTTACAATATGAATGGAGGCTCACAATTTTCAGGAAGACGTCGTTGCAAAGCTCAAAGATTTGGATCAGCCGCTCGGCTCTTTCACCTGCCAGTTTAAACATCAGTTGGATTCTAAATGATCAAGAGTTTCTAAGGTCCAATAAAAAAAAAAGGAAAATTTTATGGAAATCCCTAAAGTTTGCGATATTTGTATAGATATCCTTGGTTTTTTAGAAATTGCACAAATACCCTTGGAATGTAAATTTAGGCATTTATATGTTGTGTTTGTCACTTCCTTCATGACCAATGTTAAAGAAGGGAGTGCAATGGAACAAAAAAGAAGCAACTTGCACACAAAGGAAGAAGAAAGTGGCATGCACAACAAAACAGACGCCTGAAAATTATGATCCAAGGGTGTTTGTGCAATTTCTAAAAAAAATAACGGTAATTATACATATAGCAAACTTCAAGGGCATTATCCATCAAATTCTCCCATAAAAAATCTAGTAGTTTGTTGATTGCAATACATGTAGTGTTATGGTGCAGGTCAAGCATGATTGTTACTTCATACAAATTTTGGCCAAAGGACAAGACAATGAGCAGTTTGGACTAGATAGACATGCAGTTTGGTCCAATGTTGCATTTTAGGGTTTTCAACCAAAAAAGTTAAGAAATAAATAACTTTATTCTTGAAGTCAATTATGAGTTGAGTACATCAAACAAGCAAGAGCTCAATCAGATGGGCACTACGGACGGATAGTTGGTTCAATGTGACAACCATGAGGCCAAGCACATACCGTAGGTGTTGAGAGCACAAGCAAAGACAATAGCAAATGTGATGACGCCCATGTAATTTGGCTGTACAGCGGCCGCCACAATGTTGGTAGGAACAAGATCATGCCCAATGTTTAGCAAGGAACTCACAGCTAACTTTTGCTCTTGCAACAAACCTTGAGATCTGATCCACCCAAATATTAGGTCAAAATTTGTAACATCACACACACTAGACTAAAGATTCCCTCAAGGAAAACTTAGTAGGTGTTTGGTGTACTTACAACATGGTGGTACTGTTGGCGTGATCCCCACAAGAATCTCCAACATGAGCGTTGTTTGAAAATGGACTACTCTACCTTGATTTAATGATATACACCAACGTGATGCCCATGGTGACCGCTAGTAGCATTGACATCAAGTAGTAAAGCAATGACCACCAAATGATCGGCCCAGCACTGCAAAACAAACAAATAACAACAACAATGCGCTCAATTTTTGCTAGCTTTTGGCTCACTAGTAGAATTCATCCGCTTTTCCAACACCAAAACGTTGTAAGTGAAACTAAGAAGTGATTTCAAAGTTTGATGCTTAATGATTTGTTTGCTTTGAGAGTGATCTTAGAGGTTGTTTCCAAGGTGAGACGATATTTGAGCACTAGTACGTGTACTAGAACCTTGTTTAACAAAAAATAAAAGGGAAAAATTTATGGATACCCCTGAAGTTTGCCATATTTTTATAGATATTCTGCTTTTTCAGAAATTGCACAAGTACCTTTGAATCATGATTTTCAGGCATTTTTTTTGTTACGCACGTTACTTTCTTCATGACCAATGTTAAAGCAAGGAGTGCAATAGAAGGGGAAAAAAACAAAGTGCGTACAAGGGAGAAAGAAGTGACATACACAATAAAACAAACACCTGAAAATTATGGTCCAAGGAGATTTGTGCAATTTCTGAAAATCCAGGGGTATCTATACAAATATGACAAACTTCAAAGTTATCCATAACAATTTCCCAAAAAATAGATGATTGAAGGACGTTACAAAGCCTAATAAAGCTTAGTATTGTTTGCTACTTTAGAAAGAGAGCCAGTACTACTTTCCAATTTCCTAGGATTATTGAGTAGGATTAGGGTTGAGGGCTTGTGGGCATGGAAGGTGTTGAAAGTGCTGGCTGGGTTGGCTGGCTTACCCGCTGGAAGAGTGACGCAGGTTGAAGACACCGCTCATCAAGGCAAACACCATCAATGGCAGTACCAGCTCCTCTAATGCCCGGATCGAGCTCACTCGGGTACCCTGTCCAATGCCCCACATTCTTCACTGGTTTGAGACTGGCAGCAACAAGAAGACCAAAATCATGTGTTTTGTAATTATTTTGGCTATTGCAAAAGGCTTGTAACACTCAGGCATAGTCTACGAGGTGGGATTGAGCAGAAATTTTAAGTATTGCAACGTACCTATGAGTTCAATGGCTAACGGTGGCAAATGGGACTGATAAAGAGAAAGACCACACACACAAGGCCGAACCCTACTCCCAAGAGCGTCCACCAAATTAGCATCTTCATTTGAATCATGGTGCTCCAAAATTGCTCCCACAACGACTTTGTCGTATCACCTGCCACAAAACACGCACTCTTTCAAAATTGGTACTCAATGTGGAAAAAAGAAGCAAAAAACAAACCAGATGAAACTCCAGTAAGTCTCTGATTTTGAGGTCATCATCGAAGCAAAAGATATGCGAGAACAAGGAGATAGTTTCCTGCAGTAACCAGTTTGAGGCAGAGTGCAGCCGGCCTCCACTTCGGGCACTGCAACGTGAGTCATGGAGAAGAATACTTTGACGAATATTATTTTAAAAATAAAGCCTGAGCGAGCTAGTGCCGCGCGCTTCACCAAATTTCCTTCCCACACGTCTAGATCGATCACATATCGCCTGATCACCAACAGTGCCACGCGGCAACTCGATCGAATACACTGTCTCAATCATGCTAGCTTGTTCTGCTCCACTCCTCGTACGTCTTCACCAACACCGGATTCAAATTTCACGGCGTTTGGTTCTACTCAACATCACAGACAGAAATTCATATCGTTCTAGACAAGTATCGTGGATCGGTTTCTGTGCAAAGTAACGTCCAGACGCATGGGGGAGTGTCGAGAACAGCGTCGGAGTTTGGGTTGTAGCTAGAGTTTGGAAGCAAGTTAGTTGAGAAATGGAATATGCAGTGGCGGATTCGGCGAGGTTGCAGTGATCGATCAGGTGGATCTTCATGGTAATGATTAGGGGGCTTCAAACATGAAATCTGGCCCTCGAACTTCTCACCTCACAGGATCTCCGGCATCAGTGAATTGTTTTCGTTCCCTCGCACGCACAAAGTCTGACACACCTGGGAGTTTGTGGAAATTTCTATGAGAGAAGTTTTGGAGTTTGAGGACGCACCTGAATGAGTCAAGAGAAGCCACAAAGATGAATTTCTAAAGTTCACACCTCACCTGAATCACGTTAGGAGTGAAGTCTAGAGGTGAGTCATGACGAGGCTCATGAGTGAATTCAGTGAGGTGAATTGTATCGTGAGTCACCTAAAAATGTTGATGTTTGAAGCCCCCTATTAGAGCCAATTTCCATGGGGCTGCCGGAGGGGTCCGGCGGAGATGGCTAGGCTCCGGTGAAGTTGAAGTTGGCCTACGCGGCTTTCTCTCTGGACCCTTGCCTGGAGGATCTTTTCTAAACTCTTCTTCGTGTGGGGA
Source organism: Ulota crispa (assembly GCA_963920765.1). Classification (NCBI taxonomy): domain Eukaryota; kingdom Viridiplantae; phylum Streptophyta; class Bryopsida; order Orthotrichales; family Orthotrichaceae; genus Ulota; species Ulota crispa. The sequence goes on along the minus strand of OY987247.1, from coordinate 14,388,369 downwards.
TTTAAAAAAAATTTATGTGAGCTGCCCAGGTCAACCTGGATGGGCCTCTAGTTCCAGCGTTTCCATGGAAACTGGCTCTTAGTATTCTAGCTCTCAACGGAAGACGGATTAGCACGTACCAACGTAAGGGACCCAACACAACAATAAAGACAATCCTGCCACCTTTTTACATATATAGAGCTTCTCTAAACCCATATCCTCTACACTAATATTCTCTACACTAATAGAAAACTTCATCCAAGATAACAAAAAATCAACAATTTCTTGTTGTTTTGGGCACTTGCCCACACTATTTGACTAAATGTATGTCCACACTTGGCTTTATGTAAGAATGCTATAAAACCCATAAGAGCAGTCACTGTTTATAGATCCCTAGGTTGAGAAAAGCATGAAATGTATTTTTAGGATTTAACCCCTAAATCCTTGGGGTCTTTATTTTGTCAAAAGACACTCAAAATTGCCATTTCTATTGCAAAGAGTAATTTTTTTTGAAATTGGTCTTTTCGCATATCTAACCATAGGATCTTCTACTAGACTAGTATAAGAATGTGGAAACAAAAATTCAAAAACTTTAACCAAACAAATTGCAAGATATATGCATTCAAAGTGTAAAAAACAGACATTTTTGCACCTTGCATGACTAGACTATTTGACTTTGAACTTTTTTAACTCAAAATTTTTGCATTGTAGAGTTTTGAGGTTTATTTTTTTATGGTGAGAAATTGAGTTGAGAATCTTTTAAAAAAAATCAAAACAGATAATACTTAATTTTCATTCTTAAAAAACATTACATAGAAGAGAAGGTATGAGATTGAACAAAAACTTAAATTGTTAATAACCTTGCAATGGAGTTGGAACTCAATAATTCCAATGGTGAGATTGTTCTAGCAAGCAAACTTCACCTTCTCCAACAATTTTTTTTGAAAAATTGTTAAACTTGCATTCATAAATGAAGTTTATAAGTTATTTTTTCAAGAAGATGCTTGAACAGCCTGAAAAACAAGATTGTCCATAACTTTCTCATAACTAGTCCAAATGGAATGGATCAAAGCTTCAGATGTAGACAAAACTATAACCTATGACCAAAAAAACAAAAAAGCAAAAAAATCAAGTTTTTGTAAATTTTATTTGCTGCCCAATTTGCATATTTTTTGCTTATCTAGGCATAACTTTTGCTTTTGGGCACTGATTGGAATAAAAATTATATTCCCCAAAAGCTAATGTGTTTTTCTATTTTCAAAAAAGTTTCCAAAAATCAAGACAAAAATTAAGGATGTACGTACCTGCCCAAATCCCATTTGTCCCCCGAGGGGATAGTCAAGGATTTAGGGGTTAAGGTATGCCATGGGGTATGCAACTTTGGGTAAGCACTGCAGGTTCAGACATAAGGTTTTTACAAATTTCTGGGATGTGCTAGCGAGGCAGCTAGGATTGGAAGGGTCACACCAGTGGAGCTTGCATCAAGGCTTTTATCTGATTGTGGATAGTTTAACCCTTAAAAGACCATAGGGCATAGTATATATGTTGTTGTATAATTGGTATTTTCCACTTGTAAGAAGTTTTAATTTGGGATCTCAAGTAGCTCATTAAAACCGCTTTGATCTATTCTCCAACTTCTTTGTTTGTCTCAAATATAATAGAAATGTGGATCCATTCCAAATACAAGAAAAATTCCTCGTATTGTACTGGTTGCGAAGGGCCTTTTGATTGTTTAAGGATTAAGTTTGTTTTGTGTTATGTTCTTGCGACGAACACCTTTGCAAAGCTGGCGTAATCACCCGCAACTTGCTTTGGAAGCAATAGATGCAAAAGCAGACGGTTTTCCAAGTTTTAGTTTGCACAAGAGCGTGTTGATTGTGGGAGCAAGTGCAGTTTAAGGAATTTCTTTTGTTTTCTTGTTGTGAGCAGAAGCGTCTTAGGTCCACGCAATCCAAGCAATATGTGGTTATAGGAAATTATTTCTGCTTTGGAAACTTAAGATTAATTGTGGGCAGCGCGTGAGCTTCATCTTTTGATGTTTCTTGCAATTCGTTGCATTTTGCACGTTCTCCATCACAAAAGCTTTGAGTAACTTGTACAAAATTCATGGAATTTTTTTTACAAGTTTGACTATCAATCTTTGGTACTGTGGTACATGCAAGACGGCATGCATGAAGCCTGTAAAGACAACAACTTTTAGGCAACAATAATCTTGCTCTCTATGATTTCTAGGTTTGCAAGTATGCCATACTAATTGTTTTTTGAGCTTGTATAGAATGTAAGTGTCATAATTTTCACAAAGTGCAAGGGTAGAATGTAAAGAACTCAATAACAACTACTCAATTGCATTGCTGTGAATTTTGGAATATCATTCCCCTCTTGCAAGCACCAACTTCCTTCATAATAACTCAAATTTATTGAAAGTTTTTGAACCTGTGAAATGCAAGATCCTTGAATGAACAAGATACACAATTGTAGATATAGAAATTTGACAACTACACAACAATAAGATCAAACCTTGGATCCTGCTACATTATGCATTTGCCTTTTGTTTTTGAGTTCAAGCCATCCTCATATTTCTCTTCCCTCATATTGCAAAATTACTTCTTTCCAACAAGAATATAATTGGCATTTTAACCTCAGATTTTTTGTATGTGATCCTCATGCAATCATGATCAAGCACACCAAATTTCAGATACTAAAAATCAAAATCTTATTTTTGGTAAATTGTTTTGTGTCAAAATCATGGTTTTACAAGAAAGTTGATTAATAAACATTGATGATGAATTTTTGAGATTTGATTGCATGAATATGTAGGAAACATCCATAAGCACATCTTTGTTTCAAATAAACATTTCCAAAAAGTTTCAAAATCCCTTCTACAAAGATTTTAATGTTACGGTGATCATGACCAAATTTAGAGAAATAGATAATTCTTCATGGAAATTAGTTTTTGACAAAATCACTCTTACATTGTGATTAAGTCTGTACCTTTAAACATGATGATATGTTTCTTTTGCCAAAAACTAATTTCCATGAAGAATTATCTATTTTACTAAGTTTGGTCATGATCATTGTAACGTTAAAATCTCTGTAGAAAAAAATTTGAATTTTTATGGAAATGTTTGTTTGAAACAAAGATGTGCATATAGATGTTTTCTACATATCCATGCAATCAAGTCTCAAAAATTCATCACCAATATTTTTTAATCAACTATCTTGTAAAACCATGATTTTGACACAACAAATTTTACCTCTTTTAGCTACAACTTCATATGCAGAGTGTTGGAAAGAGACAAGAGATTTGATAATATAATTCTTTGGTAATAAAACATTTTTTTCATTCGTAGAATCATACTCCGTATGAGATACTAGATATCAGTTTGGATACATATATTTTTTGATAAAATTAATATTCACAAACAGAGGAAGGGAAAGATAATTCAAAATAGAAGATAAGTATTGAAGATATTTTATAGTTTTGGAAATTTGGGAAATCATAAACTAAAAATATTACTTAATTTACTGGTTTTTTTTTTTTTCATTTCACTTGAAAGTACTCAAAGTTTTAACAATACAAATCAAAAAATATGTACGTAGTTGTTTCAGTTTTTGATTATTTAACTTCTACTTAACTCTTTCTATTTAGTGACAATGTTTTCTATGGAGCTTTGACAGAACGTCAAAGAGCTTTCTTTTTGTTGAACTGAAAACAGAAACAATCACAAAATCAAAATCTTGTACATGACGAAATCTTACGAGTTATTTGAAATTATTTTACTTTTCCGGCCAAAATTAGGCAAAAGTAAAATTCTAAAAGAAAGTAGTATTATATGTCAGTAATCTTTTGACCATTCATCAAAATATGATTCCTGATGTAAGTTCGATTTATTTCAAAAGCATGTAATTTTTTTGTTTGTTTTGAAGCTCATTTACTTGGCTTTTAGCACATTTTGGATTCAATGGAGTAATAAAGAAAATAGGTGTTGCTTGCAAATTTGATGATTTGCTTTTCCTTTTAGAGCAAAGATTTCACAATCTTATCAGTTGATGGGTTAGGTATTTTTGGCTTTATTTTTGCTTGCATCATACTCAAAGAAGACTTTGGAAAAGAAAAGTGTCAGCAAACAAAATTACAAGTATTAGGGAATATGATCTTTTATTGTTTTCTTCAAAGATCACAATCCAAAATATTTTGTCATATGCACTACTTCATGAAACTAAATAATCCCTTAGCATATATTAATGTTTTGAAATGTATACAATCATCAATTCCTATTCATTGTCAATAGAAATAGATTTACAATAATTTGGCATGTCAAACTTTAGTATACTATAAACATTTTTGAAGACAAAACTTAATTGATACTCAATGGCTTGGTTCAATCTAAGCATATCAATATCAAGAGGGTGCTTAACCTTTAGAGACCACATACATTTTCCCAAAATCCTCTAGAAACCGGGGCAATAAAACTAGATGTGCATTTGAATAAAAAATGAACCCAATTTGAATAATCCAATCAAACAAATGTGAAGAATGCCTAATTTTTTGTAATGTATCAAAATTTCAGCTAGATCTCTCGTTGGAGGTGAAATATTATAATGATTGAGTGAGCCGTATATGGAAAATCTCTAGTGTTTCATGCTTGTGTGGTTTTGAATGTTAATGCTTCATGCAAGCTTTGGTTGAGAAGAGCCTTATATTTCTAAAAAGCAAGGTTTCCTACCTTTCCAACAAGACTAGTTTCACACAAAATAGACAAAAATAGCAATCACAAGGTGTAGCTAAGTGGACAAAAAGGGTCAAAATTTCCATTTTCTTTGCTATCCTAAAACGGTTCTACAAGAAATTTGATAATTGTTTTGGGAAATCCAATTGGTGAAAGCAATCAAAAATTGGCCTTGAATGTAGGATGAAAATTTTAAAAAATAAAATGATAGTATCATTTCAATGGATTCTCAAATACTACAATTGTACTACTATCGTATAGAGAAACAACACAAGCATATTTCTTAAGCAATTTGAATTTTTTTAAGATTGCACAATTGAAATATGGCATTCTTCTTGGATGTTTGATGTATTGTGTTATTGCTTTGATCCATCTTTGACCAAATATGGATACGTATTTTGAGGCCATGATGTATAAACACAATTATTTATCAACTCACATATCCAATTCTATTGTTATTTCTTGGGTTGAATGCAAATTTTTTGTGATCACAAGCGTTCTTCAAGATCATTTTCCAAATTATTGAGCGATTTTATTATATAGGCCAAAAACTACTCTCCTGAACCAAAATATGGTTCGGTGGTCTCTAAAGGGTTAACATAAATTCTCTTATCGAAATCAGAGAGGACAACAGGAATTGGTCGTCTCAGAGAGGCATTCCACAACAACATTTTCACATTTTTATACAAGAAGCTAGTTTGTGTGTAGCGCATAGGCAGGCAATTTGACGTAACTCATCGAAACAATCCTCCCTAACAATGCCGTGCTTTGTTAATTGAAGCAATTTCCTCTCATTACATAAGAGCGCTCTTTCATCTCCAAAATCTTCATTTTCGTCTAATTGTAAAGTTGCGCAAAACTTGCCGTAGGTTACGAAAGGTATGAAGTATTCCGTCTTCCGCGGGCGTTACCACCCCTCGTATCCACTGCCAGCTCAACCGCCATGTAGGATCGGCACTTAATAAATCAGGCTGGTGTGAACCACACAAATTAAAACTGCTAAAACCTAGAGGTAAGACTCCTGCTAAGCCCAGGTCTGAACATACCATAATTTAACAGAATTTTGAAAAAATTGGTTTGGATACCATCTACTAAATCAACAAAAAATTTAGAATTTTTTAGAATATTTTTGGAATTTTTGAGAAATGTTTTGGAATCTTTGAGAATCTTCTTGGATTCTTTTAAAATCTTTGAGAATTGTTTTGAAATCTTTGAGAATTTTTTAGAATCTTTTAGGATTCTTCAAGAATATTTTTGGAATCTTTTAAAATCTTTTCCAAGTTTTTGAGGAATCTTTGGGAATCTTTGAAAATCTTTGAGAATTTTGGAGGATCTTCCTAAACCGTTGAGAATCTTTTAAAGGTTTCAAGGAATCTTTGAGAATCTTCTTTGGAATCTTGAGAATCTTTTTGAAATCTTTAATTGTGAAACTTGTAAAAATCCTTCAAAATCTTTATCAAAATAGTGTCTCTTAAACTCAATTAGAGTTGTTTTAGAGTCTTTTTGAAATTCATTAAAATACTTTAAAATATTTTTTCATAAAAAACTATTAGAATAGTTTGGGTTGTTTTTAAAATCTTCCTAGTTTTTTTCTGGACTACATGAAATTGTTTTGAAGTTTTTGAAAATAAAAGAAGTTTTCAAAAAAATGAGAATCTTTTAGAATTTTCAGTGCGGCTTTTTTCTCCATTTTTCACAATTTGTTATGATTTAACATTAATAGCCTTTAATTAAAGTCTTCTAAAAACATGACCAAAACAACAAAAATCAACAATTTTTTGTTGATCTAAACACTTTCAGACACAACTTAATCAATTCAACAAAATTTTGTATAAAATGTACAACATTTGTTGTTTTAAGTACCAAAATCTCTTTATGAAAAAATACAAAAGACGCCCCTCAATTCTTTCAAAAAATCATATATGTCCCTCAAAGATTAAAAGTATAAAAAATACCCTTGGCCTTTTGCAAAAATATCAACAATGCCTCTAATATACTAGGAAAATATTAAAAATGCTCCTCAACTATTTTAAATTATTGAATATCTTTGTGTTATATGAAAATTAAGGGTATACTTAAATTCACAATTTTACAAAAAATCAAAGGTGATTTTTACAGTTCAAATAACACAAGGGTATATTTGATATTTCAAAACAAAATAGAATTTTTTAATATTTTCTCAAAATACTAGAAATATAACTGATACTTCTAAAAAAAGTAAGGAGTGTTTTTTATTTCTTAAATAATTGAGGCGTAAATTTAATATTTTGAAAGCATTGAAGCACATTTCTACTACTTTTCCCTCTTTTTTTTACCAAATCAAACAAAATAAATAAACCCTTATGAAATATTTGTAAAACCTTTCAAAAATATTCAAAAACATTCAAAAGTTTATAGAATTTTGATTTTATAATCGCAAGGTTTTATTTCCATGTCTTTTCCCAATTTCATGTTTTTTAAAGCTAGCAAACTATGGAGGCTACTTTAACATAATAAGGTTTTTGTTTTCAAAAAAATTAGAACTAAAAACATTTAAAAATGAAGCCAACATTCAATTGCAACAATGTTTTTGAGATTTTTGAATTCCAACCAAAAGTTATAAACAAAATCAAAAGCGTGAAAATGATTATTATTTTAAAATTTCTAAACATCTTCTCTGATTTTTGCTTATAACTTTTTATTAAAAGATTAAAATCTTAAAAAAATTGTTGGAGGTGAATGTACACTACATTAACCAACTTTTGTGTGTTTTAAGTTTTCTGGAAAAAAGTCTTTTTCAAGGCCAAAATAGCCTCTAAAGTCTACTAGCTTTGCAAAGTAATTAGAAATATTCACAACATACTGTACAAATAAAAAATTTATAGCACCATGTGCACATGTAAGCATGGGTGGTGTAGTGGTTGTGAGTGGCCTTGGAGGGGACTCTAGTGCTAAGCACAAGGTCTGGGGTTCAACCCCTAGCCCTGGTGCTTGCCGCATGCCCTGCTAGATTCCGGATTTTTTATTTTTAAATTTTGCGTATATATATATTTAAAATTACATATTACTAGGAAAAAAATTACTATAAAAAATGAATAGAAAATGAACAGAAAATGAAAAAAAAATGAATAGAAAATCAACAGAAATTAACAAAAAAACAACAAACTTGTGTTGAAATGTATCCAAACTAACACGTCCAAAGCAACAAAAAAAACAATAGCTTATAGTTGATTTTCTATTGATTTTGCGCTAAATTTTCTAGTTGTGCTATAATCTAATACATAACACAAATCTCAACGTGAGTCATAAACCAAAATAATTAATTCAATAGTAGTAATGCTCCTTGGTGCTATCCTGGCACTAATCTCAAGGTCACTTCATTTACACTTCCACAAAATTAACTAATAACTTACTTAAGCTAATCTAGTTCTTGGGGTCCCAACCATATCAGTTTAGAGAAGTTCTATTGTACAGCCACTCCTCCAAACTCAACTCTTCTCAACTGACTTGGGGCATCTCCATTCCAACATGCAATATTTGACTCTGCCAAATGTTTACGTCTTCTTTTGAAGAGCCCTAAAAAGAATTTCACCTTTGCGCTTCAAACATGTCCCACAAATAGTTAATTGACCAATCATCAAGTGGATTATAAGATAAAGATCACTAAACTTAAGATGAATAGTGATTTCAAGGGCCTTTGCTTGACATGCTTAGAGCATCTCTTGTAGCATGTTAAAACAACCCTTTGTGTTCAACCTATAACGGCTTCTGCAATTCAAGTCTCCAACAGAACTATACTTGTCGATGTGCAAGAGTGGGGCCTTTTAGGCTTTGCTACTTTCACGTCAAATTTAAGCTTTTTCCAAGCCCCTTCACAGTCCCTGCCAAGCATTGTTCATGCGCTCTTCACGTTGCGATGCCAGACGTACCCTTGCGATTTGTTGTAACGTAGGTACAAGCCCTCAAACCTTTTGGACTGCATGGGAACTTCATGCCCTGTTGCGCTACTTGCTGCTCTTGTCTCCTTCAAACCTAGTTTCTAGGCAACGCCATATTCATTAATTTGAGAAGCAACCTTGATTTTGGAAATAAACTAGGTTTAAGGTGATCACCTTAAACCAAGCTCTAAGTTTAAGTAGCATTTTTTTGGTATAAGTGTCTACCTTGGCCATGTTGGGAGTTTTTAGTACTATTTTGGGTTCAAGAAAACTTTTCTAGGGCTATAAATCAAAGATGTTGTTTATGGAGCATGCTTACATGCATTTGTAGAAGGGTTTTGCAAAATTATAAATTCCATGGCATCTACATTGTCTCAAAGTGGGCATCCTATCTCCCTTTATTGGCAAAATACAAAGAAAGTCCTCAGCAAAGGAATTGTACCATGTGAATGTGTTTAATGGGTTCTCAAATGGCTTATTTTTGTTTTATTTTATTGAATTATTTTACTATTTTCTAAAAAGTAAGAAAGAAATTGGCTTTTTGTTGGTGATTTTGTTTTGTGCATAACCTTTAGAATAAAAAGTTTCTAGGTCTGAATTTGCACAAATATGCTATTTTAAGTGCTTTACAAATTTTCCATGTTTTACTTTATTTTTTAAAAAATAATTTCAAAAGCTCATAGTACTACATAGTACTATCAGTTTTAAGGGTGTTTGAGAAAAAATTGTGAAGTGTTTCTTGCAACTACCCTCCATTGCAAATCTTCACTTTCTAGTGTTGAAGGATCTTGGAAATGAGCCTCAAGTACACTAGAACTTGGAGAAAAATCACATTAAAAATTCAATTTAAAAAATTGTAGAATAGATTTTGAGAAGTCGTAAATTGATTGGGGTTATGCATGTTATACTTTACATACTCATGTTTTTTTGGTACCTTCAATTTTAGGTTTGAGATGCAAAATGAAGATTGAAAAACTTCAAATCACTTTCACAGTTTTAACACCCTCATGATCAAACATTATAATCTTTCAATCCACAAATGATATTGTTGTGATTTCTTTTCCCATGTGATCTATAACATGTCTACTTTGAATTTGTACACTTACGCTTAAGAGAAATTTGATAAGATTGATCAAAATGCCAACATTTTGTTCACTTTCAAGCAAAGTTTGAGATACTCAAAAATACCATGGGCGGTGAGGGTTAACCCTTAAAGGACCAAGGAGCCCTTTGCGGCCAATACAATATTTAGTACTTTCTTGTATTTGCAATACAACCACACCTTTACTACATTTGAGATCAACAAAGAAGTTGGAATACAGATCAATGTGGTTATAGTGAGCTAGTCAAGATCCCAAATTAAAATAATTTATTGATAGCAAATGCTAGTTATACAAAAGCGTATTTACTATGTAATACGTAGAGCGGTCGTTTAACTCTTAAAGGTTTGTGCATCCAAAAAGTGGATGTGCCTTGGTCAACCCTAATTGTAACTTTCAAAATATCAATTTTTGGTACGTAGCTCAAACTAAGAAAATGAAGCTTGACAAGTTTCTTTCCTATTCCATTTAATTTTTTTGAAATATGTTAAAAATTAAAAAAAGTTATTGCCATTGAAAGTTCCAAGTGTTAGAATCCAAATAACACAATATGGTCTATTTTTCATTCATATTTTCTACTCTTTAAATGCACTTTAAGTTTAAACTACAAAACTATGTTTCTCATTCTACCATTCATTTATGGTAGAAATCATAGCTTTTTTTAATACATATTCTAATTGATATGATTTTATTTCCATATTTAGCTTTAAAAATCACAATAATTTGAATATTCTATCAAATTTATTGAAAAAAACAACATAAATAGAAAATGAATTTGTATTCTAGTAAAAATATCAAAATTTTATAAATTAATGAAATATAAGGATAAACATGGTTCGATAGTCAAATTTGACTTTAAATTATTTGTTGTGGCTATTTTGGGTGTAAAAAATAAAGTAACCAATTCAAAAAATTTCACACTAATCTTCAATGCTACTTGTACCTCTTGAAAAAATTTCAAGTAATTTAGACTTTTTTTTCTATTTTAACTTATTTATGTTTATTATGAAAAAAAATGATAACAATTACAAATTTTTATGAAACAAATTGAAATTTCTAGCAGTGATATATCATTCATAGTTTCAAGCAATAAAAACATAAAAATGTTGTTTGAACACAATTTAAAAAGGCAACGTTAAGCTTAGAAATGAAGTTTGACCATCTCAAAATGGATCAAATCTTTTAGGGGTTAAGGGTTAAAAGAAACGTTTAGGATCTGTTGGTTACAAGTGTCATATCACTATGTCACTATTCCTTATTATCATCATGGATAGCATGGCGAGTTGGCGGTGCGGCGGATAGCCGGTCGCCATCGGCCGGGGAATGCTATTTCGTGAGCCTAGAGCCATGAGCCTTGAGCAGTGAGCCATGATTTTTGATAAAAAAACTCAAAATGACATATGATCGTGGGAACATGACCCTATGATTGTGGTTAAAATTTTGCAATAAAAAAATAGTGTAAAATAGATTATGCAAAAAAAAAACAAGGTGACCAAGATAGACACAGACATAATAGAGTAGGGTTCCCATAATCACAAATAAATGAAAATGATAGAACTCAAAGTAAGATTAAAGAGGTACTCATAGATTTAGGGTTTAGGTGAACATGGCAAACAATACAAAGGGTGTAGCTTAAGAAGATGAATCAATCATAGTTATTAAAAAAGAGAATTTAGGAAATGACAATATGAATATAAATGAATTTACTAGTGTATGAAAGCAAGGACAAATGAACCATCCAAAATGTGGAGATATCAACCAATAAGAGATAACGTGTGAAATCAAAGAATATACATTTATCTGTAAAGGTTAAGGACATAAAAGTGCACTAAGTATTGATAAGGAACTCCTTTCAAAAATCAAACCTCAGGAAATTCATTTGGAGTAGTAGCACTACTCTCTAAGTCCAATATAGAAAGCTCTGAGGAGGTAGAAGTTGATAATGAAGTCTTTGAATCACCACCATTGCTAGAAGAAGATTCTTTGGCAAAAATATTCAAAAACTTACGTACACAGTGATCACCTTTGAAGCCACAAGATACCTTCATTGCACCACCACGTACCTCCTCTATGGCTGCTTCACACTCAACATAAGAAGGTAACACAAATTTGAATTTGGGACTTTGAAGGCAACGGTAACGTTTATGTGTGGTTCATAAAGGTCTAGCCTTAAAAGTTGGACTACAAACCAGGATCCAAAGAGAAGTTAAACAATGCTAGAATAGAAAGAAAAAAACAGTAATTGGAAAAGTGCAAAACGACAATTTAAAGTGGAATAACCTTAAGTAGAAAAGCGGTTTTGGATCACAAGGATGAAAAGGACAAAAGTTTCCACCTCAAAGTCATCCCAATTAATTGGAGAATTCAATCAAGGCCGCTTCAGAGGATCAATCTCATTGACTACAAAAAGAAGTTGCAATACTTCTCAAAAGATAACCTCATTTTCCTCTAAGGCAATGATACCTCTCCCTATTGCACAGCAAGCCCTCATAGAAGTCCCTATGGTTTCAAGGAAATATTGAAGTAAGTTTAGTTAACATGGGTATGATGCAATATACAAAAGACTATCAAAAATGAGAAAAAGAAAAGTTCACCGGTACCAATGGTGCAATCAAGGACCAGATCTCCGGATAGAGTTGCTGCTTGTATCATAATCTGCAAAAATGAGCGCTCTTTCTCACGCACCCTATGTGACAGGCGCTCATGTAGCTTTGTCTAAGAATCCAATGTGAGTACATTGTGATTCACATTGTCTTTCTCAAGGTCAATCCTAGCATTTTCCACCTTTGGAACCCTCTGCAAGGAGAATCTAGACTTTTGTGAGGACTTTTGCGGTGGTTTGAAGTGACAAACAATGAGTTTGATAGTAAAATGCTGGGTCTATATACAATCGAGAAAACCATGAGTAAAAAGACGATGAATTTGAACATAGGAAAGATAGAGGGAATGAGAGTACCTACATAAATCATTTATTGTTTTGAATTTGTCTATGATCTGTTAATGTCCCAAAATTTCTTGCGAACAACAACATACCTAGCAACTCCAAGATAGTTGTTCACATCCTCAAATTGGAGCAAGGACTTTGCATGAAATATAATAATGGTGCCATCATGGTGTAAGAAGTTGTTTGCAAAATCAAAAAGCACACGTAGGAAAATTAGGTTGCCTGTATTCCAAGTGGGAAGGGAAAACAAAGAAACCAAAATGCCAGTGACAAGGAGGTTTTTGAGTACGTATGCATGAATTAGATCTACCGCAGCTTTCTCTTCTATCTTGCCTTGGAAAGTACTTAAGCAGTCATTCATATTCTACAACAATATGCGTAGTTAGAAATTCAATAAGCAAAACGTTGAAAATGCCAAATCAAACAGACCAAATACATTGAGTGCCAAGAACCTTACCAAATCAATGAGCTCCCTCAAAGTATCAAACTCCTTAAGAAATTGGTTGTGCTTGGCTAGGAATTTGTCAATAGTGATCAAAGAACTATGGAAGAGGAACTCCTTTGCATAATCTTCAAAAGGGCAACATTTGGAAAGGCTAGACAAGTGTGCACTTCAAAGCTTCTAGATGAGAGTCCTACAATAGATGCAAAGTGGCCAAATGCAGAAGGTGTGCCGCCAATAGAAAAACATGGGAAGATAGAAGAGGCTCACTAAAGTTTTGTAATCTAGCTTTAGGTTTTAGCCCTAGTACTTCTTTGTGAACTCTGACTTTCACTAGTAGAAAACTCCGTCCAAAACAACAGAAAACCAACAGTTTCTTGTTGATTTGGGCACTTGCCCACGCTAATTGACTAATTTAATAGAATTTTGTAAAAAACTAAATTCGTTCTGCTGATTTGGACACCATTATCTAAATCAACAGAAATTTTGGAATCTTTTGGGAACTTTTTGTGAATCTTCAAGAATCTTTAAGAATCTTTTGGGAATCATTGAGAATCTTTTCTGGATTTTTAAGAATATTTAAGAATCTTTTCAAGTTTTTTTGGAATCTTTGAGAATGTTTGAGGACAATTGAGAATCTTTGAGAATCTTTTCAAGTTTTTTTGGAATCTTTGAGAATGTTTGAGGACAATTGAGAATCTTTGAGAATCTTTTCAAATTTTTTTGGAATCTTTGAGAATGTTTGAGGACAATTGAGAATCTTTGAGAATCTTTGAGAATCTTTTCAAGTTTTTTTGGAATCTTTGAGAATGTTTGAGTACAATTGAGAATCTTTGAGAATCTTTGAGAATCTTTGAGAATCTTTGAGAATCTTTGAGAATCTTTGAGGAATCCTTGAGAATCTTTGGAAATCTTTGGGAATCTTTTCAAGTTTTTTTAGAATCTTTGAGAATCTTTCTAGAATCTTTGAGAATCTTCTTGGAATCTTTGAGAATCTTTTTGGAATCTTTGAGAATTCTTGAAAATCTTTGAGAATAGTTTGGAATATTTGAGAATCTTTGGAAATGTTCTAGAAGTTTTGAAATTTTTTTGAGAATTTTTGAAAATCTTTAAGAATAATCTTGGAATCTTCCTAGAAGCTTTGAGAAGCTTTGAGAATCTTTAAGAATCTTTGGGAATCTTTGGGAATCTTTTTGGAAATTTAAAAAATCTTTGAATTTTCAAGAACCTTTTTGGAATCTTTGAGAATCTTTTTAAAATCTTTACAAAATTTGTTAAAGTACTTCAAAATATTTATAGAAATAGAATCTCTTAGACTGAATTAGAGTCCTTTAGGATCTTTTTGTAATTCATCAAAATACTTTAAAATATTTTTAATAAAAAAGCTATTACAATAGTTTAGGTTTATTTATGAAATCTTTCTAGAATCTTTTTGGACCTCATTAAAATGTTTTGAAGTTTTAAAAAATGAAAGAAGTTTTCAAAAAAATAAAATCTTTTAGAAGTTTGAGTGTACATTGACTGGTTTTATTTTCTTTACTTTTCACAATTTGGTTAGATTTGAAATTAGCAGCCTTTAAAGTCAAACAAAAACATGACCATAATAACAAAAAAATCAACAGTTTTTTGTTGATCTGGACACTTTTGGACACAACTTCACTAATTCAACAAAATTTTATATAAAAAGTACAACATTTTGTTGTTTTAAATACCAAAATTTTTTTACAAAAAAATATAAAAGATGCTCCTCAATTCTTTGAAAAAATCATATATGTCCCTCAAGGATTAAAAGTACCAAAAATATCTTTCCTTTTTGTATAAATATCAACAATGCTTCTAATATATTGGGAAAATATTAAAAATGCTCCTCAACTATTTTAAATTATTTATATCTTTGTGTTATATGATAACCAAGTGTATAGTTTAATGCAAATTCTTATAAGAAACCAAAGGTGATTTTTACATTTCAAACAACACAAGGATATATTCAACATTTCAAAATAGAAGAGCATTTTTATTATTTTTCTAAAATAGTAGGAGTATAATTGATATTCCTACAAAAAATAAGGACTATTTTTTATGTTTCAAATATTTTCGGCATAAACTTGATATTTTGAAAGACTTAAAGGATACTTTTAGTATTTTTCCTTCTATTACTAACCAAATGAATTAAAAAAAAAAACAATCTTATAAAATATTTTTATAAGCTTTAAAAGATGGGGATTGATATGTGTATCACACCCTTCCAATTACTATACCACACCACAAGGTAATTTTTAGATTTCTACCATCAAAAAGCTGAATTTGAAAATTTTGAATTTAGATTTGGACTTAGAGACCATGGTATTGTCTAGAACCATAAAAAAAGTTGCAGTTCAACAACACCCAATGAAAAAGTTTAGTTAGGGAGAAAATTGTTAATTTTACTTTTGTTTGTAAAAAAAGATAAGCTTTTTCATTGGGTGTTATTGAATTGCAACTTTTTTTATGGTCCTAGACAATATCATGGTTTCTAAGTCCAAATTTGAATTCAAAATTCTCAAACTCAAAGTTTTGATGGTAGAAATGTAAAATTTACCCTAGGGGTGTGGTACAATAGTTCAAAGGGTGTGGTTCACATACTAATGCCCTTAAAGAATATCCAAAACTATTCAAAAGTCTATAGAATTTTGATTTTATAATTGCAAGGTTTTAATTCCGTAACTTTTCACAATTTCATGTTATTTGAAGCTATCAAACTATGGAGGCTATTTTAACAAAATAAGGTTCTTTTTTACAAAAAAACTAGCACTAAATAATAATTATTAATGAATCCAACCTTTGCCTGCAGAAATCCTTTTGAGATTTGTGAATTCCAATAAAAATTTATAAACAAAATCAAAAGGATGGAAATAAACAATTTTTTTAAAATTTCTAAACACCTTCTCTAGTTTTAGCTCATAACTTTTGATAAAAAGATTGAAATCCAAAAAAAAGTGTTGGAGGTGAAAGTAAAATACATTTACCAACTTTTTTTAGTTTTAAATTTTTTGAAAAAAAATCCTTTAATGGGTGGAAATAGCCTCCAAAGTCTACTGGCTTACTAAAAACATGTACATTTAATGTATAAATAAAATCATGATTCTATTGTATGTCTGTGTGTTTGCACATTCTCTAGTGGTTTTCGGAAATGTGGTAGAGTTGTGAAGTGTAAGTCTAGAGGTGGGGGGTTCAAACCCCACTGCCGGCAGTCCTATTCAACGGTTTGGGCAGCTGCCCAAGGATTTAGGTAGCTGCCCGCGGATTTGGGCAGCTGCTTGTTGTTGCGGGCAGTTGCCCGGCCTCTAAAAAAGTTCACTTTTTCATAAAATAAAATAAAATTCTATGAAAAAAAAATTGAAAAATTGAAAAAAGTTAGAATTGAACAACATAAAATACGTGATAATAATAGAAAATCAACAAAAAATTAACAAAAAATTGTAAATAATCAATAGAAAAATACCCAAATCAACTTGACCAAAACCACAGAAAAAATCAACAGTTTTTGGTTGAAATTCTGTTGATTTTGTGCTGAATTTTCTACTAGTGAGTGTCCACAATAGGTTGGTCTAATTATTCATACAATCTCAGAAAATTTCAAAAACAAATTTTTCAGTTGTCTTTGTAGGTTTCCTAACCCTCCTAAAATCTCAAAATCTTGATGCACACTTCCAGTGAATTGATTAAACAAAATTGTCACAATTAAGGTAGGAGCACCCAATTGCAACACCAGCCGTTCTCTGACATCTGAAATTAAACCTTAAGTAGACAAATTTGCACCCAATCAAGACATGAATGCATGCAAACAAGATACAAATGCACCTAAATCAAACATGCAAGTTGACATAAGGGAATAAAAAGTGTGTAGGTGGCAGTTTTTGATTGAGTGTGACATGTGCATGACATGGTCTTGTTGTTGTCGCTTTTTCAAGGGTCTAATGTTTACAATAGATAAGTCTAGGGAGTTGTCTTCAACAATTCATAATTTGTTTGTATGATCTCAAAAAATTCTAAAAACAATTTTCCTTGCATCTGTATCCATTTCCTAACAAGCCCATGCCATCAAATTCTCAGAAAACCCTCCCAATTACCACATGTGAGGTAAGTGTCGCATTTGGGTGCTTCTACCTTAGGTGCTTCTACCTTCCTACTCAACATTCTTTACTCAACATTCTTTCAGTTTCAGGTGCTCTAGACTTCATGAATCCATCTTGCGCAATGGAAACTAGAGAGAGAGATCGATCGATCGATCGCTAGTGATCACAGAGTCATAGCTTACAATACTGTTCACAGTACTTTTAGAGCGACACCCCCACAACCGAGCTAGCTAGTCGCATAATATTCTCAACGCTTTCAAACATCAGATCAAACGCATCTTTTCCATTTCTTCATTTTCTCACTCCTTGTTGGCATCGCACTAAAGAATTCTGAGCATGAAGTTTGCGCCTTTATTAGCACTTTGTGTCGAGGAGTTAGTCGCAAGTCCTGCGAGGGCTTGAAGAAGTTAGTGAGTTGAAGATTCTCGATCACTGACTCGAGGATGCGCTTGCCTCGGAAATGGATTTATAGCCAAGCCGATTCGGTTGTACAGGTGATATGGATTCTGTAGCAGATCGAATGTGACCGGCGGGGAGATCGAATGGGCTGACGGGTGGAGGTTGTGCCAAATTGTTACGGTGGTGGTCACGATGAATGGCTATCGTGGTTACACGAGCCTGCAAACTTCGACTTCCGAGGAGCTAGAACACGCCACTGCCCCTGCTGCTCAAAGCGCTCTCAAAGACGTCGACGGCGGCGCGCTCTTCGTGCTTGAATCCAAAGGTTTGATCCAAACCCTAAAAACAACTGAGAGCTTGTGCAATAGACCGTCTTGTGGTTCTTGGAGGATTCTAAACCTTCTACGACTGCTATGTTAGCTATAGTCCACTTCAATTTTGAGAGTTGACCTTTTTGCACGATTATAATCACTACAAAAAAACGTACAATAAACAATTGATAATCACTACAAGAAAAATTACAATAAACAATTGGTTGACATTAACTGCAATTGTCTTTGTAATTGAGTAATTTCATAATCATTGTGTAGTTGTTTAAAACATTTGCAGTCGTTGTGAAACGACTGCTTAGGACACTTTTTTCTTCTTTTAGTGAATCAACCTTGATTTTGGGAGCTGCCTCTTTGTTGTCGTGAATATGGTTTGTCTTTGTATGGTATTTAGTCATGGACTGTGACTATAACCAATGTAGTTACCTCAGTCATAAATAGTCTAGAACAGACCCATCTCCTTTCAATTATCAACTTGCACATGTTTATAGATAACAATTTTATTTTGTGAGCATAAAATGGTGAACCATGAGCAGTGAACCAAAATTTTGTGAGTGGGAACCAATTTGGAGCTCAAAATCAATGAAAAAACTACAAAAAAAAAAAAAAAAAGTAAGTTTTTCAAAAGATGAAAGTTTTCAATGCACAATCATAGGGTCCTATGTACACCATTATAGGTGAAATTTAGGAATGAAGTAGGGATGGATGACACTTAAGGTATGTTCATACTTGATGTTAGGAGGGATATTAACAATATGAAAGAAAAATTAGATGCTTTGGACACATCTTTAGACTGCATTGGTACTTCCACTCTTAATACCAAGTGTGAACATACCCTCAGTTTTTGGTTCTCTTCATGACGGAAGTGTGGAATTGTGGGCACTGAGTGAGCAGGGAACTGGAAGCATGCGGGGTTTCATCTGACCACGTCCATAGCCACTCCAGCATTGCTGACCTTACCGTTTGCGCTGCGGGAACTGGGCTGGGTGGCGGGGGTGGTGGCCCTGAGCCTGTGTGCCGGTGTCTCCTTCTACGCCTACTCCCTCATCTCTCAAGTTCTGGAGCACTTCGATCGACGTGGCCATCGCTTTCTCCGTTTCCGTGACCTCGGAGAACACCTTCTCGGTGCGTTTTTACCCTTCCTGTTATCAAAACTCTCTCTTTGTTCTCACTCATGTGCTCAACCGGTACAGTTCACTAGTTCCGTGGTAGTTAACATATATTAATTAGCGCATTTAGCTTGCCTAAACAATTGGGTTGCCTTACCTTGGCAAAATTACCTCATGATTCATCCTTGGCTACTTGGAGGGGTATGCAATTCTCTTTATACTATAATATTTCTTGATTCTATGTAAAGACTCCTTGGTTTTGGCACTTGTTGTTGTGCCCAACCTTTGCTTGCTTTTTTCATTGTTTATCACAATAACTATTGACAAAAGTTATTGTAGTCTTGGTAAATACTTAAATAGTGTGAAATATCAAGAAATTAGTGTGGGGCAACCTAAATTGCACTATTTGGTGTACACTAAATAGTGCATTTAGGTTGCCCCACACTAATTTCTTGACATTTTACATTATATAAATACTTATTGATATTGCAGTAATTTTCATCAATAATTGTTGCACTAAATAACTTTGAAAGGGTTGGACATCATCTACAGAGCTCTGTGAAAAAATAAACTAGCAGCTTCTAGGTTGTAAACCATGTAAAATCCAAATATTTAGAGAGTTGCATGCGCCTCCAAGTGACCAAACAATGAGTGATAAGGTAACTTTTCAAGGTAAAACAACCTAATTGTCAAGGCAACCTAAATGCACTATTTTGTGTAGTTGCAGGGAAAAGCACACTCAAATGGCATGTTTTGGTCATGAAATACCAGTAAAATTTAGGTCGCCTAGAAACGTTGAAAGGTAGAGAATACTGCTTGTCGAAGTTTTTGAATGTTTTGACATACATAGAAGTGATATCTGAGAGAAATATAGAGTTGTGGAGAGATCTCTGGATAGAAGAGACAAGCTTACGTCTGAGTTTCTTATGCAATTTTAGAAAGTAAGATGTTTATGACCAATGACAGAAGTCAACCCTGCTTTGAACCCATACAAAGATCACGATTAAAGTCATGCTTATACTAGTTAAACTAATAAATCCAACCAAATGTAAGATAAAAATAGATGACCTTGAACTGAGGGTTATGTGGACAATTTGCAGGGCCATGGGGTTACTACGCAATTGGAGGGATTCAAATTGTCGTATGCCTGGGTTGCGTCATTGGAAGCATTATTATTGGAGGCCAAAGTATGAAAGTGAGTGATTTCAGATACTCCTATACCGACAAAAAAACAGCTTATTTCCTTGTGTATGTGTTTGTTGAATTTAAAAGCAAAAGAATACGACAGTGACTTGCACTTCTTCTGAATGCGAGTCCTTAAACCCCTAGTCCCTGATGATATTGACCTTTTTTTTTGAATAATCTGCAAGATACAAACGATGGTCAAGTGAACACTTTACCACCAAAGCTTGGAGCACCTACGGGGAATGTTATATTGTGAGTGAGGATCCGTGAGTTGTGAGCTTAGATTTCTTTTTGTCTAAATACTAAATTTCACCTATAATCTTGTTTATAAGTCCCTATAAAAGTGCATTAAAAAACTTTCTATCTCTTGAATTATTTTCTCTTTTTTAATTTTTACATTGATTTTGAGCTGAGCGACGCTATTTTGTGAGCGTAAAACGGTGCGCAAAGATTTGTGAGTGGGAAACTTTTCTAAAGCTCAAAATCAATGGAAAAATTTAAAAAATCCAAGTTTTTCAAGAGATAGACAATTTTCTATGCACAATTATAAGGCCCTATGTACATAGTAATAGGTGAAATTTAATATTTTGATAAAAAAAAACCAAGCTCACGACTCATGACTCAGAGATTCCTGCTCGCAATATAGCATTCCCCATTTTGAGCTCATAATTGATTCTAGCTCACATAAATCTTGACCCACAACTCACTGTTTTAGGCTCACAGCTGCTCATGACTCACCATTTTACACCCACAAAATAGCATGACACTGTCCTAGCAAGCTGCCAATTGGAGCTGACAGTGCATTGCTGTTGTTTTGGCAGTTGATTTATGGCATTTATAATCCAGATAGCATGAGACCGTTGTACGAGTACATCGGCATCTTCGGAGTTGTCATGTTGGTGCTGGCGCAGTTGCCATCCTTTCACTCACTCCGATACATCAATCTTGCCTCGTTGCTCTTTTGTTTGGGCTTCTCCATTTGTGTGGTGGGTGGCTGCATCTATGCAGGTATACTTTTTTGGGAAAAGTTTATGGATACCCTGAAGTTTGCCATATTTGTATAGATACCCTTGAAGTTTGTCATATTTGTGTAGATGCCCCTTAAGTTTGTCATATTGAATAGATGTCCTTGAAGTTTGCCATATTTTTATAGATACCCTTGGTTATCAGAAATTGCATAAGTACCCGTGGACCATAATTTGTAGGCATTTGTTCTATTGTATTATACATGTCATTTCTTTCTCCCTTGTGTGCATGTTGCTTCTTGTCTGTTCTATTGCACTCCTTGTTTTAAACATTGGTCATGAAGGAAGTAACGTGCATAACAAAACAAACATCTGTAAATTATGGCCCAAGGGTATTTGTGCAATTTCTGAAAAACCAAGAGTATCTATAAAAATATGGCAGACTTTAGGTCTATCCATGAAATTTTCCCTACTTTTTCAACTAGCTCTGCAAAGACTATAACTTTGGTTTCTAATTTCATTTATTTTCTTGTTTAATTAGTAAGAGCTCTAACGGAGATTTGCAGTTTTGGTTTGTTTTTTTTGTGTGTTCTTTTGGGCTTTTCTGACTTGGTTGATATGCTTTGCTGACAGGTAATTCTAGTCAAGCCCCACCCAAAGACTACTCTGTAGTTGGCACCCCTGTTTCCAAGCTGTTTGGTGTCTTCGAATCACTTGCCATCATCACCACCACGTTTGGTAACGGAATCATTCCAGAAATCCAGGTCGAGCTGGCTATTGCTTTTTTTATTAAAGAAAAACCTACTCAAGCACAAAGAGCTGTCCTCATTTGACTGAAAAAGCTCTTAATCTTGAGTAAAGAGCCATGTCCTTTTATTAAACTCATGTTAGTGGAACGCAAGGCTTCTACTTTATCGTGATGTTTGTGTTATTGACACTAAGTTTTATGTTACATTGAAAACTATTAGGTTAGCACTGAGTCAGCATTAAATCCACATTAATTTAAAATCATTTCAAGGTTAGTATGATCTTTTATTCAATCAGTTTTTATTTTCCCTTCACAACTGTATGAATCTGATAAGAGGATCAAAAACTCAACTAGCTTGTCAACTGTACGAAACAATTTGGAAAGGAGGTGCTCAAACAATGAAGTATCCAGAATGCTCTTTGCACCCGTTGTTTTTAGGTTTGGATACCAACTAGATTACAGTCTATATAATCCTTCTGGAGCATCCTCTAAAAGTGTACCCCCTGGTTTCGCCAAGTTGAGCTCCATTGAAGAAAAGTAACCTCCGTAAGCTTATGAACCATTATCATCCTTTGAGGGAGTATGTCTAAACTTCGATTTCTTGACTGGCTATAATTGATGTTTGGATGAGGTCAACCTTTGTAAGAGAAACGTTTTGATAGTGTGAAGGTCGTTATAGGCCTAGTTAAATAGAGTGTTTGTTTATGGTCAATTCTTGGATACGGTCAACATTTGTTTCTTGCCTAAGGCATTGACCTATCCAAGCATCACTGTTCCATGGGACTTTGCTATAACCGTTTAACATTCATTCATACTCTTGAACGTACAAATAGTAGCATTTCTAGCCTTTCTGGGTGGACAACTTCAAGGCATTGCCAAGAAAATTCTAGAAAAATGCTTAGAATTTCAACTATTAATTCCAACTGTAACGATGGATGCATTGAATCAACTATTTTTGGGCATAAAATTTTGAAATCGATCTACTGTCCACTTTCAGATATTTGATTTGATTTGCCAAGTGTAATAGTTAGCAGTGTTCTCAAAGAGTGGCTTATTACTTCCGTTTGAGTTGAGATAGCTAAATTGAGAACATTGACACCAAAATGCAAATCTGCTTGTGAAAAACTGCTTGTGCATCTCGTGTTTGGCAATTGAAAACTTGTGAATTAAAATTTGAATTTGCTTGTGGAGGGTTATGGTCGGTTATATGCAAACTGACTTTTTTGGTGTACGGTGGCTGCTGCAGGCAACCTTGGCTCCGCCGGTGGCGAATAAAATGTTCAAGGGCCTGCTGGTGTGCTACGCCGTGGTGGTGACGACGTTCTTCTCTGTGGCCGTGTCCGGGTACTGGGCTTTTGGCAACCAAGCTGCAGGGTACATCCTCACCAACCTGGCACCCAACGATGGGTCACCTGCTCTCATCCCAAGCTGGCTCATCGTGCTCACCAACATCTTCACTCTCGCTCAGATCATTGCTGTGGCTTTGGTACATTTCTTTCTCCACTGGGTTTTCTAGGGTTTAGGGTTTAACAATTTCACTGCCAGAGTATTGCTTGCCCTGCACAAGAATCTTTGCTGTGCATAAAGATGCTTAGATACCCTTCGTTACTTTGCTGCAGTCTTTGGGTTTATTCCAAGACATAGATACCCTTCTAACCCTTCTAGGTCCTATCAGTTTTTCCATCCGCTTTTAGCCATTTTGATGTAGCGTAGTCGTCTCGTCTCCTCCACAACTCTTAGCAACAAAAATGTCACATTTAACTCATCATGGATTATCCAAAGTCTAGAAGTAATAATCTAGAAAATTGCTTCGGTTTACAAAACATTAAGAGGTACTTACAAAAATATTGACAAATACAACTAAATGAATCAACCACCAAGTGAAACATAGAATAAAAGCTCACTAAACTTAAGATGAATAGTGCTTTCAAGGACCATTGCTTGACAAATATTTTGAAGGGCCTAGAGCACTTATCATGCAAGTATGACAAGCGCATAAGGTTGGAGATGCTCTGAAGCTCATTTTCTAACATTCCTCAAACTTTTGCATATGATATGCAAACAACACATCTCTTCGATTTGTTAACATGCATGGGAACTGTGATGAATGCTGTGTATGTTGAGGAGGGCATGGGGATCTGACGGTGTGGATGGTGTTGCACTTGCAGGTGTACTCGCAGCCAACGTTTGAGATCTTCGAAGGCCGGTCGTCAGACGTGAGGCAAGGCAAGTACGCCGTGCGCAATCTGGTGCCGCGCTTCCTGCTGCGCTCCGCCTACGTCACCCTCGCCACCCTCGTGTCCGCGGCGCTGCCCTTCTTCGGCGACATCAACGCCGTCCTCGGCGCTTTCTGCTTCACCCCTCTCGACTTCGTGCTTCCCTTCCTCTTCTACTCCGCCGCTTTCAGTCCCTCCCGTCACTCGCCCCGCTTCTGGCTCCACTGCGCCATCGTCGTCACCTTCACCCTCTTTGGACTGCTGGGATGCATCGCCTCCGTTCGACAAATTGTCTTGGACGCCCAGAGCTTCAAATTCTTCGCTGGGTTGATGTAAACAAAGCCCCGAACTTCAAATTCTTTGCTGGGTTAATGTAAAACAAAGCCCGGAGCTTCAAATTCTTTGCTGGGTTGATGTAAACAAAGCCCCGAGCTTCAAATTCTTTGCTGGATTGATGTAAGCAGCCCGGAGCTTACTACTTCCTACCTCAAGGGCATCCGCATCGCAATACTTGAATGGTGCTTTGGTCCCTAGAAAAGTTCTCTTAACACTGAAACCCAATGCGTTAAGCGATAGCCCGTGAAATTACTATTCATTCATTGTAAGTTTAGTGAACTCTATTGTATACTCTACTTGATGATTGGTCAATTGGTTATTTATGGGGAATATGTATCGAGCAAGGGTGGGGAACAAGAATTTTGATGGCTTTTTGAAAATAGATGTAAACTTTTAGCGTGTGACTGTGTGTAAGGGC
This sequence comes from Ulota crispa, assembly GCA_963920765.1. Classification (NCBI taxonomy): domain Eukaryota; kingdom Viridiplantae; phylum Streptophyta; class Bryopsida; order Orthotrichales; family Orthotrichaceae; genus Ulota; species Ulota crispa. Next base: position 14,363,437 of record OY987247.1, on the reverse strand, counting down.
ATTTGCACCCTTGTCAAGATTTGACACACTCCAAAACTCCAAACTTGGATGATATTTTTGTTCCTCATCCTTGTTCATGTTGCTTAATCTTTGAATGTGAAGTATTGGTTCTTGAATTTACTAATCATTTTAAGTTTAGTGAGTTTTATCCTCTATTCCACTTGATGATTGATCAACTGACTATTTATGAGACATATTTAGTGAGTAATGGTAATGACAAGAATTTAGAGCTCTTTTCAGAAATAGATATAAACTTTTAACAAGCCAACTTGGAGAGCAAAGGGTGTGGATGCTCTTCTTAGTGATTGATTGTTGCTGTTGTTGATAAATGATCAAAGGACTCCGCAACACACCAGTGAAAGAATTTCTCGTTTGGGTTCCGTGTGCATTTATTACAAGCAGATGTTCTGAAAATGACACTCTCTTATAGTTGGTATGTGTTGATTAAGAAAACATGTACCATTTAAATACCCAAATCTCTATTATAAAGCATCGGGTGTCTATTAGTCACAGGAAATTTGAAATTCTCTATGATCATCATCACAAATTTCAAATTCTCTGTTAAAGAGGGGTTTAGGGAGAGGAAAAGACAAGGAAAATGAGGGTGAAAAACAAAAGTAGGAGAAAAACAAGTTGGATTTAACAAATAAAGAAAAGAAGGAGAAAAAGGGTTAGTGAAGTGGCGCAAAGTGGCGCAAAGTGTAGGCAAGACATACTTATCTTTAAGTTGAACTTGAATAACCAAAAACAACAACTTTTACAAGATATTTAGCAACATCAATTCTTCATCCCTATATGTCCAAGGGTGTTATTCTTGTTTTGGAAGGTAGTTTTGAAGTTTTTGAATTATCCTTGGAAGACTATTATTAAACCTCAAAAAAAACTTGTAATCTTAGGATCTTGAACTTTAAGGCTTTTAGATGATACTACCAAAAAAAATTCCAAAAAGGCCACGTGGATTTTAAGATATTTGTGATTGAATGTGGATGAGTATGAAATTTTTTGGTTGTTTTTCAATTGCCCAAAACTTCTAATGCAAAAATGACAGCTTTTGAGTACAAAAATGGGAAACGACCACTTATGATGATTTAATACTTTATGTTGCTACCTCAAAACTCATGATCCCCCTTCATGAGCTTGCAATGCAAGCGTCAAAGAGCTACCACAAAACGTATCAAATGCTAAGGCTATCAAAAATATAGTCTATGTGGTAAGCTTCCAAATTTCACAAGCTCTTTGTGGTAACTTTATGAACTTGTTTTCTTGAACAAAAACCGGAGCAGCATCAACAATGGTTGGCAGTGTGGAATGAAGTAGTTTTGACATTGTGTGAGGTAGTAGCTTTGGCCCTAAGGCAAAAGTAATAGTTTCAACACTCATAAGTAATTGTTACGCAATTGTGGCAGGTAGTACTATAGTTTCAACATTGTGGCAAGTAGTAATTTTGGCTTTTTAGCTCGTAGTAGTTTTGGCAATGTGACATGTAGGAGTATTTGTACCATGTAGTAGTATTTGTACCATGTAGTAGTTTTGACATTGTAGTAAGTAGCAATTATGACAATGTAGGAAATAGTAGTTTTGGCATCGTGGCAGATCACCAATTTTTGTTGACGCACCCTCCTAGCCAACTCTATAGAGCACCATGTTCAGCAATAAATTAAAAAATAAAATAAAAATAGTGTTTTGGTTTTATTATTTTTAACAATACAATTTTTACGTACTAAAATCAATGTTATTTTTTATCACCAACCTTGCCGAGTAGGCTTTGTGCTTAATTATGGGCTCAAGTGAAAATGCTAATTAAGCTTCAACATCTAATATTTACCTAACACCACCTCATCAAAACAAGTGGAAACATTCCTTTAACTATTGAACATCTCTAAGGCATAATTCATATGTTGTTGTATAATTGTCATTTACTATCATCAAAAGTTTTAATTTTGGATTTCAAATTACTCACTAGGATTGTATTAATCCATATTTCAACTTCATTATTGATCTCAAATGTAGTAAAAGTGTGGATCCATTCCAAACACAAGAAAAATACCTCATATTGTATTGGTCACAGCGACATGCTCGAACATTTAACCCCTAAACAACTAAGCGAGCTGCTATGACCAATACAATACAAGGTTTTTTTTTGTGTGTGTTTGGAATGGATTCACACCTTTACTACATTTGAGATCAACAAAGAAGTTGGAATATAAATCAATGCAGTCCTAGTGAGCTATTTGAGATCCCAAATTAAAACATTTGGTAGCAAATTCCAATTATACAACAACATATGTATTATGTCCTATGGTCGTTTAAGGGTTTAGGGTTAAGGCTTAATCTAATCACACCTGTTTCTAAGGGTTTGGTGAGCAAGCATATAATGGGATACTATAGAGCATGTGATATCAAAGAAGGTTAAGGTAGACAGATCCATACCCAAGCATTTAAGGGTCTAGGGTACCGCAAGGTCTTGAAAAATTCAAGAAATTTTTTTTAGAGGATTAGCCTTTTCAACACGCTATTATGGAATATCATTTTTGGAAAAAAGTATTGTATAATATTTTACATTAAAGGACAAAGTTACAACTCATAGGACTTGCAACTGTAGACTAACCTTGAAACTTCTTGGATGTGTTCCTATGACAGCACTTGACAGTCCAAATCTCAATCCTCCCAAACTAGCTTAGCAATTGACATATGACGGGATTTGCTTGTGCAAGTAATATTCATTGCTCCGCTTTGAGTTCAAGAGTATATGGTAAACACCTCAAATGCAAAGTGCAAAATTGACAGCCGTTGGAGTGAGGAATGGGTATGTCTAAGGTAGGAACATCCATAAGCGTTAGTGTTTCCATAACCGTCACCTCTAAAATCTTGAAAAATCTATGGAAATATATAAATGTAATTACAAGGATGTACAACATGTGAACATGAAACCTTAGTGTTGATTATGGGTGCAATGGCATTTTGCTCTTTAAAAATTCACAACTTATTCTCACAGTATCCAAATAATACATTCAAAAGTGCCAACTTATTATTTTTCTGTTGCTAACAGGATCCTATAATTTAGTAAATGTTTATTAATAGTCATCATGTTCAGAACCCTTAGTTTGACGTTTATGGGTGCTCCTACCTTATCACAGAAGGTTAGCACAGCATGGTTTGTGTGTATCATTGTATTGACGAAACGCACAAATCCCTGTTCACACCGCAGTCTCCTCCAGCAACCCTATTCACACACCCACTACCACCCACACCTCATATCAGAAACTCATCACCCTCTCGCGCTCGTCGCCGAGGCGCACACCAAAGCTCCCTACTCTTTCATTTCCATCCAGATTCCAATCTCCAGGGAAGAGTCCCCGCATTGCTGCAACCTGCAATCTCTATCAACCCCTGGTGTACAATCTCTCGCAATCTCCACTTCATTCTTAGCCGTGATGCATTCCGCTGCGGCCACGTTCGGCCGACTCCGCCATGCCCCGACACTGGCATCGTCGTCGCATCTTCCTTCCGACTGCTCTAGTACCAGCACCAGCACGAGCATCACCAGCCGAGCTTGCCGTGTGCGATTTGCGAGGAGGGCGACCTCGGGGCGAGCAGCAGCCGCTGCAAGTCGACGAGGGCGTGGGCGAGGCGAGCAGCGGTTCCCCGTGGGAGAGTACGGGGAACGCGTAGTGGTGGCGTCGTATGACGACGACGACGACGATGCGGTGGAGAACGAGAACGAGGGCGATATGAAATTGGAGTGCGACGAAAGCGGATGCGTTGTTGTGAAGACCACTTCCAAGACTCTGGAGGAAGAGGACTACCGCACGGGGTTTCTTTGTTGCGACGTCACAGGTTTGGGTTTACCATTTTTTTGAAAAAATCCCATTTGAGCAATCGCAATGTAGGTTTTGGGAGCCTTTGGGGAACCATTGGAAACCATTGGGAATCATTGGGAATCATTTTCTTGTGCTTCGATGATTCCGAGGCAAGCACCAGAGCCCATTTTTCTTGTGCTTCGATGATTCCGAGGCAAGCATCAGAGTCCCCATTGTCTTGTGCTTCGATGATTCCGAGGCAAGCAACAGAGTCCATTTTTCTTGTGCTTCGATGATTCCGAGGCAAGCACCAGAATACGACTTCGGATGTTTCAAGGATGTTTGAAATGGCGAAACGTTGGAGGGGTCTTAGAGCATCCGCACCCTTGTACGCAAAACAGTGCTCTCAATGGCAGTTGACACTTGGCGTGGCCGCTCTGCTTGGCGTGCCTCACCACATCCGAGCCAAGGCCGTATGCAAACCAGAGCTAGCTCAAATGTATTTCGAATATTGAGGGCTAGCTCAAATGTATCTCAAACATTGAGGGTTACCTCAAATGTAGTTTGAACATTGAAACGTTTAGGGTTTGATGAGCGCCCAAATCCTAGACAATTGAAACTTGTTGATTGGTTGACACAAGAGGCCCACAATTGAAGCTCGACACCTATCCTCTTTGATATGCTCTCAGTGCTTGCTAGTGCTGGCTAGTACCTGCTTGAGGGCAAGGGTGGGGCATCAGAGATTTGAGCAAACCCATGATCGTAGATGCACACTGGACACCTGCTTTTGGACACCTGCTTTTGAGTGCTCTAGGTTGCCTACAAGGGTGCGGATGCTCTTAGTTGATCAGACTTTTGCAAGGAGTAGTCTTCAAAAGCGTCTCGAGTATTGAGGCATAAAAAATATCGTTGGTGTGTGTGAACCTGCAGGTTGTTACTTTGCAGATGAACCAGCGGCGGAGAATACGTTCAAAGTGCTGGAAGGAGCAGGGTGGCGCTTGGGATATGAAACTGCACCAGAGTCGGAAGAAAGCTTCTGTGCTATTGTAAGACCACACTCAATCAATCAGCGCATGTACAGTACAGTGGCTTCTCTTCAATATCTGGTTTTTCACTTGCTTGTAATTTGCATTGCAATGTTTTGAAAGTTTTTGCGTGGTTGTAGGTTGGAGCTGGTGGATGGAGCCTTGCCCTAACAGCATCGGAATTCAATGACTTCTGCTATCTCATACAGGTATTACTTAGTTATCTCCTAATTCCGTGCTAGACTCCATTCTTCTCTTATTCAGACGATGCTTTGCAATGATCACCAACATTTGATGCTTGTCGGTGGAGTTTTGCAGACGTTGAGAAAGGGCATCTCGACCATGGATCAGGATGGCATCATAGGCAAGGACGAGGTTGTCATGCAGGTTAGTTCGGATGTACCGATCAAAACGTGTTTCTACTCATTCCGCCCCTTTGAGCATAAACCTAGTAACAGAGTTTTCAGCGAAATTAGATTTTTTGCAGGAATTTGTTTTTGAACACCATCATGAGGAGATGAAAAGATCTTATTATGGTCATAGTTATCATACTCTCTTTATCCCTCTAAAAACATCCAAAAAGTTTCCTTGCAAAGGATTAACTGTGTTTTTAGTCTTTGTGCTGCATTCTAGAATCAATATACCATCTATAAAATGTATGCAAAATCTCCAGCTTTGATGTCGCCGTTTGGGCACCCAAATTTCATGCAAAAGTACCATATTTGTGCATACTGCGAGTTCCTCATTATTGATGATTTAGAGATTAGTAGCAACAATGATACCTCATATGGGCAAGGCCAAGCTTGCTTGGAGAGGAATTCTCTCTCCTCTAATCGCTTAACGTGCCCCCATGTGATCATTAAACACGGCAAACGCTTTCTCAGCGTTTGAAATCAGCAAAAGGGAGCTTTGTAGTGGTACAAGAAATGTGTCTGATTTGGAGCTTTTTAGAGGGACAAAGGGAGTACTTCGCAAGGTTTTTGAAACAGTTGTAAACCTTTGTTATTTTGTACTGAAGTTTGCCAGTTGTTGAAGGTTGGTATGACCATGCCAGAGTTACGCATGTTTTCAAGCAAGTTTAACTAATCCAGGTTGCTGATCTTTGAAATGTTTAGGTGGAGAGGGGTAGCCTTTGGATGGAATGCAGCATTCCCAAGAAGCGAGTGGCGATATTTCAACATTTTTGGAAGGTAGTGTATCACCCCATTGATGGAATTATTGCACATGGAGACAGTTTTCTCTGTAGAAACTTTTTAGACGACATTCCTTTGTTATTGAAGGAGTTTTTCTCTTTGCTATTTTCTTAGTTTATCCGGACAGCTCTTTGTCCAGTAATGTGAGTAGAAATGGGAACACTGTCTGACCCTGTCGTGGGTGTGAGGAGCAGCTTGGAAACAGAGCACTTGTGGACAGTCAACAGAAGACTGCTTTCAAGCTCCGGTTTCTTCTGTCAGGTGCATCAGGCAGACGACAGGTACACCTGATCTCAACAAATATCTGTTGTAAGCTGTTAAAACTTTGTATTGTAGCTCCCAAATACCAAAAATATCAGGGAAAATTTCATGGATACCCCTGAAGTTTGCAATATTTGCATAGACACCCCTGCTTTTTCAGAAATTGCACAAATACCCTTGGACCAAAGTTTTCAGGCGTTTGTTTTGTTGTGCATGCCACTTCCCTTTCTTTGTGTGCACATGGCTTCTTTTTTATTTCATTACGTTCCCTTCTTCAACATTGGTCATAAAGGAAGTGCAAGCACAACAAGTAAATGCCTAAAATTTATGGTCTAAGGGTATTTGTGCAATTTCTGAAAAAGCAGGGGTATCTATGCAAGTTTCGCAAACTTCAAGGGTATCCATGAAATTTTCCCAAAATATTATGCAAAGTTTGCGAGAATAGGTAACCCTCAACCAAATGCTTGGAGCCGTACTAGCAAAAACAGAAATAAAAAACCTTTGGAGAGAGAATGAAGAAAGGCGTGTTGCGGTTGTGTGCAGGCTGAAGGGTTCTGGCCGTCTGAGGCTGTCATGGACATGCTAAAGAAGATTGATGCAATGAATTTAGAACAGGACGACCTCGCCAGTGTACAAAAAGCAGTCAGTGCTTAACTTAATGGTTTTTTGCCGGTTGGAATCCGGCCTGTCAGCGAAAACGTTTGTGATTTATGGCAATGCGTTTGAATGCGTCTCATGTTACCTACCTTTCTGCCGGTGCGGACGTGTCATAGGTCATGTCGTGCTCAGGGGTACGCGGAAACGGAGAAGTTCTGGTAACGGGAGATGAAACAGGGAAATCCATAGTAGATCTCCATGAGGTCACTACTGACTATCAGACTATTGGCTCGGTGTTCTGAGCCAAAGTGCAGTACCGAGAATCGCCTTCACTGGAACCATGGCTGGGGGTTGACTTCCTTAAAAACTCAATTCGGTACAACAGAGGTATGGTCTGAACAGGCTATATGATTTGGTAGATGTTGTAATGTTCATGTGCATGCAACCGTTGACCGGGTGTTGTCCTGTAGTTTTGATTTTTTTATGGTGAAATCGGATTATTTTTTGTCTCTTGAATACCAAGTGTAAGGAGGTGTGCAATGAGAAGATGGCAATTAAGTAGGTCAGTTGAGCCTGTCCCTTTTCATGTTTTGGAAATCGTTGGAAAGTCGTGGTTTAGGAATTTTAGACACTGGAAGTAGGTAAGCATGTAGGACTGGTTTACTTATATTGTAAACTACAACGTTTGCATAGGTATATCTAGATTTGTAGTAAAAATTAATAATTTCAGATTAGATAAATGCCAAGTCCACAAATAATTTTGCAAAAGTGCTTATGTTTCCACAAAATATGAATATCACGTTTAAAGGTTCTTCAGGGTTTGTTGTAATGCTTCTGAATGTGTGTGACCATGTGGGCGGGTGGCACTCGTGCTAGAGAACCGGCATTTAGTGTATTATCAGCGGTTGAAATTGCAAAAACCGGTTGAAATTTGAATCATTAACGAAAATCTGGTCAAATTTTCAATATGTATATACATACGAGTTCAGGTACTCGTTGTACCAACAAGGGCAAAGTAAGGCCTCAATATAACCACTATATATATGTACCCCTTTTTCCCTTTTTTCCTTGTTGATTCTCCAAGGACTTGGCCTGGTTCAAACTAGGAACTGGACAAAACACAAAAAGTGGCACCTAGTTTGACCTATATCTTTTAGAACATTTCCATGTCATCCAATAGTGTTGGAGTAGAAAGCTGATACAAAGTAGGAGTGTTCATCTATTGGACAAGTTTGGAGCCACCCTTGTTACAAGCTCCAAAACCTACTATCTTGTTTGTTGATGTGGCTATATTGGTTGGTGACATGGCAAAATTGAATTATTAGAAAAACCCTAAATGTGGACACTTCAATAGACAAAATTAATACTTCAATCAATGAGGTTTGAGATAATTTTGTCCAATTGCTAGTCTACACCAAACCTTAGTGTAAACCACTTTGTGCATATACCCGTCTCTCTCCTTCCTTTTGATAGGACATTGAATGATACACCACAACACTCTTTCTTCATTCTTCAAATTGAACGGCTTCACCCAAACCCTAGACCGGAGGGATTCTTTTTTATATAGATAGATATAGTACATTACAATAATAATATAGGAAATTTACATGAAATAACTGGTGTATGTTTGTTTTTCTCAGACATTGCAATTTGTAACTGCTAGCAGTGTTCAATAGTTTGAAAATCAATGCACTGGAAAGGGTACTCCTTGTATTCAAGTTCCATCAAGTTCCATCAAAGTTTGAAAAGAATGCATGCAAAAAAAACCATAATTAAATAACTAAAATTGATATGTTGCAAAAAGAAAAACAGGATTTGGTCGTTTATGGGTTAGTATCATCAAGCTAAAACACAGTCTACCTCTACTGCAAAGTGCAAAGTGGTCATAGTTATACATTTCAAAAGCACCTCATGAATGATCATTTTTCAGCTCACGGCACACACTTCTAAAGCTTCTGAAACCAGAAGATTAACAACATATGGAAAAATCATTTTATTAACCATATTTGAATGGTGCTTTCCATATCAAGCTTGAGACCTGATTATGTCGTACCCCAAGGGCACGGTTACCACACCTCTGCCAAATGTTCATTCTTAAAATTAAAAAAATCTAGGTTCCATATTTTTTGAAATCACAAACATTCAGCTTCCATATTTTTATAGGGAAAATTTGATGGATATCGCTGACGTATGCGCTATTTGTATAGATGCCCTTAGTTTTCAGAGATTGCACAAATATCCTCAAACAGTTATTTTGTTGTGCATGCCTCTTCCTTTTTCCTTTGTGCGCATGCAATTTTGGAAAAGACGGTACTTATGCACAAAGGGAGAAAAAAGTGGCATGTACAACAAAATAAATGCTTAAAATCATGATCCAAGGATATTTGTGCAATTTCTGAAAAATTAGGGGCATCCTTACAAATACTACAAACTTTACTGATATCCATCAAATTTTCCCTCTCTGTTAAAGTTAAGTTATGATACATGCATTCTAAGTTTAGGGCAAGGGCCTCACTCAAAGGCATTCTCATGTCTAAGCCATTACAAATAAGAGCAAAGCATGAGTAAGCTTAGGCCGGAACGTTTCACAAAGCTTTCCTCACTGGCCATGGCTGCACTGGACCCGTGCTCCCAAATGTGATTTTTTACAAGTAGCTCAAATGGCTAGAAGCACTACATAAATGTGCTTTAATATTGTAGCATTTATTTTTCTGTAATTTTAAAATAATTTTCCATGGTAGTGCAAGAAGGTTTGGGATTGAAATGCAGGATGCCGTGTTTGGGAAGAACAGTCATTTAGTGTATTGTTTGTTAATGTCGTGAGGGTAATCGAAATTTCCTAGTGTATTAAGCAAATCTTAAAGGTAGAGGAACTGTGAAATTCCATGTTCCATTGCCAAGAGTACAACTTTGGGGTGAACATACCCAGTTGAATACCTACTCAAGCTCAAAGCGCTTATCATTATCCTGAATCTATTTAGTGTATTTTTAGGTGGTTGAAATTGTAGAAAATATAAAGAACAACAAAATAGCCGGACCATTCAAAAAAATTAAGTATAGTACATATAAGTATAAACATAGGAAATCTTTGGTGCATTCTTATGAAAATCGGTTGAAAATGGAAAATGGAAAATGCAAGATTTTAGTTGGTGAAGCTAAAATTTCTTCCCAAACTCTAACAAGATGTTTTCAAGTAGTTTGAATTGAGGAACATGTCTTTATTTACATGAGTTCAAGCTCTTAGAATCTTTCTTTACAATACATAAAAAGATGCGCTTTGTTGAGGATATTTTGTAGATACAAATATCTCAACATATGCTATTTTTAGGTACCATGCCTATTACACTACCACAAAAAAACTGATATGCATTTTGCTAAACTCAGCCACGTTTCTTTGGCAGTGGCGCAAAATTCACAAGTGTGGTTAGTTTTAGCAAGCTTATACTAAACGTTTTAGTATAGCCTCAATATAAATAAAAGCCATAATGTTGAATTTGGAATTATTAGCTAGTTTAGGGGTGTTTTCTTTTCCTTGAGGTAAGCCACGTTTGGGAGCAGTGCATTGCACTAGAAGTGTAATTTTCATACCCAGCTCAAGTTGCTACAAACACTCCTAAAATTGCAAAAAAGGCAAACTTAACATTACGGTATTTGCGTTTTTTTTGTAGCTCCTAAAATATTCAAGTTTAACCGTGCGGTGCTCACCTTTTTTTAGCTATGGAATAATTTGTTGTGATATTTCTGTTGGGTTTAGTCATACTACTGAAAACTGATTGTGACAAACTTAGATTAACTTGAATTTGAATTAGTATCGTGCAACATTCTTGAGGAAGCTTATATTCACACTCCAGAGGAATCTTTGTTGCAAATGAAGATTTTTAGTTTGTACGTACATTACATGTTCTCCTCACTTGTGTCCTAGTCATTGAATTGTGTCATCATCTAAATTTATTATTATCTTTTGTAATATGTTCTTCATCGTTATATAGTTAAGTGAAATCTTGACATGATCTCTTTCTAAAGAATGGTTTTCAGATTAGTTCAAGAAAGTTGTGAGTGAACCCAAAAAGGAAATTAGATACACTTCCTTCATTTTTGAAGGGTAGCTTGACCTAAATGTTTGTTTGTTTTGGATCCCACACCAAGTCACAAAAAACAAAGGCAAAAAATATCAAGATTGTATACTTAATCAAAGATGAGACTTTAGTATTTATGTAAATAAAATCTTTTTGTTGGCATCAAAATTGAAATTGTTAGAGGTGAAAGTAATAGGATTGTGTGTAACTGTGTGTTTAAACAAGTGTAGTAGATTAGTAAAAATAGGGGAAGGTTGCTTATTTTCTTAGGGAATTGACATGTGTACCACACCCTTTCAATCACTATACCACACCCCAAGGAAAATTTTAGATTTCTACCATCAAAAAGATGAAATTGAGAAATTTGAATTTAGATTTGGACTCAAATACCATGATTTAGTCTAGAGCCATAAAAAAAGTTGCAATTCAACAATACTCAATGAAAAAGTTTAGCTAGGGAGAAAAGTTTTACTTTTACTTTTGTTTGTAAAAAAAGATAAACATTTTCATTGGGTGTTGTTGAATTGCAACTTCTTTTATGGTTCTAGACTAAATCATGGTCTCTTAATCCAAATCTGAATTCCAAATTCTCAAATTCAACTTTTTGATGGTAGAAGTCTAAAATTTTCCCCTAGGGTGTGGTACACATATCAATTCCCATTTTCTTATTGTCTCTTATATAAACCATTGTACAGCCGGATTATTAAATTTTAGAGTATAGACAAGGTCTTAAAAACTTTGAGCAAGATTTGAAAACTTATTGTTCTCCAGATTTCATTTTTATTTTGATCATATGCTTGGAAAAGCTGCAAAAGTCTCTTTTTTTTTAATAAATGAAATACAATAAAAAGAAGTTGAATTACAATTTATCAACACCTTACTATTGTAGAGGATTGACCAAACATGGTCACTAAGGAGTTCTGAAATCAAATTTATCTAGACTAGTTTTCCTGGCAGTTTTTGGAAATTTGAATATTGAGCTTTGTGTTTTGAATGATGATACATATGTAATGTCTTTAGTTCTAGGTTTTAGCACTTGTGATTAATTCATATAGGAATTTCCACACAATAACTTAGTAAAAATAAGCTTCTCTATATGTAGTAAAAGGCATGCAATTGTTGACAATGTTTAAAGGGTTTGATTTCTACTTAACCTTTTAGAGGAGATCACAATTGTTACACCATAGCCTAATATCTAGTTTATAAAAAAAAATGGCTGAAAAAAAATGCAAGGTGCAAAAAAACAAATTATTGTTATAAAATCAAATATATTATACTTATGTTGAAATGTTGACAAACTCCACTCTCAACAACCAAAACAACTCAAAAAGCTTGCAATAATGCATTGAAGTACTACAAAAGATATTTCATATAGTGCAATTCAACATTGCAAAATTATTGATACTTGGATGAATTTTAATTTCACTAGGTTCAATTAGTTTAAAGGTGTGGCATCTCCCCTTGTTTTTCAAGTATGGTTTTGGCCACAACCTTCTGCTACCCCGCAAGTACCAACTTGACAATCCAATTCCCATACACAACATCCTTCACACACCCTCAACTAAGATAAGGTCCATGCTTGTGTAATCTCATTAAGATTTTGGCCACTTGAATCAGAGTATTTGAGATGTTATTTAAAAAAATTAGCATATAACATACCAAATTTACCGTGACTATTGTGACCGATCTTACTATTGCACCTACATTAGAAGAAATCTTGTATTAAACAACTGGTTCACAATGACTGCAAATGTCCTAAATGATTATACAATGACTCAATTACAGTCAAATTGAGTCATTTAGGACATTAGCAGTCATCATGAACTAATCGTTTAGGACAGGTTTTTCTTCTAGTGCTAGCAAATCTACATGTTTCCCTAAATTATGTCTTGATCCAATTCAAGAACATAAAACTATTAGTTATAAATTAGCCCCTCTTTAACCCAATTGAAGACAAATTAGACCAACTCCAAATATAACTTAAGCCTTAACATTACATATAGTGACCCTATAAGTCTCCAACTACCATTTCTTACACTAGAATACTTCATATAACCAAAGATAAATTGACCCCCTCATTATCCCCCGCTTGGGCAAATGAGACCAAGAGCTTAATTGGTCTCAAATTTTGAATTCATTTTAGGATTGAAAATATTACACTAGTTAAGATATCCTAGAAGCAAACAAAATTCACCAACTCCAAAAATAAGGACAGATTTTTACTTGAATCCTAGAAGCGAACAAAATCACCAACTCCAAAATAGGGGCAGAGTTTTAGTTTCAGCCATGTCTTTAATCCCTGAGCACCCAGGCCGTATCCACCAAAATCCGGGTTTTTGGAGACCGACAACTTTGATGCATCGTATCTCAGTCAATCAGATGATTCACAAAAAGTGACCATTGAAAATAGTGGAACACCTACTTAGGAAATGGCTTGCAAATTTTGGGAATAATTCACCGCGGGAGATGGGAGATTATAACATTTGATCAAACATGTGATGACAAAATTTCATTTTTTGGTAGGTAGTTGCTATTTGATGATTTTTACAAAATTCTATTAGCCCAAAATTAATCTCAAATTTTGTGAGCAGCAAGATCAAATGTGAATGCACACACTTGTAAATTATTGAAGATTGCACTTCTTTTTATGTCAAGTTTTTAGGACTTCAAATTGCTAACGCATGGAAAACAATGACCAGCACAATTGGTGACAGTTGCCATAATAAGGGTCTAGAACATGCTTGAACCCTTGCCAACAACTTTCCCGCTACCACAAAGCTTACACAAGGAAGCTTGCATGGGATGTTGACCGGTTGCAGCATGTAAAACATTGCTTGCTAAACCGTCCCCGTTGCCCCATACGGTGTTTCACCAAATCAAATCTCTTACAATGCTTATACAACAATTTGGCTTTCCTTGCCATTACTCCATTGACATGGACAACTTGAATGCTTTCATAATTGTAATTTATAGCAAGACCAAAAAGTTAGATCTAGTGCCTCCAAACAAGGCTTTAAAATCTGGAGCGACCAAAATCTAGTAGTTGGGGCGCTCAGGGGTTAAAGATGAGCTAAGCTTTTCTACCCTTCTCATGAAAACATGAATGTGCAATGAACAAAGCCCAAGCCCCATTCATCCAAGTGGGGGGCAACAAGGGGGTCAATGCACCCTGGCCTTCAGGCTTTAGGGCTAGGTAAGAGCATCTCCTGCCACTTGCCAAATGAGCCCTTTGCATTCCACCTATAATGGTTTTTGCAATTAGAGTTTCCAACATGGGATCATTCAGGTTTAACCAATTCCACGTCAAATTCGAGATTTCTTCTAATCCCTTCCAAAGTCCCTACCAAGCATTGTTCACGTTGCACAACCAAATGTACTAGTACAATTTGTTCTAACACAAGTGCAAGTCTTGAAACTTTTCAAATTGCAAGAGAACTTCTCACCATGTTGCACTACTTGCAGCTCTTGTCCCCTACAAACCTAATTTCCAAGGGCTTCATTTGACCGGTGGCAGGAGATGTTCTAACACTACGAAAATTACGTCCTGGAGGCACCCTCAAGCTTACGAAAGCACAAGCGCATGTGGAGTTGTGAGTTGTGGCGATGCCGTCAGTGCTAAGTCTCCACAACTAACTACGACCACAGCAGCTCCTTCCACTACAACACAAAACAGAGCTTGCAACAGTCCTCGCAAGTTTTTTCATTATTTCCCTGTCCACAACTCTCGTGAAGCTTTTACAACGATTTTCACTACCAAAACACTCGGGGGAAAAAAATAAAGGCGTTGCAGCAGCACTAAATCTTTGCTTGCTTCACTGCTGTCGTTTAGTGTCATGTTTTGTCACTACATAAGAACTGAAAGAAAGCCTTGCCATGTATTCTAGTAGTTGCAACATTGCTAGTTAGTGTATTTAAATGTTGGCAATGTCAATGAAAGTGTTAAGTTATTCTAGAGTTGGTAAAGAGGAAATCTGAATGATGGTTAGATAGGTTTTGCAGCACCACGGGATTTAGTAAGACATCCTGTGCAAAGCATGAGTTTAATACAAAGCACAATGATTTTCTAACCAGCAAGCTACAGTATATATGTATTTGATGGAGCCGGTAACAAAAGTCTTCTAAGCTGCTGGACGTTGTGCAAGATTTCGTGTATTGCGCAGAACTAGATTTATAAAGCTACTTACCGTTGAGAACTATTTATCTTTAAGAAAGTAGCATGACTGTCTTTCACAGGGACAAGTACTTCCTGAAATTGCTAAGCAAATCTTGGTAACTAAATGATGCAGGGGTGAAACTGACCAGTAGAGGTAATTCAATTCAAAGCTGAGGCAATCGTATATCAATCCACATTGACAACGCCTCCAAGACACAGCTAAGTTAAATGATCAGAAGTGGGACAGCGACGACTTACAGACAAAGTTGTAATTTCAGTTTGCAAATGCCATATTGCAATAATACCAGATTATATGAACCTTCTAAAATTAGGTCAAGAGTTTAATATACAAAATGTGAAAGCCGCCTGATAGTCAGTCAGCTACCGGTAAAATGAGTATGGTCACTTACTAGCTTCTGAAGCAAAAGACAATTAGAGAAAGCTTCCATATGTTCAAATCTACGCTCGCTCTCCTCGAATCCGGCGAGCCAACTGAATATCCTTGGGCATAATCGTAACACGCTTTGCATGAATAGCGCACAGATTAGTGTCCTCGAACAGACCAACCAAATACGCCTCGGACGCTTCCTGCAACGCCAACACAGCCGAGCTCTGGAACCTCAAATCCGTCTTGAAGTCCTGCGCGATTTCACGAACCAGGCGCTGGAATGGCAGCTTTCGGATCAACAGCTCCGTCGACTTCTGGTACTTGCGAATCTCACGAAGCGCCACCGTCCCCGGCCTGTACCGATGCGGCTTCTTCACTCCTCCCGTCGCTGGTGCGGACTTCCGCGCCGCCTTGGTCGCCAGCTGCTTGCGCGGCGCCTTGCCTCCCGTGGACTTGCGAGCGGTCTGCTTGGTACGCGCCATCGATCGCTACACCTCAAATTGCTAAGTTACACCGAAACAGAGCTACTGCACTCAAATTGCTGTAACACCGAAACAGAGAGAGCTACTGCACTCAAATTACCACGCAAACTGGATCTGCTGAACTTGAATTGCGCTAACAAACTAGACCGGTGAACAATACGAGATTTGAAAGAGAGAAAGAGCGGAAGAGTGCACCGGGAGAGAGGGAGGGAGTGAGAGTGGAGGCTTTGCGAGCAAGCTTATAATTAGGGTTTGAAGGCCAGTTCGAGGTATTGGCGGGAGATTGGAAAAATGGCGGGACTTCCCGCCTCTCCTCCCCGCGCTGGATGATGTCTGTTCAACGGTCCCATCCAAGTTCGGGTTTCTGTTCGGAAGACGAAAGTCGCCATTCATCCATCCATTTTTCCATTATCATCGACGGTACTTTACATTAGGTTGAGTTTCCACGGTATTCAGACTGTCCGAGAGTACCGTGACCCATAGTCCGGGAAGTTTTTTGTTAAGCTTACCCTACATTATTTTGGGCCAAGTGGTTGTGTAGAATGTACTCCCAGCTAACCTTATACAAATAAATGGTCGGCTTTTTTCCTAAACTTTTGAATTCAATTTGATTATCCGGCTAGCTTGTAACTAAATGTCGGTACTCCTTATACATTGCAGTGACCTACAAGCTAGTTTAGTTCACCATGTTTTACCCTTCAAAAACTTGGTATTTTATAAATTAAAATTAGTATTTTAGAATCTTGTACCATTATTTTTTATTTCTTACTCAATCCCAATCAAGCACACCAAATTTTGAATTTCAAAAAACCAAAATCTTATTTCTGGTGAATTATTTTACATAATATTCATGGTTTTACATGATAAATGATTAAAAAAAAATTGGTAATGAATTTTTGTGATTTGATTGAATGGATGCATAGGAAACAATCATCCATACGCACAACTTTCTTTCTAACAAGCATCTCCAAAAAAAATTGAAATTCCTTCTATGTAGATTTTGATGTTGAGGTGATTATGACCAAATCTTGTAAACTAGATATTTCTTTGTAGTAATTAGATTTTTTTGTTTGACTTAAGTAATATAGTTAGGTTTGAATCTTTAAGCATTATGATATGGTTATTTTGCCAAAAACTAGTCAAAAATACATAAATATCTATATTACAAGATTTGATCATGATCATTCCAACATAAAAATCTACATAGAAGGAATTTTAAAACTTTTTGGAGATAATTGTTAGAAGGAAAGACAAGCATATGGATGTTTCCTATGCATCCATGCAATTGAATCTCAAAAGTTCATTACCAAATTTTGTTAATCATTTATCACGTAAAACCATGAATATTATGTAAAATAATTCACCAATAATAGGGTTTTGGCTTTTTGAAACTCAATTTTTGGTGTGCTTGATTGGGATTGAATAAGAATCTTTTTTAAATGGTACAAGTTTCTAAAACGCTAATTTTGTTTTATAAAATGCCAAGATTTTTGAAGGGTAAAATATGGTGAACAACATGGTTATAGGTGAAATTTAGTATTTTGACAAACAATCTAGGCTCATGGCTCATTGCTCATGAATCCTTACTCACGCTATAGCATTCCCATCCAAAAAAAATAGTAAATTTTGTACTCTTTCATGGTTAGTCACAAATCTCTTAACCCTTAAAATTTTCAGCCATTTTGAAGGTGTTTTGGACCTCAATTTTGTAAGTTATGAAAGGGTGAAGCTTAAAGAATGATGAGTCATTTTTAGGCCAAAGTAACCGTAAGATCTTATAGAAAGCCAAGTCCTTATCATTTTTGCAAAGTTTGGTTTCAATCCAAGGGTTTGATTGGAAGATTATAACAAAAGTGTAAATGGTACTACAAGGAAACCAATGTTTTGGAGTAGTTGAAATTGTGCTTTGATTGGCTCTTTTGGACACATAACATTTTGAAAAGTTGGCATCTTATGCTCATTCTCAAGGTAATCAAGTTCCACATGCATAGAAATAAGTCTTGTATTCTTAAGGTAAAAAATGAGTGAGAACATGGTCTTGCAATAGTGACCACTTTACCCTTAAATTTCAAAAACTGAGAGTAAATTGAAGACTTTCACAAATCCAAGGCCAAAATTTAACACTACAACTCCAAGACCACCCATGGTTTGAAAATTTCTATAAATTCAGTGGTGACTCTTTTTCTAAATTTGAAAACACCCTTACATAGCTAACTTGTTTATCTTTCAAATGAGTCAAAGTTCAAATGACTCTTCACATTCCTAAAGTCTTAAATGGCATTGCTAAAAACCAATTGACCCAATTTGGGTCTAAGAAAAATTTAAGGGTTAACATTCACATGGATTTTTTGATCATTTTTAACAACATCATCTAAAAGCATTGAAGTTCATGATCTTATTATTACAAATTTCTTTCAATATTTAATAATGATCTTACAACCACAGTTCAAAAATTTCAAAAACGCTTGACGAGAAAAGTACCGTGGGCATTTAGGGGTTAGATTAGATTAAAAAAAAACTCCGTTTGTGGCCTCTAATATAAAGCAATTGAGATAAAATAATGCACATTTGTCTTACATGGAGTAGTAGCTTACCAAAGACACATACAAGTAAGGTGCAATTTGGATAGTCAAATTTAATATTTCAAAACCCACTAATTTAGAGTAAAACATATTGAAAAGCAAAAAGGCCAGTTTCAAACTGACAATGACTTAGTAATAATGCATACTAACCTTTTAACCCCTACGCGCCGAAGCCATTTCCACCAAAATCAGGGTTTTAGGAGATTTACAACTTTGATGCACCACATCTCAATCAATCAGATGATTTATAAAAAGTGATCGTTGAAAACAATGAAACATCTACTTAGAAAACAGCTTTTGAGAACATTTGACTGTGGGAGATAGGAGATTATAACATTTGATCAAACATCATGTAATGATAAAATCTCAACTTTTTGAAGGTAATTGATACTTATTGATTCTTCCAAAATTTTGTATGCCCTTGAATTATTTCAAATTTTGTGAGTAGCAAGGTTAGATGTGAATGCACACACTTGCAAATTTTCAAAAATTGTACTTCTTTTTATGTTAAGTTTTAGGATTTTAAATAGCTATTGTACAAAAAATAATGACTGGCACAATCGGTGAGGGTTGACACAAAAATGGTTTAGAACATGCTTAAACCCTTGTTGGCAAATTTTCCGCTACCACAAAGCACATGCAAGGAAGTTTTTAAGGAGTATTGACCAATGGTAGCCTCTAAAATGCTACTTGCTACCTCGCCCCATATGATGTTCCAAGTAGTCAAGGGTCTTGAGATACCTCTACAACATTTACCTTGCCTTGCTATTATTCCACTTACATAGAGCACTTCAATGCCTAGATAATTGTAAATTATAGCTATGTCAAAAAATAAGATTCATTGCCTCAAAAACGCCTTTGACATCCTAAGAGGCCACTTTTAGGCCTATGGGGCGTACATGGGTTAAGGACCAAGCAACCATATTTTGGTAGCAAAGAGTGGTTTCTCACTTATAGAGTAAAATTGCTCAACAATTTGGAAGTTAGTCTTGAAGAACGCATGTGTTCACAAGAATTTTGCATTCAATTAGAAAAACAACAACAAAATCGGGTGTGAATTGACAAAAAACTGTGTCTATACCGCATAGTCTCAAAATACAAATCCGCTTTGGTCATAGATGGATCAAAGCAACAACTCAATACATCAAACGTTTAACCCTTTAGAGCCGCTTGCTTTCCAAGCTGGTCATTCTTTTGGAAAAACTAAATGCTTCAAACTTTTTAGTAATTAATTCAAATGTAAAAAGCACAATCCAACCGTATCAATGTAAATTGCGGTCTTAGAAGATAAGCACGTAAATTTTTTGGACCTATCTATTTATGATATGTGTTGCATTGGTTAAGTGAAAGATGGTGCATTGGATTAAGTTTGGATTGTACAAGTTGAATGAATGGCTCCTACAAGCAATTACCATAGATAAAGATTTTGAAATTGTATATTTTTCTTATATGTGATATGTTGAAGGGCTTGGACTTAGGGTTTTGGGAAAAAGTTGTACCATTTGTTGTATTTGATGAAGGAAAGGCATGGGTGGTTAGGGTGCAGAATTTGTGGAAAAGATCATGGAACTTTGATCATTTTTAGAAAAATGAGATTTGCATGGTTAGAAAATCCAACCGGATAAGTTATTTGAATAGTATTGATCTACGACCATGTGTTTTTCAAAAGAAGTGTGACAATATATAAGTGATTTTGACCATGCAACGCTAAAAGGACTGAAATGCTCAAGTAGGGGGTACAAAGCCAAAGAATAATTGAATTGGCCGTTGTCATGGCACTACTTACTTGGTCCCTAAAGACATCAAGTGACGTCATCCTCTTGTTGGTGTTTTAATGAGTGATTTGTACTAAACACTCAAATTTTCTGATACCCCTTGTGATAAATCACTCTCTCTACAACAAGATGTAATTCCAAACTTTGATCAAACAAATGCTTGTGAAAATAGACTTCATTCCTTACATGTTTGTAATTGATCAACCCATGATCCAAAATTGCTAACACACCCTAAATCTCATTTCAAAACCTAAAAAGGCAGTTTCTGCCTCCTCCAACCCTAAGGGGTTAAGAAGAATGTCACATTTCAATTGTGTGGTCCAAAAAATTTATAGATTGCTTAACCCTTAAAAGCCCAAGGGGGTAAGAGCAAAACACATATGCATTATAAAATGATACTTTTATAACTTTGATGAAGTTTGCTTCAAAAGAGAAAATAAGGATCGTGATGTTTAATAATTATCTATACAATCAAACATTCAAAAAGGTTTTGGATTTTAATTTAATGAATTTAGAAGCATTTATCATTTAATATTCACCAAAATTACAAGTTTTATTTATAGACTTTATAAATTGGTATGATTGGTTAAAAATAGACATTCTATTGTAAGATTAAAAAATACAAATTTTCAAAGGAGAACATCATTAGTTTCTTGAACTAGTAAAATTTGTAACTAGCAAATATTGAAGTGTATATCTTTGAAATTTTCTCCTTGGTGGAGTTTAACTTGGATTGACATGATTCAAGTTGAGTGGGAAAGTAGACTTGCTTTTCTATTTAAATGTACTTTTCTTTTTCAAAAAAAATTCTTTTGCATCTTGGATAGCATGAAAATAAGGGCAGCGACCAAAAAATGGTCAATTGGGCGCTTAGCAGTTAAGAAATACACTCATATTGTTTTTCTATACAATAGCAATATAATTGTGATGTTTAAAGATCTATTGAAATGGTGTTGTCCTTTTATTTTTAAAGTTGTCAATTTACATTTAGCCACTTCTTGATTGTTTTCATTGGTTGGATTTTCCATGGCGTTTATGAAATTTTTGTATAGAATAGCTTTAGCATAGCAAATAAAGTGAAATTTTGACCCTTTTTGTCCATTTAGATACTCCTTGGGATTGCTATTTTTATCCATTTTGTGAGAAACTAGTCTTCTTAGAAAGGTAGGAAACCCTGCTTTTTAGAAACATAAGGTAGATGCTCCAAACAGTCACTTTAAGGGCTGGTCAAATTTTTATGGACCTTTTGCCATAAGAAGTTTTTTTGTTTAATTTTCAAACAAAGAGAAATGGATGCCAAATGTAACACAATTTTTTTCAAAGCATTATTGAGTTATTGATGAATTTTCAAAGTTTGCTATAGTAGACACCTATTTGTGACTCTAGGTCTTTCATAAACCATCCCCTTGCAACTTGTAAAGAGATGAGGTGAAACCAAGGAGTATGATTGGCTCTTGCAATAAAATATACCTTCTCTTTTATGACTTAAAGGGATCCATTTAAGGACCACTTTAGAACCATTCTTGAGCCACCTATGAGATGCTTTCAAAAAAAGGTCGCTTTCAGAGCACACATCTACCTTAAGGCTCTTCTCAAGCAAAGCTCCCATGAAGTGGTAACATCTAGAGCCATTCAAGCATCAAAACTAGAGATTTCCCACCTATGACTCACTCAATCATTAGAATATTTTACTTTCAACAATAGATTTGGTTAAAACTTTGACACCTTAGAAAAAACAAGATGTTCTTTCCATTCATATAGTTGGATTATTCAAAATGAGTCCATATTTGATTCAATTCCACATCTAAGTTTACCATCCTTGTTTTTAGCAGATTTAGTGAAAACATGTGTGGTCCTTAAAGGGTTAAGACCACAATGTCCTCATGAAATGAATATATTGTGAACATATCAACTTTGATAATACACAAACTAAAGAAGAGCAAGTTCACTTTATGAAAATTTCATGCACAAGATCCAAATGAGCGTGTATTCATATCAATTGGCATATTTTTGGTCAAAAATATCTACTAATTGAGGTAAGATTCAAGAAGCGGGTTCACCCTTATGGATTCATTTGTTGAGATAGATGAGCAAAATGACATAGCCATTTTGTGGTTTTTTGGTAAACGCATTTGTGGGCTTGCTTCACTACCTCTTGTTGGACTTTTGTGAAGTGTTGAAGGTATAATTGGCATGATGAAGTCAATTCAAGAGAGAAAGAAGTAGACATTGCCATTTTTTAATGATAAGTTATAGCATTGGTGAGGATTGATAGTCCATTGGTTTTTTACAATGCACAATGAATAGAGTAAGGAATAAATGCTATAAAAACTGCCAAAACAAGGTTTATGAAATATTCTTAATGCTCTTAAGAAACATGCAGCGCATTTGATTCATGTTGGAGGGCTAGAAAGCTCACTTGATGTACGGTAGGCACACCTATAAGCGTGGAAATAAGGGTTTTGGAATAGGTAAATCAATTGAGTAGCTTTGAAAAAATATTGTAAGTTAGGAAGTGGAAACAAAAAATGTTGGCATCAATTTCAAGGTTCTAATTGCAAGCATTTGTTCACAAAGATTTTTCAAACTTCAAAATTACTGAAATTGTAGGACTCATGTGTAAGAGATGTTAAAAACAAGGCTTGTTGGTTCTTAAATAGTGAGATGGGTACTCAAAACCTCATGCTAGTCACCCACAACCATCACTTCATCACCCATAACCATCACTTCATCACCCATAACCATCACTTAGTCACCCACAACCATTTGTATTTTTATTGATTAGCCCCTACCACTGGCAGGTGACGGGCATGAGGACACAATGCTTATGAATGCTGCTACCTTAGAAGTCTTGAAGGTTAACATGAAAGTTCAACTTTGTCATTAGGTTGTGAAAATATTTTCAAAATTATTCTTTCTAACTAATGAGTCAAAATGGACATTGATGAAAAGGAAATGTTGGCTATATGCAGACACTTGACCTTAACCAAGCTCATAAAACATGCTTTGGGCAAAAGGGGAGTAGGCTTGTGATCTTATCCAATTGTTGATCTTACAAAGGTTGACGTTAACCAAGCACCATTGTATAAATTTTGCTAAATTTAACCACTTTTTTGTAACAGTGATGCAAAGTTCCCAAATGTGGTTAGTTATAGCATATCTTATACCAACTGTTTTAGTATATCCACAAAATGAATGAATTCCATAGTGTTGAATTTGGAGATGTTAACTTAATTAGCAATGATTTTTTTTTGCCCTTGAGCCTCTTATGAAAGCCACATTTAGGAGCACTGCATTGCAATGCACAAGTCTTGTTTAACCCTTAAACGTCCATAGGGCAAAGGATATATGCTGACGTATAATTGTCATTTGCTACCTATAAGAAATTTTAATTTGGGATCTCAAGTAGCTCACTAGAACCGCATTGATCTATTCTCCAACTTCTTTGTTGGTCTCAAATGTAGTAGAGGTGTGGATCCATTCCATATACAAGAAAAATACCCCGTATTGTACTGGTCAGAGCGACACACTCAAACATTTAGGGGTTAAGCTCCATGCTGGTCCAAATAGCCGATACAATTGGGGAATGCTGTGACCACTGGTCTCAAATGTAATTTTCATATGCAGCTAAAGTTGCTAGATATATTGCTAAATTTGCTTTTTATATGTATATATATATATATATATATATATATATATATATATGTATATATATATATTTGTATATATATGTATATATATGTACATCTATATATATATATACTATGGTATTTGCATTGTTTGTAGCTGATTTAAGTTTGACCATGTGATGTTCACCTTTTTGAGTAGTTACAGAACTATTTTGTTGTAATTTCTTTTTGTTGAATTTAGTCATATCAATGAAAATTGCTTGTGACAATCTTAGGTTAACCCCTAAAGGACGGAGCGTGCCGCTGCAACCAGTAGAGTACAAAGTGTTTTTCTTGTATTTGGAATAGATTCACACCTTTATTGCATTTGAGATCAACAAAGAAGTTAAAGAATAGATCAAAGCGGTTGTAGTAGACTACTTGATACCAAATTAAAATTTCTTATTGATAGCAATTATCGATTATACGGCAGCGTATATACTATGCCTTATCCTCCTTTAAGGGTTAACTTGAATTTGAAGTAGTTTTGTATAATATTCTTGAGAAAAGTTATAATTCATCCTCTAGAGGAATCTTTGATGCAAATGAATTTTTTTTTTGGTTTGTGCATGTTCTCCTCAGTTCTTTCCTAGCCACTAAACTGGGTCATTGTCTTTTGTGATATTCTCTCCACTATTATAACAATTTGGTAAATATCTTGAGTGTGGTGGCAATGAGCAGTAGCAATAGAAAACTACATGTGAACAAATGATAGGGGACCTAAAAAGCGTTTGAGATAAAAATTATAATTTGTTTTTTATATAGGGTATAAAAAAAGCCATGACATGTCTTCAAGCTACTATAGGGTGTAGAAAAATAGGTCCAAATATGAAAAAAATAGACCTAGGATAACCCCTTTTTATTCTTTTTCTTGGCCAAAAGTATTAATTGTTGCACCTTGTGAGTGGCATATTCAAAGTGTTCAATAATATGGCACCTTCCTAGTAAATGAGCATCATTGACAATTTTTACAAAAGATACAATAGTAGTATTGACTACACTTTTCTAGTTGTAAGTAGTCATTATTGGGGGAAAGAAAATAAAATTTGAAATAAGTTTAATGTAGGACAAAAGATGTAGTAGAATAAAAAAATTATCTAAAATTACCATATCATTTATTCATATCAATTTAGAATTATAAGTGATGCAAGCCCCTTCTTTAATAATCCAAAGTAGGAAATTGCATAATGATAGAGTGTTTAAAAAAATAAAAATAAAAACATTACCCCCTAAAAAATACTTGGTGTTTGCACCTACCTCCTTATTTTTTTTACACACTGAACTAACTCCCGAGGTAAAGATCTTTGTATGATCTCTTTCCAAAGAAAGGTTTTCAAATTCGTTTAAGAATGTTGTGAGTGAACTCATATAATAAATTAGATGCATTTCTTTTTTTCATGAATGGTAGCTTGAATTGAGTGTTTGTTTGTTTTGGATCACACACTAAGTCACAAAAGACAAAAATAAAAGATACCAAGATTGTACATGCAATCAACTCAGAGATTCTATAATATTTTAAGGTAGATCAAATTATTTTGTTAAAACCAAAATTGAAATTGTTAGGGAGTTGAAATAAATTTTAGGTAGAGCACCTAAAAGTGTTCAATTTACATAGTTCTTGTATTGTAGTTTGTAAAGGACACATGTCTTGTGCCTTGTACTAGTATATAAATATGGAAAAAAGGAAAAAGAAAAAAAGAAAAAAATGTCCCGCCTTCGTCCCTGGGAGTGCTGGATCACAGTAAGAGTATCTGGTGTACCCTCTTACTGGGGCGCACACCAAGCATTTTTAAAAGTAATTCAGGATTCGAGGCTCCAGCATAAGTTTACTTTTTCTTTTACTTTTTCAGAACACTAAATGTAAATCTAGTATACTTTTAAAGAAAAGCTCATTACAAATATACATGTGTCACATATCAGCTTTAGCCCTCACTTGAGGTGTTTGCGGGTAGTTGCAAGAAACACTTCACATTTTTGTCTCAAACACCCTGAAAACTGGTAGTACAATCGGGTATCGAGCACTTACAAATTGCTAGTGTGAGTCAGCAAGCTTTTTTGTCAAAACATGGAGCATAATTGATCCATGTTGGTGGGAAAATTTATCATTGCATCCCTATGCAATATAAAGCAAGTGTACCAAATTTCAATTCTCAAAAATCAAAACTCTAGTTTTGGTGCATTTTTTTGTAAGAAATTCATGGTTTTACATGATGATTTATTGAAAAATATTGGTGATGAATTTTTGAGATTTGATTCCATGGATATGTAGGAAATATCCATATGCACATCTTCCATGCTAAAAAACACCCCTTTAAGTAACAAACACTTTAGCAACAAAAGATTCATTGAAACTTGTGATAGGCCCAAATTTTGTAGAATATATATTTTTGTTTTTTAACTAGCTTTTTTATCAAGTAAACAAAACATGATGTTTGGAGATACAAACTTAGTTACAATATTTGAGTCAAATAACAAAATTTGATTTTCATAAAAAAATATGCATTTTACAAAATTTGGGCCTATCACAAGTTTCATTGAATCTTTTGCTGCTAAAATGTTTGTTACTTAAAGGGGTGTTTTTTAGCATGGAAGATGTGCATATGGATGTTTCCTACATATCCATGGAATCAAATCTCAAAAATTCATCACCAATATTTTTCAATAAATCATCATGTAAAACCATGAATTTCTTACAAAAAAATGCACCAAAACTAGAGTTTTGATTTTTGAGAACTGAAATTTGGTGTACTTGCTTTATATAGCATAAGAATGCAATGATAAATTTTCCCACCAACATGGATCAATTATGCTCCATGTTTTAACAAAAAAGCTTGCTGGCTCATATTAGCAATTCGTAAGTGCTAGATACCTGACTGTACTAGGTAGTACTATGAGCTTTTGATTTTTTTTTTTTTATAAATAATATAAAACATGGAAAATTTGTAAAGCACTTAAAATAGTATACTTGTTAAAATTTAGACCTAGAAATTTTTTATTCTAAAAGTTATGCACAAAAGTAGAGGGACAGAAATTACCAACAAAAAGTCAATTTCTTTTTTTCTTTTAAGAAAACGGTAAAAAATTTCAAAAAAATAAAACAAAAGATGATCATTTTTTATCTCTTTGAGTAGCTTCACCTGATGCAAGTGGTTTTTGTAGGAATTTTTTTTAATTTCACCTATCATTTGAGAAAGGATGCCCACTTTGAGGGTGTGTGCACGGCATGGAATTTAGAATTTTATGAAACCCTTCTACACATCCATGTAATGCTCTATGATGAACAACTTTCCTGATTTGTGGCATGAAATTTGCTTTTTTGGACCCAAAATAGTACTAAAAATCCCCAAAATGGCCAAGGTAGACACCTATTTGGGGGTTGTCCAAAAATAGTAAAATAATTTAAAAATAACTGCAAAAATTAGTGAAGGTCTATAACTATGATATATACCTTCCTTAAAAATTTCAGCTCAAAAGAACTTGCTGTGCAAAAGTTACAAGCCAAAAAGCACCCACAAGAGGTGAAGGGGACAAGAAATAGTACAAGTGTTTTTTGCAATCACCCTTGCATACTGTAGCAAGATAGCAGCACCCATAACCATCAAATTAAGGGTTTTAACATGATTACTAATAAACATCTAGCAAATTATAGGATCATATTAGCAAGAGGAAAATGATAAGTTTGCACTTTCAAATGTATTATTTGGATAAAGTGAGAATAAGTTGTGAATTTTTAGAAAGTCAATTGTAATTGCACCTAATACCAACACTAAGGTTTTGTGTTCACATATTGTACATCCTTGTAATTACATCTGTTCACTTCTACGGATTTTCCAAGATTTTAGAGGTGATGGTTATGGGTACAGTGATGGTTATGGGTACAGTGATGGTTATGGGTGTTGCTACCTTATATCAAATTTGATACCGGAAAGGTGTGTTTGAGGAGACATTAAATTAAAGGATTTTGTTTTTCAACCATTTTTCTAGGAACCCATTGCCGACCAAGGTCTGGACTAATGACTCAATTTCTATTTTAAGCAGCGAGACTCACCATCATTGCTTGCAGTTGCAATGGCTGCTAAGTTAACCCTTAACCCTTTAGTGCTTGGTTGAACCACTTTTGGGTTGATTTTGGTACTCCGTTGTTCTTGTCATCTTTGTTCTATCTAATTTGCAAAAACATAGAACGTAACGAAGTTGGGGGTTTGGCTTGAGCTCCTATTGGAACAAATTTCAAAGCAAGGCATAAAGAAACATGGTAGCTATGCACGTTTTACATATGAAGCTGGGAATCTCATACGGGTGTAACAAACAAAACACTAATTCAGTGCAACTGTGACGTGGCCCCAAAGCCCACATATTGCACCCAAAGTATCTGATGCTAACTCTCTAGTAGTTGTGCAAAAGATGCATAGTTTATTTAGAAGTTATACTTGTGGCGTATTTAAGCTACAACATTGCATATTCCTTGAAATCTTAAGCTCCAAAGGTTTGCAATGCTAAATGTGGAACCTTGTACCTCAAATGACACCCAATGTAGATGATATTGACCAATCGGATTTTGTGCATGTTGTATTCAACCATATATGTGTGGCCACGTTTGTATTCTTCCAATGCTCAATTTCACAAATCATGCCGTGAAATGCACAGATTGACTCAAATTTTGTATTTTTTTAGAAGTGCAGTAGCCTAGAATGGGGCAATAGCCTCTATGAATTTCACCACTATCAAAAGTTTCAATTGCACCATTGACACTAATTAGTTACAGTGTCTCACGTTTTTGCACAAGAAGTTTTTTTGGATCATCAAGCTTCTCATAATCCTCACGTGGAATTGTTTTGATAGATCAAACGTTTTTTTAATATTCATGTTGCCAAAGTTTATAATTTTGATATGTCTGGTCTAATTTGATTTTAGAAATACAGATTTTGTCCTTGAATGTGTTTTGTAGATTGTATAGTGAAAATTTGAGGTGCACTAAAGGGTTAAAGGACCAAGCTACTATAATTCATAGTATGTATACGCTGCTGTATAACTGGCATTTGCTACCAACAAAAGGTTTTAATTTGGGATCTTGACTACCTGACTAGAACAACATTGATCTATATTCTAACTTCTTTTTTGATCACAAATATAATAAGGGCATTGACATGTGTACCACACCCTTTTAACTATTGTACCACGCCCTAGGGGTAAATTTTAGATTTCTACCATCAAAAAGCTCAATTTGAGAATTTGGAATCCACATGCAAACGTTGTAATTGAACAACACCCAATGACAAAATTCAGCGAGGGGGGAAAATATTACTTTTACTTTTATTTATAAAAAAAGATAAACTTATTCATTGGGTGTTGTTTGATTAGAACCTTTTTATGATTCTAAACTAAATCAAGGTCTCGAAGTCCAAATCCGAATTCCAAATTCACAAATTCAAATTTTTGATGGTAGAAATCTAAAACTTACCCCGGGGCTGAGGTATAGTAGTTGAAAGGGTGTGGTACACATATCAATTCCTATATAGGAAAGGTGTGGATGCACTCCAAATACAAGAAAAATACTCCGTATTGTACTGGTCGCAAAGGGCTGCTAGAGTGCTAGGTACAGTTCAAGGGTTAATGCATGTCCGACCAACAGTCAGGTTGGTTGTGCAAAGGCCAAAGGGTCAGAACTCAGAAGTTCAGAACAGAAGTTTTGAGCGTCTGAAAAGTTGATCCAATAATTCATCCTGCAAGTCTGAGCGCATTCAGTTCAATATTCATTGCCAACATTATTCTTTCTGTGAACACCCACCCTGCTTATCCATCCCTGAAATCAAGATGAATCAAACGTACATGTTTCAAAAATTGTAACAGAAACCACCGTTACAGAGACACAACGCAACAGTAATCCCAAATATGAATTTCAGTTTTAGCTCAAGTGGCTAAAAACTTTGCTGAAAAAAACCCAAAATTTTCAGAATTCAACGGTTTTGTAGGGGAATCCTGCGAAATTTAGCCAGTTTCAAAATCGCTAACGAACTACACCTCATAAATAGCTCTCATTTTCTGTTACAAATTGCACTTTATCTCTGACACACATCAGACATGCACTTTACATATGTGGTCCAAGAGTACCATCCATCGCAGACGCAATCCTTGAGTTCCTTGCCATGCCATTATACCTCCACTTTCCATGTGTCAAAAACACATCCACGCAACGAAGCTTCAAAGTTTGTGCCTACGAAAAGAAGTAGCTACCCTACGAAAGGCTACCACTTCAAAAATTTGGCTTGCGAGCAAATTCTCTCCGTGCAAATTCGCATTAAAATACACGTGTCAATGTAACAACTACCGAGGAACTGTGCGACAATGAGTTACAAGGTATTTAAGTGAACCTCGATTCTGGAAATGCTTCTAATCTAGAAGAGAAGAACTCGACTACGAAGTATCACCCCCCCCATCCACCTATCAAAATGTCACAACAGATGAACAATGAGATGACCACGACACAAATGCAAGTCAACGCAAACGTTGTTCAACGAAAGGAGTTGCTTGATTCTCAGATTTAGTAGAAATGTTGCTTATTGTCGTAGAACTCAGACGTGAATAAGAAAAGGGAATGTGATCAGAGAGCCTGCACTTCTAAACAGAGTCACACACAGCATGAAGAAAACGCATCCGCAGCTGGCAAACAGGGAATGAGATCAGAAAGCCACTGACAATTTCAAAGCAAAGTATCACACAACATGAAGAAAAGCATATGCATATGCCACACACGATCTATGGAAAAGAGAACAATTGTTCTTTCACGTTGTCATGCGCAATAACTCTGCCGAATTAGGCACAGTCCAGCGTGTACATTCATTCAGTATACTACATACCTTCGATGATGCAACAACCCCACCTACGTAAACATATGTATGACAAGTATCATACAGAAACGCTGACAGACTATACAACAACAGAAAGCTCTTCAATCCTTCAAAGCAAGAAAGCTAATTCCCATCTCTAAAGAGTAGAGGTGTCAGTCGGCCCGACGCCGGTAAGGGCGGGATCGTGCTGTCCGGTGGTGGTGGTGGTCGGCGCAACGCCGGTCAGAGCATCATGATGCTCAGGCGCCTTCGCTCCATACCCGAACAAGCCTCCAAGCTTGCCCAAGATGCCTGGCGACGCAGGCTCATCAACATGACCAGTGTGTGCGTCAGTGATAGTTCCAGGGGTGGACTGCGTGGCGCTTGCAGCAGTCGCCTGAGCTTTCGCCGGCATACCACCCAAAGCCTCCGTAATCTTCTCGCTCAAGGCCTTGTGCTCAGGCTTCGGTGTCGCAGTGTCCACCACTGCGTCCTTCGCACTCGCAGCGTAAGCTGTCGTGGTGTCCACCGTGGACGCAAGACCGTCGTTCGCTGAGTCCACCACTGAAGGTGCTGGCTTGTTTATGCCCATCGTGTTCTTAGCCTTATCCAGCAGTGTCGGCTCAGTAGTGCTCGTATATGACGGTGACTGGTTCACACCCAAAGCCGCTGCAGCTGAGTCCTTAGCAGATGTCACTGCATCGGCTGCCTTCTGCGTGTACGTTGGCTCCTGCCCTATGCCCGTGTACGACGACGGTGTGTGCGATGGCTGGTTCAAACCCAAAGCTCCTGCAGCTGAGTCCTTCGCAGAGTAAACAGCGTCAGTCGCCTTCTGCGTGTACGTCTGAGAATCATCCGTGGCATTGTTCACATCCGCTGCCTTGGATTGCACGGCACCCGTAGCCTCATCTGCTTTCCATTGAGCCTGCTCAGTCGCTGTGGGTCCTCCAAAGCCCAATGCATTCTTCGCCTTCTCAGCCACTGTGGGTTCGCCATACCCTGGTGTCGAATCATAGCCCACTGCATTCTTCGCCTTATCAGTCGTTGTGGGTTCTCCAAAGCCCAATGCATTCTTCGCCTTCTGAGCAACTGTGGGTTCGCCATACCCTGGTGTCGAATCATAGCCCACTGCCTGCTTCGCCTTCTCAGCCATCGTGGGTTCTCCATATCCTGGTGTCGAATCATAGCCCATTGCATTCTTCGCCTTATCAGTCGCTGTGGGCTCTCCAAGGCCCAATGCATTCTTCGCCTTCTCAGCCACTGTGGGTTCTCCATATCCTGGTGTCGAATCATAGCCCATTGCATTCTTCGCCTTATCAGTCGCTGTGGGCTCTCCAAGGCCCAATGCATTCTTCGCCTTCTCAGCCACTGTGGGTTCACCATATCCTGGTGTCGAATCATAGCCCATTGCATTCTTCGCCTTCTCAGTCGCTGTGGGCTCTCCATACCCTGGTGTCGAGTCAAAGCCCATGGTCTGCTTGGCCTTCTCCACAAGCGACGGTCCTTCAGTTGCAGCGCCAATTCCCAAAGCACCCGCGGTAGCATCCTTCGCATACTTGGCTGTGTTGCTTGCCTTGTCCGTGTACGTCTCGGAGTCGTTAGTCGCGTTGTTGATATCATCCGCTTTCGACTGTGCGGCATCCTTAGCATCATAAGCCTTCGATGCAGCAGTGTCAGTTGCGGTGGGCTCACTTCCGGGATATCCAAAGGTATCCTGCGTCTGACCTGCTACCCTGTCCTTCGCATCTGTAGCAGCGTCATACCCCCTGTTTCCAACCTCTTCCACTTTGCTACCAGCGCCGTAGGTTGAATCAGAAGCACTCTCCGAGTAAGGCTTGTTCTCATCATACTCATGCTTGGCACCGCCAAGTCCCAGCGCGCCTGCAGTGGCTGCAGCTCCACCATAGACAGCATCCTTCGCTCCTTGTCCAGCGCCTGCAGCTTTGTCGGTGAGAGTCGGCTCCTGCGACGGATATGGGGTTGACTCTGGATACGAAGACTTGGGCTCATCATATGATGGCTCGCTATATGGCTTGCTCGACGTGTCGGTGTAGGATGGCTCATTAAATGGTTTGCTTGACGTGTCGGTGTAAGATGGCTCGTTGTATGGCTTGCTCGACGTGTCGGTGTAAGATGGCTCATTGTAAGGCGAAGACTGCGGCACAGCGTATGAAGAATCACTGTAAGGCTTTACCTGAGGCTCACCGTAAGACGGATCGTCAAAAGACTTGTATGAGGAAGCAGGTGCAGGCTCGTTGAGAGAGAGTCCACTCATGCCAGGAATTGGAGCTTCGCTTTTATGTGCGCCGAATCGAGACGGCTCACTCCCGGTATAATCACGAGATGCGGCTCCAGTAGGAGATGAGATCGGTGATTCTTCTTCCTGCATACAAAGATTCTACCACAATTAGATCACCTTCAGATTATAATAATAAGATACTGCAGTTTCAACTGATCACATCAAAGGGAAGGTTAAGAGGCAATTAAAGAAATCGACATACGTCGCTGTAGGCGCCTTCGTCGTCATCGTGTTCCACGCCGGTTCCGTCGTGGTTATCCTTCTTCACCTTGGACTTGATTTTAGATCCGGCCTTCTTGGTCCTGTCCTTCAACTTTCCGAACAAAGATGGCTTCTTGCTATGGTCATCGGGAGTCATAACGTAATCCGACTGCCCTGCAACCCACAAACATTTTACAATTCAATACCAGAGCAGATAATCGTCACATCATCTCGCACACAACATTTGATAATATTTAGTGGATGTTCTCACATCACATGCAGATCTTGAAACTCTGAAGTTGACCTGAACTAATATATTTCCCCTTCAACCAAAATCATACCACACCATCCTAACTGACTGCAACTCACGACTCACAGCTACTAGACTCAGAATTGAAACACCAACTCAACAGATATTTACAAAACAGACAACATCACCACTTGGAAAAAATACAGAAGCCTTAAAAAACCACTCTTTGTTCGAAAGACACCAAAATAAGTAAAAACCACGCAGTAAATGGCAGGTTTTCATATAGCGCCCCATAAAGATACCTCCCAAACTCATCATACCGACATATTTTACAACTTCACTGCAACCCCTAGATGAGATCTTGCATGCAACGAGAGCGCCAAACCCAGCAATCAAAGACATGCAAAGACAGATCGTTTCAGACAACAAAAAAAAGTTTCCTGTGAAATTGAAGAAAAGCCTGACCTGAAAAGGCTGATTGATCAGACATGGTGCGGCGTGAGTGCGGTACTTCTCAAGCAAATGTTGTATGGCGGAGACGATGTGCGGGATTCGAGAGAGAAAGAGAGAGAGAGAGAGAGAGTAATTGTGAAACAGGGGAGAGTGGAGTGAAGAGCACTGTATAGCAAGGGGGTGAAGAAAGGCACCAGCTGGCAACAGGGAGTGGCTGTGAGGGTTCCGGACGGGGTAGGGGAGCTATAAGCTGCTGCCCAGTGGCGACCAAGGCGGCCACGACGTGGCATATGCTGCCACGTGGAGCCAAGCTGTTGCTTCGGAAAGTAATGCGCTGACGCGTGGCCTGCACTCCAGCGGTGCGACTGGGTCTGGCAGTCACCGACCTCTGGTCGGGCAGGGGGGAATGATTTCTGACCGAGGGGATTATCGACTTTGTCGTCGGTAAGGTGGACGGCGAGGAACGAACGGAGGCAGGACTTGGAATTATGCTCTTTCTCATCGACGGTGATTATTAAGCGATTTTTGTTTAATTGGACCGTTGGATTGGTTTGTACTGTAGAGTTTGATTTGTGCTGACCAAGCGAATGAAGAACTCCCGCCTCCACTTCGGACGTATAAACGTTAACCCCGTCAACCAATGATTAAAAGTGAATAATTTCAAATCATTCTAGCGGTTGGCGCTGGTTACGCTATGCGTTCACCATTATAACAAATTTATCAATTGAATATTAGAATTGTTTTGGGATTGTTTTAATGTAACAAATATTTCAAATATTTCAAATTATTTGGTAATAGTAATATGGTAATAGGAATAGAAAATTGAAATCATGGAAGTTCAAAGCTCCCCAAAATCAAATTTTTTTGAGAAGCAATGTAAGCAAAGAGAAGCAATAAATTTGCACCTTCCTTAGTATCACTTTATGATTATCTCCTTGTTTTATCACATGGACTTGAGATGTGATATTGTAGAGGTTAATGTGATTTTAGTAGTATGAGAGTGCCGGACTCCATTAATCACAAAATATTGGTAAAAAATGTCAAATAATTGCCAACTTTGACACTTGATAACTTGGTTTTGGTAATCAGTGGTTCCAATTTGTTTTTGTAGCTTTTATCCTAATCCCTTCTTGCTTATATATACAAAGAGTTCCAGCTTATTGAAGGGTGCTATGATTGTTAAGTCTTTGTTGGTTTATGTTGTCTTACACCATACAAAAACTTCACGAGTGTTCTTTCTTACTTTTACAATATTAATTTCCAAAATTGAAGTCAAACTCAACATCACATTTAATAAAAACGTGTCACTCCATTCATGCATTCAAAAAAAATCTGGTGTGTATCTTTTTAATAAGTTTGAGACAATCAAGATTAAGGTTTTGGTTGATGTGTTTTGTTTTTGCTACAAGGAAAAATGTCCACAAAAATATGTCCAAATCAACATGGCTAAATCTATAAAAATTGTCCAATTTGACAATTTTTTTGTCATTTTA
The DNA here is from genome assembly GCA_963920765.1 of Ulota crispa. Taxonomy (NCBI): domain Eukaryota; kingdom Viridiplantae; phylum Streptophyta; class Bryopsida; order Orthotrichales; family Orthotrichaceae; genus Ulota; species Ulota crispa. The sequence continues at coordinate 14,327,914 of OY987247.1, read as the reverse complement.
GACACATGTAGTCAATTTGGACATGTCAATTAGGACACAATTTCTTATAGTGCTTGCAAGGTTTGAGGGGGTACAAACCCCTCTCTTTCCCTAGAGCAATGTTTGGTCGGAATGCATCTTCCTTTTGTAAATGAGTACTAAGGGGTCATTGTGGATGGTCTTAGGGGCGGTTTACAATATGTCCCACAGCTCATCTCTTTGCAAATCTCATCTCAACATGAGATCTCATTTTATTAGGTTATTAAGAGTACAAAGGAGTAAAGAAAGTTAAGAATATTTTATGCAAAAATATTGGTGGAACTTGAGTTGAATTTGTGTCTTGTGTCTAATGGTTGATCCAAATTTTGAATGAAATCCCACCTTTTTTACTCTAATTTTTTTAAAGTGCTATCATGTAAGCAAAATGCAATGAATTGGGATATAAGACTTTGGACATAATGTGAAAGTCAAGTTCCAAATATTTGGCTATACATCCATCAAACTCTTAAATTTCAATGGCATGTGGGATATAGTATAAACCGCCCCCTCATGCTTGGTTCAAACTAGCGATTGGACAAAATTATCTCAAATGTCATTGGTTGAAAAATCAGTTTTGTCCATTGAAGTGTTCAAAGTTAGGGTTTATCTAATACTTCAATTTTCCAGGTCACCAACCAATATTACCACGTCAACAAACAAGTTAGTGAAGTTTTGGGGCTTGCAATTAGGGTGGCTCCAAACTTGTCTAACCGATGAACCCTCTTGCTTTAGCTTGTTTTAGTGGATTGGATGGCACACCAAATGACTAGATGACGTGAAAGTGCTCCTAGAAAACAAAATACCGGATGGGGTGCCACTTTTTGTGTTTTATCCTATCGCTAGTTTGAATAGAGCCTTAGACATAGTGGTCCCTTAGCGTTTAATAAGTTGGCAAATTTTTGCCTAAATCTTACCTTGAATCTTAGGTGGCTATTAGTACACTAAGAATTTTGTGTGAAAAGTTGGATGAAATTGCCAAATTTTTCTTGGAGCAAAATCCAACTAACTACATTTTGGATGAAAGTAGCTTATATTAACAATTTTTTTGGATGAACATCCGTAGATAATTCATTTGTTCCAATTTTAACTAAAATTTCCCTACCTGCCTGCATTCTGGGGTGCGGGTCACTCTACCCCGCCTAAAATAACGATTAAACTCACTCCCTTTGTTGGACATTCGGTACAGAAAAGGATTTTGAATGGTTTTGGACCGTTGCCTCAGTCATATCATCTGGACTTGGTCCCATCTCCCATGGGGCTCCATATTATTTTTTATTCTGCTTATCCCCGAGATGTGTGGTGTTCCTCTGAGTCCGTGCTTTGTCAGCGTGGCCACATGCTGCCCTGCCTCGAATTCCCTTCCAGCCTGCCGACCCATGCTTCATGGGCCATGGGTGAACCCACATGCATGCACCTCTCCAAGTGGATTCCTCAAAACAAAAATTCTCTTACTGTTTCAGTTGTTTTTAGAAAGAAAAACAGAGATTCCGAAAGTGGAGATCCTTCTCTATGTGAGGAAGAAAAAGGTGGGAAGAAAAGCAAGAGGAAAAACAGGAAGGGAGAAAAAGGCTTGGTGTAGGCTCATCAGGGTTTCTTTTGTTGGCTAATTTTTGCCTAAATTTTACCTCAAAATGCCTTTGGTACCCATTATACTAAGAATTTTGGCTAAAAAAGTGGATGAAATAGCCAAATGTCTCATTGATCAAATACATAGTTTGCAAGATTTTGGATGAAACCAGCTTATATGAGTAAAATAACTGGATGAATGAGCACACATTGTTTGTTCTTTCCAATTTCAGCTGATTGTTCCTTACTTGTAGGCAATCTAGGGTGTGTAAAATAACTGGATGAATGAGCACACATTGTTTGTTCTTTCCAATTTCAGCTGATTGTTCCTTACTTGTAGGCAATCTAGGGTGTGGGTTGCTCTACTTTGGCATATGCAAAAAAAAACCATGATGCACACATATGTTTGTGGAACGAGGGTGGAAAATATTAGTTTTTTCTACAAACATGCATAAAAATATAATAATTTTGTGCCCTATTTTGGAGTTGGTTAGTTCTTCTAAGGTTCTAAACTAAATTAGGTTCTTTGAATCAAGATTCCTTTTTAGGCATATATTTATGTTACCAGCTTACCTCATTCTGATTTGGTTATTGTAATGCTAAAAAAAACTTGGGTGAAGAAATGGAAGGAGTTACCAAATCCCTCCCAAGCTAACACTAGGTTTGCCAAAATTTGGGTGGAAGTTCTTAAAACTAATAAATTTTCATTGATGATTGTGCACACGTTGTTGGTTCTATCCAAATTTTCCTTCTTGCTTGCATTTCTTTGGTGCATGTGCAACCAACGAAAAAAAAGAGAAAACAGAAAACCCTGCTCCAAATTCAAATGTGAAATCAAATTTCCCATGGTAAACATCTAAACTTTTTCGTTTCCTGGTGGGTGAAAAATCAAAGTTTTTCCACCTTAGCCTCACAAAAACATATGTGCAATAAATCATGTCAAAAAAGAAAACGTGAGAAAAAGAAAAAGAAAGGAAACATTAAAAAATGGGTAAGAGGGCCTTTCATACTATATCTCAAGTTTCACTCAAAATTCAAAATGTGAATGGTTGAAAAGTGAAAAACTTAAGACTTACATTTTTGCATCATGTCCTAACTTACATCCCAAGTACCACGTCCTCGTTTGCTTACAATTGCCTACAAGGTAGCATTTTTTTGGATTTTTTAATGGCACAATTTAAAATAAAAGAAATGAAACAAGATGGCCTAGACACTTGGGCTCTTTTGTATTTTTTAATACCAATTGAATTTGTGACTGGGATTTTACAAACATCTAATGAAACTGTATAATTGTGGAATTTAATTGTGCATTTGGGGACAAAAAAACATACATTTCTCCTTCATGCTTGTCCACATCTAGTGAATTTCTCACCAAAGTTCAAATTAATCACTTAATTTGAAAGCTAAGAAACAAGAGTTATAGGTGTCATGATTTGAAATGGATTAACCCTTAAAGGACCACTTTATGTATTGCATAGTAAATACGCTGCCGTATAACTGGCATTTACTACCAATAAAAAATTTTGATTTGAGATATTGATTAGCTCATTAGAACCACATTGATCTATATTCTAACTTCTTTGTTGATCTCAAATGTAGTAAAGGTGTGGATGCATTCCAAATACAAGAAAATACGAAATATTGTATTGGTCGCAAAGGGCTCCTTGGTCTTTTAAGGGTTAAACTTGTGGAGATCACTAGCCCATGCTTTAGAATCTACTTGAGTTAAAAGATAGGGTTCATTTAATTCAAAAAACAAAAAAATTATATAATATGTAGAGCTACTATAGGGTCCATGAAATACTATATATTTTAGCATATATAAATTAGGGTATGTAAAAAATTAGATATTAGGAATTTTTACTAATAAATTAGCCTTGACAAATAGGGGTTGAAAAAATTTATAGTGTTGCTCCTCTCCATGTTGAGTTATTTTAAATACGTGCCATAAAATTAAAAAATATTTAAAGATTGATAACAAAAATTTGCCACTTGGACAATTACTGTTTAATTCATATGGTTATTATGAGTTTCAAGGTTTATATCATATGTTTGTATGTAATAAAATGAAATTTTTTATTTATTTGAAGAATAGTGGGGATAGGATATATTTTGACAAATAAACTTTGTACACAAAATAGGCACATTTAAAAACCAAATGAATTTTTTTACAAAAAAACATAAAGTATTGGAAATATATCATACGTAGCTTTTTATATAAAAATATGGTCATCTCAAATACAATATTTTAGGTAAATAGGCCTACAACAAGTACCCTCTTAAGTGTATACCACAAATCACAAGGAGAAGTAGAAAGGGTAGTAAAATAACACAAAAAGAAGTTTCTTACCATTGTTAGAAGGCTTGCAAAGTTATTAAAATCCCACCACCATTCTATCAATTCAACACCAATTTAATTTCAATTTACAAAATGTTGTCTTGAGTTGAGGCAATTTCAAGTTTTGAAAAATTATATGGAGTTAAAAAAATGTTGATGGCTATTGATGGAAGTGTTGATGTTACAATACAAGATCAAGAGTCGACATTCCTTTCCTATTTTGAGATCATAACCTAATGTAGAAACAAACACTAAGAGAGGTAAAGGTGACATTAAAAGTATTTCATTGTATTAAGCAAAATGTCAAGTGAAGAACAAACCTCCTCACTTGGTTTAAGAAAGAAAGAGAAAAGGTAATCAACCTCTAACCAACATAACCGTCATTACAAACTAGTTCGTAACATTATCCCCCTTCTTAAGTAGAGTTTTCTTACGGTTCGGTGCCGACGCCCTAGGGTGCTTCTTATGAAACTTTACCACCGCTAATAGTGCATTCTCTAAATTCGCCGCCGGCTCCTAAGAATTCTCTTCTGGTCCGTAGTCCTCCCAAAAAACTAGATATTGCAATCTTCTTTCCGACCAAAAATCCGTGAATTAAGAACTTTGTGGACTTCCCATTCAACATCTCCATTAGGAGTGGTAATTGGTGGGGGTGGTAATTGGCGTCGTCTTGGAATGGAATCATGACGATATCTTTCAAGTAAAGAGACATGGAACACATCATGGATCTGCAATGTTTTTGGTAATTGTAAGCGATAAACAACATCGGAGAGTTTAGCAATTACTGTAAATGGTCCCAAAAACTTTGGGACCAGTTTCCGAGACGGCTCCGTTGTTGTTATATTATCGTGCCGAAGAAGAACCTTGTCGCCTATTTGAAATGTTGGTTGTAGTTGTACCTCGCGATCATAGTTGCGTTTGGCGTCCTCTCATGCAATTTTTATCATGACCTTAAGTTCTTTGTGGATTTGTTGTAAGTATTGCACTCGATCTTCCGCCGCAGGCACTGTAGATGTGGTTGGTGTAGAAACCAAAAATGCCGGATGATAACCATAAATGGCATAGAAAGGAGAGAACCCTGTTGCAGAATGATTTGCGTTGTTATACGCAAATTTTGCTGTTAGGAGGAGATCGACCCAATCATCTTGCGGGGTTGTAGTGAAAGTTCAAAGAAATTGCTCAAGCACTTGATTTACCCTTTTGGTTTGCCTGTCCGCATGAGGATGAAAAGCCGTGGTTGGAGATGGCCGAATCCTAAAGAGTTCGCAAAGTCTTCTCATGAACTTAGAGACAAAAACTGGCCCACGATCCGAAATTACTTCCTCCGGTATGCCATGAAGCTTCCAAATATTTTGTAGTTATAATGAAGCGGTCTCGTTGGAGGTAACCGTGTCCTTTGTAGGAATAAAGTGGCCTAATTTTGTGTTTTTATCGACCATTACCATGATAGAATCATGTCTATTGCTATTTGGTAATTTTACTATGAAATCGGTAGAAATTCTTTTCCACGGTGCATGACCGGCCAGAATGGGTTACATTAGTCCATATCTAGAATGGTGAGTTGATTTCGACCGTTGACACAAGTCACATCCCTTAATGTACCGGTGATCATAGCGGCAAAATGTGGGCCAATAAAAAATTCGGCTAACTAAATCCAAAGTTTTAGCTCTCCCTTGGTGTCCCGCGGCTGGTGCATCATGCCGAGATCACAAAATTTGCCGCTTGAGTTCTTCATTGTCTGGTACATATATCAAATCTTTAAAGTAAAGGATTCCATCATCCAACGTATATCCTTGAAGTTGTCGGCGTATATCTCGGGGAAGTTGCTTGGAATTGTTTTTGAAAAATGACAATAGTGGTTGTAGTGTGGCATCCTCTTGCAACGCTGTCTTAAGTCGTTCTATAATCTGTACATTTGCCTATACCGGTTCATGAGACTCAAATGCAGCCAATCGCAGTAAGAGTCGATTCTCTTTATTTTCTCCCTTGGTGACATCTACTCGTCTAGAAAGAGTGTCTGCCCTTCCATTTAGCAATCCCGCCCGGTGGTGAATTTCAAAGTTAAAAGCAGATAGGGATTCAGACCATTGAGCTTGGCGTCGATTTAACTGTTTTGTAGTAAGAAAATACTCTAAATTTTTGTGGTCCGAAAATACCTGGGTTTGATGCAGTGATCCTTTCAAATATACCCGCCAATCTTGAAAAGCCAAAATTATACTTAAGAGCTCCTTATCATAAATATCATAGTTTTGTTCTGCTGGAGACATTTTTCAACTACGGAATACACAAGGGTGGAGATGCCCATCATCCCCGTACTGTGAAAGAATAGCTCCTGTTATTACATTGGATGCGTCTGCCTCTACAATGAAGGGTCGTTCAAAATTAGAGTGGAGCAATACCGGTGCTTGGAGAAATCTTAATCGAAGTTCCATGAAAGCCCGGTCCATTTCTATGGTCCATTCAAATTTTTTATCCTTTTTTGTTAGCATGATAAGGAGAACGGCAATCCTAGAATAATCACATATATAACGCTGATAAAAATTGGCAAAGCCAAGAAATGCTTGCACTTCCTTTACGGTTTTTGGTGTGAGTCAATCCTTAATGGTTTGAACCTTGTCCTGGCACATTTTCAACCTTTTAGCAGACACCACTATTCCTAAAAACTCAACGGATTGACAATGAAACTAACACTTTAGTTCCTTGGCATAAAGTTCACGTTTTTCCAATCGTTGAAAATTTCCCGCACGACTCGTACATGTTTTTCCAGATCTTTTGAAAAAATGAGGATGTCGCCTAAATATATTACTACGGAAATGTCTAATAGATCTCCAAAGATCTCCTGCATGTAAGATTGAAATTGGATATGCGCATTAGTTAATCCAAAAGGCATCACTAAATACTCAAACAGTCCATACTGTGTTTTAAATGCCATTTTGAACTCATATCCTAATGCCATCCGCACTCGGTGGTACGCCTGTCTTATATTCAGTTTAGTGAAAATATTTGCTCCCACCAACCGGTCTGTGAGCTCCGGAATAAGGGGTAACGGGTAGTGATTTCGGATTGCGACTTTATTCAAATTTCGATAATCCACGCAAAATCTGATGGAACCATCTTTCTTCTTGGCAAATTCAATTGGTGCCGATACTGGGAATTTGAAATGTTGAATCCATCATTTCTCCAAATTTTCCTCTAAATATTTGCAAAGCTCTTCTAGTTCCACCGGTGACATTGGTCGGAGACCAGTATTTCGTGGCTCCTGGTCTTGCTTGAATTCAATCCTCATATCTGCCACGCCGTGTTTTGGCAACTCATTTGATGCCTGCTCACTAAAAGCTCCACTCAAGTCGCAGTATTCTTTTGGAATTGAAGATTTCTTTGTACTAAAAAAACTCACCTCAAAAATATCGAGTGCATTAATTTCCGCATCCTTCGCCAAAAAACAAAAAACGGCCGCTGACACAAAGGAGTGCGTTGGGGCAATTAAGTTTCTTGTAACGGGCTCGGTACCTTTCATTGGCTTACCGGGCCCTATACCCCTAAGCCCCTTATCGGCCCCTGTACCCGGTATTCCTATGTCGGGTGCCGGAAAAGATACTGGGGCGGGGGTGCCCTCAACCGCCAGCCGGCATCAGGTTGCCAGGAGGCGGAGCGGGGCTTACTGCCTGGGCCCGTCCGGCAGGTCCTGGCAGTCCCGGCAGAACCGCAGTGTTAGCGCCCAAGCTGCCTACAAGCCCCAACAAGCCTGCAGTGCCGACGCGCAGGCTGTCTACGAATCCTGACAAGCCCGCAGCGCTTGCAAGGCCCGCGACGCCTCTTCCTTTGCTAATTTCTTTTTCGATTATTTTTTTGTGAACTTTGCTTTGTAAATGCAGTGCACTCACGGTAATCCCACCATCCGTTGACCGTCGCCAAATATCAATCCCAATTCCAGAATGGAGGCTCATTATTTCAGGCATTATACAATTCGCTCCACAATACGCTGAGTTGAACATTACACTCCTTTGTAACCAACAAATAGTTGGGTCGTGACAAATCAACCAAGGGATGCTTCAAATAAATGGGTATCTTCCTGTGTTGGTGATATTCGCCACCAACTTCTCACGATGACTCCCAATTACAAATTCAACCACTGCTTTGTGTGTAATAAGCCCGAAATTAATCATTCGGCCATCAATCACCCGGACTTCTCTTGGTACTCCCTTGAGTTTTAGGATTGTATTGCACTCCTCTGCAAACCTAGAATGCATAAAGATTCCTGTGGCTCTTGAGTCCACTAGGGTGGAGGCTACCATGGAGTTGATTGTGGCATTCAACGTTACATGGACTTCTGGATCTAAAGTAGCTCGTAGAGACAATGGAGTCAATACATTTCCCGGATCCTCGTGGATTGCTAGAGGTTCTTTCCATTGCAAACTTTGCTCATGATCAAGCTCATCATCCCCTCGTTTTGTGCTTGTGCTTTGCTTCGGGATTGTAGCCGCCGCCGTCTGGACAATGTCCAGGTACTGAATCCTTCCACTCAGTCCCGGGCTTCCTTTTTTCCCGAGGCTGTTTCTTCCATCTTCATGGTAACCAAAATTGAAAGTGCCCAAGAGGGATTTGTGGAACATTTAGCTCTGATATGTCCTAATTCGCCGCAACCCTAACGTCGCCCTTGGTGTTGATACTCTAGCTGTTCCGCTGCCGTTTTTGTCAAAGCTTGCGTGGCTCGAGTTGCTCCAAGCTCCATAGGTACTGAGTCCAAATTTGCTTGAGACCTTGCACTTGGATCACGGAAAGGAGCGGTTGAAACTCTAATATTTTGGAAATTGGATTGTACCCGTCGATTTTGCCGTCGGCCTCATAGCCTCTCATCAATCCAAAGACACCATTGCCATCCAATCTTGAAATCTTTGTGGTTGGGTCTCTGCGATGGCTATAGAATCCAAGATCTCATCTTTGAGTCCTCCTCGAAACCGAGCCACTAAACTAGCTTCATTCCATTTGACTTCAGCGGTATATTCATTAAACGTAGAAATATATGATGCCGCTGAACCGGTTTGCCTAAGCTGACCTAAACGGTCTTCTGCATTACCTTATCTATCCAAGTCACCGTAAACCCCAATAATGGATTTCCGGAAAGCATCATAGTCCGTCAACAGCTCATGATCACGTCCTTCATCAAAGGCTTGCAAAAGTAGCCTTGCCCAATTTTGTGCAGCCTCTGTCATATATGAAAGAGCATAAGCGATTTTATCGGCATCAGAATTATAAGTGCGTGGCTTACCTCGAAATATCAAACGCAATTGTGCAAGCCATTGGTACACCTCGTTACCCTTCTTTCTAGAAAATTTATCCAGTTCCGCTACTTTTGATTCCTTGATATGAAATCCATCACCTCGAGGCTCTTCCATTCTTCTTGGTGCTCGCCATTCTTCCCCGGATGTGGATGACGCTACCAGTCCTAGCTCCAACGTCGCACGCTTTGAAAGTTCTTGCACCAAGTGGGGGATCGCCGCTTGAAATACATTTTGAATTTGTTATTGTATGAATGAGGCCAACTCCAACCTTACCCCTTCCGGCATTGTAAGCCCTCGCGGATCTCCGACTACGTGCTCACGATCCATGGTAGCTCAACTTAACTTCACAACATGACTTTTCCAACCTTCTTTACCTACCACAATCTTGTCATTGTAGACAAGCATTGTTGAAACTTGCAACATGATTTACTTGATGCAAGTATTTCCTAACCCTAACCTTATTTCATTTATGCCTCTACTCTTCTTTCCTTCATAATCACTACCAATTAATTGGCCGTTATCCTACCTACCAACCACGGTGAATGCATCAAAACCTAAAGCCACTTCCTTGATAGAACCAACAAACAACCCCAAGAACGCATTGAAACATTGAGTAGAACATGCTAAAATTTTGGAAAAAGAAAACCGCACAAATTGTTTGCTACTCCTACCACCATAGAAAATTTGCAAGAATTCTCGAGCCTATTTACTTCACAATAATTTCCCGAAAGGCAACATCCCACATTTGTCAAAACCAAATACATCCCTACCCAGTTGCCTCCTCATCCGAATGTGGACTCTCAAAGATTTGACATTATGTTACGATACAAGATCAAGAGTTGACATTCCTTTCCTATTTTGAGATCATAACCTAATGTAGAAACAAACACTAAGAGACGCAAAGGTGACATTGAAAGTATTCCATTGTATTAAGCAAAATGTCAAGTGAGGAACAAACCTCCTCACTTGGTTTAAGAATGAAAAAGGAAGGGTAATCAACCTCTAACCAATGTAACCGTTATTACAAACTAGTTTGTGACAATTGATGGATATTGATGAACATGACATTATGCAAAAATATGTTTGATAGAGGGTTGAAAGCATGGTGTAGCAATAATCTACTCCTTAAATATTAATGGTCTTTCTTTCTCAACTTTTAAAATACTTGTTTAGTTTCAGATTTGGTGAACGATGGATTGTATAGAAATGGCTTGACAAAGAAGTGGATTGTTTGGTAGGTCTCTTTTATTGAATGTTTACAAGAAAAATGTACAAGTTTATGATATTTTGGCCAATAAGCCCATGTAACACTTCCTTTGGAATTTGAAACAAAGCATCAATGATAGAACCATATCTTAAAACTGGATGTTGAAACAAGGGAAAATTTGATTGATACCCCTAAATATTGTAATATTTGTATAAATGCCCTTGATTTTCAGAAATTGCACAAATACTCCTTGACATACTTTTATAGTTGCAGAAATACTTTTTTTAAAAGTTATCAAAAGTGCAAGTCACCTCCCAACAAATTGAAAAGTTGATCATAATACAAGTCTTGCCCAAAAGGAGGTGACTTTGCACCTTTGAAAACTAAGAAGAAAGGTGTTTCCAATTATGAAAGTATGTCAAGGATATTTGTTCAATCTATAAAGAAACAAGAAGCATATGTACAAATATTGCAAAATTTTAAGGTATCCACCAAAATTCCCTTGAAGAATCATGAGTGAAAACCATGTGAACTAATAATTTGTAAAAAATGTGCAAGTGAAATACAAGAAAATAATGGAAATTAAAGAATCATAAAAAGCTTTAAATAATATTTTAACAAAATCGACCGTGACTTGATATTGGAGCTCATAAACATGTATAGTAGGGTAGAATAAGTTCTATCCACCCCATTTTGCTATTCAAAGAACTTAGCATTTTATAGAATGCAATTGGTCTTTTTGTTTCTTGTATCACTAAGTTTTAATTCCTACACAATCCTAATCAAGCATACCAAAGTTGAGTTCCAAAAAATCAAAATCCTATTTTTGGTGAATTATTTTAGATAGAATTCATGGTTTTATATGATAATTGATTAAAAAACTTTGGTGATGAATTTTTGAGATTTGATTGCATGGGTATGTAGGAAACATCCATAAGCACATCTTTCCTTCTAACAAGAATCTCTAAAAAGTTTCAAATTTCCTTTTATAGAGATTTTAGTGTTGGGATGATTATGACCAAATTTAGTAAAATAGATATTTCTTTATGGTAATTATATTTTGCTAATTGATTCATTCACTATGATTAAGTTTGTACCTTTGATCATGACGATATGTCTACCTTGCCAAAAGCTATTTAAAAATATACGTGTAAATTTCACTAAATTTGGTCATGATCATCCCAACACTAAAATCTCTATAGAAGGAAATTTGAAACTTTTTAGAGATTCTTGTTAGAAGGAAAGATGTGCTTATGGATGTTTCCTACATACCCATGCAATCAAATCTCAAAAATTCATCATCAAAGTTTTTTAATCAATTATCATATAAAACCATGAATTCTATCTAAAATAATTCACCAAAAATAGGATTTTGATTTTTTGGAACTCAACTTTGGTATGCTTGATTAGGATTGTGTAGGAATTAAAACTTAGTGATACAAGATACAAAAAGACCAATTGCATTCTATAAAATGCTAAGTCCTTTGAATAGTAGAATGGGGTGGACAGAAACTTATTCTACCCCACTGTATTGTACTATCAGAGTTTTGAAGAATATTTTAGGAGATTTGATGATCTTTAGATAAATCAAAATAGTTAATTTGTTCTAAAAATACATAAACTGTGAAACATTTTTCAAAAAAGTGAGATTTTGAATAACAGGCTACTCAACTATATCTATTTCATTCATAGAACTACATTGTATATTACCAGAATGTCACTTTACATATTAGAATATGTGAGGACCTTAACCCCTAAAGTACCAAGCAGGGTTTTTTGGAAACAAAGCAATTTTGGGCAAGTACATGTGACTGGAGATTTTCATACTTTGGGCTGAAATTTTAATAGAAGGTGGGGAGGAGGAATATATTTCATATGCACTAAATTTTATGACATTTAGAAGTATGAATGAGAAGATATGGCCTAATATGTAACTTTTTACGCTCAAGGGGCAACATGGGCAGGGACATTCTCACTACAACTAATTTTTTTGAAATTGGGCCGTCAGTGCCTAAGCAAGTGAGATGACAGGTGTGCAGCAACTGTGGGCTAGGTGTTAGAGTGGGTTGCTCTTGACAAGCCACATGACAATTGAATGCTCTACTTGTTGTACTTTTCAGGGGTTACTCTTGAGATGCGATATAACAATTGCTTGATTTGCTTGCAGTACTTTTTAATGGCAAGGACAACAGTTTGCCTTGGAAAAGACTTTTGCCACTACACACAAACCTAATAACTTCCAGAGTATTCCTAATTGTGATTGCAGCAAACCAAAAAAAATGTGCAATTTTTTTTCAAAGCCGTTGCGGACTAAGGACTCATAAATCAATAAGATAAGCATGAATCCTTGGAATGCAAAGTGGCAACTTTTTAATATTTGTGAAGTACTGTCATTTGTATCAACTTTGTAAAACATTGCATGACTAGAAATTCTAAATTGCACTACTCCAGGTCAGCCTTAATTTCCTTTCAAATTCATAAAATTCAATCTAGACCCATATTGATGTGAAGAGCAATCAATAGCCTTGAAATATCATCATTCATAAACATACTATGAAGAATCTAATATAAGAATTGTCACAAAAATGCATATGATAGCTAACAACAAAATTTTAATGACCCATAATAAATTGAGCCATCTAATTCTTAAATTCAACACAACACTTTCTGAAGGCTAGAAGTCTACCACACATTTTCTTGGACAAACCCAAGCAATACGCAAGCAAAAAAGATGGATGCTCTGAAGATTATGGAAGTGTGGATTGCAATTAGCTTGAACTTGCCAATCACAGCATGGGTTGCAGAGCAAAATGTCACGAAGTGCAGAGAACTTGGATAACTCTCTTCATCTAAGCACATTGGGCCACAGAGATCCTGCTATTGGCCAGGATTGAGCTGTGCTTGGGGTTGCAAGCGCACCTAGCATCATACTGTTACCCTTTGTGCTAAAAGTGGGCATGTTGGTCTTGTTCCCTAAGAGGCTGGTGAACTTCCAGATCGGCATGGGCAAAGGCCAAGAGCTAGTATTTGCAATGTTGAGCAACCAAAACCCCGGCGTGCAGCAAGTTGCGACGGTTTACTTCATGCTTGACATCAAGGACAAGTTGCTAGAGAAGGTGTTCAAGGTCAAAGAGAAGACTGTGGACATAATCCAAAAGCAGTTTTAGAATGTAAGTCCATTTTGCTCATTGGTTCAATTGCAGTCTAGAATAAGAAAATCTGCATGTTGGCACTTGGCATAGACATTGTTGACATTTATTTGAAGACATGCCAGTCAGGATGGACAAAGTTCTTAGAAGCTAGCTTGAAGTAAATCGATGTAATAGTATATGATCTTCCTATTAGTGGTTTAGCTTTTTGACTTTCTAATTATCAATGTTTACAACCTTCAAGCTATCAATGTCTTATTGGTGCTTAGAAACCTCAAAGTTCATAGAGTTTAGGCTAATTTAATTAACATATAGTAACTTAATTCCAACACGCCTTACACTAATACCAATTTGGCTCTAGTTTAATAAATATGTATATTTGCCAAGCTCATTAACAAAATATTTTGCAATTATAGGCAACAATTTTTAAATATTCTCACAAGTATTGTGATTATCTTCATGATTATTGTAAGCTTGAACAATCAGTTGGTTAAAGTATTGATTTCTTTATGCACAAGCATCTCCATTAAAGAGTGCATGAAGGATGACGCATTACACATTCTTTGCTGCCAACTTGTGCACAAGGCTAGGTGAAGTTTGTGACCAAAACCTTACTTTGATAAAGAAAACAGGAGGTGACTGTGCCATGCCTTTTCAAAAATGACATGATCAATTTCAAATTTATTCAAATCAACTTCAAATAGATCTTGCACTAGTTAGAATCTTGCACTAATTAAAATTGTTTATCTAAAATCCTTTTATTGCTATGTTTTGACTTGCAAATCATTAAATCCCACCTTAAAACCTTAACACTATCTTTGCACATGAAAAGACAAAGACAACAATCTAAACAACACACATTGTGAAAAAGAAGTAGCTAGAACATATTAGAAGAATCTTTGGAATTATGTGAATGGATTCAAATAAGGATCTACTCATACTTCCACACTACACATGTTCATGTTTACTATACAAGCTAATCTTTCATTTCAATCTAAAGTTAACAAATTCCAATACCAAGACAGTTCATTTTCATAAATTAAAAAAAAGTTGCATGTTTACAATATATTATCCCTTTCAAACACTTGAAGATTTTATATAAGTGAAGGTCTCTTTCATGAAATACATCATAGATACAATTACTAATTCTAAAAAGATCCCATGGTTAGGACAAGAGTATTTTTTTGGAACAACCAATCAATTATTGCTAAAATCCTATTGGGTAATTAATGAAAGGACAAGCCCACATTGGTGCAAATGTGTCAAAATTGGCAAGAATTGGCAAAGAACTAGCTCTATTTTGCCAAAAAAAAAAGCATTAATTAGTACCCTAGTATTGCAATTTATAACAATTCATTTCTTATGTGTATATATATGTACATACATATATAGCTCTCATTTCTCATCTTCAGTGGAACGGAAGGTAGCAAAGACTACAAATCATGAAAGTGCTATCCATGCATTCTATAATGGACTTCAAACTATCGGGTTTGTTGTTGATGTAAGACACGGGGGTTCTACAGTTCTTACAACCACTAGATATGTTGTACCAAAATGGAGAGAAAACCAAGACAGAAAAAAGTCCACTGTGATAATACAAACCACTCACAGACCTCAGCAACCTGTCAACAGAGCAGTTGCCTAATGCAATGACAACATCACAGAATAAGATCAAATGATTAAGGTACCAAAACCTGAAACCAGCTTGGGGTTGTCATATTATTACACCTAATTATAACAGTACAAGCTATGCTCAATGAAGCTATTTCTAATATGGACATGAGCCATTATTAAGTTCTCACTTTAAAAAATTCAATAATTCCACCAACTGTTCAAAATCCGGAAAAGGTAGTCGTCCTAATTTTCGTTTGTCACGGCATATTATGATACTTTTGAGACTATACAAAAAGATGCAAAAGCACTACTGCCTACATCAACTGGACTCACACCCACTAGCTTGATGCCCAAGGTACACTTGAGAGGATCGTTGTGACTCCTTCACTTATAATGTAGAGAACAAAGATTCGGAACCATCTGCGTAGAGCACGGATTTAGTGGCCGAAAACCGGAGAACGCCAATAACACACGCCCTCTCTGATGTTTCACGACGATGTAAGTCTGCCAAAACACTTCTTGAAAGAAGATATGATCATCGACGTCAAAAATTGCATGCCAGCAGTTCCTCCAGGGAAATAGGACAGGAGGTAATACAGTAATGCCATCACCTGGATCACAAACAGCCGATATTACATACTCTGGCGTTACAATTGTTATCTAAATGAGGAGTTCCTGGCTATAAAAGGAATATCATCCAACAAATTATACACAGAAGTATGTCTGAAGACCTACACATACACACAGCTGATTACAAAATAAGTTCCACCAAATGGCCTCATCGAACAAAAATGCAGGTGGTCAGGAAATAGCACCTGAATAGCAGCAAAGATCACAGATAATATGTAGCTGTGGAGAACCATAGACACATATATTGTAGCTGCCATGCTCCCGATAAATCCAGCTGTGAACGGCCATCTCTGCATTCGAGCAAAGTTTCTTCATTAAAACATATTGATGAAAACTAATTGATAGATAATTCTACTCATTTGCAAAATTGGAATAACGAGAGTGCACAGCACGTATTCTTAGGGTATGATGTTCAAAACAAAATAGCATGAAATCAAAACACTCAAAGGAGGTTAAAAGCATTCATAAAGGCTCCTAAACCATTCACAGGGAAAGTAACTTCGACTGGGAAAACACTTAATCCTGAGATTGAAAACCTTAAAACGACAATAAAGTATGATCAGATTGGAAAAAAGCATTGGTTACCTCTTTAGATATCATGTGAAGAAACTGAGCTTTTGGTCCTTTGAGCGCAAAGAAGGATCCGACTATGAAGATGCAGCCGATCGTAAAAGAAATGGCAAACTTTTGTGGAACCAGAACGATCACAGGTAGGAACATAAAGAATGCCATCAATATGAAGAAGCATCCAGCAGCAATCATTATAGCAAAAACAGTCAGCGCTTGCCTAGATGGCATAAATTGCGTAGCAGACTGCACGTTTGAGGTAGCAGACTGAACTCCTTTAGTGACTCTGTAGCATAACAGAAGAACCACGTCAGATTATTTACATACCAGTGAATACGCATTCTTATAACTACTATCAAACTGAGCTACGGCCTTAAACAAAAAAATGCCTCAAATGCAATAAACTCCCTCATTCAGAGCACCCGATCCTCGTCTTGCAACAAACTCCTCTCAACAAAATAGGTCTCCGTTCAAAAAACTCGATGAGGAGTTTGATGTCATTTGATTCATCGTTCATGTTCGCTTAAAGGTACCACTAAGCCAAATTTGGAATACTATATACAATATAAACCTTCAAAATGTAATCGGAGCACGCAGACCACCACGAAAGTCCAGAGACCATAAAGGATTATGTTGAACATGATATAGCCATGAATGAGACAGATTTTGATGGATGACGACATTAAATTGTTCGCAAATATTCGTGAGAGCAACTGATCAAGCAATCGCACGGTCACCTCCAACACATCATTAAACTTCGAGAGGAAGAACAAACACACTTTAAAACTATGCAGCTCACGACGTAATAAAAGATTCAACTGCGTTGCTTTGTGAATATCGAACTTAGACAAAAAGATGAAACCAAAAATTTGAAACAACAAGAAACAAACGAGAACTGATCGTACAGATCCGTTAAATGACACATACTCTTGAAAGTGTTATAGAAATGATGCAATACCAAACGGTGGGCAGAGACTTACGAGTTATATGCACTGGAAAGACTGGAATTGGCGGATTTAAGCAACGGCGCAAGCGACTCCGGCATCCCGGACTCCAGATCTCGCCCCGAGGTAGCCTGACCAGTAGCATGCTGCTGTTGCTGCTGCTGAGGGCGAGCAGCATACGAGTTCCAGGCAGACAAAACCCCGCCGGATTGCACATTGAGCGGCTCCGAAGCAGCGCTGCTGCCCTGGTCCCGACTGAAAAGATCCTGCACCTTGCCCTGCAGGTTCAAGTCCTGAATCTTGCCCTGGATGTTGAACTCCTGAATGTTCCCCTTCACCGCCTGCATCTTGCCCTGAATGGCGCTCCTCCATTCTCCCAGCGTCGCCCCTACCTGGGGCGGAATTGCGTCGGTCGCCACTGTCGCTGACCGGGTGATCCTCCCCAAACCCTAAATGGACAACCTCGTGAGCAATCTGACCAAACGGAGCTCAACGAGTCGATCTCAGTTTGCCACAACAGCCAGTAAAGCTAATTGGTGATGGACAGGGGAAGGCGAGAAGGGAGGGAGCGAAGCGTGGCATCCACGGCAGCAGCGTCCGCCATAGCCAGCAGCACCCGAGCTCCGTCGAAGAAATGAGAGCTTTGGTGAAGACGACGACGACGACGAAGCAGAAGCAGAAGGGCCGTGTGAGTTCAGAGTCCTCTGGGGCCTGTTCACACGAGCATTGTATTGCGGTGAGGACTGTGACGTGGACTTTGATGGCCAAAGAAGTAAAATTAGTAATAGGGTATGTTCACACTTGGTATTAAGAGGGGTATCAATATGAATATAGTCTAAAGGTATGTTCAAATGCATCTAATTTTCTTTTGTTAACACCTTTCTTAACATCAAGTGTGAACATACCATAAGGTAGGAACACCCATAAGCGTTAGTTTTAGGGTTTTGAACATGATGAGTACTAATAAATAGCTAGAAAATTATAGGATCCCATTAGGAACAGAAAAATAATAAGTTTACACTTTCAAATGTATTATATGGATACTGTGAGAATAAGTTGTGAATTTTTAAAGAGCTAACTGCCATTGCACCCATAACCAACACAAAGGTTTCATGTTCACATGTTGTACATCCTTGTAATTACATCTATTCACTTCCATAGATTTTCCAAGATTTTAGAGGTGACGGTTATGGAGACACTAATGCTTATGGGTGTTCCTACCTTAAGGTAGGACTAGCAAGCAGTGTTTGGGAAATTTTTTAGCCTTCACCAGCTAAAAACCATCAATTTCTATATTCAACCGATTTTCTTCCGGACCGTGCCAAATACTTTTCTAAGTTTACATAGTAATATTCTATATTTAGATTTTTGGTAAAATCTGACTGGTTTTTTTGCCAGCAAATTCAAAATGCAATTGGTTTTTTTTCCAATTCCATTGGTTAACAATGAACTAGCAGCCGGTTTTTCCCGCACATTGCTAGCAAGGTTTTTTTTTTTGTTTTTTTTTTTTTTTTTTTTTGTTTTTTTTTTGTTTTTGTTTTTCCAATCAATGCTTGTGTGGCATTCTTTAAAAATTGTTTATAGCTTGCAAGCTCCATCCTATTTTTGGTTGGAGTTGAAGGTGGCCCCTATGCATGGATTTTTGCAGCATCATGGGATTTTTTTTTGTAGGCAAAAAATATTCATAGACATTTTTTTTTGAAAATATCTGAATAACCATTGTAATTACTTAATTATTGCATGGAATTACCGAATTGGATTAGACAATACCTCAAATAATTTTAAAATGATGGCATCAATTTTTAATTTGACAATAATTTTATGGAAGCCTAGACTGCAATGCAATTTTCATTATTGCAATCTGGCATTTTTTGGAAAAAACTTCCCCCGTTTTAATTCTATAGGCTTGAAATTCACCTTTTTTTATTTGAGGCAATTGGGCCTTAAATTGCCCAAAAAAATGGGTAGGAGGCTCATAAATTAGACATCTAAGGGTTGAAACTAAATTTTGGGGAGGCGAAACTTCTTGAAATATTTTTCAATAATTGTTTTTGAAAGACAAGAGAAATTGGCATCTAGACCAAGTTGTTTCATATTTTTTGGAGCTTTGTGGAATTAGTTATGAAAATTTGAAGTTGAAGTGGCATAGGGCTCTAAAATTGACCAACTCCTCAAATGTATACTCTTGTACATTGTTGAAGTTTATGAAAAACAACATGTTCAAACGGAGCACATTTGAGAAGGTGGGTGGTTTTAGAGCTTGAGCGCTTTTAGAATCTCCTACCTTATGCACACATGATATTTTGAAATTAACTAGCAGTTGGTACTTGCTAGGCTACGCATTCACTAGTAGAAGTTTCATATGTTAAATAGAATGCAAAGTCAAAATTTCAATAAGTTTTCAAATTGTACTTATTGTGGAGACTTGAGATGTGATATAATAGAGGTCGGGATGTGATATTACATAGGTTGTTGTGATTTTAGTAGTATGAATAGCTTTTGGACAAGTGAACATAGCACCATGCTCAAAGATACAAACTTAGTTGTAACTAGGCACACGCTTTGCATGAGTTGGACATGTAACATTCAACTTTACAAAAAACCAATATCTCACAAATCAATTGGTCTAGAATCTAATCTTGATGTACTTCATAAAATATCAATAGGCTCATGGTTGGAGAGCGTTTGGTGTTTTATTTTTGGGGCATCCTATATTGTTTCAACTTCCACCAAAAAAATTCTAGAAGGTTTTGGAGAAGGACATGATTGGAGGGTGCTTGATGTTCTATATCTATGGCGTCCTTTTTGCTTCAACTTACACCAAAAAGTTCTAGAAGGCTTTGGAAAGGGCATGGAGTCAGTGAGGGTTAGGCTCCCACTTAGTAGTATAGATGTATGAGTCAAAGAGCAAAATCTAATTACTATATAAAAATAACTATTTTTCAAAAATTGGACATGGCTATTGTTGATGTTGAAATCTATTTAGAAGGATTTATGAAGCTTTTTTGGAGATGCTTGTTAGAAGAAAAGGTGAGTGTATGGATGTTTCTAGCACATCCATGCAATAAAATCTCAAAAATTCATCACCAATGTTTCTCAATAAACTATCATGGAAATCTATGAATTTTATACAAAATCATTCACCAAAAATTAGGTCTTGATTTTCTAGAACTAAATTTTGGTATGCTTGATTAGGATTGTGTAAGAATTACAAAACTATGAGGCAAGAGAAGAAAATGGCAGTTACACCCTATGTTTTGTAATGTTTTTTGAATGGCATAATAGGGTGAGTATATGATTGTAGTAGATATTGTAGTACACGGGCAAAGAACAATTGGGTATAGGGTGCTTACAAATTGCAGTTTTGAGCTATTGAGTTTTTTTGGTGAAAGATGGTGTACATTTGATATATATTTTTGTCAAAAAAATTATTACTGCATCCTTATGCAATTCCAAGCAAGTATATTGAATTTCAGCTCCTAAAAATGAAATTTTCATTTTTGGCGAATGGTTTTATAAGAAATTTATGGTTTTACATGATAATTTTTAGAAAAATATTGGTGATGAATTTTTGAGATTTGATTCCATGGATATGTAGGAAACATCTACACGCTCATCTTCCATGCTAAAAAGAACCCCCTTAAGCAACAAAACTTTGAGCTACAAAAGATTCAATGAAACTTGTGATAGGCCCAAATTTTGTAAAATATATATTTTTCTATAAAAAAGAAATTTTGTTGCTTGACTCAAATACTATACCTAAGTTTGTATCTCTGAACATGATAATTTGTTTACTTGATGAAAAGCTAGTTAAAAAACAAAAATATATATTTTACAAAATTTGAGCATATCACAAGTTTCATTGAATCTTTTGTAGCTCAAAGTTTTGTTGCTTAAGGGGGTTCTTTTTAGCATGGAAGATGAGCGTGTAGATGTTTCCTACATATCCATGGAATCAAATCTCAAAAATTCATCACCAATATTTTTCTAAAAATTATCATGTAAAACCATAAATTTCTTACAAAACCATACGCCAAAAATGAAATTTTCATTTTTAGGTGCTGAAATTTGATATACTTGCTTGGTATTGCATAAAGATGCAGTGATAATTTTTTTGACAAAAATATATATCAAATGTACACCATTTTCCACTAAAAAAAACTCAATGGCTAAAAACTGCAAGTTGTAAGCACCCTATACCCGACTGAAGAGCGTGGAAGTTTTCATGGTACCAAATAGAAATACACAAAAAGTTCACAACGACGTGCTAATATTAGAACACAACCAGTTTCTACAATACTAATGCAGAGAAAACCATTGGTCTTGCTATGCATCCAAAATTAAGCTTTTCTCCATTTATACAAAGATGTATCAGTTTGAAGTGTAGATGTGTTACGTGTCAAAATTCAATGATAATATATTATCAATACATAACAAAAAAAATCATTTTATTTTTTTGAACTCCAAAGCAGGGATTTTTTTAGGCTTTTAAAATCTGAAAGCCTCAAAAAAAAACATTCCAGCTACAAGTCTATACACAAAAATGTAGAAAAAATAGCGTCATGGTGCCAAATGCCATTCAATGTTTCAAATCTAAATGTGTACCATGCATTAGAAAAAAGAATATGTAGTTGTTTGTAGCCAATCAATAAGGAATTTAGGCAAAATCAACGTGATCTTCATGCCATGTGGAGCCATATTATTTGAAAATCAAGTTGTCCTTAAGTTTCTTTGAGATAAGGCCTCTTTTGTTATAAATTTTTGAATTTTGTAACTTATGTTTACATAGAATTCATTCTTGTAATACTAGTTTTTTATGTTAAGAAAAATTGATCACAATCAACAAGCTCAAAGTGTAAATACTTGCAAGCCTAATTTTGCACCTAGAAAAAATCTTGTGTAGCCATATTGGCACCAATAAAATTTACCATATGGCTTGAGAAGTTGCCCGTTCAAAACCAAAAATAGAACCCTGCTTTAAAGGTGATTTCTTTGAAATTTATATATAAAACAAAGAATATTTGGCAAACATGGAATTTAGATTATACCACATCAGGGTTTAAATTTCTGGCAAAAGAACCCTGCGTTGTTTCCTTGACATTGGTGGAAATCAGGAGGGAAGCAAAAGCAGAGGAGGAACTCTGTCAAATTAGGCCAGAAATTTAAACCCTGTACCACATGTACTATTGGTACTTTTAAGAGTACGCAATCAATGAAGATCAACAATTTGGCATCTTCTACCAATAACCACTCAAAATATGTGAAAATGAACATTGAACTCACTAAAAACAAGGTGATTCAAATTGGATTACAATAAAGAAAGGGAATTGATATACGCACACCGGGGTTGATATTTGCACACCCTCAGGATAAATTTTAGATTTCTACCACCATAAAGCTGAATTTGTGAATTTTGAATTCAAATTTGGACTTAGAGACCATGATTTAGTCTAGAACCATAAAAATAGTTGCAATTCAACAATACCCAATGAAAATGCATATCTTTTTTTACAAACAAAAATAAAAGTAACATTTTTCTCCCTAACTAAACTTTTTCATTAGGTGTTATTGAATTGCAACTTTTTTTATGGTTCCACACTAAATCATGGTCTCTAAATCCAAATATGAATTCAAAATTCTCAAGTTTAGCTTTATGGTGGTAGAAATCTAAAACTTACCCTGGGGACGTGCAAATATCAACCCCCGGTGTGCATCTATCAATTCCCTAAAGAAAGCTCAATAATATTTTATGAATAAAATATAAGATTCTTCAAATAAACATATAGTCATATTAATTTGGATGGATTTAAATTACTAGCCTTCTACACTTTTTGTTATAAAGTACAATTTGCTACAATTTGTATAGTTTCATGTGTTTTTTCAAAGCTAAGAAATTCAAAAAGAAAATTATATAATCTAGTTGGGTAGAGTGATGATTTCCTTGACTTCTTCTTCATCTCCCAAGTTTGCCGCATTTGCTTTCACTTCACTTCTCCACCACATTCCCATTTGCTCTTGAAAGGTGGTTGAAATATAATGTAGTAAACATGTTGTAGTGAAAAGGTTCAAAGATACCCAATACTTGGTCTCCTTTTAACATACGTGTGCAAACATCTCCAAACAAAGAAAAGTTTGGAAATGATTTATAGCTTGTATCACCCTCTTCCAATGCTTGTGAAAGTGGAGTAGGAAGGTGGAGTTGAGGGTCATCCATCTTGAATCCCACTATCTTATCAACTCTACTAAGAGGGCTTGAATTGACAAACTCTTCATCTACAGGTTTGTCTAAATTGGACCAAATCTCTTCCACCTTATTTTCTTTCTCCATTTAGAATATGTTAGACTACAAAAAGGCAATCACAAGAAATGATGATTGACAAACAAAGGCAAGTTCTTGAAAATATAGTTAAGACACTATTATATATTGGTTGCAACAAGAATGTAACTTTAGAAGTGCTCCTAAAACCAAATGATGCAATATTTATAGATGTTTGATCTAGTTCTATTTGAAAGTTAAATCCATTTTTGAAACGACTTTTACATTCAATCAAATATATATAAAGTAAAAGATGCATGAATTTGACTTTTGCATTAAATCAACATGAAGAAATAAGAGTAATATAATGCAACTTTTACTTTGAATTACTTGTTCCAAAAGGTCTTGTTGGTATTATCTTCATTATTTTTGGTATGTGAAACTTTTTCATATTTTTATAAATTCTCAATGCATTTGGAATAGAGTTTCATAGGTGGAATAACATACATGTTTTTGGAATAACATGCATTTTGAAGTTACTTATTAAATATGAAGAGACCCGTTTTAAAAAAATCTAAAGGTTTCAAATTTTTTATTTTATCTAAGTAATTTATAGAATAACACATGACCTTCTTTTACCAATTCTTAATGTATAAAACTTAGCAACGTATAAATAATTTAGTACGTACCAAATGGATTGTTAAATCCTTAATAACAAGAGTTAACTTGTTCAATGTTAGTAACACTATACACAAATTATGCAACAACTTCACATGTTCCTAAAACTCATCGTGTCAAATTTATTAAACGAAACATTGGGTTAAAAATTAATGATTAATATTGCCTAAAACCAAGTCACCGTAAGACTATGTTATTGTTTTAAAAATTTCTCGTTAAGATTAGTTAAATTTGTCGAGACTTATTAAAACAAATTGTAAACAAGTCCATGTATGCACAAATCACAAGTTTATGCAATGGATTTTTGTTATTGAGAGTTGTTTTTCTGCTTTACAGTCAACCAAAATCTACAAAAAACAGTTCACCAATACAAATAACATCATCCGTGGAAATAGTTGCTAAGAAAGAGTCCAAAACACTACTTAAATTATAGAGAATAAATGTAACTTTTATCAAGTCTATAATTTATTTTCTTTCTAAATCATTAAATATATACTCTAAAACAAATTTGTCAAATCAAGTGATAAAACAATCTCCAAAAAAACTAATATGCCATGAAATCGGAACTTCTTCAAAAACTTGGGTTTAACCCTTAAAGGACCATAGGGCATAGTATATACAGTGCCGTATAATTGGCATTTGCTACCAAAAGGAAGTTTTAATTTAGGATCTCAAGTAGCTCATTAGAACAGCTTTGATCTATTCTCCAACTTCTTTGTTGATATCATATGTAGTAAAGGTGTGAATCTAGTCCAAATACAAGAAAAATACATCGTATTCTATTGGACGCAATGGCACGCTGTGTCCTTTAGGGGTTAACCTTGAGATGGTCAAGGTTTGTAATTTCATTTGAACAAGGAGGAAGTGAATTAGTATGCAAACTTAATATTTTGAAGTTAGCTATTGGCTACCGCTTTCTATATTCATCATCACAATTGTTGGAAAATCCAAAGTTGACTAAAGATGTGATATTACAAAGGTCGCTATGATTTTAATATTATGATATAATAATGACTAAAGATGTGATATTATAAAGCCAAGATGCAATACGGTCACTGTTTAGTAGTATAATAGCATAGAGAGTGGGGATGTGATATTACAAAGGCCAAAATTTGATATTACAAAGGTCACTGTGATTTTAGTAGTATGATTGGTTGCAAAAGCAAGAAACCCCATATAGTAGCTTTTATTAGGTTGATTTAAGCTTGAAGGAACTTTACCTTTGTCAATATTCATATCTTCCAACATTTCCAACAATAAGGTTTTTGGTTGGATGGGCCCACTTGGATCCAATATGGTTCCAACACATATAGCATCTATATTAAATATTGCATTTAGGTTGCCTTACCTTAGAACATTGTCTCATGATTCAATGCTTGGCCATTTGAAGGCACACGCCACTAGCTAAATGCTAGGATTTCACATGGTTTACAACTTGGACGCTACTAGTTTGTTTTTCCACAACTTCATTGTTGTTGCTAGGCCCTTTAATATTTTTTATTGTCATAGTTATTGATGAAAATCATTGTGATATTCATAAGTATTTGTATATTGTAAAATGTCAAGAAATAGTGTGGGCAACCTAAATGCAATATTTAGTGTAGGGCCAATAGAAACTTGCAAATGGTTTGAAAATAAATCTCCTAAAACATAGGCAATACTATTATGAAATAATCATGGATAAGTTAAATTTTATTGTATTTTATTTTCTTTGGAGATTTGTTGTGAATCATGAATCTAATAAGTCAAAAAACAACTCAAGAAGTTGATGGGTTGATTATGAATGATGACGTTTATGATTGCTTGAACTTCAAATGAAGAGAAAATCTAAAAAACTAGAAGTTTTTTTTGTGTGATTCTTAGCACAACAATGTTTGAATCAACATGCTATATACAGCCAAGTTTGAGCCATGGATTGTTGAAATTGTAAAAGGGATTTTTATTGTGGTTAGCCCAAATTCTTATCAAATTCTAACATGGCATCTTGAACAAGCCAACTCTTGATTTGGGTTGTCCTAGAAAGGAACAAGGCTTCCTTTTTGTGTTTTAATTGCATTTGTCACATTATTTTTTGTCAATAGTCTTCATTTTCTATTGATCAAATTTTCTTCAGTATGATGCTCCAAGTATCTAATATGTACATGACATTTGCACCATATTAAATTTATAATTCTAAAGTAGCAATTGTGTAATATTCCTATGCTGATGTATTTGTGAAACCAAAATTGGGTGCTGGAAGAAATCTTAGTTTCTTCAATATATATTATCCACAAAAAATTATACACAATATTGTCGAAGATTTAGGCATTTTGAAAGCAAGAGAACTTGTGCCATATGAAAAAGGGAATATGGTTATAGAGATTTGTAAAATTGTGACAATTGATATTTTTAAATGAAAAACCAAAATTGCAAGAGTCCAATAAGTGGCGTCAAATTGTGTTTGTTTGTGTTTCTTTGTCTTGTAAGAGACTATCATCACATTTTTTGTGCAATAACTCAAGACAATATGATGAAGTATAATTTATCTAAATTGGATGTGTTTATTTCCTAATGTTTTCTAAGAAGCTAACCGATCTGATATCAAACAAACTAGCAATATTCATTTCAACTTTGCATATTGTTTGATAAAAACAAGGTACGTTTAAGTATAATTTTACACTTACCCATAATCCTATTGGATATATATTGGAAGCTTAGATTACTTGCTCCAAAAGCTCTTGCTATCATAATTGTTACTACTTTTTCTGTTTCTTGATTATTTAAAATTACTATATGTGAAACCATTTCATATTCTTGTAAATTATTAATGCAGATGGAATATCATTTCATTTGTGGAACAATATACATATTTTGGGAACAAAAGATGTTTTAAAATTACCTTTTAAAGATATAGTGACTTGTATTGAAAAAAACACTAAAGGTGCTCTAAAGTTGTGCATTTTTATAACAAGAGATAGAATTCTCTCTTAATTCTGAGTGTAGGAAACTTGAAAATTTTCAAATTAATTCCTACCAAATGGATTGATAAATTCTAAACACAAGTTATTGGTTTTTTTGAGGGATAAGCACAAGTAATAACTCATTCAAGGATAATAACACAATATACAAACTACATATGCAATACTCTACATGTTCCTAAAATCATTGTCGTATTTATTGAACCAAATATAAGGTTTAGTATTGATGATTAGTGTTGCCAAAAACCAAGTCAATTATTGTAAACACATGGCCATATAAATATAAATTAGAAGTTTAGACAATAGTATTTCTTTATTAACCTTAATTGATTTACGAGGAGCACTTGACAAAAGTATTTACAATGAAAAATTTCATTTAAAGAGCCATTTGCTACTTTGTGGTCTAATCAAAATCTGAAAAGTGCAGACCATCAATACGGTTGATATCATCCATGGTATTGCATATAAAGAGACCAAAATGACCATTTAAATAATACAAAATAAATATAAAATTTTATCAAATTTATAAAGTTTTTTTCCTAAAAACATTAAATTCAACACTTGAACAAATTTAACCCTTAAGTGCCGGGGTGGGTCACCGTGGGTACACGGGGGCCCGTGTATACCTGGGGACAATTTTCGTCCCCGTTGATGCTTACGGGTTAACAAACCAAGTGACAGCACAAGTTTTAAAAGAAAACTTCTTGTGCTTTAAAAAAAAACTTCTACGCCTGAAACTTGAACCTCTTCAAAAACCTTGGATAGTGTTTACAACAATAGTTGAGTCTTAACTCTAGATGGTCAAAGTGTGCAATCTCATGTGAACACTTTTATCACTTGTTTCCTTATCAACTTTCCTCAATTTTGAATTACTTATCTAAATCCTTTCCAACGGAAGCCCTCCATTAGGAAGCACAAATCTCAAACTTTGATACCTTTTAATGATGATACATACCAACATTCCATTCTGAAACTAAAGAAGTTCACAATCCTAGATTTCATTCTTTACTTTTCAAAAAGGGAGTTTTTGAAATTGATTTCAAGGAACTTTGAAGCTTTTCTACTAGAATTCTTGATTGGACTTCTGAATAGAATTCACACAATAGTATAGTCACGGCTTCTCGGAGAATGAAAAGAGAATGGAGATTGAGAAGTTGTGGAGAGAAAAGAGGAGCCTATATGATCTCATTCTTCATGAAGATGGTGAGACATCTTGTTCTTTTGTTATGGAGAATGAGAATGAGGACTGATTTCCTGCTTTTAGAAGATGTAATAACTACTCCACTCTCCACATAACATTGTTAACCTTCACTGGGGGGTTCCCTTTTGCTCTCCCAATATGAGGATCCCCCCAGCCAATGCCATTCCCGAGCTTTGAACCAACACAAATGGAGATCTTTAACTAAACTTGAGCCCAGGTATCCAAGTCGAATATCCCTCCAGCACGGGCAGGGTTTAGACCTAGTAAACAATGTTATGCACCAACGGGAGCACTCAATCAATGTTAAAAACAAGCACGACAAGGTGAAACATGGATTGCAAGAGGTAAAACTTCTACTGCTAAACTTCTCACCACCCAATTCTTCACTTCCAGAGGAGAAGAATGAGGCAGTGAGAAGTTTGACACGCTAACAAAAACGGAAGCTCCGACAACCAAAAGCAACACGATTGTGATCTCATTCTCCACAGCCGGCCAAGAAAGTGCTGTGACTACCCCTAATAGAATCAATCACATTGCATTATTTTATTTAGTTTTTAGAAATGTTCAAGGCATTGGCAAGGTGAGGGTTGCTCTAAGAGGAAGGCCTAATAACCCCACCCAACAATATTCACTATTTATAAGTTTCAACATCAACAAAGTGGAACTTTGCTTGGGTCTAGCAATAACAGGTTCACAAAAAATCAATACTACGGGAATGAAGACTTAACTTCACCGCAATTTGCAAAAAAAAATCCAGCAAGTTATTGTACAAAACAGCTCCCCAGGTTGGCTTTAAACCTTGGAGAGCATGTCCAATCAAAACCAGGACCTCGTGAGCAACAAGAAATCCATTCCTACTATACCAAAGACAAGCATATTGCCAGCGTGGACTATCTCAACCGAGACTGAGCCCGGAGCTTCTTCCTCTCAATAGACCCATTAGGCCCATACAACGCCTGATACAAAGGCCGAATCCGCAGAATGAGCACCACGTTGAGCAAGATTCCCAACGCACACATGCCCGCCATGACCGTGAACACCGACCGGAAACAATGAGGCCCATAACACTTGGGAGGATCATCACCCGCCCCCGCTCCCAACGCTCCCAACGCTCCCAACGATGTAAAATCCGCTGCACTTGAAAATCCTACAAAACGCATCATCTTCGCCACAGCACCAGTGAGATGCGGCTCCACCTCCTTGGCCGCCTCCCGGTCGTACAACCAGCCTGCGTCCAGTGATCCCAAATAGAATTTTCACTTTTAGCTCAAGTGGCTAAAACACTGCTAAAAAGCATAAAATATTCAAATTTTACACTATAAAGTTCACAAGTTCTTTAGCTGCAGAATAGTTGTTTTAGTAGCAATCCTGCGATATTGAGCTACTTTAATGATCACTGGCCTGCGACAGTGATCCCAAATAGAACTTTCACTTTTAGCTCAAGTGGCTAAAAACACTGCTAAAAAGTTAAAATATTCAAATTTTACACTAAAGTTCACAAGTTTTTTAGCTGCAGAAATTTTTTTAGTAGCAATCCTGCGATATTTAGCCAGTTTAATGATGATCACTGGCCTGCGAGCAGCCCGGAGAAGAGGAACGACCCCAGCGGGATGTTGAGGATGAGGAAGTTGTACAGGATGCCGAAGTGCTTCAACCCGAACAGCTCGGAGGCTGTGGGCACGGTGATGGAGATGTGCACTCCGTAGCAGACGCCCACGATGATGGAGCCCACGTACAGCGACCCCGGTGCGGCTTTGGCGAACAGGACGTACCCGAAGAAGAGGAACACTTGCGAGAGCCCCATCCATACTGGGCGAGGAATGGCTGCCTTCCTGTACAGTACATCATCCCTCCCAAACCGCCCATGAGTAACAGAAAATTTCACAAGACTAAGAGCATCCGCACTTTTGCACGCAACTCGGAGCTGTCAAAAGCAGGTGTCTAGGGTGCATTCACAATCAAAGGTTCGCTCAAATCTCCAATGCCCCATCCTTGCCCTCAAGCAAGTAAAAGTAAGCACCAAGTGTATATCACATAAACAACAGATAAGCACCAAGTGTATATCACATAAACAACAGAAATTTTACAAGAGTAGGAACATCTGCACTCTTGCATGCAACTTGAAGCTCTCAAAAGCAAGTATGTCTAGGGTGCATTTACAATTAAGGGCTTGCTCAAATCTCCAATGCCCCACCCTTGCCCTCCCCCTCAAGGAGATACAAGCAAGCACTGAGCGCATATCACAAAGGACAAGTGTCGAGCTTCAATTGTAGGCTTCTTGTGTCAACCAACCAACACATTTCAATCGTCCTAGATTTGGGTGCGCTAACAATTCATCCAACCCTGGACATTCCAGTGCTTGAGCTACAATTGAGCAAACCCTGGCTCTTGCATACTACATTGACGCATGTGCAGTAAGACGCATGCCAAACAGAACGGCCACCAAGTGCTATTGAGGGCATGTTTTGCTACAAGGGTGCGGATGCTCTAGAGACTGTCCCATGATCGCGCAAGATTACATATCCTAAACCCTAAACCGTGATTACTCGAGACAAATTGCGCGCTCTCGCACCCCACGTATAAGTAGCTATGGTAGTTTGCACTTCGTGGTTCTATGGTGTGCAACATGTCTTCTGGAAATGGCAAGACGCAAGAGTGTTGAGCCATTTCAAAAGGGCATGTAGCACACCGTAAAGCGGTCTTGAATTTCATCTAGCCTCTTATGATATATAAACAGGGAATGTTGCGTGACAAGCTCTTCTGCATTTCACAATGCAAAACTTCATGGTTTTTCATTCTTCGTCTCGAATGGTCAATGAACTAGGTTTAGGACTAAGTCGAAGGATTCTATCTAAGAAATTGACTCTAACTAAGATGGAGGAATGAGAGAGGGCACAACCGAGACTCCCCTGAAATAATTAAGGTCGCAGGTTCCGAAAGCGCCCAGGCTCTAAAACCACCCACCTACTCAAATTTACTCAATTTGTACATATTATTTTTCATAATCTTCATCAATGTACAAGCAATGTACACTTGAGGAGGTGGGCAGTTTCAGAGACCTATGACACTTAAACTTCAAAATTTCACAACTAATTCCACCAAGCTCCAAAAAACATGAAGCAACGTGGGTTAGATGCCAATTCCTCTCGTCTTTCAAGGAAAAGTTGCTGAAAAAGTTTTAACTCCCCAAAATTCAGTTTCAGCCCCTTAGATGGTCGGTTCAGTTCATGAGCCTCCGACCTTAACTCTACTCGTAAGATCAGCGTGAGTGCAGTGGACACAGACAGCATATGCTACCCTTGATGCGGCTCCTCTAAGGAGATAGTTCTAGAATGCAGGCAACTAATAACAATTTAGCAAATGATTAACCATAAGGTAGGAGGCTTACTTGACATAATGCTCGGAGATGGCGCCAGCGCCAATGCGACCAAAGAAACCCCAAATACTGATGAGCGAGATAAAAATAGACACATCAGGAAAACCCTGCGCTTCACCAATCTGTCCCAAGTTATTAATCGCCGTGATGCCCGTGCCAATCCCGCACAAGAACGTAAAAAAAAGCAACCAGAAGTCAATTGTCATCAACGCTTCAGCCAGAGTATGATCCTCCCCCAACACTGGAGCCCTCTTCACTTCCTTCGGCAGAATCGCTTCATCAGGACCACCCTCAACACGCGCCACATCATCAGTTGTTACTCTCTCTTCCTCAAGAAGTGGTTTCGTGACGCCATTCGTGTTATCAGTGTTGTTCTTATTATAAACACTGCGCATGAGCTTGATAGGAACGAGCAAAGGCGAAACGAGGAAGAGCAAGAGCACAACCGCGAAGAGTTTACACTGGAACGACGACAACGGGAAGAAATACTCCACGAGGGTGAAGGCGAGGAGATAGAAAGCAAGCGAGAGAGAGATCCAGTTAATAATAGTAAACCCTGCCTTCTCCTCATCGTCTTCTTCCGAGCTTGTAGATGCCGGAACTTCGGTAAGAAACGCAATGGCAGTGAAGCAGACGATCATGGGGAGAAATGTCAAAAGCAGGAGGAAAGAAGACGCCTCGCTTGTGAACAGCGCCGTGCAAAGCTGCGTGAAGATGGCAGTGCTCAAGCCGATGTAACCTTTTAACGTCCCTGTTACCGTCCCACGACTGCGCGGAAAATTGCGCATACACGTCACCAGCACCGCTGTGTTCATCCAGGTTGTGCTGTTGCCTCCCATGCACAACACCACGCACATCTGTACACACAGAATTGTCACAAAAATGCACCAAAATGTACCAAAATGCTCACCAGAAATGCACAGAGTATGAAAATCTGGCGATGGAGAAGGGACAGACCTGCCAGTAAGAAGGCGGGTTGATCTTCTGTGCGACGACGAGATACTGCGTGCCATAGCCTAAAGCGCCCTCGACGGCGCCAATTAGCAAGATGAGCCAAGTGGGGAGGTAATCGGCGAGCAGCCCTGCGACCAAACCGAACGACTTGCCCACGTCTTTAGCCACGCCGAGGTTGTTGAGCTGCGTCTGGTTGTAGTTCATCACGTCCTTCAGCGCGGGCGAGTAGTTGGCGAATGTATAGTTGTTTCCAGCGATGGATTGCACCCATATCGCGGTCACAAACCCCACCCATTTCCTACTTATAATCGAGTACTTCGGATCCCTCATTGCTACCATCTCTCGCAAACCCACAAACCACTCGAAATCCAACCCACTCGAAAATCCAAACCACCCAAAAATCCAAACCACTCCAAAATCCAAACCACCCAAAAATCCAAACCACTCAAAGATCCAAACCACAGAGTGTTGGTTGCTTCTCCTGCCTCCACAAAGGCTCAGTCTCAAACTCCGCTGGCTCCTCCTGCCATTGCAACCACCACAAAAGTTCGAAATGGGAACATAACGACTTGTGCTCGCCTCAAAGAGTCTCAACCTTCGCTGTGTGTAATAATAATACTCCAGCCAAACAAGGTTAAGAAGAGCGACTCTGAAAGCATTTGAGACTACCCACCTACTACTCCAATAACGATTCGGGAAGGTAAGAAGAAGGAAGGGCGCAGAAAAGTTGGTTGCATTGGAGGAGCTTATGCACCGACCATTCAAGGAAGACCACGACAGCGGGCTCTCCAGATTCAAAACGGCATAAGTCAGACGATGTGAGTTAAATAATATTTGCTTGGTCCTCGCCCCACTTTGCTGAGTCCTCTCTGGTAAACTTAAAAACGACCTTATGGAGTTCCGGGTCGTCGGGAGAAGCGACATGAGTCGCCGGAAAGTGGAAAAACGAAGCCGTGCTGGCCACTAGTGTTGTTCCGGTTCGTGCACGACCTTGAGTGCCAGTTTCTTTTTCGGCCTTTTTCAGTATTTTTCTTCGTCTCGATCGCTGCGAATTTCAAAGTTTCAAAACACTCCAAGCTTACCAACCTCTCAACTACTAAGCTAGGGCGTCTTCTTGCTGGAAATGTTTCTTGCGCTTGCGAGCGATCTCCAGCGCATCAGTAGCGGAATAGACGCATCCACTGGGGTAGGAAGTTCCACTGGTGACGCAACCGATTTGCTCTCGGCACTGTGGTGGACTTCTCCCGCAATCCCGCTCGGCCGCGGATCCTAAAAATACTGTGCTGGTAAATTTTCGTAACGACGAGGCGAGCGTGACGGAGCACGGGCCTCAAACCATCACTGGCGTTTCTTCGTGAGCAAAGTAAGTTAGCAGGGCTTGCTGAAACTGACCCCGCTTTGGTCAAATCTACCACTTCGGCTGGTTTCTTGAATGTACCAACCGTGAACATTCTGTTGCGTAATTCTTGGGAGCAGGGTGTTTTTTTTGGGAATGACTAAGGGCATCTCCACCGGTCCAGGCTTTGCTCAAAGTTTCCATCTGGTTTAGCAAGGCTTGAAGGCTCTCAATCTCCACCCATGCTCTTTGAAAAGGTGGCCTTGCACTCCAACGTACCCCATACATAAGTAGTTGTCTACTTGTATAAGGAAATAGAGGATAAAGCTCACTAAATTTAGGATGAATAGTGCATGAATAGTGGTTTGAAGAGTGGCTTGCTAGATTCGCTAAATAAGAGAGTTTGAAAGGGTTTTGAGAGGGGCCTTGACACTTTTCATACACTTTGAGCAAGCCCAAGCCACCGGTGGAGCTGCCCTAAGGTAGTATGTTCAAAAACTGTCACTTTAAGGGCTAATTTACCTTTTTCATTGGCTTCCAAGACATGAAAGTTTTTTGTCTAATTTTCAAACAAAGAGAAATGGATGCCAAATGTAACACATTTTTTTTCATATTTTTTCAAGCATTATTGAATTGTTGATGATTTTTCAAATTTTTCTATAGTAAACACCTATTTGTGACTCTAGACCTCTCATAAATTGTCCCCTTGCAACTTCTAAAGAGATGAGGAAAAACCAAGGAGTATGATTGGCTCTTGCAATAAATTATATCTTCTTTTCTTTGCCTTAAAGAGGTCCATTCAAGGACCACTTCATATCCATTTTTGAGCTACCTATGGCACGCTTTACATGAAAGGGTCTCATTTAGAGCATACTACCTTAGGGGCACACCCCTAGTTGCTACGTGGACACCCCCTATAGCCCAACCTATTAAATTTGAGTTTATCATTACGTTGAAATATGAAACAAAATCAAAACAATATTTTAGCGCACATCTGCATCTACTAGCGTTGCAAACATATAACAAATATGTCTCATTTGTGACATGGTCGAGAGTTAAACTAATCGCTCCATTCATTTATAAGTTTAACTCTTGACCATGTCACACATGAGACTTATTTGTTGTATGTTCACATTGCATGTAATTGCAAATTTGCACTAAAATAATTTTTTGATTTTATTTCATATTTCAACATAATAATCTCAAATTTAATAGGTTAGACTATAGGGGTGTCTACTCAGCAACCGGGGGTCATGCCCTTTATTAAGCATCCGAAGTAGACCAAAATTGTTGCAAAGACCTTTCTACTTATTCTCTAACCTCTCAATCCTACCAAATCAAGCAACAACCTTTGAAACCTAAGAGTTGAGTCATCATTGTCCATTGGACATTTGTTGCATATATAAAGCGTACAATGGAAGGGATCTTCAAAGTTTGAAGGCATTCAAACATGAATGAGAAAAAGGTGTAAATTTCAACCATGCAGACTCCTCTTTGTCAAACAAAAGCTGATTACTTTCAACAGCACCACTACAAAAGCGCAAACGCATTCTTATCACATGCATTCCAGCGCTTGTGCAAACAACAGAATAGATTCGTAACACATCAAATGGGCATAAATTTACTAAAAGTTGTGCAAATACCAAAATTCAAAACTTCATGGTTAAAATGCATGTTTTCTAGCAGTGACAAAAAGAGTTTTCACTTGTGTGAGAAGGTAAACCCAAATCAAATCAAAATTTGAAGTTTTCATTTGGAAGGTAAAGAATAATGATTTGTTTTTTGTTTTTCGGTTATGGTTTTTATGAGTTGGAGGCATAAGTCAGGTGATGAGATTCATTGAGGTCTGGGATGCGGATCGAATTTTGCAATGGAAAGGCCTTGGTTGAGGGTAGGCCATGGTTGACCCGTCATTGTTACACTTTACTTCACTTTCCTTGCAATTTTATTTGGGAGTGCGACTTGAAACAGTCAAGGCTTGTACGAATTGCCTGATTGTGCCTGGTGTTTATGGCGTGTGGTAAGTTAGTGTAAGGAGCATCTCCAGCCCTGCTCGCCCCGTGGAGGGTGCGAGACTCGGAGTGCAGCTATTTACTTGACAAGGGCAACTCCGGGCTGAACACCCAATGTTTGTCGTGATTGTGACCTAACTGGAGTCCACATTTCCTGCAATGTTGAAGGGAACTTGTTTGCAAATAAAAGTGATTTTTGTTTTCTTTTAGTATTCAAGAGGAAGAATATCAACTTTCCAAGAAAAGTTGCAAGATTTAAGCAAGCTTAGAGAAGACACTCCAACTTGTTGTGTTAGAGGACATACTTAACGAGAGCTTTGAACATTTATCCGTGTGACAAGGTCGCACTGTTCCTTGATTGCAACTAACAAAGCGAAGGCCTGATATTTGGCCGTTTGGCAAGGAAGGCTATAGATGCTCTAAGTTACTACATATGTGCAAGGCTACAAAATAGGGCATATGTAAATGACAACTTCCCCTAACTTTGCTTATCAAAAACAAGGGGCTGCTCAAATCATGTCCCAAATCATGTCCCAAGTTGCAATACAATTTGAAAATCTTATTGGTGGTGGGGAGGTTGAAACATAGAATCTACACCTACATAATGTGTCCCACATCCTAGTTTTGTTACAGCCAATTCACACTAAGTCCTACGTCCCATTTCTGCAAGTTGCACCTTAACGCAAGATCTTAGCTTTATTGAATTATCAAGGGCAAATTGGAGTATTAAGGAAAGTCATGAGTATTTTATGCAAAATTATTGGTAGAACTTGGGCTAAAAATTGGGTTAAGCAAAATGGTTGATGCAAACTTCGGGTGAAGTCTCACTTTCTTTGGCACCAAAATGGAAAAGCACATTTGCAAATAGTTTTATATTTGCATTTTGAGTGGTTCTACATGTGGATCTTATTCAAGTAAAGTGAATCAAATATTTGGGGAAAATCAACGGTTAGTGTATTGTCAGCTAGTTGAAATTGCAATAAAATTACACAAAATATTGCATTTAGGTTGCTCCACACTAATTTCTTGACATTTCATGTTAAACAAACATTTATTGCTACTAAAATAATTTTCATATAATTACTACAATTTGTTTTTTTGAAGAGCTTGGCAACATCAACAAAATTGCAAGAAAAAAAAACTAGAGGTGTCCAAGTAGTCAACCATGTGAAATCCAAGTTTTTAGAGAGCTGCTGCACCTCCAAGTGACCAAGTGATGAATCATGAGATAACTTTTTAGAGTAAGACAACCTTATTGTTGGGGCAACCTAAATGCAATATTTAGTGTAGTTGAAGCTTGATATTATTTGATAAGAAACTGACCATTTTTCTCTAAAAACATAACTATAGTATAAAATAGTATATATATAGAAGTTTTATAGGAAATAACCGGTCCATGCTATTGAAAATCCGGTTGAAACGGGGAAATGCCAGATTTTAGCTGGTGATGCTAAAATTTCCCCCCGAACACTGAAGTGATTGGCACTCAGATATTTTCAATTTGACGAATTTCCTTTTCTTTGCAAACAAATATCGCTGAATGTATTAAGCAAAAATCCATACATATCTGAAAGGGAATCTTCAGCTTCTATAAAGGTAGGTCATACGGGAGTGACTAGTGAGTTCCTTTACTAATAATTTTCTGCAAAAGTTTACACGTGGTAGAATAATACAGGTAGCTGCAAAAGTTAAGCTTACGAACAATATACCAAATTCTTGTTTTATGCTGCCCGGATTTTTGCCTGACCCTAAACTGCCCAGAGCAATGTACGGGGAGTACCGGCATTTAGTTACAAGCTAGCTGGTTGATTTTGAGAATTGTCAAATTGAATTTAAAAGTTTAGGAAAAAAATCGACCATTTAAGAGGACAACAAAACGGTATTCTTTCATTTCTATAAGCTTAGTTAGGAGTATATTCTAAACAACCAATTGGTCCAAGAGAATGTAAGATATTAGCCGGTTAACCCCTAAAGGACTGAGCCATTTTTTCAGTGAAAATCACTCAAAACTGCCACTTTTGCGGGGTTAGTAAGAAGGTAGTTTTTTTTGAAAATTTGGGATATCCAACCGTAGGATCTTGCCCTAGATTGGATTAGGTACGTGTGGAAAAAAAATCAGGTCATTCTAGATGGACATGAGTGAGATATTTACATCTAAAGTGAAAAGAAAAGTTTTTTTTTCATGCTGCCGCAAAATTTCACTTACATGAGAATAATTGCTCTACGCAACTTTGCGCTTTATTTTTCCCATGTAGGAGATCAAGTTAGCTATGTGTGGGAGAATTTTCAAATCAATTGGAACTACACAACACATAGGAAAAATCAGTAAGTAAAAAGAAGTAGAGAATGAGTCAAATCACTAAATTGTTAAGAATTTAATTATTAAAATGAAAAATGCAAATCCCAACGGTCATAATGTTGTGATAAACAATCTACATCCTTTGGTTTTGTTTTTTTTCCAAAATAATAAAAATTGAGTAAAATAAAGGACTTCAAAGTTTATTTTAGAGTAGAGATTCCGTAACTGCCCGCAAACAAAAACTCCTCATAACTTTCATGTCATTGATTGAAATTGAATGATTCAAAACTTCTCACCCATAAAAAAATCTAAAGAACCAATTTTAAATTTTAATTTTAAAAAATTTAATTTTTAAAAAAGTTTTTGGGTTGCACAGACGGGCAGTCCTCCCTTGCTTTTCAGATTTTCATGCATAACTTCTTTAATAATTGTCGGAATGAAGAAAAAATTAGATGCCCACGTAAATCTTTGAATTCCACACCTTCGATAAAAGTTTCAGAAAATCACACAAAGTAGCTTATCTAAAAGTACATGCCCAAACTCCCACCTGTCCCCCTGAAGAGACAACAATCCTTTAGGAGTTAAGTTATAAAAACTTCCCGGACTGTGGCCCAGAGGTGCTGTGGTAGCTCGGCATTGTTGAGGGCGTGGTCGAAGCAATTATTGCGGAGATGGGGCTTGGTGTCGACACGTGTTGAAGGGGTTGTAGTGTTGTACTTCGACGTACTTTGCCTCCATTAACTGTTTCTAATTGGGCCATGGGGTTGGTGCCCAAGTGCCCAACTAGCTTCTGAATGACTGACACCTGTCAGTGACAACTGGGATTCCTTCTGTTGATTACACTGAATTTTGGGTTTAGGTTGTCCCACACTAATTTCTCAACATTTTGCACTATATAAATATTTACAGTTGCTACAATAATTTTCATCAAAAATGACAGCAACAAACAAGTTTTAAAAGGTTTGACAAGCTTGGCAACAACAATAAAGCTACAGAAAAACAAACAAACTCGCTACTTCCAAGTAGTAAATCATGAGAAATTCAAGTATCTAAATCATTGCATGGGTCCCCAAGTGGCCAAGTGATGAGTCATGAGGTAAATTGTTAGGGTAAGGCAACCTAATTGTGAAGGCAACCTAAAGGCAGTATTTAGTGTAGGGAATTGCTAAATCCACCACAATTTTTGCTAAATCCACCACATTGCACTATGTTTAGGAGTTCTTGAAAGAAAAGAAGAATAGATTTTGTATTTATTGGATGATTATTTAATAATGATGGCAAAATTACTTATTTTAGGATTATACATACGTTAAGGTATGAAAATTAAGTCAAGCAACAAAATAAAACAAAAAGCTAAGAGTAAACCAAATAATAATAAAAATAGGGAAGACTAGATAAAGAAAAAAAAGGAAAAAAAAGTGGAGTACATTTGCCGTCATCATTAAGTGATCATCCAATAAATACAAATTTGACCTTTCTTTTCTTTCAAAAATTCCTAATGGTGCAATGTGGTGGATTTTGTAATTCCCTTTAATTATGATTGATCCATTAGGGCATGTACAGTACCCAAAAGAAAGAGTACATAACACCCTTTTATGGCATCCAAAGAAGTATGTATTAACAAAGGATATAACTGACATTTCATTCTCACATTTTTAATATGCAATCCTCATGCAATCTTGATCAAGCATATCAAATTTCAATTACTAAAACCCAAAATCCTATTTTTGGTAAATGGTTTTGTGTCAAAATCATGACTTTACAAGAAAGTTGATCAATAAATAGCGGTGATAAGTTTTTGAGATTTGATTGCATGGATATGTAGGAGACATCCATAATCACATCTCTCTTTCAAACAAACATTTCCAAAAAAATTCAAAATTCCTTCTGTATAGATTTCAATGTTAGGGTGATCATGACCAAATTTAGTAAAATACTTATTTCTTCATGGAAACTAGTATTTTGCAAAAAAAGTATATCATCATATTTAAAGTTACAAACTTAACCACAATGTATGAGTCATATAACAAAAACTAATTTCCATGAAGAAGTATGTATTTTACTAAATTTGGTCATGATCACCCTAACATTAAAATCTCTACAGAAGGAATTTTGAATTTTTTTGGAAATGTTTGTTTGAAAGAGAGATGTGATTATGGATATCTCCTACATATCCATGCAATCAAATCTCAAAAACTTATCATCACTATTTATTAATCAATTTTCTTGTAAAGTCATGATTTTGACACAAAACCATTTACCAAAAATAGGATTTTGAGTTTTAGTAACTGAAATTTGATATGCTTGATCAAGATTGCATGAGGATTGCATATTAAAAATGTGAGAAAGAAATGTTAGTTATATTCTTTATTATACATACTTCTTTGGATGCCATAAAAGGGTGTTATGTACTCTTTCTTTTGGGTACTATACAACTCCAAATTAAAATGAGAACAAGTTCTAAGGTAAGAGGCTCGTGAACTGACCATCTAAGAGCTGGAACTGAACTTTGGGGAGGTGGAACTTCTTGACATATTTTTCAGTAAATTTTCCTTGGAAGATAAGAGGAATTGGCATCTAACTCAAGTTATTTTGTATTTTCCAGAGCAATGTGGAATTAGTTATAAAATTTTGAAATGAAAAGGTCATAAGACTCTAAAATAGATCACTTCCTCAAATATACGCCTACTGTACAGTTTTGAAAGGCTACGAATAAGGTATGTACCTACGGAGTTCATTTGGAGAGGTGAGTGGTATTACTGCCCTATCCGAGTTGGAGCCTCTTACCTTATATAGCGTGCTGTATTTGAAGTTTAAAAGTACACGTGTAGAATCCCCGTGGATGGTAATCATAAGACCATCATGGGTTATGCGCTTGTTGGGGTCGCTCTAGTAAGATACATCACATAGGTGTAGATACACAGTTTATTTAATTTAGTGTATAAGATACGTTGCATAAGCGTATGAAACATTGCACATGACACAATTTTCAAGTTTTGTTATTGAAATTGTGTGAGGTACACTCTTTGTAAGCTTAACAAATAAGCATGGAGACCATGTACTTGGTGTGTGTAAGGGAATACTCTTAATTTGAATCTTATTTTGGTCGCTTATTGACTGTTACTTGTTTTTTCGAGTGATGATCCACTCAATAGGATTTGGATGGTAGTGGTTTTTGAGTAACGCTACTTTGTGAGTGTAAAATGGTGAGTTTGTGAGCAGTGAGCCAAGATTTGGTGAGCAAGCTTCAATTTTGAATTCAAAATCATTGAAAAAACTAAAAAATCATTTTTTTAAAAGACAAAAGTTCAAAGTGCACAATTATAGGGTCCTATGTACATATTTGTAGGTGAAATTGATTATTTTGACAAAAATACAAGTTCATAACTTAAGGCTTAGAGCTCATGATGGATCCCCGCTCATGATGATATAGCATTCTCCAATGAATAGGTACCCAGTTTAAATAAAATGGTTATTTCATGTACCATTGATGTGTTACATTGTGGAATTAGCAAAAGCTTTTATAAGGGCATAATTGTTAAATGAATGATTATAGGTACGTGTACATTTATTTTTGATGGGAGTCATCTAATGTTCAAAAGAATCAATTTATGTAAAAGAATCCATTCCAATTTTTTTTGTATTGAGGTAAGATTTATGTATTTTTCTCCTCCTCGTTGTTGTTGTTGTTTTTTTTTTTTTTTTGCTTTAAATCATTTTAAAGATAATTAATAGCAAATGATGTAAACACGATTTGAAATTTCGAATATAGCAGCGGTTAACAACGCTTTGCTCATTTCCAAACCCATTAAAAAAAAACTCGTAGTTGTCATGGCTATTCGCCTTTGTTGATTCAAATGCATGTTTTTGGTGCATTTGATTGGAAAATCAAGTTTAGTCTTCGAATCACTTTGACATTACATTGCAAGGGACGTCATAAATAATTTTGAATTGTAAACAAACAAGTTTCAATAGTTTCAATAGTTTACTTGCACTAGTAGAGAGTAAGGTCATGGGCACAAAGCTACATTGTCAACACTTGGTGCCCCAAGCCCATATGGGCATCAAAGGTAATGTTAATGTCCCAATGGGTTTGAGATACCAAGTTTTGATTATAGATAAAATATCAAAAGAATTGGTTGAAATTTGATTCAATTTGATAAAAAAATCAACTATATTTTTTGAAAATTCTAATTATATCATAATTGGATAGGCTGCAATTTGGTGCATGCATTAAAAAAATCAATTGTAAATGAGAAATGTAAACACTATATTTGTTAATTTGGGAAAAAGTCTTGCCCAAAATGCATTTTAGGGATACTGAATTTTGCTTTTGTGAGAATATTTTGATGAGTGGAAGTTAGGTTTTTGATAATTCTTTCAAAGTATTTCATTGTTGATGTAAGATTATGAAGGAATCATCAAAAAATTCACTTTAAATCACCAAAAAAATCCTAAAAACATAAAATCCAAAAGTCCCAAAATTGCGTTTTTTTCCCAAATTAACAAATTTGGTTTTTGTAGGACTTTTAAAGAGGAAGCTCAAAAATTCCCAAAATAATGTTGTAGCTTGGTGTATCATGATATTCTTTCTACTACAATTGAGCAAATAAAAAAATGTATTTTTAACTTGAGTTTCCACAAATTGCAATGCTTAAAAAAAATTCACAGAAAAAAGTCACTAAGGAGGAGAAAACAACCCTCAAAATGTCACACATTGTAGGGTTGATTCACATTAGGCCTGCTGACTGTTTTTTTAGGCCATGATTTGTTTAGATTTTGTTTGAATTCAAGAAGACAAAGGATTCCTTAGCCATCTTCCCACAAAGTTGACTTGACTATTCAAGTTGCTTCTTTTTGGCATGGGCACATCCTACCATTGAAAATCTCAAGCACGGTTTTAGAGCAAAAAATCAAAATAGATTGTTGGCCATTGGAGAAGTGAAGATTTTGTCAATTAGGGTGGACATCCGTGTTAGTTCAAGAATTGGGAAACTCAAAAACAACAAACAAGTTTGAAGTTCGCTCTTTGTCTTCTTTATGTTGCCGCAAAACACATTTTCTAAAAATCACTCTCATTAACATTAGTGGAAAAAGAAGTAAGTTCATATCTTGTTACCAAACAAGTAATACTTTTGGTTTACACTTGATGATTCTTTTTGCTATAGTGGCAAGGCCTAATGACACCATCATTCACGCTTCTTGTTCCTGGTTTTTCCTTTGCTAATGTTTGCATAAATAACTAATTATTGTGTCACACAATGGGAAAAAAAGAATCGTAATCTTGTGACAAGGTTGGAAGAGCCATAGGAATCTATCTAATTAAAAAGCAAACAGTAACAGCCTTACTTTGTTTATTTTTCAACGTTAAAAGTTAGAAGGTGCTCAAAATGTCCATTTAACACCTTGTTTGATCAAGCATTCAAATTATGAAAAATAAAAAATTGCAAACAAGTTCGATACATACGGAGGTTTTTCCTTTTCGTCCATCCATATGTTGTGACATTCAAGGGTTGGTACGGTATTTTAACAAAAACACATATTAGATTTCCAATTTTTTTCTAAGCTAACAAATTATGATACAAAGAGTGCAAGTCAGTTTTATTATAGAAAATACCTTGTTTTAGTTTGGAAAAAAATCCTTCAAGAATGGCTTAAAAAGAAAGTTGAGTTTGATAACCCATTTAAAAAAACCATCACAGTTTGGTTTAATATCATGAACCACAAGGGAAGAAGTCTTTTGAACTATATTTTTATTGATTTGTCTCATTATTAAACTATAGAGGAGTTTTCAATCATTTGTTTTGTATTTTACAGATAAATATTGGTGCATCCAATGATAAATCTAGTAATTTGGATACAATTCATGGGTCATAATTTAACCCCTAAAGGCCCAAACAATGTTTTTGCCAACATAGCAATTTTGGACAACTCACTACAAATGGATTTTTCATTTTTTTCTTTGAAATTTTCACACATGATGTGTCCAAGAAGTAGCTTTAAGGCCCAACAAATTTCTTAACTTCTGACTTCATGGTTCAAAAGTTATTGCATGATATGTAGTTTTAGTTGTTCGGGGGCAGCCCAGGCAGCTCAAAAAACTTCTTTAAAAATTACATTTTTTGAATTTTTTTTTGAAATTGGTTCTTTAGATTTATGTATACTTGGGAAGCTTTGAATCATTCAATTTTCATCGATGAGATGAAAGTTATGAGGAGATTCTGTTTGCGGGCAATTATGGATTCCCTACTCTAAAAAAACTTTTAAGTCCTATGTTTTACTCAATTTTTAATATTTTCGAAAAAAATTAAAGCCAAAGTATGTAGATTGTTTATTACAACATTTCAACCATTGGGATTGGAATTTTTGTTATTCATAATTAAATTCTTAAAAATTTAGTGTTTTGTATCATTCTCTACTTCTATTTATT
This sequence comes from Ulota crispa, assembly GCA_963920765.1. Classification (NCBI taxonomy): domain Eukaryota; kingdom Viridiplantae; phylum Streptophyta; class Bryopsida; order Orthotrichales; family Orthotrichaceae; genus Ulota; species Ulota crispa. The sequence goes on along the minus strand of OY987247.1, from coordinate 14,283,100 downwards.
TACTATTTTTTTCCTATGTGTTATACATTTCTAAATGATTTGAAAATTTTCAAGTATGTACCTGACTTGCCTTGAAGAATGAATACAAAAAATTACAACCATTTTGAAACTTTTTTCATACAAATATGACCTCGTGAAGTGCAACTGCCCGGATTTTTGCAGGAACAAAAAACAACTTTTTGTAGGGACAAAGAATAACTTTTTGTCAATTCAAACTCAATCACCTAACAATCATGGCAAAAATTTCTGAATTTTTTTCCACATTTTTGGATACTAATGTACTACAAGATTTTGCAATTAGATGTGTTCAAAAATAATTTTTATCTAAAATTTGATACTTGCACTACAAATGACAATTTTGAGATAGTTTTGATGAAAACATAGTCAAAAGCCTTCAGGGGTTAAGATTTCTGTCAGAAAATTATCAATTATCAATTATCTAGACACCTTTGAACTAAAAGAGTGCAATGTGAATCACTAAACTGTCATACTCTAGTGTAATCCCATTGACATAAAATTGTAGGATCTCTAAGTATGTTAAGTCTAGTTATCCAAGAGCCCAAAAGATTTTTGTGTTAAGGGGCGTACACCCAAAAGCATCCAAAGAGTACATATGTGTGGTTTCTTTTAGAAGATTTTATTAACAACTAGTATAATATGTGTCTCGTATGGACACACTTTGGGAAATAGTCCATTAAATGCTCAAACTTGTCTCCCAAGGTCTTTTGATCGTAGATGTATGAATTAGTACATGAGTCTCACCACAATATATTTTGAATATTTGACAATAGTCTTAGGCACTTGTTGGTCTGACGGAACGCAAAATCATTTTAGGCCCAAATACGCAAAATATTTCCCCACCAAGAAAATAATTCTTACATTTTATACGCGAATTCCAATTTCAAACTTTATCCATGCAATAAATCTTTTGTCTTTGTTTAGCAAATATTCCCTTGCATTAAAGCATTTTTTGTTTTGTACCCACACAATTTTTTACCCACACAATAGATGCTAAATCGTGAGCACGGATTCATGTGCTGTGAGCCGTGAGTGTAATCTTTTTGTCAAAATATGAAATTTCATCTATAAATGTGTACATAGGACCTTACAATTACACATTATAAACATTCATCTCTTGAAAAATTATTGTTTTTAGGGTTTTTCCATTAATTTTGAGCTCAAAATTGATTCCCGCTCACAAAATTTTGGTGCACTGCACATAGGCTCACCATTCTACGCTCACAAAACAGCTTACCTCTTTCCTTGACCAACAAACAAAGCTCTTAAACCAACTCAATTTTATTACATATATAGAAATCTAGTTTATTATTAAAAAAAACCCAATTCTATTATATATATAGGACATCATTAACAGTGGAGAGAGGATTCTAACACATCCTATAAAGTTTCTTTTTAAACATTTTGTGCATACATTACAAGTTAGTAAATGATCATTTATTAGTATAACAAAAAGCAATGTAAGTAAGAGCGCCATATTCTCATGCCCAAATTGTAAACATTTTGAGGTATGAATCCACATGAAATACTCTTGAATAGAGGTTGTGGTTGGATGGAATTATCTTATTCCACCATTCTCTCCTCTTTTCTCTTCACCATACTTATACCCAACGAAACATACTTGCCATCTTTTTCATACAGCAATGGTCTTCCAAATAACTCAGGAATGTTTTGCAAGCCATTCAGTTGTGGATTCTGGCGCGGAAAACTGACCCAAATTCAAGGGTAAAAAATGTAGATTTAGCTTGCATTTTTGAGAAAGTCTACACCTTTCAAAGATTGAACTTGATTTGTAGGAGTGACCCTTGCGTGGCACTTCCTCGGTCCCTCCAACATTGAAGAAGTACAATAATCCTCTTAATGCCCATCAATAATAACACTAGCAACAAACATACAAATCTATTACTCCCTCTTTCCCAATATAAAGCTCCAAAGTTTTTGTCCCACTAAAAAACTCCCTTTTGTTAATTTCAATTGTTGAGGAAGCGTTTGTCATATTCAAGGATCTCATGGGGGCAAGTTAAGCAATTAGAGAGCATTCCTCTCCTGACAAGCTTGGCCTTGCCCATATGAGGTACCATTGTTGCTACTAATTTTTAAATCATCAATAATGAGGAGCTAGCAACATGTACAAATATGGTACTTTTTGCTTGGAATTTGGGTGCTTAAATAGCAACATCAAAGTTGGAGATTTTGGAGACATTTGGTAGATGGTATATTGATTCTAGAATGCACGTGTCATCATTACAAAAACTAAAATAATGAGGAGCCTGCATTTTTCACAAACAATGCACAAAAATGGTACTTTTTGCATGGAATTTGGATGTCTAAATGGCAACATAAAAACTTGAGATTTTGCAAATATTTGGTAGGTGCTATATTGATTCTAAAATGCATTTGTTACTAGCATAATGATTAAAAATACAATTAATCCCTCATGCAGAAGTGTTTTGGAGCTTTATAATAGGACATAGGGAGTATCTATTAAGAAAGTTGTGTCCTTTTTAAGGACCTTCTAAACTTTAGGGTATATTGTAAGGATTAAGCATACCCTTAGGGTATGTTCACACTTAGTCTTAACCCCGAAATGCCTAAGGCCCTTTCTTAGCTTCTAGGAATTTGTTCTAAATTGAACAAAAAGTCAATATTTTGATAAGTTGTATCAAGTTTTTATTTATTGAAATAGTAAAAATTCAAACTAAATATTTTGGGGATCACATAAGAAAAGAAAACACAACAATATCACTTATGGATTGAAAGATTATAACATTTGATCATGAAAGTATTAGAACTACAAAAGTAACTTGAATTCTTTCAATCCTCTTTTCACACATCAAGTCTAAATATTAGTTACCAAAAAGATATGAGGTTAAAGCACATAACATAAATAACTCCAATCAATTTATGTTTCATGATATCTCTTCTACAAATTTTTAAAATGAATTTCTATTGTAATTTTTTCTCCAAGATCTAGTGTATTTGAGGCTCATTTCCAAGAGTTCTCAACACTACAAAAAGTCAAGATTGCAATGGACACCCTTGCACAAATTTTAAATCTTGATTAGAAAAATTATAATCAGACATTTTCAAAATCAAATTTTTGATGTTAAAACAAAATTTCAAAAAGAGTATTTAAAAAATACAAACTATTAAAAATAGCAACTTAGTTAGGTTTTATTGAACTTCAAAGTATTGTTGACACCAAAATTTGGTGCCTTAGGCACTTGGAGATTAAGAGGGGTAATAGCAAAGGAAAATTAAATGCACTTTAAACACACCTTTAAAGTGCATACATATTGTTAATACCCCTCTTAACCCTTAAACGCCAGAAAGGCCTTTTGCGTATTTTTCTTGTATTTGGAATGGATCCACACCTCTACTACGTTTGAGATCAACAAAGAAGTTGGAACATAGATAAACGTGGTTCTAGTGAGCTATATGAGATTCCAAGTCAAAATTTCTTGTTGGTAGCAAATGCCAAATATATGGCAACGTATCTACTATGCCCTCCTGACGTTTAGGGGTTAATACGAAGTATGAACATACCCTTACAATTTAAAAACGCCACTCAATAGCCACATAGGTCCAACTAATGCCAAGCGGATGCATGTGTACTACAGTGCTTGCCACCATAAACCAACAAAACATTTGGCCACAAAATGTCAAATAGTGGTCAACTTTGGGTGCTATCATTGTCTTTCTGACAAATGGTAATTCTAATCCGTTTTCACAACTTTTTTCCTAAGATCTCCCTTTTTAAAGTTACAAAGAGTTTCAACTTATTGAAGGTTGCTATGAACAGTTCATATTGCTTTTAGATCTTTGTTGTTTCATGCTGTAATAGCCTTCAATAAGTTGAAGCTTCTTGTAATTTTAAATCACTCAATAACCTGAAACTCTTCGTAACTTTAAGCATGGAGATTTGAGGAAAAAAGTTACAAAAACAAATTGGAATTATCATTTGTTAAAAAGACGATGATAGCATCCAAAGTTGACCACTATTTGATATTTTGTGGCCAAATGTTTGTTGGTTTATAGTGGCATGCACTATAGTATTATATAGACCTGGTTGTTGATCAAGTCTAAGTTAGTGTTGAGAGTTGAGAACTTGAGACTAGTATGGATTTGAACTGTTGACCCAATAACCGATCAGTCATCAAAATCAATAAGTTAACCCCTGAAGGGCCCTTGGGGCTCTAGAGATATAGTACCAAATACAGTCACGACCAATATTTAGAAGTTTGAATTAGCTGAAAATTAAGTGTTACACTCATACTTATTGAAGGGTTGTATGATGGTGGGTGCGCATTTTTTTTGGAAAGCCCTCAGAGCAGCTCAAATATGTCTATACATACGGTCGCAAAGGGTTTTTGAGCCGCTCAGGGGTTAAGGAAGGAATACCATAAATTGTTACCTCCCTCTTATGGCATAACTTAGTAGAATGTTTTGAAACCAATAAGCTGGCTCTCAAAAAGATTTTGAAAGATTTTGAAAAGATACAATTTTCTCGGATTTGATTGATTCACACTTGCTTCTGAACAAAGTTCTAGAAGTAGCCATTTTAAGTAATCCTATGAAACAAGAATGGGTCCAGATGAAGAATCCACATTTATATTACTTAAAAATTTAATTTTTGAAGATTTTTTTTTTTTTTTTTTTTTTCATTCTTCCTCATTCTTGCTTTTTGCTTTTGCACATAATGAGCTCAATTTCTCAAGAGACTCCCCATATCTTACAGTCTAAAATGTTTATTTTAACAATTTGTCGTATTCCTAGTTTTCCTACCTTAGATCAACTTGGGAAGAAACTCGTAAGGTAAGTCATGTAGCAATGCTCAGCACGGTTCCACGTGGTGGCCTCTCAGTAATGCTGACTTGGCAACAAGAAAGATGCCTCGTAGGAAGGATGATTAAGAAGAGCTATAATACTTGCATGCAACGTCTCAACGTCCAGAATGTAAAGATATCTTTACACTAAGGATTCCGATTCCAGGTACAAAGATGCTCTGGAGTCTGGAACTCACCAACGTCGCGGAACATCGCCATCTGAAAATAGGGGGCTTCAAACTTAACCCTTTACAGCATCTCCACCGGATGGCCCAAGCCAGGGAAATGGCTAGTCTTTGGAGTCACTGTTCACGAGTTGTGCTCCCACCAATCATACGGACAGGGTTTCGTTATCACCGGCCTCGCCAAAGATGGCCTCGGGCATGGGACCTGCCGGGATGGCTTACTTGTTTAGCGAGCTGGAAGGGCGGAGCAAAGCTTCCATGTTTGGTAGATGCTCTGTCCATGCACGAATACCCCTAGGGCCCACGAGCTTGCCTGCCAAAGATGCTGTGTCCCGGGGGCCTAGAATCTGGGTGGAGTTGTTTCACAGGCTATTCTAATTAAGCAGCACCCTAAATCCTGCTGACGAACTCCTGTTGCGTCCTTCCCAACCTCAACCGGTGGAGATTGGATGCCCAGCCCCACTAGTTTAGTCACCGCGACCACTAGAAAACAACTATGTGGAGCCAGTGTTTCCTAGGACCGGTGGAGATGCTCTTAACAACCACACCCATTTTCACAGAATCCACTGAAAATAAGGGCTGTAAGCTTAGATTTGGAATTGACTCAAATATGGACCCCTTTTCAATAATCCAACTGTACAAATGGGAAGCACACCTTGTTTATTGTAAAGCACCAAAATTTTAGCTAAATCTACTGTTGGAGGTGAAATATTATAGTGATTAAGTGAGCTGTATGCGGAAAATCTCTTGTGTTTCATTCTTGTTTAGTTTTGAATGTTAACCTTTCATGCAAGCTTTGATTGAAAAGAGCCTTACATTTCTAGAAAAGAAGGTTTCCCACCTTTCCAACAAGACTAGTTTCACACAAAATAGACAAAAATAACAATCACAAGGTGTAGCCAAGTGGACAACAGGGGTCAAAAACCCCACTTTCTTTGCTACCCTAAACCAGTTCTACAAGAAAATTGATAATTATTCTAAAAAATCCAATTGGTGAAAACAATCAAGAATTGGCCTTAAATGTAAGATGACAAATTTTAACCCCTGAGCGCCCATGCCATATTCACTCAAATCCATACCCTTGTGTACTTAGTCCAATAAAAGTATTACCTAAGGAGAGTCAAATAGTTTGAATTTTTTTTGAGTGGTAGTAGACACGTGCCTGGAGGTACATGAAAAAGTACAAGTCCTTTAACTTTACCATTAAGAAAAGGATAAGAATCAAACATGCACATTTTCAAAAATTGAGTGACCACATTTGGGCTCTTGGGGTGCTCAGGGGTTAAAGCCAAAATGACAACAACATTTTAGTAGATCTTCAAATACTACAATTATACTACTACCATAGTTGAAAACAATACAAGCATATTTCTTAAGCAAATTGAATTTTTTTAGAATTGTGCAATTGAAATTTGACATTCTTCTTGCTCACTTGATGTATTGTATTGTTGCTTTGATCCATCTTTGACAAAAAATGGATACGTATTTTGAAGCCATGCCGTATAACACCATTATTTATCAACTCACATACCCAATTGCATTGTTATTTTTTTAGGTGGATGCAAAATTCTTGTGGTCACATGCATACTTCAAGACCAAATTCCAAATTATTGAGTGATTTCAACCTACATGCCAAAAACCACTCCCAACGACCAAAATATGGTCGTGTGGTCCTTAAAGGGTTAAACATTTTCAGGTGCCTCACGCCGCGATTCACCTCTATGAATTCACTAGTGAACCGTGATGTGACTCACCTCTAGACTTCACTCCTAATGTGATTCACGTGAGGAGTAAACTTCACAAACTCACTTTCGTGGCTTCGCGGGGCTCATTCACGTGCTTCCTCAAAACCCCAAAACTTCTTTTACAAAAACTTCTGCAAACTCACTGGTATCTCAGACTTTGCTTGTGCAAGAGAACGAAACAATTCACTGGTGAGCAGAGATCCTTTGAGGTGAGAATTTTGAAGGCCAAATTTTATGTTTGCAGCCTCCTAATGTCTCATCCATTTGCCCCCACATGGAATTGGGACTATTTCACCTGGTGAAATCGACCCATCAATAACAATGAAAAAAGGGAAATTTTTATTGATACTATCACATTTGTATAGATACCCATGATTTTTCAGAAATTGCACAAGTAAGATTGTAACACTCATAAGCGTGAAACTAAGAACTTTGGAGTAGGAAAATCAATTGATGAAATTTGAGAAAAAATATTGTCAAGTAAGCAAGAGGAGATCAACAATGTTGGCATTAATTTAGAAGTTTCAATTTCAAGCATTTGTTCACAAGGATTTTTCAAAGTCCAAAATCAATGAAAATGTATAGTTGTGTATAGGAGATGCTAAAAAAGACCTTTATTGCAATCTTTAGTGTGCTCATATGTTCATAATACTAATTCAAGGAGTTCTTAACCCTTAAATGCCGAGGCGGATGTTTTTGTCCGTTGGCTTCAAAAAAACCCTTTGTAGCACATAATTTAAGTCGTTCATATCTGATTTTTTTTCCAAAAGTGATCATAAACATATGGTCCATCATGGATGGTAAAAAGCAACCTCCAAATACACTCATATTTTTAGGTAACTAAAATTGTGAGAAGATTTAGAGACATGATGTTAGGTCCATGCTACCCTTCTTGCAATTTTCATGAGGGGACCATGCACTGTTGACTTTTGCAACTTTATGGAGCAATCTTATAGGGTAGGCACTGACATGGTATCGTAGCCGAGCTCGTCATGGTGACCAACCCGGCGTTTAAGGGTTAAATAGTAAGATGGGGCACTCAAAAGCGTCATGCAACATGACAAAATACTATGCTTAGGGTAATTGAATGGTGTTTTCACCTCCTTTGTTTATTTACTCATGGTATTAGAAAACTATCTGATGTCATTCTGTGAAACTTATCTCCAAACCCATTGGCATTAAAATGGGATGCACTTGTCACTCATAATCACTACTTTATCACCCAAAACCATCATTTTGTCATCCATAACCAATTTTTTTTGTATTTGTCAATTATGGGGCTAAAAAGACACAAATCTGGATGCCAAAGTACGTAACGCCCATGGCAATAGTCACAGTTAGGGATATTGCTACCTTAACCCTTAAAAGACGGGTGGATCATTGTGGCTTGCCCTCCTTGTAGCAGTCTATAGGGTTTTGCACATGGGCACTAGTTGTATTATTTCAAAAAGTTGGAAAAGTCAATAGTGCATGGTGCCCTCATGAAAATTGCAAAAAAGGCAGCTTGGGAGCTAACACTATATTTTTGAATTTTATCAAAATTTAGGCTACAAAAAAGAAAAAACATCTCAAGAGATAATTCTTTGTCTTCCGTGATGGACCATGTATTTATGGTCACTTCTGAAAAAAATCAGATGAAAAACAACTTTTAAATCACATAATCTTTTTTCGGAGCATGAGGATGTTTTTGGTCCTCCTCGACGTTTAGCAAAATGGCGGAGCCCACATGAAACCCATTGCCCTAATCTCAAAGACAAATTTAATCAAAAACATCCATCCAAGTTTGTTACAATCATCCATCCAAGTTCGTTACAATCATCCATCCAAGTTCGTTACAATCATCCATCCAAGTTCGTTACAATCATCCACCCATTCATCGAGGTATTCATCGAGGTATTCATCGAGGTATTAACCATCCATTCATCCAGCTATTCATCCAATTCTTCTACCAGTGAGCCATTCATCCATTCATTCATTCATCCATCCCACGGTGAGAGTTGTCTAAAGAAACGCAAGGAGCACATGCTCATCGTTCTCGTCGGCAAAGCGTGGAATTCCAATCCTACGTGACGCATCCGGGCCATCCCCTCCCTCTCCTCGTCACTTGGCAACATCCACAGTCTAGCTCGCTCATCTCTGCTTCACCCAACCCTTGATCGTGAGCTGGTCACCCCTTGAACTCGACGTGCTCACTCTCAAACAATTTTGAAAGGGTTTCTCACTGAACGCTTTCCTTCTAAAACCTTTTGTTTGAATATTGTGTTTCAAGCTCCAAGTTTGTCAATCTGAGATTCCGTGAGCATTCGGCGTGAAGAAGATTCATGGCGGGCCTCACGAATGCCTTGCGCTTGAGCGCGTTGGATCAAGCTGTAACAGCTTCCGTGGATCTTTACAAACATTCCCGGCATTATGACCAGAGGTAAACCCTCAGTTTCATTATTTGCCCTAACTTCTTCGTCGTGGTTACGACAGCTAATTCCTCGACTCTTGCTTTCTCTCCTGTCAATGTAAAATACTCGAAAACATTTAATTTAGCTTCCCTTGAACAATGATCTGACCTAACGATGACAATTCTAGTTCCTCGACTCTTGCTTTCTCTCCTGTCAATGCAAAATACTCTTCAACATTTAATTCAGTTTCCCTTGAACTATGATCTGACCTAACGATGACAATTTTGAATTTTTTGTCGTTGTCGGCAATCCGGTACTAAATGCACCTGTACTCAAGTTGCTTCGTAATTCTTGTAGTTGTATCAACTTGTTTATGGATCGTCAGTGTCTTTCGTTGTTTAGACTAAATCTTCAACGCTTTGTGAATGGTGGAGCTGATAGAAGTGGTGATGGATGTGCAGATTCCGACCAGCACGGAGCCAGCGAGTGACGGTGCGAGCGGCGTCAGAAGGTCCGGATTTGAGTGTCACTGTGAATGGATTGACGTTGCCGAACCCGTTTGTAATTGGATCCGGTCCTCCAGGCACCAACTACACTGTCATGAAGCGTGCTTTTGATGAAGGATGGGGTGGTGTCATTGCCAAAACTGTATGCATTTCCCTACCCTCTCTACTTTTATTTCGAATCCCAGCAGCCTTGTTGATGTCTGTGCCGTGCTTGAGCATCATTCTGGACTAAGGTAGCAACACCTATAACCATCACCTCTAAAATCTTGGAATATCTGTGGAAGTGAACAGATGTAATTACAAGGATGTACAATATGTGAACATGAAACCTTAGTGTTGGTACTAGGTGCAATTGCAGTCGGCTCTTTAAAAATTCACAACTTATTCTCACAGTATCCAAACAATACATTCAAAAGTACAAACTCAACATTTTTCTCTTGCTAATAGGATCCTATAATTTGCTAGATGTTTATTAATAACCATCATGTTCAAAACCCTTGAATTGAAGGTTATGGGTGCTGCTACCTTACTGCGTGTTGGATAATTTCAATGTTTGGAGTGAATGTAGCGAGATGGTCACTTAACCCTTAAAGAACCGAGGATTAGTGGTAGTAGAATGATCAGCTGATTGATCATATTGAACTGGACATCTTAACCCTCTGCCTTGTAGGGGTTTAAGTGTGGCAATGACCGTAAGGTTTGTGGCGATGGCATAGCTTGCTGTTTATGCGCTTTGACTTTATTGTTCCAAAGGAATCTGCACCTGTGATGTCAAAGCATGCTATTAGTGTGTTGAGTTTTAGGGTTCAGAATTTCGTGCTTGGTGGGATTTAACGCGTTGAAAGTGCCACTTAACCTTTAAAGGACCGAGGATTAGTGGCATTAGAATGAGCAGCTGATTGATCATATTGAACTGGACATCTTAACCCTCTAGTTCTGTCGAGGTTCAGGTGTGGCAATCAGTGTAGGGTTTGTGGCGATGGTGTAGCTTGCTGTTTTTGCTGTTTTTGCGCTTTGACTGTTTGTTCCAAAGGGATCAACACCTGTGATGTCAAAGTATGCTGTTGGTGTTTTGAGTTTTAGGGTTCAGGATTTCGCGTTTGGTAGAACTGTGATGACTGTGGAGATGTTGTTGGTGATGGAATGACCCCGTGTATGTATCTGTGTTGATTTCACTGACAACACTTTTGCCTGTGACTATGAAGGTGTCGTTAGATTCGTCCAAGGTCGTGAACGTGACCCCACGCTACGCCAGGTTGAAGGCCGCCTCACAGTCGGGGACGAAAGCGGAGGTGATCGGGTGGCAGAACATCGAGCTGATCAGTGACCGCCCCTTCGAGACGATGCTTGCGGAGATGAAGCAGCTCAAGCAGGAGTACCCCGACCGCATCCTCATTGCTTCTATTATGGAGGAGTACAACCGTGACGCTTGGGAGGAGATTATTGAGCGTGTTGAAGAAACCGGTGTGGTAAGCTGGAGCTCCTAATCTTAACCATTTTGCTCATATTTAGATACTAGTCTACGAGCACATGCTTTGTGCGAGATGGACATCTTTGGGTAATGCAACATTCAACTTTACAAAGAAAATCAATATCTCACAAATCAAGTGGTAAAGAATCTAACTAATGAACTTTACAGAAAATGAATATCTCACAAAGCAAGTGGTAAAGAATCTTAACCGTTAAACGTCGAAGCAGCCATTTTTTGTGGCTTCCGGATGACTGAAAAGTTCTCTGATAGTGGAATAACACTGTTTTTCATCCAAGATTCTGTTGAGATATGAAGAATGTAATCTAGAGCATGTAGATAGATAGCTTTTGCATGCACAATATTTCACAAATGGGTCCCACTTGCCAAGTGAGTAGTAAAGATGCACCACCGTGTAGTGTATATTGAATTTTGAGGATCTTTTTACCAAAACTCAATATGAGTTATTAAAATCATGTGTTTTTAGTTTGTGTTTTTAGTTTGAGCTTAACTAGCATTAGAAAGTTTATCAAATATAGTTTCTCCATGTATTTTAAGATTTTGAAATTTTTTAAGTTTTGAAATTTTTATTATTGTCATAAGTTGAGTACCTATTACCATGGAATGGTTACTTTTTCTAATTTTACCAACATGGGAAGAAAAATTCTATCATGATGATCTTTGTCATGATTCACATCTATGATAAAAAAATTGGCATAATTGATTACATTTTGTAATTAATATGAATTTCTTTAGCATTTGCTTCAAAAAATTACAATAATTTCAAAATATCTTCAAAATTTATGAACATCTTTTATAAATGTAGTATGCACATACCATCTTCTACTAAAATTATAATATTGAATTTTGATGTTGATTACATTGCCAAAATAACTCCTAGAAGATGATTGCAATTCCATAGAAAATCCATGGTTGTAGGCTTGTCCTTTAAGGGTTAAGTAATGTACTTTACAGAAAACAAATATCTCAAAACTGGTTTAGAATCTTACCTTGATGTGCCATCATTTTGGTCCTTTTTTGAAACCAAAAAATGGTACTTGGATTCATCACAGTGCTACTCTTTTGATACTTTGCTAGGGGGCACTTGGCGTTTTGTTGGTTTTCTAGCACATGGGTGGAGAGCTTTTGGTGCTCTTTATTTGAGGCGTCTTTTCTTATTTCAATTTCCACCAAAAAGTTCTAGAGGATTTTGGAAAATGATGTGGCTGAAAAGTGCTTGGTGTTTTGAATGTAGGGCATCCTTTATTGCTTCAGCTTACACCGAAAAATTCTAGAAGATTCTAGAAAAGGGCGCAGAGTCAAAGTCCTCCCATTTAGTAGTATATATAGATAGATTTACAAGCTTAATCTTGTGTTCACTTGCAGGAGCACTCAGTAGTATTGAGACTTGGAGGTTCTGATGATTTCATATTGTTTGGCAGGATGCATTTGAGATCAACTTCTCATGTCCACACGGCATGCCGGAGAGAAAGATGGGCATGGCCATGGGACAAGACTGTACAGTTCTGGGTGAAGTCTGCGGCTGGATCAACGCCAAGGCCACCATCCCCGTTTGGGCGAAGATGACACCAAACATCACGGACATCACAATGGTAGGTTCTACCATTTCTTTGCACTTCAAGTTTCAAGCTATTTCTCATAGGTAAACTTGAGAAATATTACAGTAATACTGTTTGTGATGGTAATTTTCCTTAAGGTTTTGAAGGATTTTTGACCTTTGCGTGTGTCTGGGTAGGGCAGCCAGCGCGCACAGCTCTAGGTGCCGGTTGTGAGGGAGTAGCAGCAATCAATACGATCACGAGTGTCATGGGCATTAACCTTGATACTTTGAGACCTGAGCCCTGTGTTGAAGGGTGAGTAACCTTTTTTCTAATCCCCTTAGTTAACTGAACGATTTTTTTGCATTCATATCCCATTAAGAAAATTGTAAACTTTCTGCCATTTAATCTGCTGCTGTTGAGAGCGGGCTCGTTCAGCTCCTAAGTGGAGTATCGACTGGGCTGTTTCAAAAGACTGCACAGAATTCGATGTTATTGAGGGGTTGTAGAACAGTAGTTTACTTACTTTCACATGTGTTGAAAGTATTTAATATTCAAGCAAAATCCTTCAATAGTTCATGCTTCGTGAGTAACTGCATAACTTGTGCAGGTACTCAACCCCGGGTGGCTACTCGTCGAAGGCAGTGCGGCCCATTGCGCTGGCGAAGGTTATGTCTATTGCTCAAATGATGAAGGCCGAGTTTTCAGGGCAAGGCAAATCGCTGTCTGGCATTGGGGGAGTGGAGACTGGCAGTCATGCTGCAGAGTTCATTCTCCTCGGGTCTAGCACCGTGCAAGTTAGTTTCCAACTTTGCTTTTTACACTTTCCAGAACTAGAGCTACGTCAGCTTTTTCGAGTACCACCATAATAAAGTTTTGATAAGGCACTGAGATGATGCTTTGTACTCAGGTATGTACTGGAGTGATGCTGCATGGCTACGGCCATGTCAAGACGTTGTGCACAGAATTGCAAGCGTTCATGGACAAACATGGCTTCTCGTCGATTGAAGATTTCCGGGGGTAAGCTAAATTTCTTTCACCTTCATTGAAACTGAAATGAAAACCTTGTTTATTGTTTCAATCTCATGTTTTTCACATATCGTGGTGACAGGGCCTCTTTAGAGTATTTCACAACGCATGCCGATTTGGTGCAACGACAAAAAGCGGCTGTTGAGAAGAAGAAGAAGGTACGGAAGGGGTTGGCGTCGGACAAGGATTGGACGGGGGAGGGCTTCGTGAAGGAAACTGAAACAATGGTCTCCAACTAGCTTTGTGTGAACGTTGTCATCCATAAAAGCAACTACTGGTCTAAAAGCGGTACGCTCGTTGCTAAATCTGTGAATTAGTGTAAAGACCTTCAGTCTTGTATAGGGCAAGGACTAGGTGCATTGCCTCTGTCGCTTGTGCACACTCAGGGTGTCAGCTTTTAGTGTACACACCTTTGTCTCTACATCTTATCCCAATGAAACATGTATATTCTGCTATTATCCAAATGCTTGTCAATTACTCTCACACATTCTCGTTGAACAAATCTTTTACAGTTTGAAGAAATTTCAAACCTCAAGCTATTTTAAAACCAAACCTAGACTTTCTGCTTTTTTTGCTCCATTCGTACGAAAACGGGTCTGTTTTTCAGGCTTCGCATCGTGTTGTAACATCTATGCTTTTGTCGTCGTCAATGTGACGTTCCCAGTCAAATTTTCTGCTAAACAATCTACTAAAATTTGTGTTCAAATAAAGTTGTCTCTGTTTTCAAGCGACGGCATATCCTCAAGAGCTCGATCAGGTGCAGCCCACCGTCCCTCGTCATTCAACACCAAGCCCTTGTTCTCCGACTGCCACCAGAAGCCAGGAACACAGAACTCACTCTTCAATGCATCGCAATACTTGTTCACAAGCGCAACATCTCTCCCCGTCACCAACTGAAACTCCTTCGACTTCAACCCCTGGTACCCATCCACATGGTGCAAGTAACACTCCAAGTTGTGCCACACAACTGGATCTCGGCTGGGCTTCAAGTAAGTGGACAACTTGGAATTCACTTGCAGCTCTACACCGACGTGCTTGTACGCCTCGCTCCACGGTGGATGCAGCCCTCCGATGGCCTTCGGCACCACGTCGTGGACGTTGACGACACGCAGGGCTTTCAAGTTCAGGCCTTCAAACCTGCAGGTTTTCGGGAAGACTTGTTAGAAATCGACCAAGATATGTGCAAGTATCCTTGATTGCAACTCTACTCGTCATTGTTTCACTGCTATTCATTGAAGGAATTTTTGACTTGTTGCTTGTTACACCCTCAACTTGTCAAGGTACATAAGTTCTCATTGTACATAGTTAGTGAATCTCAATAAATTGCAGAGTTATTCATCACACGTGCAAGCACAAAGAAATGAGCATTTGTAGCGTGCGAGTGCTCCAATGTACGCAGCAACCCTGCTACTCCACGAATAACAACTTGTTGAGATTCACTAACACTGTACGACTACAATTTATGTAACTTGTTGAAGATGTAACAAGCGACGAGTCAAAATTCGCTCGATGAATAGCAGTGCAACAGTGACGAGCAGAGTTACAATCTAGGATATTGTTGGAGTTAGTGATTTCAAGCAAAGAGGATTGACGAGAGATGGCTATGGACCTGCGTTTGAAGATGGCGTCGCCGACACGAGGGCTGCCGAAGGAGAACACGGTCACGGGGATGGTGTTTGAGCCTTGCTTGTTGAGCTCCGTCTCGGCTATCTCGTAGGCGGTCAGAATGGCCAGAGCTCCGCCCAGGCTGTGCCCAGTTAGCGTGATGGACAGATTCTCTCCTTTGTAGAGCGTGAGTAGCCGCGTCAGCTCCCGCATCACCTGCACGAAATTTGGTTTTATCAGTCCGAGCCTTCAGTGTTATGCAATGGGCTAACTCTCCAGGTACCAATAGGGGGTGTGAAACCTCGCATTTTTTCACCTCATGACTTCACCCCATAACCCAATGACTTTAAAAGTTCTATCAAGTATCTTAGGAGGTGCCCATAACTCAAACGAGTTCTGCCTTTTTCATTTTTTTTTTACAGAAAGTTATCAGATGATCTCAATCTTGTACCGGTAGCTCTATTCCAGCAAGGTGACCTAGTTCAACAATTGCTTGTCAACAAGCACATAGGGAAGCACCTCCTTAACTTACAATGAGCATGCGTTATGTTGTGATGGGTAAGGCACTTGTGTGTGGATTGGGGAGCAAGATGATGGGATAGGGAAAAGGGGAAGGAATTATGCAAGGGAAGCTAGAAGCCAATTATCAGTTGGTTTGTGGAGCTGTGTGAGGGGGTGGCAACTCTGTGGGCTGCTGTACGAGACAACCACTTTGATAACCTCGTGTGAATTTTAGGATAGAGTTATCTAAAGAACCGAGGTTTGACACCCCTAATATATCTAGTCAACTGTGTGAATTTGAGGATAGAGTTATCTAAAAAAACAGAGGTTTGACACCCCTAATCTATCTAGTCAAAGGAAAGAAGCGATTGATAGGTAGATGGACCTGCTCCGAAGCACTTTTTTGGTTGAACTGCGACGCGGAGCGCTTGCAAGTGTACAAGCTCCAGAAGCCTTTCTCCACTTTGGGTTTCAGCACTGACGGCTTCAAGGAGTGAGCATTGCTCCCATCCGGAGCGACCGTCATGGGAGCCAGCTGGATCTGCGCGTCCACAAGCCACTCCATGGCGCGCGACGTCCCGCGCCAGCTCACCACGATGTCGCGCCTGCCCAGCCTCGCAATCTCCGCCTCCTCCACCGCCACCGCCACGAAGCCCATCCAGTTCGATTCCACGTCCCACTTGTCGGACGAGATCGAACTCTGCAAGATCCCGGGCAGCGGATTCTCGCACGTTGCGTACAAGTACCGCGTCACCTGCATTTTAAAACAGTTCAAACCCAAGCCCAGCATCAATATCCACGTAAGTACTACTTCTGACAGTTTCACTTTGCTTTTTAATTGCTAAAAATGTTTCTACGACAATGTTTTTGGATGTGAGTTTTTTCGAAGTCGTGGCAAACTTTGTAACTTAGTTGTTGCAGCTTCTACACTCAATCTTCAAGCAAAAAGATAGTAACCATCAAGGGCTTAAGGAGAAGAACACCACAAACCATACTTAAAGCATGTTCGCACTTGGTGGTGTTAGGAGGGGTATTAACAATATGAATCCAGTGTAAGGTGTGTCCAAATGCATCTACCCTTAGAAACATAATACGCTGTTACTTCTGACAGTTTCACTTTGCTTTCTAATGCCAAAAATGTTTCTACGACAATGTTTTTGTATGTGAGTTTTCTCAAGGTCATGGCAACCTTTGTAACGTAGTTGTTACAGTTTCTACACTCAAACCTCAAGCAAAAGATATTAGTAACAAGTTACAGTTACCTCAGTGCTACTTTTGTTCTGCAATTAAGACATCCCATTTGCATTGACTGTTTGGCTATTGACGTGATGAATCAAGGGAAAATTTCATGGATATACCTGAAGTTTGCCATATTTTCATAGATACCCCTGCTTTTTCAGAAATTACACAAATACCCTTGTCCAAAATTTTCAGGCATTTGTTTTGTTGTGCATACTACTTCCCTTCTTCCTTTGTATGCATGTTTTGTTTATTACATTCCCTCCTTCAACATTGGTCATGAAGGAAGTATGAGCATAACAAATAAATGCCCCTCTTTATGGTCCAAGGGTATTTGTGCAATTACAGAAAAAGCAGGGGTATCCATGTAAATATTGGAAAATCTTCAGGGATATCCATGAAAATTTTCCCACGAATCAATTTTATGAAGCATGATACAGGTACGCCGTTACTTAAGCAACGAGTGACGTGGCGTTTGTACAGAAACTGACTCCTTTGAGGTCAAGTAGAAGTTGATGAATCGAGACATGCGTAGCATCAGACAATAGTGTTTGTATTTCAAGAGATTAATTAGTAAACATGCAGTTATTGAAAAACCTTAAAATTTGATGTTTTAGTTTAAGACTAACTAAGAGATTCGCAAAGTTTTCCACATCAGTTTTTGAATTGGGAAAAAAACAAAAGCATCGAAGCTCCAAACTTGCCTGATACCCCATGTCCGCCTTGTGCAGCTTCTCGAACACGTTCTTCTTGGAGAACTTCGCACTCCCGGCGTACTTGGACCAGCTCTGATCCTCGAAGTTGTCGTATGCCATCTGCGCAAAGTCGCCGTACCTCAAAAGCTCCGCTCGCAGCAATGTATCCAAGGGATCCAGCAGATTCTCCCAGTCATGCGCGCCTTGGATCTCACGCCAGCGCGTCGCCAGGGACGGCGGCACTACTCTGGATCCCTCGGACGACGTCGACGACCCGTTCACCTCCGAATCTGAGCTGCTGTATAATTTGGAGCTCTCAAAGATTCCCAAGCTGGTGTAGTGGAGACTGGCATGAGAGACGGTCCTGGAGAGATGATGATCATTCGGTGGTGTTGTTTGGGGTCCACTTGCAGGATTGTCGATGGCTATGGAGTCTTGGGATCCACTTGCAGGATTGTCGACGGCTATGGAGTCTATGGAAGAAGTGGATTCAATTGCGGGGTTGTCTTGTGGTGGAGCGTTGCTTGGTTTGTTGCCACGTGAGTACCAGAGATCGCCGATCTTCCAGTCCCATTTCAGTCGACTGGAGGGGAATCGAATAATACTTCGAGTAACCGTCTTGGAAGTGGCTCCGTCGTTTGCATCGCTCATCTTTGATTCTCTAGAGTCGTTGGAGAAGACAGCGAACATTGAGTTCTGGCGACGGTGTTTGAGAGATTTCGGTGTAGACAACACGGACGGATCTGATTGCACGCTGATCAAACCTAGCGCCATTCGAGGTACCTGATCACCGGTACCATCATCACCGCCGGCCTCCATGGTTTCGCTACCCGCCGGCATCACGGCTGCACTGCTGTAAACCATTACTGTCGATCTTCCTTTCCACTACTAACCAAACACGAATGACTGAAACTAATCTCTAACTACACAAACGTCTGTACAAATTGACTTCTGCAGTTGTGTCCTTGATCGAAACGAGAAGATGAAGAATCCAGAGAACCCACACGAACTCACACGAGCTATATACAAGAGAGAAGCGCAGAAAAGGATCGATAACGGTAAAAACTTCAACGTCGATGTGCCGCAAATGATACCTTGCACAGTGAAACCACCACTTTTCCAAGCAACCTGAACTATGGAAGTTAACCAATCTGCACTTGTACAACAACTGCACTTGTACTGGTTGTACGTGGAGGGCCCCAATTGAACGGAGGAGCCGTCTTTTGATCGATCCAGTCACTCCGGCCTTCAAGAGTTCGCCAAGTCTGAAGCTGTTGCTCAATTCAAACGCCACTGCTAATTGTTTACAGTTTAGTTACACTAACTAGGTGATTGCGCACTGGAGTAGTTTACTACCTTTGTTTAGATTATTTTCTCTTTTACTGCTCCAAAAGTCGGTACTGACCAGGTGGGGCCACGCAAAATTAGGAGGTATGTTTCTGTCTGCAGGATGTAGGGGTGATTTGACTTAATTGGAGATTGACGGCAGCCTGGTTTAGCATCTGGTGGCGGACTTGCACAGCTCTCGATGCGTATGGCTCAAGATTCCGCCATTCCGGCACTCCTGGTGCGTGGAGCTCAAGATTCCTTATTTCGGTGCCATCACAAGTCACAACGCTGGAAGAACAGCGCCACCGCAGACGGAAGGTCAGACTTAATCTGTACTTTAGCCGGAGGACCTGGAGTTCAGGTCTCCGCTAGCTCTGCTATAAACTTTCATTCACACCATTGTGAACATCTTTTCCTATCACGTTAGAGCTCACGGAAGGACTCAAATTCTCTAATTATAGTTGAAAAATGTTGGAGAGAAGAAGTTGAAAGGTGTTGACAACATGAAGGAATCACTGTATAATTGCTACCAATTTGGAGAGCTGGTACAAACTTTCATTCCTGTCATTTGCAAAGGTCTTTTTTGACCACTCTAGAGCGACTCAAATCCTCTAATTATAGTTGAAAGGTGATGGAGAGGACATGTTGATAAATGCTGACAACATCAAAAGATGAGAGGTTAGCATGTTTGAGTGCAATGGGAGTGTTTCAAAATTGTGGACCTATTACTACAAGTGACCTTTTCTTGACTCTCCAAAACACTTTTCACGTTCTCCTTCTTGTGATAGCTGTGGAACTGCTCTAAGAGTTTGGCCATTGCTCTTTCAAAGCACACTCCCTCCTCTCTTTCTAAGTTTCGTAGAAACACTGAGAATATACAACAGTTTGTAACGAAGATGTCGGGTGCGGTTTGCAATACTCTAAAAATTTGTTCCACACTTGGAAGCTGCAATTTTTTCAAGCTGCAATTCTTTCAAATTAAGCAGGCGGAGGGGTGCTCTCCACGCTAACCTTGAGACTCGTGCAGTTTCGCTCTACAGTACAGAAAACTTTGACACGCTCGGCAAGCTTTGACTTAAAATTTCAGACTTCGTGAACGGGGAGAACTGGACAACTGGCGGCTAGTTCGTTGTAGATGCCGCCGTTTGAAGCTCCTTCAAGCAAAGTAGGGGTAGTCACACCTTCTCCAAGACTGTAATTTCTGTGAAGAATCTGAAGACTGAAATTTCTGTGAAGAATGAGAAGTTTAGAAAATAGGAGTTAATGGGAGTACTTCTCCATGAAGAAGGTGTGACTCCTTTATTGTGGGTAATGGAGAATGGAGAATGGTGAAAGTAGGAGTTATAAAACATCATATTTGTTAACCCCTAAATGTCCAAGGGTGTATTTCTTGTTTTCAAAAGGCAGCTTTGAAGTTTTTGAATTGTCCTTGTAAGATCATTATTAACATCAAAACAAAATTGTAACCGTTGAATCTTGAACTTCAAGGCTTCTAGATGACACTACCCAAAAAGAATCCAAACTGGCCTTGCGGATTTTCATATATTTGTGATTGAATGATGACAAGTATGGAATTTTTTGCTTTTTTTTGAGCTGCCCAAAACTTCTAATGCAAATTGGCAACTTTTGGATACAAAATTGGGAGACAACCATTTAGGATGCTTTAGTGTTTATTGTTATTACTTCAAAACCAATGGCCCCTCTTCCAAATCCATGACCATAGTTTCGCAAATGAGCTTGCAACACAACTATCAAAGTGCAAACACCTAATATAAAGGAACTTTTTAGTTTCAATTATTGACCAAAAATCATTATGAATGAAGGGAAATTCCATGGTGAATGGATTCTAATTTTTATAACAAAGATATTCCAATTGAAATTATTCCAAAAGCTCTTTTAGATTTTGTTAGATGTCAAAATTTTAGTAAAAAGGGCCTTGATTGCCCAAGGGAGTGCCCAAAGGAAATCTTCACCTTTTGCTCAACTTGATGTCCATCTTTTCGTTGTGGCAAATTCTCATAGGCTCTGTGACACTATTCACAACACTATTCATGACACTATTCACAAAACAAAATGTATGCTTGTGGTTAACCTTCCACCAAAAACAATTGGAATAAGATATGGAGTAAGTTGAATTTGAACAGTGAAGCTAACTTCAGCATGCAACTTTCCAAAAAAAAACCTAAAAAAAATAAAATCTGTGCCTTCAACAAGGTTTCAAAGTTTCTTGAAGTTTTTTGGACACCCAAATTGGGTGCCTTGGGCATTTAGGGGTTAAATTGGAAAAAAGGATATATTTTGGGACTTCTAAATTTTGCATTTTTGAGAATATTTTGATGATTTAGAGTGAATTTTATGATGATTTCTTCAGGATCTTACATCAATGATGTAGGATCTAGAAAAATTTATTATAAAACTCACTTTAAATTACCAAAATACTCTCACAAATGCAAAATTCAAGAATCCCAAAATGCATCATTTTTCCCAATTTAATAAATATGGTGTATAGTGAAAGTAAGAGGAGCAACTTCTAAAAACAAAAAAATGAGGGTAAATGGAGACCAAATAGGGTGAAAACAAGATAAGCATGGGTAAAAAGTTCATGTGTGAGGGTGATTGCAAGAAACACTAGTACTATTTTGTGTGTCTTTGCTCTCTTGGGGGAGCTTTTTGGCTTGTAACTTTTTCTCAGCAAGTTCTTTTGAGCTGAAATTTCAGAGGAAGGTACATGTCATAGTCAAAGACCTTCAATAATTTTTACGATATTTTTAGAATTATTGTATTATTTTTGAATAGCCCCAAATAGGTGTCTACCTTGGTCATTTTGGGGTTTTTAGTACTATTTTGGGTCCAAAAAAGCAAATCTCATGCCACAAATCAAGGAAGTTGTTCATCATAGAGCATTACATGGATATGTAGAAGGGTTTTAGGAAATTGTGAATTCTTTGCCTTCCACATGCTCTCAAAGTGGGCATCCTTTGGTCAAGCATTGGAGAAAGAAAACAAACTTCCCCAAAAAAGAAATTTCATCAATTTGAGTGTCTCAAAGAGAGCAAAAATGACCATTTTTTGTTTTATTTTTTGGGTTTTTTTTGCAACTACTAAAATTGAAAACATGGCAGCCTATAAATTTTGATCATTTCCGCTCCACATGCCTGCGTAGTACTTCCCTCCATTAACCCTTTAAAGACCACACACATTTTCCCAAAATTCACTAGAAACTGGGGCAATAAAATCAGATGTGCATTTGAATCATATATGGACCAAATTTGAATAATCCAATTGTACAAATGTGAAAGACACCTTGTTTGTTGTAATGTATCAAAATTCTAGATAGATCTATCGTTGGGTGGTGAAATATTATAATGATTGAGTGAGCCATACATGGAGAATCTCTAGTTTTTCATGCTTCTGTGGTTTTGAATGTTAACGCTTCATGCAAGCTTTGGTTGAGAAGAGCCTTACATTTCTAGAAAGCAAGGTTTCCCACCTTTCCAACAAGACTAGTTTCACATAAAATAGACAAAAATAGCAATCACAAGGTGTAGCTAAGTGGAAAAAAAGGGTCAAAAATCCCATTTTCTGTGCTACCCTAAAATGATTCTACAAGAAATTTGATAATTGTTTTGGAAAATCCGATCAGTGAAAGCAATCAAGAATTGGCCTTAAATGTACGATGATTTTAAAAAAAGAAAGTGATAGTATCATTTCAATGGCTTCTCAAATACTACAATTGTACTACTACAGTATAGAGAAACAATACAAGCATATTCCTTAAGCAATTTGAATTTTTTTAAGATTGCACAATTGAAATGTAGCATTCTTCTTGGATGTTTGGTGCATTGTGTTGTTGCTTTGATCCATCTTTGACCAAATATGGATACATATTTTGAGGTCATGATGTATAAACACCATTCTTTATCAACTCACATATCCGATTCCATTGTTGTTTTTTGGGTCGGATGCAAGATTCTTATGATCACAAGTGTTCTTCAAGATCATTTTCTAAATTGTTGAGCAACTTTACTGTATAGGCCAAAAATTACTCTCCCGAACCAAAATATTGTTTGGTGGTCTCTAAAGGGTTAACTAGCACTATGTAGTACCACTCACCACTGACATCATTTGAGGATGTGATTTTTTTTTTTCATCCATTCATTGAATTGCCATTATTGATTATTGGCTTTCCTAAAAGACATGCGACATGCCTCATTCCCAATAGATCTGGGATGGGAGGGACGGTTTTGATTTCCACTACAAGGATATGGTGTAGTACTTGTAGTAATGGTGGCACTCCGAGTGTTACACCCAAAAAGAGGCATTTTGAGACAAAAACGTGAAGTCTTTCTTGCAATCACCCGTGAAGATGTTTTCACTCCATTCTACTCCTACAGAGACAAAAGAGAAAAAATTCTCAATTTCTACAAAATAAAAACCTCCAAAAATTAAGAGACTATAGTACCACCACAACCCATTCTATAAAAATTGAGAATGAAGTGAAGAAGGTGTGACTACCCCTATTGTCTAACATTGTAATCAAGAAATTCCTATTTCAGAGGGAATTATACAACAAAATAACAAAAGCATGTCAATAAAATAAAACATGTCAATGAAAGATGGTTTGGTTTAGTGCAAAATTTCCCTTGGAGGCTTGGACAGTGCACCAGTTTGTACAGGTGTCGTGTTGACGGTAGTGGCTCCATAGACATGTCATCCACAAATACCTCTATAATGCCGCCTTTTCAATTGTCACGTCTCTTTGTTCTTTATACCACCTTCTCAAATTGCATTTCAAGTTAAAGTACACAAACTACTTTACTCATGTCAATGAAGGCCAATTCGTAAGAGAGAATTTGTATATGCTGGTTGATTTAGTGCAAATCACTACTTGCATAATAAATGGTTACACGATGGACGACGTTTGTTTAGGTGCCATGGTGACGATCTTAGGGCATCGCTAATGCAGCAGGTATATTAGCAGGTATATTAGCCCTGCCATCTGTGTCAGACCGGGGCTAATGTTGGGTCTCTTACGAAGCAAGGCCTTTTTCCAATCCATCACCTCTCAATGCACATACCTTACAACACTCACTAACCACAAAATTTTATTAGTTTATGTTCTTTTTAAGTGCTTATGTGTGGTTGATTCATGTCAGAAGTATATGAAATTCCCTAAAATTGCATCAGTGTCAGAGCTGGAGTGGTATGCAGGACTTTCCAAATAGTGAAAATTTGCAAGGGAGGGGCTCTTATGTGGGGAGCCCTGAAAAATGCAGTATGGTTTACCTGCTGCATTGGAGCCAATGTTTTTGCTCAAGTCCAGTTTAAACCACTGCACAAGCTTTTGCCTGCCTCTATTACGGCTGCATTGGGGATGCCCTTAGTATTTATAAAGACTTTTCATCTATTTATACCTCTTTATTATCACCTTTTCAAATGTTGCTATTTCAGCTGCATAATATGTGATAATGTAGATTTTGCTTAATAAACTTGTCTAATGGATAATTGTAGGATTTCAAACAAGGATTGAGGTAATAAGTGAATAAGAAAAGTAAAGTAAGTTAATAGTCTATATTGTAGAACATACAGAACATGGATTGTTTGTCTATCACACAATATTGAAGATTCTTGAATAACATAAGAAGTTCAAAACTCTTTATTATAAAGCTTTGGGTGTCAAGCATTGGGTGTTTGTTTGTCACCCAAAATTTGAAATTCAAAAAGAGAATGGGAGAGGAAAAGACAAGAAAAGGGAGGGTGAAAAGTCACTTGAAAAGTCACCAATAACTAAACAAGAGATGGAACAAGGCTTGTACAAGGCATACTTGTGAATCTAGTGCTTGTATATATGAAAAGTCTACTAGGGATCATTTACTAACTAAACCACACTATTTTAGGTAATGAGATGATGTACTTAGACAAATAAACAACGTCATCCAAAGTTGCAAAATCTTAATCCTAATCTAAGTCTTGAATATTTTTTTGCTTGCATAAGATATTTCAGCTATACTATGTTTTTTGTTTTATATTACTATCCTTACTTAGACTCAATTAAATTCTCACATTGGCCTCAACTCATGGACTTTGTAATATCTTATGCTTCAGAAATAAATAAAACATGGCATAAGATACAATCTCTCCAAAGGCCCACAATTAGCCCTAATAACTTTTAGATTTGTTCAATGCATTTAAAAACCATATCAAGAGAAATAACTCTTGTCTTTTTGCTCTTTTAAAAATGTTGTTGGACTTCTTTGGTATAATAATTATATCTCTTCAATGAATTTCCATCTCAAAACAATATGCGCCCCTCTATCAATATACTATTAAGGAAGATGGTAATCTCTTTTAAAGCTGACCAAGTTTAAATCATCCTCGTTACATATATGTTTGGACATGATATGAAAGGTGTAATTCCTTTTTGAAAAAGAATACCAAAAGTTTTGAGCTTAAATTTTAAAAAACTTAAAGGTACTCTATTGATAGTAAGATCATAATGTCCAAATTTCATTTCATTAAAATTTCAAGCCATTTTTAAGGTGAAGAGGCATGTATTCAAATTAAAAAAAACACATGCATCCTACAAACTTGTACTTTTTGAAAAAGTATTGGAAACAAGTTGAGAACACATGATAAAAATCCAACAAGTAAGAACTCAAATTCACCTCAAAAACATCGAATTGGGAAAAAGTTACAATAAGAAAGAAACCTTACTTGCAAATAACTTTGCCAAAAGTTTAGTATTTTATTTACAGCTTGCGTGATTTACTTATGCAAATTATGAAAATTCTTTGTAAACTTAATGTTTTCGATTTTTGATTTTGAGTGTGAATTAGTGAGTTATAAACTATGACATGCAAATTTTGAAAACTAAATCCCAAAAAAGATTTTATACACCCATTCTTACAATCAGTGTCCTTATCGTGTGTAATACAAAACTTCTTGTACTTTGTGTAAATAAAAAACGACAAAAATTCTTTGTGTAGACTTGAAGTTTTCAAAACACGCCAAATTTCCTAATTTAAAATGTGTTGGGAGTTTAGGTTACCAAAAAATGAATTGTCTAATTATTATTGTGAGACTTATGGAAAAGACATGAAACAAACCTTGATATGTGCAACATTTTGACCAAAATTGCTCCTTACAATTTAATGCAATAATCTAAAAATCTTCCAGTGCTAGAATCAGCCCACATTCCTCAAAAACACTTCTGTTTAACCCCTAAAGGCCCAAGCCCTTTTTCTTGTGAAAATCACTCAAAATTACCACTTTTGGGGGAGTGAGGAGAAATGTAATTTTTTTTTGGAAATCCAACCATAAGATCTTGCCCTAGACAATGGGAGGTACTTATGGAAAAAAATGAGCTCATTCTAGATGGTGAGGAGTGAGATATTCACAAAAAGAAGTGATTTTTTTTTTTTTTTCATTGCTGCCAAGAAATTTCAAAAGCTTTTGACGGCTCCTATATCAAAAAAATTGCTCTATGCAAAATTGAGGTTTATTTTTCCCATGTAGAAAACCAAGTTAGGTAAATGTGTGAGAGTTTTCAAATGAAACGGAGGTGTGGATCATGCTTTGTAAAATCTTGCAATGTCGTAAGGTCATGAAATTTGCATATATTCTAAGCAAAATTGGAGGATTTATGTAAAATTCAAAAACCCAAATTTATTTGATCCAAATGGTGAAAACCAAGGAATCTTAGTCTACTACAACTTGCAAAAAAAAAGTCAAAAAACAAATACACAAAGAGCTCAAAAAAGTAAAGCACCAAGTTTTACAAGGAGGAAAAGGAATGGAGGTTTGGGAGTCCCATACCTAACCGCAAACTAAAACTTCTCATAACTTTCATCTCATCTATCAGAATTGAAGGATTCAAAGATTTCCATGTATTTAAAACTCTAAAGAACCAATTTTAGATTTTTATTTAGAAAAATACAATTTTGAATTTTTTTGGATTGCCCGCCCTTGCCTTTTTTCCAAAATTCATGCATAACTTCTTCAATAAATGTCAAAATGAAGAAAAAATTAGATGTCCACGTAGATCTTTGAATTGCACACCTTCAGTAAAAATTTCAAAAAATCACAAAAAGTAGTTTAGCCATAGGTACTTGCCCAAAATCCCATTTGTCCCTCAAGGGGACAATGGCCCTTTAGGAGTTAAAGGCTCTTGGAGTTAACCCATTAAGGACCGTGGTTGGTTTGGGGGGGCAAGGCCTTTTTTTTTTCAGTTGGGACAAATTGTAACAACTATTGATTGGAAGTGCCTATCGTATATCTAGCCGTACGGATTGAATTGTCTTGCTGGAAATGCAGTTTAGTGTTGAAATTTGAGGTGAAGGAGCATTCTGTAGCTGTTTTTTATTCTCACTCTGTATGCATTTCAATATCTACGGAGGGCAGTTTATACAGTCGTGGACGTATTTCCTTCTAGGTTCTTCTTTTAGAGCAGTTTGGGAGCCACGTTGGCAGTCTTTGCAGGTCGTGATGTCACCGTGGGAGATCCCGGGCTCTCATGAATGGTTCCTTGTAGTTCCCCAAAAAACCCCCTTTGCGCGCAAATGACACCTGAGACATTCAACTCAACGACAGCGGTTGCTTTATAGCACATATTTGTGTCCAAAGTGAGCGACAAGCGGGGGGAGGGGGGGGATTATGGTGCTAGAACTAAGATCAGCCGGCATCAAAGTGATAAAACATAGAAGACAAAGCAACGTCCCTCCACATAGATGTTGGTTTAGGGTAACAACATGACTCACATAAATAGATTGAAGGTTGAAACTCCAGCAGGGCTAGTATTTCGTGCGGGCCTTGAGGGCGAGATTGCAGCGGCGGTTTCCGATAGTATCCGAAACACACATCTTGTAACTGAAACCAAAATATTCTGAATACCAAAAGGCAACATGGTCTCTGCTTCACCAAATCACCAAGCACAGCAATTTCGACAAGTGTGACATGTCATCTATAATGCAAAAACACAAACGTCCACGTTACTAAACAAAAGTGGCAAGGGCATGTGCGGGGGCAACACAATTCACACATCCTACTTCTGCCATTGTCATTCCAAAATGCATCGGGATGCGGTTCACTTCTGGTTCAGAAGCATTTCAAAAATCCCTCGCACCAGCATCTACAACTTCAGGAATCTAATTGAAATTGACGGTGCCTCCTCTGTCGGGATTTCATGACATCCAAAAACTAGACAAAGTTTGCCTCAAAGAAAGGGGGTAACTTTGGGCTTTGTAAGCTCCATGCAGGCATTGACGCTGCTTGCCACGCTAATAAGTTTGCGCACCTGGTCCCTGCAAAATAGAGCAATGCAAGGTCATGCAGCCATCAATTCCACAACATCTCAGCATGAAAAATTGTGCAAATACAAACTCACGCACTTTCTAAGAATCAATTGCCAAAATTATAATTGAGACATGGCAAAGCGTAAGAGATCATGCGCTTACCAATAGTTGTCTAGAAGTACCAAAAGTGCTATGCCTAATTTATCTGGGAGTGAAAAAGGGAGAAGCACTCCGACGTGCACAAACGCACTCCATCACATTGTGTGCAGACAGTAAAAGTGCGTTGCTTGCAAATTGAACATACTTGGTGTAAGTTGGTTTTCTCAGGGACGTGGCAACAACCTGATTTGCGTGGTCGCACCGGGATCCTCTGTGCTGCCGCTCCAGCATGCTTTGCGCCACCAGCACCGTAAGGCTGTTCCATAAGTCCGTAAGCAACTTTGAGCTGGAACTCCTTATGCATCAATGGCCTCTCCTGTAACACCTTAGAAGTCTCCTTGTGAATTGTGTAGGCATTGGCAAGCGCAGAGTCAAGGCTGAAAAAGTAAACACGATGCCACCATTTCTTTGTCGCCAACTGTGTGCTATAGTATGAGCGGTTTTGATTCGCAACATCCACCCCGCCCATCATTCGCAAATAAAGGAGTTGGATGGGGGATGTGGGGACTTCCGCTACACGCTGCCCTGAGAATCTGTTTGTGACCACGCCACTTGACACCATCAGATCAGTACCTGTCGCTAGAAAACATATTGCCTTCGTATCCTGCCACAAGATTGCAGCCATATTCCTCTCCCTGTGCACCCAAATGTGAAGTGTGCTACGCGGGTGCTCGTGGATGATGCCCAAGCTGGTGGGAAATCCCTTCTGCTGTTTGTGTGCGGTTCCAACAACATAAAACCCACGAGATAATAAATCATCAAACAAGTACGGGGATGTAAAATAGTTATCATAAGTAACAGCGTACCAATGCCTTTCCAGGCCAGTTGTCAAGCAACTAACCACCAAGCCCGCTATGCCGACATGCGCTGCAACGTAATCTCCAGGATTCAAGTTGTCCTTCCCTACATAAATCTTGAATTTATATACATAGCTGAAAATAGAACACGCCATCGCCCAAATCTTGATGTCTTGTGTAATGGGCTTGGCGGGGAGGTATTGCTTGAATGAACAAAACTTCCCATTGTAGGCCACCATGCACTCATCCACCGTCATGTAAGGAGAGACATTCCAATACCGCTGAGATTGACCTTCTAGGTGCTATAAAATCCACTTGCACTTCCCAATTGGATCATAGTGCGGGCTCTTCTTGTCGATGACAAAAAGAGGCCTTGAGGTCATGTGTAAACAACGCAAAATGTACTCAAAACGCCATCTCGACATGGTTTGCACCACATTTGCACAATACAAAGCCCCATTCCCTCTTCGCCAATAATCTCACATACATGGTTGTTTCCTAATACCCATGAGGTAGCAAATTCCTGTAAACTTTCTGTACTCTTTAAGTGTGATCTCCTTGCCTGCAAGTTCACCACCCTTTTGCTTCCCAGTTTGAGGATCCACAAAATCAGCATAAGAGTTACTCTCCCTCACAATCTTGCGTTGGAGAGTTTCATCCCAAAAAAGGATGAAGCACTCCAAGGGAGACAAGAGAATGTCCCGTGGGAGATGCTCACTAGGGTCCGCCAATTTTCTAGTGAATAGATGCCGGCTATTGAGAGACTACGTTTGGGCGTGTGAGTTGACGTCGGAGTACTTCTCGTTCAAATTAGAAGTTTGAGGTTGTGGTCCGAATGGATACACCCCCAGTTCCCCCAGCAGAACCATGGAGTCATCATCGTGGATTTGAAATGAATTGGCCCCGGTTGAGAGCGCACCTGCTCAGTACCCACATCAGAGAGGGCTGGATCCCAATTGTGGTATGAGCTGCTCTCCGGCAATTTCCAACTCGATAAAGGCTCGTCCTCCAAATGGCGGTGATCAAAGACTTGCGGCACATACTACAAGACATTGTGAAGTCAGCACCCTATTTGATTATTTTGTGTAGTCCAATTGACATGGAATCCAACTTGATTTGGAGAACAACCACTCAATTTTGATCTAGTTCATCTTTGGAGGTTCACGAATCAATGTGCAGAACATCCAAATTGCTTCAAACCTAGAATGAATGAGAGTTCAAAGAAAGGGCAAGACAAACTCTAAATAATAGCCATGGAGAGTGATACTACGATTGGAATTTCCATGAATGCCCACGTGGAAGACATGCTTAGACCTGCAATAGTAAAGTCAATTGGAGCACAAACTTGGATAGAAGAAGCAGGCACCAATATTTGAAGAGAAACCGCAGTTAGAACTTGAGGAAGAGCCTCTACACCCTGGCAGGTAGTGGTAGGCAGTGCCTGCACACCAAAGCAATTGCCAAAGTCAATATGCAATAAGTCGGTACCATCATATCCAATCTCCTGCGCCAATACCGTGCCAACGGCAACCGGACATGGAACAGCAATCACTTCCCTACCCCACAGAAGATTGCGCAACAAGACACAAACTTGGGGTAATTGACCAAAGCCTGCCCTTGTAATTGCTTGGAGAGAAGTAGTTATAATCTCTAGTCCAAATGCGGAGTTCTGGTTTTCAATACTCGATGGTCCAAATGCTGCATCATGTCCCCGACCCCCTCCTTCTAGACCCCGCCCTAGTCCTTGATCCCCTGGATGTTGTCCTCCTCTTGGTTGATCACGGCCTCCAGCTCGACTTGACATTGTTGCAACGATAATGGCATTGTCACACTCGGTATGAACGACGCCTTGCTCCATCAATATTTGTTCTCCATCTGTGAGTATGTCTGTACTGGTGGACGCAGGAACAGACCCCTATCGTTGGGTATATTTGCGCTTCTGCTTTGAAGGAGATGTAATTCTCATAGCACTTCTTGTTTATACGCCCCCCCTTAAAAAGAGTATGATTTCTGCACATACTTGCGCTTTGGCTTTAAGGCTTGGCCGTTGTTGCCGGATGCTTGCGCCACATTCTCTTTACCAAATCTGGGAAACGCCAAAGAAGGGGACCCCGTCGCATTGAGAATGACATGCGGCGCTTGTTGCGTTTCTGTAGTTGGAGCGGATCCATGAAGACCATCCGCTCCGCCACCATCAATAGCAGTGTCTTTAGCATGTTTGTGCCCACTACCCACCTCGTCAAGGATAAACAAGTTGTTGCAAGTCGTTATGGAGCTGCGCCAGGAAACCATCATGACTGCTTTCCTTGCGTTGCCGACGCCAACCAAGCAAGGTTGCAAAATGCCGGTAAAAAAGATAATGCAGCTGTGCCCCGCATAGAGTGTCCAAGTTCTCGTACCCAACTGCACCAGTAGGAATGGGATGCACCAAGAGGTAGGTTTGATTGAGCAACCCAAGGAGGATTTGGCACTTGTCACTAGAAAAGCGAAGGTCGGAAGTCCAGTTTGCCAAAATTGTTGCAGTGTGTGCAAATTCTTGAGGAGCTGACGGCGGTCGCGGCCAGAGGTATCCATTGTGCTGTCGCCTTTGTGGCATACCTGCACCTGCCATCGCCTGGTATCTAGAACCGCATGCAACGGAAGGACCATAAATCATGAAGTCGGCTCAATGAAGACACTTACTTCTCATTTATGGTTGTGGGCGGCTTCCTTCTTTTGCTGGCCACATCCACATTGCAAATGCAGTGTACATTGATTATGAAGGACGCACCAAGTTGCTACCTCTCCCATAGCAAACCCCTGTCGTCATAGCGAGAGCCTTTGAACCCATTTCTGAACTCTGAGCTTCAAACTACCCCCCCGGCCTTTGCATTCTCTGATTTTGTGCAAACCTTATGGGACTTAGCCTCTAAAGCATTGTTTGGCAATCGCCCTTCATAGTGGTGTTCCCACTCTTCCTAACCGAGCTCAAAATCCGTGGGCGTTTTCGGCCATGGCGTGTGTTGCATAGCGGAAAGAGCTTTGCTTTCACGCCAAACTAACATCGGATCCGTTGTTCCCGCGCCCGTTGAAGAATAAGATAATGACGCGCTGGCTCTCGTCGACTAGGAACGTCTACATTCCCGAAGGAAGTTCCCTGACCCACTATTGACACGTGTCAGCAAGAGAGTCCCCGTGACTACGTACGCACTTTTGTCTTTACCGTTTGCAATTGTCCTTTTCTCCCAATTCGTGTATTCTCAGCCACTAATTTTTTAGTTTTTTAGACCCTCAAATCACATGACAGCTCAGATTAGCTTGATTTTTGGTTTAAAACTTGTATTTTCAAATTCTCTAGCCACGTCCTATTTGAGGAATGATCAAATTCCTAAAGATTAAAACCATACAAAGCCAAAAGGGGCCGGATCGACCACTTTGTGGTCGACCGGTCCTTAATGGGTTAAAAAGCATGTTTTTTGATTAGTAATATATGATACTGAAATGATGATGAAGTACTAGTGAAGTATCAGTTTTAAAATTTTGAAACTTTAAAAGCCATAAATACTCTCATGAAGAGATAGTTTTCATATTTTTAGTTTGTATTTTTATAATTAAATCCATGACCTTTGAAAATACAAAAGAAGTTCATAACTGTTTTATGAAGCGTAGTCTACTTTAAACATTATTAATTTTCTTACTGAGGTAGATGCACCCAAGCCTGCTCACAACGGTCATATGTACACACTGTGTACATTTTAAATCTCAAATCTAGGCCAGGCATAGATAGCTTATCTTATGTGTCATAAAAGATAAACTAGGACCCAAGAATTCACTTGATTCATAATTAGGGCAAATTTTCTTTACCTTTTATTTGTTTATATCAATTAGTGTACCAAACAAAATAGATTTGTAGGCAAGCCTTTGATTCAAGGGAATATTTCATGGATACCCCTAAAGTTTGCAATATTTTCATAGACACCCCTGTTTTTTCAGAAATATCACAAATAACCTTGGACCAATTTTTTTAAGTGTTTGCTTCGTTATGAATGTCATTTTCTTTCTCCCTTTGTGCACATACTACTTATTTCTTGTTACACGTGCACACAAAGAAAGAAGCCAAGAAGTGGCATGCACAACAAAACAAACCTCTAAAATTTTGAGTCCAACGTATTTGTGAAATTTCTGAGAAAGCAAGGGTATCAATGTAAATATCACAAACTTAACCCTTAAGCGCCCCAGCAACAAGATCTTGTCGTTGGGACCCACAACTTTATCTCATTTTTTCTCTTAATTAGTACAATGAAAACAATCATGGGTGGTCCCCATTAGCAAAGAAGGTAGTCCTTTTTCAAATCCTACGGCTACTTTTTCTAAATGTAATTTTCCAAGCTGTGGTGATCATTAAACCCCATTTTCTCCTAAATTCTAAAATAACTCTGGACGCTCGGGGGTTAAGGGGTATCCATAATATTTTCCCTTTTATTTTTTAATTAATTAGTATGCCAAACGAAATAGATTGGTAGACAGGTCTTTGATTCCAAGGGTTTAGGAGGCATATTAGGGTTCCTCGTAAACGACACGTCACCATCGTCGTCACCATCATCGTCACCATCATCGTCACCATCACCAGCACCAGCAGAGGAACGGAATCATGGCGCCCTACTTACACTCGACGACCTCCATCGCCATAGCCACAGCCACCTCTGCAATTCAACGCCTCCCTCACTCGCTACATGCATCCACCATGCCAGCTCCCTCGCCATCGCCATCGCCATCGCCATCCCTTTCATGATGTAATCTCTGCATTTCATCCATCACAACTGCAGTGTGGCTGCTCTGCAGTGAACAAGACGAAGAGTTCCGCGTGCTTCTTGCGCAATTCCAGCTTACGGATCGTCATGTCGGTGTCACAATTCAATAGAGCAGCTATGGCGGATTAGAACTTTTTCTTTTTTATTCAAGCTCGGGAGAGGCCGAGCGAAGGAGCAGGTCATGTTTGAAATGAGAGGAGAAGAGTAGTATTTTGTTGTTGTTGTTGTTGAGCTAGTTTAGGGCTTAACGACGGACTCGGACGATTATTCCGTCCGATATTCTTCGATTTTCTTCTAAAAATTTCATTTCCCGGTCTCCACTCCCGATTTTCGACGTTTTGAAGGATTTTTCGTTCGCCATCGCCATCGCTTTCATCATGTAGCGCTGCATTTCATCCATCACAACTGCAGTGTGGCTGCTCTGCACTGAAGAAGAAGGCGAAGAGTCCCGCGTGCTTCTTGCGTAATTCCAGCTTGCGGATTCTCATGTCGGTGTTACAATTCAGTAGAGCAGCTATGGAGGACTAGAGCAGCTATGGCGGATTAGACCTTTTGCCTTTTTTTCAAGCTCGGGAGAGGTCATATGCGAAATGAGAGGAGGAGAGTGTGTTTTTGTTGTTGTTGAGCTAGGCTAGGGCTTAACGACGGACTCGGACGATTATTCCGTCCGATATTCTTCGATTTTCTTCTAAAAATTTCCTTCCCCCGGTCTCCACTCCCGGTTTGTCGACATTTTGAAGGATTTTGTTTCGTTCGAGTTTCTTGTTACGGCAAAATCTGTGCAGGGAGATGCGCGAAGCTGCGGGGTTGAGGAGAAGTGCAGTCTCGGGAGGCTGTCGGCAAGATGTTGATCGTTTTCTTGCTGGATACCAGCGCGTCCATGAATCAGCGCTGCAGCAATGGACTGTCGTTGCTGGATTGTGCGAAGAGCGCCGTGGAGCACTTCCACAAGGTCTGTGGCTTTTCTGGACTGTTAGTGTAAAATCGCAATTTGTGGCGTTCTTATTCTAATTGTTGAAAGATTTTTTGACTCGCCTAATTATAAGATGAGATAGAAAGGAAGCTGTTCATTTTTCGGGACTAAATTTCGTGTATTCTCTGCTGTTTTTAGGTACGATCACGAGATGCGCAATGTCGTTTGGACAGGTTTGCGAAATTATTCTCTTTTATGATTCTTCTTCTTTTTATCTCGATGTTTTGTTGCAGGAAAATGTGTTAGTGAGCGTGCAATGATATCTTTCTTGAGGTTTGTTAGTCAGAGTGTATTTAAAAGGGCTTATGGCGGAAATGTGGTGCAGGTACATGCTGGTCACTTGCGATGAAGCAGCGGATTACATCAAGGTAGGATATGGATTTTTCTGCTTTCATTTGAATGCTGTAGTGGATTTTTTTTATATGAAAAGTGTGATGAGTAAGTTGGACTTTGGAGTGTTTGCTTCCAGTAATCTAATTCGTTGACTGCCGGTTACCGTGATCAGGTGGTTGATAAGTACCCCTTCACCTATTTCATGCGTGCTTTGAAGAGCGTACAAGCGCGAGACTTGACCAATCTTGGAGCAGCTTTGCACAGGATTTTTAGCTTTCTGCATGTACAACGTCTTGCACTTGACATCGATCGTTACGGTACAGTCCATTCATTCTCTTCACGTATTTGATACCCTTTGGAAGCCCTTACGTGTTTTATGCTTGCTTTGAATTAGAAATTACAAATTTGAAGCTGTGTAATTCTGCATGCAGGGCAAGGGCGCAATCCTTGTGTCAACGATTTGACCACCATATTGTTACTTACTGATGGGACAGAACTCACCTCTCTGGTACGCTTCTTGCTCTGCGTCGATTAATTGCCAGTGGCTGAATATTGCTTTGTATGTGGAGTTGCGTGTTTCACTTCTCAAGTTCTCGTTGTGCTGCGCAGAATGGAGTGAGTATCAACCTCCAGCCTACCGGTCTTCCTGCGGTGGGAAGTGAGTTGGCCCAGCAGCCATTTCGGTGGGATCAGCGTGTGTTTGCAACTGTCTTGAGGTGATAATTTATGTTTATCACCTCAGCAATTTCCTTGCTTCACATCTTTTCTATGTCTGTCATCTTAGGACACCTTTAATTCTTTCTTTGCTTTCCTTCGTAATTCAATCATCTGGTAAAAGAGCGACGTTTAACTAATCCTGGTCATGGCAAAGATAGGTTTATATCTTTTCTTAGCAGTTTAGGATGGATAATGAAACAGATATTTACTTCAGATATTCCGATCATGATTCTGGGACGCAATATTTGAATCGAAATATTGCTTGAGCTATATAGCTTTTTATAACTGCTACGATATCATGTCTACTTGAAGAAAGTACTCATAGCAAGCAATCGCCTTTTTTATTGCACAGGATACCATCGGTAAGTGCTGCAGTTTTGGAGAGAAGTGGCCCTATTCCTCAAAATGCTCCAATCTCTGGAGCACCGTCTGCTATGGTTATGGATACCAATATTTCACAATTTTGTGAGTACACAGGGTAAGTATCCGAATTGGAATTGGTTTTTTCGACCTAAATCGCTGGGACAGAACCGTTCTTCTTGAATTTTTGATGCGAAATTGACGGCCACATTAGGGATGCAACGCATGTTTGACTGAGCTTATACAACTTACAAGATTAGATTAGGAAGCCCTAGAGTTTTTAATTCTTTTAAAATTTTCTGAAGTAGTCCTATTGGATGTGTAAAACGTTACCCTTCTAGAGAAATTTTGTGAGTGGTTGACGGATTTCTGTCACTAGGGGCAAGTGCTTTGTCGCAACGAGCTGGAAGGTGCTTATGCAACATACAGAAGTTACAGCCTCACGCTTGCCTCCTTGTGTCATTGTCTCTTTTGAGCCCATGCCCAACTCTGCTACGCTCCCACCACAGGTATCATACTCAAGCATCAGATTTGTTCAGTTGTTATATTGAGCTGCTCGGCTTGTATTGCTGAGCGATAGTATTGTGAAATAAGAGGTGTTCTGTGAGTCGTTTGTTTTATTTCTTTAGCTTTTGATGGTAAGTGTTTATACATTTCGTGTCCTCCATCTCTTAGATGTTGGTGCGTGCTCCTTCGTGAGTCAGGTACAACAAGCTTGTCACCGGAAGATGTTGCTGGTCCGAGGTGTTCAAGCACAGGGTCAAGGGCACTGGCCTATTCCTGAAGCCTACTGGCCAGATTCCACGCATCAGGGTATCCCACCTCGAGAACCTCATCCTATGATTGCTTACAAGCCAGTTGATGCTGACCCTCACATACCTACCAACTTTATTTTCGACAAGTATGAGGTAAGCGTCTGCTTTCCCCCCCCCCCCAAGGAGTTCCTTTATTTTCTACTGTGCATGAGTGAAGCCAACTATTAACAGGGTTATATCTATGGAGGTCTGCTGTGGACCCTTTGTTCTCAGGCAAGGGTGAATGTCCTGAGTTTGTGTGCTTTCGCAGATTGAATCCAATCCAATCATGGGGTTTCTCATGAAAGCAAATGCTGGGGCTTGCTGGCAAGTATTTGTCCGAAACAGTAAAGGCACAAATCATGGCTACGGTGACCCCTTTGGGTAAGTCATTGATATTTGGTCAAGACTTCGGCATGCTTGTTGGCTGTGGTTTTACA
Source organism: Ulota crispa (assembly GCA_963920765.1). Lineage (NCBI taxonomy): Eukaryota > Viridiplantae > Streptophyta > Bryopsida > Orthotrichales > Orthotrichaceae > Ulota > Ulota crispa. The sequence continues at coordinate 14,245,352 of OY987247.1, read as the reverse complement.
AATCCGCGTTACAGATCTGAGCTTTCAATAATGGATTGTTTTCTTGAACTACAGGTATTTGAGACTCAATCGAGTTGGAAGTAATCTTACTCTTTTTGTTCTCCCTTACAACTATCCAGTGAGTAATCTTTTTTACTCTGCTATCACTACCTAGATACATGGATCAATGGCTTATCAATCTTCACTGAGACCTAACAGTGTATTCTGTAGATTACTTTCACCAGCTCAAAAGTGGTGTTATCTCGTACACATCAGAACATGTGAACCAATTATCTTAAACCGCTCATTTTGGCTACCTCATTTAATTGCAAGACTGATGTGAGTGGTTGAAATTCAGGTCTTATGGCAGCTGCTAGATCAGCTTGGCAAGATGCCAAGCCAGTCTAAAATGTCTCCATTACCCCAATGGCGGCAAGATATGGAGAGGTATTGTTGCAGTATTCCAGCGTATTATGGAAATCCTCTACGAGGTGCCTTGAAGCGTTGGGGCATCAACGCTCATGTAGTACCTGAATCGATGGAGAGCAACCTGTATGCAGGGTTCGTAGGAACCCAGCTGAAACGGTTGAAAGTCCAAGCCAAGGAGCTCTTTGATGTTGATATGAGCCGCATCATGGTTTGTATGCTAGCTGAAAGATCGTTTTTTGCAAACCTGTATAAAAATTCAATGTATGCATTGCCTCAAATAGTACTTTATTCGAGCTATTAAATTTTCGTCAGACTATCAATTATTGAACCAGGACGTACTCCTGGTTCTAGTGATAGTGGCACTCCAATGACTGAAAAGAAATGCACTTTAATGTATGGATCTGTCCGTGTTTTCTAATTGTGTAGTTTGAACATTTGGTTTATCTTTCTTCATCATCTTTTTCTCTGTATTGTAGTTTGACTCTGGCTGTTGTTGATCTGCGCCAGGCTGGACAACAAATAGTACATGCAGGCAATGTGACTCGGCCTCTGGTCAGAAATCTTCCGCAATCTACTCTGCCAAGTGCAGAGGCTCCGCCAGGGTTTACATCCTCAGCAACTCCTGTCCCACATCAACGCGGAATAGGTCATGGTGAACAAGTTAGTGCTCGCAAAACAGGCTGGGAGATGCTTCTTCCTACTGGTCCTACCCCTGCCCTTGCTCCCCAACCATACGTCCCAACTGCTTCATATCCACATGCGCTGAACATGACTGGGCCTGAAATGGCAGCACCTACGGTTCCAACTGGTATCCTGAAAGATATTAGCCTCTTCAAGAATCCTTTTGATGTTCCGCGGGATCAACTTCTTAGGTACTTGCTTCCTCCTCTTTGCTAAGTTTCACACCCTCAGTACCATCTTGTACCTCCAGAAAGCTTCCACTGCGTTTCACGACTGAATTAGTTTCTTTTCGATGCAGTCAGCTGCAATATCTGCCCATTCGAGTTGCACTAGCATTGGAGTCACGGCAAAGCAGAAGGCTTGAACGAGACGGTGGAAAAGTACCCATTAAGTCCAGTCTCAGCAACTTAGCTACCCTACTGGCGGCGAAGGAGGAGGATGATGCCCGACACTCTCTCCCAATTGAAAAGGTTCGTTAATTCACGACTCAAGGATCCTGGCTATTTTTTACATTGAGAGTGTTCATTGACTGCATTGCACTAGGTAGCAGATACTAGTTGTCTATGTAGTCTTTACACCTTGAGAATGCAGTACAACAGTGTTGCAAAGACAGTATTGAGCTCAGTTTTTGGATCTCTTTTCTTGATACAATGTTGCATCTTTTATTCGAGCAATACATTTCATCGCGTAATTTGGTTTTCAATTTGACCAGATGGGAGATTTCAATGATGCGCTCCTCAAGCAGCAGCCACCCCGTAACCCTTATGTGAGTTTCTTGGAATTGACGAGTTAAAATTTGTTTCTAAACAGGCATTATTTACAGCATAACGCTTTTGAATGCTTTTTTGGATATCAAGTTTTCACGTTAACCTATTTAGTGTCGGTGTATTTTTTTCTGTTTCAACTTTCAGACGATTTGTACCTTGTAGAAAATGAATATTTCTCATGCCATGCTACTGCGTACTTGACGACTTTCATGGTTTTATTCTTTCACAGGCTGAAGAACCCGACCGAACAAAGCAGCAGCGCATGATGTTCGGTAATCCATATCGACAGGAGAAGAACGACGGTGGAGCGGATGAAGGGTGGAGTGAAGGCACCGGGGGTCTTCTACAAAGAGGTCGGAAGAGACGCCGGCGTATTCAGCAGCTGGGCGAGGCCCCTTCTTCTCCATCACTCTCATCATCTCCTTCCTCTTCTAATCTTTCCAGCCTTGCTGATTCGTCTCCAGAGACATTATCACCTAACACAGAAGTGACATCACCCCAAAGGGGCCAACTACCAAGCGTCGACAGTGTGAATACAGGCACCGTCGATGGAAAAACTGTGGAACCAGGCTCAGGTACTCAGGAAAGGAAAGAGAATGATCACAGAAGCCTAGTTGCAGGTACTGAAAATACAGAAATGGGGAATATGCTGCGAGCAAATCACAAATTGTCAGTGTCTATTCCTGAGAAGTTGAATGAGTATGGAGAAAAGAAGAGAGCTGCAGAAATGACAGACAATGAAATCGATTTAGAGCTAGCAAACGATATAGGGAGCCGAGCACTGGATCAAGGGAGGCGAAAACGGCATATGGCACCGTTGGGAATGCATCAAGAGCAGTCCCACGTGGTCGCGTTTCTACTTTCTGTGATCAGGGCTCTCCGGCATTCGAAGCCTTCAAATACAAAACAGGTCATGGTCACCTTCTTGTCACCAACAGACACCTTATGTTGGTCTTATTGCTTCTTTGCTGAGATTCTAAACAAGGCTTCCTTGCATACTTGTCGTTTCACAGTACTCACATGAAATCTATCAAAAGGTTCAACTTTCTTCTTTGTATGGTTTCTTCTTGTTATAATTTCCTACCATTATTACAGGAGAACCCTGTCCAGCTGTTCTTCGCTAACAATAAGCTTCCCATGCAATACTTGTTGCATATACAGTTGTTCGAGCTTCTTTCAGTACCAGACTTTCCGGTGGACAAAGGCAACTTTCTGGAGCAGCTCATTCTTCAGGTGTGTTCTTAACTTTCTCTTTTGTATTTCTTGGTGCGAGTTAGTTTCTCCAAGTAGTCGTTAAACTCAACGTGTCTACATGACAGTTTCTTCCCATCTAGAGAGACTGGTGTTGCGGATACGTCTTATTACATATGGAAAGCCTGCCATTTGAGTTTTGACAAATTAAAGCCTTACTTTCAAGCTTCAATAAGTACATGTTGATTGCAGGCCCATCGGTACAACAAACTAGCCGTGGCGAACAAGCTGGTAGAGTACCGAAACCATCTCGTGACAACTCACCTTGATAACACAGGGTCTTGACTTCTCATTCGTCCCTTGCGCCATCAAATGCTAGCCCTTCGAGTTTTTCCATTTCAAAGGCCCAGACAATTTTTCCAGATATGTCTTGCCATGTTAAGCGGCACCTTGGCGGACTGCGGGGCGGAGTTTTAGACAACTGGAACCGAGGCATTGGTACAGGTTAATTGATGTCGTTTTTCGCAACAGGGAACAATCAAGTAATTCCATCAATATTGAATTCTGTTAAGCTTGAGCTGAGTTAGTCTTGGCAATACGACAGAGCTTGGCGCGAGTCATTTTTATCAATGGGAGCTGCCAGCAAAGAAATCGCTTTGCAACTGGTGCTCCTAACTGTATTACCCTCGAAAGGGGTAAGGTGATAGTGGTTGCATATAAAGCAGATTCTCGAGGTTTTAGCTAACCAGATGACATTTATAGCGTGCCCCTGAAGTACAAAATGTGAAGTGATTGAGGGTTAGTGCGATGGTACATCCTGTGATTCTAAACTTCCAAGGGGGAACGTCGTTGAACATGTGTGCTCAGCACATGTTACGATTCATTTTTCTAGTGTGAGAATATACGCTACCTTGACATCCTGATCTTTTCAAGTAGATTTCAATTGATGAACATTCTGGCGGTTGCTTAGGGCAAATACTGCCATTGTAAACATTGACCTTCTAAGGTAAGGGTCGCTTCACACTATGGCCAAAGGTTGAGAGGCTATCAATTTTCACCAATCAGATTGCAAGAAACCAAGACTTTGGCCTCTCAACCATTCACACTAGAGGCCAAAGTCCCTCACCCTCCAAACTCCATGTATGACATCACTATTTCATCCAAAATAATGGCCTCTAAACTCTAAAGAGAAGTTTGAGTCGAGCAAAAATGGAAGTTCAAACTATGGTTGAGAGTTCATCAATTCTTTTTCATTAAGTAAGAAAAAATTGATTAGATCTTGACCATTAGATTTGGAAAGTCAAGTGTTATGAATTTGGACTTGAAGTTTGATCACACTATGACTATTCAAGTTGAGAGGCCGTGGAAATTCATTGTCAAGAGTTTGGATTTTGAACTTGGCCTTTGAAAACTTCACACTAAAGGATGAATGAAGGTTTCAAAAACAATATTTCGTTACCTATTTTCAGCCCATTTTTTGGCTTCTCAACAATGTTTGACCATTGAATCGTATACACTCTCAAATCGGTTGGCCATATTGTGGAGACGGCCCTAATTGCTATGAGTGCCAAATATTCAGCAAGACGAAGCAAAGTATCAGGTATGAAAACGAGGGTGACTTAATTCTTTAATACCTAAGCGCCCCCAAAGTTTATAAATTGAATGATAAATTGAGTAAGGGCTTCTGGACTTTGCTACATCAAAACGCTTTCTCATTCATCCAAAGGAATGCTAGGATCTTCAAACAAAATTACATTTACCACGTTCATAAAGATTGGTATAAGTACTGCATTTCTGTAAAGAAACGACGAGCAAAGATACTCATCAAGTTTCAAGAATAAATTTGGAATAATAGATCAATTTCTCTTAGTTCTTTATCATTTAAGGTTGCCCAAGTGAAAAGAACCAAAAAATAATGAAATTTAGAATGGTCAAACAGTCCTTGATTACAATGGGAAACAAATAAATTTCATCCAATTTGAAGCTTGTGTGTGACATTGGCCATGTCTAAGCCAATAAAGCAACTGCCATTTCCAATATAAATAAATTGCCAAATCGCTCAAAACAGCTGGCTTCAGACTCATAAACCAAATAGAATAAAGTTGTCATTTGTGCAGGTCTAGAAAACGTGCAGTTTTAATAATAATAATAATTAGGTTGCATTGCTTGACCACTTGGAGGCGCATGCAACTCCCTAGATACTAGGATTTCACATGATTTACGGCTTAAGCAATGCTAGTTTATTTTTCTGCAACATCCATGTTGTTGCCAAGTCCTCATTGTTGCTAAAAATTGTTGTTTATTGCAGTAACTATTGATGAAAAATATTCCAGTATCAAGAAGTCTTTTACGTAGTGAAAAATGCTGAGAAATTAGTGTGGGGCAACCTAAATGCACTATTTATTGTACAAGAGAGTTCATGAAAGATCTACCAATTCCTGCAGCCATAGCTTCTGGTTAAGGAGGTGGTGAGTTTGAGAAAACCCACCTCCAATCGAGAGAGAGGAATACCTTATCCGGAGTAAGTTTTATCATGTTTTTTCCCAAAGAACTGCAAACCATGCTCACATTTACCAATTGAATCTCAAGCTCTGAAACTCAAAGGTGAGAAAAGCCAATGGCCTCCTAACCTTCAAACCACTCGGCAGTGATTAAAAAAAGCATCAGAATCATCAAAAAAAAGTTCACTAAAATATGAGACCTAGAGGATGCTAAGGTAGGAGGTTCTAAAAGTGTGCAGGTTCTAAAATGGTGCACCTTCTCAAATGTACTTTGTTTGTACATGTTGTTTTTCATAGTCCTTCAACAATGTACATGAAATGTACATTTGAGGAGGTGCACCATTTTAGAGCCCTATGCCATTTCAACTTCAAAATTTCATAACTAATTCCACAAAGCTCCAAAAAATATGAAACAACTTGAGAGTTAGATACCAATTCCTCTTTTCTTTCCAGGAAAATTTATTGAAAAATGTTTCAAGAAGTTTCACCTACCCGAAATTCAGTTTCAGCTCTTAGATGCTCCTTTCATGAGCCTTCTACATTAGATGGCCAGTTTCCACGAGAGAAGCAACTACTACTACTCTACCTACGACCACGGCCTCGGCCACGTCCTCGACCGCGCCCTCTGCCTCGACTGCTCTCCATGCTACTCGGCTCCGGCACAAAACTAAACATGCTCTGTCGAAGCTGCTCTGCTGCACTCATCTGTTTCGGCTGCACATCCTGCCATCCCACACACCGTCTCTCTCAACAAAAAACCACTGCAGATTGCACACGTTGACAAGATATGAACCAACATCAAGTGCAAGTTGGTGTAAAAGATAACAAGCTTTCAGAAGTCCACGTCATTCATGCCGCCTTTATGACCAATGTGTTTTTTTTTCTGGCAAAATGTTGTCAAAGCAAAATTTTGCCAGCTCTAACAGATTTCAGCCAGTGCAATATCTTCCCTCCAAATATTCTCCGATGTGAGGAGGACAACAAAGTGCCTACCGTTCCTTAGAAAAAACACTGCTTATGACGCATACGAGAGAACAAGTGTGCAAAACAACGTACACTACATATTGCATTTAGGTTGCCCCACACTAGTTTCTCAACACTTTAGATTTACATAAATACTTACTGACACTACAGTAATTTTCATCAATTAATATTTACTGCATTGAACAGTTTTTAAAGAGCCTGGCAACAACAACAAAGCTGCAGAAAAAGAAACTAGCAGCATCCAGGTTGTAACACTGTGAAATCCACCATGAGGTAGCTTTCCAAGGTAAGGTAACCTAAGGCAGGAGCACCCAATACCAACAATGTACCTAATAGCATCACTCTCTATACAAGGTGGCTATTCTAAAACTTAAATCTAGGTAAGCCATAGATAGCTTATCATTTTGGTCAACAAAAAATAAGCTATCTATGGCTTACTTAGATTTAAGTTCTAGAATTACCACCTTGTGTAGAGAGAGACACTATTACGTACACTTGGTATTGGGTGCTCCTACCTTAATTGTTAAGGCAATCTACATGCAATAATTAGTGTAGAAACAAAAAAATTCTTCAGCAATGGCGGTGTTATTATATCTCGAGCTTGATGCTTCGACCTGTGCAACCTAGAAGCCTAGAATGGATCTAAGAAATCCTCGATGAGGTCAAACAATGCGGTTTTTGTTTAGAAAGAGAAATTGGTACGTACATGAGCTGAGTCTTCCAAGTTGAACTGTTCTTGGAGCCTCCGGGCAAGCTCCTGGTCAGAAACGGCAGCAGGGTGACTACTGCTGGGCGCTGCCGTGGTGGTGGTGGTGGTGGTTCGCTTGGCTTCCCATTCGTCCAACGTCATCACTCGCTCGTCAAACTCGTCAAAGTCGTCTCTACCCCTGCCTCGGCGGAACCCCCTGCCACCGCGCCCACGCCCTCTGTCACTCCCACCTCCTGCATCCGTCCTCCTGTCCAAAAGCTTCTGTGCAGCTTGCCGGTTTTGCATCGGTACAACATCTGGTGCCTTTTCTCGTACCCTCGCTTCTGCAAAAGGTGCACCAAAAAACTTTAAAGAAAAGGAGAGAAAAAAGCCAATAAATCATCCCTCAGCAACATAAGAAAACCTGTTACCAACAGCAACTCATCTCTCCCCAGCACAACTTGGCTACATGTCAATGGCCACTATCTCTGAACGAAAATGGGGATTGTTTACTGTCACTTTGGATAGTTTGCAAAGAAATCATAGACAATGATAAAAAAAAAAAAACCCTTTGCCTTTTCTCGTACCCTCGCTTCTACAAAAGGTGCACCAAAAATACGAAAAAAAAGGAGAGAAAAAAGCCAACAAAATCATCCCTCAGCAACATGAGTAAACCTGTTGCCAACAGCCCAACTTGGCTAAATATCAATGGCCACTTACCTTTGAATGGATTGATTACTGTCACTTTGGATAATTTTTGAAGAAAATCATAGATAATGATAAAAAAAATGGGAAAATTTGATGGATACCCCCTGAAGTTTGCAGTATTTGTATAGATACCTCTGGTTTCTCAGAAATTGCACAAATATCCTTGAACCATAATTTTCAGATGTTTGTTCTATTGTGCGTGCCACTTCCTTCTCTCCTTGTGCACACGTTGCTTCTTTTATGTTCTATTGCACTCTTTGCTTCAATATTGGTCATGAAATGGCAAGCACAATACAACAAATATCTGAAATTATGGTTCAAGAGTATTTGTGCAATTTCTGAAAAACCAGGGGTATCTATACAAATATCGCAAGCTTCAGGGGTATCGATCAAATTTTTCCTAAAAAATCGACTCTCAGTTCTTGTACCCAAAGTGATCTCTACTTCAACAATCTCCCAATGAAAGCACACATGGGATAAAATGCTTAAAGGTGACGCAAGGAAATCTTACTAGCAATATTGCATCCCTCAAACAAATACCTGCTTTGGGCTCCAGCGCAGAGGGTTGTGAAGAGGATTGTGAACTGGATCCAGCAGGAGCTGTCAATAGACGCGTGTGTTCGACAGGGAGCTTCTGCGGTGCAGGCTCTGCAAGAGTTGTTGCCTCTGACACTTCACTAACTCCATGAGGTGCATTCAGTTGTGGTTGTGGAGTTTTCTCGTTCTCTTGCCTTCCTCTTGGTCGGTATAGCTCTGCTGCAGGGCGGACTAGAGCCTTGACCTTTGCACTACTACTGTCCACGTTTGCACTTGTTGCCCCTCCGTGCTCCCTAGCGTCCTGTGCAGGTCTGTTGATACTTGACGGAACACCTGGCCACGAAAGTCACACACTTTCAACTAAACTTTCAAAATGATAAAAAAACAAGAGTTTTCTCTTGAGGACAAGAGCAGTGCGTGCAGACCCAGCATTCTAAGGTATTGATGGCGACAAAGGCCCTATCCATAATACAGAGGATCTTAGTGCTCTAAACCCTAAACCCTAAAAACAGGTCGACAAGATCAACTCCTTAAAGATCCTTTTTCGGTAAATATTTGATTAGGTCCTCGGTAAAAGAAACCTGCACGGTCTAATGACCAATCACAAACCCTCCTTCCAAAGGGTTTGTGATGTATGAGGGTCTTTGAAACTGAGATCACAGATCTTTAACTCCAGAAAATCTTAAGAGAAAAAAACTCTTTAGCATGCTTACTTCCTTCCATCCTTCTATTATATAAACTAGGGAAAATTTCATGGATACCCCTGAAGTTTGCAATATTTGCATAGATACCCCTGATTTTTCAGAAACTGCACAAATACCCTTGGACCATAATTTCTAGGCATTTACTTGTTGTGCTAGTACTTCCTTCATGACCAATGTTGAAGAAGGGAATGTAATGAAACAAAAAAGAAGCAACGTGCACACAAAGGAAGAAGGGGAGTAGCATGCACAACAAAACAAACGCCTGAAAATTTTGGTCCAAGGGTAGTTGTGAAATTTCTGAAAAAGCAGGGGTATTTACGTAAATATTGCAAACTTCAAGGGTATCCATGAGTTTTTTTCCCTATAAACTAACCTTGTCTTGGAAAGGTCGCCAGCATTCGAACATAAAACAACAGAATGGAAAACCAGTGATCTCAAGGACATGAGCTCACCGCTTGGTTTGGGAGCCTGAGCACCTTTGGTGGTGGAGTTCAAGCCACGAAATGGAGGGGGTCCAGTGGCACCGTCTGTGGTTACCCGAGACAAAGCGCCGGCATACTTCCTTTGCATAACCCAGGCTTCATGAAGCGCTGCAACATGGCCCCCTTCAATTCGTATGGCATTTGGCTCCAAAAGGACTATCCCGCTGTGAACAGACACTGAGCCCAGCAACGTAACCTACATCCACCAAAAAGCTCATCTCAGCAACGCAAGTGCAAGCAGGCATTTGGCAATACTCAAACAAGTTCAGACAAGAGAAAGGCCCTACAAAATTTACTCAAAAATGCTAAAGTTCATGAAATCCAATTCGGGCTTCGGAGGTTCAGAATGTGCACAACATTTGGTGTCTACCTTGGTGCCGGGCGGGACGTCAACAGACAGAAAAGGAACAGAACGGTACTCAATTGCGGTAATAAAACGGTGACCGTCTGTAAGGCGAAGATGAAGCAGTCTCCCCGACGTTGAACCCGATCCCTGGTTACTCTGACTTGCATCTTTGATTGCCGCAACCTGGAATCCTCCACACATTTAAGATACAAATGCCATTAGCAGCCTGTTCCGGATAACTAGTATCCTCTACCTGATGGTCGACATTCTAAACCCTAAACCCTAAACCTCGACGACGAAGCCTTAAGGAACAAAAGCCATTAGCAGCCTGTTCCAGATAATTAGTGTTCTCTACCTGACGATCGACATCCTAAGCCCTCAACTAAACCTCGACGGCGAAGCCTTAAGGTACAAAAGCCATTAGCAGCCTGTTCCAGATAACTAGTATCCTCGACCTGATGATCGACATTCTAAACCCTAAACCCTAAACCTCGACGACGAAGCCATGCAAATGCAAGATGGAGAGAGCGCACCTGTAAAACGCAGGGAGTTTGGAAAGTGCGCAAGTTGAGAAGAGACTGTGCATCCGGCAGGAATCGAGCGCCGATGGCGCTCAAGTCGGAGTCCAAAATCTCAGCTCGCACCTTCTTTTCAAACTCTCGCTCACTCATGCGAGCTGCAGCAGCGTCTTCCTCTTCGTCTTCTTCAATGTCAGCTATGATGTTGCTCACATTGGTCGGCTTCAAGTGCCATCCCGCCTTCTCCAAACTCTCCAGCATCCGCTTCTCCATAGAATCTCGCAACCCTAAACCGTGCACAATGCTTGCTCACTCTCTACTTGCCCATTCATCAGTTGCTGGGGTTTGAAATCACGGCACTCATTCTACACGATTCGTTGCCCTGAAATCCATCCTTAGATTCAGAATTCTCACACACGCACTTCTTGATTGCCTCTTCATCAATCGATAATGAGGTCGAAATTTTCACCAAAGCTTTTCTTGATCAACTAGAGTCGATTGCTTCCCGAAACCCTAAAACCCTAAATACCCGCCAAATCCGTTATCAGCGAGAGTAGTGACTGTCGCAACGATCCCGAGCCACTACAAAGTTCGAGCAGGATACTGAAAACCTGAAAGCATCCAGTTTAGTTCGATTGTACACGAAAAGACAGCCTCACGGCACACTCTTGATAGTGACCCGTTTCTCCACCGCTCCCCGGTATATGGGCCTCCACCGCACGTGCTTTACACGCTCAAGTTATCCGTAATTGCGAGTGTCTCCTCCACGTGCATGCTTAACGGCAGTCAGTTGATCTGCTGTGTAATGCAAATGCAAGGTCGTTTCAATACCACCTTTGTGACAATATAGAACCGATAATGAAAGCAACAATGGCCTACACAATTATTGTTTTGTATATTGGACCTTACGACGCTCCTGGTGTTTGTGAGTGCGAGTTCAGCCTCCGTATGCAGGATTGCTCGCCAGTAAGCTGAATTTGCTGTGAAGGTAATGCAATCTTGGAACTAATAGCTAGGGTTTCAAGTTTTAGGGTTTCAGAATTAGGGTTTGAGTCTGTTGAGTGTGGAACTTGAGGATCAAAAGAAGAGCTGTTGAGTGTGGAACTTGAGGATCAAAAGAAGAGCTGCAACAATGGCTGATTTACTAAGAGAGGAAGAGAGAGGAAGAGAGAGAGAGAGAGGAAGAGAGAGAGAGAGAGAGAGCGAGCGAGCGAGAAATAGAGAGCTACTCCGCGTAGCATGAGGAGAATGCACTCTGAGTGATAGTCGCGAAGGATTAGGGTTTGCAGGTTTAGGGTTTCAGGTTTAGTTCAGTTGAACTTACAGCAATGCTGCAGCGAAAGACGCCCGTGGAATCGGAGGAAGAAGAGCACAGACCGTATGCCACGTTATGGAAAGAGGCGTTTCCGGTAGGCACAGAATGGGACCAATACGATAAAGTTTACGAGATCGATTGGGATTTCACAAACCTTGAGAAAGAGTTCTCACAAGAAGGCAAACTCCATAACCAGCGAGTCTACCTCTTCGGCTGCACGGAGCCACAGCTCGTGCACTTCGCGGAGAATTCTAGAGTGATTCACATCCCGGCAGTGGTCGCAGTCACGTCTCCCTTCCCGCCCTCGGACAAGATCGGGATCAAGTCCGTGCAACGCGAGGAGGAGCTCATCGTTCCCATGAAGGAGATGAAAATGGACTGGATTCCATTCCTCCCTCGCGATCGTGCCGTGGAGCGCGTGAGGGCGCCGCAGATCTTCACGCTCAAGTGCACGCAGCGACGAGCGGCGCTGAAACAGTTGCACCAGGAGCGCATCAAGAAGTACGAGTATTGTCTCCCGTACCTTTACTCTCCTCTAAAAGAAGACGACACTGTCGACGAGACCGTTGTGTCCATCATGTATCCATTTGACGACGAGGTTAAGCCGCCGGTGGTGTGCGAGTTCGACTGGGAGTTCGACGAGTTCAACGAGTTTGTAAACAACCTCGTGACAGAAGAATCCTTGCCGGAATCAGAGCGGGAGAGATTCACGTCGTTTCTAAAAGACCTTGTCGGGAATGAGAGGAAGAAAGTGCGAGAGGCAAAGCAAGCGAGGAAGAAGGCGCTGGAGGTTATGAGCCAGGATCTGTTGCTAGGGTTTCAGAATATGAAGTTCTTCAAGTTCTATCCCATTCGGAGCGAGAAGTATCCCGATATCTCGGAGATGAAGAGCTCCTTTATTAATCGGTATTACGGCCGGGCAACGGAGGTCTTGTAAATTTATAAAATTTCATAGCCTTTCCTCAGTGCCAAGTTGGTTTAGGGTTTAAGGTTTGAAATCTTCTCAACCAATTCATGAATTTGCTTTCCTCACTGATCAACACTTTAGCTTCTCTCCACTTTTGGAGCTGTGATGAAAGAGACTCAGACCGACGATTGAAAGAAAAGACTGTAGGCATTATAGAGGTTGATCCTTCACCTTCAAAACACAATAATAGAAAAAAACCTGAAGTTATTGTAATGCTTCATGTGCAATTCTCGTCTTTCTAATTTGTGCAACACACTAGAAACTTTGGAAGGCCAAATCGATAGAAGAACAGGCTAAATATGTGTTAAAACGACACAAATACTAAACATTCTTCTATCCAAGCTCGAGGAACACAAACAAAGATGAAAACCGTAAGTCTAGACCACTGTATTTATGTCAAAGTCCAAGCTAGTCCACAAAAATCCTTGTGAAAGATTTGCATTCATAGCAGTGCTGGATACACAATGGAAGCGAGAGGCCCAAGAGCAGTAGTACTGTAAGCAGCAGGGCCCTAATTTTGCCCCCGTTCTTTCAATTCTTTTTGTACAGTACAGAGAAGGTTGTTTCTCATTTTTTCTAAATAGATTACGTCTATGTACTTTACACTCAAAGATCCTTTTTCTCACAAAGGGGCTTTAGCAACTGTCGGGCTCAATGGAACTGAGCAGGCCGTTCGTCCTCAGCTGCATGCAATAGTCCTCCGCGTCTTCTTGAGGACACACTATCACAACCGCGAGCCCGTTAATGTGTGCCTCGTTCATGACATTCACGGCGATGTCCACGGTCATTCCGGGGATGGCCTTCATCAGAACTTGCACCACGTACTCACGCTTGTTGAAGTTGTCGTTATGCAGCATGACGCGGTATGGCGGTGAGGTTTTCTTCTTCCTCCTACACGAAGAAAATCAACAGTTACAACACAAAAAGGCCGATTCCTGTCACCAACACCGTCACTTGGTTGGCTTTCAATTAGCGGGTTGAAGTAGGCATGACGTGGCTAAATGTCTATCCCTACTGAGTTTGAATAAACATGAAAATTCTGCCATGTCCCGTGCAACAGTCCCATATCAAAATTGCATTGCAGAAAAAACTGATACAAAGTACTCCCTCTGTCCCAAAATGATCTTCCTGTTGACCTTTATTTAGTGTCCCAAAAGATCTTCTTCCTGAAGGGAGCTAGCGACACTTGCACATAGTCCAAAAGCATGGGCATGCTAACCAATCCCATGCCATCAAGTGAGTGGCCACCGGTGCTCTTTAAAAATGCCTCAAAATTCAATTTTCAATTTTCAAGCACTTCAAAACCACACATTGAAAACTAATTTGAAATTCAAAAATTCAGAGCAATAGGAGGACATCAAACTCTATTCATAGGTCAAAAAAGATTTTAAAAATGGTTCTTCTCGAGCTTAACCTATAACATTTTTTGAGTAACTAAAAGTTTAATTTGGGACGGAGGGAGTAATAAGCAACTGAATCTCAACTCTTGTACTGATCTCCCAATAAATCACACTCCTACATATGGTAAAACGCTGCAAATAGTATCCTCTATCATCTTATATCCAACCGTCCAGACTAAGGCAATTTCAAAGGAGAGCGTTTGCAGTTTTACAATAGAGCAAGATGAACTTACTTAAGATCAAACTCGCTCTCACGACCTGGCGTAGGTTTATCAAGAGTTGGTCTGTCCAATACACCACCTCCTTGGCCAGGAGCTGTAGCTGCACGAATAGTATATCCTCCATGCATTCTCCTGTGCACTATCTGCACCTTTTCCAAACCTGCACACACGGCAAGGAGTTCGGTATTAACACAATATTTTTTGCAAAGATCTGTCTCTTTAAAATCACTATCGACTGTTCTTGCACATTCCTATTAAAGTCTAACATGTAAGGTTAAGGACACTAAAACAGTCAGGACCTGAGCATGTCTCTCATGTTGATTTCTTGTTTCCGGTAGCAACTCAGCTACTCATACTATTGGTGGCACTTATTTGCAACTGGTGTAAGCATGACATGCCACTACAGGATTGTATTAGAGATTCGTACATAGTGATAAAAATTTGATCTCAACTGATTTTGCGATCTCTCTATAATTTTACAACAATCTCTCGATAATCACACTCCTACGAGTTGGATAAGCGGCGCAAATAGTATCCTCTAACCAAAGCCCTCATCCAGGTCAAGAAAATGACTTCAACGATTCACGGTAACTCACACTCAATTGCTTTAGAGAGAGAGACACACACACATACCATTGATTCTGGTGTACGCTGTTGAAGGAGGGACAATGCGAAACAGGCGAAGGCCCTCCGCCATCCCTGCAAAGCTGCTGTAGAAACAAACAAAAACCATTTGCCAATTCAGTATCAAAAGAACAACACTGTAATTCAAAAACAGAGAACGAGCCAGAGAATATACAAAGAACGGCGTAAAACCCGCCGATACCTGCAAACGAGCGAGTACTCGTCCATTGAACGAAAGAAGTATTGAATCAAGGAGATAAAAAAGCAAAGAGTTCAAAAAGAATACGAAACATCAAAAAGATTCCAAACCAAAAGAGGTGTGAGAAGAGAAAGGAAGATAAAACATACGTCTAGTGTCGACTTCGAAGCTCCAACGCTCGATATTCTTCAATTTCGAAAAGAGAAGCGGCTACATCAACATCAGAGAGACTACAGTTAGGTCGATGTCTCTCCAAAACAGCTCAATACACGTACAATTTCTTTTGTCTAATCGTAACCTGTACTGTGAATTAGACAAACTGCGAAACCCTACCGCATGGCTCTCGTATGAAGCCTTTCAGTAATCAAACAATACAACGAAATTCTCAAAAAGTGAAACCGGTAATTAGATGTTTTCTTAGGAGATTGTTACATTGCAATAGCCATTGTTGCTTTTGCTCAACTATGTACGACAAGAGATGCATTTGTTCTGTATCGAACTCGATTATGAGATATACCTGCAAAACCCTTGAGCTCTTGGAATGTCGGTGCGAGGGACGATTGTAGGCAGGATTGCGAGGCGAGCGGGATGTGTGAGAGGCAAATTGTCGGAGCAGCGAAGGGCGTGAATGGGGGAGCAATACGAAATCGAAAGGTGCGGTGCGAGGGGAAAGGCAGCGGCATTGCGGACGACGACGAACCAGCGGGCAGCGGGTGCTCCGTGGGCATGTGTGGTTCCAGAGTGAGCAGCTCTGCATGGATCGATTTCGTTGACGAACGAACTAACGAATGGACGACGAACGAACGACGAACAGATGAACGGACGACAGAACACCGATAATCCCTGTCGTCCGTCGATATTCCAGGCTTGCAAATTAACCCCTCACCGCCCAAGGGCCCAAATCGGGCTTCTCTGAATTTTATTCAGGAATGCTCAGCCTTTCTACAAGGTTTTTTTTAGTGATTATTATTATTTTTAGACTAGAGTTTGATTTTAAAAATAAATTAAAGTGATTTGTCTATTCAAGATTTTGTGCAAGGGTGTCTATTGCAAATTTTCACTTTTTAGTGTTGAAGGCTCTTGGAAATGAGCTTCAAGTACACTAAAACTTGGAGAAAAAATCACATTAAATTTTCAATTTAAAAAATTATAGAATACATTTTGAGAAACCGTAAATTGATTAGGGTGAAGAATGTTATACTTTACATACTCATATTTTTTTGGTACCCTCAATTTTAGGTTTGAGATGCAAAAAGAGGATTGAAAGGCCTCAAATCACTTTTGCAGTTTTAACACCCTCATGATCAAACATTATAATCTTTCAATCCATAAATGATATTGTTGTGATTTCTTTTTTGATGTGATTTATAACATGTCTACTTTGAATTTGTACAATTGCACTTCAAAGAAATTTGATAAGATTGATTAAATGCAAGCATTTTGTTCACTTTCAAGCAAATTCTAAGATACTCCAAACTACCATGGGCGGTGAGGGGTTGAACATCTTGAAGCATTTTTTTTTGGGAATTGATATGTGCAATCGGGTTATTTTTTTCATTTTTTAACCCTCGAACATCAATTGGAACAAAAATTGTCTTCTAGCCACCAAAAACAAGCTCAGTTACAGAAAAAAGTTGTTTTTCACCTAATTCTTTTGTAGAAGTGATCATAGATATATGGTACATCATGGAAGGCAGAAAACAATCTCAACAAATGTATTCAACAAATCTATACTACTAAGTGGGAGGATTACCCTAAGTGCGTCCTTTACCAAAACCTTCTAGAAGTTCTGGTATAAGTTGAAGCAACAAAGGACACCTTATATATAGAACACCAAGTGCCCTCTAACCATGTTCATTTCCAAAATTTTGTAGAACTTTTTGGTGGAAGTTGAAACAATAAAAGATGCCCCAAATATAGAACACCAAATGCCCTCCAACCATGTGCTAGAAATCAATAAAATGCCAAGCGCCTCCTAGCAAATATAGAAGAGTAGCATTGTGATGAAAGCAATTGGTATTGTTGGTCTCAAAAAAGGACCAAAATGATGGTCCATGTGGATTAGATTCTAGACCAATAGTGAGATATTAATTTTTTGTATAGTACATCAAGATTAGATTTTAGACCAATTGATTTATGAGACATCAATTTGAATGTTGCATTAGTCATACATGTCCTACTCACGCAAAGCGTGTGCCTCAATACTAGTGTATTCATATTTTTTGGTAACCCAAATTGTGAGAAGATTCAGAGACACGGTTTTAGGTCTCATGTTGCCCATCTTGCACATTTCATGAGGGCATCTTGCACATTTCATGAGGGCACCATGCATTATTGACCTTTACAACTATAAGAAACAAAATTTTAATGTGTGAACACTTGCCACACCACTATAGAAACCATTGTAGTGGGCAGGCATGACCACCCATTCAACGTTCAAGGGTTAAGAAGTGTGAAAGTGGCAATTTAGAATGTTATAGTGGTGCTCCAAATTTCAACGTTCATCCACATATTGGATAGAAAATATCACATTAGTGCATATTATATGTCTATGATTTGTTTTTCATCCATAATTTGGCAATGTCATCCATATTTTTTAAAAATTTGAAGCTTTTTTGGCAATTTCATCCAAGTTTTTGGCATTTTTTTGACACTCTTAAACTAGATTATTTTTTTGGGTGCAATCTGGCACTATAAAGCCAAAAAAAAATAGCCCTGATTATGCACACTATAGACTTGAGGTTTATTATATGTACACTGGGGGGAGTAAAATTTAGATGTTTACCATTAGCAAGTTTTATTTGGAAAATTCAAATTCACATTTGAATTTAGAGACCCCAATTTAATTTAGTTTAGAATCACAAAGGAGGATACAATTGAACAATGTCCAACAGAAGAGTAAATTTTTTTACAAACAAGGGTAAAAATAATAGTTTGTCTCTAGCTAAGCTTTTCCATTGGATGTTGTTCAATTGTATTCTCCTTTATGATTCTAAATTAAATCAAGATCTCCAAATCTAAATGTGAACTCAAATTTTCCAAGTTCAACTTATTGGTGATAAATATGTAAAATTTACCCCTGAGTATACATACAACAAACCCCAGGTGTGCATATATCAAAACCTTTTCAATATTTCTCTTCTAAATTCGTGTGTAGAAAGAACTTGAAACATAATGTGAACCATGCGGAAGGTGACGTGTCAAAGAAAACGACTTTTTGAGATAGATTTAAAAAGGTGAAGGTAAGTTGTAATTTTTTCTTTTCTTTTGAGATAAGCAAAAGCAACATGATAGTATTCCCAATTCTAACTTCGAAATTGGACCATTATTTTGGTAAGAGTCTAGAAAATATGTCTAAAAATGATTTCCAGAGGATCCCTACCTTGAACTATTCAGCGTTTCTTCATGGAAAACTCCATCAAACATCTTTATGGTAGAGAGAACACTTCTAGAACATGGATATGTTTGCCAAACCTCACCTTAGCTCCCTATAATTAAACCAATTGTGCAGATTTCAAGCAATCAACAGGAGTAAGAGGTCCAAACCCATGCATGTGCAAGCTTGGTTTTTCATCCATCCATATAATATTAGTTGTTTTTTGTACTAGTCTTTTAGTTTTTGTTACTTTCCTTTGCAACTATATACTGTGATATGAAGAACACAACTTTATCTCACTTTAAAAAATACATATTTTCAATTAAAAAAAATCATCTTTTAAAAAACCTCAAAAAGAAATCATAATCAAATACCTTTGAAATATCATCACTATTGAAAAATAGCATTAGAAATACAAAGGTAAGAAAGTCTTGTGAAATTCACAAACACTCCTCCATCATTCAATTTTAGAAGGAAAATTGAAAAACTTACTTCCATTTTTATTGATAAATATTCCTAAGGAAATGATATATCTATCCATATAAATATTAAAAAATAGTCATATAGTGAAAGACACCATAAACCAACAAATTTTTAACCAAAAATGTCAAACAGTTGCTAACTTTGAATGTTGATAACAATTTTATTTGCAAAAGATAGCTTCAATTTGTTTTTATAACTTTTATCATAAGACCTTGCATATAGTTACAAAGAGTTTCAACTTATTGAGAAATGCTATGAATAGCTCATTTAGTTATTGGGTCTTTATTGCTTTTTGTTATCTTGCACAACAATCAATATGTGAGTTACATTCAACATATGAATCATAATCTAAAACCCTTGTTTAACCCCTGAGCGCCCAACCCATGTTCTAGGGAAAACAATTCTGGGAGACCTCTGCCCAGAAAAATGGGCCTGCTTGATTGTGTACTAAGATTGAGCTTACTTCATTGTAGAATCTAGCAAGGAAGGAGTAGATGCAGGTCTGGAAAAAAATTGAGATAAATTCACCATTGCAATTTGATTTTTATAGCAGTAAATCGTGCGTTGACATTTTTGATTAAGGCATGATTTTGGTGTGTTTCGAGCTTTGGGCTTTGGATTTCTGCGAATTAGGTGCTGGATTTGGGTGAAAATCACACAATAGGTGGGGGGGAGTCTACCAAGTGCTTGCAAATTTTCAATATTGAGCATTCGAAGGATCTGAAATCCGACCCCGATGCAAGGGACCTCACATTCCAGGCTATAGATCAACTAGCTGGACAGTACACTTCTAACTTCCACGTGGCATTTGGTATCGGCAATACAAGCTCCTTGACATTTGACAACGTGCCTAAAACGCTCATAATTCTTTGCAATGGCACTAGACCGCTTGGTGCTAGTTGCACCGGTCATCCATTCCGGGCCCAAAAGTCTAAAAACACAAAAAACGCGTTGAATGCATTATTTGCCCACCTCCCCACACAGAATTTACCCGGTTGCACTACAATCACCCCACTAAGCTGGATCCGTATTGTACTGCTCAAGCACGTGGTACCATTCCCTCAACTAAACAAGCCAGATAATGGACATGATACACAAAAATATAATTTCGAGAGGCCGGTTTTGGGAAGGCGGGGCGATTAGGGGTTAAAATTTATCATTTAATTACTTCTCTAAACTGCACTTTCTATCATTTCATTATGTTTTTTCACATATTTTCGTATGTAAAGTATCCCTTAGTCCTCAAGGGGTTATGTTACTGTATGTCACATGAAATGTGTTTTAACTTAAGTATGCCCACACTAAATACACTTTTTGGTGAACTGCAGTTACGAACGTCAAGACCAAAATGGCTACACCAGTCAAAGGTGTGTCGAGACCTTCCGTCACGCATGCCTGGAGCGCTCGTCACCTCGGGATTTCTAGTACACCCACTTCACGA
Source organism: Ulota crispa (assembly GCA_963920765.1). NCBI lineage: Eukaryota > Viridiplantae > Streptophyta > Bryopsida > Orthotrichales > Orthotrichaceae > Ulota > Ulota crispa. The sequence goes on along the minus strand of OY987247.1, from coordinate 14,224,811 downwards.
GCCAATTCCCCAAAGTCAAATGCTGAACCAGGAGACACAAACGAGCTTGCCATCCTCGAATTCCTAGCTCAGGTTTGATCAAAACTTCACTTGCGAGTGACCGAGTTGTGTTTCTAAATTCCGAACGAGACCTTTTTCAGCTCGAACGAGACCTTTTTCAGGTCGAACGAGATCGTGTTCAGCTCGAACGAGATCGTTTTCAGCTCGAACGAGATCGGTTTCAGCTCTCATACGAAATGGGAGACGAGTCGCCGTTCCGGAACACGGTGCTGAAGGGCAAGGTGGCACTCATCACAGGCGGTGGCTCGGGAATAGGGTTTGAAATTGCCACTCAGTACGGCCTTCATGGCGCCATGGTGGCCATCATGGGCCGCCGCAGATATGTTCTCGACTCCGCTGTGACGTCGCTGCAAAATCTCGGCATCAAGGTAAAGATTAATCTTTCCTCCGATCTTTGATTAATTTTACCTAATTGGAGGTGTTCTATGTATTCCTGAATTTTAGGGTAAGGGTTTATCTCAGTGACAGAGAGATTTCGTCGAGATCGCAGGGGATGGTACTGTACATAATTGGAGGTGCTCTATGTATTCCTGAATTTTAGGGTTAGGGTTTATCTCAGTGACAGAGAGTTTTTCGTCGAGATTGCAGGCGATGGTACGTAATTGGATGTGCAATTTGTGTTCCTGAATTTTAGGGTTAGGGTGTACCTCAGTGACAGAGTTTTTCGTCGAGATCGCAGGCGATAGTACGTAATTGGAGGTGGCCTATGTGTTCCTGATTTTAGGGTTAGGGTTTACTTCAGTGACAGAGTTTTTCGTCGAGAATCTTTGAGGAAGTCTTACGAGAATTTTGTTAATTTCGATGCGTGCATTGCGTTTTTCACTGTTTTGTCATTTTAAAACCCTGGAATCTTTATCTCTTACTCCCTCTGTCCCTCTAAAACGTCCAAAAGGCTTTCTTGTGAAGGATTAACTGTGTTTTTGGTCTTTGTGCTAGTGACACATGCATTCTAGAATCAATATACCATCTACCACCAAATGAATGCAAAATCTCTAGTTTTGATGTCGCCGTTTAAGCACCCAAATTCCATGCAATAAGTACCATATTTGTGCATGCTGCCAGCTCCTTATTATTGATGATTTAAAGATTAGTAGCAACAATGGTACCTCATATGGGTAAAGCCAAGCTTGCTAGGAGAGGAACGCTCTCTAATCGCTTAACTTGCCCCGATGAGATCATTGAACATGGCAAACGCTTTCTCAGCGTTTGAAATCAGCAAAAGGGAGCTTTGTAGTGGTACAAGAAATGTGTATGATTTGGAGCTTTTTAGAGGGACAGAGGGAGTAGAATCTAAGCTTTTTTTTAACTTTCTGGTGTGTGGGAGAGCAGGCGGTAGGTGTGGAGGGAGATGTGCGCAAGAAGGAAGATGCTGTCCGTGTTGTGGAGACCGTGGTGAACGAGTTAGGCAGGCTCGACATTCTTATAAATGGTGCTGCAGGCAATTTTCTGGTAGCAGCCGAGGACCTATCTCCGAATGGCTTCAAGACTGGTACGAATGTTTCTCAACTTTCAGCTCTTTCCAGTGGTTTTGTTATTAGAATGGATTTTTATATTAGATTAACAGTAGTTTGTGTTAGTCATGTCGAGGATTTTCAATGCACTAAATTATGTCTGCTATTTTGATGTTGTAGACTAGCTGAGGCTTTGAGCTCACTTTTGATGTTTCCACTTTGGTGAAATTGTGTAGTGATGGATATCGACACCCTAGGAACCTACACAATGTGCCATGCAGCCGTGAAGTATCTAAAGAAGGGAGGTCAAGGAAAGGGTTCAACAGAAGACGGAGTGATTATCAACATCAGTGCCACGTTGCATTACACTGCATCTTGGTATCAAGTTCATGTTTCTGCTGCTAAGGTGTAGCTCTTGTCTTCTTCATTTGGTCAGTTGTTGTCAAAGAGGATAATTTGTATGTCACTTGGAAAAGTATTGTTATTAAATTCGTCCCTTTTTTTTGCTTCTAGCTGGAAAGGCAACACTTACGTGTGCTTTCTACTATTGTAAATCATCAGTGCCTCGTCTTTCATAAGTTTTGCACTTTATGCATTCAGCAAGTTAAGTACTTTCAGGTGACAATATAAAGATCTAGGTATTGTTGCATCGTCTTTTTGGATGTGGCTAGATAACCAGAGGTTAGTATTGAAGCTTTTTGTTTTGCGGTGCAGGCAGCAGTTGACAGTCTTACAAGAAGTTTAGCCTTGGAGTATGGTACAGATTACAGCATCCGCTGCAATGGTATTGCTCCCGGTCCTATTGCTGGTACCCCAGGCATGGACAAGTTGAATCCGGATGAGGTTGGAAAGACTACAGATTATATCCCCTTGGGAAGGATGGGGAAAAAGTGGGACATAGCCATGGCTGCTATATATCTTGCAGCTGAAACAGGTAACGTTACGTTGTGAACCACAACAATTGTTTTGAGATGTTCAATACATGATTTGCTTTTTAAAAAATATCTTGGGACTTATTGATACTATTGAATCGGTTGACATACTATGTATAATCATTATGGGATAGTGTGAACCCAACGTGGTAAAAACCAATAATAGAAAGTCCACTTCGGAAGGTAATAGTTAATCATAGACTTGCACAACGCATTTCTGGGCATGACTTTGCCATTCTATTGATACACTTTATTTTCTCCTTTGAATTTCTTACATGGTCTATTTCAACTCCTATACACTTGACACAATCTATATATACTAACATGAAGCTTTTCATCTATGCTGTTGTTTCTTATCATAAAGTGCCTTCTTAGAGTTGTATTTCTTGACAGGCCTATTGTTCCTACTTTGGCATGATGTAACGTTTTGAATTTGATGATGTATGTGGCAGGTAACTACATCAATGGTGCAGTTTTGATAGTGGATGGTGGCTCATGGTTGTCAAAACCACGTGTGGTTTCCAAGGAGCAATTACGAGAATTTGGTCGTGCAGTGGAACAGAGGTCAAGGACAGTGCCAAAGAGCAAGCTCTAACATTTTTGCAGATTTCCAGAATTGTTCATATGACTTCCAGTCATGAACTATTTACCTTATTTGATTATGTCATTAAGATTATTGTATCAATAGACGGGCTTTTAGTGAATCACATACTTCAGTATTTCTCCTAATGAGCTCCATAGATTTTTTAAAGACAAAATCTGTTATTAATTGATGAAGAACATGATGCGTTGCTAGAAGTCATGCAGAGCTAGATTTTGCTATGTAGAGTATATCTTCATCTGCTATGTATTACCACAAAAACCATGTGACATGTGGTTGGTAGAGCTGGTTTTTGTTGTATAGATTTGCTGGTCACCGTATACATTGTAGAGCCCAAGAGTATCAAAATTTCTTGGAACTGGATTTGGTTACCAGGAGGAGTTTATAGATTTATATTAGATAGATCTCATGGGACTCAAAAATACATTGTGTATTTCTTTCACTTTGGTGAGGACGAATTCATTTGAAAGTGTAAAATGTAATGTTTGAGGTACAATGGAAATATTTGTGAAATGTGTTTCTAGTGTTTATTTTGTGTTTTTCCTTTGACCTTCTATAGTGCATGATGCTCATAACAGCGACTAAATTGTCGCGACAAGAAATATTAAAGCACAACACATATATTTAAGGACAGAACCCAACCTTCATCTTGGTGGTCTTGGATTTTTGATAGCCTTTTTTTTGATGGAGCAATAGATTAGTTGCTCAAATTTGGGAGTTGTTGGCTATAAGTGTCATGTATTATAGTTATTTAGTGGGATACAGCTCACGGTTGTGGACTAATTGAATGCTTATGAACTCAATTGTTGGAGGTAAATTATGAGATCTACGTAAAATAAATTGAAATGTATCTTATAATTTATAGTAGAACTTGTCAAAACTAAGCATGTTGGGATTAGGGGGGATATGTTCAATTTGGAAAAGTATTTAATTTATATATGTTCAATTTAGACAATTACTATTGCAATTGCAACTTTGCAAATCCAAATGTACCTTCATTCTTAAACCTCTACACCACTGATGTTATCTTTGCTAATCCATTTTTGTGAGATTGAATCAAATGGAGCAAGAAACTCACGATTCTTAGTTGATGAATTTACATTGAGTATTATGTTCCTTTTTATTCAAGATTTCTTGTCACAAAGACGGGTTAGAAAAAGCTCCAATAACTTTGAAGAGGTTTTAGGTTGAATGTACTTTTGGATTTGTAAAGTTGCAGCTAATTTATTGGAATATGTTTCATTAATTTGGCATATTCTTTTATAAATTGTATGAATTCATTGCATGCTTCTAACCTCTTTATTTTCTTATCTTTGGTGCTTGAGTTTATGCATATTTTAAATTTTTGGAATTTAATTAGTTAACAAGGGTGGGATGTATTTTGTTTAGTAACCAATGCACTTACTTGTTGACAATTAGAAGTATTCCATATACAACTAGGGGGAAGATCACTAAAATTTAAGAAACTATGTGAGATAAAAATATGGTAAAATTTATTTGTTAGAAATAAATTTTATACTTTTGTTAGATCAACCATAGCATTAATAATATGGTTGTGAATAGAGAATTTTGAATATCTCTTTTCAAATTAACACTTGAGATTTTATGATTTAGATTTATGAGAAAAATTGATGAATACCCTTGAAGTTTACATTATTTGAATAAATGTCCATGGTTTATCAAAGATTGCATAAAGATCCTTGGATCATAATTTTCAAGCCTTTGTTCTATTGTGCACATAGTGCTTCTTTCACATTCCATTGCACTCTTTGCTTCACCATTGGTCATGAAAGAAAGTGCCATGCACAACAAAACAAAAGCTTGAAAACTATGGTCCAAAGTAGGATTTTTTTTTGTTTTCATACCAATGGCTATGTGGCATTCTTTGAAAGTGGTTTGTAGCTTGCAGGCTTCATCCCTATTTTTGGTTGGAGTTGAAGGTGGGCCCTATGCATGGATTTTTTGCACCATTATGGGATTTTTTTATAGGCAAATATCATTCATTAGTCTTTTTTTTATAAATATCCAAATAGCCATAGGCATTACTTAATTATTGCATGGAATTAGATTAGGCAACACCCCAAATAATTTAACAATGGCATCAATTTTCAATTTGATAAGAATTTTATGAAAGCTTAGGCTGCAATGCAATTTTCATTATTGCAATTGGCACTTTTTAGAGTTTTTTTCCCTTTTTTTTGTATAAGCTTGAAGCTAGCCCTTTTTTTTTACGGCAATTGGGCCTTAAATTGCCAAAAATGAAAACACCGGTCCAAAGGTATTTATGCAATTTCTAAAAAACCAAGGATATCTGTAGAAATATTGCAACCTTCAAGGATATATATCCATCAAATTTCAAATAATATGTATTTATGATTTTATGTATACCCTTGTAGTTAGCCATATTCAAATAGATACCCTTGGTTTTCAGAAGTTGCACAATAACGCTTGGACCATAAGATAGGAGGATCTAATTTGGCGCATGCTCTAAAATGGATCACCTTCTCTAATGTACTATAGTTGTACATGTTGTTTTTCATAAACTTCAACAATGTATAGACAATGTAAATTTGAGGAGGTGCATGATCTGTTTTGAGCCCTATGCCATTTCAACTTCAAAATTTCATAACTAATTCCACAAAGCTCTAACAAATATGAAACAACTTAGGTAAGATGCTAGTTCCTCTTGTCTTTGAAGGAAAATTTATTGAAAAATATTTCAAGATGTTTCACCTCCCCAAAATTCAGTTTCAGCCCTTAGATGATCTATTCATGAGCCTCCTACCTTAATTGTCAAGTGTTTGTTTTTTTATGCACTCTACTTCTTTTATGACCAGTGGTAAAGCAAGGAGTGCAATAGAACAAAAAAGAAACAGCAAACGCACAAAGGAGAAAGAAGTGATATGTACCAGGGTTTATTTTGCTGGCAACATGTTGCCACCTATGACACATTTCAACAAATGCCATACATTCCCTCTCGATATAAACTAATGTTAGCAAGACAACGCTCTGCACTGAGTCACTCAAGAAAAACCTTGATATGCACAATAGAACAAACTCTTGAAACTTAGTCCAAAAGTATTTGTATAATTTCTAAAAAATCAAGGACATCTAGGGTAGAAATATCATAAATGGTTAAAATAAGCCACTTCAACCTGAAGATATGGGGAATTTCTTGAGAAATTAACCCCTAAATGCCCAAGCCCTCACTGAGCTTCTTGGAATTTCCATAAAACAAAACAATCAACCAACCTTTTCAAAAATTCATCAATTTTTTTTCAATTGTAACCATACAATTTTGAATTGAACATGTTAGAGATTACATGGGAAAAGAAAACACAATAATATCACTTATAGTTTGAAAGATTATAATGTTTGAACATGAGGGTGTTAAAATTGCAAAAGTGACTTATAGTTTTCTAATCCTCTAAAAAGATGGTTACCAAAAAAATATGAGGTTTAAGGTCATTACATGTTTAACTTTAATCAATTTACGGCTTTCAAAATCTACTCTTATATATTTTTTAAATGGATTTCTAATGTGATTTTTTCTCCAAGCTCGAGTGTATTTGAGGCTCATTTTCAAGATCTTCCAACACTAGAAAACTCAATATTGCAGTGGATACCCTTGTACAAATTCTTGAATAGAAAAATCATCAATTTTCATTTTCAAAATCAGATTTTTGATGTTGAAAATAGACATCAAAACCAACTTATATTGAAAAAAAAATACTAAAAAGAGTGATTTGATAAAGTTTTATTCATCTTCAAAGTTTTTTTGCTACCCAAATCTGGTCGCTTGGGCATTTAGGGGTTAAGCTCAATCTGTGAAAAAACAAGGATAAAGAAGAGTGCAAAAAAAAAAAAAAAAAAAACTCAAGAATGAATATTTTATGTAACATAAATGTGAATTTAAGATTTGGACCGATTCTCATTTCACAAGTGCATGTTAAATGACTACCTCTAAAACCTTGTTTTGAAACAAGTTTAAACCAATCAAATGCGTGAAAATAACATCTTTTTAGAATATTTTAAAATCTTTTTCAAATCCAACTATTGTTGGTTTCAGAGCCGTCTACTTCTCCAAATAAAGGTCAGTAACCGTTTACGGTATTTCTACCTTAAAAATCGCAAACTTCAGAGGTATTCATCAAATTTTTCGTACAGTAGATTTATTGATGGAGGTAAGGGCGGGTCGGTAGGAACTCTGCAACGTGGCAGCTTACGTGTCCGACAATGGTAGGGCCCGATTGCAGGGAGCGGGCTCGCCATTGTCGGCCCTTGCAACCATCACTCCTCCACTTCTCAGCCAAGCTCAGATTCAACTGAATCATGCTCCTCATCGAGGCTCCTCCCGTTTACCCAGCTCGCATCCTTCACATTTCCCAGGATCTTCACCTCTACTCTCGCGTCCCACAATCCTCCTCACCCCTCGACTTTGCTTGTTATAACTCACCCTTGATGCAGGGGAACTCTCTGATGTAGAAATTTTCACGAGAGCTTGAGCAGGTTAGTTACAGTTCAGGAGTACCTCGAACTTTGCCAACCCTAAAAAATCCAGAGCGTTGCCGAGTAATTGGATCTGAGCTGCGGAAGGAATGCAGTCTCCTGGAGAATAACTATAAAGGCGCATTACACAGGAGCCGATTATTTTTTTGTTTGAGATTGCAGCTTGAGTGGAAGGATCGCAATCGCCCTGCGTTTGTGAGAATTTAGATTATAAGCTGCTGTTTGGATTATTCTCCTCACATCGACTTTGCTTGTTATAACTCACCCTTCGTGCAGTGGAATTCTCTGATGTAGAAATTTTCACGAGAGCCTGAGCGGGTTAGTTACAGTTTGGGCGTACCTCGAAATTTGTCAACCCTAAAAAATCCAGAGCGTTGCCGAGTACTGTAATTGGATCTGAGCTGCGGAAGAGATGCAGTGCCCTGGAGAATAACTATAAAGGCGCATTACACGGCAACCGATTATTTTTGTTTGAGATTGCAGCTTGAGTGGAAGGATCGCAATCGCCCGGCGTTTGTGAGAATTTAGGTTATAAGCTGTTGTTTGGATCTTTGTTCCCGCGGACAGGAAGGAGAGGTGCTCGTGTTCTAATGAACGCGGGATCGGATCTCGGCGAAGCAGTAGGAGTGAAGCGCTGGTGATCAAGTGCAAGAGAAAGCAAGATTAGAGATTCATTGCTATGCGAGTGATAGTGATCGCCCTGTGCAGTGCCCTGGAGAATAACTAAAGGCGCATTACACGGTAACCGATTTGTTTTTGTTTGAGATTGCAGTTTGAGTGGAAGGATCGCAATCGCCCGACGTTTGTGAGAATTTAGGTTGTTTGGATTTTTGTCCTTGCGGACAGGAAGGAGAGGCACACTCGTGTGCTATTGAACGCGGGATCAGATCTCAGTGAAGCAGTAGGAGTGAAGCGCTGATGATCGGTTGCAAGAGAAACTAAGATTAGGGGTTAAGTCGAGAGTCAATTGGATCTGTCGCCGCTTGGCTTAGCTGCGGAAGAAATGCAGTGCCCTGGAGAATAACTAAAGGCGCATTGCACAGGAGCCGATTATTTTTTTGTTTGAGATTGCAGCTTGAGTGGAAGGATCGCAATCGCCCTGCGTTTGTGCGAATTTAGGTTATAAGCTGCTGTTTGGATTTTTGTCCCCGCGGACAGGAAGAAGAGGAGAGGCGCTCGTGTGCTATTGAATGCGGGATCGGATCTCGGCGAAGCATTAGGAGTGAAGCGCTGGTGATCGGATGCAAGATTAGGGATTCGTGGCTATGCGAGTGATATTAATCGCCCTGTGTTTGTAAGGCTTTAGGATTTCTGCTGTTTTTTGAAACTTTGAAAAGGAGGGGCGTTTGGTGTGCGGGGATCGGATCTCGGCGAAGCAGTAGAAGTGAAGCGATGATGATCGGGTGGAAGAGAAAGCAAGATTAGGGATTCGTGGCTATGCCAGTGATAGTAATCGCCCTGCGTTTGTGAGAATATAGGTTGTAAGTTGCTGTTTGGAATTTTGCCCCTGCGGACATGAAGGAGAGGCGCACTCGTGTGCTATTGAATGCGGGATCGGATCTCGGCGAAGCATTAGGAGTGAAGCTCTGATGATCGGGTGCAACAGAGAGCAAGATTAGGTATTCGTGGTTATGCGAGTGATAGTAATCGCCCTGTGCTTGTGAGGCTCCGCTGTTTTTTGAAAATTTGAAAGGAAGGAGGGGCGCATGATGTGCGGAGATCGGGTCTCGGCGAAGCATTAGATATGAAGCGCTGGTGATCGGGTGCAAGAGAAAGCAAGATTAGGGGTTCGTGGCTATGCGAGTGATAGCAATCGCCCTGTGTTTGTAAGGCTTCAGGATTTCTGCTATTTTTTGAAAATTTGAAAGAAAGGCGGGCGGGGATCGGATCTTGGCGAAGCATTAGGAGTGAAGCGATGATGTTTGGATGCAAGAGAAAGCAAGATTAGGGATTCATGGCTATGGCGGTGTCCTGCTCGGCATTGCGCAAGTAGGTCATGGAGAATGGAGCGGGGGTTTGAAGGAAGCGGATGAAATGGCGGGGGAGTGGCAATGTCGGCTATGGTGGCCGCAACATCTCACCCGCGCTCAGCCGGCCTCTTCGATGGCGCTCGTCGGTTGGGCCGCTTTTTCAAATCCCTGCTCTTTGGACCTCGTGATTGCTGCGACCTGCCCAATGCCCGGTTCGCAATCCCTCAAGGTTCGTTCTTCCTCTCTTTGCCGCGCAATGTGGTTTGATGAGGTTCTAAGGTAGGGCTTTTGTGTTCCTCATTCAAAGAAAACTTCCTAGTAATTTGAGAATATAAGGTTTAGGGTACTAAGGTAGGAGGCTCATGAATGGAGCATCTAAGGGCTGAAACTGAATTTTGGGTAAGTGAAACTTCTTAAAATATTTTTCAGTAAATTTTCCTTGAAAGACAAGAAGAATTGGCATATAACCCAAGTTGTTTCGTAATTTTTGGAACTTTGTGGAATTAGTTACGAAATTTTGAAGTGGAAAGGCCATATGGCTCTACAATGGAGCACCTCCTCAAATGTGCATTGCATGTACAGTACATTGTTGAAGGGCTATGAAAAACAACATGTACAAACAAATTACATTTGAGGAGGTGCTCCATTTTAGAGCCTGCTCCGAATTAGAGCTTCCTACCTTAAATATGTTTAGGTCACGATCTCTTCTCCTATACTGACTCCTGTTACCAACATCAACTCATATATTCATGCTCGCTTGGTTGGATTTATTAGCCCGTGGTGTAAGCATGACTGGGCTAAATGTCTGGGCCCACTCATTTTTGAATGGAAACAGGGTTGTCTACTGACTGCCACTTGCAGTGGTCTAGAACCTCTTACTGCACTTTGATGTTGCATAAGTGTCATATTCAACTACTCATGGACCATCTAAAGTCCATAAGTAATAATCCAGAAACGACTCTGGTTTGCATGACATTGTAAGATTCTTACAAAGCATCAGAAGACACTTGCAAAATTTGAGGAGATATATTCAAATCATAAGATACATGCAAAACGTTGGGATATACACCCATACTTGGGGAAATCTCTAGATGGTTAGGGACACAGAAAGTCCATGATTACATGAATAGTTCATAAGTAATTAAATATGTCATATAAGAAATTCAGTTGTAGTGATAAAACTTGATCACATCTGATTTGGCTCTTGGACTTGAAGTAATTTCTCCACCCCTCTGTAGTTATCTCTCAAAATCACACTCCTATACATGTCAAAGTTCTTAAAGGTGACGCAAATTCTGTCCTTGACCTTATACCTGTCGAGAGATTTTGTCACAAAATCATCTTTAGAGAAAATTGTAGTTTAGTTGCGCTGTTGAGTGTATTCAAGCTCTTGGAAGAAAAACAATAAAAGAACTGTGGCTCAGATTTTATGACACGCTAGTACTCAGGAAACCGTTGATCGTATTAGTAGAGTTTAAGCTCCTCAGAATACATGTGTCCGGACTTATCTGAAAGTCTAGTCTGTAATCTTTTCAAAAATTTTAGCATGTACATAACATGTTCCTTAGCGTTGGATACAGACTTTTTTGGGTGAGTGCTGCTCAGGAGGTACCCGTTGTTGTGCTTTAAGGAGAGGAAGTACTGTGGGTGATGGGCACTCGTCCTCGGCGTTTGCACATTGATTCTCGTATTTAGAACCACAGTAATGTTGATGCTTCTGCTGTGTGCAGGATTTAGAGAACGTTTTAACTTCTACAAGCAAACTGCTGCAGAGTCAGATTCCAACTGCAACGCCCCCGTGTATTGTAGGTCAGTACTGTGGTGCTCCAATTACCTCGACCAAGGAAGATAAGAGAAACGCCTTTGGTTATGTGAACGGCTTCAAGCAGAGTCCTCCTATCTGGGCAACTACAGTGTCCTGGAAGGTCGAGGGTGGTGGATTTGTGCCGAGGTTACTCTATTTTAGGGTCAAGGGTGCACATTATTATGCTGATACCCATGTGAGTGTCAAGACTTCGATTTTTTTGCGTGTTTTGCAAAAGCAGATTGCAGAGTCAAGTTAATCTATCCCTTGATTCCACGAGTTTTGAGTTTCTGACTACGTAATAATGCACGTAATTATTCAGGCTATAGCTGTTCAGCATATCATGTGATATTTCCTTGTGTTGGAGCTGTAAGGTAGGATTGAGAATGCATTCTATTGAGGTCAACTTCATTGCTTTGACTGCAATCTGAGTGCGTTCTTTGCTTTCATAGCTAGCTCTTAATAGTTTTAGCATATTCTGATATTTCGGGCATGTTGATGGCAGATAATACTTTATGAGCAGCCTCAGTATTGCAGGGGTCATCTCTCATGCCGCATGTGGTCCTCAGCACATCTTGCCAAGCAAGCTTCCTCGAAGTCAACGATCAAACCAAAATGGGTGGTGGATGGGGAAGCCGAGCAGCAGTCGTCATCAGACATTGTGAGCTCATCTCCTCGGTCTTTACACAATCAAGTTTTACCTCTTTAATGAATTGCGTTATCGGTTATTTGTATGACAGCGCATTTCCTTCTGTCCCGGAACTTGCCCCAAACTTTTACGAAGCTGAAGTTTTTGGGATGTAGGAAAGGGTTATCGAGCAGCTCAACTGTTCTTCTTTCGTAGAGCAGACAATTGCGTTGAGTTTGGGCGCAGCTCCTACGAAGGCATCTTTACTCTACAAGTAAGGCGGTTATTGCTTTGAAAGCTTATCATGCTACTATATATGAGACCCTTTTTCTCCTCGTTAATGATTGATTCTTTTAGGGGAGAACTGCTGAGGGTCTTGAGTTTAGAAGACGGTAATTGTTTGGTATGGAAGTGATTTGCAGAATGTGTACATGTTGATTACAAAGCGAAGCTCACTCACTTTGTGATGGTTCTAGCAGTTGGTGGAGGCGTACTATTGCAACTTTCGTTGCTTCTTGTGCTACTATTCTCTATATGCTTGCGTGGGCATGTGCCACGCTCTTCGATAGATGGCTATGTGTTGTCCCGTGCATTGGACGTGTCCAGCAGATGAGCCATACTTGGCATGCGATGCATCTCCGATGTCATCAGCTCCTAGCCTGGCCGTTCATTCTTCTCTGGGGTGGCGCAGGGTATTTCTCTTTCCAAACTGACTATTTTGCAATGAACACTAGAACGAAATGGACTACAGCGATTAGAAAGTAATCGGACATTTGATCGTAACGTTTTCTCATTTACATGATTGTGGTATCTCCCATCAATGTAAAGATTTGAAAGGCTTTCACACACGCTGGTTACAGTACATTTGGCAGGAGATCATTCAGTCTGATTTTAATTGCTTTTATTGTTGCAGGTCTGAGCAAGCTAACGTTGCCATGGCCCACCGTTGTGCTCATAACAAGCACTCAACTTGGACTGCGATAGTGGTAGACATGGTTTTGGGGGCCATAGCCGGTGTTCTGGTCCTCCTTCATGAACAGGCAATCGCGAAGTTCGTGTACAGGATTGTCCGCACGCTGACTAATGACATCCTGCGAACTGGTTGTATATGGTTGATGGGAGTCCCTGCAGGCTTCAAACTGAACGAGGAGCTTGCGACGAGACTTGGAACTCTTGCATTACATGCGATTCAGACATGGGCAACGGTGGGTGCACTAGTGAAACCAGCTCTGCGAGTATTTTTACCAGTTTTAGCCCTCTTTGGAATCTTACTGGGCCTTACTGTTCCAATTGCAATGCTCGTGGACACCCTACTATTGGGCTCAATACACATTGCTGCTCTTCATCAGGCTACTGCGTCCTTGTACGCGAGCCAGCTCCATGCATTGGCTGCTCTCTGGCGCCTTTTTGGGTAAAATGTTTTTATCACAGCTCCTTATTCCTTCTGTTTAGTATTCTGTTAGAAAAGATTTTGTGTTTTTTATTTAGCCTTTTGTTTGTTGTCAAAAAAATTCCATCACTTGAAGCAAAACGTATATGATATGTAAGAAGTTTACATTTCCAATTTTGCTTTCCTGCAAATTGATGTATTGCTGATGAGAGGTGCAATAACTGTTTGCAACAGGGCTAGGAAAAGGAATCCTTTGCGAGGGAGACAAGATTCTTATGAGTGCACAGTTGAGCAGCTGGTTGTGGGATCGCTTATGTTTACACCTCTTCTGCTGCTGCTTCCTACGACTTCCGTTTTCTATACCTTCTTTACGCTCATTTACTCCATTATTTCAATAGTTCGATTGTTCCTTCAGTATCTGATCCTCATTCTACAATTGTTCCCATATGCGGAGGTTGCACTATGGCTTGTTCAGCCTCGAAGGTTTCCCTCTGGTATTTGGTTCAAAACCCTTCACGCTGAGTACATGAAGCCCTCGAAAAACAAATCTCTTTCGAGTGCATCAAATGGTTCAGGTGGACTCTGGAACTCGGCTCATCCAAATGGAACTGCTACTGCTGATGGCTCTGTGGAGGCTGAGAACCAGCAAGAGGGGAAAACCACAATAGTGTCATCATTAGGAGTTGAGACGGCTGGTTTAGGTAAATGAGCTTCCCCTAAATCTTCAAATAAAATGCCCGCTACGGAGACATGTTATTGTACAGCTTTTTATTTGTAATATTTGACTAACATGTATAATATGATCCAGGAGAGTTGCTAGCCCCATTTACGGAGCAGCTAGGCGGAGTTTGCACTTTAAGATCGGCTGTTGCATTAATGTACAAGTCTGTCAGTGGTGGCAGGTATGTAAGCTTTTCTATTCGACCAATCTCTCTAAAGTGTCTTTTTGATCTTGTACTGTAAAAGAGAGAGTTATAGTAATGAATATAGGTTGTTGGCATTCCTTGAGAGTGTTACGCAGGGATGTTTTTGTAAATTGAGTTGGCCAATCTCATGAAGTTTGGGGGGTGGTTTTAATTTCAAACCCTTTAAGGACCAAGGAGAGCAAATTTTCAACAAACTATGAATACAAACAGGTCCCATGTATCTAGAGGCAAAGCTATTTATTTATCTAAGTGTTATGAGATTCTTGTTTAAGTTTTCTAACATTTGTATGGTGTACAATTCTATAACTAAAGAAGGTATTGTCTTATTCAAAAAATACAAGTGTGTATCATCCTGAAAAGTAACTTTCATATGTAAAACACTGACCTTTAATTAGTTTCCTTGAATAAAGCAGATTAAAGTCCTAACAAACTGCCACCATCAGAACTTTAGACTTCAAACTTAAAACAACAAAATTATATTGAAATTCAACTAATCAAAGTTGGAAAGAAGATTGAAATAGTTATTATAGAACTATTGAGAATCATTGGCAATTGCAACGGTAGATCAAACCATATGGGTCATGGTTTACAATTTTTGTGTAAAAGTCATCACCAAATAATTTTTTTTCACCTTTTGAAAGTTTGAACTTTGCTTGGTCCTCAAAGGCTTAACTGGAAGTGAACTGTCCCATAATTGAGAGTTTTAACTTTCCAACTTGAGTCATGAAAATAAGCAAAGGTGCTCACTTTTAAAGTCGTAGATGAAGGAAAATCTACTTGAGATTTTTAGATGTTAAACTATAAGTGAACTACAAGATTATCCCTGTTACCGTTACAATTCTTGTATCGTTTCTTATTCCGTGCCAGCTCATGAATTTCTGTTTTGGTGCTTGTATTGTTCCTTATTCTGCGTCGGCAGAATTACAATTCTCACGAACTTCTGTTTTGGTACCTCAGGATACCTTTGGCATTGGAGTTAGAAAAGGGAGCAAAGCTTCCACACACGTCTTTGAGCGTATGTAAATTTTGGAGATTGTGTTATAAAGCCGTTTTGCCAACTCTCTTCTCAGGTTAGTCTTTCGGAACTGTAACTACTGAGTCCTTGCTGATGGAGATAAGGATTTTGTACTTCACTAATCATGCGTGTGATGGTGTTGCAGGTGAAGTAGACTGCTAATCGACAGGGCCACAACTTTTTCAAGCTGCACTGGTTTGTTTACGCCCAACCTCTGCTTGAAATTTGGAGTTATTTGTACGGTAGTTTCTTGCACGTTCAATAAGACGTATGTGGTTCATGACCAAGATTGGATTTTATAAACCTGTAGGCTTTGTGAGTGCAACAAAATTGTGATTATGAGGAGATATATTGTATGAAGGAGATAAACCGCAAATGTGGCAACTCCTATCCATGCCCCCTTGAAACAGGGGCACATGAGCAGAGTGTGAGCAAATGACTTTGAGGTTGGAAACACGGGACAAACTACATGAGCTATTACTTGCCATGGGACTGCGCAAGAGATATATGAATCGTAATAAATATTAGTTCTGAAAGGTCCTTGTTTGTTTCTTCAGCCATCTTGCTGACAGGTTCTGATTTTGAGCAGAATCGCATCGTCATAATGAAGAGGTCTCTGCTCCCACTCTTGCTCCTCATATGGAGCCATTGCTGGCTACAACAAATCCCCGGCCTTGGCGCTCAACCTTCTGCATCCATATGTCAATCCATGCTGCCATCGCCAACGCTGGAAATGTTCGTCGACAGGTTGCCAATGCCACAAACAATCCAAGTCTCTACTGGCAAGCAGCTCACACTCGGTGCCTTTATGATTCAACAGGTGAACCAGCAATCTGCCAGCGCTCTTCAAAAAATCCATCCCTTTCAACCACGCCATTGTTTATCATAAGAAAAAATTTCGTGGATACCCTTGAAGTTTGCGATATTTTCATAGATACCCCTGCTTTTCAGAAATTACACAAATACCCTTGCACCAAAATTTTCAGGCGTTTGCTTTGTTGTGCATTCCACTTCCCTTCTTCCTTTGTGCGCACATTGCTTCTTTTTTGTTTCATTACGTTCCTTTCTTCAACATTGGTCATGAAGGAAGTAAGAGCAGAACAAATAAATGCCTAAAACTTATGGTCCAAGGGTATTTGTGCAATTTCTGAAAAACCAGGGGTATCTATGCAAATATCGCAAACTTCAGGGGTTCCCATGAAATTTCCCCTTGTTGTTATAAATGGTCAAATATTCCAGACGAGTTGCTGAATCTGCTCTTTTGCTAGTTTGTTTCTCGTTTTTTTCGTTTTTGAGGGCTTTCCAACTATGCTTGGAACTTTTTATGTATATATATATATATGGGAATTACTACAGCGACACCCTAAATTGCTAACGGGACACCCCCTCTGAGCCTGAAATTTGATAATTTAGTGCTATTTTTGATTTATTAAGTGGTCCATTATTCATTCAATCACAACATTATCATCTCCTTGAAAGAAAACATGACAAACACAAATTTTTTTTTGAAATATTATTGCACCAATACTATTTTTTGATATGTTTTTGCTTTAAGTAACTCAAAAGTGACCTATATTTTTAGCTTGAAATTTAAGCACACCTATTTTTTTTAGTGTAGTCTTAGAATGATAAAGGTGAAACAAATCTTTTGATCCAGATAAAAAAATCAGCAAAATCAACATTAAAAATCACGTTTTCATGCTCAGAGGGGTGTCTCGTTAGCAATTTAGGGTGTTGCTATAGTAATTCCCTATATATATATATCACTACAAGGGATCAGTGTCAATTTGGGCATTTTCTGTAGATTTAGATGTGTTGATTCAGAGATTTTTTTGTCACTGCAAACGTTTTTTTTGTCATTTTAGACACATTTAGTCAATTTGGACAGTTTTCCTTGTAATATATGGATTTCTAACTAAGTGGAGTTGTGTGCAGAAATTGCACAGAGACTTGCCACCGACTACACTGTATGGATTCGGCACCACGGCGGAGACAGCAACGTACCCAGGCCCAACACTGGAAGCAGTCCAGGACATCGCAGCACACATTCGCTGGGAGAATCACATCCGTAATACAACACACTTGTTCAGAATCGACCCCACCGTGAAGTGGGCGAATCCAAAAGACGGCGGGGTGCCCATCGTCACGCATCTCCACGGCGCGGCCGTTGCGAGCGCTTCAGATGGCCATCCAGAAGCCTGGTTCACCGCCTCTGGAGAGCATGGCTCAGCGTTTATATCACAGGACTACACGTACCCAAACGCACAAGAACCCTCGATGCTCTGGTACCACGACCACACACTGGGAATCACAAGGTTAAACATTCTAGCAGGCTTGGTGGGGCTCTACATTATCCGACCACTCGCAGATCCACCGGCTTGGATACCAAGTGAGACTCAGGAAGTGACACTAGTTATCCAAGACAAAGCAGTATTTACAGACGGTTCTGTTAATTTTCCTACTGTAGGGCTGTCAATCGACAACCACCCTCACTGGTGCCCAGAATACTTCGGTGACGTGATTCTCATGAACGGTATGGCATGGCCTTACCTTCTTGTCACGCCGCGGAAGTACCGGTTCCGGCTGTTGAACGGTGGAAACGCGCGTGTTTTTGCGCTTTCTCTTAGTAATGGAGCTAGTTTCGTTCAAATCGGCAGCGATGGCGGCCTGCTGGAGCATCCGCTTTATGTGCCGGTTCTTACTGTTGCGCCGGGGGAGCGAGTGGACGTCGTAATTGACTTCGCGAGTATGGCAGGAGAGAATGTCACAGTTCTTAATAGTGCGCTTGTGCCGTACCCGGATGGAGACCCAGCGTTCACGCCCCCCTCCACTCGCAGCGTCATGCAGTTCAGAGTGACTCAGGTGCGCGCTTTCAGGCTGCTGTACTCACAGCAAACTTTTGTGATTTTCCCTGTGTCGTTTTCACATTTTCGCAGTGAGTATTCACGAATTTGTGGTTTTCCCTGCGTGCTACTTTTCATGCCGTTGAAGAAGTTGTTAAACATTTCTGTGTCTTTCTTCTATGACTTTTTCCCTCTGTCACATTTCCTTGTTACAACGCACTTACTCTGTCCCTCTAAAAGCTCCAAATCAGACACATTTTTTGTACCACTAAAAGGCTCCCTTTTGCTGCTGATTTCAAACGTTGAGAAGCGTTTGCCATGTTCAATGATCTCATGGGGTAGTAAGTTAAGCCATTAGAGAGCATTCCTCTCCTAGCAAGCTTGGCCTTGCCCATATGAGGTACCATTGTTGTTACTAATCTTAAAATGATCAATAATGAGGAGCTGGCAGCATGCACAAATATGGTACTTTTTGCATGGAATTTGGATGCCCAAATGGCAACATGGAAGTTGGAGATTTTGCATACAGGTGGTAGATGGTATATTGATTCTAGAATGCATGTGTCACTAGCACAAAGACTAAAAACATAGTTAATCCTTTGCTAGGAAGCTTTTGGACGTTTTCAGAGGGACAGAGGGAGTAGCTCAGTGGTTTGTGTGTGTGTGTGTTGGTAACTTGGAAGTCTTGTAACTTAGTAGTCTTGGTAACTTAGTAGTTTGCGTGTGTGTGTGTTGTGTAGATCGACTACGCGCCGAGTTCGTCACCACCGATCCCATTCGACCTGCGCGCGCCAGACCCTGTGGCCAACCTCACGGGTGCGCTCACACGCACACTCACCATGATCGAGAGTGCAGACGCGAACGATTTCCCCACGGGCTCTTTACTGTCCAACCTCACCTGGACAGATCCAGCAACAGAGACACCATATCTTGGCGCCACGGAGATCTGGGAGTTCATCAACCTCACACCCGACGCGCATCCAATGCACATCCATCTCGTCAAGTTCAAGGTCCTGAACTTGCAAGCGTTCAACCTCACGCTCTATGAGCAAGGGGACTGCAATCGCTTTGAATCCGACTACCGAGGTCTCGGGAGTTGCATTAGTTCGGATCCTGTGGCGCCTGAACCGTACCACGCTGGGTGGAAAGACACTGTGACGGCGTTGCCTGGGTTTGTGACAAGGCTGTTGCTGCAATGGAGTCCGGAGTTTGGCTATGTCGAGTTCCCTTTCGATGCCACTGCAGCGCCGGGGTACTTGTGGCATTGCCATATTCTGGATCACGAGGATAACGAGATGATGCGCCCTATTCACGTGTTGCGGAGATAGCGCAAGGAAATAGTATCAATTTGGACAATTTCTGTCATTTGAACGTGTGTTGATTTGAACATTTTTTTAGTCATTTTGGACACATTTAGTCAATTTGGACGTGTCAAGTTGGACAGTTTTTCTTGTTAGTGTGCTCTTAAACCGACCCCTGCTTTAAAAGTGATCCGGTTGATTTTAGTTACATTATGTACTCTCGCGCTGTGGATTCCAGGAGGGGTCGCTTTTAAAGCAGGGGTCGGTTTAAGAGCACACTACCTTAGTGGAGGCACACGCCATTGCTGTGACAACGCTCTACAAAAATCTTACAACATCTCCATGGCCATTTGGGTAGCCTGCCAGGCCAGTACCCTGCATTTCTGACGCAAATACTTATTTACCATCTCCTTTTGTACAAAAGGAGAAAAGTGCCATTTTGGACATTTTTGGTCAATTTGGACGTGTCAATTTGGACAATTTCTCTTGTAGTGATTATACATGCCGTAGAAAAACTGCTATTTTGAGCCAAATTCTTGAACCTTTTCATACCGTTTTTTGTACCGTTTAACGTGCTAGGGCCTCATAACTTGAGAGTAAACTGAATAAATTTTCTATAGTACTTTATAGTTCTCAAGTTGATGGATTTTTGAATGGCACCAAGTCCAAGTTGCACATGTCTATATTGTCTCAGCTCAGCTGCAAAATGCTGACCATATTTTACATGGAGAAAAACTGCTGATTTCAGCGAAATTCTTGAATCTTTTCATTCCCTTATTCATACCGTTTAACGTGCTAGTGCCTCATAACCTGAGAGTGGATAGAATAAGCTTTCTGTAGCACTTTATAGTTCTCAAGCTGATGGATTTTTGAACCTATGGCATTAAGTTCAAGTTGCACATGTCTGCGTTGTCTCAGGCTCGCTCTCAGCTCAGCTGCAAAATGCTGTCCATATTTTTACCTCCTAGATACTCATTTTTTTTAATATAACTGGGTAATGGCACGATCAGGGTACCCCCAGCAGGACTATCCGTACTGCCCAAAAACAGCCTAAAACCCTCATTTTGAACACTTATTTGTACACACAATATGAAATATTAACATTTTAGCAACTTTGACTTTAAGTGCATCTAGAAATTAGCTAATAAGTGTGTATGTTTTTGTCACTTGAAAAGTAAAAATTGAAATTCTTAAATGTTTTATATTAGGCGTGGAAAAACTCACTTGTTTAAATTATTAATAATAATTAGCTTTAGTACTTTATGGGCTAATACACTTTAAATATATGGACCATCCATGTTTGTACAACTATAATCCCAATTTCCCAAATCTTATCAAACAAATTTGTTGTCCAAATGAGTTATATAGTTCATTTTGTTGAAATGAGACAGTTTCTAAATTTCTCACAAAAACATTCATCTCGACATGATAATATCCCTCATTTTTCAAAACATTTTTGTTTTCTACTAATTTACAAGTATAAACAACTTCTTGTCAAAATGTAAACATCATAGCAGTGTCTAGTAGGACTTAATAAATAGGAGAAGTATCAATAGGTAAGGCCAAATTGCAATTAAGCAGTCCTTTTGGGGTATCTTGATTGTTCCATCACCCAACTATGGATTTAGAAGTCTGTGGAAATATTGCTAATTTGGCGTGTAGCTCAAAAGTGTCTTTTGAAAAATTGAGTTTGTAAGTCAAAGTAGCTAACAAATTTCAAAAAGATTATTTTA
This sequence comes from Ulota crispa, assembly GCA_963920765.1. Taxonomy (NCBI): domain Eukaryota; kingdom Viridiplantae; phylum Streptophyta; class Bryopsida; order Orthotrichales; family Orthotrichaceae; genus Ulota; species Ulota crispa. The sequence goes on along the minus strand of OY987247.1, from coordinate 14,203,648 downwards.
GTAAGATCATGGCGTTTCAAAGTTCATACCAACAAGTTTCACTCCAAAATTATCAATAAGTTGTTACAAACAAGTTTAAGTTTTTTTGAACTTTTAAGTTTCACATTGGATATTGTATGTTTTTTGTGATAGTGCTGGTAGGTACAACCAAATTAATACAATCTGAATTTTAAAATCTACAATGGTTACTTCTACATCAACTATAAAATACCCCTTTATTTACCCTCAACAATGGATATTTAAAATTCTTCAAAATTGGAGAGACATTGTGAAAGTTAGGAGTTACCAACCAAGTATTGTACAGTACAATATAATAAGATTGAAGGTGATAGCACACTGAAGTTGAAGAGCTATTGCAACTTAGTCTATTTTAAGGTAAGATCACCCCTCACAGTTAGTGTCCCCATCCCCAATACCTACTTGTCTCAGTGACATCAGTGAGTGACAATTAAAAAAAATTGGTTCAAAGTGACAAAGTGATGGTTTTGGGTGACTTGCATGGCAATTTTGAGTGCCCCATCTCATTATTTAAGAACTCCTCAAGTTAGTATTATGAGCGTAGGAGCACACTAAAGACATCTCCTACACATAATTATACATTTTCAGTGATCTAGGACTTTGAAAAATCTTTGTGAACAAATGCTTGCAATGGGAACTTTCAAATTGATACCAATATTTTTGATTTCCTCTTCCTAACTTAACACTATTTTTTTCAAAGTTCCTCAATTGATTTTCCTACTCAAAACCCTTAGTTTCACGCTTGTGGGTGCTCCTGCCTTATGTATAATGTCAACGTTTTCATTGGTGTGGTTTCTTTGTAAAAAGAATTCTTATAATTGCATAAATTCCCAACTTTGTAAGCGTCGTGATTTGTAGTAGAGTTGAAGCCCAAAAAATGTTTGTCCTTTTCCCTTGATATAGTCAACTTCATGGTTAACAATTGAAAAAACTTAACATTTGTTATGAACTTATCAATGGAAATTAAAAGCTAAATAATGTTTAGGCTTCATTTTGTACATGTTTTATGGTTCTTCACAAGGTCAATAACCAAATTTATTAAAAAAATTACATAACCATTGAACTAAATTGGAAGAAAGGTGAAAAATCAATGAAATCCTTCTTTTCTAAAAGAAAACTTGAATTTTGCTTAATTTTGTTGTTTGAATTGCTATAAAAGTGACATTACATGCCAATTTAGAATTTGTAAACAAGCATTGGAAATTCAACACTTGTGTTGAAAAGGTCTGTTTGTTTTTGGATTTTTGTCTCAATGTTCAGGCTTCAAAGATTTCTCTCAATTATAGAAATTGTAAAAAGAAAACTAAGAGTTATTTGTTTTGCAATGTTGGGACTACTAGGATAAAGCTAATCTTGTGGGATGTGCATCAAGCTTGAGCATAATTGGAGCCGTTTTGGTTCTCTTAATGCTACTTTTGTAGAAATGGTTTTTTTTTCAAAAAAACACATTTAATGTAGAAACCATCAATGACCTCAACAATGTTCAACAACTTGGTTAGGGTCTTCAATTTTTGTTTTATAGTATTATTGTTTGTTTGTAAATCTAGCCTGCTTGGTTTTTAGCACCAAAATATTGTTTTGAATTATCTAGAATCTTGTTTTGAAGTATCCAAAATCTTGTCTTCAAGTATTAGTTACTTATACTTGGTTACTTATAGGGATTTGAAAATACATTCTCCAAAAGTTCCATTTTAGTAGCCTCAATACCACTTAAGTACTTAGAAATCTCTAATTAAAATAAACATCCTTCTAAAATATTCAACGGCTTTTGGTTAAACACCTACCATTGTTTTTTCAAATTCATAGTGCTTAGATCCAAGAGATCAGGCCATTCCTACTTATTGCCCTCTTGTTCTCCTTTTTTCCTAATCTAATACAGCCTCTATTACAATTGCCAAAAGATTGCCAAAAGATTGCCGAAAGATGACTGTGCTCTTGCCAAAGAGGGTTTCAATTGTTAATGGCATGACATATGATATATTTTGCTACATGCTACATTGCAAACATTAGTAAATTTTTGAGCTCTCAAAGAGCCCCTCAATATTTGACAAAGCAAGATTAATTTTTGGGGGCTAGGCATGCTAACATGAGTACAGAAAAAATGACTCATATTGGTTGGTACATATATGGACCTTAGTCACATGCACAATTTGAAACAAGAGGCATTCCATTGATAAACTATGTAAATGAACTCACTACTCACTACCCAAGTACTTCATTCATCTATACAAATAGAGTAAAATAGAATTTATGGTTCTATTTGTATACACATCTTTGTCCAATTGAGATGACATAACAATATAACTTTCATAATTGCAATGAACTCAAAGGGTGTGCAGAAATAAGGGATTATTTAGTGACTTGTTTGTTGTAATAAGTACATATCTTGATTTTGATTGAGACTTTGGAAGGGGCTCTTTGAGGGCTCAAAATTTTCCTAATGCAAGGTAACAAAAGGTTTAAACCGTATAGATTGACAGTTCAATCCAGTGTTGTGTTTTGAGGTTCGCTACTTGAAAAGTTAAAAAACAAATTACCTTTTTTTGAGGCCAATTATGCTCAATTGGATACATGCGGCGGACAAGCAAGCTAACAAACAATTGGTTCAGGGTGACAACCATGAAGAAGCCCATGAAAATTGAGGATATTAAAAAAATCTTTGGTTTTAACGATAAGTCTATTAGACTTCTAAATTATTTTTCCAGAGTTGTTACTTGTATTCTTTCTAAGAATGTAAAGTTAGTTGTCGATTTCTCTTCCTTCATGGGGATTTATGTTTAAAATTTTGTTTTCATACCTTGATAATTAGTCAAAATTTCGTGCAAGATTTTCTTGCATTTAACACGGGACCGGTGCAACGTGTTTATAAAAATCGACATCCATAAGAAATTAAATTCCTAAAATGATTTGTTTATTTATTTATTTTGGTAAACTAGATCTATTCAAATTTTAGTCAAAAGCACAATTAATGTGAATTATTCTCTTATCTAGGGCTCTTTATAGTTTATACAGCATTCAATCAATAGGGACTTTCTAAAGTCCGTAAGCAATAACCCCAAAATTGCAAAAGTACTAGTTGATACCAACAAAAAATTAGAAGACACTTGCAAATCAATAAGAGACATGTTCAAATTAGAAGGCATACAAAACTTTGAGAAAACCACATTCAAATTTTTAATATATCTAGGACATAGGAAGTTTGTAATTACTTAAATAGTCCGTGCCTAGTTGAAGTGCCATTATTCCTGTTTTGTACCAATCAATATTCTAAGCTAAATCTATTGATTCCAAGAAAAGTTGGATTGCTTAAAACCATAGGCTCTGTTTGTGGAATACATATTGAAAATAAGCAGGCAAGTTTTGTTATGTAGAAGTTTTTTTACTTTTTGGATACTATTGATTTTGTTCTTTTGTTAATACCAATTTTTTCATTCCAAATTGCTAAGATTTTGAAACAAAAGACAAAAATGTTGCAACAATATGTTTTTAGTTGAAAGTATCACTAGAAATATCTCATGTACAGTACCCAAAAGAAAGAGTACATAAGTCCTTCTCATGGCATTCATAAAAGTTGGTATAACAAAGAATATAATTGGCATTTTATCCTCAGATTTCTTTTTGTGAACCTTGTGCTATCATGATTAAGCATACCAAATTTCAGTTACTAAAAACCAATATCCTATTTTTGGTAAATTTTTTTGTGTCAAAATCATAGTTTTACAAGAAAATAGCTTTAAAAACATTGGTGATGAATTTTTGAGATTTGGTTGCATGGGTATGTAGGAGACATTCATATGCACGTCTTTGTTTCAAACAAACATTTCCAAAAAAATTCAAAAATTTTTTATAGGGATTTAAATGTTAAAGTGATTATGACCAAATTTAGTAAAATATATATTTCTTTATGGAAATAAGTTTTTGTTATTTGACTCATACATTGTCATTAAGTTAGTACCTTTAAGCATGATGATATGTTTATTTTGCCAAAAACTAATTTATTTATAATACAAACTTCTTTAAATCCTCTAGGAGGGACTTGTGTACTCTTTCTTTAGGGTACTATATTGTACAATACCCATAAGAAAGAGTACACAACATCCTTTAATGGCATCCAAAGAAGTATGTATAACAAAGAATATAATTGACATTTCATTCTCACATTTTTAATATGCAATCCTCATGCAATCTTGATCAAGCGCATCAAATTTCAAGTACTAAAACCCAAAATCCTATTTTTGGTAGATGGCTTTGTGTCAAAATTTTGGTTTTACAAGAAAGTTGATTAATAAATAGTGGTGATGAATTTTTGAGATTTGATTGCATGGGTATGTAGGAGACATCCATACGCACATCTTCCTTTCAACAAACATTTCCAAAAAAATTCAAAATTCCCTCTATAGAGATTTTAATGTTAGGGTGATCATGACCAAAATTTAGTAGTATACATATTTCTTCATGGAAATTAGTTTTTGGCTAAAAAAACATATCATCATGTTTAAAGGTACAAACTTAATCACAACATATGAGTCAAATAACAAAAACTAATTTCCATGAAGAAATAAGTATTTTGCTAAATTTGGTCATGATCACTCTAACATTAAAATCTCTATAGAGGGAATTTTGAATTTTTTTGGAAATGTTTGTTTGACAAGAAGATGTGCGTATGGATATCTCCTACATACCCATGCAATCAAATCTCAAAAATTCATCACCCCTATTTATTAATCAACTTTCTTGTAAAACCAAAATTTTGACACAAAACCATCTACCAAAAATAGGATTTTGGGTTTTAGTACCTGAAATTTGATATGCGTGATCAAGATTGCATGAGGATTGCATATTAAAAATGTGAGAATGAAATGTCAATTATATTCTTTGTTATACATACTTCTTTGGATGCCATAAAAGGGTGTTATGTACTCTTTCTTTTGGGTACTGTACAATACAGTGGGGGGACAAAAAGATTGAGAAATCTTAGCCCAACACCCAAGTATTCAACTTTTCACAGATCCATTCATTTGAGATCCCAAAAGGCTACAATCAAATTTGAAAATGCGTAGTATCTTCAAGTGCATAACATCTTCAAATTTGATTGTAGCTCTTGGAGTCCCACAAGTAAGGATTTGGGGGAAGTTGGATGTTGGGCTAAAATTTCTCAATCTTCTTGTCCCTGCATTGTACATGCATATAATCTCTATGCAATATAAACTCTTTGATATGAGGGTTTGGGTCTTGGGATTCTTTTATGTTTTTCCATGTATTTTTGAAAACATTCCATGGTCTTCTCTGTACATAGGTTGTGTGGTAATGTTTTAATGAGAATAACAAAAATTGTACTAAAAGTACTAAAATATGCTTAAAGGTACTATAACTAAATATTGTAGGCTCTAAAATTGCAACTACATAGCATATAGACAATTTGGAAAATTTTGATAAGTTGTGTATAAATTTTATATTGCCATGATGAGGGTATTGACAATAAATTTGTATTCATTTACTAAAAAGCTATATCCTTCTCTAAGTTTGAATAAACCACAAGCTAGCTTGTAGATTCTTTGAATCATGAAATTAGTTACAAGTTTTCCTTCTATGTTTAAATGATCCATTAATGACAATAAGTTCAATCTTTTACTTACAATCAAATTTATTATTGATTAATTTGTATTGTAACATACACATTTCAATGTGTTTAGAAAAATTGTGTATCATATTTGCTTTGTAAAATCATCATGGAAAGAGTCCTTTTTATCTATTGGCTTGTTGCTAAAAGTTGCATTGCATCCTTGATGGCTTAATCCAAGGATTAGCTAAAAGATGTCTTTCTAAAATGACCGTAGCTGACTTTTATTGTAAAAATAATGTAAGTTCAAATATTCCAATCTTTTTATCTATTAGTGTAACAGAGCAGATTTTTACATTTGATTTGATCAACTTCAATACAACATTGGAGTGTTTTTTTGGTACTGATATTGTCAATAACAACCTAGGTGTCCTCCTAAGAATGGAGAGTATTTTGAGGGGGGCTGGCACATTGGCTAAAATCAGATCAAGAAAGCCTTGTGAGGCTCAAAAAAACACCACACATCCTATAGATATTTATTCAAAGATGACAATAGAATTCACGATATTGACCACTTCTTTAAAATGCCTCCAATAGCAAAACTAAATTCTTTAGTTCATGCAATGAAATCCTTTTAATTACTAAGAAACTTTGTAGTTTTTTTTGCAATACAAGTATGTAACTTCTGAATATACCTTCACAAACTTCTTCCGAAATAAACACCAAAAAGTAAAAAGAAACACAAAAAATAGAAGTAAGATAACAAAGTTGTTTACAAGAAATAATGTGTTTCCACTTTACAAATCTGAATATAAAGTGATATTCCCAACCTTGTTTCATTGTAAAGACTCAAAAGAGATATCAAGAACATGCTTGAATAGTTCCTACAAAAAAATAGCTAGGACATGGCTCCAAAGTTGGACTCAGTGTTTGCTAAAGTCCAAACCCATTGTTTTGGAACAAAGTACCATGATCTTTTCTCTAAAACTTCTCAAAAGTCTTACCATGAAAACAATTCTTATTAAATACGGACTTTGAACATGTTTTAGTGTGAAGCCATAACTCCTAATTTTCGGTATCTTAAACAAGCAAACTTTGAGAATGCAAAGGGGCTTGAGGGCCATGATGGGAAGTAGTATTAGGAGAGAAATTTTAGTTTCAATAGTCAAAAATTGACATTTCTCATTTTCAAATGGTTATTCATATACATGTACCAATTTCCATAAAAATCCTATGTTTATAATGTGATGTATTATGGGTCAATTCAAACTTGAAGTAGACGTCCTCGTAGACAAAAACTCTTTTCCTTACCTTTCTTTGGAGGGATATTGCCAATTGTCATTGATTTTGTTTGTATGATGGAAAGTTTCACATTAGGAACTAGATATTTGGTAGAGTTATAATTTTGTTCACATTTGTCATTATTTTTTATTTACTTTACATGAAATGAAAATGGAACATGTGTAGGGGAGTTTGTATGTATGTTTTTTGTATGGTTTCTATATATATATATATATAAATATATATATATATATATATATATATATATATATATATATATATATATATATATACATATACATATACATATATATATATATATATATATAATATATATATATATATACATATACATATACAATATATATATATATATATATATATATATATATGTATATGTATATATATATTGCTAATGTATATGGAAAATAAATTGTTTATGTTGTATGTACAAACATGTTTAAGTTGGAAAAATTCCCATTTATATAATGTGTCCAAATACATGTGTGACATGATCAAAGAATGTCTAATATCATGATTGAATAATGTCCAACATTGTGCTTTGTATAAAATGTATTTTTTGTTAAAATAATAGGCTCAAAAGAAGAACATAATGAGTGTAATTGCTACAATGGAAATTAGAGATGGGCAAAAAAAATTAGTCTTTTACATATTATTGATGGAAGGAAAGTTTAGTTTTCAAAACTTATTTTAGGTTGAAGATTGAGTATGAAAACTTCCAATCAAATAACATGTTCATCAATTCATTATAAAATTTTGAATACAAACTATGGACATGTTCTATTCCATGTTCTAAAATGTAAAAGTATTTTTTCAAGTGTAAAAGTCAGTTTAATAAAAGAAATTTGTGTAAGAAAAAAGAAATACTAAATTGAATCAATGAAACCAAAAATAACACCTTAAAGCTTTAACATTGAATTTTTCAAAAAATCAATATTATATTATTTTCTCATAAAGCACTAACATAACATTCAGTAGCACTAGTAAAAGCTGCCCTCCCTCCAAGAGAATGGTGGGAAATATTTCACATTTTTTCATCCTTTGGATAGAAATTATAGAATGGTGTGGAATATTGAACACCAATCTTTAACTATGGTGAGACTTGGCTGAATTTGTTATGAAAGAGAGGCTCAATTTAGTGCACATATATTGATGTGGGGGCCAGTCATGTCAGAAAAAAACAACAATAATAATAATATTATTATTACTATTATTATTTTTGTCAAGATGAAGTTTGTGGATGATACCTGAAGAGAGGGAAATGCAGCCTCTCTTTAGGCTACTGAGTGTTATGAAATTGTACGTGAAACTTATTTTATTTCTATGAATTAGAAATTCTTAGTATATTTTTGTAGTGCAACAAAACAATAATTTTTACATGAACATTTATGTATGTTATATGCATGTTATTTTTTACCTCTTTTGTACCACAAATAAATGATACCACTCTTGTTAACGAATATAACAATCATCATAACTTCTACTAGAAGTATACATTTTTGTATTTATTAAACTTGAAACATTTATGTCAATTGATAATTTAAAAATGGATAGCGTATATAATTACATTTTTAAATTAAATAACAGGTGCAATAATGTTTTTAAAGCATATAGCACGTGAAATGATGATTATACAATATTTTTTTGTGAAGTAAAGTTGAACTTTGCTAACGGCATAACTTTTATAAAAGTGATAATTATTTGCATTATTTCTTTTATTAATTTTCACTTTTTTTTCAAACATACGCGTTAAGTAAAATTTGGTTATAGATTCTTAAATATTATTTTGAGAGATATGTATGATCTTCCCATGTAGTGTATACAACAATTGTATTGCAATTTTTCTAAAATGAATCCATCTTATAGGAAACTTGTAGCAATCCTCATTTTTCAATTTAGGCCACTAATTGCTTCATTTTTCACATCTCGATAACATAGAAGCTAGGACAAGCTTGAATCAAAAAACGTTTCTTTTCATCCACCAGTTGCTTCTTGATAAAGGTAAGGGTGGACAAAATACAAAAGAATTCAATCCTATATTAGTCCTTTGACATAGGATTTGATTTGATGAAATCATACAACAACAACATTTTTAAACTAAGGTTCTAAATGAGAAAGGAAATTTTTAATTGTTTGTATCAAGAAGTTGTAGAAAAACTCATGAAAAAAAATATACAAACTTTCAAAAAAATCATTTTGCTAAAACCAAGAGTTGCTATCATTGTTACTAAGTTAGCATCTAAGGGTAGTTGCAAGAAACACTTCACAGTTTTGTCTCAAACACCCTTAGTACTAGTAGTACTAGTAGTACTACCGAGCTTTTGGAATAATTTTTTTTTTAATGAACTTTTTTCTAATCTTATGTTGTAGATGTTTTTCTTGTGTTAGGGATTCATTCTTAGGTGAGGCTGCATACAAAGGTGCTTGCCTTGATACCAAGTTTCTCAAAATCTAGCGTTGCTTGCAAGAAGAAATTTTTGTATATATTCAAACAATACAAAGAAGATAAAGTAGCAAATGGAGTTTTTGGCAACAACCGCCATTACTGCAAATTTTCTAACAGTATAGATAAACATATTTGGTAGAAAATGCCTATATATAAAAATAAAAATAAAACAATTATTTTTATTCAATAATTTTAGCACTGATGCTAGAAATAAAACATGTACATGTTATAAAAATAAATGAATTCCTATTCATTGTTAAGTCATTGTTGTAATAATTAACTTTTATTTTTAATCTTATGTAACTGATTCTATGTATAGAGCATCTATAAGGCAACGGTATGGGCAATATTTGTGAGCTATAATGTTATAATATTCCTAGGTGCGGGGCCCCATGATATTGGCTACTGGATTTTAGAATAAATAATATAGGCTTTTTTCACACAAATTGTTTTACCAAAATATTGCAGATTTTTTTTTGTATCAATGCTAATTCTAGTAAAAAAAAATTTAAATTGCTGCTCAATATTCTCAGTGAAATGCTGAAATGAAAAGAAAAAGCGGTGGAACCTGACATCATTCATTCAGCAACTGCAGCTAATGTGAACAATGTTGGAGGGAGTTCTTCTCAAGACAACGCCGTTTCAAAATTCAACATTGAATCCACTCCACCTTCTTCTTCTAAAGGTAAACATAATTTTCATGGTAAAGCGCTTGACATTTTTGAGAAGATGGTGAAAAATGGTGTTGGATTAATGAATTTCATTTGAAAAAAAAAATCTACTACTAAAGACAATAGATTACCGACTAAATTGTTTAATAGACAAACTCTAGGTATGAATGTCTTAGTTTACTCAGAATCTAAACTAGCTTCAAAAAGAAATGTTGATTTGCTGACCAATTTTTCTTTACAAAAGTTTTTAACCAACAATTTATGTACTTTTATTGCTTCTTGTAACATGTTCTTGACTTTTTATCATGGTCTTTTCTGGATTCTTGACCTTCAATGTTGTCTTTGTTTTTGTTTGCTTCAATATTTCCTTCATCTCCATCATCTTTTTCATTGTACTCAACATCCATAATTTGTCCTTGCAAACTCTTCATTACTTTCAAAGAACTTCTTAGCACATTAAATGCACTAATTTTTTGCAAATCTCATGATACGCTATTTGCTAAATGTAATAAATTTTCCTCTACATTTTTTGCCCATATCATGTCGAAGTTGTTATTTTTCATAATGCACAAGTTGTGCAAACACATGCTTGCGGTCATTAGGTTAAGTACATTTTGCAAATGAACATCAATCCTCTTTAACAAAATCTGCCATTTACCTTTTAAAATTCCAAATGCTCTCTCAACATCCATTCTAATACTAGATGGGATAAAATTCCAATGAGCTTTCTTTCTAGATAGTCTCTCTTTTTCATCCATAAATGGTGAATAAAACCAAAGTCTCATAGGATATGCTGCATCCCTTATAAAATTATATGGTAAAAAAACATCTTTCATTATTAATTTTCCAATTTTAAATTTTTGAAATAATGCCAAATTATGAATTCATCAAGTCCATCCAAAATCAAAGTCCCAAATTTAAAATTGCATCTATTACACATTGTAGAAGAACAAAATAAAACACTTTATAATAATTATATGATGTAGGATCTATAGAAGGTGCCAAAATAGGAATATAACTACCATTAATGGCACCTAAAATGTATGGAATACCATGTAAATCTCCAAACTCAATTATTGTTTAATATGGGATAAAATAAGTTTAAAAAATACTAAAGGCCTCAAATGCTCTTTAATAGCCTCACAACATTCATTTACAATTTTTAAAGTTGTACTCACATCAATACCATATAGGTCACCAATAATAGCTAAAGAATTTCTGGACCTTAAACGCAAGAGAGTTACAGCAACTCTAGTATCAACAAAAATATTTTCCCTCAGATTTGTTTTTTTTAGCAAAACACGCCCTAAAAGATGACATAAATAATTGAAAGTGGTCTTATTTACCCTCATTTAACGTCAAAACATACTCTTTGTATAAGAACCAAAAAGGCATTGCTCTAAAAACCCTTCAACCCTTGGAATTCACCAAATAATCCTAGAAGAACTATCCCTTCCCCTCTCAAGAATAAAAAAACTCCACCATCATCAATTTGGATTTTTTTGGAAAATTGCAAGCTTTTGCAATGCCATAATATTGACAATGACATGCTTCATAACCATGAAAAGAACAAGCACTGGAAAAGTGTGTTGCCTTCTTGAATCCATGATTAGTGAAGATGAAAGATGATTGTCTCATAAATTGTGGTAAAATAAATACTAGGTAAACACTTGGGACATGACAATAGATATGGGACTTGAGACTTAGACTTGGGACTTTAGCTCTCACACTATGTGACTCCAAGTCCCACTAATATTCTATATTAGTGAAATTTTTTGCCCACAAAGATGGGATTTTGCACTCTCATGGGACTTTGTCAAATGTGACGTGGGACATAGTCTAAACCACCTTTGATAACAAAATTAGATTAATTAAGAATAAAAGCATTAAAACTATTTTCACTTTAGCATTCAAATCTATGTAGAGCATGAATTTGGAATATTAAAGTTGAAATGGAAAATATTGAAAACATATGGATTGTCATTTGGAGCACATACTAATTTATTTTGCAACAACTTGATTTTTCATAATATGACTATAATGCACAATGACGTTTTTAATGTGTCTTAGGTAAATGAGGCTAAAACTAAGCTTTGGTTGTACATGTCTACATTATTTGAAGCATTTATTTCATCAAGTACATTGTTGGAAGAAAAAAATGTAAATATATTGGATATTGACTTATACAATTGTGAAGCAAATGAAATAAAAATATCTAGTTAGGATTCAACTACATCTTTGATTAAACATGAAATATGTATGCTTCAAGATGCTATAGAAAAATCACTATTTAACAACTTCAAAATTTTGATGTAAAATGAAAGAAATGTTCATGTTGATTTTTTTCTTTTAAGGCCAAGTGAAAATCACACTTTAGTAACTTACAAATGTTTTATTAAACTTTAATATTTTCAAATGTTTTGTGGGGACCTAATTTTTTTTTTTTGGTATACATTTGTAGAACACTTTAGATGATTCAAAGCCTTTATTGTTTCTAATCATACAACTAAGGATGATTTTTATTCTATTTCACTATGTGGTTTGTACCTTGTGTTTTTCTAACATTGTTTTTAATACCTTAAAATAATGTTGTATTTCACATATTTGTAATAAAAAAGATTTTTATTATGTACTTCATGAAAGTACAAAGCAACAATTGTATATGGAGAATAGTTTTCTACAATGGATAAATACTACTTTGCTAAATGTTAGAGACTATTTTTTTTATTCATCAGATTGTGTTTTGGAAAGTTGTGAAAGTTTTTATGCAAAGTCTTTTGGTGTTCAACCCTTATGTGCTCAATCAAACGCATTTAACCTAATGCACATCAGCATTATTCATTTGCTCATCCATCATGCACTTATTTTGATAAATGCCCAAGGCACCCAATTTGGGTGTTTGCAAAATGTTGAAGACAAATAAAGTTTTATCAAATCACTATTTTTGGTATTTTCTTTTGAACACAAGTTTGTTTTGAAGTCTATTCTTAGTTTCAAAAAGCCAAATTTTTGAAAATGAATGTTCATGATTTTTCTATTCAAGATTTTGTACGAGGGTATCCACTGCAATCTTGAGTTTTTTAGTGTTGGAAGATCTTGAAAATGAGCCTCAAATACACTAGAGCTTGGAGAAAAACCCGTATTAGAAATCAATTTAAAAAAAATATAGGATTAGATTTTGAAAGCCGTAAATTGGTTGAGGTTAAACATGTAATGACCTTAAACCTCATATTTTTTTGGTAACCAACTTTTTAGGTTTGACATGTGAAATGAGGATTAGAAAACTTCAAGTCACTTTTGTAGTTTTAACACCCCCATGTTCAAACACTATAATCTTTCAAACTATAAGTGATATTGTTGTGTTTTCTTTTTCTATGTAATCTCTAACATGTAAAGTTTAAATTTGTATAGTTACAATTTAAAAAAGCTTGATAAGATTTATGAAAAGGTCGGTTGATTGATCACTTTCTTGAAAATGCCAAGAAGTTCAAAAAGGCCTTGGGCATTTAGGGGTTAAATGGTGATAATATGCTCTATGAAACAATTATTGTATAAATGTATGAATCAATTACATTAGAGATAGCTTATAAAATTTGTAATCCTTGTTTCCCTAAATTTTCAACCATCTTAGTCTAAAGATGCTTAAATTCTTTTATCATAAAGTAAAGAAACACAAAAATCTCAAAAAATGTCTACAAATGGAGTATTGCATTTTGGTCAATAACAACCATCATAATTGGTATTTTATTTGCGTTCAACTTACAAAATAATTTTGAATATTACATTTAGGGCTTTGTTGGTGATCTCATATGTAATTATATGGATCAAATCAACAATTCATAATGCACATTTTTATGTATATGCAAAGTTAGAAATATCTCTCATAATTGTTTGTTATAATGTATCTTTGCAAAATTGCAAATTTAAAGAGTGGTGAGGACGTTCAAGATTTAAGAACAAGTGTAGACAATTGAATTGATAAATTTCTTTTTTTTTTAAATTGTGTCATAAACTCATAATAAATGTAAATGATATAACTATAGACATTGCTACCATATGGCATATAGGCATTTGAAGGTCAACGTAGACATTTTTGAGATCCATTGTCTTTATAATCTGGCCTTTATTGTGAAGGATTGAGAGGCCAAACTCTTCATTTTTTGCGATTTGATTGGTAGAACGTAATGACCTCTCATCCTTTGGCCATTGTGTAAAGTGGCCATTATATAATATGGAATGATAAAAATTGTTCCAAAAACTATGAGGCATTTTTATTCTCATAGAAAAATATTAGCTCCAAAATGTGAAATTTACTTTGTCATTTGGATAAATAATGAGAACTTCACTAAGACTTAATCTATTTACAAAACATAATAATAACAATAAAAAAAAATGTCTTAAAAATGCAAAGAAGAGTCAAAACCTTAGTTTCAACTTTCAAAAATAGAGAGAATTAAAAATCAATAATTTGTAATATTATTGAATTGCAATGTATTAGTCCTCATGTACAATTACTTATTTGTGGAAAGATATTTTTAATTGTATATGTAGCTCTATCATTTATTTCAATGTTGGAGATGTTGTTTTGAAACCCTACATTGTTTTTGGAAAAAAATTCTATTACATTCCCTTTAAGGGTAGACAGGTAGTTGCAAGAAACACTTCATAGTTTTGTGTCAAACACCCTTAAAACTGGTAGTACTAGGTAGTACTATGAGCTTTTGAAATATATATATTTTAAATAAAATAAAATATGGAAAATTTGTAAAGCACTTAAAAAAGCATACTTATGAAAATTCAGACCTAGAAATTTTTTATTCTAAATGTTATGCACAAAAGTAGAGGGACAAAAATTACCAACAAAAAGACGATTTCCTTTTTGCTTTTTAGAAAATAGTAAAAAATCTCAAAAAATTATAACAAAAAATAGCCATTTTGGTCCACTATAAGGGGCATTGACTGATGCAGATAATTTTTCAAGAATGTTTGTTTCTAAACCCTAATGCCTATCCAATGGATGCCCACTTTGAGGGAAAGTGGAGGGCATATAATTTACATTTTTCTAAAACCCCTCGGCAAATCCATGTAATGTTCAATGATGAAAAACTCCCCAAATTTGTGGCATCAAATTCCTTTTTTTGCCTCAATGCAATTTTGAGAACCCACAAAACAACCAAGGTAGACATATTATCGGAATCCATTTAAAACTAGTGAATGATTTAAAAAAAAACCCAAAAAAACACAATATGTCAATAACTTTAATATGAACCTTCCTTTAAATTATCACGTGAAAAGAAATTAGTAAGCAAAAGATAAACCCCTAAAACCACACGCCGTGCAGTAAGGGGACAAAAAGCAAGACAGGTGTTTCTTGCAACTACCCATAACCCCTTAGTGCTTGATTGACCACTTTTGGGTTGATTTTGGTACTTTGTGGTTCTTGTCATCTTTATTCTATTTAATTTGCAAAAACATAGGACATAACAGAGTTGGGGATTTAGCTTGTGCTCCTACTGGAACAAATTTCAAAGCAAGGCATAAATAAACATGGTAGCTATGCGTGTTCTACTTATGAAGCTGGGATTCTCATATGAGTGTAACAAATGAAATACTAATTCAATGCAACCGTGATGTGGCTCCAAAGCCCACATATTGCACCCAAAGTACCCGGTGCTGGCTCTCTAGTAGTTGTGCAAAAGATGCATGTTTTATTTAAAAGCTCTACTTGTGGCGTATTTCTACTACAACATTATGTATTCCATGAAATCTTAGACTCCAAGGGTTTGCAATGCTAAATGTGGGACCTTGTATCTCAAATGACATCCAATGTAGATGATATTGACTAAACGGATTTTGTGGAAACATGTTCCATGCATGCTATATTCAATCATATGTGTGTGGCCACATTTATATTCTTCCAATGCTCAATTTCACAAATCAGGCCGTGAAATGCACATATTGACTCAAATTTTGTATTTTTTTTAGAAGTGTAGTAACTTAAAATAGGGCAATAGCCTTTACAAATTTCACTACTATCAAAAGTTTCAATTGCACGATTGACACTAATTAGTTAGAGTGTCTCACATTTTTGCACAACAAGTTTTTTTGGATCATCAAGCTTCTCACAATCCTCACGTGGAATTGTTCCAATAGATCAAACTTTTTTATATATATTCATGTTGCCAAATTTTATAGCTTTGATATGTCCAATTGGATTTGATTTTAGAAACACAAATTTTGTCCTTGAATGTGTTTTGCAGACTGTATAGTGAAAATTTGAGGTGCCCCCCCAAATGGTTGACGAGCACTAAAGAATTAACCCCTCAATGCCCTTGCAGCGTTATTTTTGATGTTAGCAATTTTAGAGGCTGTGAGTGTTTAAACCTCTCCCTCAAGAAGTAAGTGCAAGCACAAGTGGGTTCTAACAAACTTGGTAATTGAGCTAAAACAATAAGAGGGTGGGTTTGGTTGTAGATTTCCAACTAAAAATGCCTTCCAAGCAATGGATCTTTACTAACAAGCCTACAACACATAATGATGAGCAAAGAAAAGAACAGTTAACTTGGTATTCCACATGTTGGGTTACGCAACTTAATTGAAAAGAGAACGTAAGTAATCATACCTCGTCATGGGGGTTCTCATACCCTACGGCTTGATTGTGAATAGCCTCCATAATTCCTCGAGCATGGTTGTGGTGGTGCTGAAGGGATCATGTGGTGACTCTAATCTAAAGACAAATAACCACAACACTCTAGTGGGCTGCTAGATCAACCCTTCTTATTGTACTGGGTTAGGTTATAGTTGTGTGACAAATAATCACAACATAAACCAGTTTCCAAGTCCCAACCTTTAGGAATGTCTCTCCTAATTTGGAGGGGTGCAATAGTATCCCCAATGTAAGGGAATATCTTTTAACTCATCTAATAGATCAAATATGATGGGTTATTGGTTCACGTACCCACTATGATGCAAGTTCTATTCTAAACAAAATAAGGGTCTTCCCTTGCTTTGGAACAATCTTTAAATTATCATGCTAATCCAAAAAATGGTTGGGGGCATTTAAGAGCTTCCAAAATCACTTATCAAAAGTCAAGAAAATCTCTTGATGTGTAAGGCCAAACTTGTTGGTTAGGGGGGCGGAGCTCAAGGTTGCGAGGGGGAACCCAAGGGCCAGGGTCCGGGTACTGCAGGGCAAGGTCTAGATATGGCAGGGTCTGGGCCTTTCAAAGGGGCAACGGCGGCTTGTCGCCGTGATTGAGCTCTGCTGGTGATCAGCTTGTTGTGATCAAGCTCTGCTAGTGATTGAGCTCCGCTGGTGATCGAGCGCTTGAGCTTGCCGTCATTGGGCTCTGCTGGTGATTGAGTCTCCGCTAGTGATCAACTCTTGAGCTCGCTGTGATTGAGCTCTGCTGGTGGTCAGCTCTGCTGGTGATCAAGCTCGCCGTGATTGAGTCTGCTGGTGGTCAGCTCTTGAGCTCGCCGTGTCTGAGCTTTGCTGGTGATCAAGCTCTTGAGCTTGCTGTGATCAAGCTCTGCTGATGATTGCTCTTGAACTTGCCATGATTGACACTCTGCTGGTGATCAAGCTCTGCTGTGTTTGAGCTTTGTTGGTGCTCAACTCTTGAGCTTGTTGTGATTGAGCTTTGCTGGTGATTAGCTAGGAAGTTTGAGAGTCAAGGGAAATTGAGAACTAGCCATGAGGGCAGCTGGGAGTTTGAGAGCTAAGGCGTGAGGGCAGTTGGGAGTTCGAGAGGCTAAAGGGGATTGGGAACTGGCCATGAGGCAGCGCTGAATTTAAGAACTAAGGTGGTGAGGATTCAAGAGGCTAAGGGGAATTGGGAATGGCCATGAGGGCAATGGTGAATTTGAGAACTAAGGCCGTGAGGGCAGCTGGGAGTTCAAGAGCCAGGCCGTGAGGGCAGATGGGCAATTTGAAAGCTAGGCCGTGAGGCAGCTGCAAGCTTAGGAGCTAAGGCCATGAGGGTAGCTGTGAGCTTGGGAGCTAAGGCTGTGAGGGTAGTTGTGAAACTTAGGAGCTAAGGCTGTGAGGATAGCTGCAAAGCTTGGGAGCTAAGGCCGTGGAACTTGAGAGCTAGGCTGTGAGAGCAAACTGAGGAGTTCAAGGACTATGGTTGGGAGAGCTGGGCCGTTGGTGCAGATAGGAGGGCATAACCACCAGCTGAAAGACTTGGGTAGCGAGGCGAGGCCTCAAGCTAAGAGAGTCAGTGAGCAAAGTGTCTTCTCAGAGAACTGCTTAAGGAATCAAGAGAGTTGGCCAAGAGAGGCTGAGCTGAAAGGATTCCCTCAGAGCTGCTAGGAGGGCTTATTCTGGTAGTGGAATTTTGATAGAGACTGGTAAGCTAAGTCTCAGGTAAGGTTTCCTACTCTAACTATGAGCTCTCTCTAACTACTGGTTTGGACGATAGTTGGGACTTCTAAGAAGTGTGAAAAGCGGCGTCGCCAGTTATAATCCAACTTCCTAGAGGTTAGTATGACCAATGCAAGCAAAACTATGCTCTAACTAGTGCAAGGGGGAGGGCTAAGGGTGAGACAAGAGGAAAAATGAAGAGTGCTCTAAACATCACCAAGTGGTGGTGACCAACAAGGAGAAAATGAGAGTGTCAACATGAAAGGGATGGGCCTAAGTAACTAGAGATCAACAAGTGACAAAAGGAAGTGTTTTGGGGAGGAGGTGGGCCTCCCTTTATACATTTGGGGGAGGACACCTCGTACCTCTATCTAGGAGATCCATAGATCCCTTGAAATCTACCTAAAATCTAAGAAAAACTCAAAATGGATGAAATCTGGATGAATTCGCCATAACTTTTGGAGCGTAGCTCCAAACAACAAATAGATGGTGGCATTGGATTCCTTGGACCCAAAATAGCCGGTTTTGGTTGTTCACACTTCCAATTCCAAGCTACAAGGCATCAAGAATCTTCAATGAAGGGTTAGGGGTGGATGGATGAAAAATCCAGAATTGGGAGTTCATCCAAAAATGAGAAATTGACTTCTCGAGGTCTTCCAATGTTGTTGGGGGAGCCAAGAAACACTCCTTTCTTCCATCAATGGGGCTCCAAATGGATGATATCTTGAAATTAGATGTCCTGCTCCTTCTTGAAATTGGATGAATGTCGTTGTTCAAGGCCTTGCCGCTATCGAAACAACTTGAAACTTGGGAGATCTTCATGAATACTTGAAAAAATCTTCCATGAATTTTGGTGGCATTTTACTGCCATTTTTCAACCTCCTTTGACCGGGGTTGATTGGTAGCCTAGCAGGGTTGACTGCTTGGAAACATGCTCTCTGAAAAGCAGAAGGGTTTGGGAACCTTGGGTGGAGACGCACCAAATTGATAATGTGACATGAACTAGGTGATGTGGCCCTTGGCCATGGTGTTATTAATCTACTCCTAAACTAACCTTCTCTAATTAGGCTAGTGGGGACTTTTGGAGGGGATCCCAAGCCCCTAGTAGCAAAACCTAAACTAACCCTCTCTAATTAGGCTAGTGGAGACTTTTGGAGGGGATTCCAAGCCCTTAGTATGTGTGTCACTCAAACTAACTAAAAACTACCAATTCTCACTAAATCATTCCTAATGACTTACCAAATGGAGTAGGGCAAAATGGTGTACCGCTAACCATTTGGTCTAATTAATCTAAATCAACATAAGTGGCTATTCCACTTATATTAATGTAACTTCAAAGCTAAGTAAAACAAAAAAAAATTCAGGACTTTTGGTGCTAAATCTAGGACTCATTGAGGCGCTTATAGAATCTTGGATGTTCAAATGAAGATTCGCTACTCACACAATAGTTTTAGCATTTCAAACAAGCATTGGGAGGGTTCAAATTTTGCCACATATGCTCACCTAGATCATTGGCAAATGGAGCTGGATTGTTGTTTGGTCCAATTTTGGACACGTCAATTGGGCTAGAAGTCCAATTTCTTATTGGCTCCAGCTAATGGTCAGCTTTTTGCGAATAAGGCACGAAGAATCCAATGTAAGTTTGTAGTCTTCAAGCAAGGAATCCTATGCGATAAGGCGTGCAAGGCAGTGCTTTTGGTATACCAATTTCTTTCACGCTTGAACCGCAATGATTTCTTGTTGTTAGGTGGCAATCGTGGTATAGTGGCAAGTGCGATTTGGGGGCTGCAAATGACGACCTACACTTGTTTATTGGGGTTGTTATGTTTGCTCAACCTGATGCATCTCAAAGACAATGAAGAGCGCTGCCTTTCTCTGTATAGGGTAAGATAATCATAAATTGGTTGTCCTCTTCTCCTTACCAAGCACAGTGACGTTGATCACAGCGTACAACCAACGTTGTGGTTGCTCCACTTGCAGCTTCAAACATTCACTTTGGCGGCGCATTGGAGGACCTAATTGCCAAGAGCAAAGAATGACAATCACGCCAGAGAAAGGCCGCGCAAGCGCTGAGGAGGTTAAATTTATCCAACTTACCTTGAACTCCTGGGTTTTGAGCAAGGGTTTGGGATCCAAGGTTGCAAATTCAATTGTCAATTGCTTAGAAGAGTCTTTTCTTTTGTCGTTGCCGGAACTTGGAAATAACCATTGCCGGCCAACAAAGCCATCTTTGCAGAATTGGAGATATTTATTCCGTCGTTACGTTGCGCGTTTGTTGGGTTGGACACAACGGGTCTCAGAGGGCAAAGTGGGCAGGATTCCTGCATTGGTGGAGTCGTTTCTTTGGGAGAAGCTTTGGCCAAATTGCAAGAATGAGTCAAATGAAAGGAGCTGCAAGGGTTCAAGCCATGACGCGTTTGCGTCAGCAACCACCAATAATGAGGGGCCAGATCACAAGGGCCTCAAATGCTGCCAGGCTCGCAAGCCAGGCAGCAACGGACATGCAAAATGGTGGGCTGTTGTTGGCGGACGCACTAGCAGAAAACTGCATTAGAATTCACTAAAAATTGTAAGGTAGTTTATGTTGAGTTATATGTTTCCAACGCAAAATTTCACGTTAGAAACATGGAACTCAACATAAACTACCTTACATTTTTAGTGAATTCTAACGCAGTTTTCTTCTAGTGATGACTCACATATACGCGAATTTATTGACACTGCCTCTACCAAAACAAGAATTGCCACGTTGCCACCGGAAATTTGGGAGTCCCAAGAAGCGGAGACACTTAGGTCCGAGAGCCAAAAGAATGATGTGGTGGTTTGGGGGCTGGGACGAAGTCAAAGAAAGGGGATTCAATTGCCAACTTCTACCCTTCCAAGACCTTCATCTAGCAAACAACTTGGAATTCACCAAGTTCATGCACACTTGCAAGAGTTGGCCAATGTTTGTCTAAGGAGGCAAACCAAGGCCCGAGGGAACCGACAAGGTTCCTACTCACCCCCACCAGATTGGGTGGCCCCAATAATTCTTGCTGCCGCCTACACTCCTCCACAATTGCACAAACGATGCGCTGCCCGACCACCTCCCCCGGCAAGTCCCACTCCGCAGGCACATGTTGTAGGGGCCGAGTCTTCTCCCATTGCCTCACAAGTCCACGTTGGCAAGCAAGCACAACACAGCCCTGGCCCTAAATCTCCACGTGGTGGTCTACTTACAAGGTCATCAGCACGTTGGCGAGGCGGTTTGGCTGCATCTGCAACAAAGGGAGTGCAGTATTTAGCACAAGCTGCTTGTCTGAGAGAAGGCCGCCCATGCCGAGAAATTGCTTGCAATCTCAGTGGCTCTTTCAGCAGGGCGGGACGAGTTCAAGTGTGGCTGGAGGATGCCATCAACCTGGGAGACGATGTGCCCACAAAAGGTGCCTTTCATGCAAGCTCTCAACACAATGCAAGCATTGCCAAAGGACGCGAGCAACATCTCGTCCATTGTGTTCCCAGAGTTCCAAATGGACCGACAAGGCAAGTTCTTTTGAACAATGTCTAGGTTGCTTTGGAATTACTAGGATTCGACCCTATCTAGTGGGGTGGGCTTCAGAATTTTCTTGGTGATGTTCAAGAAGGCTGGATGGAGGATGACGTCCATTGGTATGGGGTTGATTTTTTTTGAGGAATCGGCTAGAGGAAGGTGGCCATGAGGGACTACCATACCATGGACTAGAGGGAAGAAAGGGGCTTGCCATATACACGCCCTGGGCCATGTACACCTCTTGGGAGGGGGCAAAGCGAACCCCACAATGGAAGTTTCATTCCTTGCAAACAACATTGGGACTCCAACGACACCGTGTTCGTGGCAACCCACACTCCGCATTGCTTGAAAGAGGTTGATATCATTGTCCCCAAACCTCAAAGTCTAGAAACCGTGCCAAACCGAACATCGCCACTGAGTCACCTCAATGGTTTTACGGAAGACTCCAAAGACCCAAAATGGATGGCCAAGTTCCATGATTTTGCAGGTACGTTTTTTGATGACGCCAATTCCAATTAGGAGCTTGCTGATGACTAGTCAATTTGGTTGTTGCAAGCGGACAATTTAGAGGAGAAAAGGTACCGTGATTTTACACATGTTGATGAAGGAGAGCCTCAAATTGTAGGCACTGTGAAAGAGCAATACTGCGATGCGAGCTGGAGTCAGCATTTGCCGACTATGCTAGGAGATCGCCATTTGTTCACGAGACCCACTCCTGGACCTACTGAACGGGCTAGGCATAGAAGCAGAACGCTAGATACTTCTTTGACTTGTTTTGGTCCCCTTCTACTATTGAGCGAATAGCGAGAGAAACAAATAAGTATGCCCATCAAAGTGTCGCAGAGTAGAAGTCCCAGTATACTAATGGAGTACTGAAGTGGTTCGACATTAGTCCAACAAAGTTCAAAACCTGGTTAGGCATAGTCATTTTGATGGGCTTGAAAGTCACTTCAACCGTGAGAGACTACTGGAAAAAAAATGCATTTTGGCATTGTCTGATTATCTCTAGAGTGATGAGACATGATTGTTTTGAGTGCATTCTAAGATGCCTTCATTATGTTGATAACAAAACTTTAGAAACCAATAAATTATATCTTGGATATGACAAAATAGGAAAAGTTTGTTGAGTGATCACAAATTTTGTTTTGAGGTCTAGGAAGTTGTGGAATCCAAAAAAATACGTCACTATAGACAAGATAATGATAGCTTATAAAGGTCGTTTCAGCCCAATTCGTCAATACATAAAGGCAAAACCAACGCGCTATGGTTTGAAGGTATGGTGCTTAGTTTCAAACCCTAACCGTTACATCTATAACCTACAAGTTTATCTGGGCAACAACGGCAAGCCAGACCATGGGCAAGGGGCATGAGTGGTAAACCAATTGGTGAAGGGTATGTCAAACAAAGGTCATTGTGTTGTTGTAGATAATTTTTTCACCTCACCAAATTTTTTTGATCAACTACTAGCTAGAGGCATCTGGGCCACTAGTACCGTGAATGGTGGCAAGATCGGCGTGCCATCTATCCTCTTGGGGTTCAAGCAATGAGAACACAAGCGAGGCAGTCTCTTCTGGCAAATGCATGCCAATCAGCAAATGGCTACAACAACGTGGTATGACGCAAAGCCAATAACTTTTTGAGCACCTCAGCTGATCCCATGGGAGAGGACGTTTTTGCGCAGCGGTGGATTGGTGGCAGTCGCGAGTCCGTTCCAATAACCCCTCAGCAATAGGAATACCAAATATATATGCGAGGGGTGGATTTGATAGATAAAATGCAAAGAGATTATACTATTCAATTTTGGTTTAGGGTTTAGGGTCTAGCATAAATTGTGGTTTTTTGTCCTGGACTCTTCACTATAGAACTCATGGATCCTTTACACAACACACATGATTGCACGTAAAGAACCGGCTCTGGGATGGAAGGCCTTCCGCATCGCCGTTGCCATGGCTCTAGTTGAACCTCAATGGCCCTTGCCACAAACAACTTCTAGAATGGGAAAGAATCCAAACGCAATTCATTGTAGCGTTTGGTACAAAGGCAAATGGCCGCGGCAGTGCGTAGTGTACAAGAAAAACAATGTTGATTGTGTAGGGCATGTGGAGACGTCTTTATGTGTGATGAACCTTGCTACACAACGGTCCATAAGTCGAAGCAGTGCACAATGAAATTGGCCTTGTTCTAAGTGGTTTGTTTTTGTGTAGCTTGGCTTTTGACGACAGAAGCTAACCACTCTTTGGGGAGCTGCAGTCAATCTGCCTTGAAGCAAAGTTGGTGTTCTTGAACACCAACCGGGATTAGCATTGGGTTTGAGCGTTGCAGCAAAGACGAAGTTAAACTGAAGCACTTAGTGAACTAGGCCGTGTTCATAGGAGCTGGAGTTTTTGAGCAATGGTAATGGCTTCATTGCAGGTGGTAAACGGTTAGGGGACCAAGTAGACCGGGTAGAGTCTTGTTGATTTCAACTCCGGGAGAAGAACGCATCCTAGGGTGCAATGGAAGAGCAAAGGAATTGGATCGTCATAGTTGTGGATGGTTGCAGGAGGTGGTCCAAGCGTAAGAACATGTGTTTGCAACGAATTTTTGTGAAGAAGTAGATCACTTGTGGGGGAGAGTAGGTAGGCCAGTGAGGAAGCTCGGGTTGATCAGGCCATCGAGGTTGATTCTACATAGGAAATTGTGCTTGATTTTTACATCAGTTTTTGTCTTTTTGAAAGCACAATGTCATAATTGAAGGCTTCTACTTTTTGACCTTATTATTGAATTTTGAGTGTGGTGAACGGCCCCTTCTTCTTCAACTATAGCACCGTAGTTCTAGTGCCATGCAGATGTGCTGAAAGCACTCGTTTTATATTCTCAGAGGAATGTTGGCTCCATTGAGTAGCAAAGCGTCTTTGGTATTCCCAACCGTAAGCAAAGCCAAACTGAAAAGGAGTGGCACATGCAACGATCTCAATCGGTGACAGATATTGCCGGAACCAGTGCTACTTCTCCAAACCTGCCAGAGGGAGGGTGGAATTGTAGCATGCCACGGTGCAAATCTTGCGCCAATGGCACTAAAATTTGGTGGTGTCACTCTCGTCTATGAGATGAACCACCATCCAAATTTTCCCGTTCACATGTCATACACAACAATCGCTAGCGTCCTCAGAAGCTCAGAACACCCTAAAAATCGGAATCTCCTCTTCAAGAGTACCAATTTTGAACATCATAAGCTCTAAATCCAGACAATGAAATTTTTTGAGAAAGGGGTCAATCAATGCGTAAACAAGAGCTTTCCTTGATTCAATGGTGAAGTGACTTGAAATTCAAAAACAAGATTGTAAATCAGTTGAGAGTAAGGAGAACTTTAAAAGGGCCGGCCAACAGCTGAAAAGGGAGGGGTGTTGAGCGGTTAATACTCTCTTTTTATTTCTCAAGCAATTCAGGCTATGGTTTCCTTCCCTTTTTCTTTCCCACGAAACTAATGCTCAATATTCTTTGTTTTGGGTCTAAGAAAAGTATCTTGGCTCTATTATAAGTTGCTACAAATTATGAATGTAAGACTTGAAATGCACACTGAAATCTCACTTTGATTCACACAAAATTCTCAAATTGATCTTAAAAAAGATTAATATTTTTTTAGTTTAGACAATAGTCAATAATTGCTATTTCACCATTTTCATGCAACAACAATTGCCATAATCTCTTTTAGTGTAGAAAATCTCAAGCCCTACACCTCTCTTTGCCAAGAGAGAGACACACAAGTGCGTGCAACAATGCAACAAAGCAACATAGCAAGTGTTTTGTCCAATCAACGAGATTTAACCCCTAAAGGACCATTGTCCCTTCAGGGGACAAATGGGATTTTAGGCATGTACCTTTGGATAAGCTACTTTGTGTGATTTTTTGAAACTTTATTGAAGGTGGGGAATTCATAGATCTACATGGGCATCTACTTTTTTCTCCATTTGGACATTTGACAAAGAAGTTATGCTATAATTTATCAAAACTAGGGAAAGAGGGGCAGTTTAGGCAATCCAAAAAAACTACTTTCAAATTTTCATTTTTTAAAAATAAAAATTGGAAACTAATTCTTTAGATTTTTTTATATGTGGGAAGCTTTGAATCATTCAATTTCAATCAATCAAATGAAACTTATGAGGAATTCTTGTTTGCGGGTAGTTATGGATTCTCTACTCTAAAATAAACTTTGAAGTTCTTTATTTTACTCAATTTTCAACATTTTGGAAAAAAAATAAACCAAAGGAAGAAAATTCCTTATCACAACATTATAGCCATTGGGATTTGCATTTTTCATTTCCATAATTAAATTCTTAACAATTTCGCATTTTGACTCATTCTCTATTTCTTTTTACTTACTGTTTTTTTCCCATGTGTTGTATATTCCAATTGATTTGAAAATTCTCCACATATACCTAACTTGATCTCCTACATGGAAAAATAAAAGCACAACTTTGGGTAGAGCAATTATTTTCATATAAGAGAGGTCAAAAGCTTCTAAAATTTATTGGCAACAAGGAAAAAAACCTTTTCCCTTCACTTCAGATGTAAATATCTCCCTCCTTTCCTTCTAGAATGACCTGATTTGTTTTCCCACAAGTACCTCTTCTAATCTAAGGCAAGATCCTATGGTTGGATTCCCAAAAAACATAAAAAATAAAAATAAATCTACCTTCTTACTCATCCCTTTGAAGTGGCACTTTTCAATAATTTTGGCAAAAAAAGGGCTTGGTCCTTTAGGAGTTAAGGTCACTTTGGGAGGTGACCCAAAAGCTTATTTACTATAAATGAGCCCCTGTATAATTTTAGCAAAAATAGGTGATGACATGGCATTAACACCTACCAAGTACTAACCATTCACTTCACTGTGAAAGCTTGACTAGACAAAAGCCTCCCACCCATCAAAGAGACAATTCTAAATCTTGTCTACTTTCTAGTCCAAACCCGCCTACGACTTTTTTTTTGCAAATTTTGGCCAATTTTTTACCTTGTAGTTTCAAATTTTAACCCTTAAGCGCCCCAGCAACAGGATCCTGTCGTTGGGGCCCACAACTTTATCTTATTTTTTCTCTTAATTTGTATGGTGAAAACAGTCATGGCTGGTCCCCATCAGCAAAGAAGGTTGTCCTTTTTCAAATCCTATGGTCAATTTTTCTAAATGTGATTTTCCAAGCTGTGGTGGCCATTAACCCCTAAAGGACCATTGTCCCTACAAGGGACAAATGGGATTTTGGGCAAGTACCTATGGCCTCAATTTTTGTTCTAATTTTTTGAAACTTTTTTTGAAGATAGAAAAACACATTAGCTTTTGGGGAATGTAATTTCTATTCCAATTGGTGCCAAGGAGCAAAAGTTATGCCCAAATAAGCACAAATTTGGGGACTAGGGGCAGCAAAAAAAATTCTTGTAAAAACTTGAAAAAAAAATTAAATTTTTTTTCTCATAGATTACATCTTTGTCTACATCTGAAGCTTTGATTCATTCCATTTGGACTAGTTATGAGAAAGTTATGAACAATCTTGGTTTTTGGGCAACTCAAGCATCTTCTTGAAAAATTAACTTAGAAACTTCATTTTTGAATGACGGTTTAACATTTTTTCAAAAAAAATTGTTGAAGAGGGTAAAGTTTGCTTCCTAGAACAATCTCACCATTGGGATTATTGTGTTTCAATTCCATTGCAGGGTTATTAGCAATTTAAATTTTTGTTCAATCTCATACCTTCTTCTACCTAATGTTTTTTTAAAGAATGAAAATTAAGTGTTTTATTTTAGATTTTTTCCCAAGATTCCCAACTCAACTTCCCACCATGCAAAAATAAAATTCCAAACTTTGTGGTGCAAAACATTTAAGTTAAAAATGTTCAAAGTTAAAAAATCTAGTCAAGCAAGGTGCAAAAAAAGTTCTTTTACACTTTAAATGCATATATCTTCCAATCTGTGCAGTCAAAGTTTTTGAGTTTTGTATGACACATTCTTATAGTAGTCTAGCACAAGATCCTACGATCAGATATGCAAAATGCATGATTTTCAAACTTTTTTACTCTTTGCCATAGAGATGGCAGTTTTGAGTGTCTTTTGACAAAATAAAGGGCATGGTCTTTTAGGAGTTAAACCCCTCATTTTCTCCTAAATCCTAAAATAACTCTGGGCGCCCAAGGATTAACCCCTAAAGAATACAGCGTCCTGTTGCAACCAATAGAATACGAGGTGTTTTTTTTGTATTTGAACAAGATTCACACCTTTACTACATTTGAGATCAACAAAGAAGTTGGAGAATAGGTCAAAACCATTCTAGTGAGCTACTGGACATCCCAAATTAAAACTTCTTTTTGGTAGCAAATGCCAATTATACAACTATATACTATGCCCTACGATTCTTTAAGGGTTAACCTTTGAGCGCCCAGCCCAAATTCATGCTGGATTGGACCTTGTTGCAAACAATCTGGCGCTACAAGTTCAAAAATAACATCTAGAAGAGTTAGCCTTTGATCTTGCACAATGCTTAGGGTTTGCAGATGTATGACAAATTTGGTAAACATTCATTGCACGGATCAAAAGATTATAATGGTCAAAGTCAGCGTATTGCTGAAAATGGAGAGGCTAGATTTGGGGCGCTGAGGCGCTTAGGGGTTAGCCCCTAAACGTCAAAAGGGCTGTATAT
Source organism: Ulota crispa (assembly GCA_963920765.1). Lineage (NCBI taxonomy): Eukaryota > Viridiplantae > Streptophyta > Bryopsida > Orthotrichales > Orthotrichaceae > Ulota > Ulota crispa. Next base: position 14,175,093 of record OY987247.1, on the reverse strand, counting down.
ACGGTGCTGTATATTTGGCATTTGCTAACAACAATAAATTTTAACCTGGGATCTCAAATAGCTCACTAGAACCACATTTATCTATATTCCAACTATTCCAACTTTTTTGTTGACCTCAAATATAATAAAGGTAAGGATCCATTCCAAATACAAAAAAATACGCCGTATTGTACCAGTTGCAAAGAGCTGTTCTGACGTTTAGGGGTTAACCAGTTTTTTTGCAATTGCAACCAGCCGACGATAAAAAAAATTAAATGCCGATTCTCCCCGAACTTTGGTGGGCACACCATGTACCAACACGTGGGCCCATTGGCAGTCGCAGGAGGCAATCAAAGTATCAAAGATACTTGGATCACAACACGAGAGCCGATTTCGGGCTCACAGTCAAGTCCAGAACGTGGCTGCGCTTGTCCTTCGGTGCTCCAAGCCAAGAGCCTACCGAAACACTTGCCTCGGATAATCCGCCCCATGTTTTGTTTGTTCTGCTGCTGCACCACCCTGTTGAGTCTTGACTGTATCGCTCCGGATCAGTTTTCAAAAATGTGGATAAATTTAGGGAATTGCTAAAGCCACACCCAAAATTGTTAATGTCATATTCTTATATAAGCATGTATTTTGCAAATGTAATGCTATTTTTCAATTCAAGTGGTCCATTATTCATTTAATCAAGGTATTACCACCTTCTTGAAAGAAATATATATATATATATATATATATATATAAATTTTTGTTGAACTTTTATTGCACCATTGTTATTATTTTATGTATTTTTCTTTAAGTAATTCAAAAGTCTTGTATTTTTAGTTTCATATTCAAGCACCTCCAATTTTCTTGAATATAGCCTTAGAATGATAGGGGTAAAACAAATCTTTTGATCCAAATTTATAAAATCAACATTAAATTCTCATAGTTCATGCTCAAAACACACTCTTTGGGGTGTGGCATTAGCAATTTTGGGTGTGGCTTTAGCAATTCCCTAAGTTTAACACGGCTTTTTGACCCCAAAAATCTCATAGCAACCAAGTTGCAACTACACGCGTGTGACATGAGAAAAGTTACCAACATGTAGTTAGAGCATCACCACCCGGCCTCAAAATCGACCCCAAAACGGATGACCTCTTTGCTTTGGCTTGCAAACATGACCTGGACTTGTAAAACGGGGTGTGTTTGCAGGCTTGGAAATGGTTTGCAAAACAAGATAAGAAAGATGTTTCCACTCATCCTAAACTTTGGGAACAACTCAACGTAAAGATGTCTCAAATCTAAGTTGTTTTTTTTATAAAACTGGTGGAACGCAGTCAGGGCACGGTGCACTTGGCTCCCACCATTTGCAAACATTTCTTGGCTTGCTTTATTGGGGCTGGATGGTGATGCTCTTAAGTAACAAAGCCAAAGATGTGAATCGCAATTGAGGCTGCTGCTCCACAGTCTGGAAGTCCTTGGAGGCGATCATGGCTGGCTCATACTAGCAACCGGACCAAACCCAAAAAGTGGCATCATGTCTCATTTTTCATCCTCCAAAACACTTCCATGTCATCCAAGAGTGTTGGAAAAGAAAGTTGCTACAAAGTAGGAGTGTTCATCTATCAGACAAGTTTGGAGCCACCGTCATAGCAAGCCCCAAAACTTCACTATCTTGTCCGCTTCACCCTTGGCTTCACTATTTGTCTATTGACATTACTACATTGGTTGGTGACATGGCAAGTTGAAGTATCGGACAAACCCTAAGTGTGAACACTTCAATAGCCAAAGCTGATATTTCAACCAATGAGGTTTGAAATAATTTTGTCCAGTTGCTAGTTTGAAGTAGGCCTCAGTTTCCTAGGTGGGTGGAAATGCGCACCATTGTTGCGCCTATACTAAATAGAGCATTTAGGTTGTCCCACACTAATTTCTTGACATTCTACCCTATATAAATACTCATTGGTACTATAGTAATTTTCATCAATAATTATTACAATAAATCATTTTTAAAAGGATTTGGCTACAACAACAAAGTTGTGGAAATACAAATTAGTAATGCACAATTGTACGTGTTGTAAACCATGTGAAATTTTAATATCCTTGCTCCTTGGCTTTGGCGCTTATTGTGCACTTGTGTCCAACCTTTCATTGTTTCTTCCATTGTTTATTACAATAATTAATAACAAAAGTTATTGTACATAATCTTGATAAATATTGAAATAGTGTGAAATATTGAATAATTAGTATGAAGCAACCTAAATGCACTATTTGGGTGTACACTAAATAGTGCATTTAAGTTGCCTTACACTAATTTCTTCACATTTTACACTATATAAATATTTTCTTTTACTTCAATTATTTTCATCAAAATTTCTTACAATAATTATTTTTAAAGTGCTTGGCAACAATAATAAAACTATGAAAAAATAAACTAGCAACATCTAGGTAGTAAACTTTGTGAAATCCACATAGTTAGCAAGTTGCATATACCTTCAAGTGGCTAAGCATCTTTATCCATGATGTAATTTTCCAAGATAAGGCAACCTAGCTGTTAAGGCAACCTAAATGCACCCAATAATACATTATTGGGTGCAGGTAAATTCAAAGATTTTACATCTAAAGTATCTCAATTCTGCAAGGTAAAAGCCAAGAACCTACAATTTTGAAATATTTTATTAAGAAACTTATACCCATACCAGACCGCTATCCTAATGGAGATTCTTCTATCATGTAGATATACATTATATATCTATATTTGTGTTGATTTCAATAAATCAACAGTCGCGGCAAAAAGGGTGATCGTGGTAAGAACTATGGTTTGATGATAGCGCAGCTGCCATAGATTCCAAAGCGCTGCACCGTCGTTTCACATGCACAACACAAGAAGTTAGGTAGCGGGTTAGCTGAGCCAATTTCTTGCCTTTCTAGCGTGCTAAACTGTGGGCCGCCATCACCGTTTAACAAGTCTGATTTGGTTCAAACTCAAACTGGCGGGCAGCAAAAAACGTCCGCTTCTCCAACTAATCAAGTTCACAACTTGGCAACTAAAGATAAACGTTTGACGCTATTATATACTTGCAAGGGCACGTTGCCATTTTATAATAGTGTTTATCTTATAATTAATTATTTTGTATGTTTATCTAGGTATTTTGAAATGCTCATATATTTTGCCTTTGTTTGAATTAAAATATTAAAGATTTAGAAATGATTGGGAAAAATGTAAAAAAAGAAAAAATTTGACATATATGATGGAGTTAGAATGGAGAGGGGTATGGGTTGATGAATTCTACCCCCCTACTTTAGATAGGATTCAAAAGTAGTAGAGGAGGATCTCTAGTATATTGGAAGTTAATGTATAAATGTTGGTTGGAAGAAAGAAGAAACCTCAAAACTTTGATATTAGAGAACTTTCTGTGCATACAAGATTTTAAATTGAAATTTAAAAAAGTGGTTCTTTGTGTAATTACCTTTTCAAAATGAGTTTACAAATTTGATTTGAAGTTAGAATGTAATGTTATGAGGATTTGAATTTTGGAATTAAAAAATCAAATTATGAAAAAAGGCTAAGACTTCGATAAGCTATAACTTATGATTTATATATCATTTTGCAACAAAATTTGAGAAAAGTGAATATCTTGGTTTTATCTTTTTTGAAGGTCATTGAATTTGTAATTTGAAAGTTGGAAGAGAAAGTTATGGAGGTGTAAAAGATTGAAGGTGGCTGCTTTTTTGTTGAAAAAAAGCCAAAATTTTGAGGAGCTACAAATTTTGAATAATATAGAACTTTCTTTTTAAAATTTTTAGAGTGATAGATTGTAATTATAGCTTTCCAAATTATTGTCAATCATTATATTTGGAGTTTTATTGAAGGAATTATGGTGTGTAAAAATTGAAAGATTGAGTGCTTTCTAAAAAATTGAGACTCAAACTTTAATTGACTAGAACTTTCAGATAGTGTTTTAATTTGTAATGAAATATTTACGAGTTGTAGTCTGTAATATCATATTTTCAAATTGATATCACATTTATATGGGTGGTGTGTAGGACAAAAGTTATAGAGGATTAAAAATATAATATTTAGTTTGCATGGAAGAAGAAAAGTTTCTATTTTGAACTTGCATAACTTTTGGACAATTGTTTGGATTGAGTTGAAATTTGGAAGGATATTAGAGAGTTAAAAGGACTTTTTATAATGCTAATATATTTAGCATTTGAATTTTTGAGCCATTTGTGACACTAGATAGAAGGTCGCAACTTTTTTAGGATTTGTTAATTGTGATATTCTCTATTGTTTTTATTAAAATATGAAGACTTCAAGACATGAAGATTTAAAAATCTGAAAATATGAAGATTTCAAGATGAATGTTTTGAGTATATTTTTATATATGTGTGGGAAATGGCTTTATTATTTCTAGTTGGTTTTAGAGGCTCGTTTGTCAATTTATTTTCATTCTGTTTTATAAATTTTGTTGCGGGCAGTTTGGGTTAAACCAAACTTAACTTTATTTATTGTTGTAGTGACAAAGTGAAATTGATCACCCACATGGTTGAGACTTGTTCTAGTCTCACGATCTGGATTTCTGGCTAGCAGATCGTGAATTTGATTTTAAGGTCTTATCATACAGACGGCAGCTCGTATTTGCTGTCTCAATTTATCCGTTCCATATCTAGTAGACTCTTATCCTTATTTTGACCCATATACTTCTAGAACCAGTTACAGGATAGGCCAATGAAAGACAAAAAACTGAAGATTTGAAGAGTGAAGATCAAAGACTGACAACATTTTTTAATTAGCGACGTACAATCGCAGTTAGACACCATGTGTGTTCTCAAGGTGTGTTCTTTTCAATCCGACACCACTTAATAATTTGGGATACTGCAAAGTCTTGAAAAATTCAAAAAAAAAATTCGTAAGATTTGCTTTTCAACAAACTATCATAATAAGTTGTTTTTATGGGAAAAAGTATTGTAAATCACTTTATATTAAAGGGCAAAGTTACAACTCATTTACCCTACAAGTAATTATAGACTAACCTTGAAACTTCTTGGATGTGTTTTTCTAATGATAATTGATAGTCCTAATCCATGCTTTTTAAAATTAGCTTAACAACCGACATGTGGCAAAATTTGATTGTGCAAGTAGTGTTCACTACTCCAGTTTGGATTTAGAATGAGTGCCGATTTCTATTGGATGGTTGAAAGGATCCAAGATTGGACCTCTAGCCTCCAGCTTAAATGAGCCTCTAGTTCCGATTATTAATGGAAATTGGCCACAAATGATAATCATCTCAAACATGGGGATCAACTTTGGAAACCTATTAGAGAAAGTTATGTCTAAGGTAAACATACCCAATTTTGACCACCTATCCAATGTCATTTATATGTTTCTAGGGGGGTGATTTTGGTATTGAAAATCTAACAATACCGTAGATAGCTTATTTTGTAATATAGAATATAAGCTATCTACGGCTTCCATAGATTTCAAAACTAAAACTACCACCTTAAAAACATATGAACAATATTGGGTAGATGGTCGGAATTGGGTGTGTTTACCTCATAATTTGGGAAGAACTCGCAGCTAGTACAAAACCAGTTGGTTGAAATGAAAAAAATCCATTTGCACTGATTTACAAACATCAGCTAAAAACCTAGTTGAAAATCTATTTTTTTTGTATATTATGAAATAGAGAAAATAACAGATATAGTTCCTTGATAAATTGGTTCAATACAAGAATTAAAGGAAATCAACCGAAAAATCTCAAACATTTCCCAAACCTTTGTTTATCTTAGGGCCAATTTCCATAGGAACCAGACCTAAAGAGGGCCTCCAAGATGACCCGGGCAAAGTCAAAGAAAAATTTTGAAATTTTTATTGGACATAGGGTTTAGAAAAGAACCTCCAATCAAGGGTCCATGACTCCATACCTCTAGGATTGCAAATCAACTTTTGCAAAATCAAAGGCTAGAAGTCTAGCTTGGACCTCTCTAGCATCCCCCCCCCATGGAAACTGACTCTTAAGGTAGAAATACCATAAATGATCACTCCCCAATAACAGTAGTGTAGATTGTTCTAAAACCAACAAGAGTTAGCTTTGATAAAGATTTTGAAAAGGTGCTATTTCCTCACATTTGATTGGTTCAAACTTGTTTCAGAACAAGGTTCTAGAGGTAGCCGTTTAACCCCTAAAGGATCGTTGTCACTTTGGAGACCGTTTGGGTTTCAGTCATATACCTATGAGTAAACTTCTTTATGTAATTTTCTGAAACTTTTTTGGAGATGGAGAATTCAAAGATCTATGTGGGCATTAAATTTTTTCTTCATTCCGACATTCATTGAAGAAGTTATACATGTTTTTTTGAAATTTTGGGGAGGGCTACCCATTGAGGCAGCCCAAAAACTTCTTTAAAAATTATACATTTTTAAAATAAAATTTTGAAACTGGTTTTTTAGATTTTTATATAGGTGAGAAGCTTTGAATCATTCAATTTCAATCAATGACATGAAAGTTATAAGGAGTTTTTGTTTGCGGGCAATTATGGATTCTATACTCTAAAATAATCTTTGAAGTCATTTATTTTACTCAATTTTTAATATTTTGGAAAAAAAACTAAACTGAAGGAAGTAGATTGTTTGTTACAACATTACAACCGTTGGAATTTGCATTTTTCATTTCAATAATTAAATTCTTAACAATTTAGTGTTTTGACCCATTCTCTACTTCTTTTTATTTATTGATTTTTCCTATGTATTGTATAGTTCCAATTGATTTGGAAATTCTCCCACATATACCTAACTTGGTCTTCTACTTGAGAAAAAAAACCTCAACTTTGCGTAGAGCAAATTTTTTGATATAGGAGTGGTCAATGGCATCTGAAATTTTTAAGTAGTATGAAAAAAAACCTTTTTTCTTCACTTCATTTGTAAAAATCTCACTCCTTGTCATTTGGAATAAGCTCAATTTTTTTTCCCAAGTACCTCATGCTGTCTAGAGCAAGATCCTACGGTTGAGTTTCAAAATAAAATAAAAATAAATACCAGTCCTCTCATTCCCCCCAAAGTGGCAGTTTTCAATCTTTTTCACTAAAAAAAATGGCTCCGTCCTTTAGGGGTTAAGATGCACCTATGAAACCAAAATAGGTCAAAACCTTAAATCCACATTTATATTGCATGAAATATTCGTATTCATTTTTGAATTTTTTTTTTTTTTTTTTTTTTTTCACTCTTCCTTATCCTTGCTTCTACACAGATTGAGCTTAATTTCTGAAGAAATTCCCCATATCTTAGAGGGCTTATTTTAACCGTTTATGATATTTCTACCTTAGTGTACCTTGTCTACATCATACCAGGAGAGCGGCAGCAGCAGTGACGTTGTGACCGCAATTGAGCTACACGTCACTTGGGGCCGGCACGGAAATTATTGCGGATCCAGCTTTATCACGGTTTGACTTGGGTCACGTCAAGCCGAGGTTGCGGTTTTAGGGTTTTCACAACGACGAACATCGTGTGGACGAGCTTCAAGGAGTACAAGAATTATTGTCCCACGTGATTGTCCCCCTTTGGCAGATGCCTCGGATCAATTCTCAGTACAGTGACTACACCGCGTTTGCAAGAGCATCTTCACCAATGCCTGGAAAATATTAGAAGCCGGGGAACGGCACGGCACTTAGAGCATGTCTTGCAGCATGCTATCTAAGCCCCGTGTTCCGCAGTCGTAACGGTTTCCTCTTTTTCAATCCCTAACAACATTTGACATGTCCTTGTGCAGGTCGTGGGGCCTTCAGATTGAGCCGCATTCTTGTCAAATTTAAGCTTTCGGCAAGTCCCCTTCACTGTCCGTGACAAGCACTGTTCACGCACTGTTCAAGCACGCCCCCACTTCATAGCCAGGTGTACCCATATGTTTTGTTTGCGATTTGTTGTAATGCACGTGCAAGCCTTGAAGGTTTCATGGTTGCAAAAAAACTTCAAGCCTCATAGTGAAGGTTCGCGTCATTCTCCCAATGAAATCTCATTTATCCAAGTGTTGCAAAGCAATCTATAGGAGATGCCCTTAGATTTGTGCATGCCATCTAGCAACTTGTTGTACTAAATTTCAACCAGTTAGAAGCATCCTAATGTCCAAAAACTATAAATTATGTCGTTCATCGTTCAAGCATCTTGACTAATTGTAAAAGGAGAAGGTAAAATTTATCAAAGTTGTGACTGTACTAGTCCCTCAAGGGTTGCTTATCTTAGGTTGCTGGTTTACAGATTTACAGAGGCAAAGAGAATTTGGAAATGGGTTCAAACATTTAACCCCTAAATGCCTAAGGAACCAAATTTTGGTGTTCAAGTAAACTCTGAGATTTTATTGAAGGCAAAAATTTGGATGTTCAATTTTTATTTTGGAGAAGCGCTAGTTTGAAGTTAGTTTCAATATTTGATTTAAGGTTCTCCATAATACATTCCAATTTTTTTTGTGGAAGCTGAATTGCAAGCCTGCTTGTTGGGCACTAAAAATTGTGCTAAAAACATCACTAAAGAGCCTATGAGACTATGACTAGCTTGCACTTTAGAAAAATAGGCACCAAGTTGAAAATAAAGTCAAGATCCCCATTAGGTAACGAGGGGCCTTTTGTGTAAAATCATCATATAATAAAATCCACATGTATTTTTGAGCTAATTTCACTTGGGAACTTGGGAACTTGGGATGTCTCTTTTAAAAAAACTCAAATTTATCTACCATTGAATTCTCTTTGTTCATAATGATTTTTAACCAATAATTTGAGCTAAAATTTCCTATTGTATGAAGTGGTAACTTGTTGATAGAATGACAGCTACATTACAAGCTCATTTGTGAAATTTTTGATATGGCTTTGGAAGGAGAGCCATTAATTTTGAAGAAACAATAATAAATTTTAAATAACCTAAATAATCATAATTAGTTGTTTTCCAAATTTGAACACAAAAGTTGTCATTTTGGCATAACAATTTTTAGGAACTTGCAATATAATAATAAACTCTATTTTCATTCACAATTAGTCACAACTTTCTTAACATCTGTGTGGTATTTTGGGATTTTTTTGACAGCACCATGGCACCATCTACAAGCCTTAAAGTTCAAAATCATATGGTTACACTTTTCTATCAATTTTTAATAATGATAAAACTACAATTTGAAAACTTCCAAAATGCCTTCTTGAAACAAGGAAAATAGCCTTGGCCTTGGGCATTTACGGGTTAATACACTCTTTTCCATGCAAAACTGAAAATTTCAAACTTTCTAGCACGGTTGAGTATGCAACTCCATATTTGTTAAATTCGGAAAAGTGGAAAACGCGGTTCCCAAATTGAACTTCACCTTAAACCCAAAAGTTATCTTAAACCATATTTGAAGGTATTAGATTTGATCTGAGCCACTAAAATTTTTTCCCTCACAAATTCCTCCTTACACATGAGGACACGTGTACCAAAAAAAAAGTTGCTTAAACCTAAAACTTGGTTTAAGGTGATCACCTTAAACCTTCAGAAATCCCAAATAGTTCCCAAATTAACTAATATGGCATTATGCATGTCGATGACCAATAGACTAAAAAATACTTGAAATTTTTGACCCATACTAAATTGCGTTTCAACTACTAAAGTATTGCTGTCCATGTGAAGGACGGCAGATAAATAAACGGAAAATATTGAAAATAGGCCTGACATAATTTAAGAAATACCAAAAGTAAACCTCACCAAATATCAAAAGCAAGCCTTGCAACTTTAGTAGCCAAAACATTGTGCATAATTGTCTATTTAAACTGGTTTGTGCCTTTGTGGTAGCTTTACTTATAGAGTTATAATCACCAACTTCAAGACCACTGCATCAATTGCAATTTTTAGTCATTAGTAACGTCATATTTGTTAATTTGGGAAGAAACCCTGATTTTGGGAATGAACTAGGTTTAAGGTAAGCACCTTAAACCGAGTTAAATGGTTAAGGTGAAGTACAACTTGGGAATTTGGTTTCCTCAATTTAATGAATATGGCGTTTAGTGTGCTTTGAAATTCCTTACTCTTTTTATAAAACTTGCACGTGCTACAAATGACAACATAATGGTATCCTCTATCATCATGTTGCAAGTGTGCCTTTATAGGCAAGAAGTGGATGACATGTTTATATGCACAAGTGCTTCACAACATTGTGTCACCAAGAATCATATGAAGAGATTGTGCATCTTGTGTTGCAAAGGGACTTTCTGGAATTAGAAGAACAAGAGGAGGTTGCATTTGATGTAACCATGCTAATACCAAATACTCATCAATCACAAAGCCAACTTAAAAAACATGCACTCATACTAAAGAACAAAGAATTTCAAAGTCATATATTGCTATTAATGCGATGGTTTTAATCATGATTGTTACTTTGGATGAGATTTGGTTGTTGGACAACAAATGCAAACGTACAAAACAAACAACATGGACAGACATGTCTGTGTTCTCTTGTTTTTTAGGACATTTTAAGGATTTTTGACCTAAAATAAGAAGAATTAAACTCTTGCTTTTCATTTTTAATACTTGATATGGCTTAAATCCACATCTTGATTGCATGTTGGCAACAACAAGTATCACTAGGATGTATGGGATAAGTTTTTTTGTCATATTTTATCATTTTGTTGAAGTCAACTATGAGTTAACTACATTAGATAGACCATGAGCTCAATTAGACACTTTGAGTGTACAAGCAAGCGGACATGCAAACGGTCCAATGTGACAACCAACGGTCCAACACCATATTCATTAAATTGGAAAAATCAAATTCATAAGTTGTACTTCACCTTAACCATTTAACTTGGTTACCTTAAACCTAGTTCATTCCCAAAATTAGGGTTTCTTCCCAAATTGACAAATATGACGTTAACCATGGTCTTGGTTGCTATAAACAAAGCTACCACAAACCAATTTAATTTAGAAATAAATAGACATGCGCAATGTTTGGCCGCTAGAGTTGCAAGGCCTACATTTGATATTTTTCAAATGTCAAGCCTATTTTTGATATATGGCCAGGCCTATTTTTGATATTTTCCCATAAATAAATATTAGAATTATTAGACTCATTGCCCTTGTTCGCTTTGAAATTGATAGAAACACCATATTTGTTAATTTGGGAAAAACGGTACATTTTGGGACTTTCAAATTTTGAGGTGAAAGTTTTAGGTGGCCACCTAAAACCTTGCTTAGCGTTTTTTTTTGTACACGGGTCCTCAACTTAGAGGAGGAATTTGTGAGGGAAAAAATCTTAGTGGCTTAAACTAAATCTGATACCTTTGAATTGAGTTTAAGGTAACTTTTTGGGTTTAAGGTGGAGTACAAAGCATAACATTTAGTAGCACAACTGTGAGCTGCCTTGGAGGGTGTGGAATCTTCCACACCATTCCATCCTATGGATGGAATGGTTGGATGAAAATCATGAAATGGTGTGGAATATTCCACACCCATCTTTGATTATGGGGACACTTGGTTAAATTTTTCAGATGGTTTATGAAAGAGAGGCTTAGTTTAGTGCACATACGTCAATGTGGGGAGCCAACCATGTTAGAAAAAAAAAAAAAAAAAAAAATCAAAATAAAATTCATAGATGATACTTGAAGAGAGAGAAAAGCAGCCTCTCTTTAGGCTACTGAATGTTATGAGTGGGACATCTTTTTTTCCCAAATTAACGAATATGGTGTTTAACGAATATGGTGTTTAACGAATATGGTGATTAACGAATATGGTGTTTAACGAATATGGTGTTTAGAGTGGTAGGTGACTAGGTGTCGAAAGCCCTACACCCTTGTGGGGTACGTACTACGCAGCACAATCTGTGTCAGTCGGTTGTCACAACCAGCGGAAGGACCGGAAGGGAGGGAGCGGTTGACGGTTGAGAACTGCGCACCACAAAGGTTTCGGGCAACACCACCCCTTCCCAATGTTCCCATGTGCACAAGCCCTGGCTGGTTCAAAAAAGAGCTCTGCCAGGCAATTTCCAGCTTTCTGTGGTCCTGCCTTCGATCATCATCAGTAGCAGCCCCTATCCACACTAGCACTAGAATTCTGACTGACTGTGGCAGGGCCATCAGGCCATGACAGTAAAAAAAGCGGTGCACATCACCGCTTCTTCGAATGTACGAGAGCAGACACAGCTGAAGACAGTTTAAACGGTACTGTAGTGTCATTCATTAGTATTGGCACCTCAAAGTCTTCGTATTATACTAGTATCTAGTATCGATCGAAAACTTCGCACTCACGCTTCGGGGCACCGCTGCATTCCGCACGAACACGTCGAACTGACAAATTTGAGTGCAGCCGGTGCCTGGGTGGCCGGCGTACGGAGTTGACAGAGGATGCGGGAAACGTTAACATATAACGGGATATTAGGTAGATATGGAGTTATGCAACTATATGAGGAGCGTTAAGTATCATGTTTTCAAGCTGGTATAATGTGTCATCGACCTGTTTTTCCCATATTACTACAATGCACACTTGTCATATTAAGCTTCTCATAATTTTGCTACAATAACTTTTAAATTCTTTTCCTTCCCATGAAGAAGTTGATTTTAAATAAGACTCCATAAATAAGCGCATACTCCATATCTACCTAATATGGGGTTATATCTTCGTCACTGCGATTCTCATTCTCCCGGAATCTCAACCATGTAACAGCCACCTGTTCAGCTTTCCTTCCAAGAGTGAACTTCCATGTTGGACCCAATAAACGACAAACCATTAAAAAAAAATCACAGTTAATTTGTTTCTCGTTTTTTTGAGTTTAATATTTGCGGGCAGCTCGGAAGTTTGATCGATCTCAACCAGGAGTCTTAAAACTGGTGTCTTCTTTGGAACTTCGGTGGTGGACTGGGGGGAGTGTGAGACCTGATTACAAAGGGAGTCGCACCATGAGTCCTCAAGGTTGTGCGCACAGTCAAATGGCGGGCGGTAGCTTTACCAACTTCAGCATCAACTTGCTGATTATTCGCAACATTCATGCATCTCCTCTGAAAATTCAGATGCTGCCATGCACGCATGCACATAATGTGCTGGGCACGTGTGGCTGCAAATTAAAACTCCTTAGGATAACGCTCGAAACTTGGAAGAAGCACCCATTTGACATTCCCTACGAAGAAAGAGCGGTGCGGTGCTCAGATCTACGTTCACTAGATTCTAGAACTTACAGCTGTGTGCCAGAGTTTGCATCGTCAATTTCGTCGTATAAGTGGACACTTCTTTAGATGGGCGTCTTGAAATCTACACCATTCCTAAATTTTAGAGCTTAGTGTACTAGAATGTCGCAATTATTGGCCTGAACATAAAACAAAGTTGACGCTGTTGGTAACTACCAGGTGTAAAAGACGTAGAAATTATTTAGATTTCTACGCATTGCACGCGCAGATGTTGGTCTTTTTAAGTAGGTACATTTCTCACCACCAAGAGTTTCATGCGCGGCTTCTGCATCTGTACTAAGCTTATAAAAATGACTTGCAAAATGACGTCATTTTGTTGAAAGCGAAACTGACGTGTTGCAACTTGCGAGTCACAACAACATCCCCTACAATGTCATCACTAAACCCGCTCTTAACAAGCAAAAATCTTAAAGGGCAATGGCCAAGGGCCACTTCACACTATGTCCGACCAGGTGAAGAGGACATCCGATTAAGTGGCCAAACTTTGTAGAGAGGCTAAACAAATGTGCTGAAGAAATAGGCAATAAAATATTGTTTTAGAAACCTTTGACCAAGCTTAGCATGAAGCCTTCAAAGGCCAATTTCAAAATTCAAACTCTTGGCAATGAATTTCCATGGTTTCTTAACTTGAATGATCACAGTGTGAAGCCTCCTAAGATCAAGCTCAAAGTTCAAAGTTGTATCATTTATTTGTCAATGATTTTCCAAATCTAATGATCAAGATCTTGTTAGCTTTAATTACTTTATGAAAAGAAATTTGATGACCTCTCAACCATAATTTGGGTTTCTGTTTTTGCTTAACCCAAACTTCTTTTGACAAGAAATTGTTGTTTTGGATATAAAAAAATGTCATGTAAGGTCAGGGACTTTGGATTTTGGCGGTTTGGCCTTTGATATGAAGTATTGAGAGGCCAAAGTGCCAAACTCTTAACTTCTTTCAATCCAATTAGTGGAAATTGACAACCTTTTGACCTTTGGTTATAGTGTGAAGCGGCTCTAAGTTGCACTAAGGGCTAGTTTCCATGGGGGTTGGAGGGGTCCAACATGGATGTCCAGCCTCCAATTCTACAGAAGTCAAACTATATTTGAGGACTTGGACCCAAAATCAAAGGTTGCTCTCTAAATTCTATGCGTCAAGAAGATTTCAGAATTTTTTCTTCATTCCGCCCATGGTCACCCTGGATGGGCCTCCGGCTCTGATCACCCATGGAAACTGTCCCTAAGCCAGCAAGGAAAGCACATGTTTTCTCGGTGTTGAACATTTGAGAGCTTCCGGTATACATATTTAGTAATTAAGGCATTACCAGACATTCCACAGAGGATCAGGGCTATTATCTTGGGCTATAAAAGGTTGACTCCTGTTAGCGTCATCCAACACCAGAGGAATTTGGGAGGGAGCTGATTTTTTACCACATTATCCGCACATTTATTTCACGAAAAAAACATTCTTCTATGCTGAAAATCTACTCTATTTATCCCCTGCCCCCACCGCATTCAGCTTAACCCTCGCCGCACTCGGTTCAACTGCCAATCTCTCATGGTACCGGTGATTTTCTATAAAATCCACAGGGATTTCTGTACTTGCTCAAGACGAGTTGGAGTTTTCCGTGAGCCCAATGTTGTAGATGGTGAAAGTGTGAAACCTTATACAATCGGTTATTCAGTAAAAAGGCCACCGAAGAAAATTGAAAGGGCAACCAATAAAGAGACTAGAGAAATGTAGACACCATACAAGAACATCACATACCACCAACTACACTGAATATTGTATTTAGGTTGCCTTAACAAAGGTTGTCTTACCATGTAAAGTTACTTCATCATCTCATGACTTATTGCTAGTTGGAAGTGCATGCTATCCTCTAGATCCTAAGATTTCATATGGTTTACAACGTAGATATTGTTAATTTGTTTTTTAGCAGCTTTGTTGTTATTACCATGCCATGGTTGTTACATTGCACCCATTTTTTTGCTTGCCCGTACGCTTCAAGTGGCCGATTGAGCTCATGGTCTATCTAATGTAATCATTAGTCAACACATAATTGACTTCAAAAAATGATCAAAAATGACAAAGAAACTTACTTCATACATATTGCCATGTTGGTGACACTCATTGTTGCCAACATGAAATCATAATGTGGATTTAAAGCCATATTAAGTAGTTTGATTCTTTTAGGTAAAAACCCCTGAAAATGCCCTAAAAAATTAAACAGGACGAACATGTCCATCCATGCTGTTTGTTTTGTGCCTATTCTATCCAATAGCTAAATCTTGCCTGAAGTAACAACCATGTACTAGGCCCTTTAAAATTTGTTCACTGCAGTACTTATTGATGGAAAGTACTGTAGCATCAGGAAATATTTATATTGTGCAAAATGTCGAGAAATTATTGTGGGGCAACCTAAACACAATGTTCAGTGTAGCATTCATTTTTAGTCACCACCCCCAGATAGTCTAGCAAGGACTCAAGGAGAACTAAATTTTTTCTGACCTACCCCCGCAAGATCCGGCCTTTGTGTGGCGTGAAATGCTTCTGCCACATCGACTACATTCGACCGGGCAGTGGAAAAGATGCTTCGATTCCGAAAAGGCAGCTGGCAATCCGCTAAGGACGTTGCCCACGAGCTACAGTAATCATGGTTATCGCGTGGTTTTGCACTAGAAATAAGACCAGACAACCTTCCATCAAACTTCCACCACGATGCAGGCCGGTAGCGTTCCCCGGTCGGAGTAGGATAACTTGCATCAAGCCGGCCCTTTGACCGTCTCCCCACCGCTCCTGCGAGAGCGGCACCACGGTCCACCCACTGGCACAGATTCAAGCAGCAAAGCAAAGCCAATCAGGATTTTAGTACAAATGCTCGCTCTCAGAGCACGCCAAAGCTCACTCCCCCAAGCCAGCTTCAGTCTAGAAACCCTTGTCGCATAACACAGCTTGCTTGCGTACGCACACACGTCTTCCTCCACAAGCTTGCGATCGGGACGTAACGCGTGATTTCTAGTGCAGCTTGGTGTAATCTGTGTCTTCCTAAGCGGCGATCAGTGCAGGCTGTCTTTTTTCTAATTAACGATGCCGATGTCCACTGCTGCTTGATTTCGTGCTCGGATGAATGCTGCTGTTGCTGGAGGATCAAACCGCGTAAGGTGAATGCCACCGACTTCTAATTTGGTACCGGAATTGAAGTACTCGTGAATCGTACGTGTTGATTGAGAGATGTTTATTTATCATAGTATTCGATTGAAGCGTACTGATCTGGCTAGTTTCGGTGATTGCAGTCGGAGATTGTTGCGAGATCGATGAAGTTCAGAGAAGAGTAGCAAGCAGAGCCAGCGACGTACTCCCGTTCCCGTTCCGTTCTCGCATGCACAGTTTGTTGGCGGTGAAGGGAAACTACAGCAAGGTTTGAGTTCATGAATGCAAGTTCAGAGAAAAATGGGTGTGTATTTCTTTTAAGTGGTCTGATAAAGTGAAATGATCTGTAATTGTACGTCTTCACAGTCACTGCTCTTCATTCTACTTTAGAATGTGTTTTTAGTTGTTGAATGAAGTTAAAGACATGAGAAAATAGTTGTTGTAAATCTTGTGCTTCAAGACATGCTTGAATGAATGCATGTCATGAAGTCATGTAAACAACTACATTAAGTGTCATCTATAATAACATAACCACGAGGTAGTATATTTGATTGGTTTGATTGAAAAATCATGATGATTTTATAACATACTCGTTTTTGATTAGTTCTTTGTTTCATGTTTTCTAGTATTGGTAACATAACATTTTGCATTCATGTATTATTACTTGTGATTTGTGTATATGTGAATTCATGCATTGAGTAACATCTACATAAGTTATTAAAACATGTCATAGAGTAGAATGAAAGCAGTGATTATGTAGGGTCATTTTACTTTATCAGACTGTTAATTAGAACAACATTTTTGTTTTATTTGAACTAACATTTGTGAAAACTTACCGTGTGTACTTCTCCTACATTGCAACAAACTTTATTTGCAAGGAAATAAAACCAAAGATTCTTATGCTTTTGGCATATATCATCAACATAATCGAGTGACATTTGCAGGTAAGTAAAGACACTAAAACTGGTACTAATCTGGGTTAGATCGTTTTGGGGCGTAACAAATTCCATTCTTTGCTGATTTCATGAGAGTCTGAGATAAGGTCCTCAGGTCTTCAAGGTTTTTAATCTCGACCCTAGGGCAACTAGAGTCCTGTATGTGGTTGCAACTAAAGAATATGAGGAAGGTTTTTGAATTTAACATGATCTATCAGTAATAGGGAGAGTATCATTAATTCCCGGTTTTGTTTTGGAAAAAAAGGAGCCAAGTTTCAGGTAAATGTATCAGTGAGTCGTTAATGGAGGCATGATCAAGCTTTAAGGATGATATGTTGATCTTCAATGTTCATAACCAGTTCTTGGATGTGCTTCAATAACTACATCTTTGAAAACATTTATGTTTGCATTGTTTTTTTACTTATTGAACTTGTGGAATTTGTCAGCAACATTCCCTGATTAAATCTAGTTCAAAAACTGAACTGGGTTATGCACTCACATTGTATTAATAATCATGTAGTTATCATCTGATACATCTTTCTTAATTGTTGGTTGGATTAGGTGCTAGTCTTCAATACATGTTCACATTTGTTCTTCAGGTGAACAACTACCGGTGAATATATAAAGACTAAACATTGTTGAAGAGTGGAATGATGCTAACCTTATAAGACATAAAGCTAACAGAACATACCGAAGTCTTTCTTTTCAATTAATAACACCTACATTTATGTTGTTTGCTTCATCGAAAAACCCAGGATTAGGATCACAAAATCACATTAGGTATTTAATTAAGTTTGTAGGTTACATTACTTTCATACGTATGGCTTCTTGTATAATTCCCTTCGTTTCATTTTTTCTCCGTCTAAATTCTGAAATATTACGTTGCATTGACCGAGTTTTTTAGGGTTTGTTTTGGACAAGGATAATGCCCCTGGAGAATTGTAGAGTATACATTAGGCGCTCCTTTTTTCTGGTATGTTTATTTGAGGTGAGAAAATATCACTGTGATTGTGAGAAAAGTAAATGACGGTAAGTCATTTCGTAGATTTTCAAGTATATGACCCACTTTCATTGTTCTAAGTTTTACAAGGAGTGATGAAGATTTTACAATGAGTATAAGTTTGTTGTCTAAATGTGTTTGTGCACACTTTTGGGTTGTTTCTACCTATACAAGCTTGAGTATCAGACTTGAGCTCCTGCATGCCCATACACGCTCCACCTTCTAGCTTGCTTGCATGCGCCATTAAATGTTCTTAGGGTTTAGTGGTTTACTGTAAGATTTGAAGTTGCTTGAGTTCGTAATAATCTGCGTTTCCAGCGATCTTGGGGTGTATGTGTGGGGAGTGCGAGCCATGCAGCTGCCAGGTACATCCATATTTAGCCTTTGCAAATGCTTTATAGCTTGTTTTTTGCTTTTAAATGATATATTACTGGCTTGTAGTTTATTTTTGAACCGTAAGGGATTATGCTAAACTTTCATTGATTAACTGGAAATTTCAGAATTTTTTTTAATTACGTATTCAAACCTTACAAATAGTTGTCATCTTATGCACTTGACTAACTTAGTCGTAAGTATCGGCTGTCACCTAAGTATGCATGCATGTTAGGGCCGCTTTTCACTAAAGGCCATGAAAACTTGGGGCCATTTTGGTCAAAATTTCAGCCCAAATGGCCTCAAGAATGGCCCCAAGTGTCCATTATGATATGAATATAGTGGGGTTAACTCTCGTGTGTAAGGGCTTTGAGGTCAAAAAGTTGAGGCCAAATGTCAATAGAGTAAATCTTGAAAATTTTAGGAGAAAAGGGATTAAATAAGAAATTAAGGATAATTATTTATATTTTTACTACATCCTATGGTGTTGGCTGTTGAGTATCTCAAAAAAATGTTTTTTATTCAAAAAATCATATTTTAGTAAAATCTGAAAACAGCCCTAGGTCTAAGAATTGACTTCACATTTCTAGGAAACCCAATTTCTGAACTTGAGGCTGTGTCAAATCTTGACTTTTAGATATTAAAATACATTATGAAAAATTAACCTTGACTCCTAGTGTAAACTATAAAGGCCTTGAGAAAACGGCCCTTAGTTCCTGTTTTACTTGAAAATAACTTTGTATTGGTGAATTTTTATACACTAGATAAGCTGAAGAGCCAAGAGACTTGTAAGTATCATACTCCCATAAACCTAATTGAAGTCTTGATACTAAATCACAAACATCTTGGCTCATAATGGCTTAGAATTAGGAGCGTTACGCATTAGGTTACCGATATATGGTCCTTTATACAACTCTCTTGAGTGAGTTGAGTCTCCGTTTTCATACTTATCTTCAACATATGGCATCTGCCCCAATCACTTAGCTTAAGAGGATAACTTAAATCAGTGGCAAAAGCTGGAAGCATAAGGTTATATGGACATGTGAGATATGGATCGTTGAGATGAATGACACAGTTGTCTTGAACACTGGACTTAGCATTGGCATTGGGACTATTTGAACTGTTATCTGATTACTGTATTTTACTTGGACTTAATGTGCAGTTGAGATCTCCATCTAATATATGCTACTGCATTGGCTGAGTTTTTGCTTTTAGGGTTTGATTTGGACCTGGAGACGCGAGAGAAGACTAGGGCTTGTGGAGTACAGCACCATGCAAGTGATGCAACGCTCTATATTTTTTCCAAGACGTGTATTTTAGGTGAGGAGCTATCAGCATCTTGGTTGTTACTCTGGACAAGACTTCAACACCATATTCAAGAAATTGGAAAAAAGAGGTGTCCCAACTTGTACTCCCCCTCAAACCCAAAAAGTTAGGTTTGAAGGTATCATATTCAGTCTGAGCCACTAAGATTTTTTCCCTTGTAAATCCGTCCTTTCAGGTGAGGATACGTGTACAAAAAAAAATGCTAAGCTCTATTTGAGGAGATCACCTCAAACTTTTGAAAGCAAATCTGAAAGTCCCAAATTATACCTTTTTTCCCAACTATTGAATATGGTGATCTTGACTAAAGGGCAAGATTGCATAGAGTTGGACATGTGTGTGGACCTAGCGTTGTGTTTTAGGTATTTTGACCTTAAAAAGAATGAATCAAAGTACCTTGTTTTATCTTCATTGTGTGACATGGCTTTAAATTTGTACCTTGACTTCATGTTGATAACTATGTGTATATTTAGCACGTACAAGGTAAGTCCACATTTGCTTTTTTTACTATTTTCTGAAATCAATTATGAGTTAGCTACATTAGATGGGCAAGAGCTCAATAACCCTCAATTAGGTGCACACGAGAAACAGGCAAGCGGATGGGCAGTTTGTCCATTGTGACAATAATGATCACCATGGTTGTGACTTGTGAGAAAGTTGCCTGATCTAGCTTCCCTTATGGCTTGATTCGTGTTTTGTAATACTTTTCTAAAATGTGTTCCTTGATCTGGTAACAGTAAAGTAATTAAACATATTTTCTGATCTATTGCATTGGAGTACAGGCAACGCATCCATTGTTTTGGGCTTTTGGCCATACCGCATATGAGTCTGCAGAATTGTAACGTCTCCGCCTCTCCGGTAACGTCAGCTTTGTTATATAGGTTTGTAATTCTCAAAACTGGCAGCTGTATAAGGAGCCTTGAAATGTAAATCTGGGTTTTAGAGCAGGGGAATGTTACAGTTGCTGGTGCTCTGATTTTTGGCTTGTGCTCATAAATACCAAAATCTTGTGATAAGTTTCAAGGCGTTGCACTGCACTTACCAACTTGGTGTTAATGAAAGGCTGCGTGAACAGGTTTTAGTGAGCAATTGACTACACAGATAACTCATATTAGTTCCCTTGCGAAAAACGTACGTAAGTGAGACTGTGTTCCTGTATTGTACAGTTTTTGGCTTTTTGCACATCGTAAGGTAGGTAGCTCAAAAACCGACACTTTAAGGGCTGATTTGCTTTTTCATGGGCTTTTTGAGACAAGAAGATTTGTGTTTAATTTTCAAACAAAATTAAATGGATGCCAAATGTAATACAATTTTTAATATTTTTTGAAACCTTATTGAATTGTTGATGAATTTTCAATTTTTTTTGTAGTAGGCATCTATTTGTGATTCTAGGTCTCCCATAAATCATTCTCCAACTTGTAAAGTGATGAGGTGAAACCAAAAAGTATGATTAGCTTGTCGCATAAAATACACTTTTTCTTTGATGACCAAAGAGGGTCCATTCAAGGACCACCTCATATCCATTCTTGAGCTATCTATGGCCTATGGGACTCTTTAAAAGAGAGGGGTTGTAATTCAAACTACCTACCTTATTCATGCAAGCAAGTTTTAATCAGAAGAGAGAAGTTTAGGTAGTTTGCCACTTTGCAATTTGCCCTATTA
This sequence comes from Ulota crispa, assembly GCA_963920765.1. Lineage (NCBI taxonomy): Eukaryota > Viridiplantae > Streptophyta > Bryopsida > Orthotrichales > Orthotrichaceae > Ulota > Ulota crispa. The sequence goes on along the minus strand of OY987247.1, from coordinate 14,153,522 downwards.
CTAGTGCACATGAATTCAAAAAGTAATCATAGAAGCTACAATACACCATATGCTATGGCTATGGTATCATCCAAAAGGTAATTGAGTTAAGGTCTTGTATCAAGTTTCAAAATCCTAAATGAAAGAAGTATGTGTTATTTATCAAGGTTTCAACGAGGTAGGGTCAATTTGAAGCTCAAATTTTAAATTGCCTATTATCACTCCCTTGGATGTTTATGTTTCTATAAGTTGCTACATGTTATGTCATACATGGTCATATTTTGTCATTTTCATTTTTGACCTTCTTCATCCTCTCTTTGACCTTTGTGATTGTCCATAAGTGCTAGCTAAGTTGACAAGATTCAATTGTTTTTGGTTTCTTACAATTGACATTGCTACAGTCCAGACGCTAGGGCTATACATTGTTTGTCTAATTGAAGTTGTCATAAGACTCACAAATAATACGCTATGTCTTGAGTAGCTTTTGGTCAAAGAAAAAAACTTGCATTATTATGTAAAGGACTTTGACTCTTTGAGACTTTTCTTGCAATACCAAGTAAATCCAAGTTTCAAGCAAAATCCCTATAAGATATGGGTGTTTGAAAATATAGAAGTGATAATAGGGCAAACTACTGCCCTTTTGTGATTTGGTTGAACTATAAGTAAGGTAAAATTTCTTGATAGCTACACTTCTTTGCAAGTGAGCTCTAATTTGAGGTGACGTTTAAGAGCAGTATTTGTGCGTATTTGAATACTACTTGCCATGAGAGGTTGAAGTCTTTTAAGGAGATTTAAGAATATGTGACCCACTTTTGGCGTCCCAAATTATGCAAGGAGTACCATTTTATCATGCAAATTTAGTAGTGCTTATACTTACCTTTACAAGCTTGAGATTTAGGCAGAAAAGTTCTACTAGATTCTTGAAAGCAACATGCTTGGCTTGCTTTGTATATAAAGGTTAGTCTTTGTGGGAAAACCTGTGCTAATCATGATCTTCATGGAGGCCATTTCTGTAGAGATAGGCAATCATGGAGGAATAGAGAGGATTCATGATGTTTGGTCTTTCATTGTTAGTACAAAAATGTCTTGTCCGTTCTTTGAGCAATCTCACTTCTTTTTTTTCTCTATTTTTGTTGTTTGTTGTGTCCTACTTGTTCCTCTCTCTACCTTCCATTTACACCCTTCATTTTCTACTCTTTCTCTCCCTCAATTCTTTGATGATTTTTCAACCTCCCTTTTTTGCCTTTTCCTCTCCCTCCCCCCTTTTTATTAGAGAATTACAATTTTTTGATGTTAATAGAAAATTTTGAGTTTATTGTAATACACAAATATTGTGATGTTTTGTTATAGAGCTTATGAATGATGATTTTTTAGACCCTTAGGCTTAGATTGAGCATTAGATATTTAGATGGTCATCATCAAAGCTGTGTTTAGATCTAGAAATGTAAAAAGTTAGCTTAGTTTGTATGAAATGAAACAAAATCTTTTCTTGTTGTTATGGCTAGGTATGTGGTTTCTCATAAAAGAGGTTCTACTTTAGTTTGAGTTACCTTGTCTATGACATGATAATTTTAGATAGATAGATTCTTATTTTTTTGGTTTAAAAACATGTTCCCACTTTAGATTTATAGATGAGTTAGTGAGGACCATAAGAATGGGTTTGAGTACATCTTTAGACTAATTTGATGTGGCATCACTACCCTCTTAGTCATTTACACTACATTGTGTGAGCATACATTCAATTTCTTGTGCAAATTACATAAAATACATAAGTGAAAAAAAAGAAGTGTATAGCTTGTAGCCTTTTTGTATTAAGCTAGATTTGAATATTGTAAGTACATTGAAACAAATCTTTAGTCTAAAATAATTCTTCTCTTGAGGTAATAAGATGCTATTTGGACAAAACAAAGTTTGTTCAAAAGATATTGACATAGGTCATAATTTACACTAGGTGGAAAGAATTAGAGGGGTGAAAGTATGAAATAATTGTTGACATACTACAACTTTGACAAATCATATGTTTACATATCTACTTTTGCTCATTTTTTCAAGAAAGAGAGTCAAAATGCCTCTATTAGTAGATTATTACAATGTCTCTGAAAATGGCAACTTCTATATATGATCTTAATATGCAAAAAACAATGAACTTAAAACCAATATCAAGTACTAAATTCATATATTTATAGGCTTGAATGTATTATCCCAACTAGTACATAAGGGATTGGGGATTGATTTAGGCTTAATACTGAGAAGTTAAAACTAGAACTTGGTTTTGGTTTCAAATGCTAGTTTAGACACATAAAGCAAAACTTAAAGACTTAATAACTTTGAAAGTTTAATTGTCAAAATAACAAGAAAATAGGAGAGAAGACAAAATAGAGAGTCTAAAAGAAAACAAAAGATATTAGCATCATAGACGGTCTATGAAAAATAAGATTTCCTTGTTAGACTTCTCGGTAGGGATGATGTTTTTTAGCATGGTAGTTGCACTTACATCCACTCTACCCTCACAAATTGAGTCGCTGATATTGGATTTGGATATATTCATCTAATAATTCCATCTATGGCTTGAAGTTTATTTTTACTTCAATTTTTTGGTCATTAGCTCATAAATAACAGTTAATAAAACAATATTTTGTTAAAGAGCTTCATCCATCTCACCAGTTTGATTGATGCCTGAGATTTTTGAACAAATCCAAAACAAATTTCATTTTAACTTGCATTAAAAACAAGATGTTTAATATGATTATCAAGTAGCCGTAAGGTAGGAGCACCCATAAACGTCAAACCAAGGGTTTTGAACTTGATGATTATTAATAAACAACTAGCGAATTATAGGATCCTATTAGGAACAAAAAAGTTCATTTAAAATAGAAGTCTTAGTTTTTTACTTAAATATTGGTTTGATAGGCTAAATATCTAAAACCAGAACGTCATTGACAAATGAAAACATGCAATTCAAGTCTCTTGATATATATTTTCAAAGCAATCATTATTATCTTTTTGTGTGTACTAAGTTTTGTGACAGTGGAAAATCTCAAACTTCGGTTGATTTACGTAACTTTTATACAACATAGTAAACATTAACAAGAAACCATCAGTATTTTGTGGTATGTAACATCCTTTGATGGTCAAAGAAATTCATCACTAAATTTGTAAACACTTCAAATTAGATGAAAAACAACCTCTAAGGAAGAAACACTATATATACATAACATTTGACAATGAAGGATAAGTTTACATTGTGTTTGTATGCACCTACACCAACAATGCACACATTAGAATTTACTACCAATCATTAGATTAAACTTAAGAGCCTTGTGTAAATTATTTTATTTTATTTTGAGCCTTTAATGCTATTATGTTTTATACTAAATGAATACCAAAAATCAATTTAGGTTTTCCTACCTTAAGGGATTTTGCCATCTCAACTTTGACATGCATGTATTTGTTTAATGAGGTGGGTAATAAAAGGGTCTAAAGACATGTGCCCTAGCACATTTGGCAAGTCTAGTCTTTTGGTTTTCATGGCAAAACCCGGTCTTTTAGTTTTGTCCATAACAATATTTTCTTTTGAATGGGACCATAAACCAAAAAATGAATCACTTAAAATTACAATTTTTTTTAGTATGCTTCTACTTTACACTTGGTGTTGAGATTGCCTCTTAATCTTATGTAGAGATTACAGTCATTACACTACATCATTTAGTAAACAAAAATATTTTCTCACTAAACAGTTGTATTTAAGATTGTGTACTTTAAAATTTCCAAAAAACAAGTAACTAGGAGAAAGTAAATTGGAGAGTTGCATTAGCATTTGGTCAAGACTAAGCATTTTCTACTCTCTTTGGTTTGTTTAACACTTTAGCCATCTTTTGGATAGGTTAATTGACCTAATTTTTCTTGTTAATATTGGTATTTTTAATTGTATCACCTATCAAGATAGTAAAATGGTCATGTGGTAAAATTTCAATACATTGATAAACATAGTAGAGGATTAGGCTTGAAATAGGTTGCCAACTTAAATTTGGAATCCAACAGACTTCATATGTAGATTAATCATGAAATTAAATTGTAATTTTATATACTCTATACATCACTCTAAAACCCATAAGTTAGAATTTATGATTCTAATAGGCCACTTCAAAATTCAGAAGCCATACAAACTAGAACTACAAGACTTGACAACATGTTAGGGCTTTAGGAAGTTTCAAAGTTAGAGATTTTATCATCAAAAATTGGATTGATTTGGCACAAATTTCATCATGATAAAACAAACTTTTGTGAACGTAGAAATGTACAATAGAGTATAAGTTCTTAATTCTAAGGCAATAATATGTTGTTATGTTTGAGGTTCCTCACTCTTAAAAATCTTGTTGGTTGCAACACATACAAGTTTGCCAAACATCTTCCCTCATCTCTTAGATTCCTATTACATGTGAAAAAGTACAAACAATAATCAAATGCTATTAAACTATGTTATCACCCCCTAGGCTAGGCCTCTATAATTTTTGCATTGTCACAAATTAACAAATTAAGCTAATTTGTGCACATCCTAAAATTTAATTTGTGCATTATTACAAATTAACAAATTAAGCTTTGTTAAGCCCATATTTGATATCAAAATTAACTGTGACAAGGCATGGAATTGCTTGCGTTGTAACACCCCCTCAAGTGAGAGGCCAATCAATGATTTACAATGCTCATCCTTCAAAAGTTTAAGAACAGAGAAGTCGGATTCAACTGTGACCATGTTAGGGGACATGGTGGCTATGCCGCCACAAAAGTTGTGTAGAGACTCAAAGCGGCCTTCAAGAATCCTCTAAGCTTCTTGAAACAAAATTGCAATATTGTTGCAACCATCCAATGATGCAATCAAAGTTGGTTCACTCGAGTAGGCAACCTTAATGATGTACCACATGCTGATGCAATCTTTTTTTAATAAAGGAAAAGTGGGCTTAACTTGTGCATACTCTTAGAAGTTAATTTGTTAATTTGTGCATCTATTTATAGAATGCACAAATTAGAGACGCTTGGGCCTAGGCAAAATGTCCTACTTAGGTTTTCTTTGATAAAACTTGAGTAACACAAGATTTCTTCAACCTACTTTCGAGCCTACTTTTCAAACCCCTTTTTGGACATTACAATGCTTGGAATGAAGAACTATTCCCTTCTTACTATCCAATGACAGGTGGTTTTCAACACAAGGACTTAATCAACATCTCATAATGGATTCCTTGTGTAGAATGTGTACACATTCCACTTGGCTAGTCTCACTTCTTGCCATGAAGCTCAATATTCATTACCTAAAACACTTTCTACTTAACAATTGATAGATAAAAATGTTGAATTGTCCTCAAGCTATGCAACTATATAGGCCAAGATGGTAACAATGTATAGGGAGTCTCAAAGTGTTCAATATCTAGTTCCACAAACACCCTCTAGTTCCTTTCACAACTTGGCTTTTAAATTTTGGATGGTAAATGAATTCAAACATGCCCATACTCCAAGAAACTTGTAGATATCAAACTATAAAGAACATCACTCCACATGTTCTATTGCATGTTTTGATAGTTTAAAAACTTCTAGGATATTTTACCACAAAGCTAACTTTTTCGTTCAAAAAGTAACTTTTCAAAAATGATTTCTCAAAGACACCATAATTGGAAACTAACAATCTACTCTCAACCAAAGAAATTCTTGTGAAAAATTAACAATACTTTATTAGTTTGAGAAGAATTACAGTTTTTTCTTTCAAATTTTATTGGTAAATATTCATTGGTGCAATCCCCTTTAATACCCACATTCATGAAAACATAATATTTAATGTTATTGAAAGTTCAAGCAAGGCTACTTACACTCTGTAAGAAATGTGAAGCACATTATTTATGGGAAAACAAGTTTCCAGTAAAACTACCCATCGTGTAGCAACAAGATGTTTGCATATGAAAGACAGAATACTATGGTTGAATATGACCAACTCTAGGAACATCACATTCAAATGTAACATCTTCCGAATGCAATGGCCTGTTTTATATGGATAAGATCAACAGTCAGTAAACATTTTTAGAAACCATAATTAGATTCTTATTCTAAAACAACATCATTGTACAATTCGTCTTCACATTCATGAAAATTGGACTACCTCTTCAAAGTTTTGCTTCAACTTATGCAAATAAACAGTGGCCCTAAGTTCCAACAATGTAGTTGTAAATTCCAAAGTATGGAGCTCAATCACATATAAGGTAGGAAGTTTTAAGGTGGTGCCCACCTAACTCATCAATGATAGTAATAGATATTTGAGGCAAATATGTTAACCATTCCTAGAAGTGCACGTTTTTAAATCAGTACCATTTTAGAGCCTCTTACGTTGCATAACACTTACAACCAACTAAATTGAAGCAACAAGACATACTAAAACACAACACATCCACCTAAGCTCAAAAGCAATTCCACTTGCAAGAAGATCAAACCTCAACTTCATCTTGGTGATTTTGAAATTTTGATAGCTTTTTTTTCACTAAGCAGTAGACTGGCCACTCAAATTTGAGAGTTTGTTGGTTATAAGTGTCATGCACTGTATGATGACTTACAACCTCTCAACTTGGAATTAAAAAAGAAAATCATAGTTTCAAACATACTGATAAAAACTTAACATGATCTAGTGACCAAAACTTATCTCCACAGATGTGGTTCTTGCACCTAAACTGACCTCTCACCAGCTCAACACATCTACCAAAAATCAAACGTTCCTGACTTGCCATGCTTTCACATCACACAAAGAGTATCCCCAACCTTATAGAGAAAACAAAAATAAAACAAAACAAAAAATGGTTCATGTGACCAAGTGCAAGCATGAATTCAGACATCAGATAGCAAGAACACTAAACATACACCACCACTTGCAGTCAAAGAATTGGGCAATAGCTAAATAACAACCTCCAATTCACGATACATGATCATTCGCAATCCAACCTTCAGTTGGACACAAGATTTGAACCAACCCTAACCTACCACAAAATAAACAAAAAAAATGCAAAAAAAAAAAAGAACTCTACCATTGTTGGTTAAGAGCACACCAACACCAACAGTCAGCTCTTCCTACCAAGCTAAAAGCCGCAATAATTTGAACTCATCACGTCTCTTCAATTGAAGAGGAGCAAAATCAGGGAGAACCTAACAGGAGAGAAAAAACAAAAAAAAAAAAAAAAACCCACCAGGCAATGACAACGACACGACAAAGACAAAAAAAAACTCATATGTACAAAATGTACCTTGACTCTGAGCATCTACTCAACAAAGTGGCTCACTACTCAAAATACTAAGAAAATTACCAAAAAAGCACTGCAGAAAATTACCAGAAAGGTATTGTAGAAAAATACCAAAAAAGTGCTGTAATTGCAGCAACTCCCGGTAGCCCAGCTTGCTCTCTTGTTACTCACTGTTCTCAGCTTGCTTGCTTTTCAGGCATTGCGAGAGGGAGTTGCAACTGCGCTTTTCTTGGGTTCAGCTGACGTGGCGGGCGAGTCGGTGACGAAGCTTGCCACCTCATCTTTCACGCTATCCACTTGTTCAGCAGTTGTGGGCTGCAGCAATGAGACCTCGGGAGGAGCCTGGCCGGTCTCCTCGGCGAGTCCGGCATCGTCTAAAAACTGTCCGAGCTCCTCCATTTGCTTCAACTTTCCAGACACGCTGATTGGTGCAGGTGAATCCACGTCGGACAGTCCAGAGTTGGCATTCATCGAGCCCCTCCTCAGGTTGGCGAAGAGCAGCCTTCTGGTGTTGCTAACCACCGGAGATTCATCGTCGAGATCTGTTGTAGGACTGTCGGTGACATCCGACGTGGCTGGATTAGGAATCTGCAGCGTCTCCAGTGGTTGATGTTGCACGCCATAGCTGGGAATCGAAGCTGATGACTCGGTTGAAACTCCAGGAATCTGATCACGCCAGCACCGCAACATGCAAATCAGTAAACTGGTAAAGAAATGAAGAAACTCGATATTCAAAAACACAATTTTGAGAGTTTTTGATTTGATGTTTCTAAAAGGTTCTTGGCGATTTAGAGTGAATTTTATGATGATTTCTTCAAGACCTTATATCAATGATGAAATATCTTGAAGGATATATCAAAAAAATCACTTTATCAAAAAAATTACTTTAACCCCTAAAGAATGTTTGCTTACCAAAAGTGTTGAATGTATTCAAACAATGATCATTTAGTACTTAAAGAAATGGCTTAATGATAAATGCCAAAAATCCCCCAAAAAATCCTAATTGACCGGTTGTATGTTTGCAACTTGGCTTAAAATTTACAGCTCTAGTAGGTTTCATGTGCTACCCAATTACCCCATTTGTATATAACACAAGAGAGCGTATACGATACAACAACATCCTTATGTGTTACCAAAATATATCTCACAAATGTAAAATTTGGAATTCCCAAAGGCGGTTTTGGGAAAATACTTTTTCTCTCAAAGTATCGTAACGAATGTTGCGTTAAAGAGGTAAAAACAGCAAGTTTTGCAAACTGGGAAGATTGCATGCAAAACGGAACCTCTCCACCAGTTCGTAAACGCCAATTCATGAAGAGCTGTGAACGGATTATCGATCAGTTAAGTTGTAGAAATTTGAATGAGTACGGGACCCTTGGTCCATACTTTTTCAGGCATTTATTTCTTGATATGCACGCTACTTCTTTCATGACCAATGTTAAAACAAGGAGTGCAATAGAACAAAAAAGAAGCAACGTTGTGCACACAAGGGAAAAAGAAGTGGCATGCACAAAATAACAAACGTTTGAAAATTATGAACTAGGAGTATTTGTGTGATTTTTGAAAAACCAGAAGTATCTATTTAAATATGGCAAACTTCAGGGGTATCCATGAAATTTTCCCTATGATTATTCTGGAACAAAACAAGTCAAAGCCGTCACTTGTATGTTTACAAGGTCTTACCTGTTTGTTAGGACCTTCAGGTTCTTTTAAAGGCTCTCGTACCGGCTCTCTCACAGGCTCTGTAACGGGCACTGCAACGGGCTCTGCAACGGGCTCCACGACGTCTTCCAATTCAGGGGCATCTTCGCCGAGCTCCATGTCAGAGTAGATAGATCGTTCGACTGCACTTTGCAAAACATTCATTCACTTCTGGGCTAAGTAATGCTAGATTTCAGCAAAGCAGTTGGTCTAAATCTACAAACGGTCAGGAATGCGGTTGCTTCATCAGAGCTCAATGGGCAATTGTTCAAAAAGCTGGCATTGTGGATACCAAAAAAGCAAGACGATATTTGAAAATCGCCAGAATTGATAAAGCCTCAGAGCCATTCCCGAGGCAATGGCTGAATGAAAAAAAGACTCCCTTTGTCCCTCTAAAAAACCGTCCAAATCAGACACATTTCTTGTACCACTAAAAAAACTCACGTTTGCTGATTTCAAACGCTGAAAAAAGCGTTTGGCATGTTCAATGATTTCATGGGGTAGTAAGTTAAGCAATTAGAGAGCATTCCTCTCCTAGCAAGCTTGGCTTTGCCCATATGAGGTACCATTGTTGCTACTAATTTTTAATTTGTACATACTACGCAACTGGCACCATGCACAAACATGGTACTTCTTTTCGCATGAGATTTGGGTGCCCAAACGGCGACATCACAACTAAGGATTTTGCATACCTTTAGTAGATGGGATATTGATTTCTAGATTGCATATGTCACTAGCACAAGGACTGAAATAATGAAAAGTTGGTAGCATTCACAAACTATGCACAAATATGGTACTTCTTTTTGCACCCAATTTGGGTGCCCAAACGGCGACATCAAAGCTGGAGATTCTGCATAAGTTTGATAGATGGTATATTGATTTCTAAAATGCATGTGTCCCTAGCAAAAAGACTATTAAAAACATAATTTATCCTTTGCAAGAAAGCTTTTTGGACGTTTTTAGAGTGCGTAGTGATTTTCTGACCTGAATCCACTTTGAAGAGCTCCAAGGGCGCCAATAAGCTCGGCATGAAAGTAGCACTAGACTGACCACCTCCCACAAGTCCTTCATCATCATCTTCCCCAAACTCAGATTGTCTAAAATCATGACCCTTAGCCCAAGAAGTCTCTTCCAAAATGGAAACATTCTCATCATTCTTCCAGTTCTTATGAAACTTAGAAGACGACCGAGCAGGCGACATCCACGACAAACTCGACTCTTCGATGCTCTTCATCCAATCCTTCCAGCTCCCATCAGGCTTCATCCGCTTGGACACCTTCTCCCCATCGCCGTGCGTCCAATCTTCGTCTTCGTCGTCCTCGTCTTCGTCGGCTTCAGATGCGCTGTTCTTCTTCGGACCCATGGTGAACAGCGCCAGCATGAAGAGCGCGGTCGAGATCAACAACGGCGAGAAGAACTTCACGATGGGAAAGAACGGCGGCGTGAAGAGCACCAGAGTCGCCCCCACGATCACCGGGTGCGCGCATACCATCACTACCAAGTCGTTCAACACTTGCGGCGCCATAGCCACCAACTACCTCAAATCTCTGCAAAGCTTGTACTTTTGGATTCAACAACTACCTCAAATCTCTGCAAAGCTTGCACTTTTGGATTCAAACACAACACACACACACCCACACAAAGCTACTGCCAAGCGCTAGTATGCTACGTGATTATCTTAAAACTACGTTACCATTTTCCAACTGCAACCGATTCAAAAGGTGTGAGAATTGTACTCGGCCAAATCGGAACCTATGAGATTGGATTCACGGTCAAGTTCTAGTTTGGTTTAAGCTTAGCATGAAGAGCAGAGAGATGGGAGAGAGACGTGTGAGCGAGAGAGAAGAGCACAGACTTGGTACAACGGCCGACTGTCGGACACGTCACGCTAGAAACGAATCTAGCAACTGAAGGGACGAGACTTTGAACGGGGAATCAGTCAACTGGGATGATGCCGACGCAGGCATTACCGGATATAGAGCGCCATAGCCAGTTGGGTACCAACAAAACATGCAATGGAAACGGTGAGACCTGAGGGGACTCGAACCCTAAAACATGACTACTGCATTCAGCAATTGCACTGGATTTGTATATCCATGGTTTTGGAGAGATCAGTTTTTCGAACATGGATACCGAGGGTGGGTGGGTCCCTGCAAACTGACACGCATGGCTGATTCCGCCACGCCATGGTTCGCCAGCTGACTGGCTTGGGATTTGGGAAGTGTTGGTGGTGGGCTGGCGACTGCCTTGTTTGGGGCTCCAACAGCCATATTTGAGCCTTTGGACTGTTTGGAGTGTCGCTCTCTGTTTGAATATCTCCATCATCATGCGGTTTGGGTTTGAATTTTCAGCTCTGGAGGAAATGAGCAGTCGGCGGTTTTGAGGGCTTTTTGTCGTAACGCACGAGGAACAGCGAAATAGTGAGTAGTGAGTTTGGACGGATGAGGGAATCGTGGGTTGGAACTTTGGACGGACGGAGCTTCGTGTCGGTTGAGTTAACCCCCGGACGAGGCAGCAACCATCAGTAATTCAGTACGTTTGGAAATATGGCCCAATGAGCAATTGAGCATCCCCACCCTTGTACGCACAATTTGACTCGCTAAGAATTGACATTTATTTTGGAAGAGTCGTTAAAATTATGTTCCCTACACTTGCTTTTCAAATGTGTCCCATAAGTATTCAATTGATCAATCACTGATCAATCATTCATTGGAGTATAGGATAAGATCTCTAAACCTAAGATGAAAACTAAGAATGAATAGTAACTTCAATGACTATTTGTTTGACACGCTTGGTTTGAGTGTTAGGAGAACATTTTGAGGGGCTAAGCTCTCATCATTAAAGTTTTGCAAGTGTTAGACTCTTTGCATGTAAGGGTGTAAATGCTCTAAGAGCATTGCCACCGTGCCAACATGACCAAGAACGGAAAAAGGGTTTTCCAGAGTGTAGTTGCAAGAAAGTTGTCTTTCAACCTCCCCTTCTTTGAGAAATGTCCTACTCCAATCCGCATGATACTCCTCGATAAAGCCTCATCCAATCTCTTTTACATCATCAATGACGTCACAAAGGAGAATACTCCCTCCATTATCAAAAGATAGAGTTGTTGCAAGAGATCTTGCGTAGGATGGAAATGAGCTTGAAAGTGGCGTGGACAGGAGCTAGTAGCATTGCCCAAGAACTTGAGAAAGGCTTTGGCATGGATACAGTGAAGCTCAAAAGTTCTCCCTTCCCGCAACATTCCCGCTTGCGTCTATTGTTGTGTTTGTTGTGGCAATGCTCTAAATATTGTAAAAAGAGCTCCCACCACAAAAGGGCAAATTAGGTTGTAAAGAATTAGGATTGTGAGAGCATTTTGCAAGAAATCTAAAGTAATTTGAGGGTTATGGATTCTTAATCCACAAGTTCACCCATTTTCAAGTGGTGATTTAAATCACAAGCAATACTCCCCTCCTTGAGCATCATAAAAAAGGACTTCCTCCTTGGACTTCGTTCTCTCCATGTCAACACATTTTTCACGTAATGCTCTCTCTCTTTGTGGAGCATTACTCTATATGTAAATAACTTAAATATTCTAAGTGGACAGTAGAGTATAAAACAACATTTTGTAAGGTGCGGTAAATATTGTAAGTAAAACATCACCATAAATCTTGTAATTGGATAGCAAAATAGATATTTTCTTTTTACTTGCATTCTGCTAAATTGGACTTCCAAGTCTCTTTGTTATGAGTGTAGGTTAATCAAGTGATATTATATATGTTATAGTCAAAAATCATTATTTTTTGCAAAACCTCCAACAAATTCTGACTATATTTTCACTGGCATACGGTGTATTTTTGTAATATAACAAGTAGTTAAGCAGATAGTGTTGTCTTAAATTATTTTATCTTACAACTATTGAGTATAATTTATATTGTTAGAATATTTCGAATGGTTAATTTATTTTTAACAATAAATGCATTTAAAATGGTAGGATTTTTGTATTCTATATTGATGTATGATTTGGAAGTTGAATTGAAGAATACCAATATATAGGTTTTGTGATTGGTTAGTAAGTCATCGTGGTACGTACTTTTGAATTTGGCATAGGAACCATAAGGTAGGGCGCTCTAAAAGCGACCTTTTAAGAGCTGATTGCATTTGAGGGGAAGCTAAACTCCTTGAAACAATTTTCAGTAAATTTTGGAAGGAAGAAAAATGGAATTGGCATCTAACCCAAGTTGTTTCATGTTTTTTGAACCTTTGTGGAATGAGTTGTGAATTTTTGAAGTTGAAACCCAATGGTCACTTAAAGCGACCCCCTCTTGGAATGTACATTCTGGGTACATTGAAAAAAACAAAATGTACCTCTGGTTTAGAGGTCGCTTTTAGAGCCACGTTGCTTTTAGAGCGCCCTATCTTAAGTCGTTAAAAGAAACTTCTCTTTCCAAGGCAGCATATGAGATGGAGATTTACTCAAAGGATTCTAAACCAAATGAATCAAATCAATTGAATGAATGAAATGGACTAAACAAACCAAGTGATTTATATAACAAGTGAAAAAGCTTGTATACATGTGGAGCAAGAGAGACAATGGCAATTAAAGACATTTATTAGAAGTTAATGTATTTCCTAAAAGACATCATAATAGTAAATGGCATCATTTATGGTAACTTTAGAATCTCCAAGTACTAGCAAAATTTCAATACTTCACTAAAACCACTTCATTGTTACTACAATAGAACTCCTCTAAACCAATATCCTCTAAACTGATATCCTCTATAATCTAATATATAACACAAATCTCAATGTCAAACCATGCTTAAGTCATAAATCAAAGCAATTAATTCAATAGTAGTAATGCTCCTTGGTGCTATCCCGACACTATTCTCAAGGTCACTTCACTTACACTTCCACAAAATTAACTAATAACTCACTTAAACTAATCTAATTCTTGGGGTCCCAACCATATCAGTTTAGAGGAGTTCTACTGTACTTGGTTTCTACCATCTAAGTTCTTTTTGTTTTCTAACTTGGTCTCATGCTCCTAAAGAGACACAATCTACAATTCTTGACTTTACAAATATGATACTTTTTTTAAATTGCATGTTGTTTAACCCTTAAAAGACACAACGTGCCGTTGCAACTAGTAGAATATGAGGTGCTTTTTTTTTATTTAGAATAGATTCACACCTTTACTATATTTGAGATCAACAAAGAAGTTGGAAAATAGATCAAAATAGTTCTAGTAAATTACTTGAGTTTCCAAATTAAAACTTCTTACTGACCAACAGCAAATACCAATTATACAGCAGCATATATACTATGCCCTATGATCCTTTAAGGGTTAATGTTCCAACACATTTGAGTTAACTTCGATTCCTGGTATTTGGGCAGATACAAGCCTCCACCGGATTTTGCCTAAGTTTACATGTCTTCTAGAGAATTTGGCTGATCTTTTTCCATTAGCTTCAAAGTTCAACAAGTTTGTTTGTACTTTTAACTAGCTAACAATACGTTAGCTGCTTGTTCTCCCCACACATTGGTCCTACTTTTGAAAAGATGTCATATAGGTTTTGTTCTTTCTCCCATTGAGTTATGGACTTCAGTGGAGGGCGTAAGTTAAACTCAGCTATTGTTCATTCAAATTCTAAGAAGCATTTTATTTTTTAATTTACAATTAAGAAAATTCCCTTCAATAAGTGCTTTCTCAAAGTTTTTGAGACATGTGATGAGATTGGATGTTGCAAATGCTAAGACCTTGTTTGTAGTAACCAAAGTTTTAAAAAATCGTTTAGCATATACATTTTCAAAATGTATATGTACATTTTACACAAGAACTTAAAATGCTGCATTTAGAGTTATGTTGCCACTAGGTTCAGCCACCTTCTTCACTAAATACAGTGGTGCTTGGTTAGCGTCAACCCTTTTAAGAGCACCAATTGGATAAGATCACAGCCCCACTCTCCTTTTTTTCAAAAGCATGTATTATGAGCTTGGTTAACCCCTAAAGGACACACCGTGCCGCTACGACCAGTACAATACGAGGTGTTTTTCTTGTATTTGGAATAAATTCACACTTTTACTGCATTTGAGATCAACAAAGAAGTTGAAGAATAGATCAAAGCGGTTCTAGTGAGCTACTTGAGATCCCAAATTAAAACTTCTTAATGGTAGCACATACCGATTATACAACAGCATATATAGCTAGGCATTAAGTTGAGAATAAAGTGAGGATTCCCTTGGGCAGTAAGGGCCCTTTTACTATAATTTTGTCATCTAACAAAACCCAAAAGTGATATTGGACTAATTTCACTTGGAATGTCCTTGATAATGAAAGTAGAGTTCATTTACTATTAAATTTTCTTTCATTCATAACAATTTTTGGTCAATAATTGAAGTTAAAAAAATTCTTTGTATTAGGCAATTGCACTTTGATAGTTGCATTGCAAGCTCAACTGTGAAAGTGAGGTCATAAGGGGGGACATTAGATTTCAAGTATCAACAATAAACACTAAAATAATCTAAGTGGTTGTTTCCCAATATTGAATTCAAAAGTTGCCAATTTGCATTAGATGTTTTGGGCAGCTCCAAAAAAAGCAAAAAAATCCATGCTCATCCACATTCAATCACAAATATCTTAAAATCCGTGTAGCCATTTTGGATTTTTTTGGGTAGCGCCATCTAAAAGCCTTGAAGTTCAAGATTTTACAATTACAAATTTTGTTTTGATGTTAAATAATGATCTTACAAGAACAATTCAATAACTTCCAAACTACCTTCCAAAAACAAGCAAAACACCCTTGGACATTTAGGGGTTAACCCCTAAAGGACCATTGTCCCTTCGAGGGACAATGTGATTTCGAGCAAGTACCTATGGCCTCAATTTTTGTCCTAATTTTTTGAAATTTTTTTAAAGATAGAAAAACACATTAGCTTTTGGGGAATCTAATTTTTAGTCCAATTGATGCCAAATAGCAAAAGTTATACCCAAATAAGCACAAATTTGGGGACTAGGGGCAGCAAAAAAAAATCTTATAAAAACTTGAAAAAAAAATTTAATTTTTGTTTTCTCATATATTATATCTTTATTTACTTTTGAAGCTTTGATTCATTCTATTTGGACTAGTTATGAGAAAGTTATGGACAATCTTGATTTTTGGGCAACTCAAGCATCTTCTTGAAAAATTAACTTATAAACTTCATTTTTGAATGAAAATTTAACATTTTTTCAAAAAAAATTGTTGGAGAGGGTGAAGTTTGCTTTCTAAAACAATCTCACCATTGGGATTATTGCGTTTCAATTCCATTGCAGGGTTATTAGCAATTTAAGTTTTTGTTCAATCTCATACCTTCTTCTACCTAATGTTTTTTTAAAGAATGAAAATTAAGTATTCTTTTTTGAATTTTTTTCCCAAGATTCCCAACTCAACTTCCCACCATGCAAAAATAAAATTCCAAACTTTGTGGTGCAAAAATTTTAAGTTAAAAATGTTCAAAGTTAAAAAATCTAGTCAAGCAAGGTGCAAAAAAAGTTGTTTTTTACTTTTTAAATGCAAATATCTTCCAATCTCTGCGGTCAAAGTTCTTGAGTTTTGTATGACACATTCTTGTAGTAGTCTAGCACAAGATCCTACAATCAAATATGCAAAATGCCTGATTTTCAAACTTTTTTACTATTTGCCATAGAGATGACAGTTTTGAGTGTCTTTTGACAAAATAAAGGCCATAATCCTTTAGGGGTTAAAACCACTCCATTGGTACTACTTGGTTTCTACCATCTAAGCTTTTTTTTATTTTATAGTTTAGTCTTGTGCTCCTAAAGATACACGATCTACAATTCTTAATTTTACAAATACACATTCCTTTTCAAATGCACGTTGTTTAATGTTGCAACACATTCGAGTTTACTTTGATGTTTGTAGACAGGCACTAAGAAATAGAGTTCGGACAATACACGATATAAGGTCGTCTGCTTGAAAAGAGTCCCCGTAGGAGCTGGTCTAGCTTTTCATGAATTTTAACCCCTAAATGGCCACGGCACCACATTTTGGTGTTGAGAAAATTTTGGGAAATTTTGAGAGCTTCTCAAAGGTACAAATTTAAATGTTTTGAAATACGTTTTTTCAGGAAGTTGCAACTTGAGGTTAACTTCAGAATTGAATTCAAATAATCTGCAATTTCTAGTCTAAGAATTTTTTTAGAAAGCAATTTCACAAGCATGCCTTGTGTTCAGTGAACAGTACCAAACAAGAACGTATGAAAAGCTGCCACGTCGGAGACACGGGCAGAACGTTGAAAATGGAGTGAGGGACTAAAGGAAGGACCCGGTATTACTAAATCTAGCAAGCCCATGCTTGGGCTAATTTCCACCAATTAGAAATCATATCAGCTTCTTTTTTTCCATTCTCATCTGCCAGGAAGCTACAAGTACATCATTGCAATATTGGGAACTTCATTAAGAACGTGGGGAGCACAATGGGTCTCAATCTACCCATTATTCAAGTCGGGCAGCTTCTTCCTTTGACCAATGAGGGATCATAAATCGAATATTCATCATCTAATAAAATCCACATGTGTTTTAGGGTTAATTCCACTTGGAACGTTCTTTTAAAAGAATTAGAATGTGTTCACTGTTGAATTTTCTTTCATTCATAGTGATTTTTGGTCAAAATTTGGAACTAAAATTTTTCTTTGTATTAGGTGATAGTGCTTTGACAGTTGCATTGCAGGCTCATTTGCGAGATTATGGTCATTAATTTAGAAGGGGGGCCATTAGTTTTCAAGTAACAACAATAAACTCTAGAACATCATAAGTGACTATTTTCCAATTTTGTATCCCAAAATTGCCAATTTGCATTAGAAGCTTTGGGCGGCTCCAAAAAAACCAAAAAAAATGCATATTTCTCCACATCCAATCACAAATATCTTAAAGTCCGCAAGACCTATTTAAAGTTTTATTATTGTAAAACCATCTAAAAGCCTTGAAGTTCAAGATCCTACTGTTACAATTTTATTTTGATGTTTAGTAATGATCTTACAACAACAATTCAAA
Organism: Ulota crispa; assembly: GCA_963920765.1. Lineage (NCBI taxonomy): Eukaryota > Viridiplantae > Streptophyta > Bryopsida > Orthotrichales > Orthotrichaceae > Ulota > Ulota crispa. The sequence goes on along the minus strand of OY987247.1, from coordinate 14,135,540 downwards.
AACTTCAAAACTGCCTTCCAAAAACCAAAAAAACACCCTTGGGCATTTAGGGGTTAAAGACAAGAAGATTTTTTGTCTAATTTTCAGGTAAAGAAATCAATGTCAAATATAACCCAATTTTTTTCATATCTTTTGAAGCATTATTGAATTGTTGATGAATTTTCAAAGTTTTATGTAGTAGTCACCTATTTGTGACTCTAGGTCTCCCAAAAACCGTTCCCTTACAACTTATGAAGGGATGAGATGAAATTAAGGAATTTGATTGGCTCTTGCAATTGAGTAGACCTTTTCTTTTATGACTTCAAGAGATCCATTCAAGAACCACTGCATTACCATTTTTGGCACCCCTATACGACCCTTTATTGTCAAGGATCACTTTTCAAGCAGACTACCTTAGTCCTACCAAGTGTTTAGTGAATCTAACAACTTTGAATTTCCCATTTTCAACCTAATTTCCACAAGTCTCCACCGTATTTTGCCTATGTTTACAAGTCATTTAGTAAATTTGGCTGGTTATTTTCTAATAGCTTCAAACGTTCAATTAGTTTTTTTTGCATTTTAACTAGCTAACAATGCATTAGTTGCTTGTTCTCCTCACTTAATGATCCTACTTTTGAGATTATATACTACAGCTTTTGTTCTTCCTCCCATTGAGTTGTGGATTTTGGTGGAGAGTGTAAGTTAAACTCATTTTTTGTTCACACAAATCCTACGAAGCAATATTTTTTTTAATTTACAAATAAGAATATTCACTTCAGTAATCATTTTCTCATAGTTTTTGAGACACGGAATTATAATGGATACTGCAAATGCTTAGACCTTGTCTATATTAACCAAAGTTTAAAAAAGTTTTGTTGAACACATGTAAATTTTCAAAATATATTTATACATGTTACATAAGAATTTAGAGTGCTCTATTTAGAGTTATGCTGCCACTAGGTTTTGCCGCCTTCTTCACTAATTATTTGGGAAAGTAAAAAGTCAAAATTCACAAAAAGAATAAAATTGTTCCTAATCTAAAATGGAACAACCATGTACCAATCTTGCTTTGGTGTGCAACTCACACTATATCCCAAGTTTCATGAAGTATTCAAAGTCACATTTGATCAGTAAAGGTGAAACTAAAATTTGTAACTTCACAATGTGTCTCCACTCTTGGTTCATGTAGAAATGCCTAAATGGCAACACTTTTTGGATGGGTTGGCATCAAAAATGTAAGACTTTCTTTCAGAAGTTGCGTTTAGGAAAGACAATAACCCAACTTAGAACTAGGTTTTAACATAATTGTTGCATAAAACACTCAAGCATCTATGTACATAACATCTCTATTTCTTTACAGCCTACACTAATGGGATAAGGAATTGATCGAGTACATGTAAAAATGGGCATATCACTACTGATTGGGAAGAACATAAGAGCCACCACCCAATCACAAGTCAATTAAGGTGGTCAAGCAGTCAATTGAATTTGAAAGTAAAGTATCCAAACCACTACAAGGTAGAAAGGTCGAGAAATGAAGGTCAGAGAAGAATGTGGAAGCAAACATCTACCTTCTAAACTCCAAATGACTAATTTTCAGGATACATATGTAAGGCGAGGGTATAACTTATAACCTTCATTGAAAGTTAGTTCGATCTTCCTACAAGCCGCCTTTTATTATCGATCTCAACTCAACCTTGTTCATATAGTGAAGAACTACGCCAAATTCAGTTCTTTTCAAGGACACAATAATAAAAATGAGTAGTTTACGTTCACAAATAGACAATTTATGACAATGGAGGGACTCAAACCGGTGACCACTCAGGCCACCTTACCACCTAGTAACATAAACAGCAAAAGCAATAATTTAGCATCGTACATTTCGTTAATCCCCACACTAGAACTCAAAGTGCAAAAAACACTTTACGCAGATTCAAAGAAAGCCACATCATGACCGTCCAAGTTCAAAGATTTATCGCCACAAAAAAAGTACAACAAAAAGTCATGCGATAGTTGTTAGCGGGTCGCATCATGGACATTGAAGACTGTGCATGATAAACTATTCAGCAGCTTTCAAGGGTGCTTACAGCAAAAGGTTACTCTCAAACAAAAGGTACGACCCTAGATAAATTGTAAAAATAAGAAAGGGTGTGTGTGCCCATACCCTCGACGGGACATCTCTTTAGTATTTGCAGGCATTTCCTGAGCACTTTTCAGAGCATAATTTTTCCAGGGTAATCATATCCTGGAATCCCAAGAAACTAAAAATAAAGGCTCGAACGAACTAAAGCGTATAAGATTTTCTATGCGGTCCAGGTTTCACGGTTAACACCTGCAACTATGCCTGAAGATTAAGCTACCTTTTCCCGCCCTTGGCTTCCGTTTTCTCCTTCTCGCGCTTCAAGTAAAGCCGTTCAAGCACACGTCTGGCTTCGCATTGAGGAAAGTTACTCAAATCATAGTAGTGAGGGGCAATGTCGATCAACCTGGCACAGCAAAAGAACAAGATTCAGGAAAAGTCGTCAAAATACAAGCCCTAAATGAAGATTCAATCAAAAGACAGACAAAGTAATGAGCCTTAAGAGACTTCTGCATCCAAGTGTTGCAATGCACTTCAAAGAAAATCAAATACAAATTCCGCTGCATAAATCACTCTTCATTCACCCATTGAAAGGAATAAACAAAAAAACTTTATGTTAACAGCATAAAAGAAAAATTACGACCACATTACAGAATAGACTAAAAGGGTAAATGACACTTACCAATCTCCCCGCACATCTGTGACTATTCGAATGAAGTTTCGAGTGGTAAGCACAAATTCGTTGTATATGACCCACTCGGGCTTGTGGTCTAAACAGCTAGACGGATGCAGATGAACCATCTGGAACAATGAAATACAAACCAACGTATTCGTAAGTGAGCACTGCATGACACAACTGTCGACCAGTGTTTACATATAAATCATTTGCTGTGGTTGCTCAGAACTGCTGGTGATACATATTAACAAGATGCTAAGTCAAAGATATAATCAACTCAAAACCTGAAGGCCGTCACCAACTTACAAAGGTACCTAGACAATGAGAGTGGAGTACAACAACCTCAGAACCAAAACAAAAAAAAACTTGAAATAGAACTCGAGTCTAACCTGATTATCTTTGACAGTGAGGTAGTGGCCAGTACGCTCCATGTGCGCCACCTGCATAAAGTAGCCAGCAAGCATTGCTTTCCGAATATTGACATAATAATCCCGGCTGTTGAAGTCTGTACTGCACATCTTGAGGTTGTAGCGATTCATGATGCGCACTAGCTGAGTCCGTACATTGTCAGCGGACTTCAAGGCCCGCACGTTGACAAAGTTATCATAACACCAAGTGGCATCCTCACCTAAACATGCAAACATTGTATCACTTTAGTATTCAAGAGCCAGGCATACACAAACAGCATTTGATTATCTTGCAAACAGACTTCTCTAATTGAGTTCGTCAAATAATCTTTGCCTAATGTTACACCAAAAACCTTACCTAAGCTTCTATATGACCACGATTTCATTGAACACAGCTTTCTATCACCTAATTCTTAGTTTACTGGAAACAGATTTTGTAGAAAAAATTTTGTAGAAAAATTGAACCATCAGATTAGCCCCTCACTAACACTACATGGTCTGATATAGAGTAATGAGTAAGCAATTTAAGGACAAGAGCACCAGAATAAAAGAGGAGTGGATGGAGAGATCATACCGTTTTGTTTGTATGCGTGATAGACATTGAGCAGCGTAAGATGGTCTCCATCAATATGTGAAAAGCGAGCCTTAGCTTCATCAGCTGCTTTTTGAGCATCCCTTGGCCGAAGAAAGCAATTGGGTACTAAAGAAATTATGTGGCAAAGCCAGATAATTTATGAGCAAAAATATTTCACAAGAGTGAGGGAAGCAGCACCACGGGAGGTCAGCAGACGCAGAGAGAGCGAAGTGGCGTACAAAATGACGCACGCTGATATGACTCTGCAACACTTCTTTACACTATCAACATCCAAGCTCTAACAGGAACCTAGTGCTATATCATGATATCTTGTGCATTAAGCTTTGACAAGATAAGGAAATATGGCGCAACTAAAACTAACCAAATATCCAAAACAATTGATTTTTCTATCATAAAATTGGTGGACGCAGCTTTAACAAATCAAAGTTAACACCAAGAGATTTACATTGATACATATATACTTAAACAATGCTTTCTTGAATAGTTTCTTAACTCATCCCTTAATCCTAAAACATATTGACTCATGACTACAACCTACCACAACGCAATGAAATACAAGACGTCAACTTAAAAGAAAAATCAAAGTTTAGAAGTGAGCAAAGCACCTGACAGCATAGCAGTGATGGAAAGGATCTCGTTGGAACAGTTGAACTCAGGGCTAACCACCAGCATCTTCGACATTTGTGGATCCAAGGGAAATTCGCTCATAAGCTGACCTAGCTTTGTTAGGTTTCCGTCATCGTCCAGAGCAGCCAAATAGTTCAGTAGCTCAAGGGCCCTCATGAGCGTCTCAGGTGCAGGAGGATCCATGAAGTCGAAGTGCACCAGATCGTCGATACCTAGTTTCTTCAGAGTAAGCACAACGTTCGCCAGATTTGATCGCAATATCTCAGGATAAGTCTGTGGCTGTAAATCGTTCTGAAAACTCTTCTCTGTGTAGAGCCGGAAGCATTTTCCCGGTTGGGTACGACCAGCACGTCCAGCCCTTTGATGAGCACTCGCTTTTGAAATTGGAGAGACCAAAAGCGACTCTACTCGAATCCGAGGATTATACACCTTCTGCTTAGCAAATCCAGGATCGATCACATAAACGATACCATCGATGGTCAAAGATGTTTCTGCGATGTTTGTAGAAACAACTATCTTCCGACCCGGGGGACCGCCCTCCTTAGCCGGTGGCGGTGCTGCATCGAAAATCTTCTGTTGCATGGCTGGCGGTAGCGTAGAATACAAAGGAACCGCTTTCACAGGTCCCACCTGATCCCCCAAGTTCTGAACCTCGCGGCTTATTTTCTTGCAGGCATCCTCAATCTCTTCTTCTCCTGTCAGGAACACAAGGATATCACCAGGTGGTTCGCAAATATGAATCTGGACCACTGTTCGAATAGCTGCCTCCAAATAGTCTCTTTCAGGCTCCTGAGTGTAGAATATCTCAACAGGGTGCAGTCTTCCGGGCACTTTCATTAGCGGGGCACCATTGAAATACGCTTGAAACTTCTCCGCCTCTAAGGTAGCACTCATGACTACGAGCTTCAAATCTGGTCGGTTTTTCAAAACCTCCTTCAGAAGACCGAATAACACATCGGTAGCCAGTGTCCTCTCGTGAGCTTCATCTAGAATGATGACCCTGTAGCGCTCTAACAAGGGATCGGTCATGGCCTCTCGCAGAAGCATACCATCTGTCAGATATCTGTAGAGATGCAAAAGTTATAAAAATGTCAGTAACCATCATCTCAACGACATAAATCCTCAAAAACCGTAGCACATCACCTTCTCAAAAAAAAAAGCAAACATGCGACTTTACTGATCATATTTAAAGGAGCTATTAACAAGTCCAGACTCTCAACTTCCCACCCCTGGCATGCACTCACTCTCAGAGACTGATCCTTATAAACTACGAGTAAACTGTTGTAAGTAGAAAGCAGATCATTCAAACAAAGAAAATATGCAACTTTACTGTATATATTTAAAGAGTTCCTGACAAGTTCAGACTTTCAACTTCGCACCCCAAGCATGAACTCACTCTCAGAGATTGATCCTTAGAAACTACGAGTAAACTGTTGTAAATAGAAAGCAGATCATTCTCCTCATCAGAAACTTACAGTTATGCTAAAATCCAGAGAGGGAAATGAAAAAACATACTTCAAAGTAGTCTTGGGACCGCTACAATCCTCGAATCGAATACTGTAACCGACTTCATCTCCGATAGTCACGTCCATCTCGTCAGCCACACGTCGAGACACAGACATAGCTGCCACCCTTCTTGGCTGCGTACACGCGACCTGTTTTCTGTTGGATGTGTAGCCGGCCTCAACCACGAATTGTGGAATCTACACGAACATGGTGAAACGTAAGTCATCCACTTCACATACGTATCTAAGCTATTGCAAAATCCAGGGGAAACAATCACCAGAAAAGACCGACACATAAACGCAATCTTTGTTAAAAAAACCTTATTCAGCATAAAAGATACAAATTTCAAAACAGTAGTTCTTTTGTTACTTTTATAAAAGCCAAGAACCGAGTCACAGCAACATTACAATTCGATAAAATCAAGACACACGTTGAAATTTCAAACCCTAAAACTATTGAAAACTATTGGAGATGAAAATCATGCAATTTTCAGTGAAAAACCTTATTCCGCAGAAAACACAAATTTTCAAAACAGTAGTTCTTTCGTTACTTATAAAAAGCCAACAACCGAGTCACAGCAACAACAGTACAATTCGATACAATCAAAGACACACGCTGTAATTTCAAACCCTAAAACTATAGGAAATGAAAAAATCAACGCACCTGCGTAGTCTTTCCGGAACCAGTCTCTCCAACAAGAATCATCGTCTGATTCTTCGCCAGTATGTTCAGAAACTCAGTCTTCTGCTGCCACACAGGCAACGTCCGTCTCTTTTCCAAAATCTCAAAGTACTTGGCGGAATACGGCCTGCTCGTGTAAGGGTTCAACACAGGGCCTCCGTTGATCTTCGTCTTCTCCGCGCCATTAGCGGTCTCGTCCACCACATCAAACAGGCTCAACTTCCTCTTCCTCTCACCCGCCATCGCTTCCCGCCTTCGAATTCTTAAAAAAAAAAAACCCTCGCTCCAAACCCTAACACCGAAAATTCCGTCCAACGCAAGCACGGCTTTCTCTCAAATAAACACCGCCGTGATCAATTGCTGTTGCCGCGACAGAAACGTGGTATCCGCCGTGCGCTCCACTCAAGCTCGACGAAGTCTGAATAACTTGCCCTAACTTAGCGAACACTGCATCAAATTGTGCAAGAATTGTTGCAAACGGACGAGAAAATGCAGGAGTTTGTATGCGAAAGGGAGACGAGTAGTTTTAGTAGCGGCCGTGACGTGTAATAATCGAAGAAGGGCAAGGAGGAGCGCGGAGGGGCGCGGCACGAGCGAGAGAGAGACGAAGGGATTCGTGCGACGGAAGTCTCAAAACCTAATTCCCGACGGCGGAGCCCGCCAACTGACCGAAACAATTAGTGTGGCTGTGCTATTAGTGTAGCTGTGCTTGTAATTATAGCGACCTAGATGTAAAAAGGTACTTTGATTTATAGTTTTTAAACGTAAAATACTTATTTAAATTGAACACTGAAAAACTTACATAACTAATATTATAAATAATAGAATACAACCTTTTCTAGTTATAGAAGGATACAACCAATAATAGAATACACAATCAAGAATAGAGATTGGTTAAGAGAGTATCATGGTGTAACTTCCAGTGACCAATTTATCCTTTACAAGGAAAAAAGGGATATATGCATAGAGTGGAGAGAGGGGTACATGCATAAAGTGGTTCAAACTAAAACTTTACTTTGAATCAAGTTAGTGGCGATTGTGAATTAAACGATCACTCGTGGTTTTAAATTTTAGATTGACCACATTTTGTAATAAGATTGCTAGCCCAAAATTTGCTTATTACAAGAACCTTCTTGTTGCCTCCATTGATACAACGGGTACCTACACTTGTATTTCTATGTTGTTTGTAGTTTTGCTTGTAATTAAAGTGACTTAAAAACGTACTTTGATGTATAGTTTTTAAATGTAAAATACTGACATCTGAAGCGAAAATAAAAGTTTTTTCCGTGCTGCCCAAAAATTTCAGAAGCCTTTGACGGCTCCTATATCAAAAAAATTGATATACGCAAAGTTGAGGTTTATTTTTCCCATATAGAAGACCAAGTTAGGTAAATGTGGGAGAATTTTCAAATGAAACAAAGGTGTGGACCATACTTTGTAAAATCCTGCAATGCCATAAGATTATGAAATTTGCATAGACACTAGGCAAAATTGGAGGATCTATGTAAAATTCAGAAACCCAAATTACTTTGATCCAAATGGTGAAAACCAAGGAATCTTAGTCTACTACAACTTGCAAAAAAAAAAAGTCAAGAACAAATACACAAAGAGCTCAAAAAAATAAAGCAACAAGTTTTACAAGGGGGAAAAGGAATGGAGGTTTGGGAGTCCCATACCTACCTGCAAACTAAAACTTCTCATAACTTTCATCTCATTTATCAAAATTGAATGATTCAAAGCTTTCCAAATATATAAAAATTTAAAGAACCAATTTCAAAAATTTGCAATTTTTTTTTGTTTTGCTGCCCAATTCTCCCCTATTTTTCAATTATTCATGCATAACATCTTCAATCATTGTCAGAATGAAGGAAAAATTAGACTCCCATGCTGATCTTATAATTCCCCATCTTCAATAAAAGTTTCAAAAAAACGCGCAAAGTATTTTAGCCATTGGTACTTGCCCAAAATCCCAATTGTCCCCTAAGGAGACAATGGGCCTTTAGAGGTTAAATCTAAATTCAACATTGAAAAACTTACATAACTAGAATTTCTATGTTGTTTGTAGCTTTGCTGGTAATTATAGAGACCTCAAAAGGTACTTTGATATATAGTATTTAGGGAAAATTTCATGGATACCCCTGAAGTTTGCAATAATTTCTTAAATATCCCTATTTTTTCAGAAATTTCATAGATACCCTTGGACCAAGATTTTTAAGCGTTTTTTTGTTGTTCTACATGACACTTACCTTCTTCCTTTGTGCACACACTAGTTTTTTTGTTATGCGTGCGCACAAAGGAAGAAGGGAAATGGCATGCACAACAAAAAAAAAAAACCATAAAAATTTTGATCCAAGGGTATCTGTGAAATTTCTGAAAAAGCAAGGGTATCTAAGAAATTATTGCAAACTTCTAGGGTATCCATGAAATTTCCCCTTTATTTTTTAGAGAGATTTTTATGGATACTCTTGAAGTTTGCAATAATTTCATAGATATCCCTGCTTTTTCAGAAATTTCACAAATAGCCTTGGACCAAAAAAATTAGGCGTTTACTTTGTTGTGCATGTCACTTCCCTTCTTCCTTTGTGCCCACGCCTCACAAGAAAGAAGTAGTATGCGCTCAAAGCAAGAAGGAAGTGGCATGCACACAAAAAAATGCCTAAATTTTTTGCTTCAACGGTAGTTATGATGTTTCTGAAAAAGCAGGGGTATCTATGAAAGTATTGCAAACTTCAAGGGTGTCCATGAAGTTTTCCCTAGTTTTTAAACGTAAAATACTTAAATCTAAATTGAACACCGAAAGACTTACATTACTAATATTTCTATGTTGTTAATCAATTGATTCAGTCATAACAAATGAAATATTGGAAAATGTAAAAATTTACTGTATTATAAAAGAAACTAAAGTTTTGAACATAGACGTTTTAGAGAGAAATTTCTGGATACCCTTGAAGTTTGCATTATTTACATAGATATTTTTTTTTCAGAAATTGCATAAGGTAGCTACACCCATAATCATCAAACTAAGGGTTTTGAACATGATGATTATTAATAAACATTTAGCAAATTATAAGATTCTATTAGCAACAAAAAAAACAATGAGTTTGCATTTTTGAATGTATTATTTGGATATTGCGAGAATAAATTATGAATTTTTAAAAAGCAAATTGCCATTGCACCCATAACCAACACTAGTGTTGCATGTTCACATATTGTACATCCTTATAATTACATTTATTTACTTCCACAGATTTTCCAAGATTTTAGAGGTGATGGTTATGGATACAATGATGGTTATGGGTGTGGCTACCTTAAACACGTTTGGATCATAATTTTCAGGTGTTTGTTTTGTTGTACATGTCATTTCCCTTCTTTCTTTGTGTCGCACATTGCTTTTTTGTTTTCTTTTATTACATCCATTTTTTTCAACACTGGTCATGAAGGAAGTACATGCACAACAAATAAACGCCTAAAAATTATGGCCCAAAGATTTTTGTGTAATTTCTAAAAAAAACAAGAATATCTATGTAAATATATTGCAATTTTCAGGGGTATCCATGAAATTTTCCCTATTTTCTAAAGTCTCAAGTGTCTATATGCCTAAGCACATAATTCTTTATTAACACCATAAGTTCAATATTCTCTATTTTTAAGCATTGGGTGTCAAGTATTGAGTGTCAAGTATTAGGTGTTTGTTTGTCTCTCGAAATTTGAAATCTTAAAGAAGAGAGGAAGAGGAAAAGACACTAAAAGGGAGGGTGAAAGATCACATGAAAATCATCTAAAATTTAGAGATAGGACGTGAGGCACATGCAAAACATACTTGTGAAACTAAAAGCTAATATTTTCATAAAGAAAGTTAAATTTTGAATATATTAATAAAAGTTAACCTTATTACATCAAATGGAAACTACAATGCATATGTAACTAATAGTTAATCTATTTGAAAATAAAATAACCTCTTTTTGTAAATACAGTCATAAAAGTCCACATGGAATTGTCCTTCTAATGAGACACATTCAAATATTGTATTAAAAAACAACACCAAAAAATCCAAGTTTAGGATGAAACAAATTCTGTAACAAAAAGTGTCTAAAATTAAAATGGAGAACATACTACAATAACAATCATTATTTTAATTTGCTTAAAGATGTTTCTCTTCATTTAGAACCATTACACCAATAACATTACAATCATATATCTTTTACAGCATGTCTAAAAGAGCATTAAGGGATAAATTTTTGGCTTCACAAGCTCAAATTTAGCATTTCCCATTTTCAATCAAATTTTCATTGGATTGCATTGAATATTTTCTACATGTACATTATGAAATACTATTATTTATTTTTTTGACAATTTTTTAGCATGTAGTTTTAGATTTGATCAATGTTTTTGCTATTTTAAATGCAACAGTACACTGAATGCCGGTTTTCCTTAGGCTCTTGTCTAAACAACAAGTTGTTTGCATGCATGAGCAAGAGTGAAGAATGAGGATAATTATGTAATTATAGAAACTAATTTGACTGTTTACATATATTGCTTTTTGAAAAACCAAAAACTGTATTTAAAATTGTGTTGTTATCTTGTCTATTGATTTATTTTATTTTTTGTTAAAGATAGGTATCACAAATTCAAATTGACCTTTGGAATAAAGTGAAACATAATAATGGTTTACATTGCTACTAAAAATAAGACAAAATGAATAGAAATTTGAAGTAGTCGCTTTATCAATCGCAAATACAAATTTTAATAAGCATGAAAAGAGTACTCATATAAAATAGTAGTTTATAATAGTGCGGTCATAGGTAATATTAAAAAAATGAATATAAATCTCTTAAATTTAAAAAAATCCAGTAAAATGACATGAAATGATCAACGATCGAAATCAAATCTAAATTCAATACAATCTAATATGTCTATTGAACAAACCTTGCATTTTGCATTAGAATAGTTTCTGAAATTTAACATAAAATGCAATAAACCTCAAACTACTCTATATTGCAAAATTTGTAAATATATACAAAAAAAAATTGGTGGCTTATGACCCTTTATTATCCAAGATCTAGTACAATAAATTATAGCTGGATTTAAAAAACTCAAGTTCATAATCAATTCCAATCAAAATTCCTTTTTTTTGTCTAGATAAATGTTTTTCGCAATATTTTCTGTTTGAAATTAAAAAAAATTTGTTTAACATGTTTTTTGTCAACGTGCTTTTCATTCTTGAAAATTTTCTTTCTAAGTATGTTATTTATTTACTATCAAGTAAATTGGTTTTTTGTTAATGCCAAAATTAAAATAAAATCATGCTCATTACTTCATGACTTTAATTTGTAAATTGATATAATTTTTATTAATCAATTCCCAAATCAATCAACATGTGCACTCAAACCTATTGAATACAAAATACAAAGTCAATTTAATGCAAACTCTCTCTTACTTTGTATGAGCAACACTACTTTGAAAATTTTGACACCTGCAACCTTGTAGTTAAGATAATTGATTTTACAGTTGTTTGATATAGAAATATAAGTTTTTTTTGATAGTTTATGATGACTTTTAACTGAAAACCATAACATCTCAAAGGTTTAAGTATCCATGGTAAAACTGTAGAAAATAATCAATGATGCAATCTTATGAGCCATGAGTTGTTGAGCATAAAAGATACTACTTCTATGAGTACTATGACCAATTGTAAGAGTCTCATATGTATATTCATGAAGACTTTGCTATATATATATATATATATATACACGTTTTAATGACAAGGTTTTAATCTTAGATAAATAACATACTTCAGCGGTTTTTTTTTGTTATTAAAATTTAAAAAGAAACAAAGGTGGCATTTTACAAAGATAACAACTGTGCAAATGAAAAAACACAACAAATCAATAATGAAACCTATACTACATCAATTATAATGACAAATTGCACTTCATGATTTATGTCAAAAGCAAGGTATTGATTTAGTTGATACAAATTAGAAATCACTAATTACCACAAACAAAGACTGATGATAAGCAATATATCTTTCTAGAAGCTTATAGAAGTTGTTTAGGAGATATTTTTTAGATAGTTGAAAGTTTTTTTAACCCCTAAAGGATTGTTGTCCCTTTGAGGGACAAATGGGATTTTGGGCATATACCTATGGCCAAACGACTTTGTGTGATTTTCTGAATCTCTTATGGACAATGGGGAATCAAAGATCTTTGTGGGCATCTAGTTTTTTCTTCATTTTGACATTTGTTAAAGAAATTATGCATGAATTTATGAAAAACGGGGGAAGGCAAGCAATCCAAAAACTTTTTTAAAAATCATATTTTTTAAAAATAAAAAACTGAATCGGTTCTTTAAATTTATGTATATGTGGGGAGCTTTGAATCATTCAATTTTCATTGATGAGTGAGAAGTTTTAGTTTGTGGGTAGGTATGGAACTCCCAAACCTCCATTCCTTTTCCCCCTTGTAAAATTTGGTGCTTTACTTTCTTGAGCTCTTTATGTTTTTTTTTTACTTTTTTTTCCAAGTTGTAGTACATTAGATTCTTTGCTTTTTACCATTTGGATCAAAGTAATTCAGATTTTTGAAATATATATAAATCTTCCAATTTGGCCGGTGTGTATGCAAATTTCATGGCCTTGCGGCATTGCAAGATCTTACAAAGTATGATTATTATTTCCATTTCATTTGAAAATTCTTCCACACTTACCTAGCTTGGTCTTCTACATGGAAAAAGTAAATTGCAACTTTGTGTAGAGCAATTTTTTTGATTTAGGAGCGGTCAAGGCTTCTGAAATTTTTGGACAGTAGGGAAAAAATATATTTTTTCACTTCAAATGTCAATATTTCACTCCTCTTCATCTAGAATGAGACAATCAAATTATTCAACAAAAACATCACAAAATCTCCCCCTCTAAGTCCCAAATATAAAACAAACATTTTTTTCCAACAAGTACCTCCTAGAGTCTAGGGCTTACGGTTGGATTTCCAAAACAAAAAAAAATCCTACTTTCCTACTCATTCCCCCAAAAGTGACAGTTTTCAATGATTTTAATAGGAAAAAGGGCTTAATCCTTTAGGGGTTAAGGTTTTATTAGTAGAAGTTGTTTACACAAATAAGCTTAAATTTTATGAAAGCTACTTGAGCAAGTGGAAGTTGCTCTAAAGCTTTCTAATTAGGAGTTTATACAAGAGCTAAGATTGAGGGATCCTCAATCTTGAAAATGTTTGGAGGTTTAACTGACCATTGACTAGTGTTACTCTTGAATCTTTTGTGTTGTGTAAAGATTAGTTCTATTTTTTCCTATATTTCGCCTATCTTGTTTTGAGTTTTACTCTTGGTTTCCTGAAAAAAACACTTGTTCTACTTTGCAACTAATGTGTTCAAAACAAAAATACATGTGTTTGTCGTTGCAAGCGGCACTATCAAAGTAATTATGAGTATTGACATGCAAGGCTTTGCACAAAAATTTAGAATATATGTAATTCAATAAATAAATATTGGTTAAAGAAATTAAATAAAGAAATTGGTACTTTCTAGAAAGTTAGTTAATTATTTAAGTCAAGATAGCTAGTGGTTAATTGCCATATAAGTATGCAACATAAACAAGCATCAAATCCCACTATGGCAACAACAAAGTTTAGTCTACTTTAGTTTATATCATGCTGTAATTTATGAATTACATTCATTCATCTCAAATTTAACCCCTAAAGGATCGCTAGGACACCGTTCCATCGAGGGACAAATGGAATTTTGGGCATGTACTTACAACTAAACTACTTTGTATGATTTTCTGAAATTTTTATGGAAGGTTGGGAATTCAAAAATCTACGTGGGCATCTAACTTCATTCTGACATTTATTGAAGAAGTTAAAAATGAATTTATGGAAAAAAGTCATGATCGGGCAGCCCAAAATATTCTTTAAAAATTGCATTTCAAAAATAATAATAATGAAATAGGTTCTTTAGACTTATATACAAGTGGAGAGCTTTGAATCATTCAAATTTTATTAATGAGATGAAAGTTATGAGAAGTTTTTGTTTGCTTGTAGGTGTGATTTTGAGAGAAACCACACCTACCCGCAAACAAAAACTTCTCATAACTTTCATCTCATTAATAAAATTTGAATGATTCAAAGCTCTCCACCTGTATATAAGTCTAAAGAACCTATTTCATTATTATTGTTTTTGAAATGCAATTTTTAAAAAATATTTTGGGCTGCCCAATCATGACTTTTTTCCATAAATTCATTTTTAACTTCTTGAATAAATGTCAGAATGAAGTTAGATGCCCACGTAGATCTTGGAATTCCCAATCTTCCATAAAAATTTCAGAAAATCATACAAAGTAGTTTAGTTGTAAGTACATGCCCAAAATCCTTTTGTCCCCCGATGGGATTGTTGGTCCTTTAGGGGCTAAACACAAACTAAGTCTTTTAAGAATAAAGAGAGGGCCACAATCTTTATCAAATGAAAAATAGATGATTGCTTTACGTATGAAACCATTTTCAATATAAAAAATTTGCATGTAAAATTTTGTAAGATTTATGAACGCAATTTCAATTTAATTGCACACTTTACTTGTAAGTATGAGTAGTCATTACAGATTTTATAATAATCATAGCTATGGCCATGAATGAAGTATGAAAAGATTTCAATAGCCACATAACAATATTGAACCAATTAGAACATTATTCTTTCATAAAAACTATGTGTAGGCTTATTACATAGAAATGTACCAACTTAGGAATTTGTGAAAATATTACATCTTTAGTAGAAAAATGTACCTTATACAATTGGCCCACGATGAATGACTTAAGTACAATTGTTGTGGACATTATAGTCATTAAATTGTTGTGCACCAACTGTTTAAAACACGTCATTCTATATATGGAGATAAATGGTTTGTAAACAAGATGAACACACCAAAATGTACTGAAATTGCTCCTCATGGTCAATATGTGGGCTACTAGTAGCCTACTTGATGTATACATTACATGCTATATCGCTAAACATCTATATCTTTTCGTTTACAACCTTTCAAACTATGATGAAATCGTCAACATTGAAAGTGATTTAAAAAGTGTTGTCAAACAAACAATCCAATTTTGGAAACTAAAAATGAAAAACTATATATTTTTAACTCCAAATATCATCTTGTAAAAAGAAATTGTTGTAAATGGATTTTCATTCCCTTAATTCTAAAACATAAGGATTGTAGGTGCCTTTATTTTGTGAAATAGAAATTTAAATGCTTGGTTGATCTAGAGATTGACAAAACATTTTAGACTTAGTAAATAATTGAGTGAATTTGGGTTAAGCTATGATTAACCCCTAAAGGACCAAGCATTTTTATTTTGCAAATGTCACTAAAAACTGCCACTTTTGAGGGAATGAGTAGAAAGGTAAGAAAAGAAGTTTTACTTGAAAATCCAACCAAAGGATCTTGCTCTAGACTACTAGAGGCTAGGTACTTAATTGTGGAAAAAAAATAAGGTCATTTCAATTAGAGAAGAGTAAGATGTTGACATTTGAAATGAAGAGAATTTTTTTTTCCCCTCTTGCCCAAAATTGTCAAAAGCCTTTGATTGCTCTTATATCAAAAAACTACTTCATGCAAAGTTGAGGTTTAATTGTCTCATGTAGAAGATCAAGTTGGATATGTGTGAGAGACTTTTTGGATCAATTGAAGGTCTACAACATACTTTAAAAAATCTTTGAATGTTGGAAGGTCATGAAATTTGCAATTACACCCAGCAAAATTGGAGGTATTATGTAGATTCAAAAATTCAAATTACATTGATAAAATTATTGAAAATGTTGGAAGTTTACTCCACCAACTTGGTGTTTTTTATAATAAATTCAAATGTCATTCAATAAAATAAAAAATCATAATTTGAGAAGGAGCATATGAAGTACAAAGGTTCTAGGGACCCAAGTCCCTCCACCCCACCTTTCTACCCCTTAGCCTATAGTCCAAGTGGCATGAACTGCCGGTGGTGTCATGGACAATGGGTTGTTGCTCTCTGCCTAGCTCTTTGCCTTGGTGCATGCTCTCCCCGCACACTCCCTTTATTCTCGTGCGCTCTTGCCTGCCAATTTCTTTTGTTTTAGCTTCATTCTCTGCCCCCTCCTTGCCTTCAAGGCTTGGGCTCCTCATTGGCTGCGCGTTGCGCGCTGCACGCTTTGCCTTTGCTCTAGCTCCTACTCCCAACGGGCATTGTAGGGGCCATGTGTCAACGCTAGAACGTCTAGCGTGCCCCCTAAACTCTTCACTTTTGTCAACCGGGCACAGAGATTGTTAGCATAGATGCATGGTAGGTACCCACGCCTTTATTTGACTAATTTTGCTAGTGCACCTACCCTTTAGAAGCTGTTCTCTTTATAATCAATTTTCAAATACAAAGAAAATTAACTGCTTGAAATGCCCTTCTTCCTCCATTTTTTATAAATTGATGCACAATTTTTTGTCAAATGTTAGAATGAAGTGTACTAGCCATAACTTCTGAAAAAGTACTATAAGCAAAGTGCGAAAGATGAAATTTGTGGACAACTTCTAAAAAAGTATTACAAATAAAGTGTGAAAGATGAAATATGTGGCTAACATGACACCCATACTATTTTGGTTGGAGGTTGGATTGGCAATGTCAGCCAACTAATAAGGGAATTCATATATGGTCTCCAATCATGGCTTGGCCAGACGATAATCAATTAGAAGTGAACATTGGCTATGGAAACACTCTTTTTCAAGATTATTTTCTTTAGTGATAATGAAGCATAAATTTTTAAGGTGAATTTTAGCTATTTTAGCCAATTAAAAAAGGGAAAATATCAAATATAGGCCTAAGAATTGGTCGTATTTTGAAAACATACATGACAATTCTAAAATATCAAAAATAGGCCTCATCCGAATTTGGGAAATATTTGAGTTTTTGCGGTTGATTTTCCTCAATTCTTAAACTAGTTTATCAAGGAACTTTTTCCCATTATTTTCTCTTCTTCATAGTATAAATATTGGAAATTTAGATTTTCAAACAGTTTTTCAGCCAATATTTACAAATTACAAATGGTTTTATCTTATTTCAATTGACTAGCTTTGAATTAGCTGCTAATTCTTCTTAGATTGCCTCATCATACATCAAAAGTAGGCCTTGCAACTAGGGTGACCAAAATTTTGTGCACGTTTCCATACGGGAATTGATATGAGCACACCTAGGGTTTGATATATGCACATAAGTAGACAAGAAATTTTACTTTTAAGTTTTTATCATCAAAAGTTGAATTTTGAAAATTTGAATTCAAATTTGGATTTAGAGACCTTTATTATATCAAAATCTTGCCAAACCTAAAACTTACCTCACTCTCACAGGCAGTTATACAATGCTAAAGTTCAAAAAATTAAAAAAGCAAGAAACAAGAGTGAGGTGCCCGATGGGTGAATGGGTGAGTAGGTGAGTAAGTGAGAGGGTGAGTGGGTGATGATTGATGGGAAAAGATGTGCACTTGGTGCACTAATCCTTAGAGAATACATGGCGCTTAAGTATAAATCCTAAATTTGGAAGCCCAAATCTTGACTCCTGACTCATGTACATACTAACTAGACTTCAAAATATGTGTGGACTTTCATTTTATAATCTAAACTTTTTTTGAAGATTGAATGGTCCCAAGATGGTGGAACTTTATCTAGTTCAAATCCAGCTAAGGATATTCAAACTAAATACAAGTCAACAATAAAGCTTTTTTAAGTATATAGAAGTTTGCATTAGTAGGGGCTTGAGGTAGCTTGATTGTTAGGTTTTGATTGCCTTTATCATTATGTTATTTTGCTATGTCATGCACATGGTAAGCAAAAAGTGGATCTTTTTGCAGCATTTGTAAAAAGCAAAAAATCCAATATAATACATTGAAATTTAGATTTCAACCAAACTAATTTCCAAACCTAGGAAATCAACCAAGTGAAAAACAAAAAAGGTTATTGGCTGACCAAAAAATACATGTCTAGGCCATGACCGGTTAAAAAATAAAAAAAATCAAGTAAACCAGAGAACACTAGGAAATGTACCAAATTTTAAAATAAACCTTCCAAGACCCTGCATCATGGCGGGGGCATGGCCATCAACCCGTCGCCATCACCACATGGCGTGGATTGGCTCATTGCTCCATCCCTCCTCTCCTTGCTCGTTCCCTCCTCTCCTTTGGACTTGAAGATATGAGCTTCTTGAACAAAGATTATCAGATCTTGTCTCCCTCCTCCAAGGCAGGCTTGCACCAATGTTACATCATCATGTTTGCAGCTTTCCTTTTCATTCCACCACTCCCCATAGTCCCTACATTGAAAAGTGCCCTTACTTACAGCATGAATCTTTCATAATGCACGATGTCCTAATGGAAAGTATTCCATCATGTAGATTTCCCTAGCTTTATTGAATATGTTTGAATTTCAATAGGTGATACATTTTGTTTTTGAATTAAATTAAACTGTTAAAAGAAATGGATTTGATTTGAAAATCAAGAGAGGATAAGGGGATAAGAATCTTGATTGGAGGTTAAGTACAAGTTAGATGATGAGCTAATGTGTACTACATGCACTTTACTTTAGAAAAAGATGAAAAGTAAAGGAAAGTTTCTTTAAAAGAATATTGGGCAGCTTGAATAGTATTCAATTGAAGGAAGTGAATATGAAATAGCAACATATGGGTCCTTAGTTATATAAGAGATTCCAAGCTTGCTTGTGCATAAAGTCTTTAAATTTTTGTAGTGTAATATTTTGATTCTGGCGTTTGATTTGTTATAGAAGAAGCTTCTGGTCCATGACTGGCCCTGCCTTTCTGTCCAGTATATGTAAGTAGAATATCTATAACACAATATATACGGTTGAATGCACATATACAATGGATACTTTGTAAAGTAATAGAACTGCTTGAATTTATCTGCATAAAGTAGCAAACAATCTTAGTAAGCAGTTAATATGCATTACTAAGCTTATACTAGAGTACCGTCTTGAATGAGTGTTGAAAAAAGGAGCCATGTCAAGGGTTGACTGGACAAGAAAAGTTTTTTCCTCCCTCCTCAATGCCTCACACCATAGCTTAGGTCCTAGGACCACTTCTCAAAACTACGTCCACTCTAGCCAACTTAGTGATGGTATGAGTGCTCAAACCTCCCCCTCGAGAAGTAAACGCAAGCACAACCGGGTTCTAACAAATTGGGAATTGAGCTATAATAGCAAGAGGGTGGATTTGGTTGTAGATTTCCAACTAAAGATGCCTTCCAAGCAATGGATTTTTACTAACAAGCCTACAACATACAATGATGAGCAAAAAAGAGGACAATTTGCTTTTAGTATTTCACATGTTGAAATTCGTGGGTAATTGAAATGGTTACGTAAGTGATCATACCTTGTCATGGGATTTCACATATCCTATGTCTTAGTTGTGAACGGCCTCCATCCTTTTGTGGTATGGTGGTGCTAGATCAATGTATAATACTCTCTTATAGGGACAAATAATTGCAACGTACTGCTGGATTGGGGGGGGGGATAAAACTTGCTAGTGAGCCAGCTCTCCTGTCGTAATTGTGATGAATAATCACAACGTTGAGAGTACGCCTAGAAGGGAGTTTGGAGATCCTTATACCCCCTTGTGGTGATTCAAATAGTGTCTAGGATGACGCCAAGTGATCTTTGTCTCGTTAGTGGACTAAGTATGACGGGTACGCACCTTTAAGTGGGGTCTATGACACAAGGGAAGACCTCCTAGGATTTTCCTTATGGTAAAGCTTGGCACAAACAACGCAAATGCAATCTAAGCATATGACAATGTGAGATACTTCTTTTAGAGGACAAACAAGTGGTTGGGCTCTTAATGATCTAACCCCTTCCTTCTTATTTATCCTAATCTCTCCAAATTTTAGCCTCGAGGGCCAAATCCAAGGCTAAACAGAGCTGCAAGTCTTGAAGCTTTAGAAGGAGAGCCGTGGATGAATTGTTGGGGATGAAAACTACTGGATGAGAGCCTTGGATGAAGGGCTGGCCAAGGGCCATGGATGAACTGCTGTGGATGAACTATTGGATGAACTATTGTGGATGAAATGTAGTCAGTGAATGAGGGCCAGGGCTGCGTCCAGGGTGATCTTGAGAGAGGCAGCATTGGTGAATTTGAGAGAGACCGGGGCCAAATTTGATCTTCAAGAAAGCAGCGCTGGTGAATTTGAGAGAGAACAGGGGTCGCGTGTGATCTCGAGAGAGGCTAGCAGCTGGTAAACTCGAGAGGGAGACAGGGGGCCAAGTGTAATCTCGAGAGGGAGATAGTAGCTAGTGAATTTGAGAGAGGCCAAGGAGGCTAAGTGTAATTTTGAGAGAGGGCAGCTGGGTAGGCTTGAGAGACAAGGATACCGAGTGGAATCTCAAAAGACAGCTACTAGTGAATTCAAGATAGATAGGGACCGAGTGTGATCTCACAAGACAAGCAGTAGCTTAGTGGACTTACAAGAGAGACAGCAGTTAGTAGACTCAAGACAGGGGTGCCAAGTGTGATCTCGAGAGATAGCAGCTCGGTAGACTCATGAGAGAGGCAAGGGGGGCAAGTGTGATCTCAAGAGAGAGCGGCGGCTAGTAGATTCAAGAGGCGGACAAGGGGCTGAGTGTAATCTCAAGAGAGGCAGCAGCTAGTGAATTTGAGAGAGAGAGGGAGACCAAGTGTAATTTCGAGAGAGGGCAGCTGGATAGGCTTGAGAGACAGGGGTGCCAAGTGTAATCTTGAGAGACAGCAGCTAGTGAATTTGAGATAGACAGGAGCTGAGTGTGATCTCACGAGAGAGGCAACAGCTTGATGGACTTACAAGAGAGACAGCAATTGGTAGACTCAAGACAGGGGTGCCGAGTGTAATCTCAAGAGACAGCAGCTAGTGAATTCAAGAGAGACAAGGGACCAAGTGTAATCTCGAGAGACAACAATTAGGTAGGCTCAAGAGACAGGGGTGCCAGTATAATCTCAAGAGAGGGCAGCTGGGTAGACTTGAAAGAGAGATAAGGGGCCAAGTGTAATTTTGAGAGAGGGCAGCTGGGTAGGCTCGAGAGGTAGGGGTGTTGAGTGTAATCTCACAAGAGACACAGCAGCTCGGTGGACTCTCAAGAGAGACAGCAGCTGGTAGACTCAAGGGAGAGACAAGGGGGCCAAGTGTGATCTCAAGAGAGAGCAGCGACTGGATGGACTCATGAAAGAGGGGCTAGTAGCTGGTAGATTTGAGAGAGAGACATGGGTTGAGTGTGATCTTGAAAGAGGCAGCAGCTTAGTAGACTCGCGAGAGAGGCAGTCGCTTGGTGGACTCACGCGAGAGGCAGTCGCTTGGTGGACTCACGCGAGAGACAGTAGCTGGTAGACTTGAGAGAGAGACAAGGGCCAAGTGTGATCTCGAGAGAGGGGCTAGCAGCTGGCATACTCAAGAGAGAGACAGGAGCGAGTGTGATCTTGAGAGAGGCAGCAGCTCAATGGACTCACAAGAGAGACAGCAGCTGGTAGACTCGGAGAGAGATAGAGGCCGAGTGTGATCTCAAGAGAGGCAGTAGCTGGTAATCTTGAGGGGGAGACATGGGGTCGAGTATGCTCCAATTGTCACTGGCCGAGAGACTCTGGGGCAAGGCGAGGCCTCAAGGTAAGAGAGTTTTTGAGCCTGGTGACTTCTCAGAGAGCTACTAAGGGAATTGAGAAGGTTGGCCCAGTAAGGCTGAGTTGTCAAGATTCCTCAAGAATTGCTAGGAGGGCTTGCAATGTGATGATGCGGTGGGGGCAAAGTTTTGGTAAGGACCTGGTAAGCTAACATTCTAAATAGGAACTAAGGGAGAACTAGGACTTCTAAGAAGTGTGGAAAAGCGGCATTGCCAATTGTAATCTAACTTCCTAGAGGTCAGTAAGACCAAACACGCTAGGAAATCACTACGGCCTCCTCCTACTAATTGGGAGACCAACACTTTCTATCCTCACAAAAAACTCTAATACACAAGATAAGAGGGAAGAGTCTCACAAAATGGGACCACAAAGGAAGGACAAAGGTGACCGTTGACAAGTAAATGATGAGTGACCAAAGAGGGAGTAAGTGGTCCAAGGAAAGAGTGTTCAGAAAGATGGTTTGGAAGGAGGTGGGCCTCCCTTTATACATTTGGGGGAGGACACCTTGGCCCTCTATCTCAAAGATCCATAGATCCCTTGAAATCTACCTAAATCTAAGAAAAACCCAAACTGGATGAAATTTGGATGAATTTGCAATAACTTTTGGAGCATAGCTCCAAATGACAAATGGACGGTGGCATTGGATATCTTGGACCCAAAATAGCTGGTTTTGGTTATTCACACTTCCAATTCCAAGCTACAAGGCGTTGGGAAACTTGAATGAAGGATTAGGGGTGGATGGATGAAAAATCCAGAATTGGGAGCTCATCCAAAAATGAGAAATTGACTTCCTGAGGTCTTTCAACACTGTTGGGGGAGTCGGGAAACACTCCTTGCTTTTGTCAATTAGGCTCCAACTAGATATTTTGAAATTGGATGTCGCGCGCCTTCTTGAAATTAAATGGATGTCTTTGTTAGAGGCCTTGCCGCTAACGAAATGACTTGAAACTTGGGGAATTGTTGTAAATCCTTGAGAAACTCTTCCATGAATTTTGATGGCATTTTTCGCCATTTGTCAACTTCTTTTTACCGGGGTTGACTGGTAGCCTTGTAGGGTTGACGCTTGGAATCACACTCTTTAAGGAGCTAAGGTCTTGAGCACCTTGGATATAGACGCACCAAATGTTATTGTCGATAGTTGTCGAGTTGTAAACTGATGATATGGCCCTTGGCCATGGTGTAACTTGAGCAAAACCTAAACTAACTCTTTCTAATTAGGCTAGTGGGGACTTTTGGAGGGGATCCCAAGCCCCATGTATGTGTGTCACTCAAACTAACTAAAAACTACCAAATCTCACCAAATCTCTCCTAACGACCTACCAAATGGAGTAGGGTAAACGGCATACCGCTAACCATTTGGTCTAACTAATCTAAATCAACATAAATGGCTATTTTACTTATATCAACGTAATTTCAAAGCTAAGTAAAACAAAAAATGAATTCAAGACTTTTAGTGCTAAATCTGGAACTCACATGATTCCAAGCCCCTAGTAGCCAAACCTAAACTAACCCTCTCTAATTAGGCTAGTGGGGACTTTGGAGGGGATCCCAAGCCCCTAGTAGCCAAACCTAAACTAACCCTCTCTAATTAGATTATTAGAGATTTTTGGAGGGGATCTCAAATCCCTAATAGGTGTGTCGCTCAAACTAACTAAAAACTATTAATTTGACTAAATTACTCCTAATAACTTACCAAATGGAGTAGTGTAAATGGTGTACCGCTAACCATTTGGTCTAACTAATCTAATAAATGGCTATTTCACTTATATTAATGTAATTTCAATGCTAAGTAAAACAAAAAAGTAATTCAGGACTCTTGGTGCTGAATCTGGGACTCACAGAATACAAATAATTTCACGAGATTACAGACGCCGATATTTGATTAGCATGAGGGAGTGGATGACAACAACAACAAGGAGGATTTTGCACCAAAGCTACAGTACAGACAAGGTCTGCCAAGGAAGAATGTCATGGTAAATGATGTTGCTGCAAATGAGTGATATGAATCTTTTACATGCTATGCTAATGGGATTGTAGTTCCTGATTTGATATTGTGAATATAGTTCATGTTGATGCTTGCAGATGGAGGAGTTCCTCGGGATCCCACTTATGATATCCATATTGTTCGTCTATTATAGAATGGAAGAAAGTAGGGGCTACAATTAATGATTTATGCATCTCATGTAAGATTTATATGTATATATATATGTATATATATATATATATATATATATATATATATATATATATATATATATATATATATATATATACATTTTTTTGTTTGCTTATGGATCAAATTGGTTAAGATTAGTGGATGTTGAACTATGGGGCACTGTATATGCTGTCCTTTTTACTGTTTTGGGGTGGTACCCAATATTCTAAGTTTGTAATGAAGTCTTGCAAATTCCTTGTATGGGAGAAATCTTTTTGCCTGGACCTGTCGTTGCAGGTTTCTTAATTCAGTAGTAGGAATTCAGTTTTTTTTTAATGCACTACAGAATGTGTGTGTCTTTCAATTTTTATCATAGTTTGTAATGTCTGTTGATGATTTCTTGTACATAGAGATGAGTTTCACAACGTAAGCTCAGGAAGAGCATTGCATGCAAAACCTCTTGACTCTTGACTGTAATGACAAGGGGAAACCAACAACCAGGGAAAGGTATAGAAGACGCAGAAGGAGTTGAAGGGGCTTGGAACACTGTGGAGCCCCAACATAGCCTTGCACATTTGCAACGGATTTGCAATGATGCATCATTTGAAAGGAATTATGAAGGCCAACAAAGGACAAATGCTGCGCCACCTCCTATTGTGGGTACTGATCAACGCAAAAACCAGCAGTGGGCAGAGAGTGGATCTAGGTCACATATGGGGAATTTGCCAAGAAGAATGGCACCAGCCAATTTTACAAGCTGTTCCACCATTGATGTAGAATACGAGAATGCAAATTCTAGTCGGAGAAGGTCTATCAGATCAACAGTGAACGTGAGCACTTTCATTTTGTTTAGCATTGCACTGCATGTCTGGTATTATGCAAACAAGGGAATAAGAAAGGTTATCCGATGTAGTGTGATGTTATTGCTAGGTTCTTGTTGTATTTTTATTTTCATGTAATAAACAGTATTGACAGAAGCAGTATAAAGTCAGAAGACGTATCAGTAATTTGGAGCTGCATCTTGGTCAGTCCAAGCAGGATCTCATGACATGTGAATGCCATGCAGGAAGGGACGGGAGTAAGGCAAGGGATGCAATGATGAGAGCAGTTTCACAAGGGCAGTCAGGACAAAGAACCAAATGTACACAATTTTGCAGAAGGGATTTGTGTAGAGAATATACAGGATGACAATGACTATGATGAAGATGCAAATGATGATCTTCCTTTCAATAGGGATATTATCAAGAAACAAGAGAACATGCTGCAACCAGACTCTGTTTGTTGTTGAATTTGTAGGCATGCTCAAGCTGTCAAGGAGAGAGAGGAGAAGCGACGTGTCGCATTAGGTTTGCTCCCGCATAATTTGGACGTGGACCCTTACACTCAAGTCCCAGTTGGAGATGGTATATACAAGTGGAAAAGAGAACTGATGCTGCTTTTGAAGAAACTGGACCCCTCCATTGGCTTCATCAAGCAGCAGGTGCTGAATGCCGTTAGGAGATTGCATACTAGATCCAGGAGTCATGGAAATACAAGAGCCCTATGAAGTTCAAACTAGTGAGGGAGATTATTGGACGAGGTGTTACTCAAAGACAAGGTGAGCTATGGAAG
Organism: Ulota crispa; assembly: GCA_963920765.1. Classification (NCBI taxonomy): domain Eukaryota; kingdom Viridiplantae; phylum Streptophyta; class Bryopsida; order Orthotrichales; family Orthotrichaceae; genus Ulota; species Ulota crispa. Next base: position 14,109,561 of record OY987247.1, on the reverse strand, counting down.
AGGATTAGAGCAAAACAACCTAAACCTAAGGACGTTTTCAACTGTGCATGGCGATTGCTGGTGAGGGAGTTGCAAAACCCGACAATGATCTTGAAGTCTGAGAATTGCAGTAAAGCAAATGCAAGCAGACACAACTTCGGCAAGACAGGACCTGGAAGTGAGACTGGAGTGCGCCATTGATTGAGGTTGGAATTGGGACAATCTCCTGACCCTCCCAAATTGCAAGTAGAAGTTACAAGAGACAAAGGATATGGCGGAAGAAGAAAGGGGAAACAGGCATCCAAGAGAGTCATGCACAGGAGTTGCAATTCTGTCCCCTTTAGTCATGACAATGTTCCTCACGGAGTTTTGGAGGAAGACACAAGGCTAGAGGGAGTAAATGATGGCCACAACAATCCAGAATCTGACTTTCAAGGGGATGGTCAAACCTTAATGTCAATGCAGGTGGATTGTGCAGAGGTGGCTTCACCAGCTGTATATACCACTGTAGAGAAAGAAGCCGTCAGAGATCCCATTGTGATGAAACTGCTGCAGAAAATAGCGTTACTTGAGAATGAACTTGGGAGGAGTAAGTTATAATTCAATGAATTCCCCCCCCATTGCCATCTCTTGTAATGGTGTAGTGACTGCCAAACTTATGTACGTGGTCACTGAATTTCAGAGAATTCATTTTGAGCTTTGAAAGAAATTGAACCAGGTCAAGAACAACTTGGAAAGGACAATGTTGGAGTGAAGGGCTCCTTGGTTGCTGAGACTGTTGCTGGAGCAAGCATATGCACCGAAGAACTGCAGCAAAGCTCAGATGAGGTATGGACAGGGAAACAATTTTCAGGGGCAATCACTTTAGGGACCGTTGTATTGTATTAATTGGTTTTTCACAAAAGGTGTACAATGGTGTATGATGTATGGTGCATGACAAGTTTCTTTTATTAATGATGCCTGTGATGCATCAGAATGTTACTTTTATGGAATGGTACACTGAAATGTGGGATACTGGTGTTGCAGGCAGTGCGGGAGAGACAAAGAACCACTAAATGTGAGGTGATGATTGTGTATTTCACAGTGCATTACGTTGTGTCCATGTGTGAATGGAATGTGTTAATGCCAGTGGTGAAGTAAGTTGGTGTACTTATATGAATTCACTTTCACATTAAATGTGTTATATAACGTATAGCTCACGCATTGCAATGTCAACGGAGAGGCAAAGCCTAAGTGGTTGAAGAAGCCAAGAATAAAGGAAGTGTTATGAAAGTAAAAGCAAGTGTTTGCTATTTGAGATGTTATCCAGCAGAAATTGTGGATGTGTGGAACAATGTACAAGTCCTAAATTGTTGATACATGTAGAGATATTGTAGAATGAATTATGAGGTCAATTGTTTGTGAAATGCCTGCAATTTGGAGGAGGATTGTTGCAGTGTTTGTCCTATGGTTGAGCTGTAGAGGATGGGCGTCCGCAGAAGCGTGGAAAGTTAAACGGAACATGAACTACCATTTTGAAGATGACAGAGTACAGCAGAAGGACTTATAATCTACCTCAAATGCTTGAAGAGGAAGGCAGGAAGTACGGGTGTATGAACTAGCTATATGTTTGCAGATGTGGTATTTGTATGTCAACTGGTACTAGTAATGGTCAAGCGGTGATTAGTGGAAGTTAGAGAGTGTGATGTAACATGCAATTCTCTTAGTTGTTATGGAGAATATGTTGTAGTAGCCAGCATCCGTGTAATTGTTCTTATTTTGAACATATTGTTCTTGAAAGAATCATTGGATTAGTAAGAATATGACTATTTCTTTTTGCGCATATGTTGTGCTTGTCACTGAAGTGGATCTAAACCATTATATGCTGTCCTGAAGAAAATCCAAGTCATTTGTATTTTCCAAAATATTAAAAAGGAAAAACATTTAGTAATCAGTACATACACATGTGTGAGATTAAACGGTAGATGCCACAATCTTGGATGGACAACTCAGATCATCCCTAAAAGAGCACATTCTGTCATTTTGTGGACTAAATTAAATAATGCCAATAATTTGTAAATGGCACTGTCTAATTTATTATTACCGTCACAACCACCCTGAGCTCAACACCTATAGACAGGTAATTGAACTAAGTAACCCTACAAAGGTAGGACTATTGTAAGTTAATTTTTGAAAGCCGGGGTGAAAGTGACCTTAGTTAATTAAGGTGAAGAATAATTCCCAATACGTGTCACCTATTCACGGGGCATGTATTTCAGTGAGAGACTTCGGCCCAACAAGAATTTGATGACCAACCGGACTAATTTCTGTTAGAGCCTTGTCCGATTCAGGGTCTCTGAACTGGCTAAAGTTTGACAAAATTGTGACACGAATTAGTTCAGTTGGTCAGTATTCCCCTTGTAGTGTATGATAATATCATCTTCATCATCTTTTGACATATGAATTTTTGACAACTCACTCCAATTAGCTCTTGTACTTACATTCCATGATCAATATAAAAATACAAGTATTTGATATCATTTTCATAGGCATCATGTTCTATCACCAAATCTAATATAAATGGTTGAAGTATTTTTTTTTATCAAAATAAGAGAATGAGTGTCAACAATTAAGGAAGTTGTTGGTTACTGTGAGGTTCATAAAGATTGAAAAACCAAACTTTTTCATTTAACCTAGTTAATCTAGTTTACAAGACACGTTATGCACTTTCATTTATGTTTCATTGTGGATAGGTTATATTGAGATATTTATTCCTTACAAATCTGTAAATCTGTAAATATGGTTTGATTAAAAGATTAAGCCTTGAATTTCTTTTGGATTGAGTTTAACAAATTTTTGCCCAAAAAATGTATATATATTTTTTGGGAATTACTAATGCGACACCCTAAATTGCTAAAGGAACACCCTTGTGAGCATGAAATGTGATTTTTAATGCAGATTTTAATTTATTCAAGGAAAAAATTAAAAATAGGGGCATGAAAACATAAAATATTACAAATAGGGGCGCAATTTCAAAATAATTACATATAGGAGCACGATTTCAAAAAAGTTGTAATTTATTGTATTTCTTTTGGTTTGGACATTGGTTGACTTAGACACATCACATTAAATGTTATCTAACTTCCAAAAAAATCAAAAATCTCTTCAAATCAAGCCTAAATAAAGAAAGTTTAGTATACAAAATGGTAATTTTTGAAGATTTTTGATTATTTTGGAAGTTAGATAACATTAATGTGATGTGTCTAAGTCAACCAATGTCCAAACCAAAAAAATTACAATAAATTACAACTTTTTTTGAAATTATGCCCCTACTTGTCATTATTTGAAACTGCGCCTCTATTTGTAATATTTTACGTTTTCATGCCCCTATTTGTAATTTCCCCTTATTCAAGTGATCCATCATTCACTCAATCATAGCATTACCACCTCCTTGAAAGAAATAGGACAAACACAAATTTTTCTTGAAATATTATTGTACCAATACCATTTTTGATGTATTTTTGCTTTAAGTAACTCAAAAGTCCTACATTTTTAGTTTCAAATTTAAGCACAGCTATTTGTTTTTTAGTATAGCCTTAGAATGATAAAGGTGAAATAAATCTTTTGATCAAAATTTAAAAAAAATCATTAAAAATCACATTTCATGTTCCCAAGGGATGTCCCATTAGCAATTTAGGGTGTTGTGTTAACAATTCCCTATTTTTTATATCGCTATACTTGATATCTTTTTAAAAGTTGCATGCTTTGGAGATCTATACAAAATTTTATGTACTTTAATATAGCTAAAAATGAAGTGTATTGATGAACTTTGGACAAACAAATTAAGTAAAAAGAATCCAAATTTGAGTTGATTTGTATTCAACCTTCTAAACCAACAAAAAAAAATGCTTAAAAGTCTATAAGCTAAGTGCAAAAAAAATATTGGTTGTTGTATTTGAAATAATAAACTTACACAAATGATAGAGGTGCACCTTTTGGACATGAGATTGAGGTTGGGAACAAAATAGGGCCTCATTACCTTACCTTTTACTTTTTATCAACTATACTATAGCAATGCCTTAGAAGAACTAGTGTTTAGTATTGCAAGGGTCAATGTAATATAGAATTCAAACTTTTGAGGTAAAACATGTTATATAAAGATTCCATGAACAAGATCTTCATTTGACAAGTTTCTTTCTTTCCATCTCTAATGAATTTGTGTGAAACCTTGTATAAGAATCATGAAACACCTAATGATAAACTAGTCACATAGTTGAAAAAAAAACAAAAACAAAAACATCTTTCTAAGCATACTTGAATGTGCTTCATCTATTTCACTTAGTTTGTACAGTAAGTGTCAAAACTCATCCATTTACACATTTTGGGGAGTGGCAATATTGGGGTTAATGTAATGGTTGCAGTCATTGCAAAAACCAAAGTAGATAGCCAAAGTGGGAGCAAAAGAAAACCAAAATGTAAGAAAAAACAACATAGGAATTAGCTAAAATTCAAGTTATTTGGACAAAATTTTGTTTTATGAATTTGCAAATTTTAGCCAAAACAAGTAGATTTCTCTTTGTTTTGGTACCAAAGATATGGTGAAGTTTTGATTGAGTGGATGAAAATAAGACCAACATGAACTTGCAATTTTGTAATTTTGCTCTTGGTCAAGTGTATATTACAGTGAAATTGTTTTGCACAAACAAATGTGATTTTTGAAAAATCTCTCAAAGTTTTGGCAATTCTTGTGATTTCTACATGTAATTCCCTCTTTGCTTGTGTCATTCATGATTCTCACAAGAAATAATCAATCAATTTCCCATTTTTAAGGTCTATTCAATCATATAAAGACTAATTGCATAATTGCAAATCCAAGTGCCTAAAACCTAGTTCTATGCTCAAGGGTCTTTTGATAATAACAAAATTGAGCCTTGTGCATAGTTGCAATGGTTGAAGATCAATTTTGCCATTGCATATGCTTAATTGTCTTGCCATATATCAATTTCATCATGGACATACAGAGCTATTATTGCAAACGTTATTCCTTAACATAACTTTGCAATATCCCATTATCTTAAGTTTAGAAAATCCACTTATCCAAAATAGGAGAGTAAGAAAATTGTTTTAACCAAAATTTGAAAGAGCAAAATGGCCTACATTTTGTTCTGGTTTGTTGATAGAGTTGGGGGAGATTCCAAGGTAGTTGAGCCCAAATTCTGTCCCAACCATGAGCCATTTGCTACCATACGCCCACGGGAGAAAAAATGTTGAGGAATTTGAGATCCTTGCTAGGGCATCGCCACCCATCCTGCAAAAGACTGGTTACATTGGGGATTTGCAGGTCGTGGGCATATTGAGGCACTTTTTTAGCCCCACCTTTGTGGCATCCAAGTTAGTGTTTATGTGGACAAGGGAGTCCGTTTTTGACGCTCAGCATTTTGTCTTCCTTTGCAAGGCACTAATTTAGCTTGTCTTCTCCCTTATTGTTTCCTATTTTTGGTGTATCACCAAGGAAGGTACTTTCAAAAGTTGCAAAGAGGGAATGCATGACATAAACTAACTTGAACTACGAGGTACTACCAGGTAAACATTTGGTTAAAAGCTTATCCGCAAACGCCGTGGGGGTGAGCGGACGGGTGTGCGACTTCATTTCAATTGATGTCATTAGATTTGCTGGCCTTGAGAAATTTCTCTTTTACCAGTGTTGCAGAGCCAAGCAAGTGAAGAAGCTCTTAGCAACTAAATATTGTAAAGGACATTTTCAAGAGTCTTACCCCCATTTTAACACAAGCGACTTTAACCCCTAAATAATGGAATGGTCATTGTGATGAGCTCCTCTACCGTGGCTCTTGCCTAGAGGCCGTTGCAAGAAACGCATGTCAATTTAGTCTCAAACAACCTTATATAGCCTTAGTACTGGTAGTACTATGAGCTTTTGGAATAGTTTCTTTTAAATGAAATAAAATATGGATAATTTGTAAAGCACTTAAAGTTGCATACTTGTGAAAATTCAAACTTTAGAAGAAAAAAAATCTAAAAGCTATGCACAAAAACAGAGAGACCAAAAACACCAAGAAAAAGGACATTTAGCATTTTTCTTTTTAGAAAATAGTAAAAAAATCAAAAAAATAAACTAAAATTTGGGGATTTTTCCTGAATTGAAGGTGTTAATTTTTTGTCAAGTTCATTTTTGGGAAAAATAAATTGTGTTTTGTGCACTTGCGCAAAAGTAGTGCACTTTAAGCACACGTAGAAGGTGGATATTTTACTATTTTTGAATTTTTTTTGTTAGATTGTGTAACTTTAGTACAAGAACTTGTTTGTGAATTTTGGCCTTCAAATTTTCATTTTATGGTAAAAAATAGTACTCAAAACTCCCAAAATGGCCAAAGTAGATACGTAATTGGGGGCTATTCAAAAATGGCAAACTAATTTTATAAATATTCAAAAAATCAAGAAACATTTGCGACCATTACGTGTACCTTTATTTCAAATTTTAGAAAGAAAATGTTTATGACCCAAAAGATATAGCCAAAAAACCACCTGCCAAAGACCAAGGGGACAAAAAATAGTACAAGTGTTTCTTGCAATCACCCCTCTACAATGCTCTACAATGGCCTAGCAAGGGCCCACCCAATTTAACCCCTGAAGGACTGAACCCTTTTTTTTGCAAAAGTTATTGAAAATTGCCACTTCTAGGGCAATGAATAGAAAGGTAGAAAAATTGTTTTGTTTTCAAACCCAATCGCAGGATCCTATCCTAGTCTATGGGAGGTACTTGTGGGAAAAAATCAGCTCATTCTATATGTAGAAGAGTGAGATATTGACATCTAAAGTGCAAAAATAGTTTTTTCCCTATTGCTCAAAAATTTCAGAAGCTTTGACTGCTCCTAAATCCAAAAATTGCTCTATGCAAAGGTTGAGGTTAATTTTTTCCATGTAGAAGACCAAGCTAGGTAAGTGTGGGAGAATTTTCAAATGAAAGGGCTATGTGAATCATACTTTGTAAATTCTTGCAATGCTACAAGGCCATGAAATTTGCATATACACTAGGCAAAATTGGAGGATTTATGTAAAATTTAGAAATTGGAACTACTTTGATCCAAACAGTAAAAAGAAAGGAATCTTAGTGTACTACAACTTGAAAAATAAGAAAAGTCAAAAATAAAAATTAAATCACCAAATTTTACAAGGAGCAAAAGGAATGGAGGTTTGGGGGTCCCGTACCTATCCGCAAACTTAAACTTCTCACTTGTCAACCATTTTTGAATGATTCAAAGCTTCTCATATATATAAAAATCTAAAGAACCAATTACAAATTTTTATTTTAAAAAAATGGGATTTGTAAAGAATTTATTTGGGTTGCCAGGATTGCCTGCCCTCCCTTGTTTTTCATAAATTCATGCATAACTTCTTCAATAAATGTTGGAATGAAGAAAAAATTAGATGTGCACGTAAGCTTACATCTTTGAATCTCCCACCTTCTTCAAAAGTTTCAAAATTTTATAAAAATTGATTTAGTCATAAGTTCATGCCCGAGGTCTCATTTGTTCATCTAGGGGACAATAGTCCTTCAGGGGTTAATACTTTTTTGAAAGTTGCAATACTCAACAATGCATGCTGACCTCATGAAAATTTGCAAGAAGGACAACATTGGACCTAACATTGTGTTGTGAATCTTCTCACAATATGGGTTACCTAAACATATGATTGTATTTAGTGAGGTAATTTTTTGCTTTCCACAATGGACTATGTGTTTATGTGATTGCTTTTGAAAAATAAAATAGCTGAGAAACAAAGTTTTCCATTTTGCAAAATGCTTTTTTTGTTCTCCATCAGATGAAAAATATCCGCCTCGACGTTTATGGGTTAACAGAATGAAACAACATGGATGAATTTTATGATCATAATCCTCACAAAACAAAATCAGGTTCGCCAGACCTTTGGATGAAAGTTAATCAAGATAGCAGAATCAATGGATGAATCAGCTAACATGGATGAATTTTTGTACTTTCTCCTATCCTTGCATGCTTTTGAGGGTACGTGTCGCTCATCCAGTTCATTAAGAAAAACCAGTTCCCCGGTCCTTCGGAAATTGTGCAGAGAATGTCATTCCTGACCATTGAAAGAGAATCTGTTTTAGCTGACTCAGACAGGAATGGATATGGAGTCATGGACAGCTAATTTTGGACAAAGTTTGCCTCAGTATTACCTCATTGTCAGGTTTGTTGTAATTTTTTTTTGTTTCTTTTACTGTTTTTTTAATATTTTTTTGAGTGTAAATGGAAAGAGGCTTCTCATAAAGAACGTCATATTAGGTAAATTGGGAAAAACAAAGGTACCATTTTGTACTCCACCTCAAATCCAAAATGTTGCTTCAAATCAGATTCAAAAGTACCAGATTCAGTCTAAGCCACTAAGAAATTTTCTCTCACAAATTCTTCCTCTCAGGTGAGGGCACGAGTACAAAAAGAAAACGTTGGAACTCGGTCTGGGGTGATCACCTCAAACCCAGAAGTCCCAAAATGTCCACTTTCGCCCAATTTACCTAATATGAGGTTAAAGGTAAAGTGTAACACTTAGGCCAAAACAACATTTCCCAGCTTTGGATGTTTTTGTCCGGTAGATGATAAAAAGAATACTTTGTAGGATGAAAAGATTGTTTTACATCTATTGTTTTTTTGAAAAGTGATCATAAAGACATGGTTCATTATGGAAGGTAAAAAATAGACTCACCAAGTGCACTCATGTTTTTTAGTAACCCAAACTGTGAGAAGATTCACAAATACAATATTAGGTCTCATGTTGCCTTTCTTGCAATTTCATGAGGACATTCAAGGTCTTTTTGTTTTGTTTGTATTTGTTTAGGTAGAGCGACTTACACTCTAAATTGCACACAAGTAAGGAAAAAGTAGCTAAAATTGAAAGAATGAATGATTTTTGCATGTTCATCAATAAGTTTACTAATATAAGCTACTTTCATCTGAAGTGTGGCAAATCAAGTATTTGCGAAAAGAGATATTTGGTGTTTTCATCCATGTTCTCCGCAAAAAATTTAGTGTATTGGTAGCCAATATTAATTTCACTTAAGATGTAGGCATAGATTTGTCAAGAAAAAAAACCTTGAGTGTAGCACTGCATCATGCATTGTTGACTATTGCAACTTTTACAAATAATGTTATTATGGGTAAGCACCAACAAAAAATTTCTTGGCAAAAACTTGCCTAAATCTTACCTCAAAACTTGAGTGACGATTATTACACTAGAAATTCTTTTGGAAAAACTAGATGACTTTGCCAAATCCCTCCCCAAATTTGCACCAGATTTGCCAGCTTTTGGAAGAAAGATACCAATAATAGCAGATTTCTTCAATGAATGTACACATGTTGTTGATTCTATCCAACTCTATCCAAATTTTCCTTACCTGCTAGCATGATAGGGTGCGTGTTGTTCTACCAAGGAAAAATCAAAAATTAAAGCTGGTAAGCACTTGCCACACCATTGTAGAAGTACTCTAGAGGGGCTGTCATAATGACTAGCCAAGAGTTTAGGGATTAATGTATGTAGAAACTTTGACTTCCCAACTCTGAATCTAAATTTTAGCCCAAAATAAATAAATAAAAATTTATAATTGAGATCAACAATTAAAATTAAGCTCAGTACTCCAAAGTAGGAATTTTTAAAATTTGAAAACCTTGACAGTTATATTAGATTTTAGAGCCTTGATTATCATATTGCATTTTGGACTTTGTGCTTGTAAACAAGAACTAATGATTCTTCTAATTATAGGCTTACACAAAAGTTTGGTTTACACTGTGATGATCTACACTTCTTTGTAGAATATCCTAAAGAAAGAGTGCATAAGACCCTCTTAGAGCTTCTCCAGCCTTGTGCTCCAAACGAAACACTCCAAGCAAGGCTTGGAGAGCGATAAGGAGTGGTTCCGAGCTGTGAGATCCAGCGTTGCTTGTCATATACGGACACCACTTGCTCAGGGTGGGGTCGCTACTTGCTAAAGTTGAAATTCTCTTGTGTGCTCCCCAAGAAGCGCAAACAAGCTTGCTAGCAAACAAATTAGTTCTTGTTTCTTCTATCTTTTCATAGGTAGAGACAGAACTTCCAAAAAAAGAAGCTTGAAACAAGCGTTGGGAAAATTAACAGCGGCACTAGACCTTGACGTGTCTCTCAAAACATTTGGGGAGGCTGGCCTAAAATATTCTGTTTGGAGAGCTGCAGTGGACCTCAATTTGAGCTTGGGTGAGGGAGTTGCCCGTGTGGGGAGAAAGGCTGGAGGTGCTCTTATGGGATTCAAAGAAGTTTGTACAATAAATAAATTAGTTTTTGGCAAAATAAACACAATATCATGTTTTAAGCTACAAACTTAATCACAATGTATGAGTCAAATAACAAAAAATAAATTTCATGAAGAAATATGTATTTTACTAAATTTGGTCATGATTACCCTAACATTAAAATCTCTATAAAAGGAATTTTGAATTTTTTTGGAAATGTCTATTTGAAAGGAAGATGTGTCTCCTACATATCCATGCAATCAAATCTCAAAAATTCATCACCAATGTTTTATAATCAACTTTTTTGTAAAACCATGATTTAGACTCAAATTAATTTACCAAAAATAGAATTTTGATTTCTCTAGTAACTAAAATTTGGTATGCCTACCTGCAAACTAAAACTTATCATACCTTTTATCTCATTAATTAGAATTGAATGATTGAAAGCTTCCCACATCTACGTAAGTCTAAAGAACTACCCTCAAATTATTATATAAAAAAAAAGGCAATTTTTAAAGAAGGAAAAAAGTAGATGCCCACACATATCTTTGAATTCCTGATCTTCCAGAAAAGTTTCAATAAATTACACTAAGTAATTTAGCCATAAGTACATGCCCGAAATCCCATTTGTCTCCCACAGGGACAAGTGGTCCTATAGGGGTTAAAACATTGGTCAACTAATCCATTGACTTTCTAGCCCCTATTTTTCCAATGACCCATTTTTAGTACATTTCTATTATCCATAACGGCTAATAAGACACCACTACAGTTACTTCCAAAGATCCCACAGTGCAGAAAACCCACCATATTACTTTTAAACTTCATTATAACTTACCCGAATAATTCTAGAAAAGACTACAGTAGCTAAATATTACCTGGAATTACAAGAGGGTGAAAAGGGACTTATCATCATACAATGAGAACGGTCCGCAGTCAACTTTCCTCCAGAACTTTACAATTTGATTATTTACTTATTTAGTTGTTTTTGAATTTCCAAGAACATAGGATCAAGAGTGATATATTTATTATTCAGTTTTAAGATGATTTCTATCACAATAGCTAAATTTTGCAAAGAATAAGAACATAAAAACAAAACAAGTCAAATGCATAACACAGTCCAATGACATACATATCTAAAACTGTAGACGCTCTGAAATTCCACTCCAGCAAATTGACATGAAATAGCAGAATAAAATCCGCATTGATAAAACTTGTAATACACCAATAATCATCAAATGAAACTGCAGAAGACGAAAACATGAATTTGACCAACCAATTCATGGAAAAAATTACGAACTAAATATGAGTTCCAACGGAAATAGAATTAATACAATGCAACATAAAAACCAGAAAGAGAAATATGGGTAAGCTCCTATGAACAAACAGCGCTGCATTCAAATCCAAAAACACTGGACCTGCTACGGCATTTTATTCCAAGCAGTACTGTGGGTGCATGAACTAAAATCACCCGCTTGCAAACCACAGATATCTGCTTCAGACAGGAACACAAAACATTCACACGTTTCTGCCAGTAGAGAAAGACTACTACTTGGCAGTTGTTATTCACTCTAGTCCTTTCAAAAGAGGTGCCATGATTATTTATGTAGGCAACCTCTGTAAAACAATATCTAACGTGTAGTCTACCGTAACAGTAGAAAGCCCAATTCAAAATCTATGATACATTTTAAAAATGCTTAATATAATCGTTAAGCAGGAAAAGAGAAGCAGCTTCAACCTGGCAGCTCCATCGGAGCAAAAATCTGCCCGGCAATGCTCGAAATGGAATCCCTTGCGGAATGCTCCATCTCGCAGAAGGCGGCATATCTCTTGAACGTCGTCTCTAACCACTTGTGCTCTATTAAAAAGGAGAGCTAGTGATATGGTCGATATCTAACACCAGTCGACACTACAGAATTTCACAACTGGTGAGAAAATCAATCTAAAGACAACTGAACGACTAGAAATACACGAAACTGGAAAAGCAAAAGAGCAGGGGAAGAGAAATGGCGATCAAACAGATCGCCATACATACATAAGTGGGGAAGGGCTTTCTCCAGAGGATGGTGCTGGAGAACCAGCGTCGTTGTTGTTGTTGTTGTCTGAGGTAGAAGACGAAGATGGCGACGAATCAAGAGTGTCAACAAAGTTAAGAACCTCTTGCAACTTGGACGCCGGCTCATGGAAAAGCTCACCGATGTCGAAGTGCTCGCTGCCGGACTCCCAGAAGAAGCGATCGCAGAAGGCGTCGCTGTCACACAAACTTTGCTCGTCGGTGATCACGGACGAGGTCGAAGGGCTAGAGGAGCAGGGACTCATCGCCGAGTTAGACACGGTGTGACCGCCTTGTCTAAAAAGAAGGTGGTCATCAACTGTAACACTGGCACTATCAAAGAAACTCGCGCGCTCCGAAGAGGAGAGGCTGGTGCCTGGACTGGTATAAAAACCACAGAGATCAGGCTCAATTCGGGGGTGACGACGAAAGTCGTCATCGCCCCCTTGTGTCGCCAATGATCCCTCAAGGTAATCAATGTTCCAGTGCCTCTCTCCGGGTGTGGAGCTTGCGAAGTTGCTGTGAGTGACGGTGTCCGTGTCGGTGTCGGTGAGGTCGCCTGCTGCTGCTGCTGCTGCTTGCCCTCCTTGCTCGTCGTCGAAGTAGTGGCGAGGAAAGTTGAGGTGGGCCTGGACTCCGCGAAGCCGGAAGGCCGCTGCGTCGTACGCAACAGCGGCCTCCTCCGCGGTGTTGTATGTGCCAAGCCATTCTCGAGATCTCTTCTTCGGGAGGCGAATCTCAGCAACCCACTTGCCCCAAGTGCGCTGCCGAACTCCTCGGTATCGCTTCCTTATTACTTGAGCCCGGGGAGCCAAAGAATTCGGTCTCTGCGTGGTGGTGGCTCCATTCCGGGGATCCAACTGTGCCGTGAGTTGCTCAAGACGCACCAGATCCTCCTCCAAAATGTCAACCGGAGAAGTGAAAGGGACGCTTTGATCTCTGAGGAAGCTGGATATCGTTCGTGTATAGTAGGTGCTCCCTGGAATGCTTCCGTCGAAGACCTGCATATTTGCTGGTGACGATGCCACCAGCATGTACTGCTCCTGCAGATCTCCTGGGAAACAACATGGTGCACTGACTGCGCTCGTGGTATGGGGTCCTAGTTGAGGAAGGCAGTATACTGGAGGTTGAACTACGTGAGACGCACTGTAAGACACACTAGAGTTTGAAACAAAACTGGTTAAAAAGGGCGTACTTAGGTGCTCTACAAAGAGAGGAACGGTTTGAGGCTCTAGAGAGATAGGACTCGGTTGGATAGATTCGCTAAACCATAGTCCTTCATTTGTCTCTCCACTTGTGGAACATGTGCTGCTGTGAGGTGACACGACTACCCATGGTTCAGATGAGTCAGCAGACATGTCCACATACACAGGGAACATAACACTAGAGTTCGGCGAACGGGACAATGACTCACAAGTATTTACAGCACGAACGTCCAAACTACACGCCACCTCCTATAGACGTGAGACTAGAAAAGCGAAAAATCCAAACCCAAGGAAAAGGAATCACAAAGAACAAAACCAGACGGTGTAAAGCGAGACGAGACCAACGAAACGAACGAAACGAAGTAGAATATTTGGATCGAGTAGATCCAAACCCAAGGGAACGTATCACTGAAATCGAACCCAGAAAGTACAAATTGAAACAAAACAAAGGACAGAATAGTTTAGAACTAGGAAACACAGGTAAGCGACAAATAAAATCGTATGTACAAGAATTATGCTAAAAGTGAGAAAGACAATATATCGCAAGCACGTTAACTTAAAAAGTCCCGTGCCTAGCTAGTAAAATGGTTTACAAAACAAAGGCAGAGGGCTTTACCCTCGCATCATCCTCAAAGATGTTCCATAACCTTTAAACCAATTTCAGCTAGTGCTTCGGAAGTTATGGAACTCCCAGAGTGAACAGATAACAAACCCGAAACAGACCACACGGAAACACAAACGAAGACAAAAACAGGCCCAAACAGACAAACACAAAGGAACTTACATCCTAGTTCAGTAACGCACCTACACAAACTACACTAGCAACTACATTCTCACGCAAAACGAAGCAAAACAGACGAGAATGAAGCACCGAACAAGGAAGATCAAGTGCCGAGCCTGCGTGCTAAGTGAATTCTAACCCCCGTGCCTAGCCTACCAAGCGAGTGAGCGGACCACGCACACATGCAACCGAAGAATCCCTCCCACATCACCACAATCGCGAGTATGACTGATCCGAACCGACCACGGCGGAAACCCAACCGGCTCAGATCGACGAGGCCCACAACAGCAGGCGACGTCCTCAACGATGGCGATAGGAAGTGACGTTGTTGCGACGAGCCCACTATGCTAACCCAGTGCCTACAGTGCACGAGAACGGGATGCTTGAGCGCAGTCAGTGCGAGAGATGGGGTACAACCTTCACGAGATGGCGAAGGAAGAGAGGAAGCGAAAGGATTGGAGAACCTGGCTTTATGAGCTTGTGGGCAAGTTGGTGGTGGTGGTGGTGGTGTCGTATTCGGACGAACTTCGGCAGGCGGAGATGGCGGACGGCATATTCCCACCACTTGACTGGCACGGATGCCGACTGATTTGCCTTCCGCGTTTGAAGTTACCGCCTACAGTGGTCACTGTAATCAATGCGGCTGGGCACTGTTGCTACAGTAACGTGGGCACCAGGACGGACGGAGGGATTCGAGCTCCGCGGCAGGCCGCACCCCCTTTTCGTTTCTCTGTGCCGTGGCCACTCAACGCGCGCCTGCCTTCGGCTTGTCTGTTCGGCACTGTATCGGATGATGCGCTATGATCCCCCACAAGTTACACTGGCAGAATCCTCCTCAGTTCGCATCCGTCCAAAATTAACCACCAACAACAGAAAACATGCACACGTTACATGTGAATATAATACCAAATAAAAGCAAAAATAGACAGGGTAACATTGCAACAGAAGTTGGGAGTAAAATACAAGCCTCATTAACCATGCGGCCATCTTTCAAATTTCAATTACAGACCTTGACCAGTCTGGTTACATTTTCGCTGGGGCGTCCAAGCCGCAGCCAATCGACTTTCCAGACAAAAAGAAAAGAAAAGAAAAGAAAAGAAAGAACTGTCAGACTTTGTACTCGAAAAGGTGACCCTCAGACAGCTTTCTTCTCGGGATACATGATTGGACTAGCTGGTAAATGGTGCGTCACCCGGCAGAGACCACTGTAGCTTACTCCGCCTTTCACTCGGTTTATCGATTGAAAGGGCAGAAAGGGATATGCTGCCATGTGCCTCGCTAGGGTCGTAGCTGATCACAGTCCCCTTCATATTGGGTGCAGCAATAGTAGTCTTCACCACAATAATGCAACTTCCTGTTGGAGGCTCTATTCGGGACCCTAGGGCCTAGGTTGTAGACGTCTCTACGACGATGCAGAAAGCAAGGTCTTTACAGTTTTACACAAGCCGTAAATAGCTGGAAGAGCGCAAGCACGCTTACTCTGACTTTTTGGCCTTCTGAACAGTAACTAGGAGCTGTGAGATCTGGAGTCCTCTGCTAAAGGCCTCGTTAAAGAGAACCCGCGTCTGCATCGCCTGGAAGCCTGGTAGCCACGAAAGGATGGCAACTGGAGCCAGAACGATGAGACCGATGCCGAACTCGTAGAGACGAGCCACATTGACCACAATTGGCCAGACGAAGGACTTCTCAAGCCTTCTGGTTCGAAGCACAGTGAGAATCTGCAGGATGCCCCACCCAGTGGGCACGAATGCGAGTATAGAAGTCAGGAGGTCCTTCAAGCTGAAGGAAGTGAAAACCTTCAGCACCACAATAGTCGCGATCACTAAGGTGATGAGGATTGCTTGAATGGCTCGGTACAGGCCATGCCTTTTGGTGGAATAACGTTGGCCGGCGAATGCAATGATCATGTGGATCACGCCTGCTACGATCACGTAACTCCACGAGACAATGTACACGAATATGCTCTGGCTAGTCGCAGTGATTTTGAGCTGGTAAACGATTCCATACTGGAAGAAGAAAAATCGCAGGTTGAGGATTATGTCCGCCAGCTTCCCCCAGAGACCTGTGGTTTCAAGGTGCTTCTGTTCATCCATCCACCACCTTTCCCAGCTTTGCTCGGAATCCACGATGAGGCCTCCTTTATACTTGAGCCAACCGATGAAGTCTTCGAAGTCCTCTAAAGTCTTCAGCCAGTCGAAACCAGACGGGTTGAAAATGAAGGGGCCTAATATCCAAGTGAGCGCCATAAACCAACTAGTCAAACTGATAAGCAGGTACGTGCTCGATGATCGCTTGGCTCCGTATACCAGATACACGATCAGAAGAGCGATTAGCTCGATCGCTTTCACGAAATGGCTTCTACTGTAAAACCTGTAGATCACTGCAAATCTTTCATGCATCACCACAAATCCACGACCAGTTGCCCTGTACTGCACATCCCAAGACACATGATTCGGTATCAGCAAGTGCCAAACGTATAAATGCTACAACTACCGAAAGGTTGAAGTAGCCATGTCTCTAAAAGAGTTTCAAATGCAGTAAAAACAAAAAAGGTTAATTCTAGATGGCCCAAAACGAGGAAGTTTGTTGAGATTTACAGTGATTTAAAGAAAATGATATGCAAAATTACCAAGTAGTAGAAGATAGACTAGAGCAGTGAACTGTTTAGCAAGGAATACATCCTAGCATGGAAAAGCAAGGAATACATCCTAGCATGGAAAAGCAAGGTCAGACGAACTCACAGCAGCTCCACCGTGGAGAAGTGTGCGACCAAAGTAGTGAGCCCGGGTGCCCATCGAGAAGGTGAAGAATACTGACGCTAACTGCAGTTGCATCGTGAAGAACTCCCACAAGGCCTTGGTGAAACCATGCTCCAAAGCATTCTCAACAATCATGGGCAGTGCTGTCAAGATTCCTAGTTGTACAATTAACTGCTGATTCAAGGAGGCTAATAATGCTGTGTTGCTCAGTATCTTTGAGCTGGATAATGAGGCCTCTATCCCACTCACTGCTAGATAAAAACGACCCCATAAGAAGGCAAATACAGTAAGAACGACCACCAAGTTATTGATAAAAAATCCCACGGTCGTGTAGTAGAATGACAGCATTCGGAAGAAATCGAGTCTGTGACCCAGGCGATACACATCTCGACTCAACACTTGCTCGCCATTGCCACTCGCCACTTTAGCCTCAAACAAGGCAATTTGGTTAAGTCCCACGTCTCTACCCTTTCCAGCCTGCTCAACCAAATACAACCTTCCGTGAGTACGTGTTTCGGTTCCCTACAAGGTAGGCAGCTCTGTACAACAGAAAAACTTTGGAAGAATCAGCTAACGATCAATACGAGAGCAGAAAATACACCTGAATATATTCATGGTGGGTAACGGTGCCACCTCGCTGGGTGCAACTGAAACCAGCAAAAATATCTTCACTGATATTGATGGTTCGAGATGCTTTGCTGAGACCTCCTCGACTCATAAACCAGAGTCTGTTGAAAACATCGGGATGTCCGTAATGCATTCGAATCTTCAATGGGTTTGCCAGAACACGCTGCCCTAGGGTCACAAAACTCGTTTCTTGAGCTGACATGAACCAGGCTAATGATGAGACCGAACCCGTAAAGACATGCTCCCGAACTCCCAAAATTGTGGGTTTGCGCACACCATGGTGCTTGTCAAATTCTTGCAAGAGATTACGCATTTTCAAAGCCTCCTCGAAGTACATTTCCTACAACGTACCAAATACCGTCATTAGATTCAACTTCAAAGCGCTTGACAGCATCACGTCAAGCTCAAAAAAAGTCCAGACTACTTCTGAGGAGCAGTGGTGATCACAAGAAGCCCCATCGCAAAGAAAGATATAATCTAGAAAAATGCTTCTAATACCGTCATGGCACAGAAAATCAAGACGTCAGAAAAAGGCGGCAATTTGGGAAAACAGTCTTAAGAACAAACCACATCAATTTCTACTGCAACTGAAACAGAATAGTTTCGATTATAATTGCCAATCACTGCTCGATCTATTTGCAGTCAAAAGCGTCATTACCTGGTTCATATCAATCGTTTGAACAGCATCACCTCTTGTGAAGATGAGAGCATGGTTTTGATTCTCGGGCTTTCCTTCCCCAAGCTTCAGCCGCCCAGGCAACTGAACTCGAAAAATTTCCTTCTCCATCTTGGCAGCCAGGTCGTACTTCACTAAAACAGAAAAATACTGCTTGCCTGTAGATGTCTCCACTTCATCCACATATGCAATCCGAAGACCTTTGTAGGTCTTCAGAAGATAAGCAATACCTTTTGCCTGAGTTGTTCCAAATTTCCTTTGCTCCCCATAAACTTGAGCAGCAACCACGTATGTAAATTTCATGGCAGCAGTAGCAAGCACTTGCCTCTTCCTTGTATCATCTGAAATCTCCTCTTCCTGCCTCCTGCTGGACCCTTCATTGATATTGCTTGAAGCTCGTGCTATCATTTCCTTAAACCCTAGAGCTTCATTTAAATCCTTCTCTGTTGCTGCATCTAAAAAGGCCTGACATTCAAGAGCTCTGCAAAGGAAAAATACACGATTTTTATGGTATCCAGATGAATTAGAACAAGAATGACCTATGGACCTCATGTACCACTCCAACAATAACTACAGAAATTATAACTCACTCCCTGCTAAATTTACAATGAGCAGAGAGAACAGCCTCACAGTTAAGAATAATAGGAAAAGAAACAAGCCTCAGCACAGGGATAAGATCAGACCTTTCATAATACATCATTCCACGCACAGTGCGTGCAAGTGTTTGGCCTCGATAAGAGGCCCAAAGACAAAGCTCAAGGCCATCATCTTCGATCGTTTTTTGATTGCCCGATTTTTTCGTTGTTGAAGTGTTTTTCCTTTGACTACCACCTTCTGCGCCATCATCTAGTCCACTCATCCGATTTATGAATTGCCTGTCAGTTTCTTCCAACCCGGAAAACCGTTCCTTGAAATGGTTCCAATCATCTGCAAGCAACGACCATATGTTAGAAGTAAAATAGTTACTATGAAAATCTAACATGTAATCTTCATAAAGAACACAACACAAAAGGGGGTATAATTATTTATGAGCATTAGAAAAACAAGATTCAAAGCCTTCAACATGGCAAGACAATAAGCTTCTGCTTAAGAACAAACCATTAAAGACCGTTTGAAGATAAAACAACGTGGTGATGCCGTCTTCATTCGTTTTGTTGAGGTCTTTTAACGAGTAAATCACCTCCTCTTTATAATAAGGAGTCAAAACACTAAACGCAAACATCCTCTCCACCTACAACAAATCGTGATGCAATAACGACGTCAGAACCACAAGAAAACACAACGTCCTACTGACGCAACGGACAATACAAGGGCAGTATATTGTTGCACATTATATATCAGATTCCAAAATGACCTTGATAACGCAGCAAAGCTTCACACCACTATCTCACCGTGACTGCATAACGACCTGTTAAAAGCCAGGACCTACACTTGTTTACAACAATTGTGTGCAATATTCTCTATACTAGAATAACCCTGCAACACAGATGTTTTATACATAACTTCCAGCATTTCCAACACTGCCAAGACACAGCTCTTACTTAAAAAGAAACTGAAGGAGATAAAAACCAACCTGTGGGGCACGTGGCATAGTCATAAAGAGAGAATTTGCAAAAAATGAAATGCGGCGTCGGGCTTCCAGACCCTTGGGAACACTCAGCAGGGTGTCTTTAGTTTCCAGGGTGGTTTGCAGCCGCTTGAGTTGCTTGTAGAAGTTTTTGTCTCTCACGCCAGGCAATACTACCGAATCCTTGAAGACAGTAGCTGTACTCAAATGCTGACGAGCAAAATTCTCTTTGATGAGACCCCTCTCTTCGCTTCTGGCAAACTCACTGACAACGTAGTGCCACAAAGTCTGTAAAGCTTTAATCACCTAGACAGCAGAGGAAAGACACATTTACTGCCACAACTTAGTCCAGCTTCAAAAATAATTGAGGTCATATTGGAATTCGAGCTCTGTTAAATTCCCCAATGCAAGGAGTATATTGACTAAAACCTAACCTATTCTCTTACTATAACAAATTACAAAAGCGGCATGACTTAAAATGCCTAGTCCATAATTGAAAGCGGTTCTGAATGTACCTCGTCCGTTTTGTGCGCCAAAATGTTCTTGACCAGAGTAAGAAGACATTTGTGCACTTCAGAAAGTCTAGACAATGAAAAGGCCTCCGTAAACTTTTGCTTATTGATAGCTACATCAATATGATCTTCAAAGAGACTTTTCACCATTATTTGATCTGCCGAGTTCAGTCTTAGAATTTTATACACTAGAATATGTTTGATACTTTCGTAAGACTCCACAACAGCGCATCGCCGATACTCGCTTTTGGCAATTTTCTTCCATGCAGCCTTGTCTTTTATATCTTTCTTCTTAAGAAGATCCAAAGCTGTTTGAACCTGCACATAAGAGTACGATTCAGGCACAAATGTATGCCATGGATCGCATAAAACGAGGACATGATGTATAACAGCCAGCACATAGCCGTAAGAGACCTCCATAATATCAATGTCAAAAGACAGAATCTACATCCCTCAAGATTCTCAGATTCCGAATATTATTCAGAACTATAACCCTTTCCTTAGATTTTAACTTCAACTCGTGTGCAGCTTTCACTATCCACAGTTCTTCAAAGTTTTCGATGCTACGACAATAAGACAAACAGAGAAGACTCCTTGCCTCATTTGCGAGCAATGATGAAGGCCACTGAAACACCGAAATATTCCATACTGGAGTTGGAATTTCTAACAGCTCCAGCTCTCTGCAAGCATATCAAGAAAGAATCCAGCACAGAGCATGCCAAGAAATCAGTTATTACACTGGAATGCCTAGATTTAATCGCCAAAGTATGGTATTTTCATAAAGCTCTCGAAAGTAAAAGCCCACAATTATCGTTCCCAACAAATAAGTTCAGAAATGAAGGAGTATGATCATCATGCAGGATAACAAAAGTACAAACTTAGTGAATCTGAGTCGATGGTTACATCCATTAAGTGACCCTACTCATTAACTACGCTAAATAGTGCAATTAAGATGCCTTAACAATTAGGTTGCACAAGACTCATCGCTCGACCACTTGGAGGCGCATGCGACTCTCTAGATACTAGAATTTAACTTGGTTTACGGCCTAGACGTAGCTAGTGTGTTTTTCCGCGGCGGTCGTTGCTAGTTTGATTTTCCGCTGCCAAGCCCTTATTCTTGTTAAGAAAATTATTGCAGTAATTAATGACGAAAATTATTGTAGTATCAGGAAGTAATTATATAGTGAATATGTCAAGAAATTAGTATGAGGCAACCTATTTGCGCTATCTTTGGCAGTTATCGTGGATTCAAAAAAGAATTCAAGGACATTCATCCGTTTAAAAAATTGAAGCTTGAGAATCAAAAGCAAAGAACAGAATCGTTTGACTCCGCACAAAAGGTCAACTCAAGTGGAGATTCACCAGCACGACAACTTGCAAAATGAAGCACAGAAAGTAGTGTCTCGAGATAAAAGGGGGGTTGAGATTCTCAAACCATATACACGTGACAAGACATCTATGAGGACAAAGAACAACCTGTTGCTAATGAGATCCTCCTCACGGAATGTCTTCAAAATTTCATTCCAAATGTGCGAGAAGCGTCTAGCCTCCATACTTTCCTCCTGAAGGATGAACCGTGCAGAAGTCAGCGGAATAACCAGTAATGCCATAATTGCATGAACCTAATACAAAGAGCTTGTAATCACCTTCACTTCGTGGGATGGCGATCCATAACGGATCCTGATCCGCATAAAGAAATTTTTCACGGTAACCCACCAGCTGTACCTGAAACGTTAAAAAAAAACGCATAAGCATATCATGAAAGGTATGACTTTGATTCACTTGTGACACAGCACATGCAAGCAAAACTGAGAGTATGCTAGGATAATCGAGGATTCATGAAAGAGGCGATGCAATACATGAAGTAATGATCAATCGTCCATGACTAAGAAGACAAAGTATCACGGGGCCAATGCTCTTAGACTGCGTTCATGTATTCCTTTTCGCCATTGTATTCCCTAGATGTCATTAGTAAGGATTTTGCGAGATGAGTACATCAAATCAAACTTGACCTAACCAAACACGTTCATAGATCAATGTTTGCTTGCTTCGATAAAAATTGAAATGCTTTCAAAACAGATTATCTTCAAGAAACTGCGACGCTGATTAACCAGTAGGTCCAAAAAATAGATTTCACTGTTCAAAATTGGCAGCCGTGCTCAATACACGTGTAAAAAAACAAGCGACCAAGAATAAAACTGCAAGATGATAACGAGACTTACTGTTGTCCAATGTCAGCACCCCAAGATTCAGGGACAAGATTGAATTGAACAGCACGAGGAAACATTTGAAACCGCGACTGAAGCTGATGGACATTTCGGATCTGAGAAGTTCAAAATCCCAGCAAACAATCAAAACCCTGATTCTGTTGATAAAAATCTTTCTATACAGTAAGTCAGATAGGCAGCTCTAATAACTGGTAATCATGAATTAGCCCAACAACTAAACGGAGCAGCATCTAAAAATCTACTTCCCACCTCACAAGTAAGAAACACAGAGTAGCAACCATCAACGGCAGCACAAAGGAAAAAAACTAAACAGAGATTCTCGGACGTAGACAAAATTAAGTTAGATTCCACCAGTAAATACTCAAGTAAATAAAAAAACTTACCTCTCCCAGATGCTCCAGTAGCCCAACAAGCGCTCCAACAAGAGCAGACCAAATGCAATACCATATTTGTGTGTCCATAAAATAGATCTGAACAAGAAAATTTGTAGCTAATGCAAGTCAGAAAAATAACAAGGAGATTTGAGGGACTGGGCACAAGTAAGAACTCATAATATATGGTCGTGTCTCTCGCGCCCACCTTTCTTTCGTCAAATTTCCAAGTGGATAGGTTTGTCTGTTTCATCGTCAATATTTGAATATCCCCCACACAACACTGCCATGTTGAGCGACAAATAACTTTCGGATATTTACACTGATTAATTTCTAGGTTTTGAAAAATATCTTATCAAAGATCATTCTAAAATCATGACATAACTAAAGGTAGGGTGAAAAGCAGATGTGCGCCAAAAAGTCAGCTTACCAATATGACAGGAGCCCACAAAGCAAGCACTGCAACCCTGTTGCCTACAATCACAATTAGCAAGACGAATTCCAAACTCAATGAGTACACACCCTTGGAAACTACAATGTAGCCAAGGCTCAATTTTCAGACACCATCAAACTGTCAGGAGTACCTTTTCCAAATATTTGGTGCCACTTGTAATCGATAGTTGTGATAGCTAAAAGATTTTTTGTTGGCGTTATCAAGGGTTTAAGCTGCAAGAACAATTGAACGAGTTAGACTACGACACATCTACTGAACACTCCACGTATGATATCAGCAATAAGAATAGCCAGAAAGGACCTTAAAGTACCTCCAGACTTGGTTTACCTGAAGAAAATAGCTAAATAGGAACTTCGATGCAAGTACAAGACTCCAAAACAGAGTGTACCTGAAAAACTCCGATGGTTAGTACTAAAAATTCATTGTATTTCCTAACTACAACTTGATATCAGAGCAGACGTCTCTGAGAAACCATGAACCAACTTATCCATACATAGAAATAACCAATGAAGAATGTAATTCATACTTTTAAATACAGTATCCTCTTTTCCTGCACTAGCTATAACTGAAAATAATTGTCCAGAATCTGCTTAGCAAAACCGAAAGAAAAATTCGACCAATCAAGACAACCGAAATAGATAAGCTGCAAGAGATAGAGAGCTTACTTGAAGTTATCCACGATACCCTCTCTTAAACCCCTTGCAACATATAAGCGGCTCTGTAACAAAAGCCAACAGTTAGAGCTTCAATTTGAGGTATATCAACGATCATGATAGCAGGTACAAATCACCATGCACAAAGATAATTCTGGCCACAAGAACTACGGTGATTATATTCTGAGAAAATAAAAATAACAAAGCGAGAAGTTATTCTACGTAAATGCACGCATCAACACTTCCTACTGCCATACACAAAGCCTAATCATATATGTGTATACCTGAAACCACCAGGTTAGGACGTGAAATAATCGGAATCTGGACTTCTCCAAAAAATTCCGCACAAACGGGATAATGAATAATGCAAGTGCAAGCGCTTCTGGAAGACAAAAAACTCCCATTGTGTACAAATATCTTAAGAATAGCGTATTGGCAGTAGGGGACCAGGCATGATCATTATGGCGCCTTGCCCACATGTTTCTGCAAGTTTAGACATCACCGATTAACACAACACTACATGAGAGATTTTAAAACTAAAAAAAATAAAAAATGACAATGGTAGTGACCGTTGGCTCCCAATCGAAATAGAGGTTTTATGCGTTGATCGTAAGTAACCTATTCTACTTTTCGTTGTAAAGTTAGATCTCGACCTGTAAAATATTGAGAAGACTGCGACCCAAATGCTGGCCACCAGCACTTTCAAAAACATTCGCAACCCAATCCTCCACGTCTCCCGTGAAATCAGGCTGTGCATCATAACCAGATCAAGCAGGGCTGCGCTAACACAATTATTTCAATTAGATCCAGTTGTATCTAAATGAGGAAGATGTCAAAATTACGAAGGAAAAACCTCCAAGATTCTGAATCAACGCAGAGCGATTGCACAAGGGAAACAAACTTAATCTAAAAAAACCCTATTTGGCCAGAGATCTCCTGATTATCCACACTAAACAAAGTAGTGAATGCCATATTTGCATATAACAACAAAATACAACTAAGAATAATAAGCAACAAACACGGATGTGTCCCAGGCTTGAAAAACAAGAAATAGCGAAGAAAGCAAAAAACAATTGTACTACTATCCTAAATAGAGAAATAGATGGAAGACGACAACTGCTACATACAACGAGCTTAAAAATTCACAGAATACCTAGAAAAAGACGCAAGGCTGACCAAGTTATGAAAATGGCTAACAAGCGAGCCAGAGAATCTTTGTTTCGCAACTCAACCCAAGGAGCTCTTTGTTGCCCACTCCACAGTGTAACTATACACGCCTGGGTAAGATGTTATCAAAACGTCAGTTACCATGCTCCAAGAGAGAGCATGTCACCTCACCACCTGCGGTCCAGTGTCAACATGTATACTACTGTGCCCTGCTAAATGCGCAAGAGGAAAAACAATTATACAAGTACTGTTAATTTAATCTGCACCCGTGCTCAATCAACACCAGGTCGTGAAAAGGTGACCCGCTTGAAGAAAGGTTGTCATGTTGCATTTCAGTGACAAGCAAATCGGTCAGCTGGCCTCAGGATGCGCCAGAAATGACAAAGATATACTCTCGATTGTTTCGTATCAACTTCTCAAAACCTATCTAGAAAAAACAATAACCAAAGATACAGCTCGATATTAAGCCTACGTGAGGCTCACCTGCAGAATCAGTATGTAGCCTATCCACAGTCGATCAAAGCTTCGAAAGATGTTGAAGAAAGATCTTTGTTCTACAAATCCTGTCTTTCCCACCTTATGCTTTGCTCCATTCCTACCTTCCTGCTACCATCAAATCTCCCAATATTAATTTCATGCATATATAGAAACTTAAGTTTGCCTCCCATTACAAAAGAAAATGTGCCCTACCAGAAAAAGGGTCCAAACCTGCAAATTCAGAAAACATTCTATGAATAACCAAATATTTATAGAAGATGATAGCAGAGAAACTAACCTCTGGCTTCACTAGAAAATTAGAACTTTCCTTCATTGGCCAATCTAGATGAGTGAAACATCGTTCAGACCTGTCCACATTGTCCATTTACACAGTAAGCCCACCCTAGATTCCTTTCACAAATAATGAAAACTGCTGCCGTGGTTGCATTATGGGCTTCAAGTTCCAAGCATCTTTATCCCAAAACGTATCACATGAATGATATTAAGACTCGTAAGAATGCAATAAAACCACGATGTATATGAGGAAAACAGAGGGAAGTTACGCAAAAAGTATTCACTTTGGAACTAGACGGGTAAAAGCAACAAAACCTTTACTACTGAAGAAAGGCTATATGCCATACCAGAAGTACTCATTAATGTCATCATAGTTTCGCCAGCTTGAATGAGGAGCGTTCCCAGAGCTGTTCACATCTGACTCCTGCGCCAACGCGATCATACAAATGTTGCTGTCTTTTGTCTAGACCTCTCAACAGAAAAAGAAAAGTAGGACTATCTGAATATTGCGATCACACCAAGATTTTTAGACTCATGTCAGACACGGAGTGCTATGTCTAAACTTTCCTGTTATAATTTCCCCGTGGTGTTAAGATCTTCCCAAATAATATCGAAGAAGAAAAAACTCACCGCCCTCACAACTTCATACAGAGGACAAACCACATGCCTCAAGAATCCATTAGGTCCATTGGTTGTTGGTTTGAAAGTTTCAATAGAATCTCTCTTGAGCATCGTATTCAGCTCCTTCGCCATCTGACAATGAAAATAATTTATCGTAAACGACTATGTAAAATAACTTGAGATAAAGTTGACAGCATCAACTTCTCAAAAAGCTGCACCAAATACAGACGTAGATATGCTAAATGTAACATGGAACTTGATCAGGTATATCAGCTTCCAAAACGACTAGGTATAGAATTAGGCTTGTACGCCTATCACCTAGAGTCTTACGTGATGAAAGATAAAGCAAAGGCATTCCGGCATGAATCGTAGGTTTGCTGCCTCGCCCCAAATCAACAGAAACAGTGATGTGTACAACAGTTCCTGTCGTTCAGCCCCCACTTGTTTGCCAGCCGGCAACCTAAATATACAAGGAAGAGAATATAGATTGAAATCCTGCGTAGAGATAATATCATACTTACATGATAACATGTTCTGCAGAAACACTAGTGAATATACTGAGACAACTTGGAACCAACTGTCACAAAAGCGAAATTCAACCTTCAGAAGCCAAGTCTGTACAGCGAATCTATTGTTGCAGAAATTGATGTGCTCAATATTTATATCACATCAAATGAAAAAAAAATCTACAGCCTAAGTGCAGTGGTCACAGCAGCCCGATTTTTCATATCGTAGAACACACAAAATGTTTGAAACACAACTTCGGTTCCTAATCATTCATTAAGATTGCGTCAGTGAACAACACCTTAATACATTCTCATTCCCAACAAATCTGCACCAAGACTCATAATTTTTTGTCATCTTTCGCCGAATCTTCCTCACTACTTTGCCATCCAACTGTTTCACAAGATAAACACAAACCAACTCAATACAAGGAATAAGCCCACCAACAACGCTAGAACGATAAAAAAAATACTGCTAAACTAGGACAGCAACCATGTCCAATGAGAACCCCAAGTGTTACTTTGCAAAAGTCTTAGTGGACTAAACTGCATTCTTCATCTTTGAAATCACACTCAATTTCTTAATTTGAGTCTTGATTCAAGCTATCAATAACCATGACTATAAATACTCTTTCTCTCCTTTCACGCATAATCCATGGAGCACAGAAGGAGGTTGACCCGCTAAAAATTGAAATAACCAATAAACGAGGGTGGATCCGCACGCAGAATATAATCCAGGGCCGCAATATACGCTTTTTCTTCACTACTTTAAGGATCGGATCAAAGCAATTCAATTCAATCCAATGCAAGGATCAAGCATCTCAACCTTATCAGTTGACTCAGGAGCGGCTCGCATCTGCGCATTGGCAAGCAGAAGAACCAGGTGCTCCCGCTGATTCTTCACATTAGAATCCTGTCATATTCCAGACGGTTGTCAGCATCTCTAAACGAACACTTCATTTCTACGGTAATACAGGGAAAGATGTCGAAAATTTTATGATAGTTTCAAGAGTGCCATGCCGGAAGCACAAAAGGCACCTCGACAACAAAACATCGAGAGCAGATCACCGGTAATCGGAGTGAGTGCAGAACTTCAAATTTTATATGAGGATGTCGAACAAAACCACACCTGAAAGCCAAACCAGCACCCCAGCCAATCCAACACATCGACGTCCATGCCAGTTCTCCATTGTGGCGGCCGTTGTAAGTCTCCAACGCTTCTCAAGGCGTGTACTGCTGCTCGGACCTGTTCGATTACCACATGCTTTTTATGACACAACAGCGAAAGCACAAACCTAACACACGTTTCATGTGTCTCACTCCGACCGTGCGATGTTAAGCGCTACAAAACAAAATCAATTCTACAGGATCAAGAAAGATGGAAGCAGAATGCTGGTTAATAGAAGAATGATATAGGCAGCCCTAATGCTAAAGGAAAGATCTGACGTGCTGAACAAATCAGGTCATTTGCCATGAAGCACAAGGGAGTGCAAGACATTTTCTATTTACGATTAAATAACAAGCTTGACGTTAGCTTGCTAGCATAAGGCAACCCGAGGCTCAGATAACGAAGAAACAACACGCATCATTCTAAATAAAATGGTCACTCGTGCAATAGTACAGATTCTGCAATCATCCAGGAATCAAAAATCCTAAGGCTTTTCCAGACTCGGACATTGCTGAAAGAAGGCAGAATCATACTGCCAATTCTGCTAGTACCGATCTCTTAATACGGTATGTAATGTCAATCAGACACCTGGTCCCTAAACCACCAGGAAAAAATCTGAGTACCAAGCACCGTCTATCTGCAGGCACTCAATAGTAGAAACCTTTCCCCTTGAAACAAAGATTCAATTGCCGCTTCATCAACACATTCGATTCATTAACAACGCGTCACCCGTTCATCATCTCCAAATTGCAACAATATTGAAACTCTCACAAGAAGAACAAGCTTATTACAAAGGCAAACGCAGGGCAACGTACCTCTGCAAACTGCGCAGCGGGATGGTCCCTCGCGGCCGAGGTATTTTCCACAGGTATGATGTTGTACACTTCATCCTCCATCGCACTGCATACCCCGCCGTCGATTCCCCTTCCAAGTCACCAACTCCACCTCTTTCCTCACTCCAGTAGCTATTCCACACTCACAACAACAACCAAAAACCTCGAAATCTGACAACCTCAACGATTCTAAACCTCCAGGGAACAAGAACCACCGGAGATCAAGACTCCAACCAATGCTGACCAAACCGCGTAACCTGAACGATTCCCCTTCCAAATCACTAACTCCACCTCTTTCCTCACCTCCAACTCGCAACGAACTCCGTCAGTAGCTATTCCACACTCACAACAACAACAAAAAACCTCGTAATCTGACAACAACGACCAAAAACCTCGTAATCTCACAACAACAACCAAAAACCTCGAAATCTGACAACCTCAACGATTCTAAACCTCCCGGAACAAGAACACCGGGGATCAAGACTCCAACCAATGCTGACCAAACCGCGTAACCTCAAGCCACCACTTGCCACCTCCACGCCCCCCTGCCCGTCGACAAATCAGTCGGTCGTGAGGAATTCGGAAGACAGAGCAACCAAAGACACCATCCCCGCAGCTTCTTCTTCTCCTACAAAAAAGGACAGGGGATGTTGCACGCCAAACTCCAACTCGTACGCCATTGTCGTACTAGTAAGAAGCAAGAAGAAGAACAAATTTCTCGAAGAGGAAGAACTTGATAGCTTGTCTTGAAGAAGGGCGGGGTGAGGAGAGGAAGGGCTGACGAAGGCGACGGGATCGGGCGAGTGCCGTCGTGGGGGAGGAAATCCCAGGCAGTGCGAATTGCGAAAGAGTCGCCGAGAAAGGGAAAGGAATAGGCCGCCACGACTGAGAGGGACAGGTTTGTAAAAATTTGAAAACTAACTTGTTTTGTAGAATTGAATTAAAAAAAAAGTAGTGTCGTCCTGGTCTGTGCTCCCATGTTTGAATTTTATAGTGTGCTGTAGAGGCTACGGCATTTTTGGGTGAAATGGGACCTATTTGCAACAGTTCTGACAGGTTTAGACCAATGTGGGCGGCTCCTCCATTTACTGTCCAATAGAATGTGGGCAGCTGGTAATTTGAAAAAAAATGAATTGGTGGTAAGTCAATATGTTGTCAAATATGATTTACCATAAATCAAGTTTTACACTATCCTTTTAGTTGTAGTATAGATGATAGAATCTCGGACAAAGTTGTTTAAAAATCTAAGCTCATCCCTTTTAGTTATTTGGGAATTTATTTGTAATTATTGTTGCAAAACCTCCTTACTTCAAGTCGTTCAATAATTCTCAAAAAAAATACAACAGTACATGTGAAGGAATAGGATTAAATATCCAATGACTTATTATGGATGAAAAGATAGTATTCATGAATTATGTGACTATAATACTACAAAAAAAGACGCTTTCTTGACTAAGCACTATGATTGCCATGAGTCATTTTGGACAATCCATAATGACTCATTTTGGTCATTATGACTAACTTGAGTCATTATGGACTATATGAAATGACTCACGGCAGTCATAATGCTTAGTCAAGAAAGCGTCTTTTTTTGATAATTCTGGCAACATTTGTGAACACTTACCAAGCATTTTGAGCAATTTTTTTCCAATTTTATTAGCATTAATAGTTTTTGAAAGCTTTTTCTTTTTGTAAAGAGACAAAATGTTTAGAAAATTAATATGAGCAAATGGTAAAAAAGAAGGGGGGAGGGAGAGGGTTTTGTATTTGAATATTTATTAAGTGCTATTTACTTCATTATAAACTATCTTAACTATGCATTTCTTAAAACCATAATCTTTCTTTTTTTTCCAAAAAAAACCTTGATTCATTATTGATGATAAAAGAAATCCCTTAACTAATTCTGCCCCAAATGTAAAACACCAAGTGCCTCCATTTGCAAGAAAATTAACAAAATATTGAGATATTGAAATGGGCATTTACAAAACGTTGCTAGATTGACCATATTCCAACTATTGAAATATTGCAACATCCATGCATATCCAACATATCCAACATGCACAAAGTGCGTGCCTGTATACTGTATAGTCTATACCGTACCAGTCTCCAATGATGTGCGAATCAAGCCCGTTTGGACATCCAGGTGGAAATGATAACTCGATAGATGGAAACGTGATGGATGAAAGGTGTCGGATATTCATCCAAGGATTAGGGTTCCGGGTAAAGCAGATGCTCACTCTGACGTTCTCTCTCTCTCCTTTGTGCAGAGTTCTCACGACGTCCTGGTTGCCATGACGACCCGTCTGAAGTAGAACCGCAAGAAGAGAGGCCATGTAAGTGCGGGGCACGGACGTGTCGGAAAGCATCGCAAGCATCCGGGAGGTCGCGGTAATGCCGGAGGTATGCACCATCACCGGATTCTCTTCGACAAGTACCATCCAGGGTACTTCGGGAAGGTCGGTATGCGGTATTTCCATAAGACCATGAACAAGTTCCACTGTCCCATCGTGAATGTGGACAAGCTGTGGTCGCTTGTGCCGGAGGCTGTGAAGGAGAAGACTGACGGTGAGAAGTCGGCCCCGCTCCTGGATGTCACGCAACACGGCTTTTTCAAGGTAATCCTGGTGTTTTGAATTTCAGCCTTCTTGCGCTTTTTCGTTTTCTGCAGGCGGTTTATTGTTTTTAGAATATCATGAAAAATGTTACTGCTGTATTTATTTAGGTCTCTGAGTCTGATTGCGATCAAGGCCTTTGTTATTTTATTTTTCTGCGCAAGTGGATGGCCTCTTCACATGCAATTGGTTGTTGTCGTAGAATTGGATACTGCTGCATTTAGAAATTTTCTGTCCTATTGCTTCTGCCATCCATTTAATCCTAACAGCTCTCTCTTCTTCTGAAAATGCAGGTTCTCGGCAAGGGAGATCTTCCTACGCAATCTATGGTAGTTAAAGCGAAGTTTTTCTCTAAGCTCGCCGAGAAGAAGATCAAAGAGGCTGGAGGAGCCGTTATTTTAACCGCTTGAGCTCGTCTCTTTGGATCCATACCTGCATTCGTTTGTTGCATTAGAACGGTCTTGTAAGAGGTTTGTTGCGTGAAAGTCGAGGCAGTCTCGTGCTAACACTGCTTGTACCAGTACATCAGAAAATGAGCAATTTTTCTCGCTTATCTTTGGGAGTTCAATTGTGTATCACTTCATCATGTGCAAGGTAGTTGATTAGTCGTTTGATTGCTCTTTGCCCGAGCTGAAAGGATCATAGTCAAGCCATTCGTTGCTTATTGCTGTTTTCTTCGAGTATGTCTTATATCCAAAATGAAGTGCTGGCCCCGTAATTGTGGGTGTTTTAGTGTCATCCTGCTTTGCCGTTTGATTTGCTGTTCTACTAGGTTTTGGCTTTCTTCTCTGACTTCGGTTTGTTCGACTTCTCTGAGATTTTGGCCTCTGTATTTTCTGCCTTTTTTTTCTATGTGAGCTCTAAATTTTATAAAGTACTGACGCTTGGAAGAAGTTTTCTGAAATGCTAACTCATTTTTAAGCAACTTGAGGTAGTATTCAATGTCAGATCTATTCATCTGGAGATGACTTTTCTTACGTTTCTATGTAGTTGATGTAACTTACATGGCTTTGCCACTGTGAAGCCTATGCATACTTCTGACGAACACTTACAAATCGCACAGTTGGAAATGCTGGTCGCAATTGTCTTGTGCCTTGTGCTGAGCTGGATGTTTCGTATGTTTTCACACTGCGCACTGCTTCGCAAATTTTCGTCTCACATCGGAATGTATATTTTTTGATCATGGAACTGGAGGTGGCAATAAGTCATGCATGAACTTGTCGTTGAAAGTTTATCGCAAACCTTCAGATTAGGATGATTCATCTCAACCATAATTCATGCATGTTTTTGTCATCTGTGAACACACTTCATAGAAACCGAAGATATTGCTAGTGCATTGTGTCAATGAGGCTTAGGTGGCAAGTAACTATTTAGGAAGAGGAGTTAGGTCATAAGCCATCAGCACTTCTCTTTTATTGATTGTTATTCAGTTTCCTACGGTTTGCTTCGTTCACCATTGGATCGCTTAAGATCATTGCATTCTCACCAGGAATCTCAAAGTTGGAGCATAACTGTGGAATAGCACAACCTATGCTTAAGTAATTTTGCTTCGAAGCTTTCCGTTACCGTGGTCTAAAATCTAGTAATTTATGAACAGAGCTGCGATTCTGATGAATGCGCATATAACTCCACGAGTGAGAGTGCCCGAGGCAATGCGTTTGAGTTGCGATACGACATTGCTTGTAAGCAATTGGCAATCTAACGCTTGTTGTCTCGACGGTGTGGTTACTTCGTTCAATTTTCTCAGGCCATTGATACTGCATACAGGAGTGAAGAATGATACGTCATGGAGTCGTGCGTTATCAATATTCTTCGTTTCGATGAAGACGTTTCGGTAGCAATACCGCAACGGAAGCGGAGTGCGAGGTTGCAATGGAGAAGATTTTCTTGATAGCGCATGGCTATCGAGGGAAGCTCTTGTCATAGCAGGAGCATTATTTACGTTGTCGAGTCCGCCGGCAACAGGGAACAGTTAAGTTATGAAGCCGCGGATCGAGCGGGGAGGGACTTTTAAGCTATCGTTTTTGGTGATGGAAGAACATTTCTGAGTAGAACATGTTAAGCGTGCCTTAACTGCCGCTTCTTCTTCCTTTGCGTGTTTTTCCGCTGACGTTTTTTCCTTCCCGTGGAGCTCGTCATCCTAACTTCGCAATCGAAGGCGATCGACCTTGCATCGAGTGCTGCACTTCATCGTTCCAAATTTTCCAGGTTTATTCCCTTTTTATTTGTGCATATTTTGTCTCTTTCTTCTATTGTCAACCGACTGCAAAATTCTCGACGTTTGTAGTTACAGTGGTACCTCTTTACGCCAGATTCTCATAAATTGCTCTTAAAAACTCTCGTACGTGCAATTTACCTGTAGTGCCTGGAGATTTGTGGTTTTGTCAATGTATGGAAAGAGTAGGGTTGAAGCTGGTCGACCGTCACTTCGTGTCGTTTTTTCCGATTGATTGTTGCATATTCAGCACCTGTTTCATGACTCCTGAAACGTATTGAAGCCCATGGTTCCTGGTTTCTTAATTACTGTGCCGCTCTGTACCTTTTCCATAGTCTGAGGCTGTGCTCTGAGGTCGCGGACCTGCACATGAAATGCCTTTGAACCTCTCAAGATCGTTACATGCGTCAAATTTTCTGTTATTTTATCCAGTTGGATTTGCAGTTATGCTTTTCTCGACCGTGTAGTCCTTTCTAGCAGCTGGACATTGCAGACAATCGCATGTTGACGTTGGACGCTTGGGACTTGAAAGTATTTAAAATCGTGTTCCTCTTTTGTTTTCTCGTACTTATTGGCGTTTTTCGAGAGTGGATAGATCGTAGAATGTGGACGCATGAGTAACGTCGGTGCACTTCCAAAATAGATCTCTCCGCATCCGGAAGGGTGTCCTTTTCCTGAACCACTATCTACGTAGTTGTAGTTGATTATTCATCACTGTTTCCATTGTCGCTTGGACAGAATACATAGAAAACTGTAGCGCTAGAATATATAGGTTTTGCGGTTGAAAATTGATGGCACGTTGAATTTGGACTTTGCGATCAATTTTTATAAACCTGCTCTTTTTTTAGAAGTTTGTGCGATGATAATAGCAAGATCAGCATGGTGAATATCTCAAGGGCTTCACATTTGAATCAGTCGTTATAAACGTATCCACTAATTCTGACATGATTAGTTTCTTATAGGTCGGATGATGATAAATTTATTGTTTATGTTTCAGGCACCTTCTGCTGCCTCTCACAACCTTTGGCGGCTCGGAAGAGTTAGAGCGTTGCTTACCTGCATGCTGCCTCCAGGTATTAGTCGGTCTTGCCTCTATTATGTAAAGGATATGTCGTTGGAGTGACTTCTCTGACATTGGAACGTTTGTGCTGGTGAGAGATTCCTTGAGAGACGACCCGCTGCAGCGGGAAACCTGGCCGTAGAAGATTTGGTTTTGGTGAAATTTAGAGAGCAGTAATCAGACTATGTCGCACTGAAATGTTAGATTATGTCAAGAGGAAACTAATGGGCTTTGTAATCTTTTCCTCACCATTTCTGTCTTCAGGGCGGACAGGTTTTCGAGGAAACGTTTGTGCTTGCTCGAATGTTTCATCAATTTTCGAAAGCGAGCAAGAAAAAGTCCAAGGATGAAGGATCACTTGAACAGAAGATAAACTTGTTCTGTGACAACTCCCCTAAATCTTCCGAGGTTCTCATGACTAGCCCCATGTGCCGATATGTCCAGACTTAATTAGTAGTATCATGAGATGAGTTGCTCAATCACGACTTGATTCTTATGGTTTAAAATATCCTCCCAACCCAGCTTCTGCTGTTTGATAGGGACACAAGTTGATGTGCATATTCTGCTAGTAGGTAGAATGCAATGTTTATAGCAAGTAACGATTTAGAACATTAGTTCAACTGGTTAGGGAAGGAGCTGGATGGGGTTTGAGGCCGAGGAATATGGCAAATTGGGCGGAATGGAGAGCATCTCAACTCTGTTTGAGAAAGTTGTTCCAGTTCGAGTAACCAAGGCTAATGCGGAGGATCGGCATATAGATCTCACTGCAAGGTTCATAATGGGACAGAGCAAAGTGCATCGTTCTACTAAGGTACTGCCGATCTTCTATGCATTATCTGGTTCACGTGTCTCAAATCAATTAATATTTGAGCCGACGACCATCAATTTGAGTGATCGTAGAAGGTAGCACAATCTGAACGAGTCAACGAGAGCACTTGACACTTGATCAAATGAACAATCCATGCCAGTTTTGTGCAAAGTTGAATTTTCAAACAGATCATTACTGGGAAAACATGTCCATTGGAACAGATAAAGTAATCCTCGCTATCTTAGTTGATTGACCCGAAAATATCATCCGCAGGAGTCTTACTAAAAGCACCCCTGACGTTGATAGACTGTTTTCTTTCTGCCACTCTGGTGGAGAGACCAGTTCACATCGGTAGGCTTAATTATTTCAGGTTGAAAATTAGTATAAAACGCAGTTTTGTTATGTCTTGTTGAAACGTAGTGTTCGACAAGCGAAGACGGTAAGCGCAGACGGCTTTTCCCCTTCGCTTTAGCGATCTCTGCATCTACAGGGCTTACAACGTCTTCACGCTACTTGCACCAGGTTCTTCAAGTGCAAATTACCAATGAATTGGATCCTTTCTTCTTCTACTCTTTGGAAGTCAATGAAGACGATTTTCAAAGCCTCAAAGTAGAACAATGCATACTGGTGGATTTTGCAACATTTCCGTACAAGTTCATCGAATTGCTGGAGCAGTGCATTGTTTCTTCTTGTACTGATAATCCGAGGTTTGCAAACCATCCTTCTCTGTCATTACAATTGTCATATCTGCATGTCTATGTTTCCATTTTGTTAATGACTTCGTGTAGTTTGTATATGCATCGATGATTTAAGTTTCTGTTGTGCTTGATGTAATGAAACTGTTCTGTAACTTTTGAAAGCAGGGGTACTGGCAGGTTTCTGGCAGTATTGCACCTACGGACTGGTGACTCTACCTTAAGCGTGGTGGAGACAAATCAGTTCAAGCATCTTAGCCATCTAGCACTTGTTTTTCGGCAGGGAAATGACAGCGTCATTAAACAGTTTCTTGCGGGGAGGCTGGCTGAATACAAGGTAGGAATCGAAAATGCTCCAAAACTTATGCAACATTTTAAAAACGTGAATCATTAGGAGTTTTAAAGTTTTGACTTGGATGTCATCTACAAATGATATCCTAACAATAGCCGGGTTTAATTTGACGTTACAGGCTATCAATGGTGACATGCACGAAAAACTGCGACGAACGCTACACTCTTTAGAAAAATCTCTTCGTGATGTTAATAATTTAAGCAGGTAAGAAGTACCCTAAATATTTCCTCGAGAATCCAGTGATTGCGTATATTTAGTACCAAATTTGCAAAGGTCCATTTACTTTAGGTACTGCTTCACCTGGATTCTTTTGGAGCTTCATCACTTGGTTACGTCTAGTTTACAGTAATGTACACGACTATAAAAATCTTCGCATTTTGGAAACGAGCCACAGGGTTAGGTTCGTCAATGAACTTGCGCATACAGTGCCAGCTCTTGTTTGCAAGTGCCTTCTGTCAAAACACTCTGCTAGGTTTTCCTGAATCATTATGATTGAAAATAGGGGAAATTACAAATAGGGGCATGAAAATGAAAAATATTACAAATAGGGGCACAGTTTCAAATAATTACAAATAGGGGCGGAGTTTCAAAATAATTTGTAAGTTTTTGTAAATTTTTTGGTTTGGACATTGGTTGATTTAGATATATCACATTGAATGTTAGCAGAATTCCAAAAAACTTAGAGGTCTTTCTAAAAATTGCTATCCCCTTTGCTGAAATTTCTTTATTTAGGCTTGATTTGGAGAGGCTTTAATTTTTTGGAAGTTAGCTAACATTCAATGTGATATATCTAAATCAACCAATGTCCAAACCAAAAAAATTATAAAACTTACAAATTATTTTGAAATTGCGCCCCTATTTGTAATTATTTTGAAATTGTGCCCCTATTTGTAATATTTTTCATTTTTTCGCCCCTATTTGTAATTTCCCCTTGAAAATAACATGAATTCTGAGAGAAGTTGCACTCGTGCTTGTTCAAGGGTCGCTAATTATCATGCAGTATAAGTCTTGAATATTATATAGTTGCCGAGAGCAGCGAATCTTAAAGTGACTGCGTATCTTACTTGTGTGAGGTATCATATGTGATGTACAAATTTGATGAGAACGAAGCTGACGACTTTTCTTCGCTTAAAGGATTGCTTTTCATTATTATTAATTAGTGGTCTCAACTGGGGAAGAAAAACATCCTCCAACAGGCACATAATAGACATTGTCTGAGATAGCAGTGCTAAAGTATCTATTATGTTTCTTTAAAAAATGCAGCGAACTAGGTGAGCTGAAGGAGAACCAGAGCAGAAGCATCTTTGAGCTGAAAGCTGAATTCACCCTGGAGTTTGCTCATGAAAAGGAAAAGGTTTGCCACGAAGTGAACATAAGAAGCTTTATATCCATAGATGGCAATAAGTCTTGAAATTCAGTGGATAGAATAGTATGTTGAGCTGGTCCTATTTGTAGTTGTGTGGAAAACATGAAGCTGGAGATTAACTATGGGATGATGTTGTGCTCGGTTCGCAAATTCAGGTCATGCAAGAGACCGCAGAGCTCAAAGAAAGGCTCGATAAGGAACGTGTTCAGTTGGAGAGCCGTCTCCGACAGCAGATTGATCAGCAGCAACAGCGGGCTTCTGACTTAGAAAATCAGGTTCATAGCGTGATTCTCTTACATCTAAGAATTGGATTTTGTGAAACTCACTAAAGCGAATTTATGCTTAGTAGATATTCGAAAGGATAGGGGGGAGGTTAAAACAGTGATTACATTTGGAAGTGCAGGTGCGCTCATTACTAGATGCGAAATACAAGACTGACAACAAGATTACAGAGCTGAAGAATACATGTGCCTCTCTCGAAAGGGATTTGGAGGAAATGACGCAGGTATGCCTACTAGCTAGATCTAGGCGTTGCCTTTATAAATTAGTTACTCACTTAGAAATGCGCTTTTTTCGTTTTGTTGTTTCTAATATTTGCTTCAACATAACTGAAGCTTAGCATGTTAACCCTTTTAGCTTGGCTTTCGGCTTTGCTTTGGTAGAACTATAAATCTTTTCAGATTCTTCTCCACTGAAATAATTTGAGCTTAAGTATGAAACTCAAATCAGGACTAATGGGGATCCTTGTGCATCGTGATTTTGGTTCGTAAAATCAGGAAGGCGACTGTTTAAGAAAGGAGAATTATAACTTGGGAACGTGTAAGACTGAAACTGAACAAGAAAACAATCGGCATCTCATTCGCCTAAGTGCACTCGAACAGGAGGTAATCCTACTCATCTTACTCATCCTTCTCTTTCATTTGGTGCATTGGATATTTAAACGCTAGTGCGTTGATCTTGACCGTGAGCGGACCATGTGCTCGTTTGGGTTCAGGTATCTGACAAAACCGAGTCACTTACTAAAATGATGCAGCAGGTAGAAGCGCAAGCTTCACAAAGGTATGTTCTTCAATGGTCTTGTAGCGGGGTTCTGCTTACATTTACTAATGTGGATGGGATTTTTAACTCGAGAATACTTCAAATGTTGCTTGTTGCCGACCTAATTATCCTCATAATAGGAGGTGACAATTACTTCTGACTTGACTCCCACTCTTACGGTTTAATTGCAGGTCAGCACTAGAATTATCAAGGACAGAGGCACAGGCTTCAGCTGACCGTATAGAGGAGCGTGCAAGTGTTAGTGCTGCCGAACTTAGCAAGTGCTATCAAATCATCGAGAAATTACAGGCACGACGATGACCGTCTGACACTTTTCTTGTAGTTCTTCATTCTCTAGTCCTGTTTGAAGCTTGCCACCTAGACTATCAAAAACGAAACATTTGCGATATTCAACCTTCTGCTACTCTTATTCTTGTCCATACAGGTTGAATTGCGGGCTTCGAAGCAGAAAGTGAAGCTCAAAGGCCAGGTTACGAATCAGCAGGACAGTCTACTAAACGATCGGCTGGCTGCTATTGAGAAGGCGCAAGCAGAAAATGCAACATTACGAAACGAGTTGGCAGTCTTGAAAGCTGACATGAAGGATAGAAATAAAAAGGTAAATGTGTAGCAATTTTATAGTTCATTGGTGGATTCTGAATATAAATACATGTTCATTATGTTACTATTTTTTCCTAATTATATAGTTATTCTTAAAAAGTTTCACTGGTTCAAAACGTTTCTTCTAATCAAGAGGATATTTGCTTGTAAGGGCAGTCGGAAGAGCTCACTACCAGACTGGATGATGCCCAAAATTTGCAGCAATCCAACCAACAAATGATCCAGTACGTTTCTCATTCGTTGTATTTGTTACTTTTTGAGCTTTAACATACGCAAGTTAATCTCTAAACATTACGCATCGTCTCGAGGAGATTCGGATTTTGCTCGACTTCCTCACAGATATAACGACATTGTTGGCTATATCTCGGAAAGAATAAAAAGTAGCCCAAATAGTGGCATGTCATATAGTCGTAATTTTGGGACTCTGCAACGTCGAGCTTTGATGTTAAAACCTTTTCAAACATTCTAGGATAACAGTACATATACAGAAAGTTTATGCAACTTTCTTTGAAGAAGAATTCGAACTCATGTAGCAATATTCTTCTTTGCGGTAATGTTAAGTCAGCACTTAGTGCTTTCTGTCGCTTATTGTACTCTTCATCTCAAAATAGGATGTAATTCAATCGTGAACCTAAGTACTATAAGTAATCTCTCCGTGTTTTCAACGCAGGTGGTTGAATCAGCAACTGACTGAAGTTCAATTAGGCAAGCTACCGGTAGGATCAGCCTCGTCCCGCTTCAACACATTCAATCGACCCAATACAAGTGGGCTAACGTACTCCTGCCTCACATCGACTAACAGACCCGGCGAAGACACGACCCCGTTATCCTCCAATAGTTCTATGGGTGCAAATTCTGGATCTACAGCGTTCAAAAACCATTTTCCAATGTCGTCTCCCTACTTGTCATCCATGGGTACACCGATCACAGGCATGCCGTTTCTTCAGGGCAATGCACAGCAGCTGAGTGGTTTCCAAAGTGGTTTGGGAGTATTCAACACGTCTCCGGCCTTGGCAGGAAGCCAGCGCTCCATGCATGTACCCGCTACAAAGGTTGCCGTCCAAGCAGCTCAAAAAGTTCAATACAAGCCCAACGGAATCACAGCCACTAATATGGGCTCTGCTGTTATGCCTTCCTACACAGCGGGTCAGGTGCCAATGGATGAAAGCTCGCTGCTCAACACGTGGGAGGATCCTAGTTCGTGGGGAACGAAGCACAACATTCTCCCTCGCCCGCAACTCTCCTTTGCAGACAGGTCAACATCTATCCTTGGTATTGATACTGTTATAATTGACTGTTTTTGTGACATAGATTCGAGAAGCAATGCTTCTCTCAGATAATTTCTTTCGCGTCTTTCTGCAAAATTTAGCTCTGGTCAGAGGACTTAGACTGCCAATTAGTCCACGAGTCCTTAATGCCAATATGGCTGCGAAAGTTTGCCACATGTATGAACAACCTTGATCGAGAAACACGACCATTTTGCTTACGGAATAGAAATTGAAACCAACTGCAGCTGAGGTTCGGTACTTGATGTAAAATACTGACACTGACTTGTGCTAAATTATTGACAAAGCAGGTCAGGGTATTTGAATCACCCAAGAAGTCCTGTAACTCCTGGGAAGGCCAATCTCACAGCAACAGAAGGATGCCAGAGTAACTGCTCTCGACCGGCATCTCCAAATCAACAATCTCCTTCCGGACGGCAGTCACCTTCCATGGTGCCCGCTACTGAGTCGAGCCGAGGACGTGAAGCACCGTTGGTTGGATCCACCAGCGGACGCGTTCACACTGCTGGCGGTGAGCCTAAACCAGGCAATGAAGCTGCCGGACCCCAGGCGCCTTCACCAAAAGCCGTCAACAGTAGTGCACGGGCTTCACCAGCTCGGCAGTCAACCCCTCGACGGGTACATGGAGACAGGGAGTCTTACCCTTCTCCTGCTCGCGCCAGAGTAAGTATGACCCCTCCCAACCGCTCTCCGCTCAAGACTCATTTCTCCCGTAGGTAATATGAAATGAAATGCTGCACTTGTTTTCAGGCAAGACGGAGAGTTTACTATCTAAATAGCACTTTCTAGAGGGCCTTTGCGCTTTCTCTCTCCCTCTCTCAAGTTTTCCAATGTTCTCATAAGCGAAGGAAGAAATTTAATTGCTGTACATGTAATTGGTCTTTCATTGCCGTTTAGAAGTCGCGGTGCAATGTAATTATCATGGTCCCTTTCTAGGGGCAGTGCCGATGCTATCGTCCCCCTCATAACTTAAGTTAGGTTGCATGAGGTCTGGACATTTGATGTCTGATTGTCTGTGCTGTTTAGTTTTAACCTGCGTTTGAGGGCATTGTGTAATCCCCATCGCCGCCTCAGTGCTGTGCTAGGCTGAGGTACCTCCAGAATTATCAGTACTGGTCTTTGGGAGTGTGGCCTTTGTCCCATTTTAGTGTTTATCAGGAGCTTGGAGTAATTAAATATGCTTTAAGTTTGTATGTCTCTAAATCCTCGATCCGGAGGTTTTCTTTACTGGTCAGCTATCAATGAGAGCAAAAGAGTGCTAGGTCTTAAGTAGCGAAATTCGAAAGGTAGAAGGCAGAAGGCTCCAAGACTTAAATGGGTTCGAAAACATTCATGTAAACTTAGATATGGTAATTATTTTAGGGGGCAGATTTAGTTAGGAGTTTGTACTTTTTATATATTTGTTGTAAGTGCACTGTCGGTTCACAAGCCAAGCGTGATCATGTTTCAAACCTCGTTTTTTCTCGAAAATATTCCAAAGCTCGAGTACTGAAAGGTACTGTTAACTTTCTATCTGCTCTTCCTCTTCCCAGTAATTGAGAAGCTATGAGTTGTTTTTGTTAAGTGGAAATATGTTTTTTCTGTATAGATTTGTTGTGAAGTTTCAAAGAGCGTTGCATTAGGGGTCTATCAATATTGCTAGATTACCTTCAAAATTGGCAAAAAAGAATGCGTCAGTATTGTTTACCTCAGTTAATTATAACATTTATTTAATACTACTACAATGTCAAGATATCAAGTTGGGTAGAATAGAACTGTTCATGTTCTTTTCCACTAAAATTGTAAATTGAAACAACAAGATCATTCGTGTTATATGAGTAGATTAGCTTGCTTTGCACAAATTACTTGAAAGGATAATTTGTACGGTTTTTTGCTGATATATTTTTTGTATGCCCTGACACCGGTAGTAGGTTTAGATAGTACATGTTAGCCTTGCATTTTGGTTATGCTAATCTAGCTAGTGATTCAAATTTTACTGATCTGCCCTTAAACAACCCTCATTGGTGTTAATGAAGAATTGTGTGATTTTACTCGTTGTTGTTGATTCATTTAATAATGAGCCTTTTGTTTTGTTGGACAAATGAGCATTCTAAAAAATTTGTACACTTGCTAATTTAAGAATTAAATGAGAACTAACATATACATTAAAGTAAAAAAATTGTTTCAATAATTTTATTTATATCACGCAATAGATATTTGTTCCTTTATAATTTTTATACGATTCTTTTAAGAATTTGTCAATAAAACCATAGAGAGTCTTGTTCATGTACATCCTAGACAACTTGATACAACTCCAAGAAATGTTTTTCTGGTTTGTGTTCATGCAATAAACAGATATTAAAATAGTATAAATTTGGTATAAAAATACATTTGTTAGTAGTTAGGTGTCGTTTTTACTTTCAAATGCAAATTGAACTAAAATTATGTCAAAATAGATACTTCAAAAATTCACTCCAATTTGGGTTTGGAAAGAATCATAAAATTGTTGGTCCAAGCATGGCATATCCAATTTCTACTGTTCCAATGCACATTTCATGTCAACATATAAACATATGTTTGGGCACGAAGGAAAAAATTACTTTTCTTTGTCTTCCAAATGCACAATGGATTTACAATTTGCGTGTAGTACAATAACATTTGATACAATAACATTTGATTTATAATTTACAGGAGTACAAATGGAATAAATGGAGAGTTTTCCTCATGATTGATATGTTTAATGGCCATTTCTTTATTGCACATCCCTTTATGATAGACAATCAATAGCTATTGTGATGTTTAGATTTATTGAAAACACTGAAGATGTTATCATGCACACTTGAAGATTTCTAAAGGTTTTAATGAATGCATGGTATTGTTCTAAGCAGACAATTTTTAATTTTTGTGTTTGGCCAAGTTTTATAAATCTGGTGCCAAGTCTGGGGCATAGTTTAGTTCAAAAAATTAAAATTGGAAAAACAAAAAAATATAGAATAAATTGCTTTGAATTCTTCCAATTATGAAGGGTATAATAATTGTCAAGGTGGTTTAGCAATTTTATCATACAAAGGATGCACATTGAAAGTTGCAAAAACATTATTGTTTAGTTTTTTGGAAAATCAAAAACAATGAGCACCTA
The DNA here is from genome assembly GCA_963920765.1 of Ulota crispa. NCBI lineage: Eukaryota > Viridiplantae > Streptophyta > Bryopsida > Orthotrichales > Orthotrichaceae > Ulota > Ulota crispa. Next base: position 14,065,194 of record OY987247.1, on the reverse strand, counting down.
GCTTACATTCTAACCTATGTCAATCATGAAAAAAAAATATAGTAACAAACATCAATACCCTTGCTCTTAGAAGCTATTGATATTGGTTTTTTATTATTATTTGAATGTAGTCTTAAAGCTAAAAACTTGTTTTCAAAAACTTATAAATCCACCATGTTTATGTGGACATTGTAACTCTTGGTAATAGGTTTCATAGGTGCGTTGAGAGTAAGCCTAAAATTTTTAAACCAGCTAGACCTTTTATTTGTGGTTGCCAAAATTGCTCAATTAAGGAAATCATATATTCTATCATAACTTCTTGCCATTTTATTCAATAAATTTGAAAATTAGTGCATCTAAAGGTACTCCTTGCACATAGTTCAATCACAAATTTAGGACACAAGGTCATTTCTATTCACATTGGATGCCCAATATTGTTACCAAAAGAACAGTACAGTACGAATTATTAAATATTGTGCAATCCATGTAATGTTGAGATTCAAATATAATAAATAGAAATACAATGTCTTAACAACACTTGGAGGATTGATTTAAATATAAGTATAATGTATCTCTAATTGGCACTTTCATCACAAAAAGGACGTAGTCACAAACTTAATTTTTAAATTAATCTAAACCCTAAACTTTTTTCTTTGCTTAAGCATGCAAGGATAGTTGCTACAACTATGTCACAAATTTTGATAATTTGACCAACCCTATTTCAACATTTAATCGTAGAACGCCATCTTCTACCACCAAGGTAATCCATCCCCTACCACCACAGAAATCCATCCCCTACCATCAAAGAAATCCATCCCCTACCACCACAAAAATCTATCCCCTACCATCAAAGAAATCCATCCCCTACCATCAAAGAAATCCATCCCCTACCATCAAAGAAATCCATCCCCTACCACCACAAAAATCCATCCCATACCACCAATAAAATTTCTTTTTTTTCTTATCAAAAGTTAGACACTGATTTTTTCAAAAATACATAGTTAACTCTTAACCCCTAAATGTTTGCGATACCAAACTCCAATATAAAAACCACCAGAAATTGGTGCCGCAAGCATTTAGGGGTTAAAGGACAGATGGATCACCGTGGCTTGCCCTGCCTATAGCATTCTATAGTGTTTTGCACATGGGCACTAATAGTATTGCTTCAAAAAGTTGGAAAAGTCAACAGTGCATGGTACCCTCATGAAAATTGCAAGAAGGGCAACTTGGGAGCTAATATCTTGTATCACAATTTAGGTTACAAAACAAAATGAATACATCTCAAGAGGTAATTTTTTGTCTTCCATGATGGACCATGTGTTTATGGTCACTTCTAAAAAAAATTCAGACAAAAAATGACTTTTTATGAATCCCAGGATCGTTTTTCAGAACTGGAGGACGTTTTTTCATCCTCCTCGACATTTAGGGGTTAAGTACAATTAACCCAAATTGATCCATGTGCTCCAACAAGGTGATCTACTAGAGCTTCTCCACTCATGCATTCCACATAGAGAGCGCCAAACGGCTCTTGGAGTGTGCTAATTAACCAAGGTCCACCGTCGCCAAACGGCTCTTGGAGTGTGCTAATTAACCAAGGTCCACCGTTGCTCCTCAGATTGGCACGCCAAGGGCAGTTGGTAGGACCACATGTGACAGGTGGATCCTAAAAAGTCTAATTTCTTGTTGACTTGGTCCTACACTCCGGTCCCTCCGCTACGTTCTTTGCTCCCTCAGAAGTGAATCTATATTTGTCGATCTTGATCTAACCTTTGATGTGTTCATTGTTCATTGACCGCAATCTGACCTTTGCTGTGCTTGTTGATTGTGATTTGGCCTCCACACGAATACCTTCAAAATCCTAGTCTTTGTGATATAGGTCAAGTCCATGCTCAGGCAACACATGCAAGCTCGAGATCTCACTTCAGTGCGGTGAATTTCCCCTTCCACTAGCCAGGTCAGCAGATCCTGTGCTTCTGAGAACCAGATCGACCCTTCTGCTTCCCAGACAAGCAAGTAAACAGAAGCAAGCGTGGTTTGCTTCTCAAGATTGAAATCAACCTCCCTGCTCTAAGAACGTGTGAGTGGATAAAAGTAAGTCTGGTCAAAACCACTTCCCTGTTCCTCCGGAACTGCAAGCGGGTAAATTCAACCCAAATGAAGACACGACAGTAATGTCTGGTGGGTCATCTTGTGAAAAGGTGCGACAATCAAGCGCGTTGTAATTTAGAGATCGCACTGGGACTTGGTGGCTGGGACGAAGAATATGGCGCGGCCTGGCAAAACTTTCCGTGTGGTGTGTCTCCGGTGGACCTCCCTCTGGAGGCCGGCTGAGCCAGGGCCCGGTCGTTGGCCGTGTGGCAGGTATGAATGGAGATGCTCGTAGTCAATAAATTTCATTCAGATACATATATATTCTTAATACTAACCGTCCCACCTCGAGAGTCATATACAGTTAAGTGTCCGGTACAGTCTCACACCCACACCCCCTAGCAATGATACATACGGAACTGGATGAAATACCATCGATAAATAGAGCCATCATCCACAGAATGACGTTTCTCATCCATCAAGGATTCCCCATAACGGCAGAGATCGAGGTCGCCACTAAACCCTAAACCCTCCGAACGCAGCTCGTCTGTTGCAAATCCTTCGACTACTTCGAGTGCTTGGTGGAATTTCGACGTCGTCGTCCTCTTCGTCGTCATCGATCGAGAAAAATGTCGAAGAAGAATAAATTGAGCACACGCGTAAAGCAGCACACTTTCGATCTCAAGCGTAAGTCCTACACGACTACACTCTCTCAATCTTGCTGAGAATTTAGGTCTGAATCCCCCGGAGACTAATTTTTAGTTTATTTCTTGTATCTGGTTCCTCTACGTCAATCAATTCTTCTAAATTTGTAAGGTTTTTGTTGAGGGAATCTGATTTTTAACGTTGAAATAACTGCAACCGGAGATTAGGGTTTTAGTGCTTATATTAGGGTGGGCTATGGCCAATGAGGCTAATTCATATTTTTTATTTTTGTCTGTTCCTCTATGGCACGTACACTTACAATTTGTGAGGGTTTTGATAAGGAATCTGGTTTTGTTAATTTTGGAAACATTGCAACAGAGGATTAGGCTTTTAGTAATTGCGTAATTGGACTATCAAGGCGGTCGTGAGAGTGACTTTAGACCTTGTGAGACAGTTCTTTGTGTTGCTTGCCTTATTTTTCTACATCAGACCTAATAACACACTTTGCTGAACGTTACAATTATTAAAAATGACAAAAAAAATTAGATGTGCTTGTCTAAAATATTAAAGGGAATCCGAAATCGTTAAAGAATGTGTTAGTTGGTACCATGTGCAAAAAAACTATAACGATTAAATTTGTATTGGTTAATAACCTAGTAGGAGGGAAAATGTAGATTTGGAACTTCTGATGCAAAAGAAGTTCAGGCTTGTAAAGATGTTATATAGAAAATCCTCATTTTTGTCAAGTTTTTTTTTTCTCCTGCAACATGAACTGATTCACAACCTTGTGTACAAAAAACAATCATTCATCTAGTGTTTAGGCAAATGATACTAACTATATGACATATGGATGAATGAAGTATGGGTTAGGTGTGAATCACAATCACGTGCCTCTTACTTTGTTTTAATTACCTGGAGAGCACGTGTGTGGCAGTCAGTTGGAATCTGTAGTTGTGATAATAACTATTTTTTTTGCTATTTTGTGCAGGTGAGAAAGAGGATCAAGAGAAGAGGGCGAAGAAAGCAGAGAAGCAGAAAGCTAAAGCAGAGAACAGTATGAAGGTATGATGAGACCTTTCAAACTCTTATTGCATAGTTTTTGGAGGTCTGAAAATTCTCTTTTGCTTTAAAAGTTCCCATGCTGCTATCATATTCTAAGGTGCATTACTTTTTAGCATTTCAACGTATGTTGAACTGAGAGTTTTGGGGGACATGTGGAGAGAGTTATGGGCACAGTATTTAAATCACTTAAATTGGGTATCTATGGAGAGTTTGGATTTTTTTTTGCAATTCTAAACTGGGAGATTGTATACCATTGTATACCATTGTATATGGCAGTAATCAACTCCCATTTTATATGGAGAGGTGTGGATATAGACAGTTACCTAAGTAATGCTTATACCACTTGCTATTTGAAATCCAACCAAGTGATTTTCTATTGGTAACAGGCCTTAGTAAAAGCCTGGATAAAGTTCCTACTAGTTATAGTATCTTTTAGCGACCCGTGTTGCTTTGCATTCCAAATTTAAGATACTTCTTGTTGGTGGATGAGGAAGGGTAGAAAATAGTTGATGTGAACATTAGCTCCTAAGAGTGCTTCGTAGGAGGGAGAATGTAACTTTGGAGCTTTTGAGGCAATTTTGCGTGTATAGAGTGCAAACAAAAAATCTTTGATTCTGCTGTGCCTTTTTTGTTTTTTCAACATCCCCATTTCCTCCGATTGCAACATGAATTGATTCACGTCCTTGCACAAAAATCACAATGCATTTTAGCGTTTAAGCACGTGGTATTGCTGAATAGTACACAAAAGCAGCTTTTATATATGTGGATGAAATGTGGTCACTTAGCGACGGCAGGAAGGTTGCAAACTTTTATGTAATCTACATATTGGACGGTGGCACCCTTAGGGTTAACTGCTGTTTAAACTATGAGACGAGTTGCTATAAAATCAGTTGCGTACAACGGCAGCTTTATGAATATTTTCCAGAAACTCGTGAAGTAAATGGGTAATTTTTTGCTGATGGGTTGCGTTTTGACTACGGTACACTGCAGGTTGATTCTGGAAAGGTCGGCAAGGTTGGCAAGGTTGGTAAGGTCGGCAAGCAAATAAAAAAGAAAGCTTTCAAGGTTGGTATGAAGAGGATGAAGCTTTCTGCTACAACAAAAGCCAAGGCAACACAAGCTATTGCCATGGAAATTGAGAAATAGATAGCTACATTGTGTTTTTTGCCCTTGGTAATGGGAGAAAGATGAGAGCCCTAGTTCCTCACGTGAGTTTCAACTTACTCCAAGTTTTTGCAAGTTTTTGCAAGTTTTTGTCTTCATTATGCCTAGATATTGTAGGGACATTTCTCAGGATATCAGAATGAAGACTTAAATGGTGTTGAGAGTCCTTTCTAAGTAGCAGTTCAATTCCTCAGCTTAACCCCTGAACGTTACGAAAGCCCTTTGCGGCCGTATGTATGGCCGTATGCACAGACGTATTTGAGCTGCTTTGAGGGCTGTCCAATTTTTTTTGCACCCACCATTATTCAACCCTTCAATATGTATGGTTGTAACACTTAATTTTCAGCTGATTCAAACTTCTGAATATTGGTTGCGACCGTATTTGCTCCAGAGCCCAACTGCCCAAGGGCCCTTCAGGGGTTAATGAATACTGCAATTTTCAGTGAATCTGCTTATTGGTTTTGAGTGTCCTGAGTGGGTGCCTGCATGCTTGGCCTGTCACGTATACTACTGGGATATTTTGCGTTCATTTGTAGGGCGGATTATGCTACAGAATCAGATTTTGGGAAGCGTTACACAAGTTTTTTCTTTTTTCTTTTTGCGTAATTAGGCATTCTGCATTTTTCATCCATTGATGTTGAATTTTGAATAATTTTCAAGTGATAACTGCAGAATTTCCCCCACCTGGTTTACGCCAAATACTGAGTGGGTATTATGCAGAAGATAAAGTTAACAACGATGGCAAATTCTGATAAGGAATCATATATTTATTTATTTTGTAATATGGGTTGAGGTTTAATACCGTCTAATGTTTATATATACAATAATGCTTGACTAATTTAATTGTGGTGAATACAAGAGTTTTGACACCACATGGGATGAAAAATGTCTGGAAATTACCGGAGTCCCTTTCATTTTCTCGTCACCAGTTGGTTTAACATTGAAGTCAACAAAAACTTGTCGAAATTCCTGTTAGTGATTTTAAAAGCCAAGTGCTCACTTAGAGTTCTCATAGTACAAGGGTATGAGCACAGTTGGCTCCCTTACCATTTCAAATTCTTTTTGGCTGATGTAGTGTGTTCCAACTTTATTATAACCACATTCCAACTTTGTTGAGTTGTAAATGGCAAAATGAAGTTGTTGACACTTAATTTCCTAGCGGAGGTTTTGTTTCGGTGGGGAGAAGTCTCTATTTCTAAAAAACATTACCACGTACTCCCTCTGTCCCTCTAAAAACGTCCAAACCAGATACATTTCTTGTACCACTAAAATGCTCCTTTTGCTAATTTCAAACATTGAAAAGCGTTTGTCATGTTCAATGATTTCATGAGGGCAAGTTAAGCGATTAGGGAGCATTCGTCTCTAGCAAGCTTGACCTTGCCCATACAAGGTAATATTGTTAAACTAATCTTTAAATCATCAATAGTGAGGAGCTCTCAGCATGCACGAATATGGTAGTTTTTGCATGGGATTGGGTACCCAAACGGCAACATCAAAGTTGGAGATTTTGCACACATTTGGTAGATGGTATATATTGATTTCTAGAATGCATGTGTCACTAGCACAAAGACTAAAATTATGAGGAGCTGGTAGCATTCACAAACTATGCACAAATATGATACTTCTTTTTGCATGGGATTTGGGTGCCCAAACAGCAACATCAAAGTTGGAGAATTTGCATACGTTTGATAGATGGTATATTGATTCTAAAATGCATTTGTTACTAACACAAATACTGAAAACACATTAATCCTTCACAAGGAAGCTTTTTGGACGCTTTTTAGAGGAACGAAGGGAGTATGCAATTCCATATTCCAAATTCCAAATGAACTTGGACCTTGGACTTTATGTGAAGCCGTAACCCTCAATTTTCAGCTTTTGGGAAAAATGTAACCCTCACCCCAAGAATCTCTCAATTTTTCCTCTATCAGGACAATCTCGTCTCAGTGTTTCAAATTCTGAGAAGTCAAGAAATTGCATAAGAACTTGCACATACGCGACATAATTTTCAGGAGCAAGCTCCTACCTCAGAGCTTTTCTAATCATTTTCCATTACCAAATCTACTCCAACGGTTCTGTACCTACATTTTCAACTACTCTGTCAGTAGCAATGTGTGGGAGAACTGACGTTCAGTGTATTCTTAGCTAGTTAAAATAGGAAAAAACTAATTGAACTTTGAAGCTACATGTAAAAAAATCAATCATATTTTCTAAAAGAATGTATAATCTTAGTATAAGTGTAGACAACATCTGGTGCAAACTGATTGAAAGTGGGAAATTGCCAAGTATTAATAGATGAAGCTCAAAAATCTCCTCAAACATTGCTAAGAGCGTCTCTCAAATGTCCCACCGTTGTCCTCCAGCAAGAACGAAGAGATTTTCTCTGAGGATGGGTGTTTAGTTTCTTTGTTGCCAACCAACTAACAAACTTTAATTGTCTTGGATTTGGGCACGCTAATAGCCCAAGCCCTTGACGTTCCTATTTTTGAGCTAGAATTGAGCAAGCCCCGTTTCATATACAATGTTATTGCATCTACAATGTGGCACACCAAACAAAGTGACCGCATCAAGTGCTCTCACAAGGAGTGCGTAACAGTGCGGATGCTCTAAGAACAAACTTTCATGTTGGCCCTAAAATCAGTACTCAAAAACAACAAACAATTTGATACTACAGTTTGTTGTTTCAGACTTTTACAGTTCCAAACTAACGTGGAAGTTTGCCCTAAGTTAGTAGTGTTCCTGTAAACAATCCACTATACAGAAAGTGGTCATTCCTTAAGTCAAGATTTTGGGATGGAAACGAGAGTTTGAAACAAGGAAATTTGTAACCATTCTATCGTCATCTTAATCTTATCTTCACGCGGATTGCGTACGAAAAAGTCGCTTTACCCCCATTGTGAGATCTTCATGGGCAAAAGCCAAAAGTTGTTCACTCACTGAAAATCTGAAGATACTACTGTTGTTTCCACTGTTGTTTCCATTCTCCTCGATTGTTAGTTTGCCACTCCAGCGTGGTTAATTGCTTTGTGTGGCTTGAGTGGTCCTTCACACTGCTCACACCACGTCCCATGTCCCATCTTTACAAGTCTCATCTCAACCCAAGATTCCAATTTTATTGAGTTATTAAGGATAAAAAGGGAGTATTAAAGGAAAGTCTTGAATATCTTATGTAAAAGTATTGATGGGTCTTGGGTTGAAAGTTGGGTTCGACAAAATAATCTAATCAAACCTTGAGTGAGACTTCACCTTTCTTGACGCCAAAATTTTCAAAAAATGTGCTTAGGGCAACATCAACCCATACACAAGGTTCTAAACTAGAACTGGTTGCTCATGTGCTGCTCCCCATCCGTGTAAAGTTGTAGTTCCTTTCATTGGACAAATCCTCCCAACCTTGACGCAATGCCTGTAGCAAATTTAGGCACCAAAGAAGACTCTTGCAATCACTTGCAAGCTGTTGCCAACATTTTGCTAGCTATTGCAAGCAACATGTCATTCCAACAACAAGCGCAATGAAAGTCCTAGGGCATTGGAAAATGAGCAAATTTATTGTCCAAGGATGTCATTTTGACAAGATTGTCTCTTGGTTGTGCATTACTACATGGTTGCATTGGAACCCTAAAGATACCTCATTCTCTCCCACAACTGGCCCCACCAAGAGTAATAAAATGAAGCTATAGTCCCATTTTTGGTCTTGGGTAGATGGTGCTCTCATGTAGGCATAATAAATTGGCACATTTTGTGATAAGATTGCTATTGCACAATTTATATTTTACAAGGATATTTTTGTTGCCTCTATTGATACAATGGGTACGTAACTTGTAAAGGCATAATAAATATAGTACAATGAGACATGGAACATTGTGTGAATTTTTTTAGTAGGGGTAGTCACAATTGGTCTGAGATTGAGATTTCCGTGAAGATTGTGAAATGGCTAAGCAAATGTAGGAGCCAATGAGAGCATTTCCCCATGGAAGGAGGTGTGACACCTCATTTGTGAGTGATGGAGAATGAAGAATGAAGAATGGAGAATGTTTACTTAGAGGAAGGCAACATGGCCACTAATTGGAGGAGCAAAAAAAGCGAGGGTGAAAAGCAATTCACAAGCGGGTAAACATGCAGACCATGGTAAGAGTTCTCACACTCAACCCATTTCTTCACGCGTGGGCGATGAGATTTTTTTTTCTCAATCTTCATGGAGCTGCACTCGAGCGAGTCGCGGAGGAAGCGCCATGGCAGTTTTCTGTGAAAATTGAGAATACAAAAACGCAACCGTGACTAAGGTAAACGTACCTATACAGTACTTAAGCTTTTAAGGGTTTGGGGTACCTCAAGAATTTGGAAATTTCTAGAAATAAAATTTGTAGAGTTAGTGTTTCAACAAGCTATCACAAAATGTAGTTTTTGTGGAAAAATGTGTTATAGATTATTTTATATTATAGGGCAAAGTTGCAGCTCATTGGGTCCCTATTAGCAACTCAAGACTACCTTTGAAACTACTTGGATGAGTTCCTATACATGTGCTTGACTGTCCTGATTCCCAACCCTCCCAAACTAGCTCCTAAGTTGAAACGTGGCAGGATTTGCTTGTGCAAGTAGCATTCATTACTCCACTATGGGTTCAATAGTAAGTGGTACACCTCAAAAAACTAGGGGGTTGGCATTGGGTGATGCTTGATGAACAATACATTTACCTTAGAGCATCCGCACCCTTGCACTCAATCCATGACTCACCAAGTGTTTCCATCTGCTTATAGAGAGCCCTCAAAATTTGTGTCTTCCACTCTTACTCTTCAAGTGTGTTCCACAAATAGTTCATTGGTCCCACAGAAGTTATTTGACCACTCATCAAGTGGAGAAGAAATGGAGAAAAAGATAAAACTCACTAAACTTAAAATGAATAGTAATTTCAAGGGCCACTCATTCCTTGACACGCTCAAGTTGAGAGTGAAGAGAACCTTGCCTGCCAAGGGTCCCTGCGCGTGTGTGGGTGCGGAAGCCCTTAGAGCATCTCCACCGATTGAGACTCGCTCAAAGTTTTCCATCTAGTTTGGCAAGGCCTGAAGGCTCTCAATCTCCACCCATGCTTTTTGAAAAGGTGGCCTTACACTCCAACACACTCCATAAATAAGCAATTGACCACTTATCTAGGGAAGTAGAGAATAAATCTCACTAAACTTAGGGTGAATAGTGCATGAATAGTGGCTTGGAGAGTGGCTTGCTAGACTTGCCAAATAAGGCCCGGTTTAGACTAGCAATTGGCGGAGACATGGAAATCGGCACCCCATCCGGTGTTTGGCCTAATCGAAACTTTTCCGTGTAATTGCATGTCATCCAAGAGTGTGCCTCTGCCAGACAAGTTTGGTACCACCCTTGGAGCAGGCCCCAAATTTTCACTACCTTGGCCGCTGATGTGGCTATATAGGGCGGTCTCCACGGTGGTGAAGATGGATGTAAAAGTACCAGACAAGCTCGTAGTCTGAACCCAACATTAGAGAAAATCCAAATTTCAACCAATCATGTTTGAAAAATTTTCGGCCGGACTCTAGTCTGAACCGAGCCTCAGAGTGTTTGAGAGGGTTTTGAGAGGGGCCTAGCTACTTTTCATCCACTTTGAGCAAGCCAAAGCCACCAGTGGAGATGCTCTTACCCTTAAGGTAGTCTGCTCATATTCCACTCATGCTCTAAAACCGCTCACCTCCCCAAATGTATCCTACTAGTACATGTCTTATTCATAGCCTTTCAACAATGTACACAGAACAAACATTTGAGAGGTGGGCGGTTTTAGAGCACCTATGACCGTTCCACTTCAAAATTTCATAACTAATTCCACAAAGCTCCATAAAATATGAAAGGGAATTGATATGTGTACCACACCCTTTCAATTATTGTATCACACCCTAGAGTAAAATTTAGATTTCTACCATCAAAAAGCTGAATTTGAGAATTTGGAATTCAAATTTGGACTTAGAGACCATGATTTAGTCTAAACCCACAAAAAAAAATTGCAATTTAACATCCAATGAAAAAGCTTATCTTTTTTTACAAACAAAAGTAAAAGTAACACTTTTCTCCTTAACTAAACTTTTTCATAAGGTGTTGTTGAATTGCAACTTTTTTTTACGGTTCTAAACTAAATCATGGTCTCTAAGTCCAAATCTGAATTCCAAATTCTCAAGTTTAGCTTTTTGATGGTAGAAATCTAAATTTTACTCGAGGGTGTGGTACAGTAATTGAAAGGGTGTGGTACACATATCAATTCCCAATATGAAAACACTTGGAATAGATGCCAATTCCTCTTACTGAAAATTATTTCAAAAAGTTTCACCTCCCCAAAATTCAGTTTCAGCCCTTAGATAAACGGTTTACGAGCACACTACCTTAGTGCCAAATTTTGACTCTCGGGCCTCGGCCAACTGGATTTTGAGCTTCCACTGACTTACAAGAGCCTTCTCCTTCGCAACAACAGGGTGTGCTTGGCTTACTTTTTTCAAAATTGCTGGCGGATTCTCCAGAGTTCTGCGACCAGCAGCGAGCAGTGCATGCAGTCATGGAGGGGACGAAGCAGAAGAGCTGGGAGAAGAGCTTCGTGCTCGTGCACGGAGCGCAGCACGGGGCGTGGTGCTGGTACAAGACCATCCAGCTGCTCCAGCAAGCAGGCCACGACGCCATGGCCGTGGATCTCGAGAGCGCCGGCGACAGCGCCGTGGACGCCGACGACGTGCGCTCGTTCGACCAGTACAACCAGCCCCTCTACCACCTCCTCGAATCCCTCCCCGCCCATCACAAGGTCCCGCCTCAACCCAATTCTTACCCAATTCTTGCTTCTTGCAAAATTTGTGCGCACCATAGCCATCTGACTTAACCCCTGAACGGTCCATCCATCATCTGTGGCTGTTTGTACAACCGTATTTGAGCTGTTATGAAGGTTTTCCAAAAAATATTATGCACCCATCATTGTATAATCCTTCAATATGTATAGTTGTAACACTTAATTTTCAACTAATTCAAACTTTTGAATATTGGTTGCGACTGTATTTGGTACCGTATCTCTAAAGCCCAAGGGTCCTTCTAGGGTTAAGGTGAGAGCACCCATAAGCGTCAATTTAAAGATTTTGAACATGCTGAGTATTAATAACAGCTAGCAACTTATAGGACTTTATTAGGAACAAAAAAATAATGAGTTTGCAATTTTGAAAGTATTATTTGGATACTGTGAGAATGAGTTTGTGAATTTTTAAAGAGCAAACTACCATTGTACCCATAACCACTTTTAAGATTTCATGTTCACATGTTGTACATCCTTATCATTACATCTATTTACTTCCAAAGATTTTCCAAGATTTCAGAGCTCACGGTTATGGGGACAGCGTTGCTTATGGGTGCTCCTACCTTATTAGAAAAAGCTGTTGCATTTCTTGTTTGCAAAGTTGTGCACATCATAGTCATTTGACTTAAGGTAGGAACACCTATAAGCGTCAATGTCCTCATAACCATCACCTATGAAATCTTGGAAAGTCTGTGGAAATGAATAGATATAATTACAAGAATGTAGAAAATGTGAACATGAAACCTTAGTGTTGGTTATGGGTGCAATGGCAGTTTGCTCTTTAAAAATTCACAACTTATTCTCTTAGTATCCAAGTAATATATTCAAAAGTGCAAACTCATTTTTTTTTGTTCCTAATAGGATCCTATAGTTTGCTAGTTGTTTATCAATAATCATCATGTTCAAAACCCTTAGTTTGACATTTATGGGTGCTCCCACCTTAGTAGAAATAGTCACATTTCTTGTTTGCAAAGTTGCGCACACCATAGCCATCTGACCAAGTAGAAAATGTTGTATTTTGTTTTGCAAAGTTATGCGCACCATAGCCATTTGACCGAGTAGAGAAAGCCGCATTTCTTGCTTGCAAAGTTGTGCATATCATAGCTATTGAACTAGTAGAAAACAACAACACAATTCTGCTTGCAAAGTTGTGTGCACCATAGCCATTTGACTTAGTAGAAAAACTTTGCAATCTGTGCGCATTATAGCTATCACCCAAGGTTGTGCACACCACAGCCATCTGACTTAGTAAAGAAATGCTGCAATTCTTGCTTGCAAAGTTGTGCGCATTATAGTTGTTTGACCAAGTAGGAATATGCTGTATTTCTTGCTTGCAAAGTTGTGTGCATCATAGCTATTTGATTGAGTAGAGAAAGTTGCATTTGATGTTTGCAAAGTTGTGCAAATCATAGCTATTGACCCACTAGAAAGACAACAAAGCAATTATGCTTGCACAATTGTGCATCACGTCATTTGACCTAGCAAAAAAACAACACAATTTCTTGCTTGCAATGTTGTGTGCACCATAGCCATTTGACCTGGTAGAAAGCAACAACACAATTCTTGCTTGCAAAGTTCTAAGCACGATAGCCATTTGACTCGGTAGAGAAAAACCACAATTCTTTCTTGCAGAGTTGTGCGCCCCATAGTCATTTGGTAGAAAAAATCACAATTCTTTCTTGCAAAATGCAAAATTGTGTGCCGTAGCCTTTGGACCCAGTAGAAAAACAATGCAATTCTTTCTTGCAAAGTTGTGCACACAATAGCCATTTGACTCAATAGAAAACATCAACGCAATTCTTGCTTGCAAAGTTGTGCACCCTAGCCATTTAATTGAGTAGAGAAAGCCCCTTTTTTTCTTGCTTGCAAAGTTGTGCGCATCATAACTTATCTATCGACCCAATAGAAAACAACAACGCACTTCTTGCTTGCAAAGTTGTGTGCACCATAGCTGCATTTCTTGCTTGCAAAGTTGTGCACATCATAGCTATCTACCTAGTAGAAAACAACAATGCAAATCTTGCTTGTAGAATTGTGCGCACCATAGCCATTTGACTCAATAGAAAACACCACAATTCTTTCTTGCAAAGTTGTGCGCACTAAAACCAATTGACCCAATAGAAAACAACAACGCAATTCTTGCTTGCATAGTTGTGAGCACCATAGCCATCTGATCCTGAGCTTTGTTTTTGAATCCAAGCAGGTGATTCTGGTGGGACACAGTATGGGAGGAACCACCGTGGCACGAGCGACAGAGCGGTACCCGCACAAGATCCATGTCACTGTCTACTTGGCTGGCGCCATGCTCACGAGCGGGATGCCACAATCCGAGGTCGCTGAAGAATTTTTCCACGAGCTCTCGAAAGACGCCCAGTTCCACTTCGGCAATGGGGCTCACAACCCTCCGACCTCGTGCTGGCCGTCCTTGGAGGTCGTGGCGCCAGCGTACTACAACTGCTGCTCCTCCGAGGTCCGTTCTCAACCATCAGCGTTCTCAATAAACCTTAGCTAGTTTAGGGTTTCAAGGTTTTGTTCTCGTTAGCATTCTCACTGAACCTGGGTTTAGGGTTTCAAGCTTGCTCACTTGAGCACTAAACTTGGGTTTAGGGTTTCAAGCTTGCTCAGTTCAGCATTCTCAGTAAACCTAGTTTTAAGCTTTCAAGCTTTTGCGCACTTCAACATTCTCAGTAAACCCTGGTTTAGAGTTTCAAGCTTGCTCATTTCACCATTCTCACTAAACCTGGTTGAGGGTTTCAAGCTTGCTTACTTCAGCTTCTCATAAAACTTGGTTTAGGGTTTCAAGCTTTTGCTTTCGTCAGCCTTTCTCATTGCACTTGGTTTAGGGTTTCAAGCTTTTGCTCTCGTCAGCATTCTCAACTTAACCTGGTTTTAGGGTTTCAAGCTTGCTCACCTCAGCACTCTCATTGAACCTAATTTTAGGGTTTCAAGCTTGCCCATTTCAGCACTCTCAGTAAACTTGGTTTTAGGGTTTGAAGCTTGCTCACCTCAGCACTCTCAGTAAACCTAGTTTAGGATTTGAAGCTTGCTCACCTTAGCACTTCCAGTAAACCTGGTGAGGGTTTCAAGCTTGCTCACTTCAGCATTTTCACGACACCTAGTTTAGGGTTTTAACCGTTTGTTTGCTGTTTTTGGTTTTTCTGGGTCCAGGACGTAGAATTTGCGATGAAGCGGTTGAAGCGCATGCCGATCATAAGTGACGACGCCACGACGTTCACGAAGGAGGGGTACTATAGCGTCCCGCGCGTCTACATTCGGACGTCGCTGGACAAAGCGGTGAAGCCCTGGTTCCAAGATCGGTACATCGAAGCCAATCCTCCGACGCAGGTTCTGCATCTGGAGTCGGATCACAGTCCGTTCTTCTCGGCTCCCACGGAGCTTCATCAACATCTTCTCACCATTGCCGCTCTCTACGCAACAAAGCAAGAATTGAATGAAAGGGAGAAGTAGGTTAATTACACTGAAATTCTTTGATCGGTGCATACTAGAGAGTTGGACTCCGAAGTTCCACCCCTAATTCACAAGTTCCAACCGTCATTCAGTGTCACTGATGCCGTGGCCACACAGGCCAAACAACTGGTTTGAAACGGATGAAAAAATAATTTGTATTTTAGAAAAATTTGGTGACAATCACTTTTTCAAGATTTCATTTGCTATTGTACTAAAGATAACATCTCCACCATTCTAGAGTAGATGGTTTGAGACATTGGTTTCTGAACACTCAAACTTAAAGGATCTATTGTTTCACATAGAAGTGAACCCCACCCCTTACTTTTTACAAAAATACCAAATAAAAACGTTGGTTTATTTTGGTGTGGCCCGGTCTTATGGCAATATTGCTTCAACTGTTTGAAATTTAAAGGGCGCTTCACACTCCAATGACTACATCCTACCTCCCATCTTTGCATGTCTTATCTCAATATGAGATCCTAACAAAAAATTGGGTTTGACAAAATGATCTACATGTTTCATCATATTAGTGCCAATGTTTTGAAAATAAGTACTGCTGTGTAAACAAAATGCAGTGGACAAGGACCAGGAAGTGGGACTTGGGACATAGCGTGAGGAGCCAAGTCCCATCTCTCGGCGCACCCTTGGATCCCATTCTTTGGAGTTTGATAATCATTTTTAGATTGCCGAGATTGATTGAAACACCATATTATAGTGGTGCTTGGTTAGCGTCAACCTTTGTAAGAGCAACAATTGGATAAGATCACAAGTCCACTCCCTTTTTGCTCAAAAGCATGTATTATGAGCTTGGTTAAGGTCTAGTGCTTGCATATGGTCAACGTTTTCTTTTCATCAATTCCCATTTTGACTCATTAGTTAGAAACTCATTTGGTTAGTATACCAAAAACATGGGTGGGAAAGCACTTCCAAATTTGCAACCCCAAGAATTAGGGAAAGTAATACAAATGGAGTGTTTGATTATGATCAATGCTTGAATAAGGTCAACACTTTTTATAAGCCCAAAGTAGATGCTAACCAAGCACTATTGTAGTTAAATTGGGAAAAATGGTACATTCTAGGACTTTCACTATTTTTGTCATTATGTACAATGTAGCATATTACAAAAGAACAAGCGTGCACTTTTTTGTACAATAGTGAAATCTCAATGATTACCTCCAAGAATTTCAAATAATTCTAACTTTGAGCTATAGCTATGCCTACATTTACTGTATGTAAGATTAAGGTGGAATACAAAATGGTCCCCCCGTTTTTCCAATTTAACTAATATAGTGTTTTGAAGCATAAATAGAGATTATCCAACATTGCAATCCTTGCTTCATGACTTGTAAGTTATATCGTCTACCAAAGCGGGAACAATGTGATTCTTCTTTTCCTCAAAAGCACTAACTCCATTCGTGGGTTGTCACAAGTCACGATGTTCGTCAGCTACCCAACTTTGTCGTCGTTTACAAGGCCGGCCCTCCACAATCTACGCCCTGAAATCGTCTCTCAAAGCATGGAGCCCCTCGAGGAAACTTTTGAAGCTGCTTTAACCCCTAAATGCCCAAGCGACCAGATTTGGGTCGCAACAAAATTTTAAAGATGAATAAAACCTTATCAAGTCCAATGTAAGTTTGTTTTGAAGTTTACTTCCAACATTAAAAGTCTGATTTTGAAAATGAAAGTTGATGATTTTTCTACTCAAAATTTTGTACAAGGGTGTCCACTGCAATCTTGAGTTTTCTAGTGTAAGAAGATCTTGAAAATGAGCCTCAAATATACTAAAGCTTGGAGAAAAAATCACATTAGAAATCCATTTATAAAAAATGTAGGAGTAGATTTTAAAAACCGTAAATTGATTAAAGTTAGATATGTAATGACCTTAAACCTCATATTTTTTTAGTGACCAAATTTTTAGGTTTGACATGTAAAATGAGGATTAGAAAGCTTTAAATCACTTTTGCACTTTTAACACCCTCATGTTCAAATGTTATAATCTTTCAAACTATAAGTGATATTGATATGTTTTCTTTTTCCATGTAATCTCTAACATGTTTAGTTTAAATTTGTACGGTTACAATTGAAAACTTTTTGAGGAAATTTGTGAAAAGGTTGATTGATTGTTCAGTTTCATGGAAAGTCCAAGAAGCACAGATAGGGCTTGGGCATTTAGGGGTTAAGGTAGAAATACCATAAACGGTTACTCCCCAATAATGGCAGCGTAGGCCAACAATGGCAATGTAGATTGTTCTAAAACCAACAAGAGCTGACTTTGAAGAAGATTTCAAAAAGATTCTATTTCCTCGCATTTGATTGGTTCAAACTTGTTTCGAAACAAGGTTCTAAAGGTAGCCGTTTAAGATGCACCTATGAAACCAAAATCAGTCCAAGCCCTACATCCACATTTATATTGCATAAAATACTGATTCTTGAGTAAAATAAATAAATTTGCACTTTTCCTTATCCTTGTTTCTCCACAGGTTGAGCTTAATTTCTCAAGAAATTCCCCATATCTTACAAACTAAAGTGGCTTATTTTGACCGTTTATGATATTTCTACCTAACTCGAATTGCCTCCGTTCTCGATGCACAAAGTCTAGAAATTTGGTACCCATTCGAACGCAGTTCTGAAGTCACCTTCTTTAGCAGGCCACTGCTCTCAGAGTCCTAATTATCGCTTAAAAATGTACAGAAGCCACAGTCCCTCACAAGTCCGTTTAGAGCTCGCCTGCCGCGCTAGGCACTTGCACAAGAACCTTCCATCGTCCCAAAAGGTGAGGGCTTGGTATGTGGGACCAGGATGGAAAAGCTCAACATTTTGTTACATACAATGACTATTGCGTAGGTTGTTAGTGCTGCTACAATAATTTTCTATCATTAATAATTTCAATAAGCAATCTTTAACCCTAAAGGACCATGGCCTTTATTTTGTCAAAAGACACTCAAAACTGCCATTTCTATGGCAAAGAGAAAAAAAAATTGAAAATTAGGCATTTTGCATATCTGACCGTAGGATCTTGTGCTAGACTATTATAAGAATGTGTCATACAAAACTCAAGAACTTTGACCGCACATTTGGAAGATATTTGCATTTAAAAAGTAAAAACAACTTTTTTTGCACCTTGCTTGATTAGATTTTTTAACATTGAACATTTTTAACTTAAAATTTTTGCACCACAGAGTTTGGAATTCTATTTTTGCATGGTGGGAAGTTGAGTTGGGAATCTTGGGAAAAAATTTCAAAAAAGAATACTTAAGTTTCATTCTTTAAAAAAACATTAGGTAGAGGAAGGTATGAGATTGAAGAAAAACTTAAATTGCTAATAACCCTGCAATGGAATTGAAACGCAATAATCCCAATGGTGAGATTGTTCTAGAAAGCAAACTTCACCCTCTCCAACAATTTTTTTTGAAAAAATGTTAAAGTTGCACTCAAAAATGAAGTTTATAAGTTATTTTTTCAAGAAGATGCTTGAGTTGCCCGAAAAACAAGATTGTCCATAACTTACTCATAACTAGTCCAAATGGAATGAATCAGCGTTCTAGAAGTAGATAAAGATATAATATATGAGAAAAAAAAAATTAAATTTTTTTTCAAGTTTTTATAAGAATTTTTTTTGCTGCCCCTAGTCCCCAAATTTGTGCTTATTTGGGTATAACTTTTGCTCCCTAGCACCAATTGGAATAAAAATTATATCCCTCAAAAGCTAATGTGTTTTCCTATCTTCAAAAAAAGTTTCAAAAAATTAGGACAAAAATTTAGGCCGTAGGTACCTGCCCAAAATCCCATATGTCCCCCAAAGGGACAATGGTCCATTAGAGGTTAAAGGGCATGACAACAATAACAAAGTTCCAAAAAAATAAATTAGTAATGTCCAAGTTGTAAACGTGTGAAGTTCTAGTATCTAAAAAGTTGCATGTGCCTCCAAGTGGTCAAGTGATGAGTCATGAGGTAACTTTCTAGGATAAGGTAACCTAATTGTCAAGGTAACCTAAATGCAATATTCAATGTAGAAAGATAAAAGTAAGAATCTACCCCTATTTTGCAACTGCTCAATTTTATCTCTTTATATGGTTTGAGATTAAATATTTAAATTTAAAGAAGAGTTCAAAATTCACAAATTCAATATCTAGATGATAAAATTCTAACTATTGTTTATTATCAATGTCCAAGGAGAATTGATATTTAGTGTATTGTCAAACAGGTGAAATTGCAAAAAAGTTAGCTGAAACTGAAACTATCTACAAAACACCAATCAAATTTTACAAAAAAAATTAATTATGATATCTCATAGTATGAATATAGAAACCAGATGATGCAATCGAGTGAAAAATTTGGTGGAAAATGGGAAATGCCAGATTTTAGATAGGGAAACCAAAATTACTCCCCAAACACTACCTATTACAATATTTGGTAGACAAAAGATTTGAACTTTTTCCACTCTAACCCCACAAAAACGTATGTGCATCAATAATCTTTCAATTGGTTAAATTTTGCAAGATTGCTACCAGAAAAATTATGCAACTGAAAAACGTGAACTTAACCACGTTGAATTTGAAAATTTTAGCTTTTTAGCAGTGTTTTTAGTTCCTTGATCTTAAAGTGAAAACCGTACTTGGGATCACTAATGTGCAGTAACTTATATTGTGCATGCCACCGTAAACCAACAAAGACGCAACAATCATATTAACTATTTACAGTAATCCTCAAAAAATTACATCTCTTTGTAACTACAAGTAATGAGATGTTAGGAAAAAAGTTACGAAGAGAAATTGGAATTATCGTTTGCCAAAAAAAAGTTATCATCATTCAAAAATGGTAACTATTGGACATTTTACACTAAGAGGGCCAAAGAATTGGCCACCTTAGCACTCAATGCCTCAATATTAATAATTAATTTGCATGAAATTGACAAGTTGACTAACTAAATTGATAAAAATCCAAAGTGAATCATGTTACTTGATCAACACATTTATGTTCATCATAACAAGTTCATGAGGTGTCATCTTGGTAGTGGAGCAGGTCAGAACTAAAAGCAAATAAAACAAACTACACAAAGAATTGGCCACTATCCATAGTTTGTTGGTTTATGGTAGCACGCACCAAGCTAAACTGAGCTGCTGCCCCGCACTAAATCAGAAGGGCACCAACTCCACGTGGTAAACATGCAAATCTCCAACCTGGCAACCACTTGGCATGCATACTCCCCTCCTCCCTCGCGAGAAGGCGCTCTCCCACACCACGCACCACCACCATCGCCAGTATGCTCGCGTGCAATCACCAGGCCGCCTTCACAATCCCTCGGCGCAACCACTGCTTCAACATCTCCTTGGACTGTACAGTACTCTCCACCAGACACTAAGTTAGAACAAAAGCAACAGATTTTTCGTAGACTAGACGCGACGGAGAGTGTCGTAACCTAGAAGGCAATCACTCTTTTTATTCTCGCACCCTAAAGCACTTTTCGTGGCAATTCAAAATGGAGGTCACGGCTATGACAGGCTCTCAAGTTACCTCGCCAGTTAGCAATCTCGCTGCCACATCCTCTCGCAAGATTGCAGTTTCTAGAGCAGCTCCATCTCTCTGCACCTCGTCTAAGGTACGCTCCAATCTGAGTATCTAGCCTTTGCTGTTTCTAGAGCTGGAAACAATTATTGTTATTCATTAAATTGGGGAAAAGCACTTTCCCAAAACATATTTTGGGAATACTAGATTTTGCATTTGTGAGAATACTTTGGTGATTTGAAGTGAGTTTTTTTTGATAATTCATGTAAGGTATTTCATCATCATCATAATATTCACTCTAAATCACCTAAACACTCTTACAAATGAAAAATTCAAAAGTCCCAATATGTAAGCTTTTTTTTCCCAATGTAATGAATAACGCGTTAATAGCAATCTCACTCTTTTTGCAACATCTGTTTAGCAGGGAATTCAAACACCAAAGCTCACCGGAAACTGGAAACCGGAGGCGTCAACTAAGCTTCACGGGAAGAGTCTCAGTTTCCGTCGGAGGAACAGGATGGCACAGGGAGTGAGAGCTGACTCATCTCAGTCTATGCAAGAGGAGCAAGTGAAAACAGGGCAACCAGGGTCACAGCAGGGACAGAGCGTGCCCTCGCAGATGGTGAATGGCAATGGAAGGTCAGATGAAGACCATTCCAAGGCATGGAAAGAAGAGATAACTTGCATGGTAAGCTAAAACTTTCACACAACAGCTAATTCGTGAAAATTCAAAACGTAATTTCAATACTGAAAATACTATTAAAATTACAATCATACTACTAAAATCACAAGGACCTCTAGTCTCTTATCACATAGATACATATATGAAACCTTAATATGAAACCTTAATCAAATTCTAATGGTGAATACAAAGAGTAGCAAGTGTTAACTGTTAGTTTTGAGGGAAAATTTCATGGATGCCCCTAAAGTTTGCAATATTTTCATAGATACCCCTGCTTTTTCAGAAATTCCACAAATACCCTAGGACCAAAATTTTCAAGCGTTTGTTTTGTTGTGCATCTCCCTTCCTTCTCCTTTTTGTGCGCACACTACTTCTTTCTTGTTATGCGTGCAAACAAAAGACGAAAGAAAGTGACATGCACAACAAAGCAAACGCCTAACTTTTTTGGTCCAAGGGTATTTGTGAAATTTCTGAAAAAGCAGGGATTATCTATGAAAATATTGCAAACTTCAGGGGTATCCATGAAATTTTCCCTAGTTTTAATATTGAAAATTTTAATACTGAAAAAATTATACTGGGTGGCAGATGGGAGGGAAAGAAGGGAAGTGGAGCGACGACCACTGGTTGCAGGGTCAAATTGACAAGCGCTGTGTGGACAACATGCGAATGCTCACTGTGGACGCCGTGAACACCGCCAAAGCTGGGCACCCTGGATTGCCTCTGGGCATGGCCGAAGTAGGCTACGTGCTCTGGCGGTACACCATGAAGTACAACCCCAAGAATCCCAGCTGGTTCAACCGTGACCGTTTCGTGCTCAGTGCTGGTCATGGCTGCCTCCTGCAATACATCACACTGCATCTCTCCGGCTACGATTCAGTCCAGGTAAATAAGTTCTGGAAAATTTCATGGATACCCCTGAAGTTTGCAATATTTACATAAGGTAGTAGCACCCGTAACCGTCAAATTAAGGGTTTTGAACATGATGATTATTAATCATCTATAGGATTCTATTAGCAAGAGAAAAATGATGAGTTTCAAATGTATTATTTGGATAGTGTGAGAATAAGTTGTGAATTTTTAAAGAGCCGATTGCAATTGCACCTAATACCAACACTAAGGTTTCATGTTCACATGTTGTACATCCTTGTAATTACATCTATTCACTTCCACAGATTTTCCAAGATTTCAGAGGTGATGGTTATGGGTACAGTGATGGTTATGGGTGTTGCTACCTTATAGACACACCTACTTTTTCAGAAATTATACAAATACTGTTGGACCAAAAAAATATAGGCGATTGCTGTGCTCTTACTTCGTTCATGACCAATGTTGGAGAAGGGAATGTAATGAAACAAAAAAGAAGCAACGTGCACATAAAGGAAGAAGGGAAAGTGGCATGCATAACAAAACAAACGCCTGAAAATTTTGGTCTAAGGGTCTTTGTGTAATTTCTGAAAAAGCAGGGGTATCTATGTAAATATCGCAAACTTCAGGCGTATCCATGAAATTTTCCCTATAAGTTAACCCTTAATTTGAAAATTCTTCGTAAACTGAGAATTTGAAGAGAGAGTGTTGACGCTCACGGACGTTTGCGGTACGATGATGATGCAGATTGAAGACTTGAAGCGTCTTTGTCAGATTGGCAGCCGCACTCCCGGTCACCCTGAAAATGTCACCACTGACGGCATTGAAGTCACTACTGGTATATTGCTTTAACCTAAACTTTTTTTTTCATTGCTCAGTCCCTTTTGGACTATGATTCAGTTAATTTTGAGCTAGAAAATTGACGATCTGGGGTGTAGGTCCATTGGGGCAAGGAGTGGCAAACGCAGTGGGCCTAGCATTGGCGGAGAAGCACTTAGCAGGACGCTTCAACAAAAAGGATGCTGTCATCGTGGATCACCGGACGTAATTTTGCAAACCCTACGATATGAATAAGTTTTGAAAGTTTTATTTTATTTTTTAATTTATTTTTCATTTCAAGGGCAAGGAGAGTTTACCCTTTAGTGGGGGGATGATGCAGGTTCTGCATCATGGGCGATGGCTGTGCGATGGAGGGGATTGCCAACGAGGCCGCATCGCTAGCAGCGCACTGGAAACTCAACAAGCTCACGGTTATTTATGACGACAACCACAACACTATTGACGGGGATACCTCCTTGGCCTTTTCTGAAGACGTGGGGAAAAGATTCGAGGCATTAGGCTGGAACCGTGTCCTTATTGACAACATCTATCACGACATCAACTCGTTTAAGGACGCTGTCCTTACCGAGGCAACTAAGAGTGACAAGCCCACGTTCATTCAAGTAGGTTCATGCCCTTAATCCTTCATATTCTAAATAATGGAACAATCCTGAAGCTTTGATTCGGAGCATACGTACCCATGATCTGAAGCCTTTTTTGTTGCCCAGGTGAAATCTCGCATCGGCAGAGAGTCGGTGAAGGAGAACACCGCCAAAGCTCACCATGGCACTTTCGACGAAGATGATGTGAAGCAAATGCACAGCAAACTCCACTGGGAGAATCGTGAGCCATTTTACGTCATCCCCGAGGTTTACGAGTAAGTTTGCTGAAACGATACTACCTCCAACGTTGCTGCATCATCAAGCTGTTTAGCGTAATTACTCATCTTCTCATCACTCGGTTTGTCTCAGGGAGTTCACAAATCATGCAAAGCACGGAGCAACGGAGGAGGAAGAGTGGAACAGTGCTCTAGAAGATTACTCAAAGAAATACCCGAAAGAAGCCCAAGAATTCAAGCAGCTCATCAGTGGGCAACTCCCCCAGGACTGGGAGAAGGCTCTTCCTGTACGTACAACCACCAATTACACTACTTTGTACTCCCTCTGTCTCTCTAAAAAAACGTCCAAAAAGCCTTGCAAAAGGATTAACTGTGTTTTCAGTCTTTGTGCTAGTGACAAATGCACTCTAGAATCAATATACCATGTACCAAATCGATACAAAATCTCCAGTTTTGATGTTGTCGTTTGGGCACCCAAATTCCATGCAAAAACTACCATACTTGTGCATGTTGTGAGCTCCTCATTATTGATGATTTAAAGATAAGTAGCAACAATGGTACCTCATATGGGCAAGACCAAGCTTGCTAGGAGAGGAATGCTCTCCTCTAATCGCTTAACTTGCCCCCATGAGATCACTGAACATAAACGCTTTCTCAGGGAGCTTTTTAAGCAGTACAAGAAATGTGTACAATTTGGAGCTTTTTAGAGGGACAAAGGGAGTACAATTTTCTGAAAGGGGAATTTACAATAAGGACATGAAAATGAAAAATATTACAAATAGGGGCATAGTTTCAAAATAATTACATATAAGGGCACAATTTCAAAATAATTTGTAAATTTTTGTAAATTTTTTTGGTTTGGACATTGATTAATATAGATGCATCACATTAAATGTTAGCTAACTTCCAAAAAATTTAGAAGTCTCTCCAAAAGTTGCCATCCTCTTTACCGAAACTTCTTTATTTAGGATTGATTTGGAGAAGCCTCTAACTCTTTTGAAAGTTAACTAACATTTAACGTGATGTACCTAAATCAGCCAATTTCCAAACCCAAAAAATTTACAAAAATTTACAAATGATTTTGAAATTGTGCCCCTATTTGTAATTATTTTGAAACTATGCCCCTATCCGTAATATTTTTCATTTTCATGCCCCTATTTGTAATTCCCCCATTTTAAAATGAGGATTAGTTGTGTATAACTGCAAAGTTAATATGGTGCATGACACTTATAATCAACAACTATTGGCCAAACAAGAATTACTAAGGCACAACACATATACTCATTAGCTCAAAAGTAATTCCACCACCAAGCAAGACAAATTCTAAGCTTCATCTTGGTGGATTTGAATTTTTGATAACTTTTTTTTTGACAAAGCCTTAGGCTAACCACTTGAATTGGGAGTTGTTGGTTTTAAGTGTCATGCACTGTATGCTCACCTTGGTTTCACCGCCTGCGTGTGTGGCAACAGCACTTCCCGGAGGACGAGAAAGTGGACGCAACGCGAGGGTATTCGGAGACATGCTTGAACGCCGCCACGAAAGTCCTTCCGGGTTTGATAGGTGGAAGTGCCGACCTGGCGAGCTCGAACAAGGTTTACATGGAAGACTACGCTGATTTCACCAGCGACACACCCGAGGGTCGCAACGTCCGCTACGGGATTCGCGAGCACGCCATGGCAGGGATCTCCAACGGCCTGGCTCTTCACAACTCGGGCCTCATCCCCATCGCGGCCACGTTTCTCATCTTCAGTGACTACATGAAAAACGCCATGCGTCTGTCTGCGTTGAGTGAAGCAGGAGTGATCTACATCCTGACGCACGACTCCATCGGACTCGGCGAGGACGGACCCACGCATCAACCTGTGGAGCAGCTCGTGGGCTTGCGAGCCATTCCGGGGATGTACCTGCTGCGTCCTGCGGATGCGAATGAAGTGGCCGGTGCTTACAAGGTCGCCATCTCCCGGCGTCATGCGCCTACTATTCTCTCCCTTTCTCGACAGAAAGTGGCAGCGAGCGTAGCCGGCTCCTCGGCCGAGGGCGTGTCGAAGGGAGGTTACGTGGTGAGTGACAACACGGATGCGAATGGCCTTCCCGAGCTCATTTTAATCGGCACTGGCACTGAACTCGCCTTGTGTGAAGCCGCGGCTGAAAATCTTCGACAGGAGGGGAAGAAGGTGCGCGTTGTGTCGCTCGTGTGCTGGCAGCTGTTTGATGAGCAGTCGGAGGAGTACCGGGAGCAGGTGTTGCCTGTTAAGGTGGAGAAGCGGGTGAGCGTTGAGGCTGGCTCTCCGCTTGGATGGCGTGAGTACGTCGGTGCCAAGGGGAAAGTGCTGGGTGTCCACACCTTTGGCTGCAGTGGGGCGTATACTGAAGTATTCAAGAAGTATGGCTTCACTACTGAGAATGTCACCGAGGTGGCTCAGCAGCTCCTCGCCGAAGCTTGAAGTAGCTACTACTGCAAAACCATTGCACCGTTCAGTTAGTTTCTGTAAAATTTCTGTAATTGATGTTAACGGAGACGAGGAAGTGTTTCTGTTCGGCTCTTAACCTATGTATGCTATTGAGACTTGTTTAATTGAGAGAAAACTTGCAATCACAAAAAGTAGCCCGAGTGTGAAGTAGAATTTGTACACTTTGTTGAGCACTACGCGTTGAGTACTAATCCTCGTTCATAATGCTGCGCGCCCTTGTAGAATATATAATATGAACAGTATTCAACATTCGTTGCACAAAGAGATGCAAAAACCAAGCTGGTTAGAAAGATCAATTGACGGTATGTCTCACGCCACATGTCGCACAAAAAAGGTACAATCTGATTGTGTACAACTGAAAACCTGCATTTGCCGAATCTTACGAACGAGTTCATTTAAAAAGGCTACAAGACTGTCGTTTCTGGAAATCTCAGCGCGTAGGAAAAAATGACTTCGCTCAATAATTAGTCGAGAACATACCAAATTCATCTGTAGGTATTGTCCCACCGATGCTATCTGCTGATTGTATCAATTACAGCTTTTTTCATGTTCTTTTTGTCATTTCCCGCTGTCAGCTTGTATTGAGGTGGGACTGGCCAAGTATGGATGTAGGACATACTGTGAACTGCCCGTAGCTTGAATCAGAAAATGAAGCAATAAAACAGATTTGTACACAAAACTTGTCCGTTCCAAATGTAGAAACTTTTATTAACCATTATGAACACATCTACAGTGCAACACACGCCTTGCGGTTGTGGTAATGAGCTAGTACTCAGCCATAAGGTTTAAAACATAATTCTGAAATAAAGCACGTTTTTACTTTAGTACCCTACTACTCTACATCACAGATGTCAAGGACTGCAACTTTCAGAAGTTCCAATCCATCCTTCGCTTTGGTAATGTCTGACATGTCTCCCATGTAAGGAAGCTTCATTCCTACAATCTGACTAAGGACTTCCACTTCTTTCCACAATGAATATTGGGGTGGAACTTCCTGACCGATTGTCACTTGCATGGCGTCGATCTCCTCTCGTATCTTGTGCGCAAGCTCTGCAGGCGACAGTGATTGTCCCGGTGATGAAGTTATGGTGTGAACCATTTTCTCCCTCCTCCGCCAATACGCTAGTAGACCTTCAAATTTGCCGGAACAGATCTCCACGTGCTCTGTAAACGAAACAGAGTAAGATCGGTCGCATTGGTTGTCAGACTAAAGACATCACTGTCATGATGTTCAGGGTATATGTCACTCTTAAGTCTTACAAGACTAAAGGGTTGTGGTGAGAGAGTGGAACCTGCTAACCCAGCACTTCTCCGTGGACTTCGAAGAAGAGGCGAGTGTCGTTCGCTGAAACGAATGAGAAGTGGAGGCGAGTTGGAGGTATGATTCGTGTCTTCAGTTTTGAGCATATTGAGTGCCGGTGAAGCAGTTGAGAACTCAAAGAGTGGATTGCAGACAGAGCGCGCTTCGGCAGAGTGAACTTCCATGCACGGAGATAGGGGTACCAATCTCCCGGGTGTCGACTCCTCCTCCCACCTTTTTCTTCGTGTTTCCCAGTCTTCTGTCAATTGATCAGGAGTTGGGCAGAAAGTTGAAAGCGGCAAGACTCCAAGCTCCAAATTAGACTCATCCTCATAAAGTGCTGTACTTGAAGCAGTATCCATGTATAACTCCTCATACGCAGCCCTTTGAGTTGATAAGTTGTCAGAACCCTGTTCAGATGATCCTGAAGACCACGGGTAATCCGAGGAAAATGAAGTGCTGACAGACTGTTGCTTACAATCAGGTGTCAAGTTAATGAGTTTTCCACTTGGAAAAAAACATCTGGGGCTCACCACTTCGTCATCTACAAGTACGTTGCTGAAACTTAGTCTCCTCTGATTCGTCAGAAGAGGTGATGCAAACCTGAGAGATGATCGAAGCCTTTCATTCTCGCCCTCAACCAATTTCTCCTTGCATGTTACGCAAGTAGAAGATTGCGATACCGAAGATATATCTGACTTTGGGGCGGACTCCATACTTTCCATAAATGATACATTCGTATATGGGACTTCAATACGCTTTTCTGATACGAGTGAAGAGAGTTGAGGAGGTGTCGCATGCACGGCATTTGAGTTTCTGATCCCGAAACGTTTGTACTCAGGTAGTTCTGCACTTGACAATGGTGAAAACCTTAAGGTTTGTGCCACATTGGAATCAGCGCTCAATGCACAGTCCTCGAGTTCTTTCCCAGGGGTATACATATTCGAGCGAGGCGTGGCTACACCCATCGCAGTCGTATTTCTCGTTGACATCCTGTTTGCTGCTACACAATCTTTCCCGTCAGGAGCATACTGACGAAGGTGCCTTCGCATCTCAGAAGATTCACCAGTGGAAGTAGTATTCGCAGTGTGTTTACTTAACACAGATTCTGCACTTGGATGCTCTCCATAAACTTCCAGCATGTAACTCTCGTGAGGAATACCTGTGTCCGATCTCCACTCTGTCCCTGCCATGTGCCGACTCTGAGGAGTGGAAGTCGTTCCCTGAACGGGACAATTCATTCGCACTGAATATACGTCGGGACTACAATAAGCAGGGCTCTGAATCTCAACAACGTTCAATCCATTCTCCACAATAACCATGTCACCATTCCGAATCTCTCGTTGGTCGGACTTGGAGATATCACCGGTCAATACATTAGGGACTGCCGGTCTCGGTGTTCCTGCTGGAAACTCATTCACGACCTCATACAAGGACCAGGTTGCGTTGGCTTTCCGCTCCTCATACGGACTCTGCAAGTTGGTTGGTAGGAGAAGAAGCTTTGGTCTTCGAACGGCATATACTGCATTAGAAGGAGATGTTGCGGAAGAACTAGGAGCAGCGCCGGACGCATGATGATCTTCGGAAGGTACAGTGCCCTTGAACTTACTTCGATACTCATGAATGCCTGCTTCAACTCTCTCATTCCCATGTTCACATTCCCGAAGCAGACTGCTATTACCATCCGATGCTCTTCTCAGGACTCCCTCAACATCTCTATCGCCGACAGAAAAAGAATTCGGCAGAAACTCCTCTTGGCTAATTCCAACCCTTTGGACGTCGAAAGGTACACTGAGCAGCATATCTTCTTCATCAGGCTGTGAGCTTCGAATAAAGCCTTCTGAAGGGCAATTGGAAGGACAAATGAATTCGGTGATACCGAAGCAAAGAGGGAAGTCACGGAAGGAAAGGTAATATATGGCGGCCCCGCAGAGAAGAGGGACAGTGCAAATGAATCCTACGAAACTTAAGAACAGAGCCACCGGAAACAGGAATGGCATTAACGCCAATACCAGCACAAGAACTGCACCGCGTTCCCATGATTGCCACATATAACATGTAATCTTCTCAGTCCCCGTAAAGGTTGCCCAGTCTCTTCCATTGTACCGCGCCCGCCAGTTGCCCAAATGCCAGCGCATTTTCTCCATTGCTTGCCTCATTGGAATTCTCACCTCAGCTACTGAGAAAGGTGTAGACAGGAATTGCTGCTCTCGCCATGTTGCTGAGGCAGAATTTGACGACAACGTCTACTGCTAACCAACCGTTGTCAAGACTTCATGAGACAACTGAGTGTTAAACAATAGAAGTCCCTCCTTACGTCGGGCTTCGCGTTTAGGTTCAGATCGTATGCCGCGCCTCATTAGCCTTTAATACTTGATCCTGTCTTCGCAGCTAGATTCTGATCTTGAAGAACTGAAACTACCGCTCCATCAAGAAGTGCAGGACCTCGTTCACAATCGCAATATACCGCAGGCGGTAAAACATATCCCGAAAAGAGGGAAACTTCTCAATGTGAATACTTGCAGGACATTAGCCTTTCACTCCAGCTCTCGTAATCCTGAATACCGACGCCTCTACTATCGATAACAGTGAACGAGAATATCCACACTGCACTTTCCACAAAAATCACTGAAATGCTTCGGCCGCCGTGTGAACAAGTATCTCTTCAACTGCCATTACGGTTGATCAGAATGAGGCTTCAGAAAGTTCCGGTCATTCAAAAACCAGAGGTCCAAAGGAGGTTCAAAGGCAACGATCGTCCGAAACATCCGGTCCCCTCTCAGCTCGCCGTGTATGCTGCAATTGCATCCTCAAAACGACCTTAAGCCAACTTTCACTGGATCACTTCCACTGCACTATCCAGTGATATGTAATTCAAATCGGAAATGCACGAAACGCATCCAACTGCCTTATCTGCACATACACAACCACTAATCACATTAACGCTTCGCGCAACAAGCCTAACTCAATAGCGTACTCAACCTTGAACCAACCTTCACTCATTCACTCACTCGCATCCACTGCATTGTCCTCAGTCACGTGCGTTCCAGATCATCACTCGTCAACATCCTCTCTGTCTCTTAATCCTTATCTAAACGATCCGAGACTTCTTTAGAGCTGCAGTTTCTTTCAAGCTGCGATCGCAGTAGCGAAAGAAGTTCAACCTCTCACACTCTCACACCGTAAAATAAAAATCTCCTAAAGATAACACCGGCAATGCACACAACGTATCCAAACTCCCTCGTCTGCGCACAATCACTCACTCATCGTACCAACGCTGCTCCTCTCTCAACATTTACTCAAGAAAACTCCTCTAGTCCAAGAAACCGAAATCCAACTGATTATGTAGCGTACTCAACCTTGAGCCAACATTCACTCATTCACCAACTCGCATCCACTGCATTGTCCTCAGTCACGTGTGTTCCAGATCATCACTTGTCTACCTCCTCTCCGTCTCTCAATTCTTATCTAAACGTTCCGAGACTTCTTTAGAGTCTCTTCCAAGCTGCGATCGCATTAGCTAAAGAAGTGTTCAACCTCTCACACAATCACACCGCAAAATAAAAAAACTCCTAAAGAAGACACCGGCAATGTGCAGTACCGTTCCATAAATTTTCGTCGTTCACAACAAAGGGGTGCGACTACTGAATGACGAAAATTTATGGAACGGTACTGTACACAACGCATCGATATTCCCTCGTCTGCGCACAAGCACTCACTCATCGTACCAACGCTGCTCCTCTCTCAACATTTGCTCAACAACACTCCTCCCGTCCAAGAAACCGATATTCAATTGCCTACAGCCACTCCGCCTACTCCAATGCCACGATTACATTCCCGTTACGACTCTCACAAGATAACAAGCTAACTCCTAAAGAAAACACCGGCAATGCACACAATGTCTCCAAACTCCCTCATCTGCGCACAATCACTCACTCGTCGTACATATGCTGCTCCTCTCTCAACATTTACTCAACAACACTACTCCCGTCCAAGAAACCGATATTCAACTGCCACAACCAATCCGCCTACTCGCATGCCACGATTACATTCCCATTGCGACTCTCACAAGGTAATAAGCAATCACTCGCCCGACTCACCAAGCAATGCTCCCCGCTACACCTTGCTCCCCGTCCAAGAAACCGAAATCCAACTGCCTGCAACCACTCCACCTACTCGCATACCAGGATTACACTCCCGTTACAACTCTCACAAGAAAACAAGCAATCGATCGCCCGACTCACCAAGCAATGCTCCCCGCTACACCTTGCTCCCTGCTCCGTCTTGCTCACTGCCTGCGCAACAGTCTTGAGAGCGCTACATTTAGCAACCGGTCGCTCAACTCACCAAGCAATGAAGCAATGCTCCTCGCTCCGCCTTGCTCCCTGCTCCTCCTTGTGCTCCCTGCTCCTCCTTGTGCTCCCTGCTCCGGCTTGTGCTCCCTGCTCCGCCTTGTGCTCCCTGCTCCGCCTTGTGCTCCCTGCTCCACCTTGCTCCCTGCTCCGCCTTGTGCTCCCTGCTCCACCTTGCTCCCTGGCTCCTCCTTGTGCTCCCTGCTTTCGCAACCGTCTTGAGAGAGCTACATTTTGCAACCGATTTGCAAGCTCCGTGAATGGCTAATTGAGCGCCACTGACAGAATTGCAGGCACCAAGTCTGATTTCTTATGGAGAGAGGCACTGGTCCGCAGGCTCAAACGGACAGGAGAGGCATGGCAGTCCTGGACTCCTGGCAGTGCCGTTCTCGCTCGCCCGCGCGCTTCGGTGGTGGCACTGGTGCGTCAGTGCGTGACGCAGACTCCCGCCGCGCCGGCTCTGACGCCGCGGTTCCGGACGCCAGTAGGTTTCTTACCCGCCGAGCTGTCCACGTCAGAAACGGTGTGATACAGAAATTTGAAATTTGAAAATAGCAGTCATGTTTACCAACTTCCCACCTGAATTTTAGCGGGGTGTGTTCAATTCCCAACACAACCCCCATCCCTCGCACCTTAAGGTAAACATACCCATACCCGATCATTTTACCCTCGTCCTTTCAGTGCCAAAAAAACACCAGGAAGGTGGGAAAAACAATTTTTTTCAAGTTTTTTTTTTCAAAGTGGTCACCTAGATGCTCTCCATCATTAAATGCAAAAGGTAACTAGATTGAATGTTCCCACATTTTTTTGAAGTTCAATTTGTGAAGAGATGTCTAGGGTCCCTTGTTGCCCCTTTTGCAATTTTCATACGGACAGCATGAACTACTCACTTTTGCAACCTTTGCAGAGAATATTCTATTGTGGGGGCAGCATTGTACATAGCATTGTTCACCATATCACTATTCACGGGGCAGGCACAGTTACCACCCCCAGCGTTTACAGGTTAAGGGTTAGGAAAATTTCATGGTACCGTGAAGTTTGCAGTAATTTCATATATACCCTTATTTTTTCAGAAATTTCACAGATACAGTGTGACCAAAATTTTCAAGCATTTTTTGTTGTTGTGCATGTCACTTCCCTTCTCTCTTTGTGCACACACGACTTCTTTCTTGTTATGTGTGCGCACGAAGGAAGAAGGGAAGTGGCATGCACAACAAAAAATGCTTGAAAATTTTCGTCCAAGGGTATTTGTGAAATTTCTAAAAAAGCAAGGGTATCTATGAAATTATTGCAAACTTTAGGGGTATCATGAAATTTTCCCTTAAAGGTTTGGGGCACCTCAAGGTCTCGGAAAGTTCAAGAAAAACGTATATAGGGTTAGCCTTTCAACAAGCTATCACGGAATGTAATATTTGTGGAAAAAAATTGTAGATTATTTTATATTAAAGGGGCAAAGTTGCAACTCATAAGGTGCATATTAACAACTCTAAACTACCTTTGAAACTGTTTGGATGTGTTCCTATACATGTGCTTGACAACCCCAATCCCAACCCTTCCAAACTAGCTTCACAATTGATATGTAGCAGGATTTGCTTGTGCAAGTGGCATTCACTAGTCCACCATGGGTTCAACAGTGAGTGGTGAAAACCTCAAAAGAGTAGTGGTCAACATTGGGGATGCTTGGTGAATGGTATGTTTACCTTACCTTTGTTTGCAAAGAGTGGGAGGCACAGTTTGGGTAGAGTTGGCATATAGTTTTTGTTATCCAGTTGAAATTGCAAAAAAAAATTGAAATCATTGGATAAAAGTTGGTCAATTTTTAAGATAAAAATTAATTTTAACATATAACAATAAAAACATAAAAATATTATATGAAGTAAGTGGTGCACACTTGTGAAAAAGAGGATGAAATTTGAAAATGTTGAATTTTAGCTTGGTGAAGCTAAAATTTCTCTTCGAACGCTAGTTGGAGGAGTTACAATTGCATGCCTTGGCATTAAGGTTTTTGCCACTAATGTGAATGCCTCTCAAGGCTAGCAAGGGTCACATCTCCAAACCTATCATAGGTAATTTAATAACACATATTTGTGAAGAACAATAATGATAGGGCGTAGTGTTGAGTTTTGTTGCCTTTCGTATAAAAGTGAGACAACCTTTCTTTAGCAAGAGCCTTCTCTATGAGTGAAGAGTTTTATTATCATTTTTAACATTGTGGTAGGCTTTTCATATGACAAAACTTGTGTGTAACGTTGCTACCGTGCCTAATGCTTGTTCCTTTTGTAAATTATTTAATATAAAAAAACGTTTCTCACACCTTTCATGGCTACTAACTCTAAACATATGATTTTTCTCAAAAAATACTTACTATTCTTGTTTTTTGTTACTATAAATTTGGTATACAAGTTGGCTTGCCCAAGAAGGGGTATCTTCTAGTTCACAAACTTTTGTACTTATAGTAACTCTTCAATGATGATAAGGCGCTTGAAACAAATCATGGCAGTGTAGATTGAGTTGCATCAAAAGAATAATATTGACCCAAAGAGTACTGTGATTGATGTGCCTAATTCAAATATTCGTAGATTAAATATCAATAATGAATCCTTTGAAGATAGGGTTTCCAATTTTGAACAGTAAATGAATGTAAATAACTTCCACGCACATGAGAAGGTAAGGAATGAATCTCTTAAGACAGTGATCTCATTTAAGTTTTCCTAGGTTTAAAATTGCAATATGAGAATAACGTGTTTTCATTTACAACTAAAAAGAGAATTTAGGAGTATACAGTAATTCAAACAAAAATCGTCAACTATGACTTATCGACATTGGGCTCTACCATAATATTCTTCCTAAAATCTAAAATTTAAGCTTTTAATATTCCTTTTTAAACTGGTTTTAAATTGAACGTTCATTTTATTCATAATTTCTCTTTTACTACAAGTTTGTAAAGATAAAACTTAACAATGGGGACATTTTCAAATTTTCAAATTTTCAGATTGCTTACCTTCTAAATCTTTTTTAAGGAATCATCCTTTGCAACAAAGAAGCTAATTTCTAGAATGAAATAGACATTGCACTTTTCAAATCATAAGGTAATAACCAAAAAGAGTTCAAAAATCCATTATAATCACATATTAGTCATACTTGTGGTTGAAGAAAAACCAACGACGCTTATAAAATTAAATGGATGCAATTGGACCAGTGAAAACTGAAAAGGCTTGCTCATTAAAGTCAAATCCAAAATCATCCATACTTGAGCAAGATCCACCCTCATCTTTTTTGTTTATCCCTTCTTTCCCAATATATAAACCTAAAGGCAAAAAAACTCTTTCTCACCATACAAGGAAAAGCAATGGAATTCTTTTATTAAAAATTCACTACAAGACCAACTTTGAAAATTTTGATTTCATAGTAAGGTTTAGAATTCTTGAATTTGTTATCAAGGATGAGAAACAACAATGACTAACTAAATAACAGAGGAACTTTTTGTATTTTTCTTTCTTATTTGTAAAACTAAATGAGTATTCCCACCCCGGGTCCAGGTACTGAAAAATGGGTGAAAAAATATAATTGTTGCTAAGGGTTAAAAGGTTTCCTTAAGAGCTGCTCAAATACGGGTAGCTTGGCGATCCTGGGTCAATTAAAAAAATCCCACCTGGCATTAATGAATCAACACGTGTCTACCACAGCTCGAACTGCGTTCCCGTCAACTTGGGGAATGGTTTAGCTGCATGTGATGAGTTCCCGAAATGGGACTAAATTTACAAAAACTTCAATTATTTTTTGTGTTTTGCATCAACGGGAAATTGTGAAATATCACAGTATCAACTATCAACTCGTGAGATATTTTCAAACGTTACAATTACACTAAAAACATCCCTTATGTGGCGGTTGAAGACTTGAAGCATGTTTTCACAAAAGAGGGGATAAAGAGTGGGAAAGCTGTAGTGATACTTTGTTGATTAATGGTACTACAATAGCTTCAAACTATCACCAAAATAGGTGATTAATTTAGTTTGAGGTTGAGTTTGTTGAAGCAATAACGTGCAATTACAATGTTAGGAATCAAGTCATTGTCAAGGAAACCATGTTAGGGGTCACAAATGGCTCTCAATTATAGAATCCACCCTCCCTTTTTAATATAATTAAAGGCAGTTTTACTCTACACGGAGAGTCTAATTTCTACTGTTTGACACTCCTAATGTTGACTTCTCATTGATTGATTCTTTGAAAATGGCCTTGAAATTTTTACACTAAGGGTCAAGGCCAAATTTACAAAACAAATTTCAATATCTAGAAAACAAGTTTTGACATAGTTTCAGTTTCAAAATTCAAGTTCTCCAAATATACTAAGCCAAGAATCTTGGATAAGAATCTTGGCTTAGTAGACATGGTTAAATTTAATCAAAATACGACTATTTGAATAAAATTGGTTCTTTTGAGATAACCCACATCATAGGATGGAATAATGATTTCAATGGCTCTATTTGATCTCTCCCTTTTTATCCCCTTTCTCTTAAAATTTTCAGAGTTTGCACTAGTAACCTCAATTTTTGACCTTGAGGCCTTTATACATAAGAAAATTGACCATTATTATACTCATATCATAATGAGAGCTTGGAGTCGATTTTGAGACAATTTGGGTTTGTATTATTGTTAAAATAGTCTCAAATTTTCATGACCTTGACTCTAGTGTAAAGCAACCCTAAACTATCTTACTGGTTGAATTTTCATTGTTTATGAAAATATTAAACAAATAATTAACCCTATTAGACCAAGCCCTTTTTTTGCCAAAATTGCTAAAAATTGTCACTTCTAGACGATGAGTAAGAAGGTATAATTTTTTTTTTGGAAATCCAATTGTAGGGTCTTGCCTTAGACTAGAAGAGATACTTGTGGGGAAAAACCAACTCATTCTAGATGGAGTGGAGGGAGATATTTACATCTGAAGTGAAAAAAAAGGTATTTTTCCTACTGCCCAAAAATTTCAAAAACCTTTGACCACTCTTACATGAAAAACATTGCTCTACCCAAAGTTGCACTTTTATTTTTTCATGAAGAAGATCCAATTAGGTATATGTGAGTGAATTATCAAATCAATTGGAACTATGCAGTACCCTTGCAAATCTTTACACCCAACCCTTCTTACCACTTAGAAATCTTAGCGTTTTATAGAACACATTTGAAAAATTTACATTTTGTATCATTGATCTTTGATTCTTATACAATCCCAATCAAGCATACCAAATTTTGAGTTCCAAAAAACCAAAACTCTATTTTTGGTGAATTATTTAACCCAAAATTCATGGTTTTACGTGATAAATCATTAAAGAAGACTGGTGATGATTTTTTGAGATTCAATTACACGGGTATGTAGGAAACAACCATACGCACATCTTTCTTTCAAGCAAAAATCTCCAAAAAGTTTCAAAATTCCTTCTATATAGATTTTTGTGTTAGGGTGATCATGACCAAATTTAGTAAAAAATCAATTACTTTTTTCTTTTTAGATTTTGGAAAACTGACTCATATACTATGATTGAATTTATACCTTTGATCACAATGATGTGTTCAATTTTCCAAAATCTAAAAAGAAAAAAGTAACTGATTTTTTACTAAATTTGGTCATGATCACCCTAACACAAAAATCTATATAGAAGGAATTTTGAAACTTTTTGGAGATTTTTGCTTGAAAGAAAGATGTGCGTATGGTTGTTTCCTACATACCCGTGTAATTGAATCTCAAAAAATCATCACCAGTCTTCTTTAATGATTTATCACGTAAAACCATGAATTTTGGATTAAATTATTCACCAAAAATATAGTTTTGGTTTTTTGGAACTCAAAATTTGATATGCTTGATTGGGAGTGTATAAGAATCAAAGATCAATGATACAAAATGTAAAATTTTCAAATGTGTTCTATAAAACGCTAAGATTTCTAAGTGGTAAAAAGGATTGGGTGTAATAGTTAAGAATCTAATTATTGAAATGAAAAATGCAAATCCCAACAGTTATAATGTTGTGATAAACAATCTACCTCCTTTTGATTTTTTTTTCCCAAAATAATGAAAATTGAGTAAAATAAAGGACTTCAAAGTTTATTTTAGAGTAGAGAATCCATAACTGCCCGCACACAAAAACCCCTCATAACTTTCATCTCATTGATTGAAATTGAATGATTCAAAACTTCTTACATGTTAAAAAAATCTTAAGAAACAATTCCAACATTTTATTTTTTTAAAATGAAAATTTCAAAGAAGTTTTTGGGCTACTTGGACGGGCAGTTCTCCCCAAATTTTTACAAATCCTTTCATAACTTCTCCGTCAAATGTTCAAATGAAGAAAAAATTAGATTCCCATAGAGATCTTCGAATTACCCACCTTCAATAAAAGTTTCAAAAAGTCACCCAAAGTAGCTTGTCCAAAGGTACATGCCCGAAATCCCATTTGTCCCCCAAAGGGACAAGGTTTTGTAGGGGTTAACCCCTAAATGTCCCAGCGTGTCATTGTGACCAATACAATACGGGGTATTTTTCTTGTATTTGGAATGGATCCACACCTCTACTACAATTGAGACCAACAAAGAAGTTGGAGAATAGATCAATGTGGTTCTAGTGAGCTACTTGCGACTCCAAATTAAAATTTCTTATTGGTAGTAAATGACAATTATACGTCAGCATATATATTATGCCCTAATGGACGTTTAACCCTTTAAGGACCACGCAACCATATTTTGGTTGTTGAGAGTGGTTTTTGGCCTGTAGGTTGAAATCACTCAATAATTTGGAATTTGGTCTTGAAGTACGCATGTGATCACAAGAATTTTGCATTTGTCTAGAAAAATAACAATGCAATTGGGTATGTGAATTGATAAATAATGGTGTTTATACGGCATGGCTTCAAAATACGTATCCAATTTTTGTCAAAGATGGATCAAAGCAACAACACAATACATCAAGTATGCAAGAAGAATGTCAAATTTCAATTGCACAATTCTAAAATATTTCAATTTGCTTAAGAAATACGCTTGTATTGTTTTCATATATGGTAGTAGTATAATTGTAGTATTTGAAGATCTACTGAAATGTTGTTGTCATTTTGGCTTTAAAATTTGTCATCCTACATTTAAGGCCAATTCTTGATTGTTTTCACCAATTGGATTTTCTAGAATAATTATCAAATTTCTTGTAGAACCATTTTAGGGTAGCAAAGAAAGTGGGTTTTTTTACCCTTTTTGTCCACTTAGCTACACCATGTGATTGCTATTTTTGTTTATTTTGTGCAAAACTAGTCTTGTTGGAAAGGTGGGAAACCCTACTTTTTAGAAATGTAAGGCTCTTCTCAATCAAAGCTTGCATGAGAGGTTTACATTCAAAACTAAACAAGAATGAAACACAAGAGATTTTCCATATACAACTCACTCAATCATTATAATATTTCACCTCCAACGGTAGATCTAGTTGAAATTTTGATACTTTACAATAAACAAGGTGTACTTTTCATTCGTACGGTTGGATTATTGAAAATGAGTCCATATTTGAGTCAAGTCCAAATCTAAGCTTATAGCCCCTGTTTTCAGTGAATTCTGTGAAAATGGCTGTGGTCGTTAAAGGGTTAAGGGTTAAGCAATACAAGAGTGAAACACAATCTTCAGCATGAATCTATATACTAGGATTAGTATCCACTTGCTCTAAGTACACTATGGGAATATTACTGTTGGGATCACCGGCCATTGTACAAAGGAACAGGCACTTTTAAAGAAATTAGAGGGTTGCCGCCTGCCCGGTTTATGTACCAAGCGGAAGCTGCCATTAACACTGAGTCAAGGCTTTGGAAGTCCTTTCCGACCTTTCTGCCAAATTTTAGGAATATTCTACATGTTGGGTTTCGGTTGGATTTCACTTGCATACAAGTTTAAAATTCAAAACCGCTTTGAATTTGTCAGTTGGGACAAAGACCAGTCTTAACTACTCAATACTCTTGAAAAGGTCAGCCTTGTCAGAGAAATTCTTTTACATTACTTTTAGCGGGTTTCACTAAATTCTTGCTGGACTAGATAACTCTGACACCTTGTTTTTGGGGCCAGGGTGAAATAGATTCATTATTTTATAACTCAGGTAAAATTAAGAATTTGGAATTATTTTTCTTAATCCCTAAAGGACCATTGTCCCTACGGGGACAAATGGGATTTTGGGCATGTATCTATGGCCAAACTGATTTGCATAATTCTTTGAAATTTTTATTGAAGATGGGGAATTCAAAAATTTGCGTGGGCATCTAATTTTTATACCAATTGATGCTAGGGAGCAAAAGTTATGCCCAAATAAGCACAAATTTGGGGACTAGGGGCAGCAAAAAAAATTCTTATAAAAACTTGAAAAAAAAATTTAATTTTTCTTTCTTATAGATTATATATATTTTTCTACATTTAAAGCTTTGATTCATTCCATTTGGACTAGTTATGAGAAAGTTATGGACAATCTTGTTTTTGGGCAACGCAAGCATCTTCTTGAAAAATAACTTATAAACTTCATTTTCAAATGCAGGTTTAACATTTTTTTCAAAAAGAATTGTTGGAGAGGGTGAAGTTTGCTTTCTAGAACAATTTGACCATTGGGATTATTGCGTTTCAATTCCATTGCAGGGTTATTAGCAAATTAAGTTTTTGTTCAATCTCACACCTTTGTTGAAAGTTAAAAAATCTAGTCAAGCAATGTGCAAAAAAAGTGTTTTTTTACACTTTAAATGCATATATCTTCCAATTTGTGCGGTCAAAGTTCTTGAGTTTTGTATGACACATTCTTATAGTAGTCTAGCACAAGATCCTACAGTTAGATATGCAAAATGCCTGATTTTCAAACTTTTTTACTCTTTGCCATAAAGGTGGCAGTTTTGAGTGTCTTTTGATAAAATAAAGGCCATGGTCCTTTAGAGGTTAATTCCCTTCCGGGGTTCTGCAAACGGTAAGCTTACTAACTGAGTTACTGAAGTGAGTGATGTCTTTGAATCGAATTGTAAATTTACCATTGCCAAATTCAATCTCCAAAACGGTAAATTTTTAAGTGCTTAAGGTAGTCGGTTCTAAAACTATTTGGTCATTTTGAACCGTTCATGTAGACTCTACTAAAATGGACATGAGGTGGTTCTTAACCCCTAAAATTCTTTTGTGTTTAGAGGTCCAAAACTGCTTCAAAATACTAATCTCCAAAG
This sequence comes from Ulota crispa, assembly GCA_963920765.1. Lineage (NCBI taxonomy): Eukaryota > Viridiplantae > Streptophyta > Bryopsida > Orthotrichales > Orthotrichaceae > Ulota > Ulota crispa. The sequence continues at coordinate 14,023,921 of OY987247.1, read as the reverse complement.
CAAGGTTAAAACCTTCATTGAAACTTACTTTTTAACAAATCCAACCGTAGGATCCTTTGATTGACTTGCACAAGTACATTGCCCCAAAATTTCAAAATGAACATCCTCACAATTGCAAGATCAATGTGCCTAAATTTCAAAATGTAGGCTTTTCTAGTCCTTTGAGAAGGTGAAGTTTTATTTTTCAAACTTTTTAGAGAAAAACACGTATGTTGTATTTCTTGTTTAATTTTGGCAATATGTTGGAAAATGGGTTGAGAGCATGTATAAAAAAAATTAACCAAAAAAATTTTGAACTCATTTTTACCAAAGTTGTAAAGTGAAAGGTATTGATGAATGAAATATATAACTAATATGCTAATAAGTTTTGGAAGAATTTGAAAATTGTTAATCCCAATGGTGAGAATGCTCTAACAAACAATTAGTAACTTTAATTTCCATTTTCATTTGAAAATCTTCAAAATTGAGAGTAAAAGATAACTTTATATGTTTTTTCTACCCTCCTCCTACCTTCATTGCCCACAAAATAAAACTCCTTAAATTAACTCTTACCTCGTTATTTGGAAATGAGAGTTTCAATTATTTTTGAGTAGGTATCAATCTGTACAATTCTATAAATAAGTAAATAAAAAATTTAGAATATAACTTTTGCTGCCCAGTTTGACATTGAAATTAAAAAAACCTTCTAACTTTTGCATTACTTATCAAAATGACAAGAAATAAAGCTTCACATGTAGATTATGATGAATAGCATTCATCCTAAGAATTTCATGAAAAATTTCCAAATTATGAAGTCAATAGAGCTTGCCCAATTTCTCATAAGGCCCAAAGTGGGCTCCTTGGTCTTTTAGGGGTTAAAACGTCCTCTTACAGTCATTGAATGCATGAAAAAAATTGTTTTTAATTGCGAGAGCCAATCATTCTCTTTGCTTCCTCAAATCTCTTCACAACTTACAAGTGAACGGTTCTTGGAAGGTCTAGGGTCATAAATAGGGACCTATGTCACATGCACTTAGAAAATTCATCAGTAATTCAAAAATGCTTCAAAAAATATGGAACGACTTGTGTTATATTCTGCATCTGTTTGTCTTTGCCTGAAAACTAAACTCTTAATCCTCCCATCCGCGGAAAACCCTAAACAAGGGGAATGAGCCTATAGATGGTCGGCTTTCAAGCTGACTATCTTGCAAATAAGCAGAACATTTTTACCCTAGCTCAACAAACAAGGTGTTAAAGTAGTCAAGTCTCGTGTGAGGTTTAGTGTGTTCCTCTTTTAGCTAAATTTTTAGAAGAAAAGGAGAATAGTTTTGGGTAATTGTGAGTGCTCCAAAACCCCCCCTCGGGTAAGTGCAAAACACAACCGGGTTCTAAGAGTAAAAGGAAAAAGGGGAAAAAATCCGTTGTAACAAATCCAATCTAAAATGCCTTCCAAGCAATGAATCTTTTTTTATGTTTTTGTTTGTTTTTAAACTAACTAAATAGGAGGGAGAAGTAAAAAGTACTCAAGTGAATATTTTGCAAGTAGAATTTAGTTTTTCAAAGTGAGAAAAAATAAAGAAAAAGGGGAGAGTTGGTTCACCATACCTCGACCATAGGAGGTGCTTAGCCCTCGTCTCTACTTGAAACTGAAACTTTTTTTTTGTAATGCACTTTTTTTTTACTTTAATGCACAAAATATTTTTAACTAAAAGATCACCGGTATTTGAATTTGTGCAAGAAAATCACATTATTTAGGAAATTTTGAAGCAATCTTAAGCATCATGATATCAAAGAACTTTCAGGGTTATAATAATTTGAATTCAATATACATAACTTTAAGATTATAATCTTGTAAACAAAGGTACATAATTATGCAAATAAAGATACATAATACGTGTAAACAAATTATTATGGAGCTTGGTAAGTGAGAACATTGCTCGGCTATCCTTCAATCATTTTCAAAAAGACTCGAATCATGATTAATCTAGGGAATTGGTATGTGCACACCGGGGGTTGATTTTTGCACACCCCGCTGTGAAGTAAATTATAGATTTCTACCATCAAAAATCTGAATTTGAGAATTTTGAATTCAGATTTGGATTTTGAGGCCATGGTTTACTCTATAATCATACAAAAAAGTTGCAATTAAACAACACTTAGTGAAAAAGCTTATCTAGGATAAAAGTGATACTTTAACTTTTGTTTGTAATAAAAAAATAAGCTTTTCATTGCGTGTTGTTCAATTGTAATTTTTTTTATGGTTCTAGAGTAAAAAAAAGATAAGGTAGCCACACCCATAACCATCACTGTACCCATAACCATCACCTCTGAAATCTTGGAAAATTTGTGGAAGCAAATAGATGTAATGACAAGGATGTACCATATGTGAACATGAAATCTTAGTGTTGGTTATGGGTGCAATGGCAATTTGCTTTTTAAAAATTCACAACTTATTCTCACAATATCCAAATAATACATTTGAAAGTGCAAACTCATTATTTTTCTGTTGTTGATAGGATCCTATAATTTGCCAAGTGTTTATTGATGATCATCATGTTCAAAACCCTTAATTTGACGGTTATGGGTGTTGCTACCTTAAGCTTTTTCGTTGAGTGTTGTTCAATTGCAATTTTTTTTATGGTTCTAGAGTAAACCATGGTCTCTAAGTCCAAATCTGAATTCAAAATTCTCAAATTCAGATTTTTGATGGTAAAAATCTGCAATTTACCTCACAGAGGGTGTACAAATATCAAACCCCCGGTGTGCCCATATCAATTCCCTTAATCTAATTTCACAGGTGTGGTTGTGAACATATGTTACAAGAAGCCATTTTCTCCTGGTTGAATTCAAATAAAGCATGAAAAATTGACATAAATTTGTATGTAAACATTTACTTTAAGTATGTTCAAAATGAATTGATGTCTGAATCAAACTTACATCCAAAGTTTCAAAGCAATGAAGAGTGTTTTGTCACAACAATTCTTCTTTGTGGTGTACGTACAAAGAGTCTTACTCATTGGACAGCAACACCACCAATTTCATTTCATGTCCTTAGGGCATCCCCAATGCAGCCGTAAAAGAGCTGGGCAAAAGCTTGTGCAAAAGCTTGTGCAAAAGCTTGTGCAGTGGTTTAAATCAGACTTGAGCAAAAATATGGGCTCCAATGTAGCAGGTAAACCATACTACATTTTTTAGGGCTCCCCACATAAGAGCCCCTCCCCTGCAAATTTTCACTATTTGGAGAGTCCTACATACCACTTCAGCTCTAATATTGACGCAATTTTAATAAATTTCAGATACTTCTGACATGAATCAGCGACACATAAGCACTTAAAAAAGACATAAACTATTAAAAACTCATGTTTAGTGAGTGTTAGAGCTTGTGTGCATTGGGACTACTACACTGGGGAGATGCCCCTACTCTGTACCTGACTCCAACTCAGGCACGGGCTGACACACTTTCCGGAGCTCCTATTACGACTGCATTGGGGATGCCTTTAGGGCATCTCCAATACATCCGTAAAAGAGGCAGGCAAAAGATTGTGCACGGCTTTAACCCCACAGCGCCCGGAGTTTTTTGAGCGGTGATAGAGTGCGGGGGGTCATGCCATTGAAAATCCACTTACATTCACGGTTTTACAATCTAGCGGAATTGACCGTTGCATTTGAGAGCTAACAAGGGCCTCAAGCGGTGGGAATGATTTCCAAGGGGGTTCAACGATGGAATCAACAGATTATAAGGGTCAAAATGGAGTTGACCGGGCAAATTTTTCAGAAATTTCAATGCTCTCGTTGTTCAACCAAGACATACTATAGGCAGATTTGGTGTGATCATGCTGAAATTTTTATGGGCTCTCGGGTGACACATTAGGGTTCAGCCTGCAAATTTTGGGCTCCACTGGATTTCGGGAAGGCCTTCGGAAAAATGAGATTCCACGTGGAGCTCGGAGCCTTGAGAGGCGCAGGGACCGGGGCTGTACCTGCGGCTATTGGCACGGTGGCGTTCTCGTTCCTGAACGTTGCCGCAGCTGTCGCCAGCGTGGATCTCCCGCCCTTCACCCGGATACGTCCAAACCGCGCCAGAACTCCCCATTGGTTAGCAACCGGTGGTACCAAGTCTTCCCGGTCGCCCTGAACGCAAACAGGTAGAGCACCTCCGGACCTCTCCAATTTATCTACGAACTCTATAAGTGCCCAGCTAGTTCCCTCACTCAGCCAAATCACTAACCCTACCCCCCTAACACTGAGTACAGTCCCCACCACGTACATGGGAATCCAAGATTGGGAGCTCCGGTTTTACAATTAGCTGCGACAGGATCCTGCACCTGGGGCGCTCAGGGGTTAAACTGGACTTGAGCAAAAACATGGACTTCAGTGTAGCAGCTACACCATACTGCATTTTTTAGGGTTCCTCACATAAGAGCCCCTCCCTTGCAGATTTCCACTATTTGGAGAGTCTTGCATACCACTCCAGCTTTAACACCGACACAAATTCATGGAATTTCAAATACTTCTCTAACATGAATTAGCGACACATAAACACTTAAAAAAGACATAAACTAATAAATATTGTGGTTAGTGAGTGCTATAACTTGCTTACATTGGGGGCTGCTAAACTGGGAAATTGCTCTTTTTTGTATCTGACTCCATTTGCAAGGGAGGGGCTCTTATGTGAGGAGCCCTGAAAAATGCAGTATGGTTCAATTGCTGCATTGGAGCCCATGTGTTTGCTCAAGTCCAGTTTACAGCCATGCACAAGCTATTACCTGCCTCTTTTATGGCCGCATTGGGGATGCCCTTAGGACATCCTCAATCCACCCGACATAAAGGCCTGACATATCAATCTTGATGTATCAATCCTAATGTATTAATCTTGATGTATTAATAGTAGATACTTAATCACACAAAAATTATATGATTTGAAGAGCATGTAAATTTTTGTTTTAAAAAGGTAATCAAATTTTGGTTTGGATATTGCATGATTTTGATACATCACATCAAATATTAACTAACTTTCAAAAAAATTAAAGGCCACTCCAAATCAAGCCTAAACAAGGAAATTTTAGTAAAAGGGTCCGTATTGTTGTCGTCCCCTTTACTAAAATTTCCTTATTTAGGCTTGATTTGAGTAGGCCTCTAAGTTTTTTGGAAGTTAGTTAACATTTGGTGTGATGTATCTAAATCATGCAATGTCCAAACCAAAATTTTATTGTGTTTCTAGAATGAAAATTTTCATGCTCTTCAAATCATATGATTTTTGTGTGATTAACTATTTTCTATAAATAGATCAAGATTGATATGTCAGGCCTTTATGTCTGGTGGATTGAGGGTGCCCTTAGCTCTTAGTGTAAAGTGGCCCTAATTTCACAAACAAATCATTAGGGGTTTCAAACATAAACTTTTTCAGGTGACTCATGTCGCGATTCACCTTTGTGAATTTATTAGTGATCAACAAGGTGACTTACCTTTAGAATTCACTCTTAATGTGATGCATGTGAGGAGTGAACTTCAGAAACTCACTTTTGCGAGGCTCATCTTCTCCAATGTCTCAAACGCTCAAACCCCCGACTTGTGCACAAAACCCTAGTTGCAGACTCACGCGTGTGTCAAATTTTGGACGTGCAAGTGAAGAAAAATAATTCACTGGTTAGCAAGGATCTTGTGAGGTGAGAAACTCGTAGGCCAGAGTTTATGTTTGAATCCTATTGCATGAGTAAAGCAAAACGCATGATTAAGCTTACCATGGTCAAGACTCAGCCAGGAGTGAGAAAGCAAAAGATGGTGAATAGATTTTGTTTGAAAGTAAAAGATGGTGGGCAGTTGTTGATGCATGGCATTTAGGCTTTTTGCAGTCCAAAAAGCAGAGACAACGAATGAAGAGGAAGAGGAGTAGGAGGCATGAATAATGTAAAATTAATCAAAAGGCTCAGCTGAGCCTTTTGAGTGAGAAAGCAAAAGATGGTGAATAGATTTTGTTTGAAAAACAAATGAATCGTATGAAAATTGGAGGGCAAAAGGAAAAGGAGTAAGGTAGCAACACCTTTGCTTGTGACCTATGCCTCTGTCAAATTGTCATTGACTTGCAATTATTAAAGAAAATTGGATACGGGTACTTAACCTCTTAAGCATCTTGTGGGTGGCCGTGGTTTGTCTAACTACACCTTCAACAGTGTTTATATTGTAGCTTTAACAATGTTTTGATTGATGGGCACCAATAGTATTGCTTTTAAAAGTTTCAAAAGTCAATAGTGCATGTTGACCGCATGAAAATTGCAATATGGGCAACTTGGGACCTAACACCATGATTTTGAATTTTTTCACAATTGGGTTACCTAAAAATATGAGTATATTTGCTAAGATTGTTATTTGCCTTCTATGATGAATCATGTGTTTACAGTCACTTCGGAAAAAAATCTAGATGAAAAACAACTTTTTTCTATTGTGCAAAATGCCTTTTTAGTGCCAGAGGACAAAAAATGTGGGCATTTAAGGGTTAAGTGATGGTTTTAGGTGACCATGATGGAATGTTTGCAATTGGAAATTTGAAATTGGTACCAATGGTTTTAACCCTTGAACGCCAAGGCAAACGTTTTTTGTTTGCTGACTTAGAAAAAACCCTCTGTAGCACAAAATTTAAGTCATTTTCATATGATTTTTTTCAAAAGTGATTGTAAACACATGGTCCATCACGGATGGTGAATAAAACCCTCGCCAAATACACCCATATTTTTAGGTAACCTAAATTGTGATAAGATTCAAAGATACAGCGTTAGGTCCCATGCCACCTTTCTTGCAATTTTCATGAAAGGATCATGCACTATAGACTTTGCAACTTTAAGGAGCAATCTTGCAAGGTGAGCATTGTCATGCTACTTTAAAAATACTGTAGCCGGGTTGGTCACTGTGAACAGCCTGGGGTTTAACCCCTAAACGGCCCATCGGCCATCTGTGGCTGTATGTACAACTGTATTTGAGCTGCTCTGAGGATTTTCCAAAAAAAACTATGCACCCACCATCATACAAACCTTCAACATATATGATTATATTTCCAAACGATTCAAACTTCTGAATATTGATTGCGACCGTATTTAATACCGTATCTCTAGATCCCAAGGGCCCTTCGGGGGTTAAGGGTTAGTTTCCGTTACTTTCAGGCTTCTGGGTGTCGCTCTTTACGATGTTTCCTGTTCGCTGTGCAAAAGGGGTGAACATGATCCCCTGGCGCTACGGTATCTCTCAAACATCAGACAGAGGTTCCCGGGTATGCAGCTGCATCTAAGTGTTTCATATTATATACTGCGAGCTCGACGTTGCTGAAGTGGCTGCGTGGCAGATCGTCGGCAGCGGAACCTCTGCAGCCGGTGGGTTTTCTTTGTAGCATTAGGGCTTGCAGTTCCAAAAGAACAAACTCTTGAGATCACCCATACTTGGGGCCTGAACATGAACATAAACCGGTGATGATATTTTCAAGAGAAAATTTCATGGATAAGTCACCCATGAAGTTTGCAATATTTTTTTTATAGATACCCTTGCTTTTCAGAAATTTTACAAATACCCTTGGACCAAAAGTTTTAGGTGTTTGTTTTGCTGTGCATGTCACTTCCCTTCTTTCTTTGTGCAAATGTGTAATAAAAAGGAAGTAGTGTGTGCAGGAAGGGAGAAGGGAAGTGGAATGCACAACAAGAAAAAAATCTTGAAAATTTTGGTCCAAGGGTATCTGTGAAATTCTAAAAAAGTAGGAGTATTTGTGAAATTATTGTAAACTTCAGGGTACCTGTGAAATCATTGCAAACTTTAGGGGTATCTGTGAAAATTTTCCCTATTTTCAAACAATTCCTAATATAGTGCAGCCTTCAAAGAATTTGAAGCCTCTTTTACAGATGCCTTCAGTAGTGGGTGTCAAACCTTGGCTTTTTAATAGTTTCCGGAAAACTCTGTCCAGAATTTGTCTTGAAGTTATAGGATGGTGGCTGAGCAACAATTTGCAAAGTTATCACCCTTTCAAAGTTTGACATACTACTTGATAAAAATTTCAAGAAGTCTTTATAACTTATGTATGGGATAATGCCACAAAAATTGATGTGTGATATTATAATGAGACATATGTGATATTACAAAGGTCAAGAGGTGATATTAAAGAGGTCAAGAGGTGATATTAAAGAGGTGGAGAGGTGATATTAAAGAGGTCAAGAGGTGATATTAAAGAGGTCAAATGTGATATTAGAGAGGGCACTATGATTGTATCCATATATCACAAAGAATAGAGATGTGATATTAAAGAAGTTAGGGTGTGATTTTTAAGAAGTTAGTGCTGCTACGAATCACACTACTAAATCTCAATTACCTCTATAATATCACATCCTAACCTCTTTAATATCACACCCTCCCTCTATAACATCATACCCTGCCTCTTTAATATCACACCCTAACTCTTTAATATCACATCATATCCTCTTTAATATCACATCCTCACCTCTTTAATATTAGATCTTCATTCTTTGTGATATAATGGATACAATTGTTGTGCCCTCTTTAATATCACATTTGACCTCTTTAATATCACCTCTCCACCTCTTTAATATCACATTAGTCCTAAACACAAGGACCCATAACTTGTTCCCAAAAATGGGATAACTCTTTCCCTTATCAGAGAGTGTAGGAGGTAGATCGTAAAGTTTTCAAGCTTGATAACTCAAAAAAAGGGACCGGTTAAGAGGTGGCCTCACTCAAAGTTATGAGGTACAAAATGCAAAGGTTTGACACCCACTAGTAGAAGAACAACTCTAGCCTAAATGACAAGTTGAAAACAAAGAGTCTGTGCAAGAAAGTGGGTTACCAGGTGTGGGGTCCCTAACAAACAAACTCTGACTTTCACATTAGCTCCAAAAACATTGCAAGTTATTCTAACTGTTAATTGGCTAGATTAACTCCTAAAGGACCAGATCCCCTTTTTTAGAAACATAGCAACTTTGGGCAGGTACCTGTAATTGGAGTTTTCATAATGTAGGCTGAAATTATAATAGAATGTGGGGATGAGGTTTATCTTTCACATGCACTCAATTTCATGACATTTGGAATTATGAGTAAAAAGTTATGGCCTCATACGTTGTTTTTTACGTTTGAGGGGCAGCCTGCGCAGATTTTAAAAATCACTTTTTTCAAAACAAAAAATTTAAATTAGTTTAGGAGATTTATGTGAATGTAGGAAGCTTTGAATCATTATGTTTGGATCAACAAGATGAAAGTTATGAGGATTTTTTGTTTGCGGGTAGTTATGGATTCTCTACTCCAAAATAAACTTTGAAGTCCTTTATTTTACTCAATTTTCAATATTTTGGAAAAAAAACAAAACCAAAGGATGAAAATTGTTTATGACAACATTACGACCATTGGGATGGGCGTTTTTCATTTCCATAATTAAATTCTTAATAATTTAATGTTTTGAATCATTCTCTACTTCTTTTTACTTACTAATTTTTTTTCATATGTTATACAACTCCAAATGATTTGAAACTTTTTTGCCATGTACTTTACTTAAGTGGAATAGGGAATTTAGAGAAGCACCACCCACATGGCCTTTTTTCCTTATAAAAAAGTTTTTGTTTCCAAATTTGGTTGATGCTCTAAAAATGGCAGTTTTGAAGAGTTTTTGGTGAACTTTGCTTGGTCCTTTAGGGGTTAAGCATGTTACAACAGCTTCCTCCATCTCCTTTCAACTATTATAATTTAGTACGGAGACCAACCGAAAGTTTTAAAAGGCTCATAAGCCAAACATCACATAGCCCTAGCAGGCTTTATCCCCATAAGCCAAACAGCTGAAAAGATATCTATATCTAATGTTGCACGGAGCTTGCTGACATGCTTCAGCTCAGCAGAAATACAGCAATCTAGGTTTGCAATCTGCTTCCGGGCTCTGATTAAGAAAAACCATGAATATTCTATGTTCGTTACACTATGAACTAAAAGAGCGGAAATAGAACAAACAAGAAGGGTGGGTTATTTTACAAATGCATCTATGCGACCTGCACCTCAAGAGACCAAAAGGTTTTGAAGACTCTTGGTATTTACTCGAGCAATTTTTTCACTTGGTTTTCCGGAGCACTGTGTGCAACGAATAGGAAATTCTCCTCTGAACGATTCTGAGTTCGTCTGTTTGGAAAGCTTCCTCCACGGAAAACAGCATCCCTTTCCTTGGATGCTATCAAGATGTCATTCCTGCGTTGCAAACTTGCATGGATCCTTGCCCTCCATTGTACTCCGTCCTGCAATATGTGACAAGTTAGTTCTCAACTAACTGAGGTCTAACTCTGAGACGTTGTAAGCTAGGAAAGCAAAAAGGGAGAATTTCATGGATACCCCTGAAGTTTGCCATATTTTCATAGACCCCTGATTTTTCAGAAATTTCACAAATAGCCTTGGATCAAAATGTTCAGGCGTTTGTTTTGTTGCGCATGTCACTTCCTTCTCCCTTTATGTGCACACTACTTTCTTGTTGTGTGTGCGCACAAAGGAAGAAGGGAAGTGGCATGCACAACAAAACAAACACTTACATTTCTTAGTCAAAGGATATTTGTGATATTTCTGAAAAAGCAGCGGTATCTATGAAAATACGGTAAACTTCAGGGTATCCATGAAATTTTCCCAGCAAAAAATACCAGAATGACTCTGGTCCATTGTGAAGGAAGAGTATGTTGAGTGGTTCTACTAAGTACACTACATGAACGCAGATAGCAAATGATACAGCTTTCTTTTAGGCGTGGACTCAAAAGAAGGCTGGTCTAATCAATGTGAACGACTAGTATATTGGGATGATTCTATAAACCACGGCACATGGATGCAGATAGGAAGTGCTACCTGTAGTACCACGTTTTGTTGAGGGGTAAACTCAGGGGAAAAGTTCATGGATACCCCTGAAGTTTGTCATATTTTCATAGATACCCCGGCTTTTTCAGAAATTTCACAAATACCCTTGGACCATAATTTTTAGGTGTTTGTTTTATTGCGCATGTCATTTCTCTTCTTCCTTTGCGTGCACGCATAATAAGAAAGTAGTGTGCACACAAAGGGAGAAGGAAGTGACATGCACAACAAAACAAACGCCTGAAAATTTTGATCCAAGGGCATTTGTGAAATTTCTGAAAAAGCAGGGATATCTATGTATATATGAAAAACTTCACGGGTATCCATGAAATTTTCCCTAAACTCAAAAGCAGAAAGAATAATTATTTAAATGGAATAAAAGTACTGGCAGTACCAAAAATATTTGCCATTGATACCTCGCTAATGCTTGGCTCGGATACCGGACACCGTGATGGTTGATCAGTCTCGAAGGGCTCCTCAGGCTCCTCTGCCGGTCCGAAGGAGTCAAAAGGTGACGTGTAATTTTGCAGTGCAGCTGTAGGACTAATCCTCTTGCTTCCCACTCTATCTTCCTGCACATTGATTCAGCCATACGATTAAAAAACCTAGCAAGAAAAATAACCAAGTAATATGTACAGGAGTCGAATATACCAAAATGACAAGCACGTAGGAGACACAATAATACCCCATTAGGTTCAGTCATGTTCTTCACGAATCGGCTACAGATCTCAATTGTCTTCACTTGGAAGCTCGCCCTGGCTCAACAGACTTAAGTGTAACTTTTATGACACAAAGCAAATAGATATTCTGGGCCAGGGAAAAGTATATTTTAATTAAAGAACCTTACCAAGTGTATACCATGCTTAGGGACGGCATGACATATACTTTGCAAGGACCGACAATCAAACCAAGCATTTCATGAATCGTACTCTAATAACCATACGAACGGGTATGTCGGCAAGTTATGTGTGAGGAAGTTGCGTTTATGAAGGGCCTATACTTCGACAGATTGGAAACATATTGTAGTTCTTAATAGTGAAATTATAAAAAAAAAACTAATCAAGAAACCGCCTCAGAGTTGCTTTATTCTCCCCGCTTCCAGGAATCACTATTCTCACTAACTGATTTGACAAACTAAATCTGTTGAGCCTCCTTGTAAGACAGCATAATTCATAGCTACATACTAAGACTTCCGACAGTGTTTAATCTCTTCTACGGATGTGCAACGACTGAGCTGCCCCCAGAATAAGCTGTATTGGAAGACAGCCATTCTCGAACTCCAAGCCACTTATGCTGGCGATATAGAAGAGCCTTGCAGCTTTGCTTCAAAATGAAGTGAAGTGAGCACGAAAAACGCAATATTCGTTAATTTGGGAAAAAACTCTTATTTCGGTACTTTTGAGTTTTTTTGTTTTTTTAGAGTTTTTAGGTGATTTTGAGTGAATGTTGTGATGATTTCTTCAGGACCTTACATCAACGATGAAATATCTTGAAGAAAGTATCAAAAAAATCACTTTTAATCATCGAAGTATTCTCACAAATGCAAAATTTAGTATCCTCAAAATCTGTTTTTGAAAAGTGTTTTTCCCTTGGAACTTAACAGATATCGCGTTGAAAGCGAAAAATGAATGAAGTGCAGAAATCACTTGTCCAGAACAGTAGAAATTAAACAAATGAAGCCTGATCTATCACAGATGAAATTATACCCTTGGTCGTGAGGATGATTGCCCAGAGGCGTGAATCCAAGAAATCAACTAATAAATGACTGGACAATGTTCAATCGAGGAAGAGCGTGCGGAATATAACTGACCAAGAAATGCTTGCCAGAGCGACGAGTTGCTGCTCCAGCGCGCCCGGCGCCAGGCGACTTCGCAAAGACTCCCACCATCCCTCCACAGTTTGGTAATTAAAACCTTTTGTCCTTCAATCACTGCAACAATTACCGATCTATGTCATCTGTCAAACAGGAGCTTCACGAGTTATACGCTTCGCAAATGCAATTGACTATACACACGAAGTACTAATAGTTCCAACTTATTCAAAACCAAACACGCAACTAGAGCTGGCTAGGACGGATCGTTGACAAGCACTTAGTACCGTGCATCTAAAATCGTACTGTCATAGCTAACTCTCTCCCTTTCGAACAAATGTCCCCCTAACGAAGAAAAAAGAATAAGATCCGGTACAGAGCGAAGTCAGACAAGACCTCTTGACCACGACGAGGTAACTATGCACAACCACCCCTGGAGATTTTAGAGGAGAAAGACAAACCTGTACGAGAGTGATATCAGTAGTCCTCCACCAACTGCTAGTGAGTTCGACGTGCAGTGCATGTACAAATGGCTAAAATATACCCGGAGTATACATTTCAGGCGATCCAGTCACTTGTCTCCTGCCAATTCACTACACCTTTCAGAATGATGTCCAAGTCAAGAACAGTAGCCTCGCAACAGAGCAGACAGCGACTCCAATGCCTGCCAGATGGTAAAAACATTACGTACTAAGAGAAAAAGAAGGACTCTAATCCCGCAGGCATGATTTAAGCTTACGAGATTGTTTGTTCAAGACCTCTCACCTCCATGAAGAGAAACTAAGAATCTACATCAAGCTAGACTCGATCCTATCACCACTGAGAGCTATGAAGAAACGGACGCCCTCACTCCAATCGTCACTAAGTTATGACACCTCCATCTCCTCGAACAAAACGATGCAAAACTCTCATTGATTTTGGCGCCTGACAGCTTCTTTTGCTCTGCTGCAAAAAGAGAAAAAGAGCATTACGTACTAAGAGAAAAAGAAGAACTCTAATTCCGCAGGCATGACTTAATTAAGAGATTTTTTGTCCAAGACCTCTCACCTCATTAAAGAGAAAGAATCTACGACTCGATCCTATCACCATTGAGAGCTATCAAGAAACGGACGCCCTCACATCGATTTTCTTCACCATGACACCTCCATTTTCTCTCACAAACCGATGCAAAACTCTCATTGATTCGGTTTCTGACAGCTTCTCCTGCTCTGCTGCAAAAAGAGCAAAAAAGAGCATCGTCCATGTACCTGTACCAGCTGTTGTGTCAGCGCAGTTGATCAAGCTCATGTGCTGCATCCAAAGCGCGGTAAAGCGCCTGCAGGAGGTCCCACGCTATGAATGATGCGCTCGAAAAGCAGCAGCCTCAGAAAAGTCGGTACTCGACTAGCTACTCAGTACTAATGACTGACAAGAACATGAACGACATTCAAGGTTCCTCAAACATCACGTGAAAAGGTATCGGTCTGTCAGACGTTGGCGTACCAGATCCATGTTCCAAAATATGGCTAAACTAAAGCAAAATTTCTACCAAAACAAATTGAACATTACAGTGTTGAGTTTGAACTCAAAGCACGTTTTTTGCAGCGCTTCTTATTAACCAAAATTTCTTCTGAATATTTTATCTAACTGCAACAAAACAAATTGAACGTGATCACAATGTTGAGTTTGAACTCAAAGCACGTTTTTCACAGCGCTTCTTGTGATTTTCGTAAGCAGCGTTCGGGGGAGAAATTTTAGCTTCACCAGCTAAAGTCAGGCAACTTTCATGTTCAATCTGTTTTTCAAGAACACGCACAGGACACTTATCTACATTCACATGGTAATGTACTGTGATTCAGATTTTTTTTTTTTGATAACTCTAGCCGGTTTTCTATTTTGCAGTATCAAATTTCAACCGGATTTTGTTTTTACGGTTCTCGCCGATCATTGTTTGTAAGTATCATTCTGAAGTAGCTTAATTAATTAAGCCACTTCAAATACTTACGAACAATGATCGACTTCAGAATGATACTTACAAACAATGATCGGCGAGAACCGTAAAAACAAAATCCGGTTGAAATTTGATACTGCAAAATAGTAAACCGGCTAGAGTTATCTGAATCATAATACATTATATTACAATGTGAATATAAAAAAGTGTCCTGTGCGTGTTCTTGAAAAACCGGTTGAACATGAAAATTGCCGGATCTTCGCCGGTGAAGGTTTTCAAAAACAATCCGCTTACGAAAATAAATCACATGAGCGATCACTGGCCCAGACATGGTGCATCGCAGAGGAGTCAGTGCATGATGGTGCTCTCGGACTCTACGCCTCTCTCTCGATCTGCGGTCTGTAAGAGCTTCCGTGCTAAAGCAAGAAACGTCACCGTCATCGTCTCCAGTTTTGTGGAATTTTGGAGCGGGAACTTTTGCTTGCCAGCTGGGTGGGGATGAAGCATGTAGAGCAGGAGTTTTAAGTTTAACCCCTAAAGGTCCACTTGTTCCTACGGGGGACAAATGGGATTTCGGTCATGTACTTATGGCTAAATTACTTTGTGTAACTTTTTCAAATTTTTATGTCAGATGGGAAATTCAAAGATCTGTGTGGGTATTTAATTTTTTCCTCATTTCGACATTTATTGAAGAAGTTAAAAGTGAATTTATGAAAATTTTAGTTCAGCAAGCAGCCCAAGAACTTCTTTAAAAATTGTTTTTTTTTTAAATAAAAATTTGAGGTTAGTTCTTTAGACTTATGTAATTGTGAGAAGTTTTGAATTATTCAATTCTAATTGATGAGATAAAAGTTATGAGAAGTTTTAGTTTGCATTTAGGCATAGTTTTGAGATTTTCCATACCTACCCGCAAACTAAAACTTCTCATAACTTTCATCTCATCCATTAGAATTGAATGATTCAAAGCTTCCCACATATATGTCAGTCTAAAGAACTAACCTCAAGTTTTTTACTTTAAAAAAATGCAATTTTTAACCCCTACATGCCCACAGCATTAGAATGTGGTGTTTTCAACATTGAAAATTGGGACCATGGGCATTTAGGGGTTAAAGAAGTTTTTGGGCTACCCGCCAAACTATATTCTCATAAATTCATTTTTAACTTCTTCAATAAATGTGGGAATGAGGAAAAAATTAGATGCCCACATAGATCTTTGAATTCCCCATCTTGCATAATTTTTTCAAAAAATTACACAAAATAGTTTAGCCATAAGTACATGCCCAAAATCTCATTTATCCCCCGTAGGGACAAGTGGTCCTTTAGAGGTTAAGGTAAAATAAACCATAGTTTAACCCTTAACCCCTAAAGGACTGAGCGTGCCACTGTGACCAATACAATGCAGGGTACTTTTCTTGTATTTGGAATGGATCCACACCAGGGTTTTTTTTTAGGCTTTTAAAAGCCAGAAAGCTACAAAAAATTAATTCAAGCTTCAAGCCTATACAAAAAAATGAAGAAAAAATAGCATCTTGGTGTTAGATGTAGTTCAATGTTCCTTATCTAGATGCCTACTACACATTAGAAAAAAGAATATGTTGATGTTTGTAGCCAATCAATTAGGAACTTAGGCAATAAACAAAGTGATCGTCACACCATGGGAGTCTTATTATTTGAAAATCAAGCCGCATCTAAGTTTCTTTGTGATTATATCTCTTATGTTATAGATTTTTGGGCTTTGTAACTCATGTTTTCAAAAAATTCATTCTTGCAACACCAATTCTTGATTTTAGAAAAATTTGGCCACAAGCAACAAGCTCAAGGTTTTAACACTTGCAGCCTAATTTTGCACTTTTTTTTATGTGGCCATATTTGCACCACTAAAATTACCATATGGCCTAAGAAGCTACTTGTTCAAAACCAAAAAAAAACCTTGATCCACACCTCTACTACATTTGAGATCAACAAAGAAGTTGAAGAATAAATCAAAGCGGTTCTAGTGAGCTACTTGAGATCCCAAATTAAAACCTCTTATTGGTAGCAAATACCAATTATATGGTAGCGCATATACTATGCCCTATGGTCCTTTTAGGGTTAAATGACTATAGGCCATAGTATGTACATTGCTTTATAATTGACATTTGTTACCAATAAGAAATTTTAATTTGAGATCTCAAGTAGCTCACTATAACCACTTTGATTTATTCTCCAACTTCTTTGTTAGTCTCAAATGCAATAAAAGTGTGAATCAATTCCAAATACAAGAAAAACATCTTGTATTGTATTGGTTGGAGCGACACGCTCAGATGTCTAGGGGGTTAGGAAGATTTTAGAAGTACAATCTTCATTTTTCAAGTTTTTTCTTTCTTTCATTTTTACATGAGCTAATGCAAATCCGTGCATAAAAAATATGAAAGGAAAAAAATAGTTCTCTACACTAATAGTGCATTGAGGTTGCCTGAACAATTAGGTTGCCTTACCATGAAAAAAGCTACCTTGTGACTCCATCACTTGACCACTTGGAGGTGCATGCAACTTTGTGTATACTAGGATTTCACATGATTTATGTCCTAGACAGTGCTAATTTGTTTTTCCTTAAAATTGTTGTTGCTATCAAACCCTCTTTGTTGTGATTATTTATTTATTACAATAATTATTAATGAAAATTATTGTGATATCAATAAATATTTATATAGTGTAAAATGTCACAAAATATTTACATATTGTAAAATGTCAAGAAATGAGTGTGGGGCAACCCTAAATGCACTATTTAGTGTAATGATACTAACTTACCACCCAACCCCTTGGTAGAAAATGGCAGAATTGCCACTTGTACCTGCAAGACAAAAACTGTGAGACCCAATGGTCCGCAGTCTGCACATGTTTATCGTCCAGTATCCTTTTCACTTTTATCATTGGTTTTCGCTTTTCAGTAGGTACTGTAAGTGAAAGTGCTGCAACCTGCCTTTTTCCATATCATTTGCTTTGACTTTTCCATGAAAGTAGGCCAAGTACCAGTGCTTCCTTTTTTTTCATATAATTGGGGCAGTGCAGGAAGTGCTCCGCTTTGCTACTGTGGCGAAGCTATTTACATCCATGTACATGAATGCCATGTGCAAAATATGGATGAGAGAACTCATGTTTTTTATCAAAAATAGTTCACATTCATTTGAAAACGGTGATACCATGAAGATTGTGGAGCAATCTTACATTTTCCTTCATTGGGAAAGGGAAAATGTTTTCTAAGCAAAAATTGTATTTCTCTTGAAGAAATTATTTTTCAAAAATTAACATGGCCAACCTCTCTTTTCGAGGAGATGAATTTTTCTACATGTGTACTTTCTTTGTGCACCAGTCTAAGACAAATGTACAATTTACCACCCAACATTCAATTCTGCCTTCATATAATGGTGAACCACGCAAACATATATTAGTAGTACATGAGGACAAAATTGTTAAATGGATGGTGACTAATATCTCTCATGTAAATAACTTTGCTATTGGAAGTTTGAAGGTCAATAGAATCACAAAATAGAGGAGAAAGTTCACACTATGTAGCATTTGCGTTAAGATCATCTCCAACTAATCTCTAATAAAAACTTCATCACTAGAAAGCAAAATGTTTCTTGTTTTTTTGGGTTGACCACTTATTTCTCCCATCTATTCAATTAGGTAAAGTAGGTAAAGTAGCGTTCAACCAATGACAAGTTTCCCTTGTTTGCAGAAACAAATAGATTAATTCTTCAGCATTGGTAATTGTGAAAGAAAAAATACTATTTGAAGGATTTGCCTTGCATGAGGCAACTACAAATTTTAATTTGCTAAGAGAATATTTTGATTGATCCATGCATAAATTGCCCCTTTTCATCCAAAAACTTCCTTACCTCATTGTTCTCCCAAATTGCCCATTTTTCATCCAAAAATCTCCTTAACCCCTCACCACCCACGGTAATTTTGAGAATCTTAGAATTTGCTTGAAAGTGAACAAAATGCCGGCATTTTGATCAATATTATCGATTTTTCCTGAAACGCAATTGTACAAATTCAGAGTAGACATGTTGTAGATCACATAAGAAAAGAAATCACAACAATATCATTTATGGATTGAAAGATTATAATGTTTGATCATGAGGGTGGTAAAACTGCAAAAGCAATTTGAGATCTTTCAATCCTCTTTTTGCATCTCAAACCTAAAATTGAGGGTACCAAAAAAATACAAGTATGTAAAGTATAACATGCATAACCCCAATCAATTTACGGCTTCTCAAAATCTATTTTACAATTTTTTAAATTGAATTTTTAATGTGATTTTTTCTCCAAGTTCTAGTGTATTTGAGGCTCATTTCCAAGAGCCTTCAACACTAGAAAGTGAAAATTTGCAATGGACACCCTTGCACAAAATCTTGAATAGACAAATTACTTTAATTCATTTTCAAAATCAGACTCTTGATGCTGAAACTAGGCTTCAATAAGAATTTAAAAATAATAATAATCACTAAAGAAATCTTGAAGAAAGGTTGCGTATCTCTATATAAAATTTAGAGGGGCCCAATTTGAGCCCATTGGGAGGTGAGAGGTTAACCCATTGTTCTTCCATACAAGTGGAGATGCTCTTATTAGAGTTTTTTTTCTTACCATCTTAAAAAAAATATCCAAACAAGAGGCCCATTTAATTATTATTTGAACTTTCTTTCCTTATTATATAAGTGAAATTGTTTCTATGTCAAATAGAAAGAACTCATTTAGTGAACTTTGTATAAAAATAGCAAGTGGTCCTTGGACATTCATTGCATAAACTAATTATTCTATCTTTGTTAGAAACAAAAACACTAGAAATATGTTTGAACACTTTATGCAAAAAAATGCTGGGACTTTGCTTGCCATGTGATTTTTTGTTTTTTCTAAACCTATTTTTTTAAAGTCCCACTTCCTTGGTGCTAAAACTTTCAAAATATGTTCCCATGTGGAAATTTACAAGAGAACATGGATTTGGGACATAGCGTGGAATTTCAGTTTCCAATTTTCATCCTCTCAACTATTCATATATGTAAAGTTTTCTTAAGCATGATTTTTTTTTTTTTTTTTGTCTTTTTCATTTTCTTTGTTTTGTGTAAAGTTTTTTTTTAAGTTCTCGGTGATTAATATACATTTTTATATGTTTGTCAGCATTTGCTTGGGAGGACGTTCTTGGGCGTATGGACAAGAGGACACTTGGTTTTTTTTACTTTGGGCAGCTTAGCCTGGGAGCTTAACAATCACCTCCTTGCGGTCAGCTCCATAGGACTGCACCACATAACAGCAATAAGTTAGGTGAACTAAGAGTGTCCATATCTCTTCACTTGTATTATACACACCATATCTAAAAATAAAAATAAAAATGAAATCTAGTGCACTTTAATATAAGCTTTGGGTTACACAAGGTTTCCTTCAATTGTTAAAGGTTTAAGGTAGGAGCACCTATAAGCGTGAGTTTAAGGGTTTTGAACATGATGACTATTAGTAAATGTCTAGCAAACTATGGGATTCTATTAGTAACATAAAAATAATGAGTTTGTACTTTTGAATTTATTATTTGGATATTGTGAGAATAAATTGTGAATTTTTAAAGAGCAAAATGCCATTGTACCCATAACCACTATTAAGATTTCATGTTCACATGTTGTACATCCTTGTTTCATTACATCTATCTAGTTCCACAAATTTTCCAAGATTTCAGAGGTCACACTTATGGAGACCCTCACGAGGATGGGTGCTCCTACCTTATTTGTAGTTTCATTGTGATAAACTTCCTAATTTCAAAATTAAAATAATTCTCAAAAAAACACGTCACTTGTTCACAAATCAATTTCATGTCAAGGGATAAAAATTTGAGCATGGTTTCTTTTATAGGACTATTAATGGCTAATCAAATGTAATCATAATGCATCTTTAACAAGGTATGGTGTTTTAAAAGTTTTCACAAAAAGACATTCCAAATTTTGACCTTAAATTCTTTTTAGTTAATTTTATACATGTAAAGACACAAATTTATGTATGGAATTTACACAGATTGGTTGGTCTAAGGTAGAGGGTTCTAAAATGGAGCTGGCTCTAAAATGATGCACTTTTAGGAATGGCTGACATGTTCCACTCACATATCTACTACTGTCATTGATGAGTTAGGTGGGACTAGCTTTATAGCTAGTCCCACCTAACTCATCAATGACAGTAGTAGATATATGAGAGGAACACATCAACCATTCCTAGAAGTGCACCATTTTAGTGCCCTCTACATTAAACGTTGCAAACGGGTGTTCTTACCATAGGTTTCAACTTTACAAGTTTCAACTCAACACCTGTTTTCAACCTTGTTGGATTGTAATGGGAAGAAACAAATTCTAAAATATGTCCACAAATTTTAAGCAATTCTTTTGTTCCAAGTCAAAAATAATTGGAACTTTAAAGAGAATGTATCACAGAGTTGAGTTATTCATATTCATTGATCAATCACATGAAATAGCAACGTTCAAAGTTCTGACTCATTCTCAACCCAAATGGAAAAGAGAAAGAGGTCGTCAAATCCCTCGGTGACTTAGTTCTTACTGTATTCCGAACACTAGTAGAAACATGGTCCTGAATAGGGTATCAAGTTTTGACACTATAGCTTGGTGCCTCGGAATTATACCTTCTTTCCATAATAGAACAGGGTGTTCGTATGTATGTATTAGTTAAGAGGCATGCGCACCCTGTTCTATTATGGATAGAAAATGGGGGCATGCATCCCATATAATAAAAGAGGATATAATAAAAGAGGAGACTCCATTTGCATGCGTCATGGGGGCATGTATGGGGCCATGGGGGAGGGTGATAAAGATAATTCCCTGATTGATATCTCACATGTCACGCCTCACATGTCACACATTCACACAATAAAATAATGATTAAAATAAGCCTCACATGTCACATAATTAAAAAAAGTGATTAAAAGATTAAAATAAGTCTCATATCTATACTCATAATAGGCTTGATTTCATTAGCTGGGTAGTTGGGTGTTTGTAATAGAATAAAATCTTTATTAGTTGAGTAGTTGGGTGTTTGTAATAGAATAAAATCTTTATTAGTTGAGTAGTTGGGTGTTGCTCCAAGAAAATTAAGTGGCAGTTATGTGGCGGTTATGGTCGTCCTTGGGGATGGGGTATACACGGGAATAGGGGTGGACACTTAGAGAAAGAGGCAAAGCGCGTAGGTACGCATAGTACAAGTAAGCTCATTGTAACAGAAAGGAAAAGAAGCCTAAAGAAGGTGATTATGAGGAAGGTCATATTAATATTTTTGCAAGGACCCCCTCCCATGATGGCCCTTTGCCAGAACGGCATGTACAATGGTCCACTAGTGTCACATATTAAAAAAAAACAATTAAAAAGAAGGGATTGATATGTCTACCACACCCTTTCAGCTATTCTACCACACCCTTTCAGCTATTCTACCACACCTCCAAGGTAAATTTTAGATTTCTACCATCAAAAATTTGGATTTGAGAATTTGGAATTCATATTTGGACTTAGAGACCATACCATAAAAAAAGGTTGTAATTGAACAACACCTAATGAAAAAGCTTAGCTTGGGGGAAAACTATTACTTTTACTTTTGTTTATTAAAAAAAGTAAGCTTTTTCATTGGGTGTTGTTCAATTACAACCATTTTATGATTCTAGACTAAAGCACGGTCTCTAAGTCCAATTCTAAATTCTAAGTTCAAGGGACATTCTTTCTATAATAGAACAAAATGTCCGTATTTATGTACTATTTGAGTAAAAAAACTAACCACAATTTCCGGAATCAAAAATAGAAATTCCATTCTTAACCCTTAAACGTCTGAGCAGCCCATAGTAAGCAACATAATACAATGTATTTTTCTTGTTTCTAATAATACGAGCCTCACTAAATTTTCAATATTTGATTGGCAAAAGTTTAAAAGTTGGAACTTATAGTTTCATACGTTCCATGTTCCAAGTCTCCATTCTAGTAGTAATGAATACTTAGTAGAGAATTTTAGAACTTGACACCAACAGGATGGAACTTCTCTCCAAGAATTAGGTGTAACAAAAATGAAAATCCTTCTTCTCATTTGTAAGCCATGTAAGCAATTCAAAGTGAATCAATTCTTAAAGAAACGCCTACTTCCCTTAAAAAATGTATAGAAAAAATGCAAACCCAATGTATTTTGTGCATCAATTATTCAGTGGATCTTTATATCTATGATTTCTCTTTACAACCCAATAAACTCTGGGAACAACCCCTCATGCAATAACTTTGCTCTAGGAAGACAAGTTAGCAAATATTGTTGTTGAAAAACTTACCAAGCTTCCATAGCTTTTGACCCAAATATTTGTAAAAAGTTCTTCTGGGGCTGGCAGGGGAGCATTCTGCATACACTTTGCCATGGGATGATTAGAAAGGAAAAAAAAGGGTCTTTAACAATTGCATGAAATGAAATGTATTTATATAGAAGTAACTAACTCCAATTTCACAAAAACCTCACATGGCATATAAAAACGTCGCAAGTGAGTTATTTAAAGCTGAGGAAAAGCCTATATATTTATACAATTTGTAACAAATGCAATATACATGACAACTATGAGATAACGTCTTTACATAAAAATTATCAATTGAACTAAATAATGATAAATTTTGCATACTGCCAAATACGGTTAAATTTGATTGGCTTTGAAAAACACTTTATATGAAAGTTACAATTTCACAAATACAATTTCTATTCGTAACGTGGTAAAACATTCAGTTTCAAACTCAAAAGATTGTGTGGACCTTTGCTTTTGCAAGAGCATCTTCTACCTCCTTCTTACATTCTTTCTTAATATCCTACACAAATAAAAAAGAAAAGTTATTTTAGAACCTTCTATGTCAAGAGTGAGCATGTGTGGCATTCATAAACTCAAAATTAAAAAAATATATCTCAAATTGGCTTGCTAAATTGGTGCAAGTGGGTTGAACACAAGTTCAAAGAATACACACTATCATTCCTTGTGAATCCCACAAGTTGTTTGCATCCATGAATCACAAACTTTGTGAAGATTTGCAATTGAGGAAAATTTTGAAAAAAGGAGAGATTCTTTTTAAACAACTAAAACTTATGCATATATGCATTTGGCTGGAGTTATTAGCATGTCTAGTAAGCACGGCTTGGTTAAAAATCTGTGATCACTTGTCTTAGAAGGTTGTCTTTTGCCATTTGTAGTGATTTAAAACCTCCCGCTTTGAAATAATATAAAAGCTTCTATAAATTAGTACATGAAGTAAATTTACAAATTGTTTCATTTCCATAGAATTTGCAAGCTAATCTTTCAATAAAATCACCTTCCTACGTATATTGCCAAGATACTAATAGTAACATAAGTTGGATCTTCTACTTTATAAGAGTAGGATTACTTACAAATACTCAAAGAGGTATAATGACAACACATAGTTGAAACAATTTACATTGCAAAGAGTTTTGATTATTAATTTTTGAAGGTGTATGAGTATCCATTTCCATTTGTGTACTAACTAGATAGCAATTAAGTTACACACTAATATTTAGAATCAAGTGGAAGTCAATTTTTGTACTAATTTTTGTGGGCACATTCACATGCAAGTGTCCTAAACAACTAGTCCACTATCACTGAAAATATTAATAGTAAATGTAATCAAGTCATTAACATGCGTTGAGAACACTTATTTAGGACACATTTTTTTTGCAGGTGATTAAGTTCACTGTCTATGACTAATTAGAACAATAAGATTTGTTGCAAGTAGCAAAATCTTCATGCAAATGTAAATACAAAAGTTTCAAAATACACAGAGTATCTTCCAAGACCTCGAGGGATTATTACCTCCAGCTCTTTATCTGAGGCAATTTTATGTTTCAGTATAAGCTTCTTAATTCTCTCAATACAATCACGTCCCTGGACAAGCAAAACACCTACCGTTAGTGAGAATCCTGCAATCATATGGCTGCCAAGATTCTTAGATTCTTATATTCAAAATCACACAGTTTCCAATAAACTTTGATTTTACATAATGACAAAGTGTCTTTTAGTCCAAAACTTCCTCCTTTCTTTACATGGACTCTAAGAGCATCTCCATCTCTACTTGCAAAATTTGACAAGCCAAAAGTTTGCATTTGTTTTTGAAGAGTTTTCAAAATTCTTGCCCCACCCTCTTGCTCACCAAATGTGTTCATAAACATTTAATTGATCAATCACCAAGTGGAATAAAGAATAAATCTCATTAAACTTAGATGGATAGTGTTTTCAAGAGCCATTGCTTAACATGCTACAATTAAGTACCACAAGAATATCTTGAGAGACCTTGTACGTTTACCATCCAAGTATGACAAGTGTCAAACTCTTAGTGTGTAAGGATGAAGATGTTCTAAGTTTTCATAAATGTATGATTTTATTTTATTTTTACATATGGATGGTCAACTTGAGAGTTTAACACAATTCAAAAACCAATTAGAGGTGCCCATTTTTTTTGGTTGCGTAGAAAGGAAAACACCACCTTGTGGACAAAGATGATGTGAAAATAGAGCCTAACTATGAAAAATAACTTGCAAAGCAAAAAGAGTGGCAAAGGGATCTTATTTCTACAGCAAAAATGTACTTTTACATTATTGAACGTAACATCAACCTCCACACAAAAAATGACAAAAATCTCAATGGTCCAAACATCCTCAATCAAAGGTCTAAAAATCAACCCTTCACAAGTTCAACATAACTCTTAATCTTTATTTTAAAAAATGACTTTTGTTATAAAGAAATGCCCAAATCAACCTGTCCCAATCAACACAAATATGTCCTAATCAATACAACTTTGTTTAGTACCATTCAAGTAAAAAACATTCAATTGAACAAAGTACTGCTAATTTGGGTTCCATTTTCTAACAATGCATTTGTACAAAAATGAGCCATTGTTGTTGTGCTTTTTGCAAAGAATGATTGTATAGTGCATGACACTTATAATAAAAAACTATTGGCCAAACAAGAAATACTAAAACCAACACATATACTCATTAGCTCAGAAGTAATTCCACCACCAATTGGGACAAACCCTAAGCTTCATCTTGGTGGACTCAAATTTTTGATAATTTTTTTTTTGACAAAGCCTTAGATGGACCACTTAAATTGGGAGGTTTTGGTTATAAGTGTCATGCACCATACAACTACAATACAAGGTGAGTTTTTATAATTGGAGTTAAATGACATGCCATTTTGTGAGGCCAAGGTGGCAAAATCTTATTGTTTCTTACAATCAAGATAATAGTCTCAATTTACTCCCTATCTTTGCTTTAGTCAGTGATATCCTTATCCGTGATTCAAGACTAAATCATGGTCTCTAAATACAAATGTGAATTTCAAAATTCCCCAAATCAATATTTTTATGGTGAATATCTAAACTCTTACATTTCTTTGGTTGGTAAGAAAGCTAAAGTCTTCTATGCCAGCCCATATTGCATGTCATCTAACCTCAACCGGTTTTTTTGCCAAATTGTAACCGGTTACAGTCGGTTTTTAGTTGATGTTTAGCCAGTTTTTAATACGTACTTGGCGAATAGCAGTGATTTCGTCGCGGGTCCGGTACGTACTCCCGGGATCGGACATGGAGTGGCCATGATACCTATAAGTATCAAATTCCAGGACCTTCAAACAAACAAACAAACACATAAAACAATTTTCTCTGATCAACTGGCTCCTAAGGCTCTTTGTCACATTGCACTCACATTACACAATTCCTAAAATTTTGGTTTTCCCAAACACGAGTGCTGTGGTCCCTCTCCTCTTTTACTCTGGCCGTAGTGGCTCTTGGCAATACACCACATCTATGTATTTCTCAAATTTTCATAATTATGTTGCCCATGGTGGATTTGGGGATGTGATCCCTAGGTGGCTTGCTAAGGTGCTTATTCCAAATAAATGTGCTTTGTGAGGAAAAGAAAAAGCACAACATTGCATGAATTTCTTTACATGTAAATAGTTAACAAAGCTATGGAATTAAGACAAGGTTTTAGGTGACCCAAACTCCAAACTTGGGCCGGATTGAGCTCGTTTATTATTAAAAAATAATTAAAAAATAATTTCAATAAAAATTACTAGTTTTTACATTTTGGAAATTAGTGTGGACTAAAATTCTTCAAAATAGCATTACTTTAACATGGTTCAGTTTTTTTTGTTAGAAATTTATAGTGCTACAAGTTGTAGGGTTTGTAGTTTTGTTTGTAATAGTGATTTCATACAATGAATAATAATGTGGACTACAATGCAATTCACTCATAGTGTATGGTGATTTTGATGTAGTGGAAACAAGGGTTGCATAGATTTGGGAAAATGACTTGAAGAAAATCCACCAATGGTAATGCTTGTCATGTGGGTTTTTTGTAGGTCATTTCCCTTGTAAAGACAACCAATGTTTCTACTAGTGCTAAGGATATGGAATGCTATATCACACCTTGACCAAGGTAAAGAATTTGTCAATGCCTCAATTTGCAAATTTTAGTTTTCTTTATTTGCAATGAGGGGCAATTCACACCATGTCTCACATCTCATTGAAATTTTGTAATCCAATTGGTTGAGAGCCAAAAGTTAGGACTTGACAAGTCACACTCTATTCCAAGTCCCACATTGAAATTTGTTGCACACAAAGTTGGGACCTTGGGTTGAAGTGGGACTTGCAACAATGGGATCTAAAAAATAAGGGCCAAATCCCACATTCCTAAATAACACAAGTACATCATAATTAACACAACTTTATTCAAAATTTCTATATCAAGACATCCAAATCAACAAAATCCCGTTGATTTGGGTTCCATTTATAGTAATGTATAAATTGCCCATGAGCTAATGATAAACTGGTTAAAAACTCACAAAGGGTCCTTTCTTCAATGCATAATCTTTTGCAAACTTCACAGCTTGTTTCACAGCCATACAATCCATGCCATCTACCTAACATAACAATCAAAATGGAAGAACCCATTAGACATAATTTCTACAGTAAAAAACTAAATGTTTCACAAAATTATTGATATTAGAAAGAAGAAATCAGACAACAATATTGAGCATAAGACGGTGAGCCGTGAACATTGAGTCAAGATTTATGAGAGTAAGATCCACCTTTGAGCTTAAAATCAATGGAATGAATTAAAAATACAACAAATTTTTCAAGAGATTAAAGTTTAAAATGCATATTTATAGGGCCCTATGTACACAGTCATAGGTGAATTTCAATGTTTCAATAGAAAAATTGAGGTTCATGTACGGCTCACAACACATGGATCCTTGTTCATGGTATAACATTCCCTAATTTTTTTTTGTGATAGATGATAATAAGATCTCTATGGTCACAATGATCATTCATGTGCATACCTTATAAAAAGGCTTCATGAATATCATTTTAAAGATTAATATTATTGCAAAGAGCTCTTAGGAAATATTGTGAAGACTATTTCTCAAATTTTAGAGAATTTTGTTTTATATGCAAGGAAAAAAAGTTCACTAATTAATCAACATGTTTGCACCCACCATTGACAAATTGAGGTAGGATTGGGGTGATCTAAGAATCACATGTAGATTGATTGGAGTAACTCCTAGAAGAAATTTCATAGTAATTTGGCCATTAAAGGCTCTTTAATCCTAATACCTTGTAATCACTTTAGTACACTTGTTGAAGAATTTGAATTTGGTATAATGCACTTTCATAGGGGGCCTTTGGACAGCAATTAAAGGCACCAAGGTTTGGTGCTCTTAAACCACTTTAAAAAATGTTTTTTAGCACCAATCTTTGTTACCTTCTTGTGGCGTTCAAAAACCACTTTCTTATTGGTAAGATGAGGGATGTCCAATGTGGTAAAAGAAATATATTGATCATAAAAGAAATCTCAAAGTTTAGTTAAGGAAATGAGATGAATTCTACTAAATAGAACTCTAGGCCAAATTTGCAAAAAAAAATTTCTAATTGTTTTACCTTATAGCATGAAGTTATTGAAAACATGGGTAGTATCAATAGAGTATCTTGGAATTCAAATATTTGCTTGACATTTGCTATCATCTTGTAATTTTTGTTTAGAATAACCAAAAGTAAGTTCAAAATAATCCACATTGTGAAAAGAGAGTATGAGAATTTGAGAACTCTCTTTTAGTTTTTCATTGATTGAGAAGCACACATCCTAGAACACATGCAAGTAAGAAAAAAGTGGATAGAATCATCCATGCATGCACAAATGTCCATAATATCAATTAACATTAGTAGCTTTCATCCAAATTTTGACACACTTGATGTTATTTATAGATTATTTTGGGAACTTTGTCCAATTTTTTAACCAATTTTATTTGGTGTTGAGGTAGCTAATATCAAGATGAAGTAAGATTGTGGCAAAAATTTGTTTAGAAAAATTCCCAAGCTCAATACATAACCTCTTTTACAATAGTTTGAATGTGGTTCTCTTTATAAGATTCAACCCAAAGATAATGGTTTTTCAAAATAAAAATATAGGATTTTTTCTCTTTTTGTGAGATATTTTTGTTTGCAAGTTATGCTTTTTGCAAAATAGATTTTTTTGTGTCAACATGGTTTTTTTGGGAGATAGAATTCTTAATGAAATAGGTTGTTTTGTGAAATAGACTTTTTGGATGTCAAACTTTTTGTAAAATTGAGTTTATAGACCTTGGATTATGGGTACTTTTTAGAATAACCCTACTCTAATGCATGTGACCAAAAAAAGTTGACCACTATTAGCAATAGGTGAGAGGCAAACAAACTTGCATTCCGGGGATATAATCTCCACGCTTGTAATAACAAGGGCTCTTTGCTGATCTCCACTCAGCAGTGCCCATTCCATCTGTACCCCCAACACTCCAATTCTTAATAAAAATTTCTTGAAAAAAAATATCATTCCCTTTAATATATTTCAAAGTTTTGAAAAATGAAAAATAAAGAATCATGATGAATTCAAAACAAGTTGATTGTACCATTCACTACAAGAGTGAATTTCAAGCAATCCAAATGGTTGTCGTCATATAGTACTAAGATTAAAAAGAAGATTAGTTGTTTATGTGCTTGCTCAAGCAAAGAGACATAAACAACAATTGATTTAATATGTTGTCATTAATTGAGTAGAAAAAGTGGAAAACAAGTTTAGCATTGCACTCTAGTGTTTACATTGTGGATGTTCTTTATCACCAATGAAAGTTTTCATAGTAGAATCTGTTTCATAAAGTTATTAGAGTTCATTTATGTATGAACTTAGAGTTGTTCCTTGAATGGATAACACCATGCTATTTTTCATAACACAAGGTTGCTTCCTATACTCTTGCATAACTGAACAAAATTATAATGTTGAAGCAATGTCTAATAGCACAAAAGTTTGAGCCAACATTGTGGAAATAACATTTGATGACATTCACTTGCCTTAGCAAGCTATTTTGTAATAACACTTCTACTTTCATGGTATTGAATCCATTTCAAGGAGTCTAAATCTTTGCTAAATTTTAGTAAGGAAATTGAATGAATACCAATAAATATACCTTTTCTTTGAAGTGCTAATGGATACAAAAAAAGAAAAACATGATACAAAAGTAGAAATGGATCTCAATTTCAAGTATGCTTCCGCAAAATACTTCAGTAGATTTTCAATGCAATTGTGTGATTCAGTTTATTGGTTATCTAGTTCTAAATAAAAATCCTTACAAGAGACCTTCTCACTATTGGTAGGAAACATTATAAAATAGTGTTATTTGTCAACTTACAATGGTTATTCTCACACACATAGATGACCGGTAAGTCCCAAAGAGCTGAAATGTTCATGGCCTCAAACAATTGTCCTTGGTTAGCAGCACCATCACCATACATGGCCATTGTCACACCCTCCACCTTCAAGTACTTTTGCGCAAATGCCAATCCTGCACCAAGAGCTGTTTGGGCTCCTACAATTCCATTCCCACCAAAAAACCCCCCCTTCTTATTGTACATGTGCATGGATCCTCCTTTCCCTAGAGAGCATCCATCCTTGCGTCCCATGAGCTCTGCAAAGACCTCATACACGGTTCCACCACGCCCAACATGCGTGCAATGGTCCCTATATGATGTAATGATGCAGTCCTTCTCATTTAGGGCTGCTTCCATGCCTACACAAACAGCCTCTTGGCCATCATAAAGGTGGCAAAATCCTCGCACAAATTTTTGCTTGTACATTGCGTCAGCTGCAATTTCCATCCGACGCATTGTAAACATTGTCCTAAAGCAACAATTAGCAACAATTAAGAACAAATTTTTGTTGCATGAATTTTTAGTCATTGGATTGTAATTGACTACACAACTAACAAAAAAGAAAGATTTGCTCAAAACAAATTGAGATGTGTCAATACTTTGTAGACACAATAAGTTGGACAAATCTACAATTAGCTACATAAACAATCAAAAGCATTAGAAGGATCCTATAATAAGAGAAAGTCAACAAGAAACTAAGCTTTTTTGGTGTAAAACTAGAGTGGAATCTAGAAAATAAGGTTTCAATGACACATTTTGTATTGATTATTAGGAGAAAATTACTATAAGGGAATGCAATTGTTTCATTGGTGCTTTGAGAGACCACACTACAAAATGGGCATGTTGAGATTAAATGTCAATATGTTGAAATTGTATCAAATTGAACATCAAAATTGTATAACACCTCCAATATTGTTAATCAACTCTAAAGTGATTAAAGCAATAAGGTAATGCTTTAAGATTTTGCATTGTTGAATGATGTAATTGGTGAGAAGCAAGTTCATTTGCATTTCAACAATTGTTCTCCAAGGTAGAATGTTTCAATAAAAATATAAGGTTCCAAAATTTGAGCAAAACTAATATTCTCTCTTAATTATTTTTGCTTGCAAAATTGATAAAATTTTCAAGAAAAAAGCAAAAAATTTGAAACACTACCTTGTTTTGTCAAGAGAAAATCCAAAAACTTTTTTGCACACAATAGGCGTACAAAAGTTCAAGCATCACCTCTCCCTTGCATGGAATTGATGAAAAGATGACAAATTGTCGTGAGAAACCACAATTCTTTGGATATAAAAAAGGACAAAGAGAATTATGTTTTGAGAAAAATAATTTTGGTGAAAAAATGGTAGAACTTTGTAACCCTTTCACACACACTTCATAGACAAAACAAAATTTTATTGAGGCGTTTTTGGAAAAGAAAAAAAATAAACAAAATATGTTTCACGCAAAATCAATTTCTTCACTCCAAAAACCAAAAAGTTTTGTGCACCAAGCAAGACGCAAAAATGTGCAAGCAAAGGCTCTATTCTATGAATAAAAAGTGAAGAAAAGGATAAAAAAACTAGCCTAGAAATCACTTAGCAAAACCAAGACCTAATTCTTGTAAACAAAAAGGGACAAAAGCAAATACAAGTTTTGTTTGAAAAATCTACCAAGCTTTGAAACCTCACAATGGCTATGCAAATTCAAAGAATGTGACAATTTTGTTATTGAAAAAACGTGTAACAATTATCACGCACTTGAAGAAGCTCATGAGTTCTTTTCCGGAGGTTTCCACTTTGAGTGATGGCGTCTCAAGTTTATATCCTTTGAACGGCTGTGTGATCTCATATGGGATTTTTTCTGCGCCGCCGGCAAAAGATCGCGACGCCGTCACAGGAACACTTGCGCGGAGCATTGAATGCGCTCCTTGTGCAAGCGAGACAACATTTGGTGCTACAGGGGCTCTGGAGGATCGACGAAGTATGTTCCAGACGCCTCGCCACACGTGCATTGCCATGTCTATGTATCTCGCCGTCACAACCTTACAAAATGCTCACAAAAAACCGATCACTCTATTGCCACGCACAACCTAATTCTTACCAAGAAGCTTGCACCGACCGTTGCGCTACAAAAGTCACCGCAAGTTCTCATAAACAAATTCAATTTTATTTGGTTCACTAGAATACTCTTTTGAAATCATCAAATCATCAAATGCATGTAGTTTTAATTTCAACAATTTTTTTGCGGCGATAGACTACAGATTCTTGAAGCGCGCTCAAAATTTACAGAAAACTAACCGAGAAAAAAGATTGGATATATGATTTGAAGCTTCTCAGTCTGTCAATAAAAAATTCTAAATGGAAAAAACAAAGTGTTTAAGATCACTGTACTACCGCAGCCTAACCTTTACCAAAAGCTTGCACCAACCGCAAGAGGCATTGCAAATTTTAGTCATGCGCTGCAAAATTCTCTAACAGTTCTCAATAAAGGAATTCAAAAAAATCTTGATTCACAGGAAAAATCTCTCTCAAAGTCATAAAATCAGCAATGCGGCTTTAATTTCAACAAAATTTTGCAGCAGCAGATTACAGATTCTTGAAGCACGTTCAAAATCTACAAAAAATTAACCAAGAAAAAAGACTGGTCTCAGTTATGTTAGAAAAATATATATGGAAGAACGAAGTGTTAAAGCGCAAATTGTATTGTGATTTTTGAGATTGAGATATAGGAAAATGCACGAAGTGGTATCATATTCAAATCTGATGAAAGGAGCATGAAGCTCTTTTCAGTGAATGAACTCTTCGTTTTCATCCGCAATTGCAAGGATGAATGTCTCGGTATGGAAAACAAGCAGCTTTGCTACAAGAAGTCCTGTCCATATAGCATTGGTTCTTTTTTGAGTAAGATACCCGGGTGGATAACAAAAAAAATAGGGTGTAAAAAAACTAATTTTTCTACAATATTAAAGTCCAATCATCAAGTATCCACACGTCTTTTTTATTCCTTTTATCCAAAATTTTTTTCTATCACTTTGCTTAATAATTCATTTTTTTCCTTATAAAGTATAGCCTAGAAAAAACAAAATCCTCTAGGTTGTAAAAGTAATTATAGAATGTCCTAAAATATGTCATTTTGTCAAATTATATAATTATAAGGACCCTTATATTAATGCCTGGAATGTAAATAGCTTCCTAAAAAATACCCATTGCCGCACAAGGGTACCCAACATGCTAAAAGTGATTCACCCAAGGTAAGATACCTACTCAAAAAAATTCAATTTACCTTTCCTCAATTGAAAGTCTTGTCTAATATGGTGAAAACTCAACAATACAAATGTTTGACAAAAAGAAAAAGAAAAGAAATGCTCATTTGAGTAAGAATGGGCCCTTAAATGGGTTGTTGAGTATTTCTTGCAACTAGGACAAACTCCTATGTTGCATTGGAATTGGACATGGTGATCAACTTTTTTGACTTTGGAAAATTAAGATCTCCAAAATTTTGGTGCTCCTTGTAAGAAACTTACCACAACACCATATTTCAAATTTTGATTCTACTGTTTCTTAGTGCACTTCTACGCAAGAATCCTCAAGTCATTTGTTATTTTTCCATATCTTTAATTCCCATGCAGCATGGAGTGGTGATCTTGCCAAAATTATTGAATGAAGAACCATTCCATGGCTTCATAATAAGCCATAATGAAAAAGCCTTAAACTCTTAGGGGCTCTTCACTTTATGTCTCAAGTTCCACCACTTCAAGTCTCAGCTCAACACAAGATCCAAGCTATGTTAAGATACAAAGAACAAAACGATACTATAGAAAGTCTTGGATATTTTAAGTAGATTTTTATAGAGACTTGAACATGAAGTTGGATTTCAACTTTTCATGGGAGTGCAATTCCATCTTCTTGAAACTGAATTTTCCTAAAACTTTGCCATGTAGGCATTTACAAGTGGATAGGGATTTGGGACTTGGGACATAGTGTGCACTACCAAGTCTCAATTCTTAAAATTGACCAAACTAGATTTGTGGGACTTGAAATTTGTAACAAAGTATGATCCACCCCTCACATCATTTCCAATTGACCGCAAAAACTTCATCATTAGGAAACATAAAAGTTCTTGTGTCTAATGTTGACCACTAGTTTCTCCACCTATACTATTAGGTTAATTAACGTTCAACCAATACCAAGTCCCCTTGTTTGCACAAACAAATAAATTCCCCGTCATCAATAATTTATCCAATCTTATATAAAAAAAAGGTAGATTTTGAAATAAACTTTATGCATTAAAAAATTACAATTTTTTTCATACCAAGAAGATTATTTTTGCATGCTCAAGCATTGATTGTGCCCTTTTCATCCAAAAGTATCTTAGCTTGTTGTTTTTTTATAGAAGAAATTACAAATAGGGGCACAAGAATGAAAAATATTACAAACCGGGACACAATTTCAAGTCCCCTTTACTAAAATTTCTTTATAGGCTTGGTTTGGAGAAGCTTTTAATTTGTTTGAAGGTTAACTAACATTTAATGTGATGTATCTAGATTAACTAATGTCCAAACCAAAACTTTACAAGAATTTATAATTTATTTTGAAACTCTAGCGCTGTTTGTAATTATTTTGAAATTGTGCCTCTATTTGTAATATTTTTCATTTTTGTGCCCCTATTTTAGGCCACCTTAAAAGTGATAATTTACAAATATTTACCACTTTTACCACTTTTAAGCTTGGCAATTTACCACTTTTAAGTCTTTAGATGATAATGGGGAATGCTAAATCATTAGTGGGAGTACATGAGTTGTGAGCCATGAGCCTAGATTTATAGCCAAAACATTAAATTTCACCTATAAACATGTACATAGGTCATTGTAATTGTGCATTGTAAACATCCATCTCTTGAAAAACTTACTATTTTAAGTCTATCCATTAATTTTGAGCTCACAATTGGTGTTAGTTCACAAAATCTTGGCTCACCACTCATGGGCTCAGTGTTTTACGCTCACAAAATAGCATTGTTTAGATGGATACACCACTTGTGTATGGGGTTCACCACTTCTTTGCGGATATTTTCCATTCCACCATTCCCCAGTTCTTTACCAATCATTTTTAGTCCAAGATGACACTTGCCAAATGGCCTTGTGTAGGATTTTGCCTAGCCATGCTCTCTAGCTTGCAGCTTGTGTGGATCACTACAAGAAAACAATGTTTGAATTGACACATTCAAATTGACTAATGGTATTTGAAATGACATTAAAATGTTCAATGACAAAAAGATGTCCAAGTTCAAGTGACAACTTTCTTTTGTAGTGTCAAGTTTAGATGGACCACAAAGTCATGCACACACCATACTTGGAGGGCAATGGTTTTGCTATTGTGTTTGACAATTACAATCATAAGAATACTTTTGAGGTTGGTTGGAAGCTTGTCAATTAGCAATTTGAATCCTGCTCGATTGTAAGGGAGGTGTTGCCATTCTCAAATACTACATTTGTGGAGTTTGATTTTTCCATTTTTGGGTAGAAGAAAGATAAATATTGCAAGTCCATCACCCATTTATTTTTGAAAAGTGATTTGCACTCTAAAATATATGCACTTTTTAATCAAATAAACTTTGTGGACACCAATACAAATGATAAAATGATTAAAAGTGGTTATAAACACTTTTAACTTTTACTCGATTACCAATTTTAAGCTAATTGTGGATAAAAGTGGATTTACCATTTTTAAATAGGGCCTATTTATAATTTCCCCTTTCCTATACGGGTGGAGATGCTCTCCGTCTAAGCACAAGACTGCACAGCTATCTAATGGATGAATACATAAGTCATTTTCATCTACAGCGTCAAGGATGAACGCCTCTGTCGGTTTCGACGAAATTAGGGTTTGAGGCCGCCTATGAGCAACTCCTGGCCATTGCTCTTGCTCTTTTCGCAGCGTGCACCTTCTGCTTCTGCCTTGACTTACTCGTAGTGATGGCGGAAAAGGCGTGCACCGTGCGTACTAGGAAGTTCATGACCAACCGGCTCTTGGCCCGCAAACAATTCGTAAGCACTAAAATTCTATTAGCGTCTAATTCTCACCCTGGTTATTCTTGTTACTGTTATGAATTTAGGGTTATGGATTTAGGGTTTACATTGTGGCTAAACATCACTTCTGACGATGGAAACATACGTATTGGCTGCAGATCATCGACGTATTGCACCCGGGCCGTGCGAATGTGTCGAAGGTGAGTTTGATGCTATCTACGCACAATTTGTTGGACATTTTTTCAGGTTAGAGATTAGGGTGACAATCGAGCTGAGGTGTTTGAACTGAATTGGTCGCCGTGCAACAGGCTGAGCTGAAGGAGAAGCTGCAAAAGCTTTACGAGGTTCGGGATGACCAGTGTATCTTCGTGTTTGGCTTTCGGACGCAATTTGGAGGTGGCAAGTCCACTGGATTTGGCCTCATTTACGATTCCGTGGATTCTGCGAAGAAATACGAGCCTAAGTACAGGCTCATCAGGGTGAGTTCGTATGCTTTTTGGTTGGCTCGAAGCTTAGAAGTACCTTATATGGACACCAGCCCTTTTCGGACTCCCCCCAAATCAAACCCTTGTTGCAAGCAAATGTGAAAAGTGATGTTCCACATTCAAGTTGCACTGACCATTTTAAGCATTAAAGTGAAGTGATTTTTCCGTAGACTCTCATGCTCACTCATTTGCTCTTCCGCCTGTTTGTTTTCCCAAGGTTCAATGACCGGTTTACAGCAAATCTAGGGACCACAATATGTGTATCTACAACCTCGTCTTCAAAAAGAACTCATATTTTATTCATAAAATTGCAAAATAATATGAGGGCGAATTTTTTCCCCATCTGTGCCCATTTGCTAACCAAAATTTGATTTCAAAATCTCAGTGCACCTTCCTCCTGAATTGATTTCACAAAAGCGTCCATAAGTGTCCATATAAGGTTCGTCTACCTTACGGAATTATTGGTTTCTTTACGACGGCAAACATTGGCTGTAGTTTGATACTGACTCCTCTTGGTTGGGGTTTATGTGCAGAATGGACTGGCTACCAAGGTGGAGAAGTCCAGGAAACAGATCAAGGAGCGAAAGAACCGTGCTATTAAGATCAGGGGTGTAAAGAAGGTATGTTCTCATATATTTTATGTATGTTTTGAGTTCTTTTATCCAATTTTATTTACTGTCTCTCCAACACATGCGATGTTCTTATCTACCTCTAGTGATATATAATTTAGGGAAAATTTCATGGATACCCCTGAAGTTTGCCATATTTACATAGATACCCTTGGACTTTCAGAAATTATACATACCCTTGGACCATAATTTTCAGACATTTGTTATATTGTGCATGCCACTTCTTTCTCCCTTGTGTCCATGCTGCTTCTTTTCCGTTCTATTGCACTCCTTGTTTTAACGTAGCATGCATAACAAAACAATTGCCTGAAAATTATGGACCAAGGTTAAGGTAGGAATACCATAAACCGGTACCCCCTTTAATGGCAGACAGAGTAGACTGTTCTGAAACGAACAAAAGCTGGTTCTGAAAAAGATTCTAAAAAGATTCAATTTTCTTGCACTTGATTTTTGGAACAAGGTTAGCCGTTTTAGGTGAACCTATGAAACAAGGATGGGTCCAAATGAAGAATCCACATTTCTATTGCATAAAATATTCATTCTTGAGGGATTTTTTTTTTTTTTTTTTTTTTTTTTTTTTTTTTTTTTTTTTTTTGCATTCTTCCTTATCCTTGGTTTTTTCACATATTGAGCTCAATTTCTCAAGAAATTCTCCATATCTTACAATTTAAGTGGCTTATTTTAACGGTTTATGGTATTTCTACTTTATTTGTGTAATTTCTGAAAAACCAAGGGTGTCCATGTAAATATGGTAAACTTCAGGGGTATCCATGAAATTTTCCGTAAAATTAACCCTATTTGAACTATATTTTGCTCAGTACGGCCTATCAAACTAGCTACTTTAAAACCTTGATTCCTTGATGGTCTAGTTGTTACAGGTTTATCACGCTTGTAGCCTCTTCCATACATGCAGCATTTGCAGATTATGAGCTTAGTTGTTCGGTTTAAACTCTGACAATCTGTATGTCTTTGACTTGCCCTTTCAGACGAAGGCCTCTGGAGATGGCAAGAAGAAGAAGTAAACTGGGACGGCGCTTCTCTAGGCAGGATGGATTCTTTTGTGTAAGAGTGTTCGATGCAATCCCAGGTAAAATGAGAGATTAGTAAATCAATCCGGTGTTTTTTTGAAAGCAACTCTGCAGTTGCCAGTACTTGGGGTTCGGGCGAATAAAAACACATCTGTTCTGGGCTTTATGTCTGGTTGCATGAGAAACGTTCTCGTGATTGCTGATCAGAAGCGTTCGTGATGTGCTGTGGCATGGTGCTGTGTTTTTCTTTGTGCGAATTTTGTTGTGACGTTTTTCGACATCTTTGCAAGTCAACTGTTGGAAAATTGTTGATATGCTTTTTGCAAGTGTTTTGCATCCGTTTGGCTCTTGTTGATGAGTTTCTGCTGGACCGCTAGGAATTTTTAGTGCTAGGAATGTTTAGGCGTGTGAGTTTGTTAGCTCGTGTAGACACGTGCATGAGTGTAGAATTATATTTTATGGTCTACAGTCTCAAAATTTTGTTATCAAAAAAATTGGAGTTCGTGATTTACAAATAGAGGAAAGTGCAAAACAATTCTAATTTCCTCCAAATAAATTTGATTTTTTTGAGTTGGAATAAATTTTCACCTTATTTGGATTGTTAATGAAGTCAAAACATTTGATTTTGAAACATTACGACTTTCTCCTGTTACTGAACTTTACTGAAATAGGAAAAATCGAACACTTTTGCGGTGTTGTTCTTATAAAGCACGTTTGCTCATATAATGATATTGACTTACTAATGGAAAAGTAGTTCAATCCAATGTGTATGAAAAATAAAACAAATGGAAAAAAATTGTTTTGTGTATAGAGTTTTTTTAAAGTATGGCCAACACAAAACGGTTGGTTGGGAAATGTTTACGCGGGCCGAAGTATTCATTTTTGTGAAGTTAAAGGAATTTGAGGGTTTCAAATAGCAAGCCATCTTTTGTAGCATGATTGGGCTTGATTGTTTCAACGGGAAGTGTAGTTGTTAAAAATACTGATAAAGAAAAGCAGGTTTTTCTTTGTTTTCAGACATGTTTCAAACACATTCGAAACACGGTCACTAGGCAAAGCAAACTTAAAAGAAAACTTAAAAGTTTGCGCACAAAATTTGAGCAAGCACACTTTTTGAACTGTGAAAACTTCTAAATCGCGATTTCTCAACAACTTTGGACACAACACCTTTCCTCTAAGACACAGAATTTCTTACGTAGATCCAAATTCTCTGAAATTCTAGGAGTTGTTGAAAAAGAAAGAGTGTGCTTGCATGATTTCAGTAAAAGACTCCATGAAGAACTCCTGTCACCCCATTTCGCGTAACTCAATTTGACAACTTTAATTTGACGATTTTGATCGATTTTGATTGACTTTCATTAGCATGTTTTTGAAGTCACAACACCCTTGAATCTTCATGAAAATTTAGAAAGTACATAACATTATTAACCTTTGCTGAGGGTTCCCTTTTGCTCCCCCAATACGAGGGTCCCCTAGCAAATGGCATTACTTGCCTCTCTGGCCCTCACCAATTGTATCTCTTGATCTATAACTAAAATCTCCCCCAAAGTATATGGAGGGAATATCCCCCCATTGCTAAGGGGAGGAATATAACCTAGTTAACAATGTTATGTAGTGAAAATTTGAACTAACTTCTTGTCAATTCAAGAGTTACGTTTGCAAACTATATGGCAAAAACTTTGAATGCACTAAAAGGGTCATTTACATATGGCAGAGCACATGTGCTATGTTAACCCCTGAAGGGCCTGAACACCCTTTGTGGCTGTAATGTGTTGTTTTGCTAGTATTCAGGGGATGTCAAGGCATTTTCAGACTTTTGTGTACATTGACCACTTGTAGGAAATTCCAAGCCAGATGTGATCATGCATTTTTTTTGAGAAGAGACCTTGTCAAATTCCGCAGGTTGAGGTTTGTATCCGCACTTGCATACGGTTTAGGTACGTTACTTGATTTCTACGTCGATGAGGCCACCCTGCCTCCACAACAACACAAGCCGTACCAGACACGTGGCTGTATTGCAAAATTGCATGGCTCATCTCTAGGTGGCTCAATGCCTATTAAAGTCGCCTAAACCATGTGTATCCCGGTCCGCTACGGATACGTACCTGTATCTTGGAGGCCCAAGGGCCCTTCAGGGGTTAAAGAGATAACAACAGCCTTCACAAAATATCTCCAGATTTAGCAAAACTTACTCTACAGTGGTTTGTTTTGCCAAAAAAAAATGTGAAAAGAAATATTGAACACCAATATCAATTTAAATTTCTTGAACCTATCTAATAGCCGGTTTCCGTTGGCAGTGGAAAGAAAAACCTTTGGAATCTTCAAGCAACTTATATTTCAAAAAGCAAGCTTTAGTCAAGGGTCTAGGTGTTCCAAGTTTGTAATCAACTTTTATAAGAGTTGGAGGTTGGAGGTCCAAGCCTAGACCCCTCTTGTCCCCTCGCCTACCCCCTCGCCTACCCCCCAATGGAAACATGCCCTAAGGTAGGCATACCCAAAACTGACCATGTGCCTAATGGGGTCACTATGTACACAAGGTGGTTATTTAGAACTCAAATCTAGGTACTCCATAATTAGCTTATTTTTTGTGTCAAAAATAAGCTAATTATGGAGTACCTAGATTTGAGTTCTAAATAACCACCTTGTGTACATAGTGACCCCATTAGGCACATGGTTGGTTCTAGTTATGCCTATCTTACCAATGTTTAATTTCAAAGAGTGCTAGCATCCACCCAAAATGTGGACAAATCTTTACAATACACAAGAATTGCTTTCTAAGCATACTTTGATACAAGGTAGGACCATCCAATACCAATAGCTCATCTAATGGCGTCTCTCTTAGGTGGTCATTCTAGAACTTAAATCTTGATATACCATAAATAGCTATTATTACTAACCCAAATGATAACCTATCAATGGTGTATTGAAATTTAAGTTCCAAGGTAGCCACTCTAAACCTGCCAAACGAAATTGGCTTCATATGTAGTATGCAAAGGGTTGGGATGAATTGACCCCTCATTGCCCCCACCTAGATGAATAAGGTTGGGAGCTTGGTCAATAGCTTTATGAGTCTATGGGGGCCAAAGCAAAAAAGCTTTGCTTTTCACATTTTTTTATTTTTTATTTTTATGTTTAAAAATTTATCTTGACAAGACTAAGTTTAGAAACTTTGAGTTCACATTTGAATTCAAAAATCCTAATTTAGTTGAGAACCCAACAAAAGGTACAATTGAACATTACCAAAATACAAGAGAAATTTATTACTTTTATTCTTACCTGTAAAATTGCACAAAATTTTCACCTTGACCCAAAAACATGGATGTGTAATGGAGAGAGGACCAAGGCTCCATTCATCCAAATGGGGGGCAATGACGAGATTGGCTCACCAACCCTGCACGGCAGCAACGTTTGGGGAATTGTTGAATTCACCAACTAAAATCTGACCTTTATTTTTTACAAGATTGCACCGCATATCTTCTATATTTGTAATGTATTATGTTATAATTAGTTTTAAAAAGAAAGATTTGACCGGTTTTTTAACTTTCAAATTCAACAAACTATTTTGCAATTGGAACCAGCTAACAATACACTAAATGCCAGTACTCCCCGCACATTGCTTGGGAGGGTGGGATTTGCTGGTTTGCGAAAGCGCCTTCTTCTTTTTGGGCACAAAATCGCTTACTCACTGGCTTCCTCAAGGTCTATTCTTATTGAAACATTGAATACGTTTAGGTGAAAAGAATTTTGTTTGTTTCCATGACATGGGTGTAACAACGTGGCTTTAAAATACGTCTCACAAATGTGTGGGAGAATGCATCAAGAAATCACGTTCTCTCAATGGCGCATTTCCCTAATTCAAGCAACCAATGGGATGGTTCCATATGATCTCAAGAGATGGGAATAGTCATGTAGGACCTTGCAAGTGGGGCGGTTTTGAAGCTTTCTTGTGCTCTTAGTTCTTATTGATGTTTTTTATTCATATTCATTCCTTTCAAGCTTCTTACAAATGAGAATGAAATTTTTGGCTGCTCATTCATAACATTCAGTAGCCTGAAGAGAGGTTGCCTTTCCCTCTCTTCAAGTATCATCCACGAACTTCATCATGATACCAAAAAGAAAAGAAAAATTTAAAAAAAAAATTAAATTAAATTTTTTTAATTTTGTAATTTTCTGACATGGTTGACCCCAACATCGACGTATGTGCACTAAATTGAGCCTCTTTTTCATAAACTCTTTGATAAATTCAGCCATGTGTCCTCTTAGCTACTGATGGGTGTGAAATATTCCACACCCTTTCATCCAACAAGATGAAAGAGTGTGGAATATTCCACACTCTTCATCTGGAGGGAGGGCAAGCATAATGAGTGCTATTGAATGTTATGTTTAAAACAAGGTTAAAGACAAATGGAACAACCAATGAACGTGCCAATGAAAATAAGGCATTAGTCAATCCCCTCTCCAAGATGGTTTGGTTCATAGCACATATGTTGATGCGGGACCAATGTGCAAAAATTCAAAATTTTCTTCAAATAAAGGGTAAAAGTATTACACTTCTTCCTATTTTGGTGTTGTTCAATGAAATCCTCCTTTATAATTCTAGACTAAAGCAGGGTCTCTAAATCCAAATGTGAATTCAAAATTCCCTAATTCAATCTCCCAATCTTATTTATATAATAGAATACAATTTCTTTTAATTGGGTAGTTGGGCAAGCAAAGTATGATTTAAAAATTTGTGATTGGCCAAGGGGCAAAGCAAATTTTTTGAGATTGGCCGAGGGCCAAGGGGCAAAGTGATGAACATGGGCGTTGCGTGTGAAAGGACATCTTTGGTGGAACCCATTAAATCTTTTTCCAATTTGAATTTGAAATTCACATATAAAGGGGTGGGAAGGGAGATGAAGAGGCAAATTGATTTGAATCTAAAATTGAATTTGTTTGAGTTTAAATTATCCCATGGAATATTTTTTGTGAACATGGGGTGGCATGAGAGGATGGCATGGGGATGGCATGCGGGACATGGAGGGCATGACCCCGTTGGTACAACAAATGTGTAGGGTGTACTAGTAATATATATCTAGACTCTTAATCTTCCACAACGGATAAAAAACCAAAGCTTTTCCACCTTGACCCCACATCAATATGTGCAATGAATTGAGCCCTAAGACAAGTTGGAGTTATATGACATGCTGTTTTGTGGTGTCAAGGTGACAAAAGCTCAAAACTTTTTACAAACCAAAGTAAAAGAAATTAATTGTCCCTTATTTTGACATTATTAAGTGGTATCCTCCTTTGCGATTATACACAAAATCAAGTTTTTTAAATCTGAATGGG
The DNA here is from genome assembly GCA_963920765.1 of Ulota crispa. Taxonomy (NCBI): domain Eukaryota; kingdom Viridiplantae; phylum Streptophyta; class Bryopsida; order Orthotrichales; family Orthotrichaceae; genus Ulota; species Ulota crispa. The sequence continues at coordinate 13,980,071 of OY987247.1, read as the reverse complement.
AATTCAAAATTCTCAAATTCAATCTCTTGTCTGGCTGATGAAAATGTTGAATTTTTCTATCCGACCACCACAAAACGGCATGTCATCTAACCTGAACCTTCAAGACGAACTTCAGACTAACGTCATGCCTATCGACACCTGTCGACATCTGGTCCCTCCACGTGATAGTCCAACAGTTGACTTGTACTAACACTATTGCAAGTTCGGTTGCTCGTACTCATTTATAGCATTGACCAGTTTCCAATGTACCTGTACATTAGATAGTGCATTTAGGTTGCTTACTTGCTCCACCATAACTTCTCTAAATTTTAAACTAATTAAATCTTGTTAACGTTGCAGTAATCTTGGTTCATAATTGCTGCAGTACACAATTTTGAAAGGGCTTGACAACACCAACAACAAAGTTACAGAAAAATAAACTAATAGCGTCCAAGTCAATGTGAAATACTACTATTTGGAGAGTTGCATGAATCTCCCAAGTGGCCCATCTAGAGAGTTGCATGGGCCTCTCAATTGGCGATGAGTTGTGAGGTAACTTTTCAATATAAGAAAATCTAATTGTTAACCCCAAAGCGTCCCAGCGGCCCAAATCTAGCCTTTCCATATTCAACAGTTTGTTGTCTTTGACCGTTATAGTATATTGATCCATGCAATGAAAACTTACCAAAATTTTTATACATGTGCAGACCCTAAGCCTTGTGCAATATCATTGGCTAACTCTTCTAGATGTTGTTTTTGAACTTGCGGTGCCATATTATTTGCAATGAGGTCCAACATGCTATGAATTTGGGCTAGGCGCTTAGGGGTTAAAGGCATCTCCACCAATGGCTCAAACACGCTCAAAGTGGATGAAAAGTGTTCAAGCCCCTCTCAAAACCCCCTCAAGACACTTTATCCTATCATGTCTAGCAAGGGCCCTTCAAGCCACTATTCATTCACTATTCACCCTAAGTTTAGTGAGCTTATCCTCTACTTTCCTTGATAAGTGGTCAACTGCTTATTTATGGGATGTGATGGAGTGTGAGGCCACCTTTTTGAAAAGCATGGGTGGAGATCAAAGGGTTTGAGGGCCGGCCAAAACAGATGAAATACTTTTAAAGTGACTGAACCAGTGAACTAGTGTTCAGGAAATTTTTTGGCCTTCACCAGCTAAAAACCGACATTTTTTGTATTCAACTGGTTTTCATTTGTCGGATATTTTTCTAAATTTACTGTATTTAAATGTTTTAGTAAAATTAACCGATTCCTTTGTTAACAATTTCAAAATGCATCCAGTTTTTTTCCCAACTCCACCTGTTAACAATGAACTAGCAGCCGAATTTTCCAGCACATTGCGGTGGAGTTGCTCTAAGGCCGGTCACAGCGTGAGCTGCATTCCAGTAGACATAGCAGTACTAGAAAGCGACCTTTTTTGTGTGCCATTTCAGTCTTTTGGTCGCTATCTTGCTCCCCCTTCCTCAAACTTATAACTTAGAAAAAAAGACTCAGTGTCATGGACTTTGTTGACATTTCGGTAGAAGTAGCACAATAGCAATGCAAAGCAAAAAATCTGTAGAGAAGCTGTTCCATAAAGCTTTCGACATTGCACACTTGTCCTCCCCCCGCCCTTCTTCCCAGGACGAGTTTCAAATCCTATGTATGTTCGTTTTAGCTCCCCCCTCTCCAAGACAAGTTTCTAATCCTGTGTATGTTCGTTTCAGCTCCCTTCCCCAGACGAGTTTCCAAATCCCGTGTATACTGGTTTCAGCTGTCGACTACTTTGCCTCCTACCCCCCCACACCCCCACCGATTGGGTTTCCCCGTGGAATACTTCAGTAGAACTAACGTAGCAGTAATCTCCAGCTTTAGTGAAGGTCGGATCCTGTGTATGTTCGTTTTAGCTCCCCCCTCCCAAGACGAGTTTTCAAATCTTATGTACTTACTATATATATGTTGGTTTTAGCTGTCGACTACTTTGCCTCCCCTCCACCGATTTTGTTTCAGTGAGGAATATTTCAGTAGAACTAACGGAGCAGTAATCTCCAGCCTCTAGTGAAGGTCAGTCTTTTTTCTCGTGTGACACTTCAGAGTATACCTCGCTCGATCCCCCCCCTCAAGGAAGAAGGCTCAGTTCATTTCTCCAACTATTAGTAATTTTGATTCTTTGCAGTGTAATACCTTCAACCAATCGGCGTTTTGATTCTCGGTGGTGCAATAATGGGCTGGAAGGAGGATCTGTCACTGCTACTGCCACTACAACGACGGACATTACGATGCGCGTTGCTGCTGCTCTGCTTGTGCGTCGCTATGGTCGCACATTGTGAGGAAAACGTGGGAGGCGGCGGTGGATACAGAGTGACCACCATCAGGGAGCTCCGTGACGGCACGGGGATCGTGGCGCACCTCGACCTCATCGGAGAAGGCTCGGAGCGTTACGGCACGGACGTGACGCAGCTGCAAGTCACAACGCGTTACGAACGCGACAGCGTGGTGCACGTCCACATCACCGACGCGAGCTTGCCGCGGTGGGAAGTACCGCAGTCGGTGATCCGGCGCCCCAGCATGAAAAACACCATATCAGGTAAATTGGGGAAAAACATAGGGACCATTTTGTACTCCAGGGGTTTTTTTTTTGTTTTGTTTTCTTACCAATGGCTGTGTGGCATCCTTTGAAAATGGTTTGTAGCTTGTTGGCTTCATTCCTATTTTTGGTTGTTGGAGGTGGCCTCTATGCATAGATTTTTGCAGCATCATGGTTGTTAATAGTGAAGCTAAGCAGAAGTTGACACAATCAACTTTTTTTTGATAGTGCTTTTGGATTTACTTCATCATAAAAGGATGGCATCAATTCTTAGTTTGATAAGAATTTTATGAAGGCGTAGGGTGCAATGCAATTTTCATTATTGTAATTTGGCATCTTTTGAAAAAAATTCCCCCTTTTTTTCTCTAGGCTTGAAGTTCACATTTTTTATTGAGGCAATTGGGCCTTAAATTGCCCAAAAAAACCTTGGCCTTAACCCTTGAACGTCCATAGGGCATAGTAGATATGTTGTCATGAAATTAGCATTTATCATCTTCCAGTTTAAAAAAAAATTTGAGATCCCAAATATAGCTCACTAAGATTGCATTAATCAACATTTTGATTTCTTTCTTTGTTGATCTCAAATGTAGTAGTAAAAGTGTGGATCCATTCCAAACACACACAAAATACCTTGTATTGTATTAGTCACAACCTGACACACTTAGTTGTTTAAGAGGTAGTCCCACATACAATAAACATAGGCATAGCTAACAGCTCAAAGTTGTTGTAATTATCTGAAGTTCTTGGAGGCTCTATTGTACAAGAAAGTGCATGCTTGTGTTGTTATATTATGCTGAAATGTACATAATAGCAAAAAAAGTGAAAAGTCCTATAATGTACTGTTTTTCCCAATCTAAATATGGTGTTTGAAATCTCTAGAAACCTCGCCTCCATCAACCCCACCAACAACAACAGAAGACGATGCCTGGCGTGAGGTTTTGGCATCATGGCCACATCCACTGCTACTCAAGTACACAGTCGATCCCTTCGGCTTCTCCATAACAAGACGGTTTGATAATGAGGTATTGTTTAACACTCTCGGTGAGGAATTTGATAGCTTGGTATTCAAGGATCAGTATTTGGAGATTTCAACCCGAGTGCCGGAGAGTGCTCACTTGTATGGCCTTGGGGAAGCCACCCGCGCTGAGGGGCTGCGTCTCCAGCCAAACAAGACATTCACGCTTTGGGCGACTGATGTTGCGAGCTGGCTCACGAACGTCCCGCTCTACAGCAGCTACCCTTTCATCATGGACATGCGGGAGAGCTCGATGGCGCATGGCGTGCTCCTGCTCAACAGCAACGGCATGGACATCAGGTTTGTTGGAAAATTCAGACCAGAAAATCTCTACGCCAATCTTTGCAATTTTGTTTGAGTTGAGCAAAAACGATGTAAGGTAGGAGCACCCTATACTACAAACAATGTACCTAATGGCGTCACTCTCTACATGTAAGGTAGGAGCATTTGATAGTAATAGTACTTGATGGCGTCACTCTCTACATGCAAGGTAGGAGCACCCAATAACAACATGGTATCTGATGGCGTCACTCTTTACACAAGGTGATCATTTTAAAATTTAAATTGAGGTACACCATAGATAGCTTATCATTTTGGTCAAACAACAATAAAGGTATCTATGGTGTACCTAGATTTAAGTTTTAGAATGACCACATTGTGTAGAGAGTGACATTGTTAGGTACATAGGTACATTGTTGATATTGGGTGCTTCTACCTTACGAGCTAGGGCCACTTCAAATTGGGAAGTGGGCAAAATTTAAGAACGTAATGTGGGAGGGTTTTGTTTAGTGGAGCTTTTAGGAATGTCTCATTGGCTTGGTGAGAGGTTCAACTTTGTCTAGTGGAACTTTCATAATGAAATAGATAACCACAAGGTGTTAATGTCATGTCATCACACACTCTAACCAAAGTTGAAGAGGGATTCACTTGTAGTGAACAAGATTTGGGGGTCACCTCCCAAGAGAACCCCAATTTTTCCCCATTGTACAAAACACTTAAGTAGAAACGAACCTATAACTCCGTTGGACGTCTATCTGATTCCTAGTGTGAAACTTTCCACCTAATGGGCAACATCAATGATGATGACACGACAGTTTCCCACCAAATGAAGGTGAAGCATTTTGTCCACTAGGACGTCCACTTCAGGTCTGAACCGGCTCGTATGTTTCAGACTATGACAAGAGCAAATCTAGAACGCCAGTTTGTGATTTCTGAAATATTTCCGCATACTGATTCAGGTACGAGAAGAGCTTCGTCACTTACAAAGTCATCGGCGGAGTCTTAGACTTCTACTTCTTCGCCGGGCCGTCACCGTTAACGGTCATCGATCAGTTGACACAGCTGGTGGGTCGCCCGGCGGCGTTTCCATACTGGGCACTGGGATTCCATCAAGCAAAATTCGGCTACAAGAACGTGGAGGAGCTGGAGCAAGTCACAAGGCAGTACAAAAACGCAAACCTGCCCATGGAATCCATGTCAGTAGACATCGACCACATGCACAACTTCAAGGACTTCACATTAGACCCAGAAACGTATCCGGAAGAAAAACTGCGCCCTTACGTGGACAATCTCCACTCCCACCACCAGAAGTTCATCATGATCTTAGACCCGAACGTGAAAATCGACGAGACATACAAAACGTACGTCCGGGGAAGCAAGAAAGACGTATTTCTTCGCAACGGGAGTGACCCCGAGAGCCGGTACATTGCGCAAGTGTGGTCAGGCGCGAGCAACATCCCTGATTTCCTCCACCCAAACGCACAGCGATGGTGGACGGCAGAGGTTCAAGATTTTCATACCCTGATCCCGTTTGACGGGCTATGGCTGGACATGAACGAGCCTGCAAATTTCTGCGCAGGACCCAACTGCTACTACGAACCCAACGCGGTGTGTCCCGAGGTGAAATGGAAGTGTTGCATGGTTTGTGACAACAGCAAGTCACGGTTAAGTCGATGGGATGACCCTCCTTACGCCATCAACAACTTCGGTGACAAGCGGGGATTGTATGAGAAAACCGTGTCGTTAAACACGCTTCACCACGACGGGGCGAGGATGTACGACACGCACAACATTTACGGGACGACGGAGGCGCTGGTGATGCACCAGGCGTTGAAGGACGTCGTGACAGCGACGCGGCCGTTCGTGTTGTCGCGTTCCTGCTTCTTCGGCGCGGGCTCCGTCGCGGCGCACTGGACGGGTGACAACGCCGCCACGTGGAGCGAGCTTGAAAACTCCGTCGTGGCGGTGATGAGCTCGGGGTTCTTCGGCATGCCGATGGTGGGCGCGGACATCTGCGGGTTCCATGGCGATACAACAGAAGAGCTCTGTCAACGTTGGATTTTAGTGGGCGCGTTTTACCCGTTCTCACGCTCGCATTCGAACAACCTGGCAAAGAATCAAGAGCTTTACCTTTGGGAATCGGTGAGTAAAGCGGGGAAGAGAATCTTACACTGGCGGTATCGCCTGCTGCCGTTCTGGTACACGCTCTTGTACGAAGCTCACACCACGGGCGCGCCGTACGTGAGACCTTTGTTCTTCACCTTTCCTCAAGACAGGCAGACGTGGAGTATTAATCACCAGTTCATGATCGGGGACGCCATTCTCGTCTCGCCCGTGTTGAAGGAGAATACCACCTCCGTGCGCGCTTACTTCCCCCGCGGCGTCTGGCACGACCTCTTTGGAGTGGCGCCGCCCATTCAAGCTGGTGACGTGGCTGTCTGGGAGGATCTGGCAACGCCCATGGATAAGATCAATGTACACGTCCGCGGGGGATCCATCGTCCCCTTGCAAGAGTTCGCCATGACCACCACGGAAGCGCGTACCACGCCCTTCACGCTGATTGTCGCCTTCGAGCGCGCGCCGGAGCATTTGGAGTTGCCTTCTTGCGAAGCGGATCGAGAGTACGCGTTCGGCCATCTTTACGTTGATGATGATAGTCACGTCGACATGGAGCTCGTTGCAGGCCGGGCAAGTTATGTTAAGTTCGAGGCGACAAGGATTGGTACCTCGTACACGTTAAAATCGTCTGTGAATGAGTCGACGTATGCAGCAAATGCTGGCTTCGTTGTGGACGTCGTTAAGGTGCTGGGGATGCGGGACGCTCCGCAACTTGTGTACGTCAATGGTCGAGCTGCGTCACGCGTTGGGGTGAAGTTGCACGCTGGGGGCAATGCCGTTGAGCTTACGGGAATTAACCATCCTCTCGGTGCAAATATGGACATGGCCTGGTCAACTGCGTCGGCCGTTCCAGAAAAGCTGATGTTTTGCGAAAGCTGATTTGGTGATGTATCAAAACCCTCCATTGCCATGCAAAACCCCTTGAATCCTGCTGAATCACCCCCTGCCGTCCCGTTCTCAGTCTATAGCGGACTGCACTACTCGACAGAAAGATGGTGTACAAAAATTGAAAAGAGACGCTTAGTTCCGAACAAATCGTATTAGACACCACATTTGGGATCCCGGTTCCCACAGTAAAGCAGTTCAATCGCCGTCCATCCATACAGGCAAGAGTCAGATCCAACAATCCGAAAGCGCAGAAAAACGAGCTACCACAACGAAACTCACAGATGTCCATTGCCAAAATTGTGCTATGTATAATGAAACATTCGAGGGTAAAGACACATTGCAACAATTGCTTACTATCAAATAGTCATACGAATCTGAAAAAGACGTCCGCTACGAAACAGAGTTGTCTGTGGCACCAAACCCCCTCCCAACTCGACTGCTTGAAACTCAATCTCCTGTATTATTACAATTCAAAGAAAAAAAATAGTACATCCATTTTACTACCCGATCCTTCTGGGTTGATACATCTGTACCACCGAGTCACCGTCTCCCCTAAAAGGTCATCACGATGCCGTCGTGGATCCGTGCCTTCTGGTTCTGGGCCACGCATTCCGAGATCCACATCAGGTTCCTCGTCTCCTGCTCCCGCAACCTCATGTACGCGAAGAACACCGCGTAGTGGAACTGCAACACCACACAACACCGCCCGTGTTAAACGTGACATCCACAAAAATACAATACAGTAGCAGGTTACCATCACGAACTTCGCCCATCACAACCAGAATCTTCTACAAAACACAAACTCTAGGGACCCCGCATGCGAACTGCTTCCATGCTCATCCAGGACGACCACGCACACCATCCACTCCACCGCTTCGAACATCTTTCCGACATGGCCTGGGACCGGGATAGCCAAGGCTCACCTGCTGCTCGAACGACTGCGTCAGCCTCTTCACCTCCTCTTCGTAGAATGCCTTGTCCAGCATCTGACTCTCTCCGAAAGACAGCTTTGCGAATATTGCCTGGTACGGAGGGTACTTCTCCATGGCTCCTCGGACCTGCCTCCAATCCCACCCGATACAACCCGTCAGCACACCCGGAAAGGAAACGCGGCATCTTCTTCTCGTCCTGCCGAACGGCCTCGGCCAAACAACACTGTCTAAGGTTTCCAATCTCGCAAAACAATATCACAGCCAAGCTGCGACCGGAATACACCACCCGACACTCCAATACATCCACACCCACTGTCGACCTCGTGGTCAACACCCACCACGCTAGCCACTCCGGCATCCGTCCATCACCGCTGCCTCCAACGGTCAACGCCCCTAAGCCACAAACTGGAACGACTTCGAAACCCTGCCACACTCTTCACTCTACCGAGAGTGCGTTCCAAAACAAGGTGCGTGCCGCACACGACAACATCACCACCACCGAAGTAGATGGTGTTCTCCGATAAACCCTAAACGGACGAACGCAACATCATCCGTGCCATAGAAACACCGCCCCAAACAGAGCGGCAAACGCTAGATACCACGAAACCGTGCCAAACATCCGCGACACCGTACGGAAAAGGCCACGCACCGCGTCGAAATCGTCGCACGCTGCCAGCTCTTCCTGCCCGTATGGGTACCTGCCAATCACCATCCATACACATCAGCCTCGTCTCCGCCGCTGCCGACAACCAACACAAGCCGACCCACCCCCCTCCACATCCTGCAACATCCCACTGTCCCACAACACAGCACCGCATTTCGGATCCACTCACAATCCACCGAACTTCGAGTACAGCTTCCGCCGATCGTCGCGCGTCAGCTCCGTCCCGATGCTGCGCACATCCACACACCCTCACGCGTTACCTCACCACCGCCATACATCCAAAGCTCCCACCTCCCATCACCACCTCCCCAACTCTACCCTCCAGCCGAACACCACACTGCACAAACCGACAGACCATCCGCAGGTCCACGCAGGCATGCACCCGCCACGCCCACCCACATCCACCGCTCACCTGTTGATGGTGATGTTCACGGCGCGCCGATCCGCCTCGAAGGCCAGCAGATCGCACATGATCGTCGACGTTGCGCCTCCCAGTTTCTGCGCCCCGCCCACCACCACAGCAAGCAAGCGCCCTCAGCATACACGATTCCTTCCGACCGCACAACGCCATCGCTCCAGCTCAACCGCGTCCCCCACAAATGCCACACCACATCCACCACACCCGACTCACAAGCCCACCGCTCATCCAAGAAGACAGCCTCCCAAAAAGCCAAGAAAAACCTACACACTGCCATAACCACACACGTTGCACAATCCTCGTACCTGACAAAACCTGTAGAAGTCCTCCAGGTACGCTTTGTACAAAGTGTTCCGCATGATCTCTATGTTCATGTCGTCCAAGTCCTGCACATTCTCACCGCGCTTCTCAGATACTGCTTTCCAACCCCCGCCCCTCTCCGCTCCAGCTCGCTTCCCAGAACCCCTCAACTGCCCCACATCCCCCATCCTCATCCCATCTCCCCAGCCCCGCCATCCCTCCAGCTCCCCTCCTCGGCCAACACAACCCCTCGCGGCTTCCCGCAAAACATCACAACCACTTCCACCCATCTCCAATCTCCAAAATGCACCACCATCCCGCTTACCTCCGACGTGATGCACTCCGAAAAATACGGAGCCAACGGCGTGTCCACCAGCACCAGCCGATACAGCTCCCGCATGTTCTGCGCCACCGCCAGCGTGGCAATGCTGCACCACACCAACCACCCCCTCAGCCATCGCCCCAACAACGAATCGTACCCCCTCGCCTCACTCGCTCCGCTCCAACAACTCATCACAATCCACGATTCATCCCGCCCGCAAGCTTCTGATCACGGTGCCACCTACCACTCCGCCCACCGCCAAGTCAAGCGACCGACTGGCACCATTGCCTCCAGAAAAAACCGCAACTAAACCCCACCACGATCCCTACTTCCTGCTCTAAACAAAACCTGCTCGAACCCCCCCCCCCCCCCCCAACCCCCGCGTCCCCGATCGCGACTCCCGCCCGGGAATCCACGGTGCACCACACCCTCACGTACCTGTCAAACAGCCCCAGAGGATGGCACTTCTCCAAAAGCTCGTGCACGTCCCTCTCGTGCAACGTCCCCGTCACGATCAGCACCACGTTGTCGATCATGTGCCCGTACCTGCCACATCCATCCCGGCGTCAGCCGCATCAGTCCACACGCCTGCCGCACCGCTCCCCTTCCCAAAGACGATCCCACCTTCGCACAACATGCCACGGCTCATTCCCCCACGGTTCCAGAACGGACATCAGTCACGGACGGCTTTCGCTACTGAATTCGCACCGGACCGCCGTCCGCGCCCGGTGCCGCAGCGTCCCCGGCGAGCGCGACGCTCTGCACTGCCATCACCTTCAAATGGCAACCCCGGGACCAATGCATCGGCACTCACGTGATGTACTCCAGAAACGTCGACAGCGGCTCCGTCGCCTGCGTCAGCATGTGGTTGTACTCGTCCACCAGCTTCTGCGTGCACTTCTCCACGATCGTCGCCGTGTGGAGAGGCGACGGTTCTGCACACAGTGCACCATCCGGTGAATTGCGCATTCCGGGTTCCCCGACGACCAATACAACACACTCCTCTACTTTGCAAATCGTCCCAATTCCCCCGGATCCCCGCACACGAGCACCGGCCAAGAGTGCCGACCGTCTCCTGACCACCGTCACCGGACCTAAACGACACCTCCGGGCTAGGGCACCTCCAAAAACGCCGAGCAAGGCAGGACGGGAAACACACACCGGCGACGCCAACTCAACCGAGCTGTCGCGGAAGGAATAACGGGATTATAACAACAACACGCTCGAGACAACTCGAGTCCATCCAGCACGTCTCCCGACTCGTCAATCCGACCCCTGACAAACCGCCGCTGCTCAGAAAGCGCGAACAAACCCCGCATAGGGACGCGACCCGAACCACTGCGACGAGGGGAAGCGAACGACCTACCGTTGGCCAAGTAAGGGCCGTAATCCGTGGCGCCCAGGTGCATCTTGATGTCGTCCAGCGTCTCGCACTGACACAGATTGTTGTAATCCGCGGACGTGAGCAGCCCCGATCGGTATCCCCGCACGATGGCCTCCAGATACCCGCCATCCACGTTGAAATTCAGCGCCTCCAGCCCGTACATCGACATGCTTGCTGCCAACGAACCACGCCCGCAGAGTTTCGTGCCCTAATCGATTCCCGAACCAGGAATCGCCACTTCAAAAGTCCGCCAAATCGTTCAATCCAAATCCTAGCACTTTCCGGTTGTTCGCGCTCCGCAGTGAGGTACGGTAAGAATCGGAGAATCACCGTCTCCGAGAAGAAAACCGAACTGGCCGCAGAGGTTCCGCTGCCGACGATCTGCCGAGCAGCCACTACAGGATGGCCGAGCTCATTTGCTTCGGAGACACTTGGGCTTTCTCCTGTGCACCGAGAATGGGACACACCCGCTAGTGATACCCACTACGAATACCCGCCTCTGATACCCGCCACTTATACCCGCTTATTATTCTGCTTGGAATACCCGGAAGGTATTGATTGAGATACGCCTGCGATAACTACGTCTATTTGTTTTCACTTAACATGTACGGCAGGCAGGTCGGGGTGAACTGACCCAGTGAACTGACGACCCCTCGTTGCCCCCACCTGGACGAATGGGGATGAGCGAAGCTCATTCCCGCAGCTCGTTCCCCGGTACGTTCCCTGCACGTAGGTACAACTTGAGGCTTCTGCAGCTTTCCACATTCGTTAGGGGCTTGAAACATAAAATCTAGCCTTTGAACTTCTCATCTCACAAGATCTCCCCTCATCAGAGAATTGTTTTTGTTCCCTTGCACGCGCAAAGTTTGAGACACCCATGAGTTTGCAAAAGTTCTTGCGAAAGAAGTTTTGGGGTTTGAGGACGCAGGTGCATGAGCCCGGGGAAACCAAGAAAGTGAGTTTTTGAAATTCACTCCTCATGTGAATCACGTTAGGAGTGAAGTCCAGAGGTGAGTCACGTCACGATTCACTAGTGAATTTACAGAGGTGAATCGCGACGTGAGTCACTTGAAAAAGTTTAAGTTTGAAGCCCCTTATTATCTTCATTCCCTTGTTTTTGCACCTTGTTCTCTCCATTGTTTGTGATTTGCAGTGTTGTTGTTCATGGAATACGAGTTGGTGAATTTGAGGTGGCTTGTGCAAGATTGAGCTAATCTATGTGTTACTTTTAATCAAAAGAATTAGTAGTTGCACTAATCTTGTATATTGCGTCGGCTAGTCAAGAGTGAGAGAACCCTTCTTGTAATTTTTTGTTCTTAGATTTGGTTTTGTTATTTTCCTTCTATGGCAAGACTCCTTTGTTGATGATTTATCTCTAGGCGTTCTTCAAAGGCTTTGCAATTCTTACACTAAACACTATTAATGCTGCAAAAAAACCCTTATCAATTAGTCTTGCTTGTCATTAACGCATTAGCAAGTGAAGCAACAAAATATGCTTGTACTTTTTAATGACTTCTAATGCAATTAATAATTTTTGGTACTAATGCAATTAGTTCTTTGATGATACTAGGAATGAATTCTTTTGGAATTGTTTTTTTTGCACCTAAGACCAACAAAAAAATGTTTCAGCAATAGGAGTCTCACATCTTTTAGTTGTCCTTTTTTTAATTTTAGGAATAGCTAGTACCTCTAGCATGTACCAGATTTTAACCAAATAGCAAAGGTAGCTTGTTCATTTTAATCAAAATTTTGAGTTTGTATTTTACAATTGAAAGTAGGATCAAGTTTCTAATTGTTGGAATGACTATGCTCAATCTTTTGTTATATTGTAGCAAAGATTTTAGTGTTTTGCTTATTAACAAATTGCTTGCATCAACTAAGTCTTAAGCCTTAACCCCTAAAGGACCAATTGTCCCCTCGGGGGACAAGTGGCACTTTGGGCATGTACCTTTAGATAAGTTGTTTTTTGTAATTTTTTGAAACTTTTATTGAAGGTGGGGAATTCAAAGACCTACATAGGCATCTAATTTTTTTTTTCATTTTGACACTTGACAAAGAAGTTATGCATAAATTTATGAAAATTTGGGGAGGACTACCAGGCCAAGCAGCCCAAAAAACCTCTTTAAAATTCACAATTTTTTAAAATAAAAATTTGAAATTAGTTATTTAGATTTTTATTATACGTGAGAAGCTTTGGATTATTCAATTTCAATCAATGAGATAAAATTTATGAAGAGTTTTTGTTTGTGGGCAGTTATGGATTTCTACTCTTAAATTAACTTTGCAATCTTTTATTTTACTCGATTTTCAATATTTTGGAAAAAATATTAAACCAAAGGAAGTAGAATGTTTATTACAACATTATAGTCTTTGGGATTTGTATTTTTCATTTCAATAATTAAATTCTTAACAGAATTGTGTTTTGACTTCTTCTCTACTTCTTTTTACTTACTATTTTGTTTCCAGGTGTTGTATAGTTCCAATTGACTTGAAAACTCTCCCACATATACCTAACTTGATCTCCTACATGGAAAAAAATAAAAGCTCAACTTTGGGTAGAGCAATTTTTTTCATATAAAGGTTGTCAAAGGTTTTGAAATTACAAACAGCAGGAAAAAACTTTTCTTTCTCATTTCATATATAATATCTCCCTCCCATCTATCTAGAATGACCTGATTTTTTTCTCACAAGTACCTCTTCTAGTCTAAGGTAAGATCTTACGGTTGGATTTTTTTTAAAATACAAAAAAAACATCCTTCATACTCATCCGCTAGAAGTGGAAGTTTTTAGTGATTTTGGCCAAAAAAAGGGCTTGAAGAACCAAGCCCCCCTTTATATTTTGTAGAATTCACTACAAATTGTCACTTCTAGGAGAATGAGTAAAAACCCAAGATTTTTTCTTTAAAAAAAATCCAACCATAGGATCTTGCCCAAGGTTACAAAAGGTACTTGTGTAAGACAAATCAACTCCTTTTAGATGAAGAAGAGTGAGATATTGACCTCCAAAATAGTGTTGCCCAAATTTTTCATAGGCCTTTGACCACTCTTACAGTAAAAAAATTGCTCTACATAAACTTTAGGTTTAATTCCTCCATGTAAATGACCATGTTATGTATGTGTAGGAGAATTTTCAAATGAATTGGAGGAGTACAACTGAGAGTACAACATACTATATAGAATCTTGCAATGTTGGAAGGTCAATAAATTTGCACATACACTATGCAAAAGTGGAGGCAGTATGTATATTTCAAAAATTAGAATTACACTTATCCAAATAGCAAAACAAATAAAACTTTAGCCTTCTACAACTTGGAAATAAAATAAAATATAAAAAACAAACATTCAAACATCTCAAAAAAATAAAGCACCAACTTTTACAATGAGCAAAAGGAATGGAGGATTAAGAGTCCCCTCAGACAAGCCCCTTCCACTCCACTCCCCTTGCCCAAGTGGCCACACCTTCTACTTGGAAGGGTTAACCTTCTTTAGAGTCAACACCCACTTACAAAGAAGAAGCCTTGCTTGAACTCACGGGGAGTGCACTCCCTTTTTATTCATTGTACACATGCAATTGAATTAAGGGTTATTGTAATTGCCTTGGTCCTAAATTTTTGACATGGTTTTATAAAAAGTAAGCATCATTGAAATGGATGTGGGCTCTTTATAAATAATAAAGGGTAGGGCATAATAATGAGAATTTTTATTTTTTTAGTTGTACAGTAGCCTTGCCAATATTCAAAAAACAAAATTTACACTTTTATTGGATCTATTTTAAATTTTTAATGGTTAGCTAAAGTATCCCATGTTTTGAGTATGACAAAGTATCCCATGCTTGATCCTAGTCTAAGTATCCAATGTCAGCTGTATTCAACAATAGTTTAGGGTCGTAGGGTTAATAAATTATGTACAAGTAATGATATAGGATTGGACACATGGATGAAGCTTTTGTTGTTGTTCATTTACGAGCTTGCGGTTTAGGCTTAGGATTAGTGTGGGGTTTGAGGGTTGGGTCGTGCGTTAGCAACTCCTGCTTGCACGTTTTGTGGTTTTGATTGCACAATTTATCTCAGATTCTGCAACAATGCTTTCTGTTTGCGCCTGGTTTCTAGACTTTGTAAGGGTTCAGGTGCAACGCTATCTTTGCGCATGGGTTCATTTCCCATGCTTTCTATGATTTCTTTGTGTGCTCAACTTAAAAAGGTTTTGTGGTTAAAGTGGAATGGGTTTCTCTAGTTTTTCCTTCATCCCATATTGAATTTACAAATTTGCTTTTAGGTATACTATATGCTTTTCCAAGCTTTCAAATTTTTTTGAAGTTTTTGTTTGAAGTATTATGTGATTAGTTAAAATTTGTGTTTTGAAATGTTTGTTCTTTGATTACATGTGCGTAATTTTGTTTGTGTCATTGTGTATTTACAATGAACATAGGGTATACAAAAATATCACAAGAACTTAATTCAAATGAAGCTTAGGGTACATGAAATTGTCAAAATTTAGGAATTTAGGTAAATATAGCCCTGTAGAAATCAGTTTCTTTTACCTACATAGCCCCCATCTTATAGGGGCTTGAACGCACGCTACCCACAAACATCATGTATAGTGCACTCCCCATGCTTGAACTGCCACTTCTCCCCTAATTTTGAAACTTCTTGCACAACTTCTTTGTCAAATGTTGGAATGAAGAAAAAACTAGATATCCAAGTAGGTTTTCAAATGCCATACCTTCAATAAAAGTCTCAAAAAGTCACACAAACTAATTTAAGTGTAGATACATGTCCAAAATCCGATTTGTCCTTTAAGGGAACATTGGCCTTTTAGGAACTCTATAAACTCTCATACTTTTTTATGACTACAACTTTGTTATTGCAATTACAAATTTTGTTTACATGTATATTTAGTTGTTCAAAAACCGCAAGGTGGATTAATAAAGGGAAAATTTCATGGATACCCCTGAAGTTTCAGAAATATCATGAATACCCTTTGACCGAGTGATTTCTTTATAGACGGTTGCTGTTTCTTTCCTGAATTAAAAAACAAGCGCTTTCCCAGAGGCAAAGGGCCTCTTTGCGATTTGGCATGAAATTTGCAGGAACCTCGTTGGCT
Organism: Ulota crispa; assembly: GCA_963920765.1. Taxonomy (NCBI): domain Eukaryota; kingdom Viridiplantae; phylum Streptophyta; class Bryopsida; order Orthotrichales; family Orthotrichaceae; genus Ulota; species Ulota crispa. Next base: position 13,964,088 of record OY987247.1, on the reverse strand, counting down.
TTGTGCTGATTGGGAACAATTTTTTCTTTTTTAACATCCGGGGACCAGGGACTTGAGGCCTGAGGGACCTATTTGGAAATTCCAAATTTCAAGCTTGGGCTTGGTTCCAGGTTGCTTAGGCTTGGCTCCTGGTGGCTTGGGCTGGGCTCTTGGTAGCTTGGGCTTGGCTCGGTTTAAGGTAGGAGCACTCATAAGCGTCAATCCAAGGGTTTTCAGGTAGGAAAATCAATAAGCATCAATCCAAGGGTTTTCAGGTAGGAAAATCAAACAATGAATTTTGAAAATGATATTGTCAAGTTAAGAAGGGGAAACCAAAAATATTGGCATCAATTTCAAAGTTCTAGTTGCAAGCATTTGTTCACAAAGATTTTTTAAAGTCCAAAATCAATGAAATTGTAAAGCTGTGTGTAAGAGATGCTAAAAACAAAGGTTATTGGTTCTTAAATAGTGAGATGGGACACTCAAAATTATCATGTTAGTCACCCAAAACCAACACTTTGTTACCCATAACCATCACTCCGTAGCCCACAACCATTTGTTTTTCCATTTATTAGTCCTTGCCATTGTCAGTGACGCCCATGGGGACACGACGCTTATGGGTGCTGCTACCTTAGTGCTTGGCTTGGTTTAGTGCACAGATGGGGCCAAGGTGGAGAAGCTCTAACTTTTCACCTATCAAAAATGTTGATAATGTATATGTTTATCATCAAGTTAGGGAATTTTGAATTCACATTTGGATTTGGAAATCTTGATATGGTCTAGAATTACAGAGGAGGATATAACTTACCAACTCCAATAGAGGGGGTAGATTATTACCTTTACCCTTCTTTGTGAAAGAAATTGAAATTTTTCATCATGGCTCCACAAACATGTATGTCACTATGTGCAATAGTTCAATCCTTTGGGCTCAAGGTCCTCCTCCCAAATTGGGAGGTATTTTGAAGGGTGTGTCCAACCTTTGCATGAAATGTTAAGAAAATTATTATTTTTTGAAATTGCTAGGTGGTCAACACAATAGCCTTTAAAATTGGGCATACAATGAGCACAAAAAATTGCAATTAATTATTTTTATACAACAATAACAAGCAAAAGACTCTCACTTAATATGCAATTTTCAAGTAAGTCATGCTAATGTAATTTTGCAATGGTTGGTTTTAGTATTGAGCTTCTATTAAAGCACATTGATTGAATTCTTTAGTTTGAATGTATTTATTTAGGGAATTGATATATGCACACCAGGGGATTGATATTTGCACACCCTTGCTAGGGTAAATTTTAGATTTCTATCATAAAAAAGCTCAATTTGAGAAATTTGATTTCAAATTTGGGCCTAGGGACCTTGATTTAGTCTAGAACAATAGAAGCTGTTGCAACTCAACAACATCCAAGGAGGAAACTTACCTCTTTTTACAAACCAAAGTAGAAGTAACATTTTTTCCCCTAGCTAAACGTTTTTGTTGTGTGTTGTTGAGTTGCAACAGCTTCTATTGTTCTAGACTAAATCAAGGTCCCTAGGCCCAAATTTGAAATCAAATTTCTCAAATTGAGCTTTTTTATGATAGAAATCTAAAATTTACCCTAGCAAGGGTGTGCAAATATCAATCCCCTGGTGTGCATATATCAATTCCCTAAATAAATACATTCAAACTAAAGAATTCAATCAATGTGCTTTAATAGAAGCTCAATACTAAAACCAACCATTG